>JAIVEN010000030.1:8009436-9342259 GCA_026686845.1 Adenanthera pavonina
AGGAAATATAATAACATAGATTAAATTACATACCCCTAATTGAATAACATAATGCTCCAATTTAATCTAATAATATCGTATACCACACATAGCTGTATTAAAAAATTATATATTTTAAAATTACAAGAAATAATTTTAAAACTATAAACATGAAATTAAAAATTAGATAAAATTATAATAACAAAAATAATTTGACTTAACAATTTTTAATCCGAATTTCTTTTTATTAAAAATTTGAAAAATATAAAAAATGAAATATTTTAAAAATTAGTTGAAAATCCTTTACCATACTTTCATTCTTAAAACTAGATTTTCTCTCCTATGCATTACGGGCATACAGGGTTTTTGTTGCTAAAAATATATTTGATTTATAATTTATAATTAAGTAGTTCTAAAAAAATTGTCACCAATAATCTGCAACTGCAATGTGTGACTTAAGAAGTAATTGAAAACAAAGACTCTTATTTTTATAAGGAAAAAAATCATTTAGCTCTTATAGTTTTTCTTAATTTTCAATTTAGTCCCTATAGTTTAAATTTTTTAAAATCGTTCCCGGTAAAATTAGTCAGTTAGAACGTTAGTCCCCAATCTTTCAAATGTAAGCAATTAGATCCTTAATTTGTCCAGGTGGCTTCACAGTTTTAGTATAATTATTAGGGGGCAAATGGTAGATTACACATGGATATAGATTACCCACCTTCCCTCACTTAAAAAGGACGAACTTAACTCAAAACAAGGATGATCTGGATTATTTTTCAGTCAAGGCTGATTGCAATTTTAAACAGTCAAAGTAATTCAAGCCATTCATTTAATTTGTTCGTCCAACTTGTGACACGTAGCCATTTTTCTCTCCCATAACATAACTCCACAGGACCATTCTCGCCATTTCCATCGCACCTATTCTTTTTCAGATACATAGTATTTAAATTCAGACGATACATTTTGCAAAACCCAATCGCCCTCTTCATCAATGCTTCATCATTCTTCTTGTTCAGAACCCACGATTGGGAACCCATCTATGTTTCTCTTTATTGCTGGTTCTGGATTTTTATAGAAATGGATGCAAATATTTTCGAGCAGCATAATTCTGCCGGCCAAAAAAAAAAAAATAGCAAGCAAGGGACATCTACTTTCGGAGGCCTTAAACTCATTTGCTTTTAATTCTGGAAAATAAGATTCAATTTGTGCAGTACCTCATCCTCATGATGGGAAACAAGTAACTATTAATTCTGCATGAAGGGATACTGTTGATATTTCTGTAGAATCAATTATGCATAAATAATTCTGCAAAATTATTAACTAATGATGAATAATTATAAAGAATGCATTGCCATCAACAACAATTCTACATTTTGCACTTTAGCATTAAAACAATAGATAGAAAATATAACGATGATAAACATGATGAGATATCTCAAGGTTTTGGCAATATCAAAACTAGAAGTATAGTGACTTGATTAAAAGGAGAAGCCTCTGTTTTTCATATATGAAACAGAGGAAGCATTTTTTATTTATTCGTTAAAAGTATGAACTTGTAATAATACATATTACAAATCTCAGAGCCATGTATGACTAAAAGAAGTTTACCGGCTACAACTATGTGCCAGTGGCTTACCATATTGGTTCAAGCTACCACGTTAGTTCAAGCTCTCTCCTTCAGCATGTTAATTAATATTCAATGTTTAGGCAACACTTGAAGCAAAAGCTGGTTTAAGAGATAGAGAAGGGCAGCTAATTTAGTAGTTTCTAAAATTTCCTGAAATCAAAGACACAAGAAAAAAAGGCTTTAAACTGCTATTTATGGGGTAGGAGAGCTAAACTGCTCATGCACACTAAGCCCATCATTGCAATCATAGTGCCAAAAAGGATCCAATCTAGGTTTGTCAGAACCATTAGCGAAAATGCAAATGATAAGAAAGGACCATGCTCCGTTTATCCTCCAGCTATATCCGTCCCTCTTGCAAAGCGAGGAGGGTGAGTCATCTATTAATTTTCATGAGTAAACTACCGTTTGCCACCTAAGCATTACACTAACACCGTGAAGCCACCTGGATGAATGGAGGATCTAGTTGCAAGCGCTTGAATGATTGAGGACCAACGTTCTAGCTGACTAATTTTACAGGGAGCAATTTAAAAAAATTTAAACTATAAGGACTAAGTTGAAAATTGAAAAAAATTATAGGGACTAAATAATTATTTTTTCCTTTTTTATAAAATTTTAAGAATAAAATAACATTGTACACAAATTTTCAATTCAAAACTATGTTAACCATTGACGTCAAAATATTATGTTCAGCCTAGCTCTTAAAATATAAGAGCTAAATAGGATTTCTCATCAGAATTGATACAGTTTTTATAAAGTTGACAAATAACTCAAATAAGAAAATATCCCTCACTTGACTATAATATTTATAAACTAATATTTATAAACTAAGACTCCACCAATCATCATCATGTCCAACAGATATAAAATTGACAATAAGCAAAAAAATATTGATTTTTACATACTTGTTTCACCTTTGGTTATAGGTCTTTCCATACTTGAGTAAAGTTACCAATACAATACACCAAAACAAATAGCACAAATAAAGAAGTTATTTATTTGATGACAAAAAATAATTAATAAAAAAAGAGCTAGAAGGTTCGAGTCGAAAACAAAAGGTAAATATAACAAAAATAAATTTAGTACAACAAAAATAAATATAGGAGAAAATTTTCTAAATTAATCCACAATTTAAGTTTCATATTTTCCAAAATTAATTAGATATTTCAACACAATTTCCTAATCCTCTATTTGGTAGGGGTTTGAGAGAGTAGGGGAGCCATAAAATTTACAATTTTTAAATAGGGCCCCTCCCTCTATTTGAAAAGATAGAGGGAGCGTAGCAAATCTCCTCCCCTCCCCCTAAAACTGTTCCCTCCGAAATTTGGGGGAGGGAGCAGTGATTTTTTTTTAGCTTTTGCTTATTTTTTTTAAATAAAAAATATTTTTAAAAATAGAAAAAATTATTAAAAAATCTCAAACATAAAAATATTTATTTAAAAGTCTCAATATAAAAAAAATATTATACTCAAGTTTTACATTTCAAAAAATGAGTATAAAAAATTTTAGGATTGAGTATAAAATTATAAAGTATGAGTATAAAATATTAAAGAATAATTTTATACTCAACATTAAAATTTTTTATACTCATCTTCAAGGGTAAAAATAATAGAAAACTTCTTTAATTTCAATGACAAAATGATCAAATTATTATTAACTTATCTTCCCTCCTCTTTCCTCCTGGACCAAATAACAAATTATTAAAATTCCTCTAATCCCTCATCTCAATCCCCTCCCCTTTCCTCCATGCCTCATCTTTCTTCCTCTCCCCTCCCCTCCATTAAAATTCCTCCCTTCCCTTCCTCTCTTATTCCTTATACTAAACACATCCTAAAACTTTGTACTTTATGAATTGCATTTATCTATTAAATTAAAAGTTTAAAAACAAAATATATGGAGCAAGCTAGATGTATAAAGGAAAATTATCCATCAAAAGAAATATGCAATAAAAGAAACAAAGACATGATCTCACCTACCTGACTACTTCCAAGTTTGTGTTCTTAAGAAACTCAATCCCATACTTTTGCCTCTAGTACACCCCATTCCAAACTTTTATGTGAAGAAGGCTCACTTAATTTTATAATGAGAAAGCATGGCATGTATTCTATGACCGCCATACTAATATTGATGACCATTTGAAAAGGCAAAACAAATTCAACTTAATCAATAGACTATTCTAAACTATTATCACTACTGCAGAAAGGCATTTCCACGTCGGTTCTTTTACATCAATTACGTCGGTTCTTGAGGTGACGTGGATCAGGCCGACGTAGAATCATGTTATTTCTACGTCGGTTCATAAATCGACGTAGAAATATATTTTCTACGTCGGTTCCATAAACCCGACCGACGTGGAAACTAAATAGTGGATGAAATAAATTATTTTCACATCTTTATTTCACTTCGGTTATCCAGTATAACCGACGTAAATTTAAATTTTTTACTTCAGGTATATTTTTTAACCGACGTAGAAATGTGTTATTCTACGTCGGTTCATTTATAAACCGACGTAGAAATGAAATATTTTTTTTAAAAAAAATTCTTACGAAGCAAAATTAAATATTTTTTTAAAAACTTATAAACATTAGTGGCAATTGTCAATTTCACGTATGAAAAAATTTGTTTCCTGTGACAATTGATGCATTTCTAATATGTTACGAAATTAATTCCAACAATGAAAACAAGAAATCCAATACTAAAATCACCAAATCAAACATACACCAACTAGTTTAAAACAAGAAACCGAAGGTCCTAAACAAGGTAATACAAACCCAATTAAAAAATGAAATGAAAGTAATGAGAAAACTTAAAGCTTCACAACAACAAAATTATTCATCAACTCCTTCTTTAATTTACGATCAAGTTGTGTCCCATCAGTTCCCTCCCCATCTGCATGAGATGCTAAGTCATTACCACCAAAGTTTATAAATCAACAAGAATTTGCATCAAAACTATACAATAGTAAACCTAAACTATTACCTTATCCTAATGCTACTTTTTGTAGAAAATATTCTGCCCAAATGTTGCGAATGTGTTCCATCTCTAAATCAGAATAGCTCTCAATATCATCATAGTGCTGCAAGTTGAAAGTAAAACCATTGAAATATAAGTCATAGATCAATCAATAGAAATCTTAACTAGCATCACAAAACTAAGTTGGGTAACATATTATTACCTGATGAAATGACTCAATAATATTTGTCTTGATGATGTCATACATATATCTCATCACATAATAACCAGACTCATTGTCTCCTTGATGACGATGGCACTACAAATGAATGAAAAATAATAAAACAAGATGGAATGATTGTTCTGGAAACATCTTGAGTTCAAACTATACTTACTTGTGGATATTCCCACTTGCACTTCTTTTGCTTATGTGAGTGCTTTCCACCCATCATTTGGTATGACTTCAGAGACCTAGCCTCAAATACACCAAAATATACAACATCACACATTAGAAATAGCAAAAATGCCATAATCATCCTAAACAGACATTCCAAAAAGCATCATATCAAATGAAAGCAGTGCATACTTTAATAATAATAATTGTATATAATAATTCTAGAAGTAAATAATAATAATTATTATTATTATGTATACTATGCTTATTCTCTTATGAGATAATTATAGAACAAGAGAAAGGTTTAATGGAAATGGATTGATCAAAATAATGCTAAATAGACATAATATCATTTCTAACCCAACTCTGATACATTTAGAAAGAAAACATACTTTTTCTTGAGATATAAATTGCCTCGCCCACTTCACAATCAGGCTAAGCAAACAACAAAGAACACTCTAACATTCAGTCATCATTCATTTAGTTTGGTGGGAAGCCATCACGTAAATTAGTATTTTAATTAACCAAGGTTGAAGTATTGTTGAGACATTTCACATTTATTCCAGTCAAACTGTGGATTGGAAAGAATACAAGAAATAAAGGATGCATTAAAATTATATACACAACCCAAAAATAATTTAAAAAAAAACAAACACACACAGAGGACAAGAAGAAAAGAGAAACATAAAAAAACACTCTTGAAATAGTGAGGTGTCTTTGCTCCAGATACACCAAAACGCAAGGCCAATGCTACAAAAATCCCTCAAGTGAAACCCATGTAGTCAGAATTTATATTAGTAACAAACTAATAGTATGACTCATGGGAATATGTCTCATTATCAGTAGGCTAGCTACTTGTTATGAAGATTGATTATTAATCTCTGAAGAACAAGTAAATGTATTCCTAACCCAAAGTCTCAGGCCTGACACATCTTAATTATCAAAGACACTTATAAGACTGGGAAGGACTTTAAAAAAGGCATAACAACAAGCATTAAAGTGTAAATAGAAAATATGAGATTTTTAATGTAAAAGACCAACTGCAAATGAATAGCAAGATCTTAAGATGCATACCATTGCCAAAAAAAAAAATGGTTTTTAGAACCTTCTCAAAAAAAAAACACATGCATGTTTAACTCCACAAGACAAGTTGTTCAAAAGAACCAAAGTTAAAGGCCAAAACCATCAGGGAGGTGAAAGGGAATTAAAAATTACATAGAAAACTGCCTAAATGATGTTAGAAACTGTTCTATTTGAAAGCATGTCTGAGTTTTGACCAGAACTATAAAAAAGAATGGTTTACATCCAAAATTCTGAGTGGATTAGCTACCAGTGTGGTGTACTGTCATAGGAAGGGGAAACATTATTGAAATGATGCCTTTACATCATACTCATATGACCCCTTCCAAGCTCAAAACATCACATACACATTCAGCAACCAAACCTCATTCTTGGACAAGGAAAATCATGATTATATGACCCATTTGGGAGCTATAATCATAATGTCATTTTTATGGATAAGTAAAGTTGTTTTCATGTATAAACTGACATTTTCAACATGAAGAACATAATCATAGATGTACCAAGCACAAACAAGAACAAAAATTAATACTAGGATCAGAATATAAACTTGAAACACAATAAGTTTGCAAACTTAGTACACATAGCAAGATATCTAACCTGTTCATGTGGCTCTCATTTCTCAAAAGTGATAGAAAATTGATTATTATAAACTTAAACAGGAATTAACAGCAAAAAGTAGTTAGTATTATGGAAAGCATCATGTATCAACCAATATAATTTTATATTCCATAGTCATCTTGCTAAGAATGAAGCTAATTCATAGTTTAAAAGCGTGTGAAATGAAGTTTTACAGAAAACTTACGTTTCGAATATGCTCTTCACATCAAGGCTCACTTGCTGCTCCATGGAAGAAAACCACAAAATGGTGGTTTTTTGTGGGCAAATAACACCTAGCTTCCAATAAGTCCTACAATATATCAATTAATGATAATGTAATATCAATTACATATTCCATATTAAATAATTACAAGGAATGGATTGCAAGCCAAATATTACCCCTCATAGTATGGTACCATCCAACATTGCTTGTTTTCATCCCTGAGCCTATCTGCAATATAACTCATTCTTTCATTTGCCTTATTCCCTGTACTCTGGGTGTACATTGGGCATAAGAATCCATATCTATCATTCCTTTCAGAGCTAGTGCACAAGTCATGGAGATACCTACAATATTAGAAAAAAGAAATATAAAAGTTAAATTCATTCACTTTTTCTTTATATTATGTTAACAACTTTGTTTGATTATTCAAAAGTGTAGGTCTTGAAGTAAAAGTAAACTTACATGATAAACAATTGCATCATGGATATGCCCAATTGCTCGAAGGCTATGAACTCTATAACATCTCGCTTTTTGATGCAGAAGTCATACTCCTTCCCCATAATCTCTAGACCCATACGTAACTGGATCGTATTAATCTTCCTAGCTGCCACAGTTAGTGTTGTGAATGCGTCAAGCTCCGGGGCAACATAGGGTTCAACTGCATGGGGTTGGGGATTTGAATCCATAGAATCCTTGGTCTTGTGGAGTTCCTAATTAATTAAATAACGAATAATTAGAACTTCATACTATCTCATTTAGAAAATAAGTGAGAATAATATGGTTTTTTTGTACCTGATCCATAACCAAGCGGACTAGTCTTTTTGGCCACAAAATAAAATTTTTTGGGGCTTCCTGAACTGTGGTAACCTCCTCAGTTGGGAATGGCACCAAGGCATCATGGTCAACAACATCCTCAACCACCACCCTTACCTGGTCCTTTTGTTTCTGCTGGTGGTGGATGGTTCCTCCTAACTTGAAGACTTTGCCATATGTAACTATACGAGTGTAAGTATCCTCCAAATAAATCTCACATGCTGCTCCTGTATTTGGTATTTCAGGTTCCTCCATAGGTTGAGGCACACAACTTCCTTTCGTGCTAGGAGGCACGGGAGAAGGGATATCCATGGGAGGCTGTTCTGTTCGGGATTGCATCGCCATTGAACTCCTGAACATGGACATCATTTTCTCTTGCATAGCCTCCATTCGTGCTTCCATTCGTTGTTCCATGTCAGCTACTACTGCAACACGGGTTTGCTCTCTAACATCTTCCATCATTTTTTCCACCTGGTGCATAGAAACTGATCCTGAGCTACGGCTTGAACATGATCCAAAGTATTGTCTTATGCCTACTCCCCCTCCCACACCCCTTACACGCCCAGGGTGCTCTTCCTTCCCTAGTGCAGTGGCCAATATATCCTTCCTTCCAACAGGAGTAAAGCTCCCTTGGGTTACCTCTTGTTCTAGAGTATCCTATAATGCAAAAAGAACTAACATAATTAACAATTAAGTAACTAAAGTACAATAATTTTCATTTATATTAAATTCCTTACAATCTTCTCATCGACTATTCTAGCCTCCTCGGTGAGGAATTGTCCTTCCTTGTTCATCCGTGCTCTCTTCCACTTTTCATGACGAGAGGGAGGAGATGGAGGAGAGATAACTACTGATTCATTATTCCCTACAGCATCTCTTCTTGCTTTCAACTTCTCCTCCATAATCTGTTCTTCAAGCAATTCATACCCTCCACGAGACAAGGTATGGGGATAAACATTGTTCTTTTGGATCTCTTGATGTTCTTCTCTTTTTTTCTGTTAGCAATAAATGGGAAGGTTAGGTCCAGAAAAGCAATTAAGAACAAAATGTATTTGATATCACATTCAAATGTTTTCTCACCATAAATGCTGGATCATGTCAACTATTAACAAATTTCTCCCATGTCTCTTGATCAAGATACTCATACTTCTCACAAGGATTTTGGTCTCTCATCTTACCAAAAACATAAATACTTGTTAGTTTGCTCTTGAAGTCTTTCCATCGCCCCCTTGCATATTGTAGTATCTTTGTCTTCACAACTTGAGTTTGAGGAATGTCATAAGTTAGCTACAAGGATACATACAAGGAAGTTAGCAATAAAATAGATAAAAAATTATGTAAAACAATAGATAATTATATAATTATATACCAAGATAGCTTGCCAAAGTTGATCCTTCTCAATATCATCTACATGATCCCATTTTTCGATTAAGATGCTAATTTTTGAGCGTGTCATAGTGCCAACAAAACTCTTAAACTGCTTAGATCCAGGCCCAGTAGGATTCCCTAATTCATCAAAGTTAACCTTTTTTCTATGGCCACCACCATGAGCTAAGGCCAACTCTTTCAATCGTGTGCCACCACGTCTACCTCTTTTACACTTACTACTTGAGGGATTCTCCATGCGGCTGTTAAGTGAACACAATAATTAAGGTTAGCAAATTGTAGATAAAATGTGATAATTAACTAAGAAATGAAAATAAGCACATTGTAAATAAACCAAAAGAAATGAAAGAACATTGTAAATAAACCAAAAGAAATCACATTTCAAATAAACAAAAAGAAACCAAAACTCTACCTCTACCTATAGTATTTCAAACTTTCTTATGTCTGGATATTCTCCCAAATCCCTTCTTCATGATCATTTCTTGTGGCATGCACATCATCTACTTCTTCATCTTCATTCCATTGAGGTAGCCTTGATGAAAAATGAGGAGTCTCATAAATATCAAAGTTAGATTCATCAATCTCATTACTATCAGTTAGCCTTTTCCCTTGAAGAACCACATACCACTTTTTATCAACTGGGTCAGTGACATAAAACACTTGTTTCGCTTGGACTGCCATTATAAAGGGCTCCTCTTTATAACCCTCCCTATTAAGATCCACCAAAGTAAATCCTAACTCATCTGTTCGAACCCCATTGTTACTATCAACCCACCTACATTTTAAAATAGGTACCCTAAACTTTACGTAGTCAACCTCCCATATCTCTTGAATAACACCAAAATAAGATATGCTTGCCAATATGGGATTTTTATCTTTCGAGCTTGAAAAATGCATTGATTCAGCTACTACCATGACCCCACTATTTTGCATAGTGCTTTTATCATCTTGGGCTTTTGTATAGAAGGAGTACCCATTAATGTCATATCCACTCCAACATATGACCTCAAAACGAGGCCCATCAGCTAACCACCTAATTATATCAGAAGCAGTAACATCCTTCCTTACCTGCTCATTGAACCATGACCTAAAAGTCCTATTGTGCTCATTTAGCAACCATTTATCACTTTTCCGAGGGTTCTTCTCCCTTACAATGTTTTTATGCTCAACTAAGTAGGGATAAACTTCATCAGTATTATTTAGAATGTACAAATGTGCTTGTAGGACTTCTTCACGTGTCATGGGCTTCACTTTTACACCCCGTGTACCCTTCCCTACAACTCTTATTCCCTTGTGACGAGACTTAGGAAGTCCAATGGCTTCTACTTCTGACAAATATTCATTACAAAACTCAACAACCTCTTCAGCAACATATCTTTGAACAATAGAGGCTTCAGGACGATATGGGTTCTTCACATACCCTTTTAAGATTTTCATGTATCGCTCAAATGGGTACATCCATCGTAAATAAACAAGGCCACACAACCTTATCTCTCTCACCAAATGTACAATTAAATGTACCATGATGTCAAAAAATGATGGTGGAAAGTACATTTCAAGTTGGCACAAGATAATAGCAATATCATTTTCCAATTCATCCAATTTTAAAGGGTCAATAACTTTACTACATATAGCATTGAAGAAGAAACACAGTCTAGTTATAGTTTGTCTCACATTTTTAGCCATTATATCTCTGATAGCCACTGGTAATAGTTGTTGCATCAACACATGGCAATCATGGGACTTCAAGCCTACTAATTTTAAATCTTTCAATGACACAAGCCTTTTGACATTTGAAGAATATCCTTGTGGCACCTTAATGCCATGTAAACACTCACATAAACTTCTTCTTTCTTGTTTGGACAAAGTATGACAAGATGGGGGTAGATAAGTTCTCTTCCCTACTTGAAGTGGAGCTAATTCTGCTCGTATTCCCATAGCAACTAAATCTTTTCTTGCTTTCGTAGTATCCTTGGTCTTGCCTTGTATGTTGAGAAGCGTTCCGATAAGACTATCACACACGTTTTTCTCCACATGCATCACATCAAGACAGTGTCTTACCTCAAGATGTTGCCAATATGGAAGATCAAAGAAGATAGACCTCTTCTTCCATAAATTCTTATCAGTTGCTGATTTCTGGCACTTACCGAATATCACATTGATGTCTCTCACCCGTTGATAAACTTGCTCTGCAGTTAATGGCTTTGGAGCATTTTCATATTCTTGTAAGCCATTGAAAGCTTTTTTCAATCTACGATAAGGGTGGTTCTGTCTTAGAAATCTTCTATGACCAAGGTAGACAGTTTTCTTTCCAAATTCAAGTTGAAGGTGGGATGTACCTTCTTCACAGATGGGACATGCATTATGCCCTTTAACACTATATCCAGACAAGTTTCCATATGCAGGAAAGTCATTTATTGTGCAAAAAATCATGGCTCGTAGCTTAAAAGTTTCCTTCTGATATGCATCAAACACATCCACACCTTCCTTCCATAATAACTTCAAGTCCTCAATCAAAGGTGCCAAGTAAATATCTATGTTGTTTCCAGGTTGTTTTGGACCTGAAATCATCATAGATAACATAATGTACTTGCGTTTCATACAAAGTTGAGGAGGTAGATTATAAATCACCAACAAAACAGGCCATGAGCTATGTTGACTACTAAGATTGCCATAAGGGTTTATTCCATCAGTGCATAGTCCAAGCCTTAGGTTTCTTGGCTCATGGCCAAATTCAGGACACAATTGATCAATTATCTTCCATTGAGGAGAATCAGCTGGATGTCGAAGCTTTCCATCACATATCCTATCGTCAGCATGCCATCTCAAGTTCTTTGCTTCATTTGCATTAGCAAACAATCGTTTGAACCTTGGAATTATTGGAAGATACCATAACACTTTCGCAGGAGGCCCCTTAGAGATCACATCACCGCTAGTATCACCTTTCTCCTTCACTTTGTAGCGCGATGCTCCACAAGTTGGACATACATGCAACCCTTCATTCTCATTTATATACAATATGCAGTCATTAGGGCAAGCATGTATCTTTTTATACTCTATACCCATTGGACACAAGATTTTCTTCGCCTCATAGTTACGATCTGGAAGTTCGTTACCATCTGGAAACATTTCTTTCAGTAACTCAAGCAACTCTGTGAAACTCTTATCGCTCCACCCATTTCTTGCTTTTAAGTTCACCAATCTCAACACAGCTGATAACCTTGTATATTTTGTGCATCCTGGGTACAAAGGCTTCTCTGCATCACCATATAAACTATCATATATATGTGCTCGCTCAAAGCTCTCTACTCCAATATCATGGATCATATCCTCTATTCGATCACCCATATCCACATCAACTTCATCATTTTGGGACACAGTAGATGTCTCTAATTCACCATGCCATATCCATCGTGTATAATTCTTATTGAACCCATGACAAATCAGATGGTCTTTTATTACCGCAACACTCAGTCGTCTCAAGTTTAAACATTTAACACAAGGACAATAAAATAATCCTTTATTATTAGGAACACTATTTTTTGCAAATTCCAGAAACTGGTCTACCCCATTCTCGTATTCATCACTCGTTCGTCTTGCGTTTATCCAACTACGATCCATAACTACCTAATTTAGGCTTCCATAAAACAACAAACCAAAACAAACAAAGACATAGCTATAGTTAGTCTACTTATTATTGGTCCAATTATAATTAATCTAAACATTGATCAAACCTCATAGATATAATCTAACTACAATTAACCAAATTAATTAATTAACTTATTTCTTCATATAACATTGTTCAAACATATTTATATTTAAACTCATTAGAAACTAATGGTAACACCACCCAATTCAATTATAAACCAATTTCATGAAGAATAGGAATGATACCTATGATTGATTGAGCAGCAGATTGCAAAGAGAAGAGATCAATTAATCTTTGAATGACACAATTGGCTTGGAAAATCCCTGATTTGAAATGCAAGTATTAGAAAAGAAAAATGCATTAGATAAGAAGCATTAGTCATATAATTTATTAAGCATTTTTTATTTCCCCTATCTAAATCTCATTGCTAATATAAATGAAAATAAACCATGGTTGACAAATTATTTATTCTAGTAAACAAATCAGACACCAAAGATAAGAAGCATTTTAATTTTTAATGGGCAGGAAGATAGTACTAAAAAATTAAAGTTAGTCTAAAAGAGTCATCTTTGTTTATAGCAAAAATAATGACATATAACTGAAACATGAGTCAATGCACTGATCTAAGAGTGGAGTGAAGGGATATAATGGAGACAAATGTATTGAGCTCTTCGTTTATGTTAATTCAGTATTGATATTACTCTAGATATATACAAGAATCGATATGCTACCTAAGGAATATAAATAAAGGGTGATTAATTGAATGTAAATAAAGCAGCTGAATCATGATTTTTAATGAGTTATTTGAGCCACCGGGTCTCTCTCATGTCAATTCTTTTTTCATACTTATTTTCTTTTGGTTTTTTTGCAACCTAAGTTTTGACTTTTCTTTTTTGTTACGGATACAAGCTAGCTTAGTTGACCAAAGAGATCTATCTTAGTTAAGTTTTAGCATTATTATATGAGAGAGTAAATAATTTAATTCCTCTTTTGTCTTGTGTCTATCAGTATTACTGCTTGGGGGTCAACTCTCTCCTTGGGCAAAACCTGTAACAGCACTAAAGAACTAGTTCAATATATTACTAGTTCTAGAAACTTTTAGTTATTGGCAATGATATTCTAAATGTGATATACAAAATGCGGTTAAGCTAGGGGTGGACGTACATGCTATGATATGATAGATTGATAGATATAAGGGGTGCCAAGAGAAATAGCACGAGGGAAGTCCAAGTGTTGCAAAAAATAGACTTCAAGTCAACAGTGGTGGGAAGGAGAAAGATAGCAGCAGTAGGAGTAGGAAAGTGGAAATGAAAGGAGAGGGCGTAAGGTAAGAATAAGATGAACACTCTACGTAATTGCGGTTAGCATTAATGGGGTGAATATTGTATGGTGGATGGTCACAGTTAGGACGTGACAAAGCATATGGAAGTGATGATGTCAGGAGCAGTTGATGCAACTAGTGCCAAACAGCATTCATTGCTCCTTAGGATTATAGTACGACATCCATGCATAAATCCGGAAAATGACTATGTCATTCATATAATGTATATATATATATTAACCTTTGTTGAAATAAATAAATAAGGGAGTCAGTACTTACTATTTAGCTTGTTTTCATACCAGTCTCTATGAATGAATAAACAGTACATTTTCTCATGTCAACAAGTTTAACGTCCAATTATCATTTTCTCTTTTCCGGTTATATAATAAGTACTATATACATACAGAAATCAATAGAGAGAATATGGTCATTAACAGCTAAGCATAGATAGTTCATTATATTGTAATGGAATTAGTAGAGAGAATATGGTCAGTAATAGCAGGAAGACAAAGGAAACGGTCATTTATAAATGGGAAGGTCATTTTGCTTGGCATACATAAAAAGGAGAAGGAACTAAAATTAAAATGGGAATACTGGTTGAGAAAAAAGAAAGAAAAAAAAATGTTGAGGTGGGGGGGAGATGGTGGAGGGCACGTGGGTGGAATGGCATCAGAAGCAAAATTGGGGTTCATGTGGCTAATGAAAGCAATGACACAAAACGACAATGGCAACATTAGGAGTCTGATAGGCTGGTCTTTACATGCTACACACTAGCTATTGACTTGCTTTTCAATTTCACTTTCCACCAAAAAAAAAAAAAAAGAAATCTACGCTTCAAAGAATGTAAAGTTAATAGCAGCGTGGGGGATAGTAGGTATTTTGGTGGGAGGGAGAGAGAGGGACGAAAAATTTTAGAACAGGGAAGTGGTGACATAAATAAATAAAATGTCACAAAAAAATAGGGGTGGAGTGCTGGAGGGGAGGAGTAGGCTTAAAAGACGCAGATCTGGAAGCCACCATTTACACAAGCAAATATAGTATAGTACTTATTATTTTATTATTGTTTAAAGAAAAGAAAAGTTGTAAATGCGATGGTTGTGGTTTGAAGAGTGATTTGACAGAGAAGAGAGGAGGTAGTAGTAAAAGTAAAACAACAATGATAGCGAATTTGTATGTATTACCTACTTCATGGTATTTTATTATAATTCAAGCATGTCCATTAACTTGTTCTTCTCTTACGTGAAAAATACAAGATGCAGATTACAATTTCAGAAGTATCTTTGCATGGTACAAATTACAATCTTCGAAAAAAGATTTAGCTACTTTATTACTCCAATCTTATTCCTGGTTATCTATGTATCAGCTGCATATAGCAGTCTTTGTACTTCAATGTATTAAAAGGTTATATATCCTTGGGACACTACCTACAATTTTTGTACTTAGATGTATTAAAAGGTTATGTATTCTTGGGAAACTACCGGATTGTCATTTCTATATAATAATATTCACTATGTGGCAAATGTTAATAGATTTTTAGCCACAGATTTAAGGTTCTTAGTTTGATAAGTCAAAATTTTTCCATTGAAAGGAATGAGATAGAATATAATAATAATTTGTGACTAGGAAACCATGGTTGCTCCCAATTTTTTTTTAAGCTTTACTGATTACACTTTGAATTATGGTACGGCATTTAAGTTGAGTGAATTGTCCAAAGAAAATTTTGTGATCGTGAACTGTCAGACCATGGTAGCTTAGGTGTTGTTAGTTACATTACATAGAGTTGTACCCCTTTTTCTAGTGAAGTGCTTGTCATGTCATGGGGTGGTTGCGTTGTGGTTTTTTGAGGAATAGCTGATCAGGAAATTATTAGTTCTATTTTTTCAAGTTGGTTGGGAAGAAACTATCAATAAACATTGTGGACTTCAAGGGCATCAGTAGGGGGTGAGTAGATGGTCAACTCAGAACTTGAGAAAACAATAACATAATCAGGGGATGACTGTGACACAGACTGAGAAAAAACAGCAAGCACGAGCCCTGTTCCTGATAAGCCAAAATTTGTGCTTCACTCAACCTCCCCTATTTGCATGTGTTAACTTCTAAACTCTAATCTATTTTACAGTATCTCGTCATCTCAAGTTTAACAGAATTACCTTCTTTTCACTCTTACAAACAGCAGTTTAATTAAAGGCTCAAAAAGCAGGGTGCAAAATGCCTTTCATTCTTTCTTTTAATTAATTAACTAATTAATGTGGGTCGTTGTAATGTAGTAATAATGGCTTCTTATGGATGCTTGTTTTAAGGGGAGTTTGTTTCTTCTGGTAAAGCAGGTTCATTAATCCTACCTTCCAAGACACACTTGATCGATTAATCCTATCTAGAGCAAAGAACAGAAAAATATTTTCAAGAAATTACCTCTTGCAGTCTCTTCTTCTTGGACTTCGATGAGATCTGCCAGAAAAAGAACAGTAGGTGGAGAGGCGACCAACAACGCAACGGCAACGCAAAGCTGAAGATTGGAGAAGCAGTGACTTAGTGCTCAAGGACGAGGGATGACTGATGACCACCAGTGTAGGGGACTGATGAAACAGAAAAAGGAAGAATGAGGAGGAGGATGATGAAACTGGTTGCGACGACCACCGGTGAACGACAACCACTGCTCAAGAGTGGGGGAGGGACAATGATGGAGCTCTATTTGGAGAAAGTGTGCTGGTGTCTGCGAGCGTGAAGGGTGAACGAGCTCTAGGGCAAGCTTTGAGTGTTATGTCTTCACTTTTCTCTCTTATTTTTTTTTTATTTTGGCTTCGGTTCTTTAAGCAACTGACGTCACAAATACATTTCTACTTCGGTTTCAAATAAAACTGACGCCAATAACTTAATTAATATCAAATGATTTACAAAAATGCCACCGGCTATTGTTTTATGTCGGGTCCTAATACAACCGACGTAAATATTGGGATGTAGAATTAACTTTTTCCACTAGTGTATGTTGCCAAAGGGAGCATTTCTAACCTGTATATCCTTGACCCTAAGCAAATTCCATCACAGCCAAAGAACATCAACATGGTAAATTGCAAACAGATATTCCCTTCTAAGTTGAAACCTCCATCATAACCAAACAAAAATCAAGTTGAATATGATGTCCATCTTTTAATTAGCTGATATTATATGTACTTGAAGAAGGAAAATGTGAGTTTGTAGTGAGAGACAAAGGCAACTTATCCAACATAAATGAAACAATAAATGTACTAAAATTAGCCAATCAAATTAAACAAAGGCAACTTCTTGGAACGAAACAGGTATAAAATTTCAAAAAATAAAAAGATTATAAATACAAAGGAGCAGTAATTATTATATAGATAATGAAAACCAAAATTAATTTCCAAATGTGAATATATGGAGAGCGAGAAAAGAAGTAAAAAAATGCCAGAGATAAATGTAAAGAACCCCATGGCTACTGAAGCAATGGATTGATGATTAAAAGTTAAACAATTTACATTCCCTCTAAAATTTTCTGCAACATGGATAAAATGGATTAAATATATGTGTGTGTCTATATAATATATATATTCTTGAACATATAATTTGTCTGTACTTATAGATTTGTAACAATTGGTGCAACCAAGTTTTGCCACTGAAAAGGATGGAAATAAAAGTGTTTACCGACACCATCCATTAACACCAAATCTATGTGATAACATATTCCACAATCCACACCCACCGAATGATAAAAGCCAGGACCTGTCTTGGAACATATCATGGCCTTTATGCTGGTGCTATCAACCTGCTTCTTGATAGGACTTTTAGTTCGAGACACAGTGAACCAGGAAACTGAAAAAAATAGTAAGAAATCATCTAGGTCTTGTTCGGGAATAACCAAATTGCAAAGAAAACATGTCTCTTACAAAATCATAAAAACCTAAACAGATGAAATAATCTCTTGCACTAGGTACAAGAAAAATAGAAAGGAAATAGGTTGGAGGATGTACCTTTGAGTGGAGAAGAGAAGATGATACCAGATGGAGAAGCAGTAATTGGATTGAGAAGGGAGGAGGCTATCGTCAAAAGAACAGACAGTTATTAGAAAGAAGATAACAATAGAAATGGAGCGGTTACTGGAGTGAAAGGATGGAATGGGAAGAATATGACGTAAATTGTGGACTCTTAAGGAATAAGAATAAAAACTAAAAAGGCCTGTGAAGAGTAAAAATGTCAGACAAGCCAAAGACTAAACTGGCTAAATTAGTTTGGCTTAGAAAATGTGAGAGAAGCCAATAAACTAAAACGGCTTAATTAGGCTGGCTTCCTTGTGCTTTTTGGATATATAGTGATGATTATTAATTGTTACATAAAAAAATCAATAAAGATTTTCATTTCTTCTTCTTTTTTTTCCCATTGTGTCCTCTCCAAACTTATACCCCATAGATGGGAACTTTTTGTTTAAAAAAGGACAGTTTTCATCTCATGTTAGTTCGCAATCCTTGATCAAAGTTTTCATGGAAAATTCTCTTTCTTGAGTTTATCCAACTATGAAAAAATTGTAGTAAACTAATACAGGGTATTAAGTGTTTACAGACAAAACACGAGAAGATAAAAACCTACTAATAAGATGCTCAACATCATAATAAAGACTGTACAGATGGGAGAGGGGGAGGAATTAATAATAGAGTATGCTAATGCATTGGAATCACAAAACAGATTAGCATGATGACGAGTAGGATTAACCACAAAATATAGCTCTCTTGAAGCTGTCCATTTTGCAAAAGATGCGTCCAACTTTTCCTTTGAATTTGCACCTCCAACTCCATTGATATTCTGGGCCAAAATATATCTTGATGTTAGATTCAAAAAGCCCACTCTTAATTTTCTTGGCAGATACATAGATGGACCATTGATGCAAGGGCGTAGAAGGTACAGTATTGGAAGAGAGAGGCTTCATTTTATTGGGAGATGAACAAAATTGCTCAAAGAAGGAGAGAGTGAGCTTTTGCTTCTTGAAGTTGAAAAGGACTTTAAGTGGATCAGGAGGGGTGTTTTTATGAAGAACTTCGTTTCAATGCTGCCATAAAGAGTGTAGGAGCATGACAACCCATTTAATTTCAACCAGATCTTTAACACTATAAATCAAATTTATCCATTCATTAAAAGTGAGAGTAGCAAAATCAGAAGTTCTAATGCTAAGGTCTATACCAAACCATACTGCACGAGCAAGGGGACAAGATAAAAAAAGATGCTCATGGCTTTCCCTAGTCTCATCGCAAAAATAACAAAAGTTGTCAATGTTAAGATAATGAAGTTGAAGAGTAGAATTTAAGGGTAATGCATTCCTTATCAGTCTCCAGAAAAAGACAAGATATTTGGGAGGTAGATGTATTTTCCAAAAAAAAGTTCCCATTACCTTGAAATTGTGAACTTCTGTGTGATGAGGAATGCTGATTCCAGATGATCTTATAAGCTTTACTCACATTGTAAGCTCCATTTTGAGAAGGTTTCCAGATGAGAGAGTCATTATTGTTGAACCATGAGAATGATAAGGTTTGGATATGGCTGATGTCCTGATCAGAGTAGATCTCCCTAAGAAGCTGTAAGTTCCAAGTTTTATATTCATGTAGGACAAGATCACCCACTGTCTGTATGGTAAGCGGACGATCTGCTGCATCTGTCCCCAAAGGCGACTATATAGAGGAATATTATAACAAGAGCCAATAGTCCAATCAAGATGATTGATGACAATATCTTTGACCTTAATTACACTAGACTAGAGCCATGAAATATTTGCATATCTTTTGAGGTCCCCATCATGATGATCCAAGATGAATTTTGGTGCAAGTACTTTGCAAAAGAGTAAGTTGCTGTCCCTGGTGACAAGTCTCCAAGCCAATTTTGCAAGAAGTGCTTGATTGAATATTTCAGTTTTTTTAAGTCCAAGTCCCCGATGCTCAGTACCATCACACAGTGCGTTCCAATTAAGAAGATGCATCTTTGAATTTTCGTCAGTAGCCCAAAAGAAATTGGCAATAATCATGTCAATTTTGTGGGAGACATATTGTGGAAGTAGCAAATAAGAGAGGTGAAACACAAGGTTGGCATTTAGGACAGATTTGATAAGCGTGAGCCTTCCTGCTTGGGAAAGAGAATGAGATTGCCAATGATGGAGTCTGCCAGAAATTCGCCCATAGATCCCATCATAAACAAACTTTCTGTCACGCCCCACATTAACATGAGCACCTAGATACTTTCCTAGTCTAGATGCGAATTTAGATTGAAAGTAGTCAGCTATAAGCTTTTTCTTAGAATGTTGGATACAAGGACTGAATATAAAATGGCTTTTGTTGAAGTTAAATTTCTGTCCAGAGTTGCTGCAATAAATGTCAAGGATGGATTTAACAAAAGCCACTTGCTTGTCAGTAGCTTCAAAAAAAGAAGTGTGTCATCTGCATACATAAGATGAGTAACAGGGAAGGAGTTATTGGAAATTGTAATGCCTTTCCATTTTCTTTCATATTTTGCCTTGATAATCATGCAAGAAAGCACATTAACATAGAGCAAAAATAGGTAAGAAGAGAGTGGGTCTCCTTGCCCTAAACCTTGTTTAGGGACAAACGAGGCAGATGGATTCCCATTGACTACCACCTGAAATCTTACAGTAGTTACACAGGCCATAATTATATTAATCCAACAATCAGGTAAATTCATGATTTTTAAGCCTGCCTTAAGAAGAGGCCAAGAAAATCTGTCAAAAGCTTTACCTACATCAAGCTTATAAGCACACCAACCTTTTTTATTTATTTTTTGACGTTGAATCTTATGCATGATCTCAGCAGCAATAGCTATATTATCAGTAATTAATCTACCTTCAATGAACCCATTTTGGAAGGGGGAGATGAAATGTTGCATAACTTTACACATTCTGGCACGGAGAGAACTGGAAATAATCTTATATAACACATTGCAGAGACTGGTAGGGCGAAAGTCAGCAGGAGATTGTGCAACCTCAGTCTTTTTGATTGAGCACAATGGAAGTGAGATTCAAATGTTGAGCAAGGTAGCAATTAGAATGGAACTCATTAATAAGAGAAACTATATCACTTTCAAGTATATTCCAAAAATGTTGAAAGAATCTTGCATGAAAACCATCAGGTCTAGGTGCACTATCAGGGTTCATGTTAAATACTGTCTTTTTAAGGGCTGATTTAACTCATCAATCATGTTAATTATCAGATAATCAGGGAATGTTTCACGTATTTAAAAAACTAAATAAACAGTCTTCATCACATGTATTTTCAGGAGTATAAAGAGTTTTGAAATAATTGACAATTGAGTTCTCAATGGTTGTAACATCATCATCCATGAACAATTTCCATCCTTAGGGCCAATTGTGATTAGATTGCTTGCTCTTCTCTTGTTGACAAGTTTGTGAAAGTAACTAGTATTTCTATCTTATCATTCAAGTTTGTTTGGCTCTTTACACCCAGAGTGTTTCTTTACAATCATACAAAAACTCAAGTTGTGTTCTTATGTTTCTTTTCAAGAAGAGTGACATTAGAGTTCATGTCCAAATTAGACTGAATGTTGGCCAATGATTTTTCGAAGTCGACAATGTGTGCTTGTATTTTGCCCGCTTCAATTTTATTCCATTTAATTAGTTTGCATCTTAACGAGTGAAGCTTATAAAGAACTAGATTGATCACAGTTCCACCAACATGCAAGTTCCAAGTATCCTCAACAATTCTTTTGCATAGTGGGAACTTAAGCCAAAAATTCTTAAACTTAAAATATTTTCTTCGCTTAGATGGGGTTGAATTAGTGTTAAGAAAAAGTGGTGCATGATCAGATGCCGCAAGAGGTAAGCAGATCATGTTTGAGTTGGGGAAGAGACTAAGCCAAGAGTGATTTCAGAGTTCTCTATCTAGTCTTTTCCAAACAACATCATCACCAGTTCTACTATTGGTCCAAGTTTATCAATTTCCTTGTAGTAAACAAATGCAAAGCTCCACTATAATATAAAAAAGTAAACATAACTTTATACAAAACATTTTTTTCAAAATTATTTATGTATATACTGTATTAAAATTTTTATTTTAAGTAGTATTAATTATAGAATATCAATATTTTTTAAATAAGTGTAATTACAGAATTATACTTATTTAAGTTTTTATTATTGTATGTTATATTTTAATTATAAAACATGCATCTTAAAAGTTATTTTTATACCAATAAATAGATTATAGTCCATTCCATCAAAGCAATTGTCAATGAAAACAGCTTTTCCCACCTCATAAAACTTTTAAACAATAAAATATTTTGTTATGCTCAATCTCTAGTTATTTTTAAAAGTTACTTTTTATGTCAATAAAATAGATCAATTCTATTCCCTTCTACCCTATTTCATTAATAATTGTTCATTTTATTTATTCCTAAACTCCCAAACATATTCTAAAGTTATTATTCATATTTTCTTTTAATTTTTCCATCTAGATGACTTATATATCAACTTTATATTTACTTATTTTTCGCAAATTTACATTATGAGTAATTATCTTCTCCTTATGAGTTTGCTTAAACTCACAAGAACCTTGGTTAACTTATACATCATATGAGTGCAATTGTAGTTTAAAATAATAAAATGTTTTATATAATTAATTCTTCTTATATTAGTATCTTCACCTTCAAACTGTTGACATATGCTTATATTAAGCAACAAAAAATAGTAAGTAATAACCCCAGTTCTATAACCACGTCATACCGGAAGTACATAACTATTCAACCGTGACCCGTGGGAGAGGACAGATATTCGAAAGAATCAGCGCATTAGCTTCCATCACAGAGCGTGAGCATCAATTTATTAATTGGTGTTCCAAAGTTCTTTTTTTTTTTTTTTGGTAAGCAACTGGTATTCAAAGTTAAATAGCTCCAAAGCCAAACAACTAATCCCTGAAATTAATCAAGCGAATGAATTTCTACCAACAACCAGATAAGTTGTAAAATTAAATCTAAAAACAGCCAATATCAAAGATATACCACAAATAGAAACAATAATAAAAAAAATTAAGAGAGAGAATAGAAATAGCTAATATCTTTGCAACATCAATTTTTTTTAAAATATACATTCTATAAAAATATTTGCATCCCTTGTGTGTGTGTGTGTATATTTGCATTTACTTGTTGAAATCTATATTTTCATATAATTTCCAAATTTTCCAAACTGCCCCATGCATCCATTTTCAATGTCAGAGGGAGTGTATGGGCATAAGTGTGAAATTAAGACACAAATTGATAATGGACATTTTATTTACTTATTACTATATAATCATTACTAATTAATTACGAAGGAAATGAATCATATAACAACTATATCTTAGGATTGAATAAGCCATTGGGTTCCATTGATGTACGAAAGATTCATGTAGGGGGCTGCTTCATTGTCATTGAGTTGCTTTCCATATGAGACTCGAGACGAATTGTTGGCTCCAGCTCCCAAACAGTGGTATTCCCCGTAAAAGACAGTCCTGTATCACCAGTATAGCAACATGTAGAGAACATTTAATTCCTCAACTAATAATATATATAGAATATACATCAACTAAATAATAGGATATAGACAAAAAAGAAAGACATGAAAAGATAATAATTACAGACATGGCTCTTTCTGGATGCTCCGGCCAAACATCCCATCCTGCAGGAGTTACAACATCAGACATATATGTTGTCGAGAAGATCACTGTAGCATAAGGTCCCCATGCTCTTCCAAGAACGACTAGCCCACTTCCATCAATCCTACAATTTACAAATGAGAATCCAGTTTCCTCATTATTTGACTGCCTCCTTTGAGCTGTGATGCTGCCAGAAATTCCTTGCCCTTCATTTGCTATAGTGTTTATAATGCAATCCTGTAATGTTACAAGTCACAATTTTTATCAATGTTTCCACACACGCACAGAGTATTCATAACTGTTAAAGTTGTTCCCAAATCCCAAATGATAAAGATACATGTATCTATGATATTGATCTCCATTCCAAGTAAAAAATATTGTATGAATAAATTATTCTCAACAATTATATGGTTACGCATACACATGAGATTAATTAGGTAGTCCTAATCAAACTATTTCTTGGACATAATTACATAAATTATAAACAAATGCTGCACTAATAACTTTTTAATTGGCATATAGATGTGGTGAATGTCATTTAAATTAATATGTTTGTAAGTGTTAAAATATCTTTGAACTGATAGTTAAATACTAATCCCTTAAATGTTTATAATATATAATTTATTTGAAGGGATTGATTCTAAATTTACCTCATATAGTGACTTAGCATTTCCACATATAATGTCAATGGATCCTTGGATAAAACATTCTTTAAAATAATGCCTGCCAGTCTCATCATTTAGAGTATCTTGTGCGCCATATACTCCACATCCGTACAAAGCTACTTGGTCACCAGTAATTCTCAATGCTATTGCTTGTGCATTTTGCATACCTGGTGGTGGTGTTGGAGCTGTATTCTATAATTTTATACGATCATTTTTTAACACATCAGAAAATTAATTTTACAAATTCACAAAATTTGAAAATTATTCAATGAAAGTAAGACAATATTTAACTAGTTATACCTTGAAACTAATATTATATGCAATGAAATTGGAAGATAAAATGGCAAACGAATAGCTATTAGCAGTCAACCCTGAAGAATTTGCAGTATCATTCCACTCTATAATTGTATTTAAGTATCCTTGACCCTGCATTATAAGGTTTTCTTTATTTTCTCCTACCATAACCTTCTCCCTGTTATTTAAAAAAAAAAAATCATAACTATCTGAGAAAGATTTAATAAAAAATTAGGAAATAAAAAATGAAAATCAAAATGTAAAAAATATATTACACCTGTATGTGCCAGAATCAACAATGATAAGAGTCCTCTCAAGTCGAAAGTCAGGAACAGCGTTAATGGCTGTTTGCACGCTACTAAAATTTGCACAACCATTTAAAGAAACAGTGAAAAGCAAAGTTACATTGTATTGAGAAATGAGATGTGAATCCCATTTTGTCATACCACAACCAGAATTAATTGAAGAGTTGGTGTTCCCCTCAGAGCCCTTCACTTGCAGCTCCGCCATGCTTGTCGCATTGATATTCGCCGGAATGCTTGATGGCTTGCAATCGCAGTTCCCGCCTTGTGGAGCTATGGACTTGGGGACGTTGAACCTGTCCACATTCACAGTGTTGGACGCTCCGCTTGCCAACTCGACCCCAGGCAAGGACATTTGCGGTTTTTGGTCACGGGTTAGAGTTCTCGACCATATTGTGCAAGAGCGCTTGTTCGTAAAAGTGGTAGTGACAGTTTGAGCTCCTGCATGAAAATTTGGAGAAGTAATGTGATGGCGCATTTAATATCATGAGACTGGTGAGTATGTATGTGTGCAATCAATTGAAACCAATATATGGAGAAGTAATAAAAGAAATTAAAGACGAGAATATTAAGAATGTATTCAAGGAAGTGAAGGAGGTACATATGTTGAACATATACCACTGAAGAAGAAGGCGAAGGCAAGGGAAAGAGCAACTTGGGTATTCATGGTGAGGGAAGGTACGTATTTGTTTGAGTTCGGGAGTGAGAGGATGAGAATGAGAAGGAAGAAGAAGAGTATTTATAGGCAGGGAGGCTTGACACGTTGGGGATGAGGATGTGGGACATCATCCATGGAATGGAAATGATTCATTGTAGGGGATGCATATATGTGACGTTAAAGATTTCTTTCTCAAATGAGATGAAAATTTTTTAATCTATCTAATCGATTGTCATCATATCTTTACTAAATGGAAGCCAAATCATACATGGAATGGAGTTGCGGTCCTTGACGGAAGAGGCGCTTAATTCTATTTCTTTCGCCACTTATCACGCAGCATATATCAGAACTCCTCTTTGTGATAACCACAAAGTTACGAATATGTTAGTCCAAGACGAAGAGTAGAAAAAATGACGAGAAAAAACAATGGACCACCTTTATTTTTTAAAATTTTTTTTTCCCAATACAACTATCAAATATAGGATATTTTAACATCATATTTAAGTATGACCCAAATAGGTATATATAACTCCCGGCCGTGATTTTTTTTTCTTCACATTTAATACGTGTTTTGAATTCTCAACTTTTCTCCAGAAATATACTTTCACTTAACTGATTAACATTGGTCAAACTAGAGTTTTCTATTCTGCCTGTAAAAATTTAGCTTAATTATTCATTTATTTTAAATTTTAATCAGCTTTAAATTTTTTTCTTTATAATTTATAATAAAGTAGTAATTTGAATATTCTATAATTTAGCTTAAATAATACAATAATATACATTTTAGAGAATGTATTATCGGGGAGCGGACTGCTGTGACAGCTGCCACGAAGAGTCTGTGTATCCATGGTTGGGGTGTTCATGGGACTGATCCTCTGGAAGAGCGTTTTCTTTTCTTTTCTTTTTTAAGTCGATCCTCTGGAAGAGCTTCGATCAATTCTAGAAGATGATATTGTGGTATGGGTGAGCTGTAGTGCGAAATGTTATATATGATACAGCTCTGTATATTTTTCTTTCTTGGGGCTGGTGACCCGATGTTTACCAAATATACACTCACACATATATTTTGAACGTCTAAATGCCACAAACAAAAGGAAATATAATAATAGAGATTAAATCATATATTTTTAAATTATAAAAATTCAATTATAATTTTAAAACTATAGAGATTAAATTAAAAATGTGAAATTATAATAATAAAAATAATTTGACTTAAGAATTTTTCCTCTGAATGAATTTAAATTAAAAAACTAAAAATGTAAAAAATACTTTAAAAATTAGTTGAAAATCTTTTGTTTTTAAAAATAATATCGGTGCTGAAGCCCATAACAGAAACAAGAAACAAAAGAAAAAGAAAACGTGGAATATAACTACCCACAGCGTCCCTATAAAGCAAAGAGATAAGCCCATGTAGTGGTTTCTGTAAGATACGAAGCCATAATCTTGAGTCAGAATATGGTTCGTCAGCCAATCAGCCCATAATCCACAATTCAGCATCGATGGAGTAGCACCGCCTAACACTATTAATGAAGCCCCCATCCACCAGCCATTAGCACCCCTGATTATTGAAAATCCTTTATTATACTCTCATTCTCAAAAAAAATTTGTTACATGAAAAAAGAATCAAGCATTTCATTTTATTGCTTTTTTTCTCCCCTGCAAACTTATCTCATGGATGAGAATGTTTTATTGAAAAAACGGAGTTTCCATCACATATCATTAATTATTTTATAATTATTTAAAATATAACTATGATTTTATCTTTCTTTCTTTTTTTTAGCACACAAATGGGCACAAGCGTAGAACACACCCAAAAAAATAAATAAATAAATAACTGAGCCAAAATAATCCCAAACTAACTCTAATGGTCCAACTCCTCTCTATCTCCTTCTTTAAATTAACATCTCACCACTGTGTTACATGCAACCCCATGCATGTAATTCAAAACTCATTTCTTCAAAATTAATTCACAAAAGTCGCCTCAACGTAACAGGCAAGTTCATATGAAGTTTGGGTAAGGTAAATAACCACAAACTAAAAAATTCCCATCAAAGTTGACAGAAAACTGTTTTGAGATCGATTTTTCTCCACGACCCATCAAGACCATTATTGAGCTCGAACAAGGAAACAATACAGCAATTTTCACACCCCAAAGTGGAGTTAATGCAAACGCTTCATGCATCAGGGCTGTGTTGTGGCTCTGCTTCATTCAACTTCAACCCTTTGGCATGCATGTTGTGCTATGTCTTCAATTAGCTGTGACATGTCAAGAAAAGAAGATCCACCTTTCTCCACAGCCTTCTTTGCCTTCTCTGCATATTGTCTTGCTCTTTCTCTTATTCTTTCCCTTTCTTCACCTTCACCCATTGCTCTCTCTACTGCCTCCTTCACATTTTCCCTCTTCACTTGAACACCGAACCTCTCTTCCTCTCCAAAATGCACAACATGCTCAGCTCCCACCCTCACACCTGTCTGCACCACTTGCACAGCAACCTTCTCATTATAAAATTGGTCACCAAACAATGGAAACGTTATTAATGGCACCCCTCTGCATATTCCTTCCAGCGTAGAGTTCCAACCACAATGTGTTATGAAAGCTCCTACCGCTGTGTGTGACAATATTAACACCTGAGGTGCCCAACCCCTTATAAATAATCCTCTTCCTTTCACTCTGTCCTCCAATCCATCTTCCAACAGTAACTTCTCCATTTCTTCTCTTTTGTATGCACCTCTTAGCACCCAAGTGAATGGCCTTTTTGTAGCTTCCAGTCCCAAACCATGCTCCATCAGTTGTTCTGGTGTAACTTGATTTAAGCTTCCCAAGCAAACATAAATTACAGATCTTGTTGGCCATGAATCCATCCACTTCAAATGATGGCCTTCTTCGTCATTTGACTCTCTCTTGGCTCTCTGAGGCTTGTCCAAGTTGTCCTCGTTGGATAGTGAGACAGGACCAATACACCAAACTTTGTTCCCGGTGACTTTTCCATACTCTTTCACATACCCCACTTCCAACTCTTCAAAGCTATTCACTACCTGATGAAATAAAAAGAGATAGAAAAAAAATACATACAAATGAAGGATATTTTTCCGCTGAGAGAATGAAAAAGACATATACTAAATGGATAGAATAAAGTTACGTGGACTTTATTCTCTGGTTCATCGTAGAAAACCCTTTAAGAAAGAATTGTCAAGAGAGGGATAACCGAGGGAAAGAGGGAGCGATCTTCTAAAAGAAAAATTTTTATAAAAAATTATTCTCAAATAAACTAAAGTACATAATCACTCAAGGTGGGATCAGTTATCAAATAACCATTCCCTTCTTGCATTTTAAATAAAAATTATAATAAACCCTATTTTATTTAGGCTTGGCCTTACGTTTTTTTTTTTCTTTAGCCAACAAGATTGAATATAATGTAACCCAACACCACCACCACATATGCTTCTGCTTCAGATTCCCTTACTTTCTCACGAGCAACATTCAGGCCTTTGGTATGCGGCATTAGGGTTGAACGGCCAGGAAAGCTGATATTTTTTAAATTCAATTCTATCGGGCAATCCGGGGACGATAGATGGCTCTGAATCCTAGACATTCTCAAAGACCTTAGAACTATAAGAAAGAAACAATTAGTCCCATCGAATATTATTCTTGGATCTTTGAACTTTTTGGCAACACCAGCTACAGATGGAATATATTTGTCAGATATTATGCAAGTGGGAGTGGGATCTAGCTTTCCAAACAGTTCTTCAAGTGGATGCTGCAACAGACATATAGCGTTGAGAATGTTCACCTGTAGATCCATGGAAGGCAGAGTGTCTATGCTCTCACATCCTTCAGGTATTCCAGCCTCAGCATTTGGGAATTGAACAAGTTGAATGTGGATTGGTGAGCGAGATTGAATCTCTCTGCCGATATGGGCTCCAACTCGGACGGCATTGAGGGGTGTGGTCACTATGGTCACCTTCACGTTTCGCCGAGCCACAAGTCTAGCCATGTCCACCATGGGAAGAAGATGGCTTTATCAAACAAAGTGGAGGTCAAGCTTGTGCTTCATGGTAGGCGAAATTTTCCAATGCAAATTAAATGAGACTCGAACTTGCAAATTAGAATGTTAATGGAGACTGAGTTACTCTGTTTTGTAGGCTGGCTAAGTAGCGTTACGTACGTATTGTCACAAAATAAAATTAAATGACGCAAGATCTTTCGTTGTTTGGCGAAAAGGAAAGGTTCCAGAAACACATGATTCCTGACTCGGTACATATAAAAAAGTTGCTGTAGCAAAGGCCCCCTCATGTGCAAATTCCTCCTTCTCATGTGCACAAATTATAATTTATCAAACGGAGTTTGATTAAAGAAAAATCTCTTGTGGCCTGTTTCGTTTTCAGTTCCAAACCGTGGTTTAGGCCAAAACAGAGTTTATTTTTTTTGAAGAGTTGTTTGGCGATTAAACTATAATACGTTGAGAACTCTATTATCCATTTAAACTCCGTTGCATAATAAGCAACTCCCAGGTTGCTTCTCCGTTGGGGAACGAGTTATAAATCTGACAAAATTAGACATATTGATATTCCCTTGACAAGAAATGAGATAAAAATAAACCAATAAAAATAAGAAAAAATAGTAAATTTGGGAAAATAAAATTCTTATAAAATTTTTTTTATCTAGTAACCAAAATGTCTCATCAAAATTTTAATCTTTATAGACCATGACATGTAAAAAAATATTATATCATATAGACTATATTCTCAATTAAATAAATGTAAATTAAATTTTAGTCTAAAGAAATTAAATTAATCATTAGATAGAGTTTTAACTCAATTTAGAGAAAAATTATGAGTCAAAATGATAAAAAATAAAAAAAATAAAATACTAGAAAATAATTTTAAACTTCTATTTTTTTAAGAAAAACATATATACATATATATATTTATTAAATAAATATTAGAAAAATAAAATTTATTTATTAAAATTGAAAAAAAAATTATTGTCCTAAAAATACTTTTAATTAAAATCATCCAAACATAATTACCTTTGTCCAAACCAATTTTCAAATAAATTATCTAAATATAAACACATTAGCCTAAAATCAATTTTTATCATAACTACGTTATAAAACAAATTTTATCCAAACTCATTCTTTACTAATTGAAAATAAAACAAATTTTATCCAAACTCATTCTTTACTAATTACTAATTGAAAATCAAATTGGCTTTGATTGTCGTGCGAAAATGCTTGTGATTTTCGGTGTATGGAACCGTAGGCTGTTTTATTATTTTATTTATATTTAGATATGGATGGGGATAAGCACTAAAAAGATTCAGTGAAACCAAACCAGATTTGTGGTGTTCAATGGATGGAACTGTAGGCTTTACTGACAAACAATTAGCAGAAGAAGAGAAGTTTCGTATACGTAAGATGTTCAGCACATGCACAAACAACAGTCTTTGAGTGGATAAGAACATGGTATCTGTCAGTTAAATTGACAGAGTTCATGTGAGTATGCTAGTGGATGGTTTTTTTTTTTTTTTTTTTTCTTTTTCTTTTGATACGAGAAGAAAGTAGAACTTCGGAAATTCTCAGCCAAATAAAGCCAAAGGGTATCCTGATTCCTTCAATTATGAGAGGGGTCAAATACACAAGGCGTTATTTTCCACTCCCCAAAAGCTGAGGTCGAGATTGCTTGAATCTTTTGAAAGGGATAACCCATACAGACGTCAGCGTTGTTGGAATAATATTAGGAAACTACTGATACGGTTGTTTTTCAATTAAAAATTAATATGTAAATTATTTTTTAATATATTAAAGATTTAATTATTAATTATATATTAAAAATATTAATTTATTAAATTTAAAAATCTTTAAAAAGTTTATATACTATTTTTTTAATTAAAAATAATATGAAAAATTTATAGGAAAAAACATATAAGTTTAGCCTATAATATAATACTATTTTAACAATTGAAAATGTTTTTCTCCCTAACTTTGGTATAATAGTGGTCACATTATATATTTTAATGGTGAAAATTAAATTCTAAATAAAATATTAAGGTGGTGGCTCTTTTGGTGATGCAAGAGCGCTTCATTTGCGAAGCTTGTGAAACTAAACTAACCGTTGTCGCATTTGATTAGTATGAATCATCAGAAAGTATCATGCGTAATTCTTCACTGAAGACTGAGTAAGTACTAAAAGGATTCTCCCGGCATGAAAATTAATGGGCCAAAAATTTGAGAATATATTCGATTGGAATGATGATATGCTTATTTTTGAGCTGTTAATTCTTTTCTTTCCTACAAATTCCACTTCTGTGCACTCTATTATTTTCATAATAACAATTTCCGATTAAACAAACACAAGCAAAGAAGGATCGGGACAAGGGTATATAGGCAAATTAAGAGAGAAATGATTTGTTAAGTGTCAAGCTTATTCTCCTTACTTGCCTGTTGCATGATGTCTTCGATCAGTAAGCTTATGTTACGATAAGAAGATCCTCCATTTTCGACAGCTTTCTTAGCCATCACACTCAAATCTCCAGCCCTTTTCCTTCTCTCTTCACTTTCTTCTCCTTCGTCCATCATCATGCATACTGCCTTCTCAATATCTTCCTTCTTTACCACCACACCAATCTTCTCTTCCTCTCCCCACTTCATTTGAACCTCTACCCCAATGCTCACCCCAATCCTCAACACTTGACAAACCAGCTTCTCATTTAGAAATTGATCTGCAAATAATGGCCAAGTAACCATTGGCACGCCGGCACTAATCCCTTCCAGTGTCGAATTCCAGCCACAATGTGTTATGAATCCTCCTATTGCGGGGTGTGACAGTATCAGCACTTGTGGAGCCCAACCTCTGATTAAAAGGCCTCTTCCCTTGATCCTTTCCTCAAATCCGTCTTCCTTGATCCAACTTTCCAGCTCTTCTGATTTATGTCCTCCCCTAATGACCCAAATAAATGGTTTCTTTGAGACTTCCAAGGCCAAGGCAAGCTCTGCTAGTTGTGAAGGAACGAGGTTGCATAAGCTTCCGAGACATGCATACACCACAGAATGAGGTTGCTGGGAATCAAGCCACTTCAAGCACTGCTTTTCATTGATGGAGGCCTGGTTGCCTCTTTGAGCCCTGTCCAGTTCATCTTTGTTACACAGTGAAACTGGCCCAATACACCACACTTTATCCTTTCTTTCTTTCTTGTAATCCTTGACATATTCTCCCTCCAACTCTTCGAAAGTGTTTATTATTACCCCATATGACCTTATCTCGGCATCGTTCATCTGTTCGCGATACTTTTTCATTCTCTCCTTTGTCAATGATCCGGGTACCTGAGCTTTGGTAACCTGGATATGGTGAGGAATGTTAGGCACAGTGAAGAATTCTGATTCTGATGTTATGCTCTCGAGAACCTTAGAGGTACGAATGTTATGCGTGCAATGGAGGCAGAAGCAAGAGAATCCATGGAAAACAATCCTTGGAATATGATGCTCTAGAGCGATTTGAATTGTCCAAGGAATAGCCATGTCGGAGATTATGCAACTTGGTTGAGGTTTCAGCTCCTGAAACAGTTTTTCTGCTTGGTTTTGGAGAATGTTGAGTGCATCGATGAGATTATAGGTCATATCTAAAGAAGTTGCCATGTCCAAACTCTCACACCCTTCAGGTAGCCCAGCTTCTTTGGATGGAAATTGGAGCTGAACTAATCGAATTGGGAGGCCAGACAGAATAGCACGAGAAAGAACTGAATCAAAACGGGAAGCATTTTTTGGTGTAGTGAATACAGTGACTATGACACCACGCTGGGCTAACAGCCTTGCAATGTCAATCATAGGGATTAGGTGACCTTGAGCAATCAGGGGAAATAAGACGAAGTGAGGATCGCAAGCTCGGGAAACCATGGCTAGTAGCTATAGAGGCAAATGAGCCTAGTTTTTTATTTCAACTTATGGCATGGAAGAGTGCTATCTTCTCTCTTTTATATACAGAAACTACTATTAGAGTAGTTTATGATATTTAAATCGTTGAAGTGGTGACGTAAGAGCATACATAAGGGCATTGATTGGATTGTGAGGAGATGAGGTCTGGCAACGCGTCGGTGAAACTAGATTGTGGAATTCTGTCGACAATCTTGAGTGACGTTTGTCTGTTTATGTGTGGAAAACCTCGTAATGTCTGTCTCCTCTTGCAGAAAGGTCAACAAGGAGCTTGGACCAAACATCCCCAATTATTCGATTATATTATTAAGTGACTTGAATGAATTGTTTTAACCCTAGTCAAAACTGGCGCTTAAGTTAGAATTTTTTTTTACTTGAAATTTAAATTTAAATTAGGATTTTTCATGCTTCCAGTTTAAGTGATTATTGTTCTAATAATTTGTGGTTGTAGAGTTTTAAGGCATAGAATCTCTTACGTGAAAAGTTTTTAAGTAATTAATAGATTAAAATTTCTCCTTTCATTTGGACGTAGGTCACAATGACAAAGCCATGTTAATTCTTGTTTTTTTTTTAATTTTATTACTTCCTTTCTTGTTTTGCGTTGCTATTCCTGTGTTGGCGTTCTGCAACATTATATTTTCCCGTAAAATTTTAATTTTCAATCATATAAATTATCTCCATCGTAACCCCATTTTTCTTCCTTTTTTTAGGTATGTACTGGATTTCCCTACGGAATTTGTGGTAATTACCATGCTTAGTTGCTTCAACTCAGGATGACATGAGAATATATATGTATGTAGTGTATATTATCATATTTCTTCGTTACAAAATATATGAGACATATTTAAATATATTTTATTTTAAAATATAAGAGATAAATGATTTTTTATTTGATAAATTAATATATATTTTTAATTTTATCCTTAATCAAAATAAACTTATTATTATAAAACATGAGTTAAAAAAGGTTAAATAAGAACATTAAATAAGTATATTTGTGAAGAAGAAATTATCTTTGTGATATATTCCCTCCGATTTAAAATATAAATTTTATTTGACTAATTATATGGGAACCAATAAAATTAGTTTTACTCATTAAATCTATAAAAAAATATATTATTTTTTTAATAGTACTCTTATTTAATGCATTGCATTTAAAATTTGTTATCTCTGTTATATTTAATAGTACTTAAGGGTAAAAGAGAAAAAATATTTAATCTTCTTGAAATTATCATATAAACTTATATTTTAAATAAAAAAATTTTAAAAAAAATAATTTATGTTTTGAAATGGAAGAAGTATTTAAGATGTTTTATTTATTTATTTTTTAATAATTTAGTTATATTTTTCTTACATTTTACGAGGGAGAGAGTATTACAAAACTGACGTGTGAATACATTAATTCGACATTTATTATGCATAAAGCGCATAAGAATAAGCTCTGGGATTTGCAAGCCTCACGTGCGTTAGCCGTCGATCCTTAACCTTTCTGGTCAATCTTACTGAGCGTGTGAAAACCTTCCGACGATGTTAAAGCACCAATTGATGTGCTTTTATTTTGAGACCTGGAGCTGTATAGTCTTGGATGTTCAGGGATAAAATTATACATGTTCAAAAAAGTTTAATTATTGCCGTATAATTAATTAATAAATGAGTTACAGTATTTATCCTTTCAAAATATATACAGGGCATTACGTTATATGCCAAAACTATTTAGTGCTACTTAATTAAAATTCAAGTGGTTTAGTGTTTGTTATAACTTTTAAATATTTTGTATAGAGAATTATGTGATCCAACCTCACTGAAAGCAAATTAGTTGTGACCCAATATAACCTCAAAAAATGGTTGATATGTTTTTTCTAAAAAAAAGTACTTTTTGACTAATCATGCATACTAGAATACTGGGAAGTGGTGAGAGAAATAACTACTCAAAAGTCAATACTATTAAAATAATTATGAATTGAGTTTCTTTTTTTAAGTTTCTTAAAAATTATAAAATTTTGACGATTTATATCTTTATAATTATTTGATTATTTTGAACATATGCCTACTTATTTTTTATTATAATCATAAAATGGTTCTTAAATTTTTTTCATATTAGCTATTTTTTTAATATTATTATATCAAAATTTTTAATATGTAAAATTTGAAGGGGAAATATAAATTGAGATCGATAATATAGTTAATTATGCTAAGAGGCCATCAGGCCTCAAAGTGAAATAATTTAAAATAATAAAATTACCAAAATACCTTAGCTCTCCTCCTCTCCCCACATTGTCATGGCTTAACAATGTGAAATTATTTCACTTAAGAGTCAACGGTCTTGTAACATAATTAATTGTACAGTTCGTTTCAATTTACAACTAAGGGTTTGTTTGGTTTTCATTTTGTAAAATTAAGTTAAGATAAATGAAGTTTGTAAAAATAAAGTTTAAATAAAATAAGTTTGTTGAAAGTTGTTATGTTTGGATATTTTTTTTATAAAAGTAAGTTTGACAAAAATCATGTTTGGATTATAGGAGTTAAAAGTAATTTTAGATGTATAATATAGAGTAAATTTGTTTCTCTTTTTTCAAAACTCACGTTTTATTAAAGGAAAAGTAACTTTTTTCCTGATTTTTCAAAATCACAGTTTAACCAATTTTTTATTTTTTAAAAAGTCAGTTTGTGTTTTAACTTTATTTGGCCAAACACATTTTTTAAAAAACCATGATTAAAAATCATGATTTCTTTTTTAAAACGGACTACCAAACAAGCACTAATTCTCCATTTTGGTCTCAATTCATAATTCCCCCAAATTTTAAACATATTTAATATTTACTTAGAAAAATATTAAAAAATGCAAGGTTTACTCTTAATGAAGGATTTATGAGAAAACTCAGACCTCCTAGCAAGAGGAAGAGCGTCATCTCCCAAAACAATTATATATGCGCAGAGTGCACGTGAATATGCTGTGGAAAGTTGGTTTTCTTTGGGTACGAGAAAATGACACATCGGTACTCCTCAGCCAAATAAAGCTAAAATGTCTTCTGGTTGATCCTTTCAATTATGAGAGGGATCCCTATACCACTCTCCAAAAGTCGACGGTGAGTTTGCTTTCTATCTTTCGAAAGGGAAAAACTAATAGAAAAAAGTTATTGTTACAATACTGGTAATGTTAAATATTCTCGTTGTAAAAGTCATATTCTTGGTGGAAAATTATATGATTGTATGTATCTAATTAATTTGGCTTACATGTTGAGCCCAGAAATCATTTCACATTCTCACTTTTTGGGCAGGGCATCCTGCGCGATTCTTCTTTCATTAATTACTGATACTGACTGGTAAATATGGCCAGTATGAAGTGGTTCAAATGATTGAAAAACTCAGACAAGTGTGTGGGTTCAAATCTCCTAATTTGAAAGAATCCAAAATCGCAATTGGTTGACATTTCTCATCAGAGAGATTCTTCCCTTCCCACCGCTTTTAATTTTGCCACCAAAAAGAATTGACAAGTAATTATGAACCAAAAAGGGGAGAAGTTTCAACTGGAGTTTGGAAACGTGGATATTAATGATTATTCATGATAAACTGTATCTCTTTTCTCCATAATTCATTTCACCGTACATCTCTAATACTTTCGTAATCATAAATTTCAAATTAAACAAACGCTATGAAATGAAAGATCAGCCAAATGGAAATGTACAAGCAAATTGAGGGAGAAATGATATATTCAACTGTCAAGCTTATATGTTCCCTAAAAGATTGCTTAAATCTCCTTACTTGCCTGGTGCATGATGTCTTCGATCAGCAAGCTTATGTTACGATAAGAAGATCCCCCATTTTCAACAGCTTTCTTAGCCATCACACTCAAATCTCCAGCCCTTTTCCTTCTCTCTTCACTTTCTTCTCCTTCGTCCATCATCATGCACACTGCCTTCTCAATATCTTCCTTCTTTACCACCACACCAACCTTCTCTTCCTCTCCCCACTTCATTTGAACCTCTACCCCAATGCTCACCCCAATCCTCAACACTTGACAAACCAGCTTCTCATTTAGAAATTGATCTGCAAATAATGGCCAAGTAACCATTGGCACGCCGGCACTAATCCCTTCCAGTGTCGAATTCCAGCCACAATGTGTTATGAATCCTCCTATTGCGGGGTGTGACAGTATCAGCACTTGTGGAGCCCAACCTCTGATTAAAAGGCCTCTTCCCTTGATCCTTTCCTCAAATCCGTCTTCCTTGATCCAACTTTCCAGCTCTTCTGATTTATGTCCTCCCCTAATGACCCAAATAAATGGCTTCTTTGAGGCTTCCAAGGCCAAGGCAAGCTCTGCTAGTTGTGAAGGAACGAGGTTGCATAAGCTCCCGAGACATGCATACACCACAGAATGAGGTTGCTGGGAATCAAGCCACTTCAAGCACTGCTTTTCATTGATGGAGGCCTGGTTGCCTCTTTGAGCCCTGTCCAGTTCATCTTTGTTACACAGTGAAACTGGCCCAATACACCACACTTTATCCTTTCTTTCTTTCTTGTAATCCTTGACATATTCTCCCTCCAACTCTTCGAAAGTGTTTATGATTACCCCATATGACCTTATCTCAGCATCAACCATCTGTTCATGATACTTCTTCATTCTCTCATTTGTAGGTGTCCCTGGTATCTGAGCTTTGGTAACCTGGATATGGTGAGGTACGTTAGGCACGGTGAAGAATTCTGATTCTGATGTTATGCTGTCAAGAACCTTGGAGGTATGAATCCTGTGCAAGCAATGGAGGCAGAAGCAAGAGAATCCATGGAAAGCAATCCTTGGAATATGATGTTTTTGGGCGATTTGAATTGTCCAAGGAATACACATGTCGGAGATTATGCAACTTGGTTGAGGTTTCAGCTCTTGAAACAGCTTTTCTGCTTGGTTTTGGAGCATGTTGAGTGCATCGAAGAGATTATAGGTCATATCTAAAGAAGATACCATGTCCAAATTCTCACACCCTTCAGGGAGCCCAGCTTCTTTAGATGGAAATTGGAATTGAACTAATCGAATTGGGAGGCCGGACAGAATAGCACGAGAAAGAACTGAATCAAAACGGGAAGCATTTTTTGGTGTAGTGAATACAGTAACTATGACACCAAGCTGGGCTAACAACCTTGCAATGTCAATCATAGGGATAATGTGGCCTTGAGCTATCATGGGAAACAAGATGAAGTGAGGATTGTAAGCTTGGGAAACCATGGCTACTATCTGTACGTAGACGCAGATAAGCTTTGTTTTTGGTATCAACTTATGACATGGAAGCGTGCTAGCTTATTCTCTCTTTTATATACAAAATGCATATCTGGTTGGAGTTTAATTATGAGATTTAAACCGTCGAGGCGGTGACGTAAGAGCATACATAAGGGCATTGGATTGTGCGGAGGTGAGGTCTGGCAACGTGTGGGCGAAACTAGATTCTTGAATTATATATGTGGACATGTTTTTGTGCTTCACAGATTTTGTTGCCAGGATGCAGACAAAATGAATTGCTAGTGACGTGATCAATTTCAGTTCTCTTATCTCTCTCTGTGTAAATGCATGTAACTTGACAACTTTGCGTTTGTATTATTGTCTCTTTGTCCTCTTATGCAGTAGAAAGGTCAGTGAGGAACTTGGACAACAAACGTCGAGAACTCGTAGCCAAATCTCAATTAGTATTTGTGTTATATATTTGCCCGTAAAAAATATAATTGTTAAATCATATAATATATATATATATATATATCCATATCGTAACCCCATTTATCTCTCATATGATTTATAGTCCATATATATTATTAATCATATACATATAAAATATATATATCCATATTGTAACCCCATTTATCTCTCATATGATTTATAGTCCATATATATTATTAATCATATACGTATTCACAGTCATATATAATCATATGAAATATATGGATTCGGATTGTCTCCTGCAACTCTTTCTCAATCAAATATGCAGCAAAATCTTGTCCGTTCACTTAATCCAATGGTGCAAAAAAAAGCAGAAGAAGAATTTAAAAATAAATAAATAACTTCAAGCTACTCTGATAATCTCCACGACTTTCCTTCCGTATCTAACTAATCTTTTGTTAGAACTAAAAAAAAAACAAAGGCTCTAATTCCTTTATGCAGAAATCAGAGAATCCATATATATATATATATATGGAAATTAAGCATACTTGTCTTTGCTTGTATATGTGTATTGATAATGGCCATTTGAGTTTATGGTTACTTTGTTTTTTATTTGGCTTTTTTTATAGCTTGTTTTTTATTTGGCTTTTGTGCTTAATGTTCAATCTCCACTTTTTCAAGAATCATTACTTTAGGTTATCTTTTCAAGCATTGGTTTAATGGAATTAATTAAATAGATATGATTTTGCTACATATTTGATTGAGAGAGAGCTGCGGGAGAGGATCCGAGTCGGAAATATATACATATATATATCTCCATCGGCACTTCCCACCCATATAAAACCTGAAAATATCTTCTGTTTTATCCTTTCAATCATGAGAGAGGTATCACTAAACACACATATTCTTTCATATTCCTGTGTTTGGATGAGAGGAGAAGATGAGAAGAAAGAAAATAGAGGTGAGAGAAAAGAAAAGAAAATATTTCTCTCATTATGTTTGTGGATGAGATGAGAAAATATAGAGAAAAGAAAACTTATTTATTTCATAAGGACTATAATATCACTATTATAAATATAACAAATTTATATTATATAAATAAAAATAACTTATATAAATAATATTTCCACATAACTTATTTTATTTAATAATGTGGCAACTGGCAACCGATAATTGGCGGTAGCGGTCAGTGATCATAATCTTGCAAGTATACATGGTCGACCGCAGTAATAAAAAGTTTTCGGAGTATTCCAGAGGTCGAATCCAAGGGAGATAGTAGATTTATTAGTCCAAACTTTTAATCCCAAAAGCAAGTGATAATCAAATTGAGAATTTAAATTAAAAAGAAAAAAAATAGGAAACAAAACGATGTCTGAGTTTTGGTTCAGTTCTAGAAGAGTCAAGGGATTAAGATTCACCTTATGAGATAACTATATTTTATTTTTTGGTTAGACTCTGCATAATTATAATGACCGTTGTTCCTAAAGCGTTCTAATTACCTCTCGGTCAATTAGTCTTTATTTAATTAGAATTAAATTCGCTCTCGCGCAACTAAAGTTCCTAATTAAACCTTGAAAACTACAACTTATATCACCATGAATTCCTAATTCTATCTCTAGATTAGTTATTCATGTTTATCTCTTTATATCTAGATTCACTCTTCACCTCTCAGTCCATCAAGTTTACTCATTAATTAAATTCTATAGTGATCAAGCATAAAATCCACATAAACGAATAAAAGAGATAAATATAAGAAAAAGATAAATTAAATATAACTTGAAGAACAAATCCAAAAGTTTTAACTAGAGAAACAAATCCAATCCATCCCAGTCAGGCTACATTCCTACCCCTGACTGGGAAATTTAGCTACTCATAGAAATAAAATTCAAATCAAAACTAAATTCCCAAATCATAATACGAATAATAAGAAAAGAGAGTTATAGTTGAAGAGAATGAATCTATCTCTAATACTTCCTAGATCTCCTTGCTCTTTCTCTATAAGAGGCTCTTAGTTCCTCCTAGATGCATTTAGAATCGTGTTCTCTAACTTCTGAGTCCGTTTCTGAATCTCCCTTTATACTTCTATCATGTCTCCTTATATAGGAAAAATTTAGAAACTCATAAAAGCCCAAAATATCACTAAAACACGTAAAAAACAAGTTTTTATGGGCTTTTATTGTTTGACCCGGCGCCGGGTGGCCATATATTCATCCCATACAGTGCCTGGTGGCTCCAAAAGGCAGAAAAACTGAAAATTCACGTTGACTTGGCGCTGGATGAGTTTGACCTGGCACGGGGTGACTGTACGGACGCTTCTCCGTTCAGCTTTAGGAAGTCACTAGCTCGTGTTGACAATTTGAGTTCGATTTTCACCATGATAACGTTGGAATTTGGGAAACCTCAAAACATAAAAATTGTAGATCTATGTCTTAGCTTTCCAACGCATCTTAAATAAGCTCAATCGAAATTCAGATGTGAGATTTATGATCAAAATATCAAAAGATATTGAAACTTTTCAGCAAAAATGATTTGGAATGTCTTTACTCCAAATGCTTCCAAATGAGCCTATAATGCCACAAAACACAAAAATATATAAAATTAAGCTAAAATATATCAATGTAAACATATTTAGATACAATTTAGAGCTTAAATATGGGTATTTTATATGTATAAAATGGACACATCAAATCCCCCTACACTTGAACCTTTGATTGTCCTCAAACAAGACTAAAATTGTAATGCTCTCATAAAGTTATTTTCTAGATTCATCAAACTCACTTCTCTTTACTAGTAATAGTCCTTCAACAATATAAATAAAAGGAGTACTCAACAAATCAAATATTAGACTCAATAGCAACTCACTTATCATTCTCATTAGTCCATGAGACTTTAGTGTGTGTGTGTGTGTGTATACCTAACATGTGACAAATATAGACAGCCAACTAAACAAGAAGAAGAAAAATTACAACATTTATTTAAGAACTTAAAATACCTCAATCAGTTATACATAAATCTCAACTCAACTCATGTGCAATGGAGATCAACAATGATTTATTTATTTAATTTCCCCACACTTTGTGCTTCAATTATATATGGGGATTTATTTGCTTTTCTTGGGCCGCTATGCTCTCTTTTAACGCGAAGATCTCGCATTTGTGATTCGTACGCCCGATTACTCAAACTACATAACCCGCTGCACCAAGATGCCTTTGGTACACTCATAACTCATACTGCATCATTTTACACGAAGGACAATGTTTTTTGGTGAAGCCCTCCGGTTACTAAGCACAGCTCAAGCCAACAGAGTGGATTTATGTATTATCTTTTTTTTTTTCATTTAAACCTCGAATCATCTCTCCAACTAAATAATAAATTCATATATAATGATTGTAAATACCCGAGTTCAGAAATAAATGTATAATCCATCTTCCTACAAACTCAATCATTTTTCCACACTTATCACATGCTAAGTTATAGTGCTCAATTTCATAGTCTGAAGACTCATGTTCCTGACTTGTAAATTAACTATCTTACCTCATTAAGCATAACAATTGGGTATCTTATGGTGACAGACATAACCACTAGCCCAGAAAAATAAGCAAAATAAATCTAAATAAAATCAATTAAGCACATAAATTTGCAAAAAAATTTATACAAAATAAATCTCAAGACTCATGTTCCTGACTTGTAAATTAACTATTTTACCCCATTAAGCATAATAATTGAGTATCATATGGTGACAGACATAACCACTAGCTCATAAAAATAAGCAAAATAAATCTAAATAAAATCAATTAAGCACATAAATTTGCAAAAAAAATTTCTAACTTCAGCACATTAGCACAATTTTTAGGACAGATCAACTAAGAACATCTAATAAACTCCCCTTACAATTAGATCTAACATTGTTCTTAATATTGCAGGAATAAAATAAAAGATAAAGGAACTAATACTCTCCTAATTTATAAATGACACTTGAAATATTCTTTGGAATCCCTTGTGTTTGTTCCAAGCTTGTTTTCACCATAATCAATTTAGTCCTGGAAAAAATTTCTTAAGGGAGAGAGTTTGGGGAAATAAGAGCAAGAAAACAAAAATGGAAAACAAAAACAAAAAATAAAAAGAAGAAAAAATAATGTTGGGTTGCCTCCCAATAAGCGCTAAATTTAACGTTGATAGCTAGACGGATTAGGAGATCACGGGATGACATCATCTAGATGCTTTGATCTAAGCTCTTCAGATTCAGGAATCGGCTTTTTCCTCCACTTTAATTTCATCATTCCCTTTGAGAGACTATTTATGATAAAAGTAGGTACCAGCTAGTCCGTTCATATTATGCAAGTGCTCTTTTTCTTTTGGGGACTAGGAGGTGCCATTTTTTGCCTAACCTTTGCTTCTTCTTTGACAATCTTTTGAATTGAACCTTTATTAACATTAAAGATCTGGGAAGAGATGCCAATTCTTGCTTTTGATAGTTTTTCCCTATAGTTATACTGCAACAAGTTTCCTTAAAAGTGGGATTGTTAGAGGTGGCAAGATTAAATTCAGCTTTTTCATCCCCGACTCTAAACGCCAATTTCCCGTTTGGCACATCAATTAGGGTACTTGCAATAGATAGGAATGGTCTTCCTAAGATTAGAAATACGTCTAATTCATCCTCAGTATCCAACACCACAAAATCAGCAGGAATCATCAGCTTACCCACTTTGACGAGTACATCTTTCATAGTTCCCATTGGGTACCTTACTGACCTGTCAACTAGCAGTAGATTCATACTCTTAGAAGTTAGATCTGTGACCTCAAGTTTCTTACACAAAGAGTATGTCGTCAAATTAATACCAGCCATTAAATCACATAAACAATTATTAATCAATTGCGACCCAATAACACAAGGAATAGAAAAACTCCCCGGATCTTTTAACTTTGAAGGCAACTTTCTTTGCACGATGGCGCTACACTCTTCAGTCAAAGGTACTTGAGTGCATTCTTCTAACTTCTTCTTGTTTGATAACAGCTCCTTGAGGCATTTGACAGATAAAGGCATGTTCGCAAGTGCCTTAGCAAAAGTAATATTAATACGGAGCTTCTTAAATATATCCAAGAACCTTTGAAAATTAGCTTCTTGCTCTTTCTTTTGCAGTCTCTGAGGGAAAAGAATAGAGGGAACATATGGCTTTACATCAGTGGAAGGAGACTGTCCTTCAGTGTTACCATAAGCTTTTGGGATATCCTTATTCTCCTCATCCCTACCTTTCTTACCACCCTCAGTTTCTCCCTTCACCTCTTCCTTCAATTCCTTGCCACTTCTGAGTGTAATTGCCATAACTCCTCCTTTTGAATTAATTTTAGTGTTGCTAGGGAATTAGCCTTGCACCTTTTCAGTCACAATGTTTGCTAAGTGATCCATTTGTGTCTCTAAGTTTTGAATAGTCGCTTGTGTAGCATTATTAGTAATGATTTGGCTAACTATAAATTGATCAAAATTTTTATTGATGGTTGCTTGACCGATCATAAATTGCTCCAAATTTTTGTTGGTAGATGCTTGACTAGCTATGATTTGAGCAAGCATCTCCTCTATCTGAGGAGACTTTCCTGTAAATAGTGCTGGTGGCTGAAGGGACACCTGTTGCTGGAATCCTGGTGGTGCTAGTGAATTTTTCCAAGAGAAATTTGGATGATTTCGCCACCCAGGATTATATGTGTTTAAAAAGGATCATTCTTTCTCTATAGAAATTGTGGACATTCAGCATTTGATCACATATAATTAACTCCTGCATTCCCTTCAATCATGTGAACACATGTGTCTGCAGTATGACCCAAACCACCGTATGCAGAGCATAATTCTTTAGAAGGATTAGAATTATTGCTCTGTTGTTAGAAAAGAAGATCCATGCGTTGATTTAACTTTTCTAGCTGTTCAGACACATCAGAGCGAGAGTTAACTTCATTGATAGGTACTCTCTTACTTCGTACTCCTTTTTGTCTGGTCTGAGTTGCCACTTGATCATAAATATTCATCATCTCTTCAGCAGTCAAATTATCATCCCTTGTAGCAATGTCTACAAGAGACTGGGATGTAGAGCACAGAGCATTATAGAACAGTTTAGCAAGCAACATATCTTGAAATCCATGGTGTGGACACTCATATAAGTAATCCTTGAATCGATCCTACACTTTATAGAACGGCTCGCCCTCCAGTTATGCAAAAAGATATATTTTATCTCCCAGGTCTATAGTTCTCTGAGGAGAGTAAAACTTGATAATGAACGCATCGTAGATCTCCCTCTATGATGTCAAGGAGTTTTTAGGCAGATTTAAAATCCATTGCCGAGCATTTCCTTCATGCAAAAATTAAAACATCTCATCTTAAGCTCCTCCTGAGTCAAACCATTTAGGGGAAGCTGGTCAATCCGATCATAAAAATCCTTTAGAATGCCCAATGTGTCTTTGCTTATTCGCCTATGAAATTGTGACAATAAGTTTAACTGTATGTTCTTAAACTCGTAATCTTTGACATAGTCAGATAACCGGATACATGATGGGCTATCATAGATTGTAGGCTTATCTGCATCTCTTCAAAGTGGATAAGCTTGAGCCTTAACAGGCACTATTTCATTAGCCATCTCGTGCCTCCTTCTAGCTCTGTTTTCCCTGCAAGCACATTCAATTTCAGGATTAATAGCAATCAATTCAGAAGTACTATTAAGACTTTTAGATCTTAATAACATGCAGTAAGGAGAAAAAAATTCAGAGACAAAAATTTTTTTTAGAAGGACTAAAAGCAATGAACTAATAAATCTGTTAGCCTCCCCGGCAACGGCGCCAAAAAATTGATCGGGATCCCGCAAGTATATAGGGTCGATGGCAGTAATAAAAAATCTCTGAAGTATTCCAGAGGTTGAACCCAAGGGAGGTAGTAGATTTATCAGTCTAAACTTTTAATCCCAAAATGATGTTTGAGTTTTAGCTCAGTTCTAGAAGTGTCAAGGCATCAGGATTCACCTTATGAGATAACTATATTTTATTTCTTAGTTAGACTCTATATAATTATAGTGACCATTATTTTTAAAGCATTTTAATTACCTCTCGGTCAATTAGACTTTATTTAATTAGGATTAAATTCGCTCTCACGCAACTAAAGTTCCTAATTAAACCTTGAAAACTACAACTTATATCACCATGAATTCCTAATTCTATCTCTAGATTAGTTATTCATGTTTATCTCTCTATATCTAGGTTTACTCTTCACCTTTTAGTCCATCAAGTTTACCCATTAATTAAATTCTATGGTGATCAAGTATAAAATCCACATAAATGAATAAAAGAGATAAATATAAGAAAAAGATAAATTAAATATAACTTGAAGAACAAATCAAAAAGTCTTAACTAGAGAAACAAATCCAATCCATCCCAGTCAGGCTACATCCCTACCCCTGACTGGGAAATTTAGCTACTCATAGAAATAAAATTCAAATCAAAACTAAATTCCCAAATCATAATAAGAATAATAAGAAAAGAGAGTTATAATTGAAGAGAATGAATATATCTCTAATACTCCCTAGATCTCCTTGCTCTTTCTCTATAAGAGGCTCCTAGATGAGTTTAGAATCGTGTTCTCTAACTTCTGAGTCCGTTTCTGAATCTCCCTTTATGCTTCTATCATGTCTCCTTATATAAGAAAAATTTAGAAACTCATACAAGTCCAAAATATCACCAAAACGCGTCAAAAACAAGTTTTTATGTGCTTTTATTGCTTGAACCGGCATCGGGTGGCCATATGTTCATCCCATACTGTGTCGGGTGGCTCCAAAAGGTAGGAAAACTGAAAATTCACGTTGACCCAGTGCCGAATGGGTTTGACCTGGCACCGGGTGCTTTTGTCTGTATGGACGCTTCTCTGTTCAGCTTTAGGAAGTCACCAGCTCGTATTAACACTTTGAGTTCAATTTTCACCATAATAACGTTAAAATTTGGGAAAACTCAAACCTAAAAATTGTATATCTATGTCTTATCTTTCCAACGCATTTTAAATCATCTCAATCGGAGTTCAGATGTGATATTTATGATTAAAATATCAAAAGATATTGAAACTTTTCAGCATGAATGATTTATAATGTTTTTGCTTCAAATACTTCCAAATGAGCCTATAATGCTACGAAACACAAAAATATGTAAAATCATACTAAAATATATCAATGTAAACATATTTAGATATAATTTAGAGCTTAAATGTGGATATTTTATCTGTATAAAATGGACACATCAGTCGGTGACCAGAGAATAGTGGCGGTGGCCAATAACTTGTAGTAGCGGCCAGTGACTGGCAACTGGTAGCATTGGCATGTGAATGGCAACCGGCATTTGGTGACCAGAGGTGGCGATAGTAGCGGCCAGTGACTGGCGACTGAAGGCAACAGCTAGTGATCGAATCGATGGTTGGTGGCCAATGATTGGTGGCAGTGGTCAGTGACCATAGGTCACGACAATTAATGACCGGTGATTGATGATAGGTGACTGGATATCAACAACTAGTGGTAATCGCTAGTGACTAACAACTAGTGGCTGTGATAGCCAGTGACTGGCAACTGACATCCAACGGCTAATGATCGGCAACCAATGGTGGCAACTAATGACCATTAGTAACATCGACGACTAGTGGACAGTGGAGGGTAGTGGCTAATATATGCCAATGGCAAAAGGTTCTGATGGGAGCGAAAAGGTTGTTACTTATGATGATTTGCAACATCAATATATCTAAAGCATTTTATAGCTGTAATTTTGGAAAATAAGTTTTTTTTTCTCTAAAATCTCTTTACTTTTAGAGAAAAAATTTGGAGGGAAAAACATGTGAGCCCTATATATTTCTTTTCCCCACTTTTCTTCCTTCCCATTTTCCCATGCTATCAAAATAAGAGAAAACATGTTTTCTTCCTTATTTTTCCCCTACTTTTCTCTTCCTAATATTTTTCACTCCATCTAAACAAGAAGTAAAAGTCGATGGTTAGTTAGTTTGCTTTCTTTCTACTTAATTAATTTGCTTTCTTTCTTTGGGAAGGGAAAAACAAAAAAAAAATATAAAGTACTGGTCATGTTAAATCTTCCTAATGTGGATTGCCCAAATGATTAAAGAATTTAGACAACAACTCTCGTCTCACTCATAGATGTGGGTTTGAATCTTCTTGAGACAATTTAACATTGTACTTTATTGACACTTCTCATTAGGAACATCATCTATAACCTAATAAAGGACCAGTTGAGTAACAATAATTTGGATATCACTATTTGTGATTTAAATTTATGTAGTAATTTTCTATGTCGGCCTTTGGTGATCAATCTAGCATGCCTGCCATTGGCGTCCTACTTGGTATAATTGAGAGTACCTCCCATTTCTACAACTCTTGCCACCAAAAAAAGAAAGTGACAAACAATGAAAAGATTCTCAGAACACATAAATTAATGGATCAACAAGTGGAGAAGTTTCAATTGGACTTTGGAATGTGGATATTAATGATTATTCATGACTTGTATGATCTCTCTTCCATTTCTACCAAATTCATTTCACCGGACTCCTCTAATACTTTCATAATCACAATATATCTTCAAATTAAACACAAACACCATAAAATGAAAGATCAGCGTAAGGGAATATATTATCAGATTGAGGGAGAAATGATATTCAAGTGTCAAGCTTATTCTCCTTACTTGCCTATTGCATGATGTCTTCGATTAGCAAGCTTATATTTATGAGTTGTTAATTCTTTTCTTTCCTACAAATTCCACTCCAGTGCACTCAATTATTTTCATAGTCACAATTTTCCAATTAAACAAACACAAGCAAAGAAGGATCGGGACAAGGGTATATAGGCAAATTAAGAGAGAAATGATTGTTAAGTGTCAAGCTTATTCTCCTTACTCGCCTGATGCATGATATCTTTGATCAGCAAGCTTATGTTACGATAAGAAGATCCTCCATTTTCGACAGCTTTCTTAGCCATCACACTCAACTCTCCAGCCCTTTTCCTTCTATCTTCACTTTCTTCTCCTTCGTCCATCATCATACATACTGCCTTCTCAATATCTTCCTTCTTTACCACCACACCAATCTTCTCTTCCTCTCCCTACTTCATTTGAACCTCTACTCCAATGCTCACCCCAATCCTCAACACTTGACAAACCAGCTTCTCATTTAGAAATTGATCTGCAAATAATGGCCAAGTAAGCATTGGCACGCCGGCACTTATCCCTTCCAGTGTCGAATTCCGACCACAATGTTTTATGAATCCTCCTATTGCGGGGTGTGACAGTATCAGCACTTGTGGAGCCCAACCTCTGATTAAAAGGCCTCTTCCCTTGATCCTTTCCTCAAATCCGTCTTCCTTGATCCAACTTTCCAGCTCTTCTAATTTATGTCCTCCCCTAATGACCCAAATAAATGGCTTCTTTGAGGCTTCCAAGGCCAAGGCAAGCTCTGCTAGTTGTGAAGGAATGAGGTTGCATAAGCTTCCGAGACATGCATACACCACAGAATGAGGTTGCTGGGAATCAAGCCACTTCAAGCGCTGCTTTTCATTGATGGAGGCCTGGTTGCCTCTTTGAGCCATGTCCAGTTCATCTTTGTTACACAGTGAAACTGGCCCAATACACCATACTTTATCCTTTCTTTCTTTCTTGTAATCCTTGACATATTCTCTCTCCAACTCTTCAAAAGTGTTTATGATTACACTGTATGACCTTGTCTCAGCATCTATCATCTGTTCTTGAAACTCCTTCATTTTGTTATTCCCAATGATCCTTGTAATGGTATATGAGTTTTGTTTACCTCAATATGGTGCGATATGTCAGGCACGGTGAAGAATTTTGATTCTGATGTTATGCTCTCAAGAACTTTGGATGTATGAATCTTGTGCAAGCAATGGAGGCAGAACCAAGAGAATCCATGGAAAGTAATCCTTGGAATGCGATGCTTTTGAGCTATTTGAATTGTCCAAGGAATACACAAGTCAGAGACCATGCAACTTGGCTGAGGTTTCAGTTCTTCAAACAGTTTTTCTGCTTGATTTCAGAGTATGTTAATTGCATTGAAGAAATTATAAACCATGTCTGGAGAAGTAGTCACGTCCAAATGCTCACACCATTCAGGAAGTCCAACTTCTTTAGATGGAAATTGGAGTTGTACTAATCGAATTGGAAGGCCAGACCCAATAGCATGAGAAAGAACTGAATTGAAACGGGAAGCATTTTTTGGTGTAGTAAATATAGTGACTATGACATCACGTTATGCTAACAACCTTGCGATGTCAATCATAGGGATAATGTGGCCTTAAGCCATCATGGGAAACAAGACAAAGTGAGGATTGCAAGCTAAGGAAACCATGGCTACTAGATATATAGAGGCAAATGAGCTTTGTTTTTGTTTTCTTTCTACTTATGGCATGGAACCGTGCTACCTTATTCCCTCATTTATATACATAAATAGTATTAGTTTATGAGATTTCAACAAGAGGTGGTGATGTAAGAGCGTACATAAGGGCTTTGGATTGTGATGAGGTCTGAAAGTAGATTCCAGAATTATGTGGACAATGTTACGTTGACATGCTTTGTGCTTCATAGATTAAGTTGGTTCCCATCAACGGGATGCAAACAAAATGAATTGAAGTGACGTGCAAGATATTTCAGTTTTCGGTGTATGTAGCTTGAGAATTTAAATAATTGGTGTTATCTCTAGGTTCTCTTATCTTTCCAAAAGGACAATAAGGAACTTGGACCAAACACGCGTGTAGAAAGAACTTGGAGATGAAACTAGCTAGTACTACAGAGAAGACCACCAACCCATTCCAAGGTCCAAACTTTGTCGCATTCCTTTCGGTGGAGGTGCAGTGAAGAGAATCTCAACACATCAATTATTTGCTTGGTTCCACATCATATCTGCCCATGAAAATTAAGTTTTTATTAATAATATAAAAATATCTGCATCGTACTAACCTCATTTATCATATACACCATTTAAGCTATGTCCAATAACATTTACTTTTAAATGAACTGGTGAACAACTATATAATATACCTTTTAATTTTCTGTTCTAACACAATTTTTAAAACTTTTATGTTGTTAGGATTGTTATAAATTTATACATCTATAGTCTTATCCACATTTTCACTTAAAACTTAGTATAAATATTAATTCATCATATATTTCCCAATTTTTCTGGAAGCCAAACAATGTGAAACTGAAAACCAAAAGATTTGTTACTGCGTATCTTATTCTTATGCTGAGCTTGGAACCTTTGATTCAAAAAAATACTAGTATTATCATAGTTCATTTCATTTTTAAAAAAAGAAAAAAACTTGAATTAGTTATTGGTTTGATTCGAGGATTAGTCCCAAAAAAAAAATCCAAAGACTAATCGAAATTCAAAAGAATTAATCAAGAACTAATCGAACCTTCTAACATGATTATGATGTGACCAATATTGTATGACTGTATCTAATTAATCTACATCACATGTTGGGCTCAAGTATCGCCGAACACAGCATCATGCATAAAATTTTCACTGGTAAGTGCTTAGCAATGAAAAGATTCTCTGTGAATTTTTTTGCCAAAAAAATCATACAAGACATAAAAAATATCAAATCACAATAGCAAGTCTAGCAAGAAACTCAAAGCAATGCCCTCCGATTCAAGCCCACAACATTCAATTCCTCGTGCATCATGAACCATGTAGTTTGGCCCCAAAACGAAATAAACCACTTTCTCCCGGCCCATCTCATATCATCTTTTTTTTTTGGGCAAAATGCCCAAAGGCTAGAACCAACTTTCCATTCCAATAATTGCACTAACACATAACAGCAAATTCATAGTAGCTATTCCATCATCAATCAGAAGTTCATAAACCACTCACCAAAAAAAAAAAACAAAAAAAAAAACAAAAGTTTATAATCCAGATTATCCACTATTCTCATTTCAAATTCATTGATAGAAATTGTCATGCCTCATGCATTCTTCAGAATCAATACATTGATCACAAATCAAATTCTCATACAAATTCTACATACTTCATTTGAACCTCTACCCCAACACTCATGCCAGTCCCCAACACTTAACCAACCAGCTTTTTATTAGAAATTGATCTGCACATAATGGCAAAGGAACCATTGGCATGCTCGCACTGATCTCTTCCGAAATTGAATTCTAGCCCCAGTGTGTCATGTATCCTCCTACTACAGGGTGTGACAGTATCAGCACATGTGGAGCCCAACCTCTGGGTGGCATACATAAGGGCATTGGATTATGTGGTGAGCTGAGGTCTGGTAACATATGGATTAAACTAGAATACCGGGGGCAATCTTAAGTCAGAACATGTTTTTGTGCTTCACCGATTTCATTCCCAAAATGTAGACAAAATGAATTGAAGTGACGTGATATTTCAGCTCTTGCAAAATTGATTTTTCATTGTCTCTGGGTCCTCTTATCTTGCAGAAAGAAGGACTATATTCTTCAGACAAGGAACTTGGAAGGGCATTGGATTATGAAAACTAGAATTCAATGGGCAATCTTAACATATTTTTGTGTTTCACCGATTTCGTTCCCAAGGTGCAGACAAAATGAATTATAAGTGACATGATATTTCAATTCTTGAAAAGTTGATTTTGCTTTGTCTTTGTACTCTGGGTCCTCTTATCTTGCAGAAAGAGGGACAATATTCTTTAGACAAGAAACTTGGACCATCCAAACATGGAGTCCCTTGTAGTTATTTGTTTGTATTCTGTCTACCCGTAAAAAAATAATTTACTAATCATATAAAAATATTTCCTTCATAATCCCATTTATCTTATATATCATTCTAGAATGTCCAATGAATTGTTGAATAGCTTCATAGACCATTTGGTTTTCTATTTTAACACAACATGTTATTAAAACTTTTTAAGTTAATAATTTTATAAGTCTACAGTTTTATCTACATTTTCAGTTTAAGCTTCTCATGTCCCAAATTTTGAGGCAATCAAGCAGCGCCAGTGAGCAAACGAAAAGAAGTTACGGCTCATCTTATGCTAAACTTGGAACCACAACGTAATGTAATCATTTAAATAATTATTTCACAGCAGCAGCTTGCTACTTCAATCCTTTGCGCTCTATCCAAGAAGGAAACAGGAAAGAATGGGAAACTAGAAAGGAGATCACTTATGGAACCAAATACCAATCAAGTGTAGATCGAAAGGAGTAAGCCCCCAGCCACAACTAAGCAAACCAATCCACTTAATCTTGTACTCCTCTTGGCATATCACCTTGAGAATCCTTGGGAGACTCCACACGATGGTTCCCCCGTGCCGAATCCATAAGTTCAAGACGAGCTGCTTTCCAAAAATTTGAATTGGAGGACCTTAACAATAAGCCCAGGGCAGCAGAACATGTTGCTCTTACAATTGCATCTGGTGATCGACTCATTTTGCTCACGATCATCCCAAACACCTAAATAAATATACAAATCTTGTGAAATTTAAGTTTTAGGCGAGAAGCCTGAAAAGTGCATGCACACATAAGAAAAAAGACCTTTGCATGGTAGAGAAATAAAATATGCTGATTGTCCGATAAAGAAAGAATGCTGCTGCACAAGTATACTGCATTTGCCTGAATTATTGGCCATGATGCATCAAAGGCCTGCATCATCAAGAAAGTAAACGGCTTCATTACTTATTCTGAATATATGGTAGAGTTGTATGTTGTTGACCACCAAATTAAAGTCATATAATGGCTTTGCCATTTTAAGATTACTCCGCGCTTCGAGATAAAGAATGAAAGATAAAATCCAGCTACAACAGTAACATAGATCAAACTGATTCTATGATCTTTTGGTCCTGTCATAACCTTTAATATCAAAAGCTAGCCACAGTTGACAACTTGATAGATCATTCTCATTAAATGAAACCTGATAGATTCTCAAGCATTTCAATAAAATAGCAAACTGATAAATAATGAATTAGGAAGACAAGGAATGGACATGAGCTACACATGCATTATTCATAACATTTGGGCTATTCAGACTAAAAACACAACAAAAAAATTATTACCAAACTGAGGATCCAAAAGAAAAATAAGTTGTTTGTGAGCAGAAAACAGCAGAAAAATATAAGTGATCCAGTGTCCCTAACCTTTTAAGTCCCGTAAACAAATCAAGACCAATATCATGTCAAAGCAAAATCATGAATGCATTGTAATCATTTAGTTTTGTTACAAGGACAAATAAATTAAGCATGAGTAACCAGTAAAATTAGAGTAAAGAACCTGTATTGTTGATGCCATATATGTATCAAGTCTGGAAGCAAGGTGTTGAGTAAATTGTTTGGCAATGTCTCTCAGGAAGTCCTCATACTCACTTCTAAAATCACACAATCAAGTTGGGTGAAACTTTAATAAAATTTTACATGACTAAGCTTAAATCGGTCAAATCATACCGGTGATCAGAAAGGAAACAATGTGTGTTTAAAAGTGCAAGCAATCCTTCAATCTCCATCAATGGGCACACCCATCTCAGGGTATTCTATCAATCAGTGCATTAAAAGATGAACCAATGAAATGTTAACACTTGGAAGTTTATTCAGAAATATTCAACTTAGGAAAATCCAAAATAGCAATTGATTACTCGACAAGCCTGTCGCACGCCAACGTCTTCATCATGAAGATGCAAAATCAGGCGAGGAATAGTAGCATGTACCTTTTGTAAAAAAAAAAAAAAATCATCAACATGAAATGAGCCTACTGAAGTAATGAAAAGAAAACATAGGACAATGATCAACCCAATTTGGCAATGCCAAAACTAAAAGGTGCACAAAAATAATAAGACACGTTATTTAGGAAAGCTCTATAATAAACTTAGTTGAAAGACTAGGTAGAATATTTGTAATTTTTCCAAATAACAACTCTGGCTATGTTGCAAAGAATACATTTACGCTTATTCTTGTGTTCTTCTCAATTTCACTGATGATTTCTGAAGTACATCAAGTTTTCAAGTTAAAGAGAAAAACTTCACACACAAGCTAACTTAAGCTATTACGTCTGGAGAGTAGTTTGATAAACAAAGTCGCCCACCAAAATGGTTTAGTGTTGACCAAGTGATTGGTGAGTGATATTGACCTTCAATGCATGAGTTCATATCACTCCAGTCCATCTTTTCTCATTAAACTGAAACCTCGATAGATGTATTAACTGATATCCATGGAACCAAATTTCTGGTTCAAGCAGTTAGGATGGTACATCCTAAACAACTTACATGAGAAAACAAGGGTTAAATTAAAGGCCATTGCCGGTTGGTCCACTTGCCCATTCTGGTCTAGCTTTTCAAAACATCTTTGCAAGTGTTGGAAATTAGGCATAGTAACAGAGAAGTCTAACAACCGGCTCATGAATTGATTGTTGAAGGTTGTTTAACTTAATCATAGTGGTCATTACCAAAAAAGAAAAGAAAGATGGTAACACAAAGTTATGTTCCAGATATAGTAAGCCAAGGGGCCTGGAATAGTGCAGCTTATTAAAACTTACAAATGGAAGAAAAAGACAAAGCCAGGGGATGAGCCGACAGTGAGAGTTGTAACAAACTTGTTATTATGGACTTTACAAGGTGATTAAGAAAATTGGAGTTGTTGCCTATAAGTTGGAGATGCCACCAACTACTAAAATTCACCCATTATTTCACTTCTCACAGCTAAAGAAATCTTTAAATGAACAAGACACTCCTCAACCAATACCAACGGCATTATCTGATGCATTGGAGATAAATGTGGAACCAAAATTGGTTTTAAAAACTGAAAAAATGATGAGTGGCAAGTTGGAGGTGTTGATACTGTGGAAGAATCTCCTATCACTAAGAGCTCTTGGGAGGAATTTGAGGTTATCAACACTCAATTTCAAAAGGGTAAGAGACGGTAGGGAATTGGGAGTGGAGAGTACTAACCTCTGAAATGCAAGTGTGTGAGGTGGAAAGTGTTTTCTTCCTATTTTCCTTTTAGTTTTCCTTTGTCAGTGAATCTGGTTTGCTCTTTGCTATGTTTTCCTAAGCTAAAACCTTCCTTCTTACACTAATTGGAGGCTAAGTGACTTTGTTAACATCTAGCACAATACACAACCATTTTCATCATTTCTGACCCAAGGGTCCATCATAAGCAAATAAAAACAAAGACAAGAGTGAGCTTTGAGGACAGGTTCCTTGAGAATCTTACTAGTATATGCTCATGTGGTGATGATTTCAGTGGATGGCATACTAAATTTGGTATCACTTGTTGGAAACTTTGGGAGTTAAGGAATAAACGCTTGTTTACTGATGAATCATTCAATTGCTTTGGAATTGTGCAAGCCATTTCTTGTATTGTTGATTGTACTAATAGGGCTATTTCTAGTCTTCAGGTGTTTGCTAACCCTGGTTTTGAACGTCTTGTGAGACACATTAGTTAAGCCACATGATCCTTGGGTCAAACTTAATAGTGATGGTGCTCTTAAAAGCTCAACCAATTTGGCTAGTGCTGGAGGACTTACCTTATATAGTTCTGGTAAGTGGCTTTGAGGGTGTTGAAATATTGGGAGTAGCAAAGTCATCCAAGCTGCGCTTTGGGGTGCTTTAGATATTCTGGAGCTCGCTTGGAATAAAGGTTTAAGACAGATTCAATTTGAAACTGATAGTTTGTTTCTTTTGCAATTCTTAAAAAATGATTGTAATAGAGTTAATGGTTGCTTTCGGCTCCTTTAAGATATTAGACTTATCCTTTCCAAAGATTGGATAGTTGAACTTTGTCATACTTACTAAGAAGGTAACTACGGTGCTAAATATTTCCTTGCAAGCCATACCACTAATTTGCCTTTGGGACACTACCTACGTGAGCAACCTCCTTATGCCCTTTCCAGTTTAATTAGAGCTGATGTTATGGGAGTTGCACTCTTTAGGTGATGGACCTCTTAGTATAGTTTTGTTAATTTCCCTTCGTGAAAAAAAAAAAAAGAAAAAAAAACAAGACAAAATGTATTATAAATCTGATGGATATGAGGAGTGCAACATTAAAGAGTCACAAGTAATTCATTGATACTTAAAGAGAGATGATTCTTTTCTCCAAGGGTTCCCTATGCTTACTTAGGTCTCTCTCAATTGATATCAAAGGTGCCATAGAAAGGGCTATTTGCAAAGAGTAAGCCTGATGTTCATAATCCTTCGAGCAGAGTGAGTGCCCCATATCACAAAGCTACAATGAGTATAGTAGAAAGCAATCATTAAGGATGTCGGCTCTTGAAGGATAGTGCTAAAATAGAGTCCCACATCAAAGAGTGATTAGCAATTTATGAGGTACTTAGGCAAAGTTCTTCCCAGTTACAAGCCAAGTTCAAGTGTGGGCTCCCCATATTTGCTTAGGCCTTCATCCATATCGGAGTCCCACATTGAGAGCCACAAATAATTCATGTGCTACTTAAGAGGCAAGATTCTTTCACCTCATAAGCTGGATTTAAGGATGACTTTTTCTTGTTTACTTAGTCTCCATCACCTCCATGAAATGGGCAACCTGAAGGTATCACTTGATCAACCTGCGGAGAACGTGCAACCCAACATCTAGAACCTGCTGACCAGAACTCAACCATCAAGGACATTGTCTCTTCATAGGTGGTGCTATGATACAGTCCCATATGGGCAAGCCACAAGTAATTCTTATAGTACATAAGAGGCATAATTCTTTTGTTTTACAAGCCAGTTTTAAAGGTAAGTTTCCCATGCTGGCTTAATATCAAAGTCACACCAATGCCTTCTACTACCCCCATGAAAGCAGCTTGTAATTTCCAAAAAGATAAATTAACTTTGCCATTTCATTCTACAAATGTCCATTTTTGACAAATATAAAGGGAGCTTTTCCAGTAAATTAATGAAATCAATTCATTTGGGCAAATATCAAATAATCTTAGATGAGATTTAGAAACATGCCTGCTCAACAAATGCCTCATTTAGTGCCTCACTTCCATACTTGCTTAGCACACCAAATGCTGCAAAAGAACTGGCTCGCATCTTTGCATTCATGCTTGTCTGTTTTAGGATTTCCAATTTAAATTAGTTGAAATTATATGAAAGTGGCAAGTCTATTCCAAATAACAAGAAGAAATAAAAATATATGCATTAATTTCGATAGCAATATATACAGAAAATGATACTTTTGACAAGATACAGTGTAGGGAGGACACTTGGCTTCTAAGCTAGAAAGCTGATTATAACCTGAAATATTATCTCAGGAAATTGTCTACAAATGCATAAACTTAGTTTGATTATTAGTTGCCTATCTTTGTCAGTGAATCTGTTTACAATTAATTAAAGTTACATTGAAATGAGTAAGAATAGGAAATCCATGAAGTTCACACTCCTTATTTTTATTGCTTTTGATGCTCATTTACCAAGGGACTTGAACATCTACTGCAGTTGAATCTTAATTTCCTAGAGATCTTTTGGAATAAGCTCTTTCTGAAAAAAGCATGAAAGAAAAGTAGTCTTCAGCTAATTATAAAAATAAAAAGACCAACAATCCTTTAAAATAGATACTACTTTTTCATTTTAAAGTTACTGCAAAGCTTTTGGAAGCTTATCCAATGAACCACATTCTCTACATCTAATTTTGAACTCTAATCCATACAACATTTCTGAAAAAGTTCGAGTTACAATTAGAAACCCTTTTGTCCTAAAGGAAATAATCTGATACAATTTTGTTATTGGCAACGACTAATAGGTCAAACGATGAAGATAATATGGTGTTTTAAAGTAGATCAATATAGTCTGCTTCCTGCTAACCTTGGAATTACTAAGTGCAGTTTTTCAATTGTCTACAGGAGACAAATGTTGCCCGAATTATTCTATTGAGTTTAAAATGAAAACAAAAAAATGCAAGTGACACATCAAAGGTAGGATGACGAACTTGAAGATTTCGAAGCCGTACTGAAAGATTAAGCAAAATGGGTGCAACTGCATCATCAGGTGAAGACTCAAGGATCTAGAACAAGCCAACAAAAAATAATAAAGAATTGAATTCAGAGTGAACAAAAAATACACAAGCACACCCACAGTTGAAAGAGAGCTTCACCATCAATAAGCATGATACTGCAGTTAATTGCACAGATTCATCACAATCATCTAGCAAAGCTAATATGACACCCAAGACTTGGGCTGTGTATTTCAGAATATGAATGGATGGAATCTGCATTTTCAATATTTTGAGAAGTCAATTATTTAAATAGAGGGAGCAAGATAAATATACAGATTTCCACACAGAAATAAGAACCCAACGGCCAAAATAAACTTACCACCTCTATGGCACCAAGATTTACAAATCATATGCGCAAAAAATATAAACAATAGTTTTTGAGTGAAATAGACAAACTTTTCAAATAAAAAAAATGCTTTGGAGGCTTTTCATACAAAAAAAAAAAGCTTTGGAGGCTTATTTTGATGTAAAATATTTATTATAGAATAATTTTTCTACGTTTAGTACTTTGTATATCTTAAATGTCTTCATAAAATCAATTTATAAACTTCAACTACAACTTAAAATTGTAGGGGAGCTGGATTTTGACATGGTATAAATTTTGATATGGTGGGCACGATTCAAGCATAAAAGCTTTCACATTAAAGGGTGTGTTAGAGATATGAGTAACAAATGGCCAAATAGCGTTATGCTTGCAAGATTTTTCATGGCTAAGCTAAAAAAATAAGATTCATCCCATGACAAATGAATAGGGTAAGATAATATGTGGATTTCTTAGGGCTCCTTATACCAATAACGTTAGTGATCAAGCAACAACTCATAAATTTAACCATTGAAAGCAAAAAGGCAGATCATGAACAACCAATCAAGCATTTATAAATAATTAAATCATTTTGAAGATGACTAGAACAAAAATAGCAGAAACCATGGTTACATGACAAAATATCATTGTGTGGAAACAAAAAAAATGACCTGTACAAGCCCTCTCAAACATAAGCGTCGAACATTTGAAGACTCATCTGATACATGACGACATAGAACCTCAACCATTTGCTCCAAAAGTGAACCAAGTCCACCACTATACCATTGACAACAGGAAGCAATAAGAACTTCAATTCTCTCAAAGCAATCCATTAAGGGGGAAAATAGAGAGAGAAAACAGCTAGTCATTAACTACAACGAAGAGTTAGTGAAAAGGCAAAATGTTGCAAAAGCTAACTGATAAAAGTGAACAGAAGAAAACCCAAGCAAGGAAAATCAACTAAGAAATATCAATGTATTATTATCCAACAGCTAAAACTAGTTGTTTATGCATAGTTAATGATATATTTAGTCAAAAAAAAGATATATTTAAATTTTGCTATATGTTTAGGCACCATCAAACAAATGATTTTATTAATACACAAAGATAGTTATGTGTGTGTGTGCACGCAATATATATCTCTAAGCTAGCTTTGAGTTAACAAAAAGTATATGGGAAGTTAAATGCATACACTCCCCAAGACAATCTTTAGCTCCACCACATCAAACTAAATCTACAGATCCTCGCAATGACAGCCTCAAATTCACCAATGAAAATTTTCCAGTAAGGGTACACGGAGCTCAGGCAAAGAAAACAGTGACATGATTAATCCACAAGTGGACCAAGATTGGGTTCAAAGAAAGAGCCCATGATTGAGATTAGCAAAGTTATTCAGATGCTTGCCATTTCTGCACCAGCTATATGATCCCCTGTGATGATTCAAATTAACTGATCAACGCAATGCAATTTTTCCAAGCTCTCCCTTTTCAACTACACTCACCATATCAGACATACAAATATGACCCTTCCTACCTATTTTATGGAAAGAATACTTCTCTGCAAAGCTGTGCATGATAACAATATTTCCAACTTTCTTCTGAAACATAGAATATCAAAAAATGAATGGGAGCTACAAAGTATCATTCTATGCACACCTGTAGCGAACAAACTCTGACAGTGCTGCAGCAGCAGCTTCCCGTTGGTATTTCTGGGGTCGATCCAATGATTTTGTCAAAGAAATACAAATATTTTGTACCTAATGTTTTAACCAGACCAGAAAAGACATCAAATTCACATATAAAGGAAAAAAAAAACAATTACAATCATGAAACAACCATAAAAATGAATAACTGGGAAATTTTTGGAAGTAACAATGATCATAGTCAATGCAACTTTGACTCAGAAAAGCAAATGATCCCTAACAATATACATTTTCAATCATAAAATAGAATATCATATCACAGGAAATTTAAATGACCCATTTCCTAAAAAAAAAAAAAAGTTTTAATCACTTTAGTCTGAAGATAGCATAAAAAACTAACGAAAAAGAGAAGAATTTTCAACACAAGATCAGAATCCAAGTACACATTCTTTTTTGCAGATGCCCTCCATGTCTTACTTAATATGATCAACACGATTATTTTAAGGCGCAGATCCACCACTATCTTGTGATGATTTTTTATTTAAATGTGAACATAGAGGCAACAAATGTTGAATTCCTAACAAGTTGGTCAAATAGAATCTTGCACCATGTCAAGTGCCCAACCAAAAGATGAGAGCACCCAAAAAAACTTCTAATTTTGATATATATGTATATATATTGATTTATATTAGTATATATATTGATTACTGTCAACGGATGAAATAAAACTTCAAGGTTGCCATGAAATTTGTGAAATGACACTCTAAATCGGGAAATGATGATTCTTCTTTTGTAGAAAGAACTGATACAATGTCATAAAATCTATAATTTCTTGTGTTTAAAGCAGCCACTGCAATATCTTTCAGCAAATTTTAAGCATATGAATATGTATGCACTTGGATATATAAATATACTTGAAATAATGTTACCTCTTTGGGTCTCTTTATAGATATGCAACCAGCTATTTCTCCAATTAGACTAATCCACCTCTCATTTTCAGACAGTTCTCCATCTCTGGCCAAAATCTGAATAAATGTATTTTAATATTCATTTGCTCTCTAGACAATATCTACGTTCCTAAAATAGAGCAATGTTTATATGTTTGTCCACCTTGCCCATCTCAAGGTCACCAACACATTCACAGAATGCTTGAAATGCAGTTAGAAGATCCCTGCACAAGGGAGATAAAAGAGGAATTATGAATTGAATAAAACAATGCTGATTTTAACGTTCATACATTTTTTCATTACTAATGTGACTCTAACTTAAGAGTTATGGATGGATTCAAAACAATGTTACTCATTGTTTTAATTATTTCTTTAATCCACCCAAAAGGATACAAATGCTACTCTCCCACCACAAAATGTGTATACCCTACTATGAACCTTACCTTCTTTAAGATGCAACATTTTTACTTCCAAATATGCCTTTAGCAGAACATAACTTCTAGCCAAAACCAAAATGCTGAATAACTGTTTAGGAGTATAGTTATACCTACCCTTGACACTTCCCAAAACAAGCCACTGCACCATGAAAACACTCCTGAAAATAATCATGAACATCCTAACCAGCCCAAGGAACCCAGTCCTGATGCTAGCCCAACTACTAATAGCAAAAGGAAACTATGGTTTGTACTAGAAGGGAGACAGGGATCGAGAGTAACACACCTCTTAAGCAGCCACACTAACTCCTATACTCCAAGAACCGAAAGCGTTGGTTGTGCCTATAGCTTCGAGAAAGGGGGCACAGACTTTTTGGCAATTCCATTTCATATTATAAATTGTCTTCTAACTTTAAAACTTTTGTGAACAATGTCACCCTTGAGAAGCTCTTTAGTAGCATCAATGAGGCAACCAAGAAAGAATGATGAGATGACATTCAAGAGGAATTACATGCCATCATGAAAAACAAGACATGGGATATTGTTACACTTCCTCCTGTAAAGACTACATGGGATGCAAATTCACAATGAAGTATAATCCACATAGAAGTATCAACTATCACCAGACCAGACTCGGGAGAAAGGGATTGACAGAGACAGGGCATGGACTATCATGAGACTTTTTCCACAATGGCTTCATTTAATATTGTCAAAGCATTGCTATCCTTAGCAGCAAACTTGGATTGGCCACTTCACAAGCTATATGTGAAAAATGTTAATAGAGATTTGGAGGAAGAGGTTTATATAGAAATCCTCTCCAATATCATAAATGAGAACAACTCTGAAAAGGTGTGTAGGCAGCGTTAGTCACTATATGATCTCAAGCAATCTCTCAAGGCATGGTTTGGTAAGTTCACCACCACTAGTAAGGATTTAGGGTGCCTCTAATGTCAAACTGATGACAGTTTGTTTCTAATGTATAACTGATGAAACTTTGTTCACACAAGCAGGTCAACATAGGAGAATGACAATTCTAATCGTTTATGTAAACGACACTCTGATAATCGATGATTGAGTTGAAGAGATTGAAAAGTTGAATAAATCTCTAGCTCATGAGTTTGAAGTAAAGAATCTTGGAAGTTTGAGATAAATGGATGGAAGCAGCTAGAACTACTGAAGGTATTTCTATCTTCCAGGGAAATATACTCTAGACCTGCTTAAAAAATCTGACATGTTGGAGTGTAAACCTGCTAACACCTTCATGAAGGCTAACTACAAACTTGATCTCAGACAAGATAACCCTTTGGTTGACACTAGAAGATTTCAATGTCTTGCAGGAAAATTAATATTGACCCATACTTCCTAATATTAGTTTGCTAGTATGTGTTGTGAGTCGATTTATTTATTTATTTATTTTTTGTCCAAGTTGTGAGTCAATTTATGGATAGACCAAATAAATAACATTTGGAGGAATTTTGAAAGATCTTGAAATTAGATCACCCCCGCCAAAGGTTTATTTTTGGGTACTTTAGGAAAATCATGTCATATGTATACTAAGTGCATATAACACCCTAAAATGCTTACAGTTGATTGAGTCACATTTTTCTTATTTAGTTTGATTAACAGGGAGGATGGAGGAAAATTTTAGTATTTTCTTGTTTGATTTGGAAGGGGAGGATATGTAAAATAATATTAAATTAACTATTAAACCCCTATCAAATTTATTTATTTTTTCCAAAAAAAATGATTATATTACAATTCATATTCTATCTTATTTATTACATAAATCTCATATATTATTTATTATAAACTTTTTTTTATTAATGTATCATTTTAAAATTTTGTTAGATTAAGTTTAATGTATAAACTCATTATAAAGGATATCATCAATTAAATATTACTAATATTTTTATTATAATGTTAAGAATAAAATTTTAATAAGGACAACATGGGAATAACACTGGTAAAAAATTATGGGAATGACACATACTAGTAAGGTTCGTTGAGGCATAATCAATTTGGAGACAAGAGCATGTTAATTTAGGCATATAAGTTTTGTATACACCCTTCCCTCCAAATTTCCCCATTTTTAAGAAAAATTAGGATGAATTTTTCATCCCCTTCCCCCTCCTACTTCCTCCATCCAAACAAAATGAAAATCTATCGTCTTCCACTCCCCAAGTTTCTCTTTCATTGTAATGATAATTGTTAGCAATAATGTCATTAATATAGACGAACATTGTAGATAAAAAATTGGAAGATGGGTATGGGCCGCTGATTTGGACAAATGGCCAAGCAGGGGAAAAAACGAACGGGTCTTGGGGGTGAATATTGGAAAATAATAAGATATGCGATGCAAATGAATGCGTCAATGGGGAGATGAAGGAAGAATCGAGAGAGTAATCTATTCTGTTGAATGATAATGATACAAGCCATATCAAATATGCACGCAACATGCTTTGGAATGGGTTTCGAAGGAGAAATTAGGAAGAGATGTGCGAATAGGTCCCTGAAGCCTGAAATTGTGAAGGCGGAGAACAAATTGAATGACCGTGAAGGTCATTGGAATAGATGGTCTGGATGGGAAACAGAGACTGCAATGAGCAAGGAGATATTTTGTGAACACAAAGGACAGAGGGCGAGAAGAAAAAGGAACTGATACATTAAATAATAAGTCTAAAACCCTAAAATTAAGGAAGAATATAAATATTTACACTAAATACACATTCAATGCACCTAATTACCCATGATTTCAGCACATATAAATTTTCCTTATTGCCAAGAGAAGGGAAAGATAATCAAGAGATTTAGACCAAGTAAGATGCATTAAGGATGGGGAAGGAAAAATTTTGGTTACAGATGATGATATCAAAGAAAGATGGGAGAACTACTTTTATAAGCTTTTCAATAGTGGATTGGATATGACTTTAATACCGAAAGATTAACAACTCATGAAAATGATCTCAATTTGAACTTCTATCGTACGATTCGGGTTAAAGAGGTAAAACAAGCTCTTAAGAGAATAGATAATGGTAAAGTTATTGGTTCCGATAGTATTCCTATCGAAGTTTGGAAGTGCTTAGGAGAGAAAGGGATTTTGTGGCTCACTAAGTTATTTAACGAGATTTTAAGGTCTAAGAAAATGCCATAGGAATGGAGAAAGAGCATTCTAATTCCTATATACAAGAATAAGGGGGATATTCAGAATTATGTTAATTATCGGGGAATAAAACTCATGAGTCACATCATGAAACTTTGGGAAAGAGTGATTGAGCATAGATTCAGAAAAGAGTCTCGTATTTCGGAAAACTAATTTGGATTTATACCAGGACGGTCTACAACAAAGGGTGTTTATTTATTAAGGGGTTTGATTGAAAGATACAGGAGTAAAGAGAGAGACCTGCATATGGTTTTCATTGATTTGGAAAAAGCCTATGATAGAGTACCAAAAGATATATTGTGGAAAGCAATGGAGAATAAAGGTATCCGTGTGGCTTATATTCGAGCCATAAAGGATATGTATGAGGGGACAACAACAAGTGTGAGAACTCCTGGAGGTGTGACAAAGGACTTTCCTATAACGATAAGCATACATCAAGGATCTTCTTTGAATTCATACATATTTGATCTGGTTTTGGATGTTCTAACAGATCATATACAGGAAAAAATTTCAAAGTGTATACTTTTCGCAAATGATATAGTTTTAATTGAGGACTCAAGAGAAGAGGTCAACTCTAAGCTTGAGTTATGGAAACACACTTTGGAATAAAAAGGTTTTTGCTTGAGTAAAAGCAAGTCAGAATATATGCATTACAAATTTAATAAGAGGCCAATTAGAAATGATTTAGAGGTAAAAATTGAAAAGCAAATCATTCTAGAAGTATCAAAGTTTAGATATTTGGGGTCGATTTTACAGAGTGATAGTGAAATTGATGGGGATGTTATGCATAGGATACAAGCTGGGTGGTTAAACTAGAGAAAAGTATTAGGAGTTATTTGTGACCGCAAGATATCTACCAAGCTTAAAGGAAAATTTTATTGAACAGCTAAGGCCAGCGATGCTATATGGTAGTGAATATTAGGCTTTGAAAGGACAATAAGAGCATAAGATAGGAATAACAGAGATGAGAATGTTGATATGGATATGTGGTCATACAAAATTGGATAAGATACGAAATGACTGTATATGAAGAAAAGTTAGAGTAGCACCTATCGAGGAGAAAATGGTGGAAAATCGTTTAAGGTAGTTTGAGCATGTACAAAGAAGAGGGCGAGAGGAGTTAGTGAGGAGAGTTGATCAAATGGCTTTGAGCCCTATTAAAAGGCATAGAGGAAGATCAAAAAGGATATTAAGGGAAGTTATAAGGAATAATCTTTTGAGAAATGATTTATCTGAAAAGATGGTGTTTGATCTAACATATGGGCATCATATAATCCATGTAGCCGACCCCATATAGTGGGATAAGGCTAATGTTATTGTTGTTGTTGTTGTTGTTGTTGTTGTTGTCATCATCATTATCTCTATCTCCAAAAGACACAACCTCATGTAAACAATAGATCGCATTCTAAAAAGCCAAGATACAGCGGATATGCAAGCATAAAAATGCAAGTAATAACTGCATCCCAGACCCTTACCGCAATGGTTCATGCAGACCAGAGGTAGCTAGAGTATGACAGCTTCCAAGTTGCAATGTAAGCTCAGAAAGAACAGAAGCATAGTGGAGTTCAACAGCCCTTTTTCCTACTTTTCCCCCACCTCTGCATCTCAATATGATAGGCCTGTAAGACTGTAGGACCAAATTACATAGCTTAAATTCGATTAGTATAGCTTATATACAGACCTGAAGAAAGCAGTAAGAGCAAAAATTGCAGCTTGCAGGATGCCATCCTCTGTCTGATTCTCAAAAACATGGCTATCCTCAGCTCTATCTACATCTCCTTTAAGGATAGGAGTTTGGCTAAGGACAGATATCACATGTTCTAGGAACAAAATTGACAGCACCATGTGCTGAGAAAACGCCTGGAAGGGAAAACTTCGTTCAGTTTTTTTCTTTTCTTTTTTTTCAAATTTTGTGTAGGGAAGCAATCCAAAAATCATATCCAAGTAATAGCATCTAAATTGGATGCGAAACATGACCATCAAATTCAATTTAATAGCACATAGGACTTCTTTTGCACAAAATGTCGGTTTCCAGGAATACTTTTTTACCATCATTTTAAGGATTATGAGCGATGTAAACTAGATATTGAACAGGTAGTCCAATCCATAGAAGAGTGAAGAAAAAAAAAAGTGGTGCTGAAATTGTACACAGACTCACATGGAATGCATCCTGCATTGGCCAGCCTCCACGCAGCCTAGATATATCCTTTGTTACTATGTCCCTTCCAGCAGTAGCTAGGACCTCATGAAAAACAATTTTTGCACTAGTTTTTTCAGCCAAAGAAGAAATCTTATTGAGCCAGTATAGGATGATTCTAGCAGAGAAACAGGGCTTGAAGATAGCATATACCGAGAGGGGAAAAAAAAAAGAATGAAAACAAATGATTTTTTGCATAAATTCTATCATGTTGGTTGCAACAAGTTAATGATGACAAAAGACCATCAATAATTAACAACTCAACATAAAGATATCAAATCATAGAATTAAACGACAGAAGGATACAGCACCAAGAGTTTCCATACGCAGATGCTTATCAGTTACATGAACAGAGGCAGATATCAATGATAGGGTTGTCCTGTAAGAATATATACCATATTGCATCATTAGTAGTTATCAAAATTTTTCAACTCAAAAGAAGAAAAAATGAAATGCAGTTCCTGCTATAACACAAGTTACGCATGAAACCTTGAGATATCAACATCGCTCAGCTCATTCACTCTTTTTGTAACAAACTCAATAATAGCTTGAATAGCCCCCTCAGCGGACTGCTTGACCTTATCACATACAGCTACAAAGCAACCATGCAGAGTAGTTGCCAGCTGCTAGTAATCATCAGTGAAGTTGTTAATTATGTTGGTTAGAAGGTCTTGAAAAACAGAGAGCAGGAAGAGAAGACAATTGCCTCATCCTTTGTCAACAAAATGCTGAGAGCGGACACTATTCTGTTGAAAACTTCTGATGGATCAATAGAAGTATCCTGAATACACAAACATACAGGAAAACAAAGATCTTCTGTCTCAGGGTTTCAATTTTTCTCTTCTGAAATTATAAAAGGCAAGAAAGAAAGACAAAAAATGTATAAGCATGGCAATAAATAGAAGCCAATGAACTTACATTCCTCAATATGGATATGACATCCTCAAGAGAAGACAAAGCACCGTAAGACAGTTCTTTATCTTCAGAAGACGTACAAGAAGCTGCAGGCTTTGGAAGTGAGAGAGAAATGCTGAAGAGTTGATCAAGAATCTGGCGATAAAAATAAATATAAATGTTAAATAATAAGACAGAAACGTTTACCCTGCATAAGTGTGAAGCAGTGGACAAACATTTATTAAACAATATAATATTTAGTTCAGGAGAGGTTGCAATTTATTTCATAACAAAGAAAAGACGTCTCAATTACTTACTTGAGCTGATATCTTTCTAACTTCAGCATTTGTATCCAGACAACGTGGAAGATACATTATTACCCTATCTCCCAAACACATAGCTTCACGACTTGGTAATACAAACACAGCTGGCAGTTGAATAATATTGAAAAGAATAACATTATATTTGATGCATATAAGAAAAATAAATAAATAACTAGCAATGGAACATATTTACATGGTAGCTTTAAAAAATTCCCATATAGAGTACGGTCAATTTGCTTGTTATGAACGCAAATTGCATGGCAGCCCAGCGCACAGTACCCACTAGCACAAACCATCTGAAACTTGAGAAGCATCTCATGGACTGCAAGGCAACCTCTTTTTCTCTGATACTCAGTGGAGGAAGAAACAAATTGATCAATTTGCCTCAAGATATAAAGTAACAGCTCTGCCCGACTTCTTCCGTCCTCTCCACTAATTTTTATATTACCACTAATTAGTATAGGTTAAAAGAAAAACCTTCACTTACACAAAGGCTGATCTAGTACAGAAATTCCAATATCTTTTAAAAGGATATTGAGAAGTAACAATATAGAAATGTAAGAATATAGAAAATTCAGTAGGATTAAAATCTAAGAAAAATATAGAAATATCCAAAAGGAAATGTAAGATTGAAAAAATAGAAACTTCAGTAGGATTGTACAACGTTCATACTTAAATTACCTATTGAGAAGAATTGCACATAAGAGAGTGATCAGGTTGTTTATAAGAAGACTGACAACATCTACTGGATCATTGGGTATAGCAAAGAACCCTAATGTGGCCTGTCAGATTCATCAGGAAAAGATAAAAAGCTGAAATACTGTCCCTGCCACTTTCTGAAAATTAAATGAAATTCATACCTTCATTACATGGTTTCTAGTTTCAACTGTTAGTCTTGGCTCCACTGAGACCAATGTAGTGCAGGCGCTTATAGCAAGGGCCTGCATAATATCAAAGACATAATAAATTCAAAATTCTCAGAATAAATTCTCCCTGATGCTTAATCATTCAACAGCTTTTAGCATACCTGAGTATGCAAGAGCTCATAGTAATCAACGCAGCCATCATTGACATCTTGGCCCATTAAAGTCAATATATAATCAAGCAATTGATCCCTTCGTTTCAATGGGAATGATGCACCACTTTCAGCGGCGCTAATGACAGCATTACCTGAATCAATAGTTAAAATTGAGAAGAAAAACTTGCTAATTAGTGAAGCATGTATTGCAATCTTAAACTTTATTCTTCCATTTACAGTCATTAGCAAAGCAAAAAATGTATTTGACCAAAGAAAAAGAATCCTTCAGTTACGCTTCAATTTTTCTTGCTTATTATTTTTCCTTCAGCAGCGTGAATGACAGCGTCCTCCATCATGGAGCACTCCTGCCATCCAATTCATTAGTGGCACAGCTTCTTGTCTAATCATGGTTCTTCTTCTTCTTCTTCTTCTTTTGTGAACAATTAATAACAGCAGCATTGGAAATCCAAGACTCCCTCAAAGGTAAATCCGTTCATTTGGACTCTATTACTTGTTAGTTCATAGGATTCATACAAAGGTTCACAGACCACACAAAGCACTCTCTCCTGCAGTGCAATAGTTCATACAAAGGTTCACAGATGTAGCAATTATTTATTTTTCTGACTAAGACTACTGGCTATTTATTGCTAAGTATTTCTAATGTAGAACTCATGGTTCATGTTGGAGAAACAGAGTTCGTCCTGCAATTTTGGAACAACTTCGTTCATTCTAGATATTAGGTGCTCAGCTAATGCTTTGTTTACGAGGCTTCATTTACAGATATAAGGAGAGATTGTTAGGCTTTGTTCAGTTGAATTTTCTCCTCTTTCTCTATTTCGTCTGAGTGCCCTTGATTATAGTAGGACATCCCATCCTCAACTTATATGGTCACCTCCTTTAATCACTAATTTAACTCTTGTCTAAGAAAGAATTGAGGTTGAGAGAATCTGAAACCATGGACAGTCACAAGCCTTGCAGATGATTAGTTTGATCTGCCAGGCAAGATGCATCCTATTGAGAAGAAAAATGGCATGATCCAGAGATTTATCATTAATATTAGGCAGGACAGAAGTTGGCATTGAGCACACAGCAAACTGAACTAGATGAAAATAGACTTTATTGGTCAAACTCAAATTAACATTGTTAAGGCAAATTCTAATGGATTGCATCCAAAGGATAATAAAATGAGATCACAAGATACTAAAGTACTATGATTTAAAATACAACAACAATAACAACAAGCCATATCCCACTAAGAGAGGTTGACTTAATAGTTTGAAACACATTATACCAAAAATAAATTCCAAACCACAGGTACTCAAGTGCAAACAAGCCAACCACGGCTATCAAAGGGTAATTTACCCATATTAATTTTAATAAAAAATATTAGTTATACTAATATCTTCAACATATAAAATGAGGACAGCACAAAGAAAAAGAATAAAAAAGGTGATAAATAAAAATGTGCTCTGACGAGATCATTACAGACCTAGTAAATCAATTGCTGTGATGACAGCCTTCCTTGCTCTGGGCTGACGCACATGAAGAAGCCGTGAAAGCATGTTGGTCCCCTGGAAGGAGTATAAGAGTTTAGAATAAACAGGCCCACGAAACAAGTAATGCAGCACAAATCAACTTTACCTAAATGTAAACATTAATGGATACCATAAAAAAAATGAATAAAAATATAATTTGAGGAAGTGAAAATTTTCATTTTTCATTAAAGCATGATCATCCAACTAGTGAATGTAATGGTGCGATTGGATTAATAACTTAAGGCATAAGTATGCATCAAAACATCAATTGCTTGCATTATTTAGAAAATGAAAGCAATGTTACAACTGTTCTGCAGTATGGCTCAGATTTATTACCACTTTATTGACATTGCCGTATATAAAATCACCAGAAATTTAAATGAGAAAACAAGGAAAAGGAGAACGTTTTGGTAGTGTCACACAGGCAGACAACAAAAAGACAAACCCTTATACAAACAATAGGTCATATACATTGAGGACAAGATGACCTACAACAAGGGCATTTATTCTGGCTTCGATAACTGTTGATGGGGCATACTTTGCAGCATAACCATACATTAGAGCCAAAGCAGCATGAATGTTGTCAGACTCTTCTGTTCGAAAACTATCAGAGAAGAATGAAATTATCCTGCAACGGATGAAAGATACCAAAAGTTCTGACAAATGGTTAATAAAATAATCATAAATATAAAAAGCATAGAGAGCCACATTGTTCACAAACTTTGAAAAGTATGGCTCATCTTGAACTTTGGGCAAATGCACAGGGCTCACTCTAGTTGAATATTAAGAATGAAAAAGGAAAAGAAAAGTGATGAGAGCATGTCAATGACAAATTGTAACCTTTGGGTGCAAATCAATAACTTAATTGTCTGCCTAAGGAATAAAAACAAATGCAAATCACATATCTCATCATTAACAAGACAATTTCATCTTAAAGTTTGTACTATTTCTGTTGAGAAAATATGAGAGCAAAAGTGAGGAAGAACAGGAAGAGTCAACAAACGAAATAATATTAAACCGAAGGGCTCAATTAAGGTGTACATAACACTGACCTTGCAACCTAGATTTAAACTAATACCATAACCACACGATGGCAAGAACTTTACTTTGAGTGCACTACAAGTAATATCTTCTAACATGGTAACTCCTTACTTAACCTACAGACGTACCCAAATTCCAATATCTCTTTAACACTCTCCATCCTATTAAACACGCCTCGTTTGACTTCGTAAGGAGATTTGTTTTATCTTGAATCTTATGATAATCCTTCTATCTGAATTTACAAGTTACCAAAATTGAATTTTCAATGAATGTATATATTCATATGCTTATAGCATAAGATTATTTTATTGTTTTGATAAAAGAACTTGTATTAAAAGAGAAGGAAGATAATATGAGGAGGATTAGCTATCCTCCCACAAAAACTAAATTCAGAAAAAGATAACAAAATAAGAATAAAATTTTTATATGTGCTGGTAAGCCCAAAAAAGAAAAAAGAAGTTATAAACTAAATCCTTCAAATCTGGCGTCAACCTCTGAAATATGCTTTGTCCAACATTATCCAGAATATCCTTAAGCTTCTCCAACACTGTATCCAAGTGGGATGCGGCAACCTTAAACCAGCAGAAATTAAATAAGATAAAAAGCAACGGATAATGGAAAAATCAACTTAAAAGATAAACCTACTAAGTACCAATCCCATCGCTTTTGCCAATCCAAGCCTATTTGTTGGAATTGCAATGTTTGCTTGCTTATACATCCAATTTATTTTATTGCAGACATAAGCTCTGTCGTTAACCTTTTGAAGCAGCATCCCCAAGCATCTGTATTATAGAACAACATCATTTTTTCACCCTGTTTCCAATATAAGCAAGTAGCACATCATTTTGCTAATAGCATTCAAAGAGGAAAGCGAAAGGGTCCATGGTCAAGCCAACAAAGCGGTAGGAAAATAATATGCTAGATAAGACCTTCGGTTTAGGTTCAAATTTAGATTAAAAAAACTATATAAACTTTATGAAAGGCAAACCGTTCTTTCCTTGGATTTCTTTCATCTCTTTCAATCTCCTTTATTATGTGCCTTCCTTCAGTCTAAACATGCACAGTTTAAACTTTATTGACTAATTTGATTTTTATATTTTCAATCAATTTATTTCTAAGACAATAACCTTCCATCAAATTACTTTTGTAGGATTCCAGAGCAAGATCAAAAGGATACGCAAATATATTTTTTAATAAAGAGTATTATTAACCAAGTATTGATAGATTATGGTTAGCAAACACACACACACAAACACAAAAGGAAAAGAACATGATGACCAGCAATTTACAGAATGATGGTTTCAAGCAAAAGTCCTTCCATCAAATTGCAAATTTACTTCCCCCTCACTTTAGTAGGCAGAAACTAGCAAGAAGACAACTTTGCACCCCATGTAAAGAAATTTATGATAAATATGCATGCTATAGCAAAGTCTTATCTGAGATGTACTTCACATTATCAAAATCATGGCTCCCCCCGCCGCCGCCGCGGGGGGGGGGGGGGGGGGAAGAGGGGTGGGGAGCGGGTCGCGCATGAACTTGGAGTCTCTTAGACAAGAAAGTAGAGACCATTAAACAAAAGGAAAGGGAAACAGAAAGGAAAGAAACTGTAATGAATTAAGTAATATCTCTGACATCCCAGCCAACACTAAATTTTTTTTTTACGGAATACAGCTTTAGATTATTAAGAATTAAGAAAACAAAATTACTATGTTGCAGATAAATCGCAAGTAACCTACTCCATCATATAAAAAGGTACAGATGTTAAACAAACTAATTGTGACGAATCATGAACTGGCATTTCCTAATGCCATAGCAAACCTTAAACTTAGCATAACAACCACAATAACTTTTCCATGATATTTTTTTTACAAATAATTCAACTTTTGCAGCAATCAACTTCTGAAATAAGGTAGAAAGCAATATCTAGTATCTCAAGCATTTACTAGATCTAATTGAGCACACTAGAGGGTAATGCACTGATACCGGTGAAGAAGTGCAGCATGTTCATCATCAGGTGTATAAAGCTCATAATGTTTGGTAAAAACAACTCCAAGAGACATTATCCAATCTGCATCTCTAATCACATCCAAAGATTCCGCAAGAAACTGCAACCAAAAAACCAAGATATGATATGATAAATATCTATGGCTTTCAGAAGAGATTAAATATCACTTCTCGCATAGTATCCAAAAATATAATCATATTCTCATAACCACAATAAATATACTTATCTATTCATTTGTCAATTTTGAAAAGTACATCAATTTCAAAAGCATATTTGACCATTTCATCAACAATGTGTTTGCTTAGATTGACCTAATGAAACATTATCTGAATTGCAAAACAATTTAAAGAATCCCATTTCCATGAATAAATCTCATGTACTAAACTGTAAGTTTGATTAAAATGCACTTTCTCATTAAAGATTAAGCATTAACGACAAGAAGAAAACAGGATAATTCAGAAGTTAATCACACTCACATTAATTATCATGTCATCCCAAGTGTCTTGATAAGATGGATCCTGTTTCAAGTCCTCAGTATCGCTGACATATGACTTCATCTTTGGAATCTAGAGCTTGCCAAACACAAATTAATTACAATTGGATATGCAATCAGCATCTCAAACTTGTTACTGACACAAGAAAGCAGAACATGACAAATAACAACTTGCAAAGCCTTTGGCTGACTAATAAAATTTACAGATAACTGGTGAAATCAAGAAATAATAGAATAGTCTCAGAGCTGCTAAATCATCTGCCTTATTGAAGAGTTCTAAAATATAATTGAACCTAATAACCATTTAATCAATATATATTATATAAAAGTAAAATAGGTGAGTACTGTTATTTTGCTATTACTTTACTATTAATTGACGTGATTTTTTATTTAATTTTTTAACACCATTTGATTTTAATAAAAGTCCTGAATCTCATGCAAGTGCACAGGGCTGCAGCTAGATTTTTAATTTCGTTAATCAACTTATGCGCATGCAAGAGATGGTAATTCTAGAAGAACTCTGAAATATTTTAGCATGTTGTAGACTTTTAACATCATACTAATTTAATTCATCTAATGATTTTTCCAGAGGGCATCCCTTATGGATTTGCAAAGGGGCAGGAAAACTCTTCTAAGCTAAAGATCATGTAGCTTTTTCCTTTGGTCTTGAGAGGAGTTCTAGCCCTCCATTTTTGTATTGTTCTCTCTTCTCTTAAAAAGTTCTTTTTACCCAAAAAAAACAAAAGAAAAAAGAAGCAAATAGCTTAAGAAATAGTCTGTATCTTCACCACAAACTATTAGCTCATCTTGTTGGTACCAAAACTTTCAGTTCACCTAGAACTTAAGATTTAAACAAAATACCATTTATTTAGCATAAACTATTGCCTTGTCTTGCCACCTTATCAGCTGTTAAAAAAATGTTGATATCCCACAGAACTTAAGATTTTAATATAATTCAAACTGAATCTCTAGCTCAAACAATTACCTCATCCTGCCAAAATAAAATGATATTTTTTGGAAATAAAGGTGCCAGATGACAAAGAACCTGCAAACAGAAATTATTTCCTTGAAATTAATTACTAAAATTCAAGACTAATATGTGATACTGAGAAAAAAACATTGCATGATTGATAAATACTGGGGTTGGTGAAAAATAAAAGGGGAATCTTCACTAGAATATAAGCAAGGATCTTAAGCACATATTACTAATAGAGCCAAGAATATTATTAGAGTAGTTGGTGCAAGAATCTTAAACACATAATACTCGAATAATCCAAAAGGGGAGAATCTCCAATAAGAAACAAGTGATAACCAAAAGCTACCATCTACATTCCTAAAACAACTATTTATAGTACTAGGAACTAATAAATCAATGATTAAAATTAAATGAATTAAACAATAAATCAAGCAAAGTGGTGAATCATGGGTCCTTAATAGCTGCATTCACAACTGTTCTCTAGGTGATGTGTTGATTACACCTTCCCCATTATCTCCACTTACATTTTTCATAATCCAGATACTGCCCAGCACCGATAACTACTGCCCTCATTCCTCTCACCTCGCCATCTCCTTGCCCACGTGTCTTTCTATTGGAGTATGTGAGTTTGGATATCTTATAAATGATACACAGAAAATTTTTCAAAACAAGGACAACAATGCATTCTGGTTGAAGTGCAGTCGGTAAAATATACATTATACAAAACAAGAACACCAGAATGGTGCTATACTTGTCATCACTTTGAAAAAAATCAAATTGTATCTGTCTCACTAACATGCACACATGATACTAAGGAAGAAAAATCGGACAACGACAAGTGAAAATACTTGTGTTCTAGCTGAAAGCAAGCACTGTTCTGTAAATTTTTGTATAAGCAGACTAAAAACAGATTATCTCCCTTTCCCACTGAGATTTAATTATAAGCTATGCTTTATGACTATAGATGTTTATCAAACAATAATTCAGTATGAAAGAAAACACACAATATTCAGGGATTAAATGTTCTCACTGTCAAAATATGGGTAGCCAGCTGCTCCCTAGCCAAAGGATCATGCAAAAGCACCACCAAACGGGCGAAAAGGTCCTATACACAAATCCATCATAAGTTGTAAAATTAAGACAGATGTGCTAAATATAGCATACAGGTTTTATTTTTGGATAAAAAGGAACTATAGACAGAACAAAATGATCTTAGAGTAAAAAAATATTATCAACCAAGGATCCTACCTCTGCAGTTGGTATATCAACACGGGTTTTACACAGACTCAACATATCATTTCCATAAGATCTATGCCGCCACAATTCTGAGATGCATCTGCAGACCTATAAAAGTAGCAATGATGTCCTCAAATATGCCAGGAAAAACTTCAGCTTGGATAGAACTTCACTTTCACAAGAAGTGCATTTAGATGCCCAGACATTTTGTAAAGTCTACCGAGAGAGAGAGAGCAGGGGGGAGAAAGAATTTTTTCAAGCGAAAACAGATATCAAACCTGAAGCTATGCATGAAAAAAGTTAGCTAGTCATCCGATATTCAAATTGGACTTCTCTATTCAAAGATTACTAGGAAAGAGTATCAAACTCTTACCACACCAACTGCACCAGTGTAGGCCCGTGGAATAATCATCTTCAACAGAAAAGGCCAAAGAATGTTCTAAAAATACATTCAACAACAATGCTTTTTAGGTGAAATTAGTAGATAGGGGAATAATAACTAACACGTTCCAGGAAACAAAGGAAATCACTACCATAAATTGATGGATGAGGAGAGGATTTAATCTACCTCCATTTCAGGAATTGTAATAGTCATTAAAAGGAGACCTTTCTCACAAATTGCCCTTAACGCTTCCAGTGTAACTGCACCAATTTTCATCTGAGAAGAACAGCAGAGTTAGGAATCTGAAGGGCCCAAAATTAAGACTCTATTTAGAAGCATAGACAGATGGGTGCAGAACAGAGGAGTAGTTAGAGAATTATCATGTAACTGTTTTTGGGAAGTTTCAGGTATTTTGGGACAGTGGACACCTGTTGGTTTAAGGGGTTGGCTTTAGTGTTTCAATTATGAGGAAAGTTTGTAAGAAAAAAGGAAATGAGAGGGATGTGAAGAGAAATTTGAAAATGTTGCGGGAGATTCCCACTGTCTCAAACTACAAGGGAAACTTGTTGTTCTGCTGATTTCCTTACTGAAGGTTATTATTCAATATCATCTATCAATTCTTAGTTCAATATTCTAGTTTCCATAGAGTTCATGATAGCTAAAAGTACAGTACAATAGTACATAGATTTGTGATTTTGTTTTTTCAATAGAATAAGAAACTTCATTAATAGAAGAGAATACCACAGAAGAGATCAAAACATGGGAGGCTTCCAATAATATCATCAACATAGGAAACTCCCCCAATAACATTGAGTGCAGAACTACACTGCAAACCCTAAAAGGATTACTCTAAACCAGAAAATAACCAAATAAGCCAAAGCAGTATTGAAAAAATTGAGCATCAAATAGGAAAGCAACACTGTTTTAAATTCTTATAAAAATCATGAAAACTTAAAATTGAAATGTTAAAAACAGATCAAAATGACAGAAGGGAGAACAAATGTGTACCTCTACTCTCTTATTTGCACTACCCTCAATGTTGCTCTGATTTTGATTTGTCAAAGCACAATTGCGTACAAGGTATTCAACAAACCACTCTCCATAAGTACCAACCAAGTAAAAGTGCGAGGCCATGACCACAATTAACTAACGACAAATGAGCAAATATCAAATATGGAAGAAAGCAAAAGATTCTCTAAAATACCAAATGAGGCAAAAGGGGTACAATATTGAAAGGAACAATAGGAAAATTAATCCACATTGGTTTACCTCTGAAAGTGCCATTTTGACACCTAAATTCTGCTCGTCTAGCAAGAACTTTACAGTTTCAATTAGAAGAGGCCTTTTAACATGCCAAGCTTCAGACAACCTTCACAAAGATTTATAGTGAGCTCCTATTAGAGAATCAATAATAATTAGCATGAGGATTAGAAAAGCAAAAACCTTGGCAAAAGATGCTTCAAAATACAAAGTGCACCAAAGGTCGATGGTTCTTCCCTCAACTTGCATTTCTGAAATTAAAGAACCAACGTGGAGAAGCTATGATCAAACAGAGAAACATGATCTTTTTTCATAATAAAAAATAATTTGATAGAATGAAAGATCAAAGGAATAAAAATGAGAAGACAAGTCATTACACCATTGATTCTCATTTCCAAGGAAGAAAAAACCGTACCAGACCGGACCGGCTAGTTCGACCAGTCCGATCGGGAACCGATGCTAAGTCTGGTCCAGTCATAGATGAAAATCGAGATATTTCAAAACCAATCAAGAACCGGTACAAAACCGGTCATTATTTTTATTTTTTTTATTTTTTAATTTGTTTAAGATAAAATAACACTATTTTTAGTACTAAGTACCATTATTTTTTGTCTAAATTTTTTCTTTCTATATTATAATATTGTATAAGTATTATCATGATACATAATTATTAATAATGATAAATTTACTTAACAAATAATATGAAAATAGAATATCAATTGACTATTTTGAATTCAAAATATAATTATAAATTAATATTAGCTTGTTTAGATTTTAATATTAAGTTATAAAAATTATTAATAATATTTTTAATTTTGTATATGATATATAAAATTAAAAAAATTATTAAATTTATTTTTCATTATAGATTGAATGTTAATTTTATAGTCATGGATAAATATCTTTTATATGTTTCATCTACATTATTCAAAATATATCAATTTATTTATAGTCGGTCCAACGCCGGTCTATCCCCGATCCGGCTATTAAACCTTGAACCAATGTCTCATCTAGCTCAATAGTCGGTCCGGTTTTTAATACCTAGAGTTTGAATTTATTGATGTCTTTTTCAGCATGATATTTGTTAGGATTAGTTCCTGTCAGTGGGGCTCTGGAGGAAATAGAAGAGTAAATCACTTTAACTTCCCATGGATTTTTTAGCTGGAACCAAATGCACTCCCCTCAGAGGATAGGTGCATGTAATTCAAGTGCAATTTAAGAAGGAGTGCTTTTCATAATAACAATTTGACATATGTGATGTGTTGTAAAAGCACATGAAGATAATTTGTTGCATATGAGTCTCTACAACTTCTTTCTAAGACCAGCATCAAACCCCCCCAAACCAAAAAAGGCTCCATATCTTTGGTTTCAGGCAGCCAATCCAACCTGCATGGCCAGCAGTAAGTACAGGTTTTCCAGATCAGAGGGATACAGTCAGTTTGAGTTTTTCCTTCAATTAAATCAAACCCCCACACTCATTTAGCACCATTGTAGATCACCACACCTATGCAGATCTTTGCCAATGATACTTAAATAAATGATCAATGATAGAAGTTCAGAGAGATTGAAATGCATTATTGCATCGATATTTTTAGAACTTAATTATTGGCTGACAGTTTGCCATTGCAATTTGATTTTCTCTCTTGTCTTAATAAATGTTCTTCCTTTATGAAAACCAAACAAAGAAGAAATTTGGCAAAGAAATAATTTCAAGATAGATGTTCAGAGAGAGAGATTGGAATGCATTATTGCATCAAGATTTGCAGGTACTTACATTTACAAGGAATGTAAACAAATCATCTGGATACATTGAGCCAACTGTCAGAAAGCAATGCTGCACCTCATTATACATCTGTCAAACAGTAAACGATAGATTAAACATCTGTTTTTTATTAAGAAAAAAAAAATCATTACAAGAGAGAACTGTAACTCATAATAAAAGAACAAAAGAGAAGAGACAGCAAAATCAAAAGCTCAAAAAGATTCACCAAACCCTCTGCATGTCTCAAAAAGCAACCAAAACCCCCTCCCCCAAAAAAGAGAAAATCAATCTGATCCAAGTATATTGGCTTTTAAATTCTGTCTTCTAATTGGTTCTCCTGATATTAGTAGGATGCATTTCACTTATCAGTATGTGTGTACACAAGCGTGTACCATAGTTCAAGAGACTAACTAATTAAATCAGTACCAAGCGAAACATCTTTCTCTAATTACAATGAAGCATTAGTGCAAGGATTACGTGGCACTAACAGGGACGAATCCAAAAAAAAATAGTGGGACACCGAATTTTATTTTTTAAAAATTAACATATAAACACGAGCGCACACATAAACATATATTATTTAAAATTTTATCATTTTTATTATATATTATTTATAATAAAACTAATATATAATTTTCAAAAAACTAAAATATATATAAATAAAAAATTTTATCAACAATTTTGCTAAAATAATTCGATAATATGAGAGATGTCCTTCAATAATAAATTATATATATAATGATATGAAAAAAAATTAAAAATTTTTAAAAAACATATAAATTTTACCCACGAAAAAACCAGAAAGCAAACAGGATAAACTATCAATCCCCAAACATAAGCAACAGATTTATGCACAAAAAATTAGAAGAGAATGCAATAAATTAAAGATGCAAATAAATCCTACAAATGAAATGGATGGTATCACCTTCAGTCCCACTGAGAAATCTGATCTTTCTTTGCCATTATAATCAATACAAACCACTTGCAGAAGGGTTGACAGAATCATTGTTAGGTCCTACATACCAACAATAATTGTCTTCCTTTTAAAAATTTCATAACTCAAAATTCATAGGAAGATAACAGATAAAAGCAACTACTTTTAAGGAAAACATATAAACTAAACTAGCTACATTTATGTAAGGTCACGCTTAACTCAATGAAGAGAAGAATTCAGATACCTCATTGAATAAGTGGTTAAGCAAAGAATTGGTTTCCAAAGAGCAACAAAGAAGAGTATTGGGAGTTTCAAATTCAATGTTCTCAGATCCATCTACTGTTTGCTAATGGTATTATTGATCTTCCATACTATATTCACAAATTCACAGATAAGACATTGTTGTTACTCAATGTCAAAAGGCATCCATGTCCAGCCACTCATATATAAATATATGCTCAATAGAATGAGATGAAATGTTCGACCAACATCTAGTTACTAGATTAGTAACAATTTATAATGATATACGCATGCGCAAAGATGTAAATAGTAGAGTGCATAGATGTAAGTAATAGAAGAAGGAAGAGAAACAGTAATAACAACGTGAAAAGGAAAGGAAAGCCAAACAAAGTAAATAATGTCCGAACCTTGACTTGTAATTCACATGACAAAGAAGCCTTACACAACCGAATTTTTTTCTTGTTATATGCACATTTACTTATCGACAAAAAGAAATTCAATGAAATAACTTTTTTTATTAAACAAAAGAATTGCGATTTCAGAATAACAGTTGGGATAAACCTAAATAGTGTAATTAAGTAAATAAAAATAACATATAGGTTTTGATTGAAAAATCTAAAGTAGCATAATGACACAGACAAATAGTAAATTCTGACAAAAAAATCATAGGAGAACTAGAGTCAAAACAAAGAAACTCAACTAACCAGGAGTATTTGAATATGAACATTATAGTAAATGCTACCTCAAAATCAAGCAAAGGAGGGCCACTTTCTGATAGTAAAGAGGCATTTAAGAGGTTGTGGAGACTGCATGTAGCCAAAAAAGCAATATCTTGATCCTTCTTATATCTGACAACAGAAGAGAGGAAAATTAAAATATACCATAATTACTGTGGTTACTCCAAATATTTGTAGTATTCCTGTCTCACATCAAAACAAATTCATGCAATAAGGAAATCATAAAATCAGTACAACATGTTTTGTGCATAAAACATAAAAGGCAGTTGAATAAGTAGTTTGAACCAACATGTAGGTGAATCTTACAAATCCAATAATGTAGGAATAAGCCTTGGTACAGCTGCCTTCAGTTGGGTTCGTGTTATAAGACCAACCATCTGACCTAATGCTTCCACAGATGCTACACGAACCTAAATCCCAAGAAGTTGAAAGAAGCAAAAGACAAATATGAACCAAATGGATACAATTAGACATACATGAATAAATGTCTGAATTCTTGTGTGTATACAAAGAGCATATACATGGGTATTTCTAGATACAAAGACAGGAGGCTACTTTGGGAGACAAGTATAATTGGGGACTTAAGGAACTAAAGAAATAGCTAATATACACATGTGCCTAAAGAAACACATTGCTTAAATTATTTCTAAACCTCCCCCATAAGTTGTTGAGTGGATAAACTCCATACCAAGCTTGATAATCAAATCCTAAAATATGACATTTGATGATAAACTGATAAACACGTCTGTGAGTTAGCTACAAGAAGAAACAAACGAAGTAAAAATTATCCATTTTTTCTTGGATAAAGTGTTTGTCTACTTCAACATGCTTAAAACAGTCATGTTTGTGGTAGATTATGAGTATTGGCGATTAGGGATTTATTATCAAAATAAAATTTCATTAAGCCTTGTATATTAATCTTCAAATCTTCCAAGATTGTCTTTAGCCATAATAATTCACATATCCTGAGTGGCATAACCATGAACTCAGCCTATCCACTAGATCTTTATTCAGCTTTTTCCTTCTCCAAGAGACAATATATTCCCCTAGGCAAGTAAAGTAGTATCATGATATTGGTTTCCTATCTACTAGAGATCCCACATAGTTTATATTTCCATAGGCTTTTATTTCCCTCTTTTGAACAAGACTTCTTTTCCTAGTGAACCCTTTAGGTACTGGTCTTAAAAAAGGACGTCGTACCTTTAAGTAGGAAATAAATAATAACCACACAATGCACTTATTTAGTTTAATATTACACATACTTTGAACTGAATGACCACATGGCTTAGTTATTTAGTCCTTTCAAATAAATATCAGCACAATAGGGTTCAGTTTTACATATCTCCCTTAACATTGTTTTTCTCAACAGATATGGCTAGATAAAAAGGCAACATTTTAAGAAAATAGTTTATTTATTATAGAAGATCTGCTTCAAGAGTTTCTATTAAGAAAGAAATATTTTAACCTTCTCTAAATCATATAATTGACTGGAATATCATAACTTACCGATGTATAAGATTATTAGGGGAAAAAAAAAAAGACGAAGAAGAAGAGGCAGAAAGAAAAGAAAGATATAACAGCAATAGAAAGCAAACCAGTAAAAAAAACAACAAATTACAGGCAAACCTTTAAATCACGTGAAGCTGCCCAAACTCTCAACAAAAGCTCAAAAGCAGAATTTAGAAAGGACCTGCACTACTTGTATATATCCCTCAGATAGGAAAAAGGGGAAAGGCAATATGGAATTCAGGAAAAGAACTATATGTAGGAGGTCTCACATGACATCACCATCAAGGGATGAATGCGTAGGGCAATCAATACTCCATTGGCTAGCAGCTTGACACCAACACTTGAATGCTGCAAAAGGATAACAAATATTACACCTAACAAGAAAGCGAGTTAAATCGATAGCATCATCTCTAGTAATGACACGTTTGACTAAGGTTGCTAAAACTCCCCAACACCCCAACCCACCCTTCTCTCCTGGGGCAAAAAAATTGTCCACACATGTGCACGCATGAAGAAAAGAAACTTATAGCAATGAGGACATGGATAGGGCATTAGAGCTAAAAGTAATGACAAAGGCTCCATAGTTTACAAAAATACATTAACCAAGACACATTATCTGGAAATGTTGTTTTGCTATTATCTATGAACATAAAATCTACTTATCCAACATTATAGTCTAAATCTTAAACACTCATTTAAAATGAAGCCAAATTATTGCCAAAGATGACATGCTTGAACAACAAGAAGCTTGTACTTCTCATATTTAAGATAAATAGAAATTTCCAATCAGACTTTACCATTTTTCCAAAATGATTTTCAAAATAAGAAGCCCAAAAAGTACTCTTGGTAGAAAATTTTTTTAGATAAAAGAAAAATTTTATTAATATGAAAGAAAGATAACAAGAAAAGGGGATAAGATATCATGTAGGACGAGAAATAAAAAAGAGAAAGTAAATACAGCCACTCAATGAAAGTAATGCAAGAGAATTGTCCGATCCCCAGCATGTCTACTAAGAAGTTTATTGAAAGAATTCATGCATCGAAAAGCAAAGAGATGTCAAAACCACAATGTCACAAAGCAAATTTGGAGACAAAAATTTCCCTTTAAATTACAAATATTCCCCTCATACCAAAGACACCAAGGGTTAACATACAGTGCACTGTTATGACAGTTCACTATTGTTAATCCAGCCAAAACCTCTGAACTGAATCAAAAGAAAATGCTTCATGTTTTAAGGGCATAACTAAGAATAACTAAACACACTAAAAAGCTTACTTCACTGGTAACTAGCTAATGGAGCAATTAAACAAGAGTGCAATTGTTTTTGAATGAGAGGAACACATCACACATATGTTTGGAGGCAAAACTTCTTGGGCTTAAAAATCTGCAACAAATCATTTAAAAAACAAAGACACTGCAACATATTATTAGCATCAATTTTATTGAATATGCCCCCACAAATGAATGGCTTGACCTCAGAAAGGACCTTGAAACATGTCCATAATTGATCACTGTCCTCCTCTGTTCTCTGTTTCATGCCTACATGTATTATATTCTGTCCCACAAGGCATGAAATTCGCTCAAAGTAATTGCGTATGCAACTTAAATTTTAGAGATTGTGCACTGCACACCCATCTACAACTTCAACCATTTCAAAACAAGAAGCAAAATATGCCACATCCAACCATGAACCTAGATGTCTAAAGTTGAAATCACAAAACATGTCTACCAAGGAAGCAAAACAAAATTTCACATACCATTGGCAAAAATTGGTCGATGCACATCTCGCACATTTCCAAGAATTGGCAGAATTTGTGAAAGAACACCTTTCCAACGGGGAATGAACTGCATTGCTGTAACAGATTTAGAAGGTGGAAAAAAACAGTGCTTAGTGCAGAACTGAACAAAACCCTAAACACCCCCCCCCCCCCCACAAAAAAAAAAAGACTTGAAAGTTGTAACTACAGAAAAATTCAAGAGACAATTTACTTACGGTTAGTAGAAGCAAATTCTGCAAGAATTTGGACCATAGCTGGTAATGCTGAAGTTGCCGATAAATGAAGATAAATCTCCTCCATCATCTACAATTCCAAATCAAGAGGGAGTCAAGCAAGAGATAGAAGAAAGAGAACCCAGTTTAGAATCCAGGACAGACTAGGAGAAGTGAAATAAAATGAAGAATAACAAGTAGAAGCCACTAATATTGCCTAAGAAGCTGATACAGAAAGGGAGATAATATTTTAGCATGGTACAAAATGTTTAGATCTAATTCCTGCAATGAAATAATAGACAGAAATCAAGAGGTAAAGAAAACGTAATATGGAGTATAGATAACGGATTTCTTTGACTAAATATCCTTGGAGCCATGTCTTTTCGTTCTCTATTAAATTAAAAAATATATTATAAATCAATTCAATAAAAAAAAAGCAGGGAATATAGCTCACTAGGTCAGGTAAATGTGAGCCTATTGCAACAAGCAGGCTTGTTGCTGCTTGTAGCCAATCAGAATTGAGTTCCTGCAGAAGAAGCACAGGAACTAGTCATGCATACCAATTGACGTAACGCGCAGAACTTGATGAAGCCAGTAATTGAAATATCCTAAGATAACTCTCATAACAAGAAAATGATGCACAAGGGACGAACTAATAAGGGGATACAATGAGATAATCATTTTAAATCCATAGTGGTAAGGCATAAAAGTTAGTATCACACAGTACTCTGGTAAAAGACTACGGGCCCTTAAACTGAATGTGTTTACGGCTAGTGTCAACATAAACTATACGTGCTCGGTGAAAATAACTATTGTGAGCGAGAACCACCATCAAACAAACTCAAGTCAACCATAAACCTTTTTAAACATCCAAATTGCAGATTTCAATAAGTAAATTATTAAAACCACAAAAATAGCAACAAGCATAATTACAGCCTAGAAAATCAACGGCATAGTCGTTCTCCCTTATATTGTGTACTGGCTGGAATTCATAGAATGTCATTATAAATATTTTACTCAGAGTGAAACTAAGTTATATATTGTAAGCCATAAGCCACTCATGCAGCAATAGCCGAATTGTCCTGAGCGAAGACAGAGCACCTTAGAGGGTATAATCTCAGAGGTAGCAATCTTAGATAGCTTTGTCATAAAAGATTTATCAACTTCTCTTTTGTCTAGCGCTCGAACTCCATATGTCATTACTTGAAAAATTTCCACCATGTTTCCGAATCGCTGAAACATCCAAATTCCAAACCAAGGGAAATTATTAGCAGTACTATCCTTGAACTTCTCTTTCGTTATCAATTTCAACGAAATGTCTATCTAAAGTACCCTACGTCCTCCTCGGGATTCCGCCACGCAGCACTCGAGAACTAGGAGTGGGTTCCTACAAATGCAGTGCCAAAAAATTCAAAGTTCCATCGAATTCGGTGACAAAATGAATAAACAGTTGTGTTATGGAGAGAGATAATCACAGGCCAGCAATGTCTTTGAGAGAGGCCATGGAAGCCGCTCTGACAAGGGAAGAACCATCAGCCAGTAACGACACCAGAACCTGGACGGCCTCTGCAACAAAGCGAAACAGATCAAAGACTAACGAGCGATTTAACGAGCAGATTGTAATATTTGCGCAGAAGAAAATACCGTAGTTTGAGGACGCCATGGAAAAGTTGCGTGAAGATCACACCAAAGAAACAGAAATGCGCGGGCAACGGGTATATTTAGCCCGTTGAGGCGGTGCAGTGCGAACGGTCTTTGTTTTTTTTTTAAATGACTGAACTGAAGCGCTCGAAGCGTATTTGAGCCTAACGAGGTAAAAAAAAAAGTGTATTTGTAATTTTTTTAAGAGTTTAAATATGGGTCTGAATTTGTGGCCAAAGAAAAAAAAAATCAGTCTGAAGAATATGTAACTTCTTTTTCTTTCATAGAAGATTGTTTCACTTGACACGCCATAATTTACATGAGATTTCATAATTATTTTGATCTTTTATGAATAGCTAGAAAAATTTAAAATTTAAATTTAAAATTAAAAAAAAAACATGACAACAAAATTAAAAGAAATAAAAATATTAAAAAATTAAAATAATGAGGACAATAAAAAAATTTATATTGGAAAATCATATATTAATAATATATATTATTAATATATTTATTGGAAAATACATATTATTAATAAATTGATTAATATTTAATGATTTTGCAGGAAGCTAATTGATTATGACTTATTAACAGTGTCAGCTCATTGGTTTCAATTTCACATAGAGTTATTAAGTTATTAAATAATAATAGTAGTAGTAGTTTATGGCAAAGAATAATAGTGGTAGTAGTAATAATGATTAATATATATAATTTACCGAGTTTTCTTTTTCTTACCAGAGATTTACCGAGTCTTGATTTAATAAAAAAATGTGTATTTTATTGTCCTTCAGAAATGAGTCAGCCTTTTTTTTTTTGGGCAAAGAATGAGTCAGTTTAAATTTTAAAAATTTAAAGAGAAACGAATGAGGTCTTGACTTATTATCGGCTTTTCTTTTTCCCCACTAACTTATCCGCTTGAATCACAAAAGAAAAAACGTCAGATATTTTTCTACAAAGACTGTGCTACTACTACCTATGAATATATGTTCGTCTTTTTGTCGTTAATTTTTTTGTGTTGGCTGATCCCATGGTCCTCTCTGTCATTTGGCTTTTGTGTAATGTTAGTATTGGAGGCTTCCTCATAATTCACAACCCGTTTGAATAAGACGCACATATGGAATTGAAGATATGCAAATCATGTTTGAAAATTGCCATAATAATACAGATATCTTTAGTGGTTGAGCAGTCTTTCGCTGTTCTTCCCTGCATCAGTGATAGATTGCTATGATTCAGTGAGATGGTGTCAATCATGCAGCACGTTACAGAGATTCGTGAATAATCCATTATCCTCATGAATTCCTCAACTTTCTGCATACACAGCACTAGGATCCATTCAAGAAGACCTCCAAAGCAATACATTAATTTCCTCTTCAATCAAATCAAACACTTCGAATTTATGGTCAAATAATTTAACGTACGTTTGTTCCATGAAATAATTACTAACTGATTAGGAAAGATGAAACAAAGCATTTATGACTGTAAAACAAGCAATTATTTATGTTCAACGGATATCTCTCCCTTCACTTGTGTATAATAACCTTTACGTTTTAATTATAAAATTGTAAGCTAATAATGTTAATTTCCTAACCCTATGAGGATTATTCTTTTCGAAATCAGTCTTTTCGATCGTTTCTTTAGATTTTTAAGTATGCTGCTATCCTTCACCTACAACTGCCGATTCATTGACTATTTTCAAAGAGGATGCATTAGTAATTAACTATACATCCACTCAAGCTTAATTAATCTATAATGCAAGATTCAAATTATGCAGGTAAAGCTTAGAATAATTGGAATAACTGCACTGTTTCCCTAAGAAATAGCAAACCCAGATCCCATTGGATTTCCATCGGACATCCGTTGTACAATTTGACATTCAAGGATCTTGAGGGGATAAACCTGTGCGTAATGTTTAAAGCGGAAAACTGATGAAAGGTCAATGTAAGTTGCCTAACTTGGTTGGGCCCTAGTTGGGCGCCGTTTGGGTAAGTGGACAGCCTGTGCGTGTTGCAATGTGGCAGAATTTCAGTGGTCCTTTTTTTTTTTCTTATCTGTATTATTAAGTGTAGCATGTAATTTTTTAAAAAAAAAATTAAGAATAGATATTTTTAACTAAATCACATGGATTAAGAATAGGAAATCCCAACTTGCAAAGCCCAACCACTTATAAAGGCAGAGCCTTACTACTAGTATAAAATCCAGGTGTAAAATAAGCATGCAATATCTCACACCAAGTAATCAAGCCATTCAACCTAGTAGTTTAAATATTTCCCTTAAAACAATTTCTGATAACCAGATCAAGGCACTAGTCGGTTCAAACCAATGACACCTTACTTGTAAGAAGTCATCCCAACTACTAGGACAGTGCTAGACGTGTGTTGTTCCCATTGTTACAGCCTAATTTTCAATGGATTTTGAAGTTCAAGTGGTGATTGAAGCGGCTAGACAGCAAAGTGGTGGGTTAATTTTAAAGTACAATACGTCATACCTCAATGAAATTTCAGAAACTATTCCATCAAGTAACCACCACTCTAATCTATGAGTTATGTAGATCTAACGAGACTAACATTGTATTGTAAGTTGACTTCATATGTTATGTTCTTTCATTTACATTTGCGAATTCACAAAGATTGCACAGAAATTATACAAAAATTGCACAAAGTCACAATTTTTTTAAGAGAATACAAAATCCAAATCAACATTCACACATTAATAAACAGCATAAATATTGCGCAGAAATTATACAATAATTACAACGTGCAATTTTCACAGTGTGCATGTGCAATACTAAAAGTAATACATGGACAAGTGATATAAAGAGAAAAGGAAGAACATATTTTAATTTAATTTTCAATTGAGATTAGTGGTGAATATTGAAGCTCAACAAAAACTTTCAATTAAGGTGGTGGGACTGAAAACAACCTCCTCTATTCTCCTCCTTCTCCTCGTTTACCTTTTTGCTCTATGCTCTATGGCAGGTGACATTCCTAACTTTCTCATTTTTTCTTATATTACTTTTCCATATGTTAATTTCAATTTGAACATGCATATTGTAAACACTGTAATTCATGAGTTTCTGTGTTCTCTTAGGCACAGCCGATTGCTTACGTGCTAGAACGAGACCTCCAGTAAATGCTACTTTCAATTTCAATATACTTGATTAGCACTATATTGGAGATGATGAATCTGATGATTCACATTGTGAATCAATGAAATGAGATTATAGCGTGACATTAGCTTTTATTGTTTCTTTGAAAGGATGCGGTAATTTTAGTTGGAGATAAAAGATGCCTTCAATTCTATTCCCCAATTGAGGCAAGACTCATAATTCTAGATTCCAGCATAAACAGGTTCAATCTTTTTTCAATTTTTTTCTTTTTATTATTGATTTCTAGATTTTTAATTTAATCATTTTTAATTTTCTTTTAGAAATAACAGGGAAAAAACTACGGTAGAAGAAAGTAAAGAAAACCTTGTAATGTTGAGCTAAGGTTTCTTGAATACAGTTATAGAGTAGAGTGAAAATAGTAATTCTTCAAGGTCCACAACTAATAGTTATATATCTGCTGTGAATTGTGTAGTGTACAATATTAGTTTCAAGGTAAGTAGTTAAATAAATTCATTTAATACTAGTTTCAATTTGTGAATTTTCAAATCCATATTATAATGTGTTAAAAAATGATTATACAAAACTTTAGAATATAGCTCCAACACCAACACTACGTTCACATGGATGACAAGCAATAGCATTAAGAGTAATAGGTGATCAAGCTACTTTTCATGGATGCGGGACGTACAGTAATCAAGATATGCTGAATGAAGAAATTAAGCGGGAAGCATTATTACAAAGAGTGCTTCATCAAAGATTCTGTAGGCATCATGTGTGCAAATCTAAATTGCTCTGAGGTAAACGCTCTCTCTCTCTCCCATGCAAAACTTATTAACCAAACAACTGGGGAGAATAATTTATGATAGTTTTTTATTTGGATATTTGCATCATTTAGGAAGAACTTTAAAATAATTTGATTGATAGTTATGAATATTGTACTTCCGGTTCTATTTATAAGATATTGTTAAACAGTGCACATATATTAAGGATAATCAGTTTCATTCTCAACATTACAAAAAATTAGCATAAACTTCTAATTTTACCTATAATCCTCATTTAAATAGTAATAATTATACGGAAAAAAAAAGAGTGTGTTAAAGTAGAAAACAATTTACGATAGAATAAAATTATTGAGGGTAAAACAAAAAATTTATATGAAAATTTAATAATACTATAAGTAAGACTAAACAAATTTTTTGAATAATACCATATAGATAAGATTAAAGGGAGCATATGAAAGCATTCATTAACACTACCACTTGTGTATAGGAATGCATTATAAACTTTGTAGTAATAGAAGGCCATGGGATTTCAATAGCCATCGTAGCTCAAAGGAGGCAGTCAAAGAGAAAAGAGACTAGATCTTCATTTGTAAATTGCAGGATTGATAGGAGTGGAAAAGTCCTTCTTAGAAAAGGATGGGGATTTTATTCCACTATATGATCTTTTTCCACAGCATATATGCCCAATGTTGTAGATCGTAAATGATGGGGGTGATTGGGATGATTAAAAAAGAGATAAGTATGCAATCATTATCTTCTCATGGTTTTCCTCTGTATGTCTCCTATTTTCTATTCTGATGTATGTATGATTCTATTTGTAATAGGAATTAAAGGTGTTATATTTGGTGGTAGGGTAGGGTTCCGTTCCGGTGCCGGGAGTAAATCCATGCACTGAGAGCGCACATGTAGCTAAAATTTGGCCATCCTTTGCCTTAAAATTGTTAAGATGCTGCTATGTTCGCTTCATTTCGGCGCGGGGAGTAAATCCACGCACCAAGAGCATGTCACACACGTGGCTAAAATCTGGCCATCCTTTGCCTTAATTTGTTCAGATGCTACCATACATGTTGCTTTCTCGCTCATTAAAAGAATCGCTGCACAGTAAAAGTACTTTGCTCTCTTTATAAAAAATTTTTAAAAAAATATCACATCCTCATTCAAAACATATTGATGGAAAAGTTATTTAGCTATTATAGTATTAAAAAATTACAATAGTGTATTTATTAAATTAATATTATAATATTACTGATATGGTTGGATCTATTTATACATCATTCTTTTTCTTGGTAAAAAAAAATTATACGTATGTAATAGTTAAATATCCAGCAAATAAAAATATTATAATTTGAGCCAAAATGATAATGTATTAATTAAATTAATGTATCAAAAAAATAATTATTTATTAAAAACTTGTTAATATATGTATCTAGCAGCCAAAAAATAACACGTAAATATCTAAAAAATATAAAAATATTACAATTTGATCCAAAGTGATAATATTTTTTGTTGTTGTGAAAGCAAATCTTTTTATTTTTTTAATTATATATTGGGGGAATTACATATAGGGACCGGTAGCGTGAATTAATTACAAAAAAAGACTTTAACTGAAAAAAATGTTAAAATCTAGAATACTGAATAATAAAATTGAGAGAAAGAGTAGTAATATGTCCTATTTTATAATTAATTTATTATCTTAATTTCTATATGTAATTTCTCCTTATATATTTCTTTCAATATATTTAAAAATTATTGATATTCTGGAAAAAGAGTAATGTTTAACACATTTCAAAAGAATAATGCTTTGCTATTTTTTCTTAAAATTCATATTTCAAATTTAAAATATTTTGATTGTTTACTTTTACTCAAATTTCACAAAATTTGCACCATCATCCTTTTATAAATTTAATTATACATATATTTTATAATATCATATTTCTTTAAATTTTAATATATGCGGTACATGCATAAGTGTTTTTTTTTTTTAGCCAATGATAGAACAGTCTAGTTTACTTGCTTTTTTTTTTTAACTTTTAGATACATAGTACATTAATAGGTTTTTAATGAATATATTATCAATTTTGGCTCAAATCACGATATTTCTATTTTGGTTTAGTGTATATATAATTTAAGACTGTCACATTTAACTTTTTTTAAAATAAGGGAAAAAACGATGAACTAATAGATCCAACAGTCAGTAATGTTATTCTTTTCCTAAAAAAATAAAAATATCCCATCCTAAATTATCAGTAAAATTAAAAAGTATTTCATACTCTTTTCTTTTCATTTTTTTTTTAAAGTACCACATTCTCATTCATCATGCACTAGCTAGTTGAGTAGTTTTGTTACTTGTACTATGCAACAATTCATTTACATGTCATGTGAAATGATGTAAATGAGTTTATATCGCGTGAGTTGCTGCATTTGATTTGCCAAAATACATGTAATTTAAATTATATACGTGAAGCTAATTACATGTTAATATATAAATGACTCAACATCTAAAAATTTATGTAATCCAGATTACATGCTTATAAATGACATAAAAATATCACAATATCATTTATAAAGAATATAAAAAATAAATTTATTTTATATTTTCCTCAAAATCATACCAAACAAACTCCTGTATATTTTGTTAACATCTCTTCTTATTATATTCCATAACATCATAATAAATGAACTAAACGGTTAATAAAATTGCTAAGTTGCATCATCTTCACAACTTAAGGCAAGGGATGACTAGATTTTGGCCACGTGTGCAACACGTTGAATCCACCCAATGAAACAAAACCTTTGGTGGTGATGCAGGACTATCTTTTATGGGAAGGAGAAAACTTGTGTACTGTATTTTATATGTTTTAGATACTATTCTCTAATTAATATTTAACACATAGATTTTTTTTTATATATAACTAATCCAGTTATTAACTCTACATTTAACAGTATTAATTTACTGTTAAAATTAAAAACTTTTTAAAAGAGACTTAAAAAAATTTAAAATCCTAATTTTTTTTCGTTTCAATTGAATTAACCTCTATGATACATGGAATTCTGCTCGGGTGAACAAATGTTTTGGTCTATCAGAGTTGCCGTCACTGAAAAAAATTGGTGAGTCTCCACTGAATCTCCAGCGTCTATCATCATGTGTTCCACTTTTTTATAATATAATATTAATATTAATAATTTGCTGTTGCTTGCTTTCGTGATTCATTTGGTAAATTTTTGCTGCATATGCTATTTTGCTTTTGTGATTCATTTGGAAAATCTTCGACTTAATCAGATAAATCACATATATCAGTATAGGCTTGTTTGCACATCCTCTTCCTTTCACAGCGCAAACAATGATCAAATCGTTAGGGGATGGAAGCATTGATGGTTGTGGCATGGTGTTGTCGCCCAAGCAGAGAATTCGGTGGAGGAGGCTAATTTGATTGAAGCAAAAAGAGGATTAGGGTATAAAATTAGGATTTTAAAAATTTTTTAGGTCTCATTTAAAAAGTTTTTAATTTTAACAGTGAATTAACACTGTTAAGTGTAGAGTTGATGACAGGATAAATGATGTGTAAAAAAAATCCATATGTCAAATATTGATTAGAGAACAGCAACTACACATAAAGTACAGCAAATAAGTTTTCTTCTCATGGGAAATGTCACTGTTGTGGAGCTAAAACCAACAACTGGTCTCGAGTCTCATACGTGAAACAAGTCAATGACAATGAAGCAACTCCCAGCATGAATATCTCATACATCAATGGAAGACAGTGGCTTATCAATCCTAAAGCATAATTGTTATATGATTCCTTTGTAATTTTTTTTTGTGAATATGATTTCTTTTTAATTAATTTGTAATTAGAAAATTTTCTCAGTGCTGTACGAGATCTACAAGAAAATCATATTTAAAAATACATATTTAATAGATATATGTTTGTGCCTGTGTATATTTATTTATATAATTACTATATTAATCCTCTTGCATAGAGATTGCACAAAAATTATACAAAAACTGCCCAGAAAATCATAATTTTTGTAAGGAAATACAAAATCCAAAACAAATATCAATTTGTAAAATAAAATAATCAACAATCACATAAATGAAATAAATAGTAAAATAACAATATTTCTTACTATATTTTAAACTCCCTCCATTTAATTTTATTTAAATAATAGTGGTGAATATTGAAGCTGACAATTATCTTAAATACTATATGAATGTGTAATCTATACTAAGTTCATTACTTGCACGCTAATTGATGGATCAAAGTAGAAGTATTGGACGTTAATTATGTTGAATTACAAACCACACCACCTTGAAGCTATCCTTTGTCTATATATATGAAGGACTCTGAGAATTTCACATCCCAACACCTTGATTGAAGTTTCTGTGGAGCTGCAAAATTCACCACTAATATCCATTAAAAATTAAACTGAAACAATGGCAACAACCTCCTCTATTCTTCTCGTTTACCTTAATTATTGCTCTCTGGTCCATAGCAAGGGACAATTTTAGCTTTCTCCCTTTTTATATCACTTTTCCATATATTACTTTCAGTTGATTGCACTGACAATCAATCTTTCTTGCACGAAAATTACACAGAAGTTATACAAAAATTGCATAGAGAATCATAATTTTCCTAAGAGAATACAAAATCCAAAACTAAAATCAATTTGTAAAATAAAATAAATCAATAGTCACATCAATAAATAATAAAATAACAATATTTCTTATTGCATTTTTTAAACTCCATCCATCTATTTTTATTCGTACTAGAAGAAATGTCTTTTCTCTATTTATTAGTCTTTTTAAAAGTTCAATATAGTATTAATTATTTTTTTTCAATTATGCTCTTATTTTCATTATAAAAATTCAAAACAATATTACTCCTACCATTTCTTTTTAATTGTCTATGTCAAAGAAAATTTTTTTTTATATTTACCCGTCACTTTGAAAGTCCATGGCAATATTGACTATTATTTTTTCAATTTACTTATATATTATTTTAAAAGTCAAATACAACATTAATTAATTATTATTTCCTATTTATTCAGTTCTTTGACGGTATAATAAGAAATTCTAATATATTTTAATTGTATTTCTTAATTTATGTGCTAATATCTTAAAAGACATAAAATAGAATTAGAGGAACTAATTATGGGGAGAATAGATAAAATAAATTAAAAAAGATGTATTTCCTCCGATCAAAAATATAAGTTATTTTCAATTACCTCACGTATATAAGAAAATGAGTTAAATCATTAAATTGGTAAAAAATTTCTAATACTTTTCACTAGTACTCTTAATAATTATATTCTCTTGCATTATATCTCTCTCTGCTCTTAATTGTAAAAATGACTAGTATTTTAAAGTCAAGGGAGTATCTGTTAGGAAATTTGAAATTCTGGCAAAAAAAAAGGAAATTTGAAATTCTAATATTAATTATATTTTTTATTAATTTGTGTAATGAATGGGGAAAAAAGCTGAGGATTATAATAACTAATTACACTATGCGCTATTAGATCACGGCAAAACCGGCGAGAGTCCAATATAAAAGCTTTGCTTTTCTAATTGATCAACGTAGTTCTCAGGGTACACGAAAGCAAGAAGGGAAAGAAAATTAAAAACCCTTGGAGATGACCAAACTGGACAAGGCCCAGCCCAAAAAAGGGGACGAACTCGGGTAACTCAGGAGGATCAAGCAGAATAGATCAGAACAAGAGAGTGGGCCAACGAACACATAATGTAGTTAGTGGACATATTAAGCAAGTGGGGACTATATTTAAAACCCCAGATGGGAAACCCAGAAATGGTGTGGGACAGTGTAAAATAGAATCGGGTGAGGCCACAGTTGGCGTTGACCCGAAAAATTATGCGTTAAGGGTTTAAAGGCAAAGTACAACTGTGGTGAAGACAAAATTCCGGTAATTACAAACAGAAGATCATCCTCACAAGTGCGGTCAGGAATCACAAAAGTTTGAACTAGTTTTTTACAGGGAGTTGGAAGGAAGGAGAGAAATGGGCAGAGTACAAGACTCTGGTGGGACTTATGGAGCCCGCTTGATGAACCTCTGATAGCGTATGTTGACAAAAATGAAAACCTGATAAATCACCAAGCCACAGTTAGTGACCTTGTCCTTCAATCTGGACAATGGAATCTAAAGCATCTGAAACTCTTCCTCCCCCAGTGGGTGCTTAACAAATTTGCTGGTATGAAACCTCCCAATGATCAAGGAGAAGACGTCTTTTTGCTGGATTTCTGCCTTAGATGGCAATTTTTCTGTTAAGGCCGCATATAAATTTCTCAATCAAGACGTCCACTACAATCAATCCCAGTTATGGAAAAAGATATGGAAGTGGCGTATACCTGAAAAAAACTAAATTTCTCTTATGGCAAGTTATTCATGAGAGGCTTCCTACAAACTCATACTTAGAGCTAAAAGAGCTAAGAGAGACAGCCATATGTGACAAATGCCCTTACGAGTGTGATAATAAGGAGACCAACCTTCACATCCTGAGAGATTGCCAAACAACTAGAGAGGTGTGGAATAACCTAGTTTGTACTAACCATTTATTTCATTTTTATAGTGGTGATTTGCAGGTATGGCTTGAATGGAATAGTCAACACAGTACAACAATAATAATAATAACCTTATCCCACTATGTGAGGTTGGCTACATGGATCAAACGACGCCAATAAGCTCTATCAAACGTCATCTCCTCAGATAAATCATTTCTCGAAAGGTCATTCCTTATAACTTCCCTTAATATTCTTTTTGGTTTTCCTTTACGCCTTTTGATCGTGCTCTAGGCCATTTGATCAACTCTCTTTACCGTCTCCTATTGCTCTCTTCTTTGTACATGCCCAAACCACCTTAAACGATTTCTCATCATTTTCTCCTCAATATGTGCTATCCCAACTTTCCTTCGTATACAGTCATTTCGTATCTTATCCAATTTCGTATGACCACACATTCATCTCAACATTCTCATCTTTGCTACTCCCATCTTATACTCTTGTTGTCCTTTCAAAGCCCAACATTCACTACCATATAGCATTGTTGGCCTTATAACTGTTCTGTAAAATTTTCCTTTAAGCTTAGTAGGCACCTTGCGGTCACAAATAACTCTTGTTACTTTCTTACACTTAAACCACCCAACTTGTATCCTATGCAAAATATCCCCATCAATTTCACCATTATTCTGTAAAATTGACGCCAAATATTTAAACTTTGACACCTCAGGGATGATTTGCTCTCCAAATTTTACCTCTGAGTCATTTCTAATTGACCTCTTATTAAATTTGCAATGCATATATTCCATCTTGTTTTTATTCAAATGGAAACATTTTGATTCCAAAATATGTCTCTATAATTCAAGTTTAGAGTTGACCTCTTCTCTTGAGTCCTCAATTAAAACTATATCATCTGCGAATAGCATACACTTTGAAATTTCTTCTTGTATATGTTTTGTAAGAACATCCAAAACCAGATCAAATAGGTATGGACTCAAAGAAGATCCTTGATGTAAGCCTATTGTTATAGGGAAGTCCTTTGTCACACCTCCAGGGGTTCTCACACTTGTTGTTGCCTCCTTATACATATCCTTTATGGCTCGAATATAAGCCACACGGATACCTTTCTTCTTCATTGCTTTCCACAATACATCTCTTGGTACTCTATCATAGGCTTTTTCCAAATCAATAAAAACCATATGCAAGCCCCTCTCTTTACTCCGGTATCTTTCAATCAAATCCCTTAATAAATAAATAGCCTCTGTTATAGACCGTCCTGTCATAAATCTAAATAGGTTTTCTGAAATACGAGACTCCTTTCTGAATCTATACTCAATCACTTTTTCCCAAAGTTTCATAGTGTGACTCATGAGTTTTATCCCTCGATAATTAGCACAATTTTGAATATCTCTCTTGTTCTTGTATATGGGCATCAGAGTGCTCTTTCTCCATTCCTCTAGCATTTTCATGGACCTTAAAATCTCGTTAAATAACTTAGTGAGCCATCAAACCCCCTTCTCTCCTAAGCACTTCCAAACTTCGATAGGAATACCATCGGAACCAATAACTTTACCATTATCTATTCTCTTAAGAGCTTCTTTTACCTTTCCAACCCGGATTCTACGATAGAAATTTAAATTAAGATCATCTTCATAGGTTGTTAATCCTTCAGTATCAATAGTCATATCCAATCCATTACTGAAAAGCTTATAAAAGTAGCTCTCCCATCTTTCTTTGATATCATCATCTGCAGTTAAAATTTTTCCTTCTTCATCCTTAAGCATCTTACTTGGTCCAAATCTCTTAACTTTTTTTCCCTTCTTTTGGTAATTTTGTAAATCTTATGGTCACTATTCTTTGTTCCTAAATCCTAGTAGAATTTCTTAAAAGCTTTAAATCTAGCCTTGCTCACTGCTTTCTTAGTTTCCTTTTTAGCCAACCTATAACGTTTCTAATTTTCATCATTATTGCATAGATGTAAGGCTTTGAAACACTCTTTCTTATATTTAACCTTCTCCTGCACACTCTCATTTCACCACCAAGATTCTTTATCCTTAGGTCCAAAACCTTTGGATTCACCCAATACTACTTTAATGGTATCCCTGATCCTTTTAGTCATCTCATCCTACAAGATGTTAACACTTCATTGCAAGTCCCAATTACCTTCCTCCATAACTTTTCTCATAAAGATCACTTGTTTCTCACCTCTTAGTTGCCACCACTTAATCCTAGGATTTAAAACTTTTCGAATTTTCAGTTTACGGTTTTTAACTATCACATCAAGGACCAAAACCCCATGTTGTGAAGTTAAACTCTTACTAGGGATTACTTTGCAGTCTTTACAAGTTGATCTATTTGAGTTCCTTACCAAAAAGAAGTCAATTTGTGACTTTTGGACTCTATTCTTATATGTAATTAAATGCTCCTCCCGCTTCTTGAAATAGGTGTTTACAATTGTAAAGTTGTAAGTCATTGAAAAATCAAGAATGGAATGTCCCTCCTCATTTACTTCTCCAAAGCCATAAACGCCGTGAACTCCCATATATTGTCTTGTCTTTTTTCCAATATGACTATTAAGGTCGCCCCCAATGAGGATCTTTTCCTCTTGTGGGATATCTTGAACCAAGCCCTCCAGATCTTTCTAAAATTTTTCCTTAATAGTTGTCGCACCCGAAAAAATGCGACGAAAGGAAAAATAAGAACAAGTCAGGTCTTCGAGCGAAAACCGACTTGTGAGGAGTCGCCACCAAAATTTTGAGGAAAATCTTGGAAAAACGAATTAAAGAGGAAAATAATGGTCTGTGTAATCAGAGTTGGATTCGGGAGTCGATTGTGTGTGGGGAAGGTGTTAAGCACCCCACAACATCCGTTCCTAGGAACGGTTACCTTACATTGATTGTGTAAATTAATATGGCTTAAAAATGTATTTTGATTTTTCTTTTATCATTCACATGTAAGAAAAAGGGTAGAGAAAAAGGAAATTAAGAAAATTTGGAAGATTTGGAAAATAAAATAAAGAAAATAAACTAAATTAAAATTGAGGATATTTAAGCAAAATGAGGAAAAATAATTGAGAAAATAAATTGGAAAACATTTATTAACTTAAGGGAAAAAAACCAAATAAATCAGAAAATATTTGTTTATTTACAAAGGCGGACTTGACCCAGGATTAAAGCCAGGGGCCTACGTACCCGCGATGCCGATCAAAGTCCACGTAGTTCGGGATTAAAAATGCGTGTCAGTTGGTTAATATATTTTTTTTATTATAAAATTTTTGTGATAAGAAAAAGTTATTTGAAAATAATTTAACTTTTCGCAAACAAAACAATTTTCTGAGATTGAGTTGGTGTGTTTTAATCTACAAAAAGATAATTTAATTTCGCTTACTTACTTTTATTATATTTTGTTCAAAAATATTTTATTTTATTTTTTTCATTATTATATTTTTGAAATGCATTTATTTGATTTTTGAAAATCATCATATTTTATACTTTTGAAAATTTTCTTTTAAAAAGAGAAAACCGATCCACCTGTTACAAACTCACAGTTACGTCCAACAGATCGATTTCTTGATAATCTGCAGAAGTTCTAAACCTCGCGGCATAAAGGTTTTATTATAATTTCAAGGCGATAATTAAAAAAAATACTATTATCATTTATAATAAAATTTGAGAACTTGTTATATTTTTATTATTATTAATTCTTTATAAAATATAATTATTTTCTTAAAAAAAGTTCAACTGCTACATCTGCGTAGATTCGCAATCTTACATGATAATACAGCTAACCAGAATACCTGCGTAGGTTCTGGAAACCTCACATGGTGTGGTTAGCAAATCAGTTGTTTCTATTATTCATTTATTATTATTATTATTATAAGAAAATAAAATTTTGGAGGGAAAGGTCATTGGGACCTATTATGTATATACCTTCATAATCCACTCGTGCAACCCCATAGGCTCACACGGTGCGATTATTTCAGAGGTCTGCGAAAGCTCTAAAACCTTCGTGACCAATTTCTTAAATATACATATGTATTAAAGAAACTTAAAACTCATACATAAATTTATCTTTTGCGTGTGTGCTGATGTGCAAATTCAAATTCAGATGATAATTTTACTCCAATACAATAAAAAGGTTACACAAAAGAGATGAGAAAAGGGATCAAACTAGTTTGCTTTTGCTCCAATCCTTCTTTGCCTTAATGATGATGGTCTTGATTTCTCCCAAACCTGGTCCATGCTCTCATGGTGCTCCAAAGAAAGTTTGAAGAGGGTAAGCTAAAACTCTTAAGTTCATGATAGCATTCTAATTCCAATATAAGGGCAAGTAAAGCATTCACATCATCAACTATTCTACCCTCCAAAGCATTCACAGACAACATCATGCTAGTCTAAAGTAATATGAAGAACACCCATGGGCCTCTAGGTGCAAAATATGCAATTAATGGTTCCCTTTAGAAGCTAAATGGTATGAGAATACTATATAAATCAAACGATACATACCAACCATGAATATCAGCAAAGGTGAATTTTTTAATCCAAAACCAAACCCTATTAACCCTTTCTTCACTGAAAGTGGACTTAAGCAACCAACAACAAAATTGAGATCCTAGTGTGTGAAATAATGAACATAAAGTTCAGTTTGGAAGTTCAAAAACATGTCTCATGTGTGCGACAAATACACCCAACCTTTAAATGAAAAGAACATGGAAAATGATTCATTTATGGGCATCAAATTGGATATGAACATGTAGCACACTAAGCTAGCTTTTGGGCATGCAAAATCACGGATGTATATCTCTTTCTCACTGTTATAACCACATGTAATCACGCAGCAACCAAATTAGTGCCTAGGCATAGAAACACAAGGTCATATGACCGCTTGAGAAGTCTAAAACCGAATAAACATATGTGCCATACTGTTCCCTGTATCTAATCTGCTTAAGACTCTATAAAACCAACAGGGCCTTTAAGGAAGTGAACACTATATTCCCTCTTGCTAATCTTGAACTTAAAACAGGAGAGACACAAAACATGTTCATTTCATATTTGAATCAATTCAAAATTTCAGCGTCTCAGTTGGCCCCAGACAACTAAACCCAAAAGCGCATAATACAACACCCTCCCCCGATTGGAAAACAGCTCAATAACTTTACAGAGTACACACGACCTTCAAGTTCACTAGAACACCTATGATGGATTCAGGAGACAAAAGCAAATAGCATTGTCAAACATTGATCAGGGCACGTTTAAAGCGTAAATATGGACCAAACTTTCAAGGCCGACGATATTCATTACAGTTTAACCAGATTAGAGTATTTTATCAACACCAAATTAGCACATCCAAAGCAAAGAATGCACTGCCTTCTTCAATGAAAAGCTAAAAAAAAATTCACAAAATACAAAAACATAAACCAACAATTTCTTACGGATTCCGAACACAGGTCAGGAAGATAGCAAGCAAAGCAACCTATCACTATCTTGGTTCAAAATTTAGGCCAAACAGTAAACAGGGGGGAATTGTACAACAAAGACACATAGCCCGTAAAGCAGAACTGGGAAAAAAAATGAAGCATGGAAAGGCAGAGGGGCTGAACAGGGAGGAAATTACAAGGGAATAACACCAAGAAAACATAGTAGCTCACAATACACCAGATCACGATGATGGCAGAGCAAGAATCAAGAAGGAGAACATGGAGCTCACTGAGTGGGATAGTGGAGACGCGTTGGAGAATCCTTGGATTTCGGTGTTTCCTCGCTCGATCATGGCTTGTCTCCCTCGTGCTCTGCCTCCCTCGGATTCTCCTCTTCCTTCGGTTTGGACTACCTCAGCCTTTTCTAGCTTTCGAGCTCTGCCTCAGCTCTCAATTTTGATTCCTCAGCCTCTGAAATTCGGGTCTTTAGGGTTTTCGGTTCCCCCAAATTTTTCTCTCCTCGTGATTCCCTTCTCAGTTTTTCTGCAATTGCTCGCCTCTCCCTCTATTTTTAGGTTCAGCATCGTGCCTGAGCTCTCCCCCCTCTCAATCTCGCGGCCCCCTCTGTTTTTTAGTTCCTCTAGTTCCCTCTCGCTCTTGGTTTTTTCTCTCTCGGCCTCCGTAGGGTCTCCTTCCTTCGGTCCCCTCGTGCTCTCCCCTGTTCAGCTTCTTCCCTCCATTTTCTTTTCGTGCACGCCTCCTCTGCCTAAACTCTCTGCTTCGTCTCCTTCTGCTTCATGCGTGCTTCCTCCATTCTTTTTCAGCCTTTCGTCTACTTCAGTTCTCGCGTGCCTGACTCCCTCAGCTCCCGTGTTCCCTCTGCTTCCTGTTTCAGTCTCGTGTTCCTGAGCCCTAATTAGGGCTCATGAGCCTTTATTCTTTTTTTTTTGTTACCCTTTTTTATTATTATTTTATTTATTTTATTTTATGTTGATATTATTATTTTTTTTTCCTTTTCATTTTTAATTTTTCTTAAATATTAATTTTTCAAAAAGGATTGGATTTCTGAAAAATCATAATAAAAGGATAGGATTTTTTAAACTCCTGAAATAAAGGAGACTAAATTTGGAGAGTGATCTTTTTGAGATTTCTATAAATTTTTCATTCAAATTAAAGGAAGATTCTAAAGAGAAATTTCTATTTTCATATTTTCCTTTTGAAAATACTAAAAAAGGACTGAATTTGGAGAATATATTATTATTTATTATTTTTTTAATATTTTTTCTTTATTTTATAAAATTCATATTAAAGGAAAAATTTGCATCAATTTTTAATTGCATTTTTTTATGTATAAAGACCGGACAAAATGGGGTGTTCACAATAGTCAACACAGTGTTGTAGCAAAAAAGTATACCAAATGGCACTGGAATAACGTTTTTGCTCTAACCTGTTGGTCACTTTGGAACAATCGCTGTAAGGGAATCTTTGAAGAGACTAGGCTTATTGCTCGAGATCTAATCCACACCATCCTTTACCCCTTCATGGAATGTTGTGATAATGGAAAATGCAAACATATGATCTTCCAATATTGTTCCATCGAAGACAAATGGCTCCCTCCCCCAAACGATTGGATTAGAGTGGATGTAGATGGCAGTGTAGATGCACAGAAACATGCAGCATATGGAGGAATTTCCAGGAATTATCAAGGCAACTGGATTATGGGCTTCCAACAAGCCTTGAGATATATGCCATGCATAGATGCAGAATTAATGGCCATCAAAATGGGTCTCAAGATTAGTAAACAAAAAGGTCTAAACAAAATCGTGTTATGTGCTGACTCTCTAAAAGCAATCAATCTAGTCTGGAGGGAAAGTAACCACAACCACCCCCATTTTTCCGATAATCCATGAAGTGAGGAATCTTCTGTATGGTGACGAGGAAATTGTTGAAAATAGTATATGAAAACAACCGGTGCCCAGAAACGTATGATAATACATAATTCTTAAGGTGTTATTCGCTCCCATTAGATTTATTGTAAGAATCCGACGAATCATCTCTAGGAGTTATTCTAAGCACCAAAAATATCTGATAGCAACTTCAGATACCTTGAAACACAGAACAAAACAGAGAAATTGTAAGCAAGATGAGACAATGTTGAGTGATTTTTTTAGTCTCTAATCTGATTCTCATATAATAGTGGAAAAAAGAAACGTTGTTGATAAACCAGTCTGTTTCTGAACGTTGTAATTGAAATGTTCAGAATATCAAATAACGTGTTGTTTCAGAATGTCGTTTTAGAAAGTTGTCATTTAAAATTCTGTTTATGAAAAATAATTAATTAAATATGTTAATTTCAAATTTATATCAGACCAGATCTCTACCGTTAAATCAATCCAACGATCATGACGCATCATGTGCTAAGTGCTAACTGCTAAGTGCTTTAAATATTAAATAAATAATATTTAAATCTACTTAGCCTTTATCTTTCCATAATTATTTTAACATGATTTGTCTTCTCTTTCTTATATACACTTCATAAGCCTTATTCCCATCCAATGTAGGACCTAAGTTTTTCAAACTATCCCTAACAATCCCCCACTTAGTTTGAAAAACTAAATGTTCTCTATAATTCATAAGAATATGCATAATAACATGTGTCTCTTGACTTGAACTTGTTAATAATGTAAGTACTTCAAAGTATTAGCAAGTCGATAGTTGCATTGAACCATAACTTTAGTGTTAGTACTGGAAATACCATACACATATTCTTATATTGATTTCGTTTCGCATAAACTTCCCGCACTTTTACGGCCATGTGCTCATCCAAGGCTTTTCATGAACATTTCAAGAATTATCCCTGAATTCTTGTAAGAAGCTACACCACTTCTTATGTTCATATAGGTAGATTTTCATTAAGCCTTAATTGCTCAAGCTTCCTTGAATCCATTAAGAGTTTAACTCATCCTGAACACTTAAGTTCTTCTTATATGCACTAGTCACAGAATGGTTAAATGTCTACTCTAGTGCCCAGTCATTTATCAATAACTTGTTATTACTCATTGAACCTTTAAACCAGATTTGCTCTAGTTAAATGTTAGGTTTCCATTATTGGTGGCTGATGTTTACGGGGTTCAATCACATTCCTCTTGATGTTTTGTTAACCAATTCTTTATTGAGTTCTTTTGTAAAAGAATTAGCCAAGTTTCACTTGTTTTTACAAATTTAATTGTAATTACTCCATCAGAAATTAATTGCCTCACATATTCATGCCTTACGCTTATATGTCTAGATTTACCATTGTAAATTTTGTTAAATACCCTAGACATTGTAGCCTCACTGTCACAATGTAAAGAGATAGTTGGCATCGGCTGTAGCCACAGCTTTATTTTCAATAATAAATTCCTCAACCACTCTGCCTCTTTACATGCAGATGCTAAGGCAATAAATTCTGATTCCATCGTAGAATGACTTATACAAGTCTATTTTTTTTATGCCCAGGAGATTGCTCCTCCTGACAGGGTAAATATCCACCCTAAAGTTGACTTGCTATCACCTGCACCAGTTATCCAACTAGCATCCGTGTAACCTTCCAAAACTATTGGAAATTTATTGTAAAGCAGTCCTAGATTAATTGTTTTCTTTAGATATCCTAGGACCTTTGTAATTCCTTTTCAGTGTTTTATTTCTGGATTACTAGTATATCTCAAAAGTTTGCATACTACAAAAGTTATATCAAGTCTAGTACAATGCATTGCATACATCAAACTCCCAATAGCACTAGCATATTTTAGTTGAGCCACTGATCTATTATTATTTTCTGTTAAATGATGTGATGAATCAAATAGGGTATTTGCCTCTTTTATATTTAAATGTTGAACCTTGTTCAAAATTTTACCAATATTATGAGATTGATCTTGAAAAAAACCTCTATTATGCCTCTTAACTTTGATCCCTAAAATAGTATTCATTTCTCTAAGATCTTTCATCTTAAATTGTGAGAATAAAAACTTTTTAGTTTCATTTATTGCAACCATACTAGTTTCAAAGATAACCATGTCATCTACATATAAACAAATAATAACTCTATACTCACCAGTGAATTTTAGATAAACACACTTATCTGCATTATTATGTTTAAAACTATGAGACAAAATAACATAATCAAACTTTTCATGTCACTGCTTAGGAGTATGTTTTAAACCATATAAATATCTAATTAATTTGCAAACTTTCTTTTCATTTCCAGGAAGTACAAAGCCTTCTAGTTGTTCCATATAAACTTCATCTTCTAATTTACCATTTAAAAATACTGTTTTAACATCCATTTGATGCACAAACAAATTATTAATAGATGCTAAAGTAAATAAAACTCTAATAGAAGTAACTCTAGCAACTGATACATATGTATCAAAATAATCAATTACTTCTTTTTGTTTAAAACCTTTAGCAACCAACCTAGCTTTAAATGTTTGAATAGAGCCATCAGTAGTATATTTCCGTCTAAAAACTCATTTGTAACCAATAGGTTTTGACCCTTCAGGCAAATCAACTAATTTCTAAGTTTTATTAGACAATAATGAATCTATTTCATCATTTATAGCTTCTTTCTAGAAACTTGAGTCTTTAAACATCAATGCTTCCGTATATGTTTTAGAATCTTCTTCAATACTTAAAAGATTAGGAATTTATCTTAACATTGATTCTCTATCACCTTCTACTAAGAAGACTATTGCTTGAGAATTAATAAATCAAAATCTAAATATTTTCCTTTCCTTCCTCTCTGACTTCTTCTAGGTTCAAATTTAGAATGAAGTTCTACTAATTCATTTCTTACAAATGTATAGACTTTTCAAGATCTTCATTCTAAAACAAATCTGTTTGTACTGGATCAGAAACAATTTTTCCTTCAAAAAATTTAACATCTCGTGATTCTACAATTACATTAGAATCAATATCCAAGAGTCTATAGGCTTTTGAATTTTCTGCATATCCTACAAATATACTTTTCAAAGCTCTTGGTTCTAATTTAGTTCTTTTATGTTCTAGAACTTTGTAAAATGCAAGACATTCCCAAACTCTTAAGTAATTTAAATTCGGTTTTATACCTTTCCACAACTCATAAGGAGTGCATTGTATTGATTTTGAAATAACTTTATTAAGAATATGGTTAGCAGTTAACAAAGCCTCACCCCACAAATTCATGGGAGTTTCCGCATTCAAAATCATTGCATTTATCATCTCTACTAAAGTTCTATTTTTTCTTTCTGCTAAATTATTTTGCTAAGGTGTATAAGGAGCACTCATTTGGTGAATAATACCATTATTTTCGCAAAATTGTGAAAAATCTGTAGAAAAATATTCTCCTACTCTGTCACTTCTTAAAATCTTTATCTTCTTTTCTTTTTGGTTTTCTATAACATTTTTAAAGTTTAGAAACATCTCAAGAGCTTGATCTTTTGTTTTCATCAAATAAACATAAGTAAACCTTGAAAAATCATCTATAAAAGTTATAAAATATCTGTTTTCTCCTCTTGTTAAAATACCATTTAACTCATAGATATTAAAATGAATAAGTTCTAAAATTTCTGAACTTCTTTGAGCAGAAGGGAAAGGTTTTTTTATTGTTTTAACTTGTACATAAATTTCACATTTGTTATTCTTATTATTTTCACAGGAGATTAATCTATTTTTAGACATATGTGCTATTGCTCTATAATTAACATGTCCTAATTTACCATACCACAAAGTAAAAGATTGATCAAGCATATAAACAGAAACTAAATTATTCTTATTAATGCTTAATTTGAACATTCCATAAGATACATAACCCTTGCCCACAAATACCTCATTCTTAAAGATAATAATCTTATCATCCTCTAAGACAACATTCAACCCCTTCTAGACAAAACACTTGCAGACATAAGACTCTTTCTAATTTATGGAATATGAAGTACATTCTGCAGAATCATCTTCTTTGCAGAAGTAAACTATAACTCAATACTGCATCTTCCAAGTACATTTGCTGTGCTTCCATTGCCCACAATCACATGCTACTCTTGTTGAGCAATATCATAATTCTTGAACAAATTCCTGTCATGACATACATGAACTGTTGCTCCAGAATCATACCACCAGTCAAACTACTTTACAGTAGTAGCCATATTTAATTCTAAAATTGTACCAATGTGCATATTAGAAACCATGGCAATAATTTCATCACATTCTGTATCCACCATGTTTGCACTATTGGTAGTTTCGTTTGTTAGTTTTTTTCTTATATCTGCAATCCTTTTTAAGATGTCATTTCTTTTCACAAATAAAACAAGATTTTTGAGTCTTGAATTGTTTTTCAGAACTGAAACTAGTGGGCTCTGGGTTCTTCCTCTTGTTGTTGTTATTTCCAGGAAAATTTTGATTTTTATGACTTACAGCAGCCATATAGTTAACTTTGGTTTCAGATTCTGAATGCTTCTTTTGTAAGACACGAATTTCTTGTTCAATCCTTAAATGTTTTAGAATTTGATCCAAAGTAAAACTTTCTGTGGTGTGCAACAACTTTTTCCTCAATTCATGCCAGGTAGGAGGTAATTTTGCAATAATGGCACCTACTTGCACTGACTCTGGAATGTCCACCTTAATATCTTTCAATTTGGAAACTATAATCTGTAAATCATGAATTTAATCTAAAATGTTAACAGCATCTTGCAATTTGTAATCAAAATACTGCATAATCAAAAACTTATCTGTTCCTTGCTTTTCTATGTTGTATTTGGCCTCCAATGCATCACAGATCTCTTTTGGTGATGAGAAAGATGAGTAAAGATCATACAATCAGTTTGACAGTGTGTTCAGAATATGGCCACGACACAACACTTCATATTCTGCCCCCTTCTTGCGTCTAGCCTTGACTTCTTCACTTTCATCATCACTTGGTTCAACAAGAGGCTCCAGAGTAGGATCAAGTAGATACGAAATTTTCATGGCAGTTAGCAAAAACATCATTTTGTCCTTCCACCTATTGAAATTCGTTCCATCAAAGCGATCCAACTTGATGAAGTCCTAGTTCATGACCTTGAATGTTGATTCCTGGGTGGTCTCCATTATCAATCAAAATAATAATAACACCTTAAGATTGTTGAAAACAGTATATCAAAACAACCGGTACCCAGAAACGTATGTTAACACACTATCCTTAAATGTTATTCGCCCACACTAGGTTTGCTATAGGGATTCAACGAATCACCCCTAGGAGTTATTCTAAGCACAAAAAATATCTAACAGCAACTTTAGATACCTTGAAACACAGAACAAAACAAAGAGATTGTAAGCAAGAGGAAAGAATGTTGAGTGATTCTTTTAATCTCTGGTCTGATCCTTATATAATAGTGGAAAAAAAGAATCATTGTTGATAAATTAGTCTGTTTCTGAACGTTGTAATTGAAACGTTCAGAATATCAAATAACGTGTTGTTTCAAAATATTGTCATTTAAAATTTCATTTCTAAAAAATAATTAATTAAATATATTAATTTCAAATTTATACCAGACTAAATATCTACCGTTAGATCAATCCAACGATCATGATACTAAGTGCTTTAAATATTAAATAAATAATATTTAAATCTACTTAACCTTTATTTTTCTATAATTATTTTAATATAATTTATCTTCTTTTTTTTATATACATTTCATAAGTTTTATTTCTATCTAATATGGGAGTTAAGTTTTTCAAACTATTTCTAACAGAAATCAAATTGAAATATGCATGCAGAGACACCCTTCGATGTGCTAACAAACTAGCAAGAAATGCCCATGCTTGTGAGAATGACATCTCTCTGTTTGAATCACCTCCCTCCGACTTACGCGAGCTTATCATGGAGGAGATTAACTCCGGCTCTTCCTAGTTTTTCTTTTCTTTCTGTTTTTTTTTTTGTCCTTAAGCTTCGGCTTGCCGTTTTTATTTAAAAAAAAAAAGCTTTGCTTTTCTGTCTAGTTTTTTTTTTTAACTATGTTTTTTTATAGATGCTTTCCGTCTAGTTAATATCAACCAATGAAAGCATGCTTTTCAATGTTATTGTGGTCTAACCGGTAGACAGTTGTCATTAGCTTTGACTTTTTACCATCGGCACATTTTAATTGATTAACGTTTAGCAGGACATTAGCTATGATAGTGTAATTATGCTGAGCATTTATTAATGGCAACTAGCGATATCGACATTTTTTTGTTAGCCATAAGGCCCATAACGATATCAATATATATATATATATATATATATTTTCTCCCCAACAACGGCATCAATATCTTAAAAATACTAGTACAATTTATAATGACTTCTCATTGTTACATACTCTAGTAAATCCTTCTTCAGATACAGAAAGATGTATCAATACTACAATCACCATTAAGTGCAGGCGACTTATTCGTCATGATATATTTATTTCATGCCATTATTATTTATTATCTAGAGCAATTGATAATAAGAGAGTCCATATCTTGTACCCAGGAAAGGGGCGATCAAGTTGAAGGACAGAATGTTATGACGTAGTTAGGGCCTCCAAAACAAGTGAAGGTGCTGTTCTTGTCGTCATAAGCGTAGCTGTAAGCATCAGGGCACTTCTGCTCAAAAAACTGAGACCAGTTGGTGGGTGGACATTTTTCTGGCGTGCTAAAGTCCCCTGTGCAACAATACTCTGGCTTATTGAAAGCCAAACAAGCGCTCTTGCACCCGATCACTTTCCCATCTGAGCCCTTCAGTTGCAGCTCCGCCGGGCAAGCCGCGTTGATGTCCGCTGGACAGCTCGATGGCTTGCAGTCGCCGTTCCCGCCTTGTGGGGCTACGGACATGGGGACGTTGAACCCATCCACGTTGCTCACGTCATAGAAATCCTGTCCCTTGTTAGCTGCTACGGTGAGTTCGATTAGGGTTGCGGGTAGGGCCCCTCCTTTACCGTTGCATTCGACTTGACCGGAGCCACAGTCTCCGGTGGCGCAAGTAAACTGGCCTGAGTTTGAAGAGCATCCGGTTCTAGCCCAGAACCGACCGGACCATGGAGATGGAACGTCCACGGTGTTGGTCGCTCCTTGTGCCAACTCGAACCCGGTCTTGGACAGTTGAGGCTTTTGGTCACCGGTTAGAGTTGCCGGCCATACTGTGTAGGGGCACTTGTTGTTAAAAGTGATTGTGGCCGCATGAGTTCCTGCATGAAAATATGTGCATTGTATCGTTATCTATAATTTAAAATATGCATGCATATATTTAATTTAATATATAGAGAAGTAATATAACGAAATATCAGAAAACTTAGAACAAGAAAGAAATTAAAATGAAGAAAGTATGTGGAAACATATATACCACAAAAGAAGAAGAAGGCTAAAGTAAGGGAGAGAGCTACTGGGGTTTTCATGGTGGGGGATATAATGTTGGTGAGGGAAGCAAGGTACATATGCGTTGAGTTTAGGAGTGAGGATGAGAATGAGAAGGAAGAAGAAGGGTATATATAGGCAGGGAGGATTGGAACGTACGACGTCGGAGATCCTGGATGATTCTTGGTCCATTTGCCCTTCCGTGTACGCATTAAGTTCTGAAAATTCATCAATCAATAGTACTCCACAAGAAAAACAATGTTCCTCACTTCAGCCATCAATGTTAATTCAAGGAGTAGCCTCATAATTCACGTTCTATTAGAACATATATAAATATTTTTTTAAATAGAAAATAAATTACTCTTTTTCTAAAAATTAAAAAAACTCAACACATAGACATATAACCACGTAATTTATATTGATATTTTTAAAAAATAATTATTTGTATGCTTATATTAATTTGAGAGAAAAAAATCCAAATACACACACAAATACAATATTGGCGTTTTTGGCGTTGAATATTAATTATTTATTGTGGGTGCCGGGTGCATTGTGACTTAATGTAGCGGTGGCAGAAATGGTGCCATTATTACCAAACAAAAGAAATAAAAAAGCAGGTGAGAGAGCGGCCTTGTTTTAAGGAGGAGGAAGGAATAATGGAATGGAGTGGAAGAAATGGTGCTATTTCTTTCGATCCCCCCTTCTCTGCTGCACAGCCTCTGCTCCGCGGTGTGCCGCGCGCAGAGGGAGAGAAAGGAGAAGGGGTGGGTGGGTCCCACGCGTGTGGCCACATTGCGTAGCAGAAAGCTGCACAGCAGAGAGTTAAAGTTCTTTTTCTTTCTATGACAAAAAAAAAAAGATCCATTTTTCTTTCGTTAGTAATCAAGTATATCAAACCGAAACTCTTGTTTGTGGTAACCACATAGTCAGGAGTCTGGGATTTGAAAACGAAGAATAATGTTTTATATTTACCATAAATAATGTATGTTTTTAATATCTCTAAATGACAAAATGTTGGTCAAACCACAGAACAAATAATAAATTGACGGAAATATAATAATAGAGATTAAATTATAAACTTTAAAATTATAGAATAATTCAATCATAATTTTAAAATTATAGAGTCTAAATTAAAAATTAGGCAAAATTATAATGATAAAAAATAATTCGACTTAAAAAAATTTTTCCTCTAAACTCATATAAATTAAAAAATCTGATAAATATAAAAAATAAAAAAAGTTGAAATGCCTTTGTTATACTCTCATTCTTATTAATAACTGTTACATATAAAAGTTCAATAAAACATTTCATTTTCTTCTTTTTTCCCATTATCTCATCTGGAAATTTATGGATGAGAATGTTTGACTTAGAAGGAACAGTTTTTTCTTTTTTTCTTCACATCAATTTATAATCTTTTTAACAAAGTTGTCATAGAAAATTCTCTTTCTTCAGTTTACCCATGACCATGACAAAATTGTTAATTACATAGATCTACTATTTGGCTATATATGGATCAACTATTTTTTTTTTCAAAAAATAGCTGTCAGATCTTTTACGTCATTTTTTTAACGTTGTCAGATCTGTTGCTTATATAAATAATGCAAAAATATTTGTGGGTAACAAAGATACGATACTCAATACTTTTTAATTTTTATTTTATCTGTTATTTTGAAATTTTTTAAATATCTTAATTTATTTATTTATTATTTTACATTACTAATAAAATATTAATTATTTTTTATTATTTTATTTTTAATTAAAAATAATAATAAGTGAAATATAAGTTATTTTTTAATATTTAATTTAAAAATATTTTAATAAAATATTATTAAATTTTATTATAATCTAACTCATCTAATAATTTTATTGATTTGGATGACAAACAAATAAAATTAGATGGAGGAGTACTATTGTCTAATAATTCCCGCTCTACCAGGACCACCATTCGTTTTAATATTCATGTAATTCTCGAACTTTACCCCTCTTCCATAAAGTGTGATTTCGTTTGAAGCAAAATGGAAATTAAGAAATTAATTATAATTGTTTTCACCATTCATTAGATATGATTTTTATATGAAAAAGTACTTTCTATACAAAATTTTGTTAAACATTATTTTTACTCTTTTTAAATATCAATCTTTTTAACAAACCTTGCTGCAGATTTTTGATACAGAAATAACCATGCATGTGATTGGAAGAAGATTAGAAATTACTGTGTAATTTAATAAAATATTTTATAAAAATTACTTTTGCATATAAAATTGATTTGTAAAGTGCTGGATAATAAATTTTAAAAATGGTTGTAAATATATAAAATGATAATAATGATCAATATATTAGAAATTTATTCATTTTAAATTTTATAACAAATTATTAATTAAAATAATATGAGTTAGCTTTTTCTTTTTGAATGTATTTGTTTTGAATTATTTTAATTTTCTTTCGTCAGAAAGGTATTTTAGAAATTTTTAATGTTTTGATGATAGCTAGGTAATAACAAAGTCGCCGCTTCACAGGTATTGGTTTACTACATGAAAGGAATGGTGGGGTGTGTGTGTGAGAGAGAGAGATAGAGAGAGAGGCCTGTGATACCATATACCAATCGTTTTTTGTATAGTTTTTTCATACTTGATCGCATAATTTAATTTAATTTAATTTAATTTGTTATCGGAAATCAAATCATACATAAACTTTCGAGTTGGATTTATTGGGTCCCTGGCATTTTCTGCTCCTTTCGTTATAGTTGAAAAGAAAAAGGGCTCGCGGAAGAAAACATGCACGATTCATATTCATATATGAATTAGAAACTAAAAAACAAAAAAATCAATTTGGGGATGGGGAACGAATCTCTCCCATTCATACCAGGCAGCTATTCCAAACCTAACATGCATCCCTTAATTATTCCATATATATATATATATTAGCTGTCCATTTAAGAAAGAAATTAAAATTAAATTTACATCGGTGCTATATACACACACATATATATATAATCAACACGGGCTTCACATATTGCAAACAATTTTTTTATTTCACACAATATTACTAGCTTTTATAAGAATAAGAATGATCAAAATTATATGCATATCTAGGTTAATGAAGATGAATTCATATATAGTACGTAAATTTAGTGGCCTGGTCAGGGAGGGCATTGAACGAAATGCAGCCGCCTTAGTTAGCGTTATGTATGATCAGTCAATAGCACCAAGCAAATGCTGCCATAAGACGTCCCGGTCAATTTTTCTATGTTTGTTTCCTAAGAAAACACCGGCACCTGTGATTCAGTAGATTTAGAACATTTGTTTATTTATGTAAGAATTATGGAAGGGGCACGACTTTTTATTTATTAATGGCCCGCATAACCTACTATATATATATATATATATATGTATGTATATACACACCCCATCCGTTGAGAATAACATATGAACTATGAGTTTGTTTTGATCCTTTCTTAGTTAGTGCAGACAATTAATATGGTATCTGAAAGTAATTAAAAAACAGATTAAATTTTATGCATATTTTCACCCCTTAATATTATTTATTTTTCTATCGACGCAAAATATAGCGCATTAATTAAAAGAGAAGAATCCCAAGTTACTTGCATGCATCAAGAATTATAATCCAACTTTGATACATGTCAGGACTTGACTTCCATTTACTTCCGACACCTTATTTAATGCGCGAGTCTCTGTTTTCTTCCTTCACTTCAATTGCCGCCTCTCCTCTACTCACTAGTCTTGGCGTAATAGTCGGGATAGTAATTGATATCAGGTACTCCCCCGTTTCAAAATATAAGATTATTCTATAATTTTTATTTGATTTAAAATATAGGAAATTGTATTTCTTTTTAGGAGTAAATTTCTCATATTATCCATATTTATTATTTATTATTTCTTGTGAGTTGAGAAAAAGATTGTTGGGATAATAATAATTAGTAATTTAATTATTGATAATTAATAAGAATAAAAATGAGATATTAAATTTTTTTTTAGGAATTTAAAAGTGAAACTAACTTTTTTTAATATGCGTAAAGTAGTTAAAGAACCCCTATATTTTGGACCGGAGGGAGTATAGGGCATTTTGTGAGATGTGAGACTGATTTCATTTGAAATTCATAAGTCTCCCTATTGCTTTTCAACGAACTAGATATATAGAACTTGCGACATTCACATCCGTCAGTTTAAACATTTCTCAATCTCATCACTTGGACCATTCTTTTGTACTTCACGTTTCCAGAAGAATGCTGCTTAGGCACGCGTGTTTTACTTGAACATTGAATCCAAAGCTAACTTTGTCAACTCTTATACGCTTGCAATTGAGCTTAGCCTTGAGGATATTATATGCATCCACGTAGCGGTCATGCGAGGACAAACTCATAATTATTATTAGTTGATTTCCCACTTCACTTCAACCATTTCGGAGAATAGAGGAATTGAAAAGGTCTCATAATTTTAAAAACAATGTTAAGCATAATATATATTCCCTTCATCCTATATGATAAGGTAATATGAAGATTTTTTTTTATAATATAATATATCATATAGTGATTTATCATTTTTACTTCTTATTTATTACTCCCTCCGGTCCATATTATAAGGTATATTATATAACAAGTTTTTGATCCAAAATATAAGATATTAAATTTTTTTTTCCCATTTTACCCATATCTTTAATGCTTTCTCTCTCTTCATTTATAACTCTTCAATGATAATAGAATGGGGTATTTAATGAGAGTAAAATAGGAAATGTGGATATTTTTTTGCATTAATTTGAATTGAAAAAGTGATTTTCTTAATATGCGTGTAATTAATACAAAATGCCTTATATTTTGGACCGGAGGGAGTATATTATTATTATTGTAACTTACTTTATATTTAATAGAAAAAAAATAGAATTAATAGGAATAAAATTGAAAATTTTGATTTTTATTAACAAGTTTAAAAATATAATAAATATTTCTTAATATATATGTGTTATGTGTGTGTGAAATCCCTCTCATTATCTTATAATATAGAATGGACAGGGTAATTCATATTTATAAAAAAGATTTTAATGATCATAAAACTATACGTTGATCCCGTGTCTGAGTAATATGAAATATCGTAGTATATATGTTTTCGCAAGTTCACGAATATTTGCAACGGGAATATGTCAAGCGGCAGGAGAAAGCCACCGAGCATGCAATGTTGGTCGTGTGACTTGAATCATTGGAATTATCCGGCGAACCACATCGCTTAACGTTGGGTTCTGATATAACAAGTCATCTGACACATTGGCCACCAGCCTGCACGTTCCACAATCACCACTCACAAGTGTAGGGTCTGGTCAAATAGTTTTGGGCTTAAAGTAAAATTATTGGAACGATACTGGAACTTATCAATTAATATTCGCATTATATTAATGTTTAGCTTTTTAATTATTAGTTATCAAAATTTTATAATCAAATAATTTCTATACGCGAAATATGATGGTGTATAATCTAAGTTACATTAAAGACGTTGCCCTTAATTAAGAGTGATTTCGCCACACCAAATAAATTATAATGTGGCAACTTAATTAAACAGAATAGTTTTGAACTAGTCTGGGAGCAGAACTGTAAAAATAAAAGATATAGAAAGGGAAAGAAGAATTGGATTGTCATATTATAAAGAGAAAATGCACAGACTACCATTCAAAATTGGCTTATCAAATCTACTTAAACAACCCCTCAACTCGTTACATGAACCATATTTGATAATTCTAATACCACATAAATGAATCATGCAATTCTGGAATCTAGATGTTCCCCATAGTTCTCATGAACCTCAGTACATATTCTAGATATTTCACATACTAACAAACTCACAAAAATCTAATAAAAGACAACATATTTGAGTTAACTAATTCCAACTCGTTAAGAAGGAAATGGAGAATGACTCTTGCATAGTAACAGAGTTGATAGAAATTAATATAATTAAAATATAATCAAACCAATCTATTTCCTTTTGAAATATATATATATTCAAACACAAAATTTCCAACAATTCTAACATTTCACTTGCAATATATAATATAACTAATAATCCATCTAAACCATATATATATATATATCTTGTAACATATAATTGATCTCATATAGGATTTTAACAATTTTAGTTTTGAAAAATTTCTGTTGGTAGCAACAATAGGTAGAGCTATTCTCAATAATATATATTTTTAAGTAATGATTGCATTTGGAAAAGAATCTATTTTATAATATAGTTTAATACTTCAACTGGAGTATTATAATTTCGTTTGTTAACATTTTTCCTAATACCTTTAATTTTGAAAATAAATCAAGAATTAGAATGCTCACTAAAACTTGATAATTTTTCAAGATTAATACAATTTTTTTTCAATTCACTATCATCCAGAATGTTAAATAAAATCATTCCCCTAATCTCTTACTCTTTATATATATATATATATATATATTAATTATAATAAACAATATAAGAGTAATTATATTAATTCTTTTTGGCAACCAACTAAATGCCCCCACAACCTTGTCCAAGTTGCCATTCTTTGCATTTTTTTTTCTCTCTTCATCCTCTTATCTAGTGAGCAATCCTCTTATCCATTTGTATTCTATTGTTGGAATTTAATTTAACTAGAACGTCTTATCTCGTACAATGCACGGGACATATAAAAATAAAAAAACTGATCATATAGAATATATTATAACATTAAATTCATTAAAAAGACAATGACACAAAATTTATGATATTTGAGTAAAAATAATAATAAAATTAAAATATTTAAAATTTAAATATGAAAAATACATTTATGTTATTTGAGAGGAAATAACAAAAGAAAAAATAGTCATAAACTGAAGGTATAGAGTGTTTTTTTTGTTGCAATTTTAATATAATTTAATATAATCAAATATTGATGATAAGGGTATGCATAGAGAGAAAATAAAAATATGGGGAGAGAATTTAAAAAATATATAAAATAAGGTGATTAGAGGAAAGAGAGAAAATAGAAAATAAAAAGAAAGCAAAAAAAAAATATATGGAGAAATATTTTATAATATTTGATAAAATATAGAAAAAGTAAAAAGTGTTAAAATAATTTTTTTGAAAGAGAGAATGTTAAAAAGGGTGGGAGAGAGTGGGGGAATTAAAAGTTTAAAATAAAAAATCACTACTAAAAATTCCATTTTGCTCCTCCTGGTCCCATTGCTTCTGTATTCACTTTTTTGTGAGTTGAATTGAAATATATTTGCAATCTTTATATGAGATACTAACTATATATTATTTATCTATATACTAATATAAATACACACACATATATATATATATTTATAAATTAATATATTATTAAAAAATATAGATGTATTTTATTTTTAATTATTAATATCATAAAATACTTTATATGTATATTTATATTCATATGAATATTTTTTATAGGAAGTTACACAAATTAATCAAAATTAAGCCTTTTAGTAAATTAAGTTAATATTAATATATTCTGAATCTTGTAATAAATAAATTTTTAATTTCATTTTTTTACCAACAAGTTATAAAAATTAATTTAACTATTTTTATTAATTTAAAATAATCATATGATGAAAATAATTTTATAACTTGATTATTTTTTTAAAAAACAACATTTTTAATTAATTAAAATTAAAATTTTAATTAAATAATTTTAATCCAATAAAATTAATTTTAGAAAAATTAGTGAGGGAAATAAATCTTGATAGATTTCTCGCTATTCATAATAATTTAAAGAGAAATAAAAAATATTTCACTAATTTCTCGCTATTTGTTTTAATTTAGCAATGAATAAAAAATTTCTTACTAATTATATATATCTAATTTAATGAGGTATAGGATATTTCCCGTTAAATTTAATATTGGTTACGAATTTATAATTCCTCACTATTTAGATCATTTAGCAAGAGATAAATGATTTTTCGCTAAATTCTCTCACTAAATTTGATTTTTCTAATAGTAAATATTAAAATAATTTAAGAAATAAAATATTAAAGAAAGTGAAAAAATACTGTTCATAATTTATAAATAGTATTTTTTTCTTAAAAAATATTAATATATATAGATATTTTATAAAAGTATTATTAAGATGTTAAAATTCATAAAGAGAGAGAGAGTGTGAGATTTTTTTTCTTAAAAGAAAATTGATTTGCCATATCCACTGCTATATTAGTGGGTTAGGAGACAAGAGCCTCAACATTCATAATGTTTAGTTCAACTTGCTATCTTTCACCGTTTTTGCATATTTAGGGCCTTTTGTACTCCAAACGGATCCACTTACTTCTTCATATTATAAATGACCAGATGAATTTATTTTTAACTTCATATCCATTATGGATCCTTCATTTTCTTTGCTCAACGATAGAAATAGACGATGTGGTCAAGTGAATTGGAACAGTTAAAAGTACTTGGGCGATTATCAGCGATCATAATAAGCTTAAGGGGGAGCTAGCCTAGAATAAAGGTTTCAAATAGGTCCAATTCAAAACTGATGGCTTGCTGTTACTACATCTTTTTAAGAAGGATAGGTGAAATGCATATGATAAAGTACCACACTACCACGTAACACTAGGGATGGAAGTTATGTGCAGAATATGGTGGATGTGGGTTATACACGTGCAACAGTTAGTGCGAATCAAGTTGAAATAGATTCAGTTATGCATTAAGTCTACTAAGTCCACCTCACATATTTGTTAGAGGTCATGGTAGTTTAGTTTATTTAATTATCATCTAATATTTATTTTCTAATTATTATAGTAATTCATTGTTTTTAGGAGTTTCTCCTTGACTATTAGATTGGATGAGTGAGATTCTTACTCAACCCTTTTTAGTAGATTATTATTTTTCTTTATTCTATTGAAGTTATTAATGATTTCAAATTATAGCATTAGTTTCTTTATTAGAATTTCTCTTTAAATTCTTCCATAAACACAACACCTATCATTTTGGTATCAGAGCCAAAACGATCCACCATGAGTTCCACACAATTTGCCCCTATTCCTACTACACCAGTACCTTCACCGGCCTTCTCATCATACACTTCCTCCATTGGTTATATAAGATTACAATTATCTTATATCACATCTCGTCTCAACATCATTAATGCTAAATTGGTTGGTCGTGAAACTCTAGTTGGCGATTCCCATCCTGAGAGGTCTAACAAGATTAGTAAAGCTAGCCAATTTAATTTGGGAGTAAGCAGAAATGCCCGAATTCAGAAAACCAGTATACGTAGGCCACTAATTGTTTATAAGGCTTTTGATCTTGCATTGGATTATGAGACCATATTACTTGCCAACTGTGGGTTGAAAGGGCCTAATTGGTCTCAAGCCCAAAGTAACGCTCCAATCAGCAGGAAACTAAAAGGGTTTTCTCCAAGCCACAGTTGCACGACTTCAACACCTAACTGGGTATCATGTGACGATCGTTCCCCTACTGCACAATTCTTGCAACCTTTGGGCACTAATCAGTGTTCCCAAATGCGCAAACCACAACTTGGGAAGTCAAGTGGCAGACACAGTACGGCAAGTTCACCCTAACTCATCACTGCAAGACAAGTTTTCTATCTTTATTGGTTGTGGCAGAGGAAGAAGAGTCCTTGTTCGACATTGCAGAAGCTTCAAACAGCCATGAATTCATCACAGCAACAGCTGAAATTTCTACCACAACAAGAAAGCTGAGAGCAAAATTAGCCAATTGGGAGGCTTTAATGTTAGTGGACAGTGGGGCCATGGGCACTTTTGCCATTGAAACCTTAGTGGAGGAGTTCAAATTATCACTTCAACATATACCAGCATATGTTGTTCAAATGGGAAAGGGAGACCACTACTTTCTTATTGTTTATTTCTCATCACCACCTAAACCTCCTGATATAAAATCTTACCATCATTCCCAAGTGGCTTCCCTATGCGTCCAGAAGAACAATTTCCTAATTTTTGCCTTGGGGACAAGGCAAAATTTCAAGGGGAAAGTAATGATAGAGTACCACACTACCACATAACACTAAGGATGGAAGTTATGTGCAGAATATTGTGGATATGGGTTATATATACACGTGCAATAGTTAGTGCGAATCGAGTTGAAATAGATTTAGTTATGCATTAAGTCCACCTCACCTATTTGTTAGGGGTCATGGTAGTTTAGTTTATTTAATTATCATCTAATATTTATTTTTTCATTATTATAAATATAACCCTGGAGATGTTAGAAGAGACAGTTTAGTATCTAGTAATTCATTGTATTTCAAGAAATTCTCCTTGGCTATTAGATTAGAAGAGTGAGATAGATTCTTATTTAACCTTTTTAGTAGATTATTATTTTCCTTTGTTCTATTGAAATTATTAATAATTTCAAATTCTGGCATTAGTTTCTTCATTAGAATTTCTCTTTAAATTCTTCCATAAACCCAGCACCTATTAGCATACGATACCTCTAGATTGTTGGATATGGGCACCCTTCCTATGTGGAGAAAGAACCAAACCTAAAAATCTATTATGTATATCACTTATTTAAGTGGAGAGAAATTATATTAGAGTATGAGAGTGGGATCATATTCAAGTTAAAACAACCGCCTTTGAGAGAGAAGAAGAAAAAAAACATTACTTTAGCATATTCACAAATTCGTCATGGAAAAAATTCATTTTCAGATTCGATAATTGTTGGATCAAACTAAAATTTTGTTAGTAGGTTTAAGAAATATTGTTATTTATTTTCAATGGTTTGATCGTGGTTTTGTAACCTGATGTGAGAGAAATTCAGGACGCACTTAAACAGTAATTTTTGGATTTTTATTTTCTTGATTCTTTATTGTAAATTTTTTATTTTGATTGTTGGATGCACTTAATTGAGACTCTGTTGTACTCCTATTTTGATCATAATAAAATTATTTTCACTTACTCGGATGACTTATAGTTTTTATATTTGCCTTGAGAAGTTTTTCATTTTAAAAATCTTGGTTTCTCTTTATGTTTTCCACAGAGGAAGAGAACAGCATAGAAAACGGCATCCCAAAAACCATTTGATACATCAGCGAACTCAATCACAAGCCACGTCTCCCAGAGCCATCAATCTTCATTTTTAAATGATGTTGGAAGGTTCGATTGCTGGCTTCCTCAAATTGATCAATCCAATTTCTCTCTCCCGAAGCATATCTAAGGAACCCTAAACGCCTCCAACCAAAATCAATAGGAAAACATGAATCTAGTCTGATCGGATGAAACACACCAACAAGAAAAGCAGAGCTTAAATCTCCTTCTCCCCTTAAAATCTCAAACAACCTACACACACCAAGACTCAACCACACAACCAAAACAAAACACAAACACTCCCTCACTCGACAAATGCTGAGGAGGGAGATGCCACGGAACACAAGCTCGCACGCAAATGAGAAACCCAAGCTCCCACCACAGAGAGAAACTTCAAGAGGAGAGAAAGTTTTCAACCCCCATCTATGATTCTATGGTAGTGTAGTTTTTAGGTTCTCCCACTTTGCTTATTCTCTTGAAAAAACAATCTAATTAATTTATCAAAATTTTATATCTTTGCAGTAATAAAAAATTTCAGGACACAAGCAGAAACTGATATTTAATAATTTTTTTATCTCATCCCAAAATTAACCCTCCAACAATAATTTGTGGCTGGATCTCGATCGCTTGGAAAGCTAGGCGCAGAGAGTGAAAAGCTCGCTCCTGCACTAAATATATAAGAAGAACATGTGTTGCCAAATTCTTGTACTTCACATATATAACAGTTAAGCATATTTAGCCAGCTTCACTTGTCGTCATCATGGCCTTCCCTTTAACAACCTTTTTGACCTCCTCCTCCTTTCTCTGTTTCTTTGCACTTTCACTTCCTTAGGTCCGTGCAACGGTTCCAGGCCTCTGGAAGAAAGCCCATGCCACCTTCTACGAAGGATGCTCCACATCATACGGTATCGAATAAACACCATATTGAATGCTAATTCATAATTAATAGTTATTCTTTTCCAATTCTAATTATCATATATATACGTGTGTGTTTACATTTGGAGAATTGCAGGGGGAGCATGAGGATACGAGGATGTGGCTCAACAAGGGTACGATGATACTGCAGCGGTGAGCTCGGTGATGTTCAAGGAGGGACTGACATGCGGTGCGTGTTACGAAATCCGATGTGTGGACTCTCCTCAATGGTGCAAGCTAGGCCAACCCGTTCTTCATGTCACTGCCACTAACCTTTGCCCTCCAGGCTCAGAGGGAGGATGGTGCGACCCACCACGCGAGCAGTTCGACTTAGCCAAAACCACCTTTGCCAAGATTGCCGACTTCAAGGGTGGCGCCGTCCACCTCGAATACTGCAGTTTTAGCCCTATTTTCTATTATATATACATGCATTATTATATATTATTGTCATGTCACTCTAGTTTGATGATACATGTGTGTCACTCTAGTTTGATGATATGTGTGTGTGTGATGGTTAATTAGGGTTCCGTGCAAGAAGACGGGAGGAATTAAATTGATGATAACAGGGAATCCTTACTACAATAAGGTGTCGGTGTAGAATGTGGGAGGAGCTGGGGATGTGGTAGGCGTGCAAGTGAAGAATGGGAACTCAGAATGGAAGGACTTGAAGAGAGAAAGTGGCCAGAAATGGGTGATTGGTACTAAGTTAGCGGGAGAGGAATTGAGCTTCCGCGTCCAAACAAGCGATGGCCAGTCCGTAACCTCAACGTCTGTTTGTCCCAAGGATTGGCAGTTTGGTCACACCTACGAAGGCCAAAACTTCCTTTAGATAGTACGTACATATATAGCATGCACCAATTTATATGGAATACTTCTTCATCTTCCTTTTCTCCTTCCTCGCTATCTGTTCATGCGTTTTGGATCTCTACCTGCGTTACTCTGCTATTTATTAATTGTATATATAGTATACGTAGGTAGGTAGGCAGGCATCTTATTCTTTTATATACCGATATCTTGTAAATATGTGTGTGTGTGTGTGTGTGTGAGAGAGAGAGAGAGAGAGAGATAGGATCCTTCTTCCGTGGCCAAGTGGGAGAAGCAAATATTGTACCACTTAATACATTAATTATTTTGAGAACAATTTTGGCCATTTTTTGTTCGCTTCAAAAACGGAAGGGTACAGAGGGTTCTTTCTTTCTTTCTTTCTTTCTTTGTTTGGTTTTTGTTTTTTTCTTGGGCTGCGGATCTTTTGGACGTCTGATTTGGGCCCAAAGCCTAGTTACAAATGCGTGATGATGCATGTTGAGGTCTTCTTAAATATTCTCGGCTTCGAAGGGGGGAAAAGTGGACTTCAATCTGTAAGGGATACGTTTTAAGCCTTGCACTCGACTTTTGAATTCTAATTTCACATGTATTGTATTCAGCCCACATCCTAAATATTGAACAGTGTTCATTAAATTCACTCAAATAAAAGAATGACCAATTCAGATTGGCATGAGTGATAGATTCTCTTAATTTTTAAGCAAGTGATTAGGGTTTGATTCTTAATTAGTCTTTGTATGAAGTAAATTTAGTTACTCATTGCTCTTAGTATTTTAGAGAGATTAGTCCCCCAACAATGATGTGCTACAATATGTAATAATTTTTTTTTAAAAAAAAAGTTCAGCAAACAGCATGTGGTGTAAGAATAGATGAGGTCCCATTATTTACGACTCTGAAATAGTGAAATTTCTTATAAATTTATGAGCAATGTAAATTAGTGTCTTACACTCAATGAAATTAGAAGTAAAAATTGATCTAAACCTCGTAAAAGAAAATGAAGGCTAAGTAAACAATTATACTTGTGTGTACCAAAAATTTGGGAACTTGAGAACTCAATTTTCCGATATATACCGATTGTCATTATGTCATGGATTGTGCTAAGTGGTCACTAGCCTAATTGATGATTATATATAATTAGCTCTCCCAACTATTCAACAATTACTCATCCACTTGTGTGGAAATGCCCACTCATGTGTTCCTGACTTTTCTTGTGGTGTTTCCATCGACTTATAGCAGGTCAGTTTCTAATTATTTTTATATTACTGCTTCTTTGTTTAGTCATCGGAAAGGCCATTATCACTTTCCTCACGCCCCAGCTACTTGAGGTTCTAAATAATAATACTATGTATTTGATGCTAGTTGATTGTGACCATTCTCTCCCCCGCCCCCCCCACTTGACAGTTGACACATATATTAACAAACATACCACACAATTTAATCATACGAAATTATCTTTTAATTGAGCATGTATTTGAAAACTAGGTTGCCACCACGTTATTAAATCCTAAACTTATCTTTCCTTCTCTATTTCTGTAGTCAATATTTGTCCTTTTCCCTGTTTTTATTGTTATTTTTTCTGAATGAAATGTGAGTCGACAGCGAGACTATATTTTAACTAGTTGGATTAATTAAAATCTGAACCAGTTGAAGCTGCTAATAACTTTTTTTATTGTATATATTCTTCTGTGATCACCTATACATCCAAGACCGCTCCAAGTGAAAAGAGAGGATAGCAATATATTTACTTATTTGGGGCCTTAAAACGTAATATTAGCCAAAATGAAAATATCTTCCTGATGCCACTGGATGTACTTCGTGACCTTGGACGGTGCTTAATATATGTATTTTTTATTAATTAGTAATATTGCGGTATAGTGATTTTAGATTTTTTAAATTTTTGTTGTACTTTGATGAATCATTGTTGATAATGTTAATTATTCGAGAGGCTAACTTATATTAAATAATATTCATAGAGAACAATATTTACTATAATAGCATGCAAATGGTGGCGTACGTGCTTAACTATATAATTCGATATATGAACTACATGTGTAATAAAATTCTACTCAGGAAACGAGTCAAATATCTACAAAATTAATGATCGTGCTATAAGGGATAAAGAACAAAGAAAGAAGCACTATTAGCATTATTGAAAGAAAAATTATATTGCAGTGCCATAAACTAGAGTTGATAAATCCCTGCCAGTCTCCGTGATATTTATATATGTATTTGGATCTCTTCACACTTTTTATGCACGATCAATTTATAGAAAAAGAAAAGAAAGCGCACACATTTAACACATATTAAAGTATTTCTATAATATATAAGATTTTAAAGTGATGCGCTAGTTTAACGGAAAATTCGATAGTTAATATAAATTTAATTTAAAATAAGAGTGTGAATTCGATATTGAATCGTTTGTTACTTATTTTATTTATTATTCAAAATTCATAGTGTGCTATATATAACAAAAAATATGCCTTAGTATAAAAAGGAAAGGAAGAAGAACGCTAGAAGCAGGCGGAAAAGAGGATAAATGTTAGTTAAATAAATGGTTGGCTGTGGGTTGAGGATAATCTTGATGATGATCCAACAATATATATACATAAACAAGACAATATATTTTCACCAAAAAAAAAAAGACAATATGTTAATCCTGGAGGCCACAGAAGCCAATGGTTTGTACTTAATTTGTATTTACTCTACACACAGATAGATCTATATTGTATGTACGTATACACACAAATATATTTATGTCTCTTTTTGTCTCTCTGCGTCTCTCTCTCTCTCTCTCTCTCCATATATATATAGGTACATAGGAATTCAAAGGGAATCTGTATGTGGTGGAGCTCTGAACGATGTGCAACTCTGACTTAGACAAACATAGAAAGCGATGGCCACCAAACATCTGTTTTCTATTTCTGTGAGATTTTTCACGTGAATTTATCATCTCTCCTATAAATTTGGATTATATTATAAAATGATATTTTTATTCAAAAAATTAAACAAGAGAAAGAAATAGTAACTGAAATTACAGAAAGTGTTATAAACACATCTAGGCGCGCACTGTGTCATTTTTAATACAGATACTTTATAAGTTTTAAATTAAAAATTGAATATAATTCACTACTTTCCCTTTTTTTTATTTAGAGTGTGAGAGAGAAATAAACAAAATGAATAAAAGTAAAATAAATAAATATCACACACAAATATATATTCGTTTATTAATTGTAGAAATACTTTTAATTAAAGATGCTAAGGTGGAAAAAAGTTGGAATACAACTCATACTGTACGTACTTTCGTTGTTTAATTTAATCGACATAAATAAATATCAATGTGCGCCTTGCAATGCAACCATAAAAACAAGAGTGCGCGTCAGCTTGCCATATAAAGGATCGCTACGATGCGTCCACAATCAAGTGAATGCTGATCATATAGATGTGTTTTTTTTTGTTGGCCAAATATATGTGCATTAAACATAGTGTCACATAAACAGTAATACCCACCTGCTTTAACTTCTTTTCTCTAAAATAGAATAAAAAGTCAAGCCAGGTAACGTAGGTAGGGTGTAAATAACGTATAGTCAAGGGTTCAAATCTTCTGAAGGTGGTTGGAAAAAAAAAAAAAGGAGCCAAGTAATATTGTCATCTTCCGCTGTCGTTTTTTACGTTTGTTAATTTAAAAATTAAAATCACATCTCAAAAAATAAAAAACGATCAATTTGTTTAGAAAAATAATTTGCGGTACTCTCGATAAATGTTAAATGATATATTGAGATTGTAAACAAGTGTAATATCAACAAATATAAAATAACAGTACGGCATCAAAATTAAAAAATAGCTTTCACTTACAAATGCGGAAAAATGGAAATAAAAAAGGGGAGTTTGGGCGGAAAGTCGGTTGGAACTAAGCGGAAGTCGTTGATCAAATTAGAATTTAGAAAGTAGGGGAAAGAAACAAATAATACTAATATTTTAAGGAGCCAAACCTCAAAATAAAAACTAATGGAAATAAATAAATTAAGGATATATATATATATATTTACCGACAGTTTTGTTTGTGTGCCACATAATAATTTGTAATCATAAGATAACGAAAGTGGTGCTGACCTTTCATAGATCACAGGCTGCTTGATAGGCCATATATGATTATATGTACAGCACACCAACACAGCACTCTTGCCCATTTTCCAAATGTCATATTCATTCCACCCCACCCTCCCAGTCCTGCCGACCAATTTCACCCTTCACTATATTTATAATTAATTATAATCATGTGCCTCAATATCTACTACGGTTCTTCCACTAACCTAACAGTGCCTTTAATTTGCAGCATAATTTGCCAATTTCAGCGTGAACAATCATGTTAGAGATCGATCGAGAAACAAATTTAGGAGTGCCAATTTCATATGATATGATTAGATAACAAAAATTGAACAGGTCCATCACGTTTGTCAGAATTGATGATAATGGCGTTGAGTTGGTGAGATGGAAGGTGGGCCTAACCCTAATAATGATGTTGTTTAATTTCTTCAATCTTAAAATCTATTCATGCATGATCCATCAGTCTCAACATCAATATATATATATATATATATATATATATACACGTGCTCCACCTCTAGCTCACCTATGTATAATCGTTCTGTTTTCTAGCTAGTTACTTCCACCATTAATTACTGTTTTGCAAAATATGATCATCCTTTTGTTTTCTCCATGTAGAGAGGGAAGGAACATATTCATGCTATATACCTTCTATATATTGGTAAAAGAAAAAGCATAAATATGTTATTGTTTTCTTAAAATTAAATTATGTTACTTATGAAGAATGGCAAGTCATATAACTCCATCACATAGGCCAAAAAAAGTAAGTGATGATTCAAATGTTATTTAACTAATTAAAAATGGATACTTACATATATTAAAGGTTTCGATTGCCTAACTAAATATGTTATATTCACATTCATTAAATTCTTAATTCGACTTTATTTTCTACAGTCCAGCTTCAAAGAGATTTAAGTTATGTTTTCTGATCCCCAGTTGGAATATTCGTCACCCAAGGGAATATATATATTAACAATGACTACTTCTTCTTCCTCCACGTGTTGGGGGAAGGCGACTTCCCTCATTGAAGTATTCAACAATCATTTATATACGAAGGACAGGGACTTCTTATTATTACTACAACAGTTAGAAGCTTTTGGAAGGAAACTGCTCAATTTACGTATATTTTACTCGTAAAATAAAATAAAATAAAACTTAATTAAAAATTATTATTTTTACTTTAGAATCAATCAAAGTATAATATAAAAGTCAAATTAGGAGCTTGACAGCTTAATTAATTAATCATAACAATGTTCATAAATTTTGGTTGACAACTATTTCGAAATCTAATAATGAAATTATATTTTTATGATCAGTTAATTTCCAGTACTTTTCTCCCCACCAGTTAATTTCCAATCCTGAATAGAGATCGCAACTTTTTTTTAAACTGGGAATGAACTATCTTAATTTGTGGGGACTAAGATGACGAAAAAAATCTTTATGGAAATAATTTGGGGATGTAATGAGAATTATATCCCCTGGCCTTCCTATCTTCATCGAATTGTAGAAGTATTATTCATATTTATTTTAATCTGGTAATGATAAATTTATTTTAAAAACATTTAGTCATTTTCTTGATATTAATATTATTTTCATTTAGTCTTCTCTCTCTTGTTTGGCAAGAGTGGAGTGGTCATCACTGCTTAAGCGTTGTCAAGTATATATATATATTTTTAAAAAAATTATATGCTTATTGTGTTAGGAATGTTTAATTTGTAAATACATGCAAAATTCTTTTACCGATGGATACGCTAAACTTTTTTTCTTAAATTACGATAGGAGTCATCATTTTCCTGATAAAGTGTTTGGAGGTTATAAAAAATAAAAAATAAAGGATGTCTTAGGTACTCCTCTGTTTCTTTATAACTGTTATTTTTAAAGAAAATTTTTATTTTTTATCTATTATTTTCAAATTCCAAAATATCATTGATTCATAATTTTTCAACTATACTCTCATTTATTACTTTAAAATTTAATGATAGTATTAATTAATCTTTTTTATTTATTAATTCAAAATAAATTCTAATATATTAATTGCTTTTCTTAACCTTTCATGCAAAAACTTTAAATATTATATATATATATATATATATATAGAGAAATGAAGAGAGTACTGGTGAAGCGAAACATGCATGCAGCAGCCTCCGCGAAAATTATTGGAACACAGAATGCATGCCATGGTCCTAAAAAAACACATTATCTTCATGCACATGCAATCGCCTTTCATAATTATCTGATCATTTCAACAAATTAATCTCAATGATGAGCTACTAGGTTTGGTAGGCCCAGCAAAACAAAAGAGAAAAGGTTCAGATTATAAATTAAAAATAAGGTAATTGCACAGAGAGAGAGAGAGAGAGAGACGAAAGACGAATAATAATGGACAGCTAAACATTACCCACTTTTGGTTGGGTAACAAGTTTTTATGTAGACAGTGGATTGATTCCCTGTGTACAAACCTGATTTATATATTCATCTCGTAATCTGTTCAAAACACCCTGCATTTTCCAATCAACAAAACAACTGCATATACCTTTCTTAATAATTTCTTTTAATAAAACGGAAAACGGTGATGCATTCAGCAAGTTGAAGCATCCTATGCTATTATGGAATCTTACCTTTTGTTTGGAGGAGAAAAAAATAAGAAGAAAAGAAAAATTTAAAAAGAAAACAAGAGAAAATCAAGAAATTTTCTTGTCTAGATTCTCATTATTTTTCTTCATAATATTTCTCTCCTCCTATTTTCCTCCTATTCCAAAAATATACAGAAGGCAAGTTGTGTGGTGTGGATTTGGAATTTTGTGGCAGAGGTTTCCTCCGTCTGAGGTGTGTGATTTGCGTTTTTAGGAATCTAGCTTAATTAAAGTTGGTGATACGATGCTTCAACCTCTGTCCATTGCCATTGCCCTTCCCTACCTGCTATATTCTTCATGTCTCCCTCATCTGCTTTTTCTTCATCTCTTCGGAAACTTTTAATCCCTTTGGGAATTGCGTCTCTCTCTTCAAAACTTCATTGCAATAGCTGTTTATTGTTGCCATCAACAGTAAAGCAAAGTAACTTTCCCCACCACAAATTAAAAACAATTTATTTATGTCAAAAAGTTCACTTAATTTGTATCTGTTATTAAATATTATGCTCTTAATAATATGCTAATAAAAATAGTTAAATTTATATATACCAAATAATTATTTATTTATTTCAATGTGACAATGAAAATATTGAATATCTCATTTAAAAAATATTTGTAAAAAACCATATTATCAAAAAAGAAATTATAAAATTATAAAAAAAATTAAATTAAAAAAATGAGTACAATATTTTAAGCAAAAAAATTGTGCACGATATTTAACTGAAGTTAATGTAATTTGTTATATGTATAATTTCTTAAAAGATGTTATTTTTCATTAGTTTACATAAATTATGAATCATTATTTTATTATTATACTAATTTCACATATAAGCTTTTAAGAAAAAGTAAGTGACCGTAAATATATAATTAAAAAACTAATACATGAGGTAACTGTTATAAATTGACCCTTGGGCAACAATGAGTTAGATGGAACCAAGTGCCCTAATTACTAGCCATGGGGTAAAGACGCAAAGTGCATGGACCCACAGCTACTGAATTTGTACAAACAAAATTGGAAATAATAGACTGGAACCAATACTTTGAGCATAGATCTGTCATTTTTCAGGGGTGAAATTGACGAAAATGTAGTGGACGACAAGGGATAAACAAAGCTTTTCAAAGCCACCTTTTATATACAGTGGGCTTTTTATGCGCGGTGGGGTAGCCGTCCCCATCAAATACAAACCAGGTCGAAACGAAACTCATCGGTCCCAAAAACGGTGCGTCCTATGTGATCCACCGGGGCCACCAAGCGACGTACCCATTTTACTTGTATTAATTAATTAATAATTGATAATTAAACTAGTTAATACAAATTGACAGGATGGGAAGGTAGGCCACGAATTAGATTTTGAGTTTAGAGGTGCGGAAAGCTCTTATTGGAGGATTAATAATTAATTAATTGGACTTAACTGTCACATATAAAATATAATACGCATAATACTCACTCACAGGTGGACAATATTGTCATTTCAGTAATCAGGTGATAAAATGCATGGACAAGTGGATGACATTTTTGTAATTTCGATTTTTCTTTAAAAAAGAATTTGTTTTCCTTGAAATATAGGCTATCTAAGGCTTAAGACAAAACCGAGCTAGCTTGGGATCCGATCCCGCTGGATGATCACCAGGTCTGATCCGAAAGCAAAACTTTGGAAAGCAGAAACAGCTTCAAAGTTTTCAATGACCATTTTCTGTGTTCTGCTGTCTTAATTCCTTGTGTCTCTCTTCGGTTGAAGGTAGTGCTATCTGCTTCCTCCTTCTCTTTGTGCAATCTATCTTCATGTCTTTTTCTGTTCAAATACGGGTATGGAAGTTTGTGCATAGCTATAGGTTGCTTGCTCTTTTGCTTTTTGCATTTATCCTCAATAATGTGCAGTCAGTATTCTGATGGCTAAGAATTTGCTATCTTGTACTTTTTTTGGAGGATGTGACTTGTTATATCTAGGATGCAGTATGCTGAACGAATTTATGGAAGATGTCAATATTTCTGATAGGTTTTGTTCTTTCCAGAATCAAAGCATGGAAACTAATTGAGATCATTTCATTTTGTCTTAGAAGATTTTCTTTCTTCGGCTTCATCAGAAGTTTGATAGGTTTGATTATTTATACCATTTTCAGAGCCTATTTTGCTGAAATATGTATTCACCTCTTGGTTCTGGCTTCGTTTAGGAATTTTGGTGCTACAAAGTAGTCTATTTAGGAAACCTGAACTAACAATATATTGATTAACTATAACGTTTGGAGCTTCGTTTGTTTTAGTCCTGGAAGGTCGAAGTTAATATGTAAGTTTTGTCTCTGTTAGTCTTTCTACATCTTTTAAGCTTCCTCAACGCAACTACTCTGTTTTGTATACAGTCAAGGACAAATTCCTAAAAAGTTCAGCTTAGTTTGATTAATTATTACTCACTCATTCAATGCTTCCTGCAGTTAACAAGTTCAGCGTACTATAAAAATAGTTATCCTCCTATCGTGTGGATGATGGTATTCCTTATTTCTTTAGTTTGATTAATTTGTCATCTTGTAACTAAAATTTGCCATTACATTTGCTTGTTTATGCAGTTCCTGTTGGTTTTTGTTTTCCAAATTACTGTGGTTGTGTATTATTGTCTGCAAGCTTAGTTTGAAAATAGAGTGTTTAGTCACTGCTCTATAGGACTCAGATGTGCTTTCATCTATTCTATATTAAGCTCTCTTAGGCTTTCTAATGGATCAAGTGTATGTCGCTTCCTGTTTGCGTGATAACAAATCTCTAATTTATATTTTTTATCTGACTTCTCCAGTCATCGAGAAAAAGTTTCTGGGGTAAAACTCTTGGTAAGATTTCCTATACGCAATCCTTCTTGTCTTGTAGCTGTTGAGAATCTGGAATATTTATAATTCTATAAGGAAATCTTCCTTTTAGTCATTATGCATGTCTGGCCCTGTGGCCATAGTTGATCATTTGGATGGAGCACTTCCTTGTGCAGAGAGAACAAAATCTCTTGATGTCGTTTCTGGCATAGACCATATATTGACAAATGGTGAATTGGGTCATTCCTCTGAACTTGCTGGCTTTAGGGTTGGGGAACTCCTACTTCCTAATGGAGAATCATATTCTGGGTCCCTTCTTGGCAACATTCCTGAGGGCAAGGGTAAGTATGTGTGGTCAGATGGTTGTGTCTATGAGGGAGAATGGAGACGGGGGATGAGACATGGTATTGGAAAGCTACACTGGTCTTCTGGAGCGGTGTATGAGGGTGAATTCTCTGGTGGCTATACCCATGGTACAGGAACATATATTGGTTTTGATAAGTTGACCTATAAAGGTCGATGGCGGTTGAATCTTAAACATGGACTGGGTTATCAAGTTTATCCCAATGGAGATATCTTTGAAGGCTCATGGATCCAAGGAACACCAGAAGGACCTGGCAAATATACTTGGACTAATGGAAATGTATATTTGGGGAATATGAAAGGTGGGAAGATGTCGGGAAAAGGAACTCTTACCTGGATAAATGGGGACTCATTTGAAGGGAGTTGGCAAAATGGTATGATGCATGGGTTTGGAGCTTATACATGGAGTGATAGAGGCTGCTATGTTGGGACCTGGACAAGGGGTTTGAAAGATGGCAAAGGAACATATTATCCGCAAGGAAGCCGTCTTCCATCCGTACAAGAAATTTACCTCAATGCCTTGAGAAAAAGAGGGTTATTGCCAGATTTGAGAAAACAGAACCAGGCACATATTCATCATGCTGCTTCAGTTGACATGGGAACTGTCAAGGTTGGTGACAACCATAGATCAAATCGTGGTTCATCTGATAAACTTGCAAAAGGAAACCTGTTAAATCTGGAACAGTCTCGCAACAGAAATGTTTCTCTTGAAAGGCGCTGGAGTCTTGAGGTATCTATTGAGAAAGTTATTGGGCATGATTCAACATTAGGTTTAACAGAATCTGCTTTTGAAAGCGGAGATAAAGAGGTTAATTCAAAGATCCCAATTTTGGAACGGGAGTATATGCAAGGTGTATTAATAAGTGAGCTAGTGTTAAATAATAGTTTTTCATCAACATCCCGGAGGGCAAGACGGCTTAAAAAAAAACTTGCCAGAGAGATTAAAAGACCTGGTGAAGCAATCATCAAAGGTCACAGGAGTTACGATCTAATGCTTAGTTTACAGCTTGGAATAAGGTAGAAGTCACTATCCTGACTTGTTTCCCTTTAATTTTGCTCTAGTTATTATTTTTCATTAATCCCCATAATGCTATAAGATTTTGCTGCCTGCAAGTGTCTGCTTGTTTTTTAATTTATTGTAATGCACATGCAAACATCTAAAGGTGTTGCAGCCCTTCTCAGTTTGGGTCTCATACTCCTATACTCATGTGTGTCTTTAGCAGTGGTGCTTCCGGACAAACTTTTTTTAGAAGGAGGTCTTATCAAAGTCATATAATTAGGTCTTCCATATGGATCTATTTAACTGTATTAGAGGTCATGCTGCTTTTCCCTTTTTGGGTGTTTCATTGATTCTTTTGGGACCAGCAGTTTAGATCTTAGGTATTTGGCTCCATAACAGACTGAGAATATATATTTTCTGCCTTCAACTTATCTTTCTTTGAACTCCACATTTCTGTTATAAATTAATAAATTATTGATCCAGTGCAAAAGAATAACGAACTATGAAGACTACCTCCCCTCCCCATCCATTCGGTGCAGAGAGAACCAAAAAAAAAGTCATGATTAAAAAAATAAGAAATTCCTGTTGTTTTGAGAAAGGAATACTAAGTGGATGTTTACCTTGAGTCATAATAGAGGCACAATTTCCAACTAAAGCTAGAAGCTAAATTGTTATCCTGCTGCTATTTTAAGTTGTTTTTGTATGGTTTTCCAATGCTGATGTAATGATGTATTTTGATATGATTAGATATACGGTAGGAAAGATTACACCCATACAGAGACGAGAAGTTCGCATGTCAGATTTTGGTCCCAGAGCAAGCTTTTGGATGAATTTTCCTACAGAAGGTTCTCAATTGACACCTCCTCATCAATCTGAGGACTTTAAATGGAAGGATTACTGTCCAATGGTGTTCAGGTTAACCGTTAACCTTTTTTATAACTTTAAGCCATAGCTGTTTCTTTTAAGTAACCTTTGTATGTTTTTTTACTTACCGTGCATGCATGTAAATCTATCTAGATTTGGTAAGTTGCTTTGGCTCTTGAATTAAGTTGTTCCTACTGGCTTATTGCAGATCTGGACAGTATATACACACACACATATATATAGGATAAAAGAAGAAGATATGTATCCATTCACACTTCTTACAGATGGACAATATTAATATAGATTGCATCAGCACATATATGACTAGTTTATCAGTTTTCATCAGAACAATTATGTTGTTCTCTCTTAAAGTAAAGAAGTTTGATTTGCCAATAGTATTTTCTTTAACTATTGTTAATTTTGTATCTTATTGAGTGGGTTAAATTTGTCCCTAAACTTTACATCATAAGTTTTATCTTTAATTTTTGTATAGCATGAGAATTCCAGTAGGGAGTAGAGGAAAAAATGCAACTAAGGGAGAGTTAGAGTAACCTCCAAAACACAAAAAATAAGAAAATGAAGAGACAAGTGTGGCTACTGAAAGCAAGAAAACTATGAAATATCTTTGCATATGAGAAATGAAAAACTCACTGATACAACCATTAGCAGAGCACTTGTGAAAAGCCTTAAGCACAATTCCACCTCATAAGTTATGTAGGGGCAAAGATAGGTCCTTGCAGATGTAAGTATCCCACTCCAACCAAATACACCGTAGAATTGTATAGATCGCATGCTGCTACAGAATTTTGGCCTCCTTTTTTATCATAACCTCTTAAGTCTATATTGAGAGATGAGAAACTGCACCAAATTGTGTGTACACACACCCAAGTATCATGAAGAAATTCAAACAAGCTATTCCAGAGGAAAGCAGCTTCTGACAATGTAAACGTAGAAGGCCACTATTAGGGAATTAGAACTGTATATAATGTATATAAGGAGAGAAGGCTGTATTGACCAGAAAATCTGAAACATCGTTTGTCATCTTATGCCTCATGAATTTCTTTCGTCTTTCTTGTATCCACATTGGATTACAGTTCCCTTATGACATGAGTGCCAGTGTGACGTAGTTCTTCAATAATAACTCATAATCATGTAGTTTTTCATTAAATCATATGGACTACCTGTTCAATTCTTGCATCGCTTGCATGAGTACTATTAGAGTACACTGTTAAGGTGTATATCTTCATCAAGCTGGTATATTAATCCAGGCATGATCACTGGTTGTTGAGTTATGCTTTGTCTTGTATAGGATATTTTGTGTGTGCCTTCTTTTTTAGTTTGATAAATTTTGTAGACTGCAAAAGACCATAATCATACATTCCTTTTTTTTTCTTAAAGAACAACAAAAAGGAACAGGGAATAACAACAATCACTGAAATAATATAATTGTGGCAGCTGACTTCTCAAGCTTTCTAATTATGAGTTATACATGAGCTGGAATAGCTATCACAGGCCTTATTTTCCTGCTCTGGTTTTTCATATGGTTGTTATAAATGACCTTCTTGAGACCTCCTGCAGAAATTTGAGAGAGTTGTTTAAGATTGATGCTGCTGACTACATGATGTCTATATGTGGAAATGATGCCCTGAGAGAACTATCTTCTCCAGGAAAAAGTGGTAGTGTCTTTTTCCTGTCTCAAGATGATCGTTTTATGATCAAGACGCTGCGACGATCTGAAGTAAAGGTGTGTTCAATTATTTACATTTTATGTGCATATATTAATTACTACCCTTGAAGGCTATTACAATATTTTTTTTCAATCGGTGTTCAAGATATGTATATCAGTTTGGACCAATAGAAGGTCTTTCAGATTGACACTAAAGGGCATTATATAGGAAATGGTATCTCATAATTTCATTTCGTGTGTTTTATTCTGATAAATCTTTTTATACTTTCCTCTTATCCTCTTTTGTGGCCAATAATTTTCTGTTATCCTTAGTGGACCCCATCTTATGCATCCTTTACACTTTAGTGTCACTTATTGGTTCTTTAATGGATGGAGATTGTGGAATTAAAAAATAAAAAAATAAAAATTAATATGTGCTCTTTAATAGAATATGCTTCGCAAAAGAATTATTTAGCCCAAGTTTTTAAGGGACTCAAGTATCAGACTCACAGCTGCTGGATTTTATAATTTTCTGCACCGATGCATATTGTAAATTTCATTGAGGATGCATTCAAATTCTTCATGTTGTGGCTTTTTATTTATCTCTGTTAAACAAACACATTGTGATTGTATGAAATGCTTGTAATCTCTTCACATTCATGAGCATAGTTTAAGAAATCTTAATTCAATATTTTGGAGGAAGACAGCAAATTGAAGGGAAAGCAGTAAATCTGTAGAAATTCACGAAGCTGCCATGTCTTTTTAAGTATTACCAGTAGATTAGTCAGGGATTTTAAGAGCAAAGTCTCTAGTTGGTACGCCCAACCCTGCAAATGAAAAACTGATTATAAGGAAAAAGATAGAAGCAAGGACCAATATATGCTGCAATTCTCTTCATAGGACCCACTCACCATTAGTATGGTTAATCCTGTTGGTCCATGCACAGGTTGCATGATAAATTCTGGCCACAGTGATCTTTTTATAATGTAATTTCCCAAATATTTGCTTGGATAGCTTACATAACTTTCTTTAAGTGATAGAAGTAATCTCCTATATGTCTATGACATCATTCTTATGTAAAATGGAAGATAAACTCGTTAATACTTATCGATGCAACTTGTGGTATGCAGATTTGGTAATGATATCGACTTATTCTATACCAGTTCCTTGTTATTTATTGTAAAATTCAGATCCTAGTGACAGAAAATTGACTTGTAGGTTCTTCTAAGAATGCTTCCAGACTATCATCATCATGTGAAGTCATATGATAATACACTTATCACAAAATTCTTTGGTCTTCACAGGATTAAACCCTTGAGCGGTCAAAAGGTAACCTTCATATTGACCGAGCATTTTTCTGCTCCCAAGTCATTTTTGAGAGTTCATATTAATTATTGATGGAAGGCCTTTGACCTTAATACTTGCAATCTGGAATTTTAATATATGAATTTTATTTACAGCATCAAAGATTGGACTCTATCGTGGTTTGCATATTTCATGCAAAATATAACTAAATATTCTGTTTCCATTGAATAAGAGGCTAATAGCTGTCTATAAAAATTGCTTGTGCAGTTTCGCTTTGTTGTAATGGGAAATATGTTTTGCACTGAATTAAGGATCCATCGGAGATTTGATTTAAAAGGATCGTCCCTTGGACGTTCGTCAGACAAAATAGAAATTGATGAGAATACCACTCTTAAAGATTTGGATCTGAACTGCTGCTTTTACTTGGAGCCATCTTGGCGAGAGTCTCTATTAAAGTAAGTGGTAGTTTAAAAAATCTTCTGTCATTTATCCTTCATTACATTTGTCTTCTTTTAGGATAAGAGAATATTATGAGAGGGAAAAAAAGAGAATAGGATATTGTCCTTGGACAAAGCAACAGAGAGCAGAAGAGCAAATACAGCACAAATATGTATATCTTTTACTCTGCAAATTATCGGTTGTTCAAAGCAATTGTCCCATGGATCGGCATAACCCTTGGCACATATTTTAATACTATATGCAGTAAATATGTATTTTTGTTAGGGAATTTATCTTTCTCCTCTGTTTTCCCATTTCAAAGATTGTTTCCTTTAAGAAACAATTACTCCCAAGAGACAACAGTATTGATTGCACGAATTCTGAAGCTTGAAGCGTGGACCTTCGCTGCAAATATGGAATATTTCCTCTTACTCGTGCTTTTGTGCAGGCAGATTGAAACAGACAGTAAGTTTTTGGAAGCACAGCACATTATGGATTACAGCCTTCTTCTTGGTGTACATTATCGAGCTCCCCAACACCTGCGTTCTCTCATGTCCTACAACCAAAGTATAAGTACAGATGGATTAGCAATGCTTGCAGAAGAAGGTGGGTATTGGATTCAACTCATGAAAACTGATTACATAAGGTTTGGCTTTACTGCTTCTTGTCTAATTCGAAGGACTTACCATTAAATTGAGGCCTTTTTATTTAGAAGTTAACAAACAATAGGAAATTATGAAGTGAAACAAATGACTTGATATGGAGGGACATTTCGTGCCCCCAACCCTCGGTGTAACCAGAAGATGGTACAAGAACTACTTATTTAAGCATTATGAAGTGAAGGTGATAATTGATAAATTCTCCGATGGGTATCTACTTTTTTTCCTATCCCAAAATGGCCTTTGTTTGACCTAACCGTGATATAAGGAGTTTCTGCACTATGATTTTGTAACATTAGACAGGCAAGACTTAAGGAGATGGCGTTTGATAGAGCTCATTGGCGTCGTTTGATCCATGTAGCCGACCCCACATAGTGGGATAAGGCTATTGTTGTTGTTGTTGTTGTAGACAGGCAAGACTTAAATCAGGGTTCTCTACTTAAAAGTTTATGGTAGTCTAGATTCTAGAAAGTCTTTGCCTTAGAATTTTGCCTATCATTATGCTTTCAGTGTTACTTTTTTTTCCTTTTTCTTTTTGTTATTTATATATAGTTTTTTATTTTCAAATCTGGGCAAAAACATTTACTTGCCATATAGCATAAGCAACACTCCCAAGTCTGAATTATTAGGGGCACTAACTAATTTCCATATTACCAGAACATTTTTTCTCTTATATGACTTCTATTGCTTTTTTCTGGTAGAACATGGACTTGAAACTAATTACATTATATTGCTACTGATCTACCAGCAGACCCTCTAGAGGATGAAGTATCCAACTATCCACAAGGCCTTGTTCTGGTCCCTCGGGGAGCTGATGATAGTAGTGTTGTTGTGGGCTCACACATAAGGGGTAGCCGTTTGCGAGCCTCAGCTGCAGGTGATGAGGAGGTGGATCTACTTCTTCCTGGTACAGCAAGGTATGATTTCGTTATGAGTTTAAATGGCCTTGGTATCTAGTCCTGTCACTTGATCAAATTTTTCCCTATGCACCAATTAGATAATTTATATGAAATTTTCGAAACTGAGGTTTTTTATTTCTTTACAACTTGTAAAGCAGACTCCAAATCCAGCTAGGTGTAAACATGCCAGCAAGGGCAGAGCTGATTCCAGGAAAACAGGAGACGCAAATGTTCCATGAGGTGTATGACGTTGTACTGTACCTGGGTATCATTGACATATTGCAAGATTACAACATGACTAAGAAGATTGAACATGCGTACAAATCTCTTCAGTTTGATTCATTATCTATCTCAGCTGTGGACCCTACTTTCTACTCACGTCGCTTCTTGGAATTTATTCAGAAAGTGTTCCCACCAAATGCAACGTGAGGTTAAAGTTTTGAGAATAAATTCAATCAATTCCACTTCGCTGAGGCGTTGCCACCTTAAGTGGCCACTTGGCCATGGGCACCATGGTGATTGTGTTAGTGGGAAGAAGTTTCATCTGATATTGTAAGTATTCTGAGGTAGATGACCCCAATAATTGCTTTGTAGTTTGAACCATTGGGTGAAAAATCTGGGTTTAAATTTATCGTCTCGCGTTTATAAGGATTCGTGGCTTGATTTTGCCTCACATCCTTTTCTTCCCATCGCATTTAAAGTTGGTTTGTGTGTTGTCTCATCTTTTTTTTTTTTGGTCAACGTATTGTCTCATCTACTAAAGCTTAAATCATGTACGTTGGCAAAAAAAAAAAATCATGGATAACACAAGGCATCTTATGCGTTAAAATAGAAAGACGTATGATGTCTCGCACACGTTAGCATAGAAAGATGTCAATTGATATGCGAGAATTTTAATTAAGGACATGAAATATATTTTTAATAAATTGAACTTCTGACGTACATTAAATTAAAAACATCAATATTTTTTATATTTAGGACATTGCATAAACTCTTAATTCTTTATAACATTCTATTAGTATTTTTTAACGTTTAATAAATCAATTCTAATGTACCAAATACAACCAACAGAATCAAGTATATCCTTCGTTATAGTGCATATTGATGTTAGATGATGTGAGGTTAATGAATCTGAACATTATACAGCTCTTATAATAACTTGTAAATTTTACTTTACAAGAAGAAAAAATTACAAATACTCCTCTCAGAACAATAATTCATTTGCAATGACTTTTGAATCATAGAAGCAGATAAATACTGTCTTTCAACTATCATTTTCTATGCAAATAGCTCCTTAAGCTATTAAAATCAACTAATCCGGGATGCATTTTCACATATTTGTATAAAAAAATACATAAATATGCGGATTAAAAGAACAGTGTACAAGTAATTCTAAAATGGCTTACAATTCTTTTCTTTTTTTGACCAAATGGCTTAAAACAGTTTTCAGCCTATAATCTAACCATTAGAACCCAATATCATCTCTCCATTGGTCCATAATACAAAAGACATCGCTCCCACTAAACAACTAGTCAAAAATTATCAGTGATAAACCTACTGCCCCATTCTAGGAGGAGGTGGTGGTGGATAAGCAACGTGGCCCTGCATCTGTTGTCATGGAAAACCTTGCCCAGGTGGCATTGAAGGAGGCCTTGTACCCATGTTGAAACTTGCTGTTGCGCTGCTAGCAACGGGAGGTGGAGGTGGAATAGAAGGAATTCCACCAGGAGGTGCAGGTCTAGGGCCATTTGACATAGGAGGTGGTGGTGGCAGAGATCCGGGCATCAGAGGTGGAGGGGCTCTGGGAGGATTTCCAAGAGGTGCACCAGGTGATAACCCTTGGGGTGGAGGAGGAGGTGGTGGTGGAGCCTGAGGCGGTGGAGGCATAGGCCTTGGTGGAACACCAGGTGCAGCTGTGCCATTGGCTGTAGAGGGAGGCTGTGGTTTGTTTGGCTCTGGTGGCTTGGATTTGAAATACAATTGCAACTGCAGATGAAATATCCCATTGTTCACATTTGATAGTAAAAATAAAAACAATCTAAAGCTCAAAATAATAATAAGGGAAAATCAAAACGCAAGTAGTGGTTCAAATCTAGTAAAATGTCATTGAACTAGAGGTTTGGATTAAGTTGACAAAACTCTGGTCAATGATGTATACTTAATAGTTACGAAAGTATAACACACCAAATCCTTGTATGAAGTTTCATCAGCTTGCATCTATTACTGCACATGCCTGAGCTTTACTTTTCTTGAATAATGAAAAATCTGATTCAGTACTGCTGATTTTTCTTTTCCATTTTCAAAATTCATTTCAGAGGAGATGTTGATTAGAAAAGTGCTTATCAATTGAAGCAGAGACTTCATCAACATTATTACTAGTCCCACAAATATCAGATATAGATATGCAGAAACCAACTTTTGAAGTCAAGGCATAAACACATTGCAAGAAAGAAAGACGACCACTGACCGTGAACATCTTTAAGTCTGGGTCCCAGTGTGAGAAAAACTTTGGAGTTGACTTATCAATCTCTGTGCTGGGAACCTAAAAACGTAGAATAATCAGCACAAACAGTAAAATGCATAGGTGAGCCATGCACAAGAGAATTGGCATACCTTGAAAGCAATGATTTCATATGGTTCAGCTGCGAACAAAAGATACTGATATCTTTTATCAAAGGGTTGCACTCTCTGTGTCCATGAAAATATGGTCAGAAATAAAAAATACTACCACATGGTTTTATGCACAATAAATAAAAATGCAGGCAAAATTTCATTATAGTAAATCACTCGTAAAAACATAGAAGGCAGGGGAAGCTATCAGAAGAAATTAAATCCACAAGATAAGGGGCTACCTGCTCATAAGAAGACATAAATCGATGCCTTGGCTTAGTTAGGTCTTCAATCTCAGGATATTCAATCTAACAATACATAGCAAATGTTAAAAACAAAGAAAATAATATTATCTGATGTTAAGAGAATTTACTGGAAAGATAAAGGAAATAAAATAAGAAAAAAGAAAGAGAGATAACACTGACGGAACACCTGGAATAGAAGAGATCTCTGCTTTGTCTCTGGATCATATTGCTTGGTCACTCGGTACCCAGGTCTACCAATCTTCACTGTCGACACATTGAATATCCATTAATTAAGGTTCATTTTGTTCATCCAAGAACAAGAAGATGATACAACAACAACAACATTAGCCTTATCCCAGTATGTGGGGTTCGCTACATGTCAAGTTTGCTTGAGTCAAACAAAAAAGTAAATACATTTTTCTCACATATGTCAAGTTTCAAGCTAGATGCACAACATCAATATCATATTCAATGTAAAACAAAGCGTCAAGAAACACCAAACCCGAGAATCTTGACGCATTTCATATTCATAATTATCCAGATTATATATAGATTGATTAATGAAGGAACAAAAACTGTCATGTAAGCCCAAAATCCTAAAGTTCTTAAATTTGCATCTAATCTCATACCACTCCAGGAAGCATTGCACCAAAGTAAAGCCCAACCCACCTGGCTAAGGATGATTGTGACACCTAACACTCTCTTAACAACGTTTTACTTCACCAAATTCAAAAGAGAAGATTTACCTGTCTTGCGAACGGAGACTTTACGCTTGTGGGGCTGAGGTTGAGCAGGTGCCTCTTTGGCCTCGCGAGCTGCTCTCTTAGCCAAATTAGTTTGATGCCGCTTACCTTGTGTGTGCGCCAGATAATTCCCTTCATTATTGTGCAGAGTGAGACAAAGCTTGCACTCATAGCTTCAAAGAAAAAAAAAAAGTGAATACAGGAGAGCTCCAGAGGCAATTAAATCTGAGAAGTACAAGGAAAAACATAAAGTGTAATGTTGAATTTAATTCCCCCAATCCCTCGCTAATCCCTTTTTTATTACTCTTCAATTTAGAAGGTTTTTAAAGAGAATTGAGTTTTATTATTTTCTCTTAAATCAAAAACAAGATTTCATTAAAATTTATTGAATTCTCCGGAATTTCATCAAACAATAAAATTTTAAAATCTCTCCTCCCTTTCAATTCCTTCCAATAAAATCTCTCTCCTCCCATTCCTTTGATTGAACCAATCAAACCCGTTCAACTAGACTTGGATATGTTTTGGTTCAATCGAAAGAAAGATAGTGAATTAGAAAAATTTTAAAATTCTTTTATTTAGTGAAATTTATGAAAGAGATTAAAGAAATTTTAATGAAACCTTATATTAAAGAGAATTGAGTTATAAAACTCAATTTACTCGAATAAACCCTAATAAACCCTAAATTGAAGGAAAATAAAAAAGGGACGGGTACCTCCTCCAAATTTATGAACCAGACAAACAGGGCCTAAGGTGTTCGGCAAAAAGAGGAAGTGAGAGAAGAGACCTGCCAAGATGATTGCGCATGAAGTAGGGGTCTTTGGCAAGATCAATAGTCTCGAGGGCAAGTCGGCGGAGACGCTCACGACGGTCGATGGCTTCGTTCTGGGCGGAGGCGGCGCCTCCGCTGCCAGGCTTCGAACCCCAATCACGATCCATTACTGCTGGGGCTGTCACCTATCCCTGGGGCTGCTTCACCATTGTCTTCCGTGCCCCCAGGGGATAAAGACGGTGTTGTGAACCCAAACGACGCCAATACAAAGCTACTATTAACCCCAAAACGGTGGCGAAAGATGGTTGATTTATTGTTGGAAAAATTTTAAATTGTGGCTTAATTACGATAAATTATAATTAAGGTAATTACTCCCAAAATCCCATTTTATTGGAACATTAATAAGTTTTTTATTATTTTATCTCTCATTACAAATAATAATAAATAAAATATAATTAGATTAATTATGAAATATCTATAATTATCTAAATAATTTATCTATTTCCCTCTCCCCAAATTAGGGGAAATAAGAATAGGAATTAAAGTTGATTAATTATTTAAATATTTTTAAAAATTATAATATTTTTTAAAAATTATTTTTATTTAATTTTTTTACTCTTTTTAAAACATATTAAATAGAGTATTTTTAAAAAATATAAAATGAATATTATTTAGATATTTAGTATTAAGATATAATACTCTATATATTATAGGACGAATTAAATCTAATTTATTTATCAGATAGTTATAAATATAAACAGATAGTGTATGCATTATTAATTTGTTTATTTATTTATTTTTTAATGGTCAGCTGGTCCGGATCACCCATATGGTACAGACTAGAATATCATCCGGGATACCCATCCCTCTCGATTGTGCCGAAGCTTAGTTGATTGGGCAAATGAAGTTATTTTTGGGCCTCATATTAGTTAGTAAATAAAGTTTAATTAAAATGTATAAATCCCATGCAAGAATGCACTGGGATTAAAAAATTTTAAAAGTTTTTTATCAACAAAAGATTTTAAAAATTATGGTAAAAAATGTAAAAGTTCATTCAATATTATTTTCATGTTCATAATTCCCAGATTTTGTATTAGCTAATTTCTTTTGTTTCTCTCATTTGTAACCAAAAAAATATTGTTTTCATATTATCAATATAAAATATAATAATAAAAGTTACAAAAAAATGGTATTCTTTATAAATAATAAATAGAGGGACTTATTTTTCAAATTGCATGTATGATGTATGGAGCCAATCATCTAACTTTTATATATATAAGTATATTAATAATAATTAAAATTTTTATAAATTAAAATCTTTATCATAAAAGTATACTATTAATTTTTTTTTATATTAACTTGTTGTTATCTAAAATTATAATTTAATTTTTTAAATGCTAACAAAATACTTTTATAATATTGAGAATATAAAACAGTAATGAATAAAAATATGAATATTAATATTAAAATATATAAGTAATGATTCATTTAAGTAATTTTTAATATTTACGAGATATCTAGGAGTCCATTTTTCCTCCCTTGACAGAGCTCGGAACTCATAAGTAACAGTGTGTCAGAAGCTGAAAGACGGAGAGGGTGGGGATGGTGGTGGGGACGAACCGGCGTAAAAAGGCAGAGCAAAGAGCAAAGGCGAACCACCAGCATGATGACCCGAACCCATCAAAACGTGGGACCTCCGAATCAATCGAGCACGAGCACCCCTACCCTCCGAATTAAAGTCCCTTTAAATTAAGTAACTCTCTTCGTTATCAGCTTTCCACCATTACATTAAGCTCTTCATCTACATGCTTCTAGATATTCTACTACCTGAGCTGGGCAATCATAATCTCCTCGAACCTTCGCTTTCCGTTGGGTTTATGTTTCTTTTCTACTATTTTTTTACACCTTGTAAAATTTGGTATCTTGCCTGCTGTCGAAATAAAGTCCTTTTCAGTCCCGCCAAATAGAAAAGAGTTCCCCGGAAAGGCATTGTCATGGAGCTATTATATGTCTCATTAATTTTAGGGATTAAAAAACAGTTGGGAAAAAGAAAGTGTCTTGGGAAAGGAAACATTTTTGGTTCAAACAATATGTAGTTATGATTTATGAAAAAAGGAAGGGGAAAAAAAACGAACAAACAAATAGTGACCTCCCACCCAAATATCAAACCTGACTTAAGGTTTTGTTGTTTTGCTTTCGAACTATTTGAAAGTGCCCCTTCAACAAATGGGTCATATCTTTCAAGTTTCAACGACCACTCTGCGTCACCAAAATCCATTCTTCTAATGTTTCGACTTTCTTTTTTCGTATTAAGATCACCCCAAATGCAAAATCATTTCCCTTTCATATGATTTGTGATAGGCATGAATTATACGCAATTGATGAGCTGTTCATAATATAAAAAGAAAAAATTATTCATTTGAGCAAGTTCCAAACAGGAAGAAGATAAAAGGAGAAGCATTATCACTGAAAGTTTTCAATAAAGAGACGAAAGGCAAGGATGATGCTGTTTTAAGACAGACATGTACACAGTTTGTGCCTTCCTTAATTGATTAGCAGCACCCTTCTTTAATTTTGTTGGTTGTGTTGGCTTGAAAAGGTAACTCTTTACCATATCAAAATGTGAAAACCCAAACCACCGAACCCTTGGATCGACTAGCAGGAGTCGTTTTAGTTTAACCACGGATCTTGGATTTGAGACGTAGGAATGCAGCAGCGTAAAATGGTAGGGGCGTCCACTCTTATAGTGCCTGTCAGGCCTAGAATCCGAATTAGTCTGGATCACATTGAAGTCCTTACGGCTCGAATGAGGCAGGTTCCAGAATACCAGATACATACATAAAAAAAAAAATATGAAAACCCAAAAGCAAACATCTTGGGATTTGGGAAGGGCATTGCTTATGGAGTAAACCATCCCAATCCTTCACACGTGGGGCTTGGAGTTTACAATATCCCAAACCCTAGCATGGCATTCCATTGAAAGGGCATCGCATATTTAAAGTTAGGGAATGTATAAACTCACAAAAAGAAAAGAATAATTACATTGGTGAGTCAGCTGAATCTGAAGAAACTCAGGCGAAGGTGACCATTTTCTTTATCTTCTCTCCTAAAAACAAAGAGCAAACGAAAGATGCCCCATTGCACTTCATTACAGGGGTAGCTTTTAAGCTTTTCTCCTTTTCTTCTCTCTCTACTCTTCTCCTTTGTTCTCTCTTTCTCTTCCCCTTTTTTTTATATATATACGTTTCTTTCACTGTACTTTTCACGGGCAGAGAGAGAGAGATACACACACACAGTCCATTAGAAAAGGATTTATCATCATCACAGAGAGAGGGGGGGAGAGAGAGGGAGGGAGAAATGAGTTCATCTTCCGGTCAGAGCAGTGGCTATGATCTCTCTTTCAAGATCTTGTTGATCGGCGACTCTGGTGTGGGAAAAAGTAGTCTCCTCGTCAGCTTCATTTCCAACTCTGTTGATGATCTTGCCCCCACGATTGGTATTTTTATCTAATCACTCATTTGCTTTACTCATTCATTCTGTCTGGTTGCCCAGAAATTTTTGGACCTGAACCAATCATGACGAGACACAAATATTTAGATGTTATTACTTCCACCACCAATCTATGCAAGAATTTGATTTCATGTGATATTTCTTATAGATTCTTGTCAACCAAACAGTGTATGATAATTTCCTAATTTCAATGTCTGAACTTCTCAAATTCGTTTCAATGATAAGGTTGCAGACGAACTTTGAATACTTAAGAATCTGCTTTGCATTTCTGAAATGATGTAATCTAACCTTTCCGTTGTCTCGATCATCTGTAGGCGTTGATTTTAAGATCAAGCTGCTCACTGTAGGTGGGAAGAAATTGAAATTAACAATTTGGGACACTGGTAACTTGCATTTAAATCTTGTGCTTCCATCTGATTCATGAAATTAGACCCTTTTGAAATTGGAAGCAAACAGAGAATGGAATATATTCTTTCTCTAAGTTAGCATAGGGACTTTCTGTACATTGACACAAATGACTGTTCAGTAATGCTTCGACCTGATGAAACACTACATCTGTTGCAGCTGGGCAGGAAAGGTTCAGAACTATAACAAGTTCATATTATAGAGGAGCGCAAGGAATCATTATGGGTATGCTAAACTAATTTAAAATTGTATATGCATGTTGAGTTCTGACAGAGGCCTCTGTGGAGAACTTGTTCATGGAAAGTTTGGTAGTTGAAACTAGCTTTAAACGCTATTGTTATTCTTGATATTTTCATTGATGGTCTTCTCGTTTATTAAGAGTCAAGCCTGATATAGGAAGATCAAAATTAGGCATTTGCAAGGAATTATTACTTTTATTGGGAATTATAGTTTAAAATAGTTTCAGGCTATGCATTCATGACTATGGGTCTTACTATTTGAATTATTGCTAATAATATCTTTTTGGTTTAATGATTTGTAATTGGTATAACAGAGTGCTTCATTTGCTTTCTTTCTAGTCTATGACGTTACAAGGCGAGACACATTTACCAACTTATCAGAATTATGGTCTAAGGAAGTGGAACTCTATTCAACTAATCAGAATTGCGTGACGATATTAGTTGGCAACAAAGTTGACAGAGTAAGATGCATGTCTCTGCTCAGGCAGGCACAAGTCTAGTCAATTTGCACCATAACATTTTTAGGGAAAAAAAAACACTGGTGATATATATAACAGGTTAAGATCTTCTAAAATTAAATGAAATGTAGGGTGATCAACTTTCGGAATCTAGACTAGTACTTATTTCCAGGGTTCTCGTTACTAGGATTACTTTTTCTTGAATCTGTGTTCAGGATTCTGAAAGGGCTGTGAGTAGAGAAGAGGGTTTAGCTCTTGCCGAAGAGTTGGGCTCCTTGTTTCTTGAATGCAGTGCTAAAACTCGAGAAAACGTGGAGAGATGCTTCGAGGAACTCACTCTAAAGGTACATTCATAGAAGCCCTTTGTGCTCTGAGGTTATTTACTGAACATTGTTTTCCCCTATACATTGATGACATGTTCGGCATCATTTGATAGATAATGGAAGTCCCTAGTCTCCTGGAAGAAGGATCAACTGCAGTAAGGAGGAATAATTTAAAGCAGAAACAGGAACCAGAAGCATCTCAAGGCGGAGCTTGTTGCTCTTAAAATGCAGCAGCATTCTGTACAGTGAATCTTGACTGGCACAGCTTGGACATATCATATATATTTAAGCTTCTTCCCTGGTGTCTTACTAGTCATTGTCTGCCTCTTGCGTGATACTTTGTACTAGCAAGGGAAGAATGGCACCCAGATTATGTCTACTATCTTTGTATAAATGTGTTTGCTTTGGTGTTACCGATTTTAGCTCATACTTGACCTATTAATCACTATAACCTTGTCCTAGTCAGGCAACTCTGCTTAGGCCTGCAAAGTTATGAATTATTTTTCATATATTGATGGTAAGTGAAATCACACGAGATGCTGATAAAAAGTGATTCAGGAAATGTCCAATCCATGAAATATTGTTTGGGGGTGTGTGGCAATTTGACTCTCGCTTGTAAAGTTGGAACTGCATAATTTGTCAAGGTTACATATATGAATACTCACGGGATCAACCTCAGAATCAACCCTTTCTAGCATCCGCTTCATTATCATATATAATTCAAACGCCTATATGGATCATTGAAATTTGAAAGTAAAAAGTAGTGCCTTGTCCTCAAGGGTCGAGTTAAAAGATTTTGATCTCGATTAACTTGTATAGTTGCATTGCATCTAACAATAAAAGAAACCTCGTTGCAGTAACCTAAACACAGTCTTTGTTCATCGATCATTCCCCTGATATTTGCAGATCCAAACTCAAATCGACAAGTCCCTAAATCTAATGCCACTTCTAAACTTAGAATCTTCTTATTTGGAGGTTAACTTGCCAATAATAAGAGGGAAACTATAGAGTGGATAGGAAGGTGAACAATCAGTGACAAGATTCTTGTGTCCATCCTCCTCTCGCTTAAGTTCGTTCTTTATACACAAATGCTACGGATTAAATACCCAACCACTTATTTAAAGGATTAGAGCTACTACTGCTCACACAAACTTAAGTTGGTAAGTAAGTAGTACTCTTCTATCAAGCAAAATACTAAAATGCTTGTGTACAAGGCTTTTCTATGTCAAGATACTAAAAAAGATAAGGTGCATGAAGTTCTTAAATTTCTATGTCAACATTTAAACAAACTTATGTGTGATTTCTTATTTTTACTATTAAGTTTTTCAATTATAGCATCACAAGTATATATAATATGACAAGTCTATGATTCTTAATTAATAAAAATATTAATAATTTATTTTTATTTCATTAAAAATAGTTTTTGAAATCATCAAGATAAATGTGTGTGTGTAATAGAATGTTCATTTGAAGGCAAGATAGGAATGAAAATTTTCTCGCCTTCCGTTGAAGTCTCATGCCATCCATGTTTATGATACAGGAACCAAGATTCGATCATTTGTGGGAAAGCCATTATCGTGGTTGAAGCAATAACATTGCACCCAACAAACCCAAACTAACTTGAAAGCAATATTTGGAAGAAATATTTCTTCTCCAATATTCCCTCCGGTTTGCATTATGAGATATTTTGTATCAATTACACACATATTAAGGAAATAATTTTTTCAACTAAAATCAATGTAAAAAGTACCTACATTTCCTATTTTATCCTTATTAAATATTTCATTCTATTATCATTATAGGTTATAAATAAGGAGTGAGGAAACATTAAAGATAAAAGTAAAATGGGAAAAAAAATATTCAATGTCCTATATTTATAGACAAAAAACTTGTAATACAAAATATCTTATAATATGAATATGAATTGGAAGAGTATATATTTATATAATAGTCACATGAGCTTAGAAAATGAGGTTCAATCACCTTAGATCACATGTTTTGAGTGAGAACTTGAATCTCTCTTCTCTTCCTAAAACGAAAAGACAAAAAAAGAAGAAAGTAATATAGAAAGGGAAGAGGGAGCATTATCCGTTAGAAACGATGATGAGTGGGTTAAAAATGGAGTCAAAAGGGAACACACTAAAAAATAGTATGGCTGGAAAGCTTCACATTTTTGTTCCACCTATCGTCTGTAAACATAGGACGATCATATCTGCTTCCACTTGCAATTTCGAAATGTCAACATCTTTTATTGTCCACAGCCACCATACTTATGTGTGTCCTTGCGAGACATAGCCTATTCCTGCTGGTTGATTAGCTAGCTCGAGTTTCAAACTAGTTCTTACTATATTAGATTAGTTTTTATTGTAAGGTTTAGTATAATATAAGTTTTGATGATAAGAAATATAAAATAATAAGGAACAAATGCATTATATGTATCTAACATATATAATGTTCTACAAAGAAGTAAAATACATATTAGCATGTATTTAATTATGATTATAATACATATATCATGCAATGTGTAAATATATCCATTGTACTTTTACAATGAATAACATAAGTTGGATATATAAACTGGACTAACTACTTAGTTTGTAAGTATAATATATTAAATGTAGATTGCTTCAAGTAAAAAAAGTGAGCATTGTAATACAGAAATGAACATCAATATCATGCCTCATTCAATAAAGAGGAAAAGAAAGGATGCTCCAAAAATGGAAGATCAGACGGGAGCATGCCAAGAAAGAAATGATCAAGTGGAAGTGGAACTCAATATTTGAAGATCTAGTCACTAGGTATATTTTGTTTTCACTTAAGTCTTGAGATGAGATTAATCTTTGAAATTACTTAATCTTGTTACCATATATTTTAAATGAGTTAGATTAAACAAATTTGATTTTCAAGAATCTAAAATTTAACTTTTAATTAGTATTTTTAATGCATCTCTCAAAATACATATGACTTTGATGTAAAACTTATTCATACGAAATTAGACTTAATAAGCTTTTCAAAGAAGGTTATTTCACTCAAAACAAAGGTCATATGAAAAAGTTATAGTCATTTAAAGTTGAGTAGTGAGATATGAATTTTCAGTTTTGACCTCTTATCATTATTTCGATCATATCTCACAGAATAAGTTTTTTTTTTTAGTGAAACTTATTGCATTTGAAAGTAGACATTTAGAGCTTTCCAACCATAGGTCATTTGCTTAATTTGGAGTTAAAATGAGAGAGTTATAGCTTTTACAAAATTGTCTACAGTGCAAAATTCGAAGTTATGAAGGTTTCGAGTCCAATAGACGAATTTCGGGCCTTCAAAATTCAAATTTGTAGGGAACCTTTGTGTTAAGTTGAGCTTGCCACTAACAGACAAATTTTGACTTTTGAAATTCGAACTTTAGGTCTAACAGATGAATTTTGGCTTTCAAAATTTGAATTTCGAAACACCAGAATGTAAAAATACTTTCAGAAAAGCCAACAGACGAATTTTTATATATAAAATTTGAACTTTAAGTATAACAGACAAATTTTGACTTTGAAAATTCGAATTTTGAAATCTCCAGAATGTGGAAATACTTCTGGAACAGCCAACAGACGAATTTTCATATTCAAAATTCGAATTTTGAAAGAAAGAACTTGTGTCATATTGAGTTGCTCACTGACAGACGAATTTTGGGGACCAAAATTTGAACTTTGAAAATACTTTAGCAATATGGAACAACTGTTCATACTTACCAGAAGTACTTTAAACTTAAAAATTCGTATGTTCCAATATAAAAACATTTGTCAAGATGAAAATTCAAATTTCATATTTGAACAGACGAACTTCAAAGTTCAACGCTAAAGACTTTAATTTATGGTCTCTTCAAAATTCGTCTGTTAACATCCAAAATTCGAATTTCAGAATATCAAAAACATTAAATGTGGTTGGTAAATGACTAGTTTTGCAGAGTAACCATTGGGTAACGTCTCTAACGGCTAGATCTTGTATCTAACGTCTAGTTACTCCACAAAACTATAAATAGAACATCATTTGAACTTACGGGTAACAATCTTAAGAGAGTTTATGTCAAAATACTGCAACAATATGTAAAATCTTTCTATCTCAGCATTGTTTAAAAAACCCACCTTAATAGAGTGAACTTTCAATGTATTATCTACTCTTCAAGAGAGTTTTCATTCTATAAACATTTCTTTCTACATATTTTGGGTAGAATCTTAGTGTGGAAAACATTAAGGGATTTACACTTTTTGTAAGGGTGTGAGGAGAGTGGCTTCACAAGTGCCTACTGAAACTTGTGAGAATATACTGAGACTTTACAGGTGCCCGGATCAAACCTGTGGGATATAGTGGAAAATCTCAAGCGGTAGTTTGGAGACTGGATGTAGGTCAAGTGGTTAGGCTGAACTAGTATAAATTGTTGTGCATTGTTCTTTATCTTCTCTATTCAGTTGCTGCACACAACTCTCTCTGTTTATCCCTGTTTTGCTGCACTCTTGGTGAAATTGGATTGTGATCCAAAAAGAGCGAAAATCTTATATCACCTAATTCACCTCCCTCTTGGGTGACCAGCCAACCTAACATTTATGAGGACCAAATGTAGGGTATCCCAAATAATACCTGTGAACGCCCCATTTTATCCGGACATTTTACAAAAAAAATAATAAAATAAAGTTAATAATAAGTAATAATATATAAATAAAAAATAAAATAATAAGGAGAAAGGTGCAAGAATTAAATAAATAAAATTAATATACAAATAAATAACAATAAAAAAACAAAAACAACAAAAAATAATAATATACATATAAAAAAAAGGAAAAACAAAAAAAAAGAAAAGAAGGAAACAAATGAAAATAAAAAATGAAAAAATAAAAAAAAAACAGGAAAAAGCAAAAAAAAAAAGGGAAGGAAACAAATGAAAATAAAAAATGGGGAGGGGGGCCTTTGGGCCCAAGAGGCCACGAGCCCAATTAAGGGCTTGTGGACTTGGACCCCAAAGGGGCCATGCCCTTAACGGCTAGGGCAAGGAAACCGAAGACTGAGCTGCAGACCGAAAGAGGAAGAAAGGAGGCCGAGGGTGCAGCGTGACAGGAAAAGCAGAGGCAACCACGAAGGACCAGGGAGGAGCAGATTGAGACCGTAGAAAAGGAAGCCGAAAGCAGCCTGAGCGAGTCTGAGCAAGGAATGGAGAGCAACGCGGGTGAGGTGAAAAGCTGGAGGAGCGTGAAGCCGAGAAAGAAAAATAGAGGGACCAACCGAGGACGCAGAAAGCTGCTGCGAAGACAGACCGAAGACGTGCACGAAAAGAGAAAAAGATAGGACCACATGCTCGGGATTCAGCCAGGGAACTCTATAAAAGGGCTGAGACCGAGACCAAAGGGGGGGGAAGGAGAGAGAACGAAGCAGAGCGAGCCAGAGATGTCCGAGAGAAACCGAGAGTAAGAAAAGGAGGGAGGACGAAGAGGCTGAGAGGAATTGCAGGAACTGGGAGACCAAAAGAACTCGAGACCGAGAACTGAGAGGGTAATGGGGGAGACCGTGAACGAAGAGAGTTTCCGGGCTAGAGGCCAAATTGGGACGAGGTATGAATTGGTTAACAGACTCAAAATTCGGTAACCCTTACTCCAATGGTCCCTTCCTATTTGATTAATGCTCATTTTCCCTATATTCTCTAACCCAGTTTTCGGAGTTATGGAATCCTTAATTTAAGATGCTCATGCTTTATTTTCAAACGATTCATACTATATGTTTTAAATGACTCCGACAGCTCTTTGTGGATGTTATTTTGCTTCAAAAAACCTTCACTGGAAATTGGGATTTAGGCTGTTTACTGGAAATTTTTGGCATTTATTCCTTTGTTTGCCATCTGCTTGTGCCCCCCGGCTTCATGCTCGAATGGGGTTCAGTGCAAGAAACATGATTGAGTTTGTTGCTTTGCTGCGAAAATCCCCTTATTCTTATCAGCATATTTTGCCATTTTCGATATTCAACGATAAAATGTATAGTGTGTCTAAAAAGCGTGGTTAGGGGATTAGGGGGGCAGCTGTTAGGAGCATGCTCGAGTTGAAGGATTAAGCTTCAAACAGTCTGGCATCTTTCTGGCCATGAACCCTAATCCCTGATCTGCTTTCTTATGAATATTTTGTCGTGTGGGTTGTACATCAGGGAGCATGTTTGCGGGTTAGGTCTTAGGAAGCTTAAATGTTGATGGGCTTCTTTCAAGAGCTGCGTTGAGAGGCCTGTAACAAAATTTTTAGTTTTGGCTAGTTATGAAACTAATTATTTTGAGTTGTTTTGAATCAAATCCTCATTGGGCCTTGTAAATAGCCGGTCCGTTGTCTTATGGGCCCATCATTGAGATGTTCATTGTGAGTATTTGTTTTTCCTTACGGGTTGGGCCTTAGGAGTGTTGGGAATGAACATTTTGGTCTACTTTTCCTATGGGCCCGACGTGAAGAGGCCTGCTACAATGTTTTTTTTTTTGTTTTGTGTGTGTGTCTTTGTGTGGGCCTGTCATTAGAAGCCCATAGGGGTATAGGTGCATTATAAGGGATCACTCATAATAAGTCTCAACAATTTTTGGCACATAAATAAGAGGTAGTAAAGTGAGTAAATAAATAATTGCCTATTACGTCCTAGGAGTTTTTTTTTTTCGAGCTTACGCATGTGTCTCCATTAATCACGGTGTCGTGTGAGTCTGCAAGTCCGCGTAAATGAATAAACAACTCTGTGCTATATGGTTTTGCAATATAATATATCTTGAAATATTTTATTTGAATAATATTTGTTGATTTTCAAATTTTTATATAATAGAAATAACCGACTTAACAGTTACACCACGTGAGTTTTCAGAACCCACGCAAGTATTTAAGTTTACTGAGTTATCGCGTGAGATTGCGAATCCACGTAAATATATTAGTTAAATGACTCTTTTTAAGAAAATAATTATATTTCAAAAAATAAATTATGATATCTTAACAAGTTTTTTTTCCAATTTTATCTAAAAATATATAATAAAATTTTCATTTGAAAAAATATAGTAGTATTTTTTAAGGTTTTGCTTTAAAGGTTAATAAAACCTTTATACCACGAGGTTTCAGAACCTCCGCAGGTAATTCAGGAATCAGTTTAGTGGGCATGACTGAGAGTCTGCACCAGATAAATTGGTTTTCATTTTTTAAAAAAAAACGAAAAAGAAGAATTTTCAAAAGAACAACAAAATGTGATGGTTTTCCAAAAGTACAAAAATATATCATTTTAAAATCAAAAATCAAATAAAAACATTTTTAAAATAAAATAAAAATAATAAAAGAAACATTTTCAAAGCAAAATAAAATGAGAGTAAGCAAAATGGAATTAAACTATCTTTTACAAATTAAAACGCACCAACTCAATCTCAGAAAATTGTTTTGTTTGCAAAAAATTAAATTATTTTCCATTAACTTTCTCTTATTACAAAAATTAAATAAAATATCAACCAAGTGACACGCATTTCTAGTCCCGAACTACGTGGACTTTGATCCCTACCGCAGGGCACGTAGGCCCCAGTCTTTGATCCTGGGTCAAGTTCACCTTTGTAAATAAATAAATATTTTCTGATTTATTTGATGTTTTTTTCCCCTAATTTAATAAATGTTTCTCAATTTATTTTCTCAATCTCCTTTCCTCATTTCGCTTAAATATCCTTAATTTTTTATTTAATTTATTTTCTTTATTTTGTTTTCCAAATTTTCTTAATTTCTTTTTCTCCACCCATTTTCTCACATGTGAATTATAAAAGAAAAACCAAAATATATTTTTAAGTCATATTAATTTACACAATCAATGTAAGGTAACCGTTCCTAGGAACGGGTGTTGTGGGGTGCCTAACACCTTCCCCACACACAATCGACTCCCGAATCTAACTCTCGTTATGCAGACCACCCTTTTCCTCTTTAATTCGGTTTTCCAAGATTTTTCCTTAAAATTTTGGTGGCGACTCCTCACAAGTCGGTTTTCACCCAAAAACCAGATTTGTTCTCATTTTTCCTTTCGTCGTATTTTTTCTGGATGCGACAATACCATAATATCCTGGGTATCCCAAATAATACCATAATATCCTCCCACATCTTTCTTTTCACACACACACACACATGTATATATTAAGTCAAAATGTGCTGTATGTTGACGAAATTAAACGATGCTTGTGGAGAAAAATGTCCCACATGACTTGAATATATTTACTTGCTAAATCAATACTATTAGCATATATGAACACCTAGAAGCAAACCTAAATAATAGGCTAGTCTCCCACCCAAATAAGCTGTGGTGATTCGGACAATTTGGAGAAAAAACAGCTAATTATACATACATAGTGCTTCCTCATGTTTAGTTAAAATTAATTAACTATCTTGATTTTCCTGAAAATCACAATATTTTTTTGAAACTATTATTATTTAATCTTTTTATCTCTTTTTTTATATTATATTAAATACAAATTTTTTTTGAGATACATAATAAATACTACTATTTCGTATAATGTAAATGGTTCTATAATATTTAGGATCAGATAAAAGGTCTTAAAAGGTGTTATATTTAATTAGAACCGAAGAGAATAATTAACCATGTGACATTGCTCAAAGTGTATATATTAAGAAGCTTGACGTTTAATAAATATGAACACTGACGTATATACAAATACAACACTGATATAAAAGTGTTGAAATTTGAAATGTTAATTTAAAATATTATACTTTAAAATTGCATAATATCTAATATAGTACTCGTTTTAAAAGTACAATTTTATAACTAGGTATCGTTCTTTTTGTAATCCGTGTCACTCCGACTTTCTTGAAATGAAAGAAGTGATCCAAAATGCTGTTATCCACTACTTTGGGTTTGAGGTTTTGTTGGTGGGCGGTGGCGAACTCACATAAACCAGTTTCTTCTCCTCTTGCTATCCCTGTACTTTTTGCTTTCTCTCTCTCATAAATAACTTGCTCAATGTACAACCAAAAAAATAAAATTATAACTTGCTCATCAAAACAAATGAAGAGATCGTGAATCTATCTTCAATTTTGATGGCGTTTTATAGACGAATCAAATTGAGCATTAAAAGAATAGAAAGAATGGGCATCAATTTGTGTTAACATTAATCAACCTGAGCGAAAAAGAGAAAAAATTATGACATGGTTGATATAAATTTGTTTCTAGAAGAGGTTAATTAATTAATCCACAAGATATCAAAGACTTCAGTAATGGCAATCCACCAAAGAAGATGCAGAGAAGACAAGAGCAGCGTCTTTGGAGTGAAGGGGAAACTTGGATTCAGTGTGGTCATAATCCTCATCAGGTGCTGGAAGATTCAAGTCCAACTTGAAGACATTTCTGGGTTTCTTGACGTCTTGGGATTTAGGGGTGCTAGTAGTGGTGGTCGCCGAGGCGTTCACAAAAGTCCTGTGCCTTCTCATGTGACCACCCAAGGCTTGCCCAGAAGAGAACTCAGCCCCACAAATGGAACACTCGTGAACTTTGGATGATTTACCACAGTACGAAGAAGCCCTGTTCGATAATTGCAAGGAGAGAGCAGTGCTGGTGCAGTAGTCGTAAGCCTCATGGTTTTCTTCTGGGTTGGGTTTGATCTTCTTTTGTCTGGCTCTGTGTCCACCAAGCGCTCGGAACGAAGGGAAGCCTCGGTCACAAGTCTTGCACTGGTAAAGGTATATGCCATCCTTAGGTGCAGCCTCGAGGCGAGAGAATTTCCCTTGAGCCAAAAGAATCAAACAATTGGCCATGTCCTCCTCTTGCTCCGTCGTGGTTGTCGTAGTGCTATCCCTCAATTCAGCTGAGGACGTGTTGGCCACGACGTGAAGCCCGCCGGAGCAGACGTTTGCAGCACATGATGAAGTTGAAGGCATGGCTATGGCTAGCCTTAATGGGGAAGATGCCCTTTGACGCTTGGTGCGCTTGCCCTTCATGATATGTGCCTGATCCTTGCACGCGACCACAACATCCTCATGAATGATCTCCATGATTAATGAATCATGTTTAGTGAGCCCTAATAATTAAGAGAGAGAGAGAGAGAGAGAGATGGAAGAGAGTGCGGAGGTAATTAATATATGAACATATAGAGGGATAGGATATTGGTGTGACGTGAGAAGGATTGAATTGAAGTAGATGGCGCAAAAAGGGGAGGGATTCAATATTGCGCGAGAGTTGAGTTCCCAACGTTACAAAGCTATATATAGGCATATTAATTGTATAATTGCGTGGGAGGCAGGAGGTATGCAGTGTAGAAAGGAGGGGGCGAGATATTGAAGGGAATGAATTAAGATGCAATAAGGGGGAACAAGTATGAGGAGGCGAGGAAAGGAGTGAGATTCGGTTGGATTGGAAGCAAACCCATTTGCTTTTTCACTTTCTGGAGGATTGGGATGCAAGCCTGGAATGAACTACACAATTTATTTTTGCTGGCTACTTTCCCTCCCTCCTCCTCTCCCCCAGCTTCCTTTTTCTTAATCTCCATTTTTCTAATTTATTTGCCTTTTTTCTTTCTTTTCCTTTGTGTGTTCTCCTATCCTAATCCTCTCTTGTCATTCCCCTTTCAACTTCCTACACCCCCACCTCTCTTTTATCTTTCTAATGCTACACCTCTTTTAACTATATTAATCCATTCAATTTCCACCTCAGGCATTCCATTTCATGTATAGGTTGTTGGAGATTGTGGCCTTCTCCCAATACACTATATATCTATCGTGAATTCATTTTTGTTTTTAAATATACACTACATGCCATGAGACTTATTGCACGATTGATTTGAAAAGGTGGGATGCTACACGACACACAAACACTCAGGCACGTACGCACATAATCAGGGAATTCATGAGGAGTTGACCCAACCAGTCCTTATTATAGTCACTACTTCAGTGGGCAGGCAATAATCACGCCGCCTCCTTAATTGATTCAATCTAGTTTGATTAACATCTCAAAGTCTTACCCCAATCATTTGGTGTCGATCGGTTAAAATTGATTAATTACTATATAGCTAAGCTCGGATTATACAAGCATCTATATGATTCCCTAGCTAGCTGCAGCTAGTTGGGTTTTCACACTTACGGGCGAACTTCTTCTCATTTGTCAACAACTTACTATTGATCATTTTCTCCTTAATTAATTTGAAAGCCTGAATTAGTGCTTACTTCATTGATTTATCATTACAATACAAATTAAAGTGATGCAGTTTCTTCCATTCCCCTTGTTTCATAATCGAATAATATAATTCACACACTAAAAGATGCCTACTCTTTCCACTGCTCACTTTTCATTTTTCAGAGACTTACATAAAAAGAGAATGAATGCTTATATATAAAAATAAAATATATAGAAGGCATACCCTTGCCCAACATGGAAGTTGTCCGTCCCCTTAAAACGAAGTTAATTAGTGTTTTTGTGCATGGAGGTAATTAAGGGTTTCTGAATACGTGGAAGGTAAAGATTAATTAAGGAGTATACGAAGAGGGATTCTTAGCGTAAGGGCATGTTATCTGAAAGGGACGGTGAGGTGAGGGGCACGTAATGGCCAACGTACGGCGCCGCATGTATCAGTATCACCACCTCTTTTGCTTATTTAGCTGCAGTTGGCTAGTGGGTTCTAATCTAAGCAAAGCATATCTACTTCTCCATCTATCCATAAACTTATACTCTTCTCTTCTGTGGAATATATATATATATACACATCAATTGGTTTATTCATTACAAGAATGATCCATTGCCTACGCTCCACCTTCTCAGAATGGTGCTTCCGCTTGCACGCACAAAGCAGCAGGCTGCAGGTGTGGAACAACGGCATGCATGTGTATAACATAGTATATATAACACGCGAATATATTACTCAACCCAAGGATCACTTATTCAAATTTTAGAGTACGTAAATGATAGTTAATGCAATATATTTACTTCCTACGTGGCGCTTACATTTTAATTGCTACTATTTTTTTTTTTAAAAACTCTTGGAGTCTATTGCATGATTTTGTGTTTGTAATTTATTCATATCTAAATTTAACGTGATTGTGGAATGGCGCCGTTTTAAATCGTAAACTGTGACTGTGACACATGATTAAGAACCTTCGAAAAAAAATGAAAAATAGTGATGCAGAAGCTGGACAGAAAGCTATAAATATAAAGCAAGTTTGAAAGAAGAATATGTAACTTTATTTTTTTGCTGAGTGCATGTGTGCGTGTGTGTTGTTTTTGGTTGACGTGTGTGTGTAACATAGCCATGCAAAAAGACAGTCATGTGGCCCATAGTTTGAGACGAGGGGCCCAATGTGCAGTGAGAGGAGGCCCAAAAATATACCTTTTCCCATGATACGATACGATGAGAAGCATATTATTTTTTCTGGCCTAGAGACACATCAATTGAAGCAAGCCCAGAAGCACTAAAAAGTTGGTAGTTGTGGGGAACATAATATAGGATGGCAGACATTTGATTGTGGGTAGTTTCATAATTTTCCCCTATGAAAAGAACAGAAAATGCAATTGAATCCGAACAAATAAAGTACGTAACGTCGACATAACGCACCCCTCCCTCACAGTTTGGGGTGGGGTTTAGTAGCCCTTCAGCCACTCCCAATTGATCAGAATTAAGAACAGATAAAAAAAATCATTTGGCTTACCAAAAACAAACAAAGAAATAAAGAAAGAAAAAAACTTTCATTTGCTGATAACATTCTTTTTTTTTTTAGTGAAATTAAGGATTTACTTAAACGTGTTTCCTTGTCTTGATGGTATGATCTGAACAAATGGAATTGACTTTTTTTTAGAGCTTTGCTCACCAAGACACACAGCTCTTATTTAAAAAATAAAAAAAAAAAAGAACGGGTCATTGGTATCAAAGTCAGCTCTGCTAAATCTTCCTATAATCCCACTATATCTAATACCCAAGATACCCCTAAGTCAATGCATTAATCTACTATATATATATATATAGTTGAAAATTGATTGTTGATAACTTGATATGAATATGATGGATTTTGTCATTCGCCCTCCCTTGTTAGTTTTAACGACTATGTCATGTTTTTGCAATGGTCACTGACATTGGGGAATTAGTAAAAAAGAAAGAAAGAAAATCAAATCACATTTTATGATACGAATCACATTATATAATGATGGGGCCAACACTCCACAGTCTACCGTTGTGTTTAGAAATGGAAAACAGAAGCAATTTGAAAAGTTCGCTCATGATTGAACTCAAAGGAGAGGTTCATAAGCTAAACATTAAACCAGCAACACGTAAATGTGATTCCCAGATGAAATTATGAAAAAGCGAAAAGGAATAGGCAGGCCTTCCTTGTTACTCAATTTATTACGAAATTCCAATTCTTCTTTTTTTTTTTTAAAAAAAAAAAGAAACTCTTAATAATTCATAAACCTGTCACAATCAATTTACGCATGATCCTGACATTTTAAGCGACGAGGTTTTATTTATTTTTTCTTGACAGATTCCTTTTCATGTGACCATCGATCGAAGGTCAAATGGACGTACAAAAATACCGTGTACGTACGATTCTTACTTCGGTATCCAAGTGTAAGTACGGGAAAAAAAACGCTTGGCCAGTTTGAATGGGATTTTGGTAGTAGCTGGAGGGATCTACGTTAGAGTATTTTGTCATGTAAATAAAAAAGTCTTATTAGTTGGGATAAAATCCATTTCAATAATCCCCTATATTTTAATGCTTATAAAACAAAATGATAGTTTAATTTGTATAAATAAGGACGAATCTCCCACTGACCCTTGATAATGATATGGATGTGTTAGTTAAGCAGCACACTTGAAACCATAATACATTCTGGAATAATCTTGCTTTCCTCATTCAATCCTAATGTAAAATATGTAAATCATATATTAAAAAAAAAAAGATGAGCAAATTATCAATGGCTATAATTAAGAGGTGATGCAAGCAAACGCTCCATTATTTTCCCTCTCTTTTCTCAGTGGGGTCCATTGACGTTAAGAATTGAAGATGTGAACATTTTATAACAGTCATAGCTAATTAATGAATTAATTTTTTTTATTAAAGCATGTATATAAATTCAACAATGTAATATTAGACCAAAATTAAAAATTATCAATCTAAAGAACCAAAATGAAAAGAAATAAAACAGCAAGCAAGATAATAAGTTTCTAGAACTTTTAAAATATAACTTTTTGAAATTCTGAAATCTTGAGGCTCATTAGAAAATAATCAAGATTGCAATCCTTTTTTAATCAATCAAGTTTGTCAGACCCTAATTTCAAACTAGCTAATTGAACCCCTTGGCATTCATATCAAAACTTCAGTTCAATTTCGCTTTCCTTTCATTCGCAAATCTACAAAGACTTCACAAAGCTAAAATTAAAGGCCAATTCATTTTCAACTTTTTGAATATGAGCCTTCATTAAAAAGAAAAAAAGTTTTTTTGAATATGAGCCTCAATTTTACCAATATCTTGTTTGTTCCACTTATAGAATCTCTTCATCCACATCTCATGGTTGAATATAATTTGATTAGCAATAAATCCCTCTACATGGGATTACCATACTTCTTAATTGCTCTATTTTCCTCTATTTTGTTTTCCTATTGGATTTTTTTGTGGACTATATTGTATTGTGTTGTTTTAATTTGCTCCTTAATAAAATTGGAAATATTCAGGTAAAAAAAAAAAAGAAAAGAAACCAAAATCCATCCTTGAGGAATTACGTGGATTCGGTGACTCCGATTTAATACACGATTAAAATCTTGTGTTTCAATTCTCAATGTTTGATTTAATCTCCAATCATCAAGAATCTAAGGATATACTCCCTCTAAACTAAAATATAAATCCTATTTAACTAATTATATTGAGATCAAGAAAGATAGTTTTACTCATTAATTTTTTAAAAAAATTATATTATTTTCCATTAGTATCCTATTTAATATATTATATTTAACGTCTGCTACACCTCTTACATTTAATTATGGATAAAGATAAATTAAAAAAAATATTTAATACATTAGAAATTACCTGATATAACTTATATTTTGAATAACAATTTTTTTAAAAATATCACTTATATTTTAGATTAGAAGTAATATATTTCATGGTTTTAGCACTACTCTTAATCCATTGACATAATATATATACAGATATATATATATATATATAGTTTATATTTAAGTTGAAGATGTATATGGTGCGGGAGTGACTTATATTGTACAAAACAGGTAATCCACAAGTTCAACACCAAAGTAAGCATCCAAAGCAAAAGATATTATGGATATCACATCATCAGAGTTTCCATCAATAACAAGATATAGCATATAGCTTATGAATTAATTATGTGATTTAGCCTATATATATTAAAAAATGAAGGGGGAAGAAAAGAAAAGGTAAAAAATGGTATTAGGAATTAATGACGAGGTTTGTGGGTTGGAGCATAAAACACTATTTCTCGTCGATTAAGGGGCTGCAATGGTCTGGCATTCCTCTCTGCGTACTGCCCATTCAATGAAAAATTAACATTAATCACATATATATAACTGATATTAGAGATAATTAATTAAATATATATATATATATATATAGCAATACAACAATTTCATGAGAACCACTTAAAAATACTTACATCGTGCACTGCCTCTCTTAGCAACTTCACTTGCTCCCTCGAAACTGTTCTTATCTGATGAGATCATTCATTCACAAGTTTAAAATTAGAGTATTATAACTGTGTAAGTTTGATTAAATTACACCTGATATTTCTCTTATTCTGTAAATTTATTTTGTTTGGTTTATTCCAACTACATTTAAAATAAATCGTGAAAATCTCCTCCGCACTTCAAATATTTACAATATTCATTTTCCAAAATTATTCGATTCTCTTTATTATTACATTAATGATAAAATTCAGTCTCACAATAAATCTTAACATCAACTTAATTAATTTGACGGTCATTTGAAAAATATATATAAATACAATCATATTGTAAAAATTTTGTTTCAGTAAAAGAAAGTGAAATGAATGGAGAAAAAACATAACTTTTATAGAATACACACATGCATGTGTATATCAAATGAATTTAATTTACTGATAAAATTATGATTGATGTTTTGGTGGTTCTTTTTTTTTCCTTCTTTTTTTGCAGTTGAAATAACTCCCCAGACAATGGTTGGAAAATTAAATACCTTACGATTGATGATCCAAAGGACACCTTCAGTGCAAGGAGGGACAGTGAGAGAGCCCATATATCTGTAGTACTTTCTGCCTCCCCTCTTTATTTCCCATGGATCAATCTCTCCTATCTTCTCTTCCTCAATTGCATCCACCATTTCCCTTATGTGCTTTGTCAACTACATTAAATTATTAATTCACACATGATCAAACAAACAACTTCCTTCTTAATTTATAATAGTATTGTTTTATTTTGCTTTGCAATTACTGTAGGCAACAAAAAGAAAACATTACAACTGGTTTTTGGCGGCCTCCAGTAATTAATTAATAAACAACAGTGAGTTTACCTTGGACAGAAACGGATCGGAACGACCGATCTTGTACAGAACTCCAACAACTGCAGTCTTTTCTGGGCTTGAGCTCTGATGCACCATGTGAAGCTCCAGCTCATACCTATACAACGTTATTGGAAAAAACAAAACTTTGAACTTGTTGGTCAAGTTGAACAGAAATTCTCGACCCTCCTAGAAAAATGAGCTTAGCTTTTAAAATATACTACATAAAAAGTACTGTTGAAGAAAATTAAGCATGACAAGACAGAGACCTCCTGCCGTTGATGGTGTGCTCGGAAGGTGAGTGCCAGTGAGCTTGGTGCAGAAAGAAATCCGAGCCGTTGATGCGTATTGAGCCTGCATCTCCTTCCCATTTCACCTGCATCCATCCATCCATCCATTTACTCAATTTCCATTCCGAAAGGAATATTGAAGATTTATTTTCAAGGCAGAAATTAATATGAGGAATTACGTACCTGAATATCATGGCCTCTGTTCTTGAGCGTAGCATTTTGAGGCTTATAGGTGTTTTTGATCTGCCCTAACCTTGAGAGCATCCTCACTCTCTGAGTCGACAAATCAATGGGAGATTGCATTGCTCCCTTCTTACAAGCTGACCATTCCCTTTTAAGCTCTCCCCAGCGATGGGGTCCCTTCTCACTTCCATTTATGTAATCGAACTCTCTCTCGTCCTCTGCACAACAAACACTCATCCAATTAATCCAAAACACATATATACAAGAACAAGTCACAAAAACCCAACGTTGAATATATATATATGTATATATTCTGCATACCGACTTCCTGGGCTCTACTCAATGTGGAATATCCCCAAATGGTTAGGAGTAATATGAATGATATTGTGAGGCTGCTTTGGGGCTTCATGTTTCCGGCAAAATACTTCCAACTTGGAATCGAGTTGAAAGAGGATATGTATATATATATATATGACAGATTAACAGCGACGATCTGAGACGCGAGCAGGAGTTGGTGGGGAGAGAGAAAATTCCTTTCAGGTTCGTTCAACTCCCACATGTGTGAACCTGTTCTTTGTTTTAAATCCCAAATGACCATGGGTGATCATGACCCGTCCGGGTCGGGTTTCACCTCTGTTATTGTCAGATCCCGATGTGGACCAGCACCTGATTGGCCTAATATTATATATATATATATATATTAAAAATAAAAAAATTTTATTTAATAATAAAAAATATATTTATTTATATTTAAAAATAGATTTTCTTAAAAAATAATTTAAAAAAAATAAAATTTCTAAAAATTTATAAATATTTAACTATTATATATTATTTTTATATAAATATTAAGTTAAAAAATTAATTCAAAATTTAAAAAATTTTGAAATATTAAAATCTTAAAAAATTTTTATAATATTTATATAATAAATATATTATATTAGATACATAAAAAATAAAAATTTTATAAAATTAATTAAGATATATAAAATAATTAATATATATATATATATATCTAACCGGGTTGCTAGCACTAACGCCCACCCAATCCAAATTTTGACCCGACTTAATTTATTAGATGTGACCGAATTCAACTGGACCAATAGGCGTGATGCCAAGACCTAGAGTTTCTCCCATGGCATTCGTTATTTTTGGCCGTTCTTATGTGTGAACTGAGAATCCTGCACTGTAGTACTGATAAGGACAGAGGATAGTCATAGTCCAAACATGTCCTAGACTACACAGCCTGTCTGTCGCTTTTATTTTATTCCTTCAAGATAAATATATCAAACGAGTAAACGACATTATTTGAGCCATTGGACCCTAATTAATTACCTTTCCTAATAGCTAGCTTGTGCTGTTACTTTTTACTTTTAGCGGGGCACTACTGCACTCGTTTGTTAAGGAGACGGTCCGATATTTCCTCCCCTCAATGAAAAGACCATAAATTCAAAGAGAGATGAGATTCACCGGATATGTTAATTCGACTATTTATTTATTTTTCCTTAATTAACCATTATTATGAAAAGTCTAAACTTGAGACAGCTCAATATTTATTAATTAATCCTATTATAAAAATTATATTTTCTTTTTTGAACATCTTACCAGTGCTAGTAAGCCAGCAAGAAACTGACGTACGTATCAATATAGAAAGGATCTTCCCAACAACTAATTACCGCGTAACGCTAACTAAAGTCTGAATCGCACGCTCATCTTTGATTCTTGCGTGGCAAAAAGTTTTTCATTCACAACGGAAACTTATAATTCCTAGTTAGTTTAAACATGGGTTCCATGCGACCCAATATAATATACTTAAAACGTGCTTGACAAGAAAAGTAGAATATGAAAATTTGTTCAGGTCGTTTTTTATTTTCTTACACGGGTTGGGTAAGTTCAATTCTTAATAGTTAAAATGATACTGTGTCTGATGCGATTTTCAACATTGGCCATTCACCTTCCCAGAAATTAAATCGTAAAGTTAAGGCGGCTCAGAAAGTTGATCCACATTTCCCTGACCAGAGCATCCTAATTAGCTCGCTCCATTTTCGAGTGGTTTGGTTTTCAAAATATTTGGGTACGAAAACGACGAAGAGGAGGTGGTGGAACCCCACACGCTTTCTCGAAGCAATTTACACTAGAATTCAAGAAACATCCAGCCCAACTGCCTCGGCATTATTGGAAAAGAGAAAGGGAACTCTAACATAAAAGATTATGCAGCTGTGAACTCTGATCATGAATCTTAGTGGTGGGTACATGTAACATAAAATATGCATGTTTCATCGGAACCATCGAGCTGTCTCGCATTTTTAGTTACTAGTACAATACAGGTGTCATGCATTAGTTGTTTATAATTATTACAGCGGTGAACTCGAATCGTGATAAGTATCCCACATGGACGGGTAGACATGTTTGTTGGAGATTGCCTTTCCGTTTTGATATCACTTTTTCGTTTTATATAATATATAAATGATGATACCAGAACTTTAATATGTACTCAGGCCCTTACTTTAATATAAGGATAATTGGAAATTTTTTCATATTTTAAAATATAAAAGATACATGGGATTTGTCTGATATATTTAATAATTTTTTTTTAAAATATTTTTAATTAAGATAGTATGTTTTCAATATAATTCATTTATATTAATTGAATGATGGAAGAGTTATTAACATTAAATGAGGGTATTTTTAGAAACTACTTTATATTCCAGACAAATTTATTACTTTTTTTAATCTATGTGCTTTTGTCTTTTGTTACTTATATTAAGGAACGGAGGAGTATACTGTAGTTTGCGGCCTTATGCATCACCATAATCTTTTTCAATTAATTACCTTTAGGCGTTTACATATATATATATAATCAGTTTATATATCGAATTTATAATGTCTCGTTCGTTGTTTAATTACATGTTTATTGATAATTTTGACGGATTGTGTCGTGTTTTTATAGAGATTTATGTGAGTTCTGCCTCCGTGCTGTAGAAGCAGCAAGAAATATATCATCTAACAGTAATTGTGTCATGATATTTTGTCATCAAAATCAAGGAAAAATATTGAAATATCTTTTTTTTGGTTAACAAAATTTTTAATGAAGCATCAAGCTGCTGATGCTGAATTGAGAATCCAATATTGGAGGCTCAAAACAGTGATACTGATGCTTAATAAAGTGTAAGCAAGTAGTATCTGCAGGATCGAAAGAGAGAGGAGATAAGTGAAGCAGCGCTAACATTTGGAACAACACGTACGTACCCACTTATCCAGCTAACAGTATGACCTCAATATTAAAGGCAGATATACACTCGAGATATTTCTAACTTCTGAGCATCACCACCTCCATAAATAGCGCTAACTGTAAAATTTGGATGGGGCGTCGATCATCGTTAGAGGAAATCGTTCACACAAGTTTGAAAGCCATGAAATTGAAGATCAAGTATGTGATAGTGGTGCTAGTGCTAGTGATGATGGGAGAGTTTGCTGGGGGAATGAAGAGGAGGGCGATGACGATGAGAGCCGAAGGCGTATCAGCAGGAAAGGAAATTAGCAGTGAAAGTGTCAACAGTGATGATGATAATGAATATATAAATAATCACCATGGTATTCCCAGAGACGACTGGGACAGGGGGCACTATCAACCTGCTCAACAATCACCTTAGATTTCTCAATCACAAAGCTTTTGTGCCCTCAATTTTGTAAGGACTTACTAGAGATACGTTGTGTTGGTCATTTCCTGTCTTCTGTAATTTGTGTGTATTACCTAGCGGTATAAAACTACTTTGTACTATGTTCGGACCTAAATTTCACCATATGTACGTATCGTCAAAAGGTTATCCAGCCCAGTTATAGAATTTCGTAACTTCCTTGTTTTATTTTTGGATGAAAATATAAATTTCATAACTACTGCTAGATGACAATCACACGCAGACGAATTGTGTAACTTTTTTTCTCTTTTTTTTTTGTGAAAAAAAAATTCTGGGTTTCTTTTTTCGTTTTGAATTTCGGCTCTTTAGCCCAAGACAAGATGGAATTTGGTTTCGCCAACTTGAAATTATGCCACGAGCGTTTCGCTTGCACATAAATTGGCATCCCACCAACTCGCATATCAGTATGATATGGTATGTGGGATCTACTAAACTATATTGTTATTTCAGATTACATAGTATCACAATTGTCTGTAAACAGCAGCACAGCTTCTCTGGGCAAAAAAACAAACATCGGAAACATATCCCGCCTGAAAAAAATTAGTCAAACAAATGAACTAGGAAAAAACTTGGAGGGGGAAAAGGTCCCTGCTCTAATGCTCATTGTTCTCTGTTCAATATGCCATTTTGGCGATGTTGAGTTTCAGTCCAACACTCCCAAAGAACACCATGCCTAAATGATGCAAAATACCTTAGGTCAGTCCAGTCTTATGCAAGGAACAAGATTCGAATTGTGTCCGGAAGGATGAAAGAAGGAAAACATTCCATATTTCTCTTTGTAAGGGAAAAAATACAAGAAAGTATTCGACAAAAGATTCTTAAACTGCAGGCATTGCTAACAACCTGCAATGCATTTAAGTTACATTTACCACTGCTCTTTTCCAACTTCTTGATTATCTGAACGAGATGAAATGAGAAAGAAGAAGAAGAAAAAAATTAAGACAGAAAGAAGGAAATTAATAAACAATGGTACCAACCAAAATGGAGAGGAGCAAATTTACTTCCTAACTTGCATGATCTATCTAGTCACTCCCCGTTGTGGAGGTAATGAGGCGAGTTCAGGCTAGACCGTTACCATATTCCCTCTCGCTGCAGCCACATCTGCCAGCCTCTTCCAATTCCATTCCCTCCGCTCTTCCGCTGATCTGGCCTTCACCTCTTTCTCTGCATACTGCCTCTGGCACTCTTCAAACAATTCAGCATCCATTTCCGCGAACATTTTCCGCACATTCACAGTCAACCCATGAACCGCCTGGTTCCAATGACTCTGAATATTTTTCTCCAATGCTTCATATATTATTGGGAATATCACAGTCCGGTTTTGTGCTATCAAGCTAACAATGTGCTCATTATTCCATAAAAATAGTGCTCGTTCTGCAACCTGCATCACAAGCATAGCTAAGCAGAGATTTATGAGGGGAGCATTGGTAAATACTTCTATAGCTACCAATACCCAACCAAATGTTCAGCTCTGACTACAAATAGATCCACAGCTTTGAAAAAAAAAACTTTAAATAGATCAGGATCCTTGACCCAACATGCTGAATACAATGTTGGGTAAAAAAAAAAACTTCTGATTACAATAACTTAACCAATGAAATTTACCGACGACAAATAAGTCACAGTCTCGCAGAACTGAAACTGAGGTATAAATCCTCTTCTATAGAAGGTCCTCCACCTTACAGTAACTAAAACCATATCAGTGAGGATGTAGTACAAGGATTAAATAAAAACTTTCTTAACAATCTTTAAGTAGAGGGAAAAACCATCACTCATATTTTCAGTTTCACATTTTCTTTTGGTTGAATTTAAGATCAAGACCTAATATTGTGCTCAAGCTCCTGAAACATTATTCACAGACCGAGTCCAAATTTGGTGATGCTGAAAACAGGAAGGAGTTGAATTTAAAAAAAAAAAATTGAACTAACCTTCAGAATCTAAAAAAAAAACGTATTTTATTTTCGCTAGGAAGACACCATATATACATAAAAGCAGAAAAAATGCATTTATAGTGATACGCATCCAAGAAAAAATGATTCCAATATATTGCTATTAGAAGGCAACTAGACTTTACTCCCGCGCATCACGTGGAGTTACTTCAAATATCAAAGTAATATATATTATATGATATGAATCCACTCATTAGTATAAATGCATTGATGCTGATTAAGTTGATTGTAAAATATTTAGACATTTAAAAAGATATCTCAATGATAGCTTGATAAGTCTAATCCCTGCAAGGACAGTTTTGGTTGTTGTTTATAACAAAGTGTAACTGAAAAGAGAAATTAGAAATATTCAATGATAAGTCATAGTTGAAAAAACACATTTGAGTAACTTTGCCTTCTATATTTACGATAAATTATCAAGCTAGAATTTTTCCATACGTAGTGGCGAGCAATTTCTTCCCCCCTCCCCTCAAAACAACCTCTCTCCCTTCCATATAATGCTAATTATTGGCCCTTTGCCCACGAAACAAAACACCACCCATCTCCCTCCACATATTTACACAAACTATATATGTGTGTACAAAATACACTATGATTCAAACATTCGGCCGATTGTAATTGCCAGAACCTTATTGAGAACTAGAATAATGCAGGAATCAATAAGTTAACACAAGGATCCGCTACACTTTGCACCTATGATTAATCAAGGCCAATTGCAATGTACTGCATTTCCCCTAGACATTTCACTTGGTGATCTTGTCGGTCACAACCCACCTTGATAGCCCTTTTAGTTTGTGGCATGTGAAGAAATGACGTCCAACTCCATTATTATTGATAGAACATTTAGGAGAGTCAAACTTTGCAATGGTTCCAGACACATCATACTTGTACAAAGTGTACTTATCTTACTAGCACTAGGGGAAAATAATATAAGCCCAAACGTAAAAGTCCATAGATTTATAAGAGGCATATTATCACTTTTAGTTACAAAATAGAGGGATTCAAAAGGGGGGTTGATGTAGGCCAGCTACACTATAACGTTTTTTCTTTTTCTTTTTTCCTTTTTTTTTTTTTCCAATTACAACCACCCTAACACAAAAGCAGATATTCGTTCCAACATACTAAGTGAGCCCTTGTCAGGATTGATAAATTTAACAGTCTAACTTCTTGTGCAGAAAGTTGTTCTGATGCACACCATTCAGTTACTATTTTATTGGCATTCATAGATTATTCTGTTAGGTATACCCTTGTCAGGATTAATAAAATTCACAGAACACTATGCAAGCCAATAACTTCCTTCTTCAGTTATTAACCAGAAAATTAACATTATAATCCAATAACCTAAGCCATCAACCATGTTTTTGTTTCTTTTTTTATGGCAGGGAGTTTATCTAAAAATTATAAAATGCAAATAACATTTACAGCTTCAATAAAAGATACATACAAGTGTCTACAAATTTTCGTACAGCCTGAATGCAATTTAAGTTTAATAAACATTATGAATTTTCCTCTTTAATGGATACCAGTATCCTCGGACAGCTATTGCTTTTTCCTATCAAACAAAACAAAAATCATTGATAGATGCATAGCATAAAAAACAAACAAGTACAGATTTTGCAAAACACATGAAAAGATGCAGTTCAAGCAGCATCGTAAAGAAAGAAAGAAAGAAATCCATTGCCATTAATCCGAATCAATACCATTATAAAATATGATTTACCACAAACCTGAAAATGAGAACTATTGAGACAGCGGGCAATCTGTCTAAAAAGGGGTACCATGCAGCGTTGAAATTCTGCAACTTGTGTAGCTTCCAGCACTTCCTCCAGCTCTCCAAGGAACAGAACTTCCTTCTGGCAATTGGTCAGCGGCCAATACTTTAATAAACCCCTAATAACTGTATCTGTCAGCTTGTAATCCTTTTCAACAAACTGACTGATACAGTATGACAACTGCTGATGATAAATAGCAATTGGCTTAGTTTTATGGAGAGGAATAAGGGCTCGAACAAGAAACAACTTGTGCTCCTCTTTCATGGGCAGAGCAAAGCCATTGATTATACTCCCGAGAATCTCAAGAAGCTCCCCAATACCGCTATGCCTCTCAGTCTCATATATAAACCGGTAAAAAATGTTATTAATTGCCTTCCTAATAAATGGCCGGTGAACCATGAATTTTCCGTATATACGATGTAGGATGGTTTTCAAATATTCTCGTTCCCGAGGGTCCTCAGAGTAAAACAAATCAAGTAATTTCAACACAAAAGAATGATCAATGTATCGCTTGGCAACCTTGGTATCGGTATCCGACGACACCACATATCTCAGAAGCAACTCGTACACGAGCTGAAGATGGGGCCATGCTGGATCCAAGCAAGGTTCCTCCTCTTCTGGGTCGGTAGCCTCTTGTCCTGTATTTTCATGTGAAGCCGGAGGCAAGCATCGGAATATGTTTACTGATATCATTCGAATCATTTCTTCCTGACAATTTTCCGTAATCTTCCCCGACCCGGATTGTATAAAGTCAACCAACTCCATGAGTGCCTGCCGCTTAATTTCCTTCTCTCGAACAGACTTCAAGGTGTCCGAGAAATCCAAGACGTAACAGCAAATCTGCAACTTTCGAAGGAACAAGCTCTGCCTCTCCGAAACGGGCACATCCCGGAAAGATGGAAGGGGTTCCATGGCACCTGAAGGTGGAGGCCCGCCTAGAGTAAGGGCCGATGCACCTGCACCAACCTTGTTGACGCCCACATTGACAGGCGCCGAATTGCGGTTCCCAGTAGGGGCGTTCCCATAGAGTGATGGGTCACTAGGATCGGACTTGGAGGGCTTTTTGCCCCCACCCTTCATGATCTTCTTAAACATTTTCGAAATGCCCTAACCCTAAGTTCTTAAGCTTATAAACGAATGGAGAAAGGAGCCCCTGATTGGATTCCGAGGAAGCAAAGCGAAGACGTCAGGCGCACGGAAACATAATCGTACTATGTTCCCAATCCATAAATAATTTTCTTCCCCCAATTTTCGCATCAAAACACAATGGCCCACGGATCTGGAAATGGGAGGCGGAACAAAATAAACTTGCGGGGTGTTCCAAAGTGCTCCCAAATTCACAAACCATGGATCAGAGTAGCGAATAACCCATGTCAGATCACCGGAATGCTGCCGGAGATCAGTCGGAGATACGTTCCGGCGATCACGTCGAAGATGTAATAGGTGGCAGATACAGGGGGAGAGAGTTTGAAAGTGACGAAAGTGGGGAGATAATTAAGGCAGACAGAGGATTAGAGAGGAAAATATGAGGAGGGATAATGATTATCCATTACAATTTGCATGCTGCCTATTTTTTATGGTAAATCTGTTTATTATTATTATTTTTTCAATTTGTTACTGTTCCCCTATCCTTCTCCCCTGCTTACTCGTACACACCATAAACAAGAGAGAGAAAGAAGGAGGGAGGGACGGAGGGAAAAGCACGGAGTGTACAAGTGGAGCTGGTGTGTGAGGCATACGTGGCTTATCAGTGAAGAATGAGGAATGAGAATGTCCCACGTGGCAAAATGAAAGTTGCAAGTTCACCTGATGGATTTGGTAACAGTATAGTGTCAGGATTCAGGAACAGGATCATCTCCTTGCTCCTTCATCATCCTTAACTGCGAGATATTTTTGTGGCCAAAAATAAATAAATTGCCAGAAGTTTTGAAAATTATATACTTTTTAATTAATTAGTGCAGATTTTCTTTTTGGTTAACACGTGACGTTGGGAAAGCTAGAAATATTTCTAAAAATGGTATGAGTAATGTTGTTTTGAGTGTTTTTCTAAATATTCAGCAAATATATATATGATTTGTAGAAACAAATAGTCTGCTAATTTAATTACATGATGTTATTAAATTATAGAAGATTTTTCCACCAAAAGAAATTATAGAAGATATTTAGTTGTCATTACTCACTAGATGTGAATAAATTTAAGATAGGTGTAGTGGAGCTATACTCAATTCACTTATAATTAATTCTGGCAAAAAAAATCACTTATAATTAATATTCAGCATAGGATATTAAATTTAACCCTGGTCCTGTTCAAATTTAAAAGTATAGTTTTAAATTTGTTTTATTCTACCAACAACCGTTTACATGTATTTTCCTTAAACAAATTCTTGAGTACGTGTCTCATATATGGATAAATTGTTGTTGGGAAAAAGTTTTACATTGGTTCAATATAATTTAATTTAGATTAGTTGAATTCCAATATAAAGATGTGGAGGTATTACTAATTGATGGAGTTGATGTGGTTTATAATTGTTAGAACGTGAAAGCCGCATTAACTACATATATCATAGACAACGCATCTCTTAAATTACGGAATTTTTTAAAGGATTTAGAGTTTGTTATTTAGTATATTTAGAGTATATTTAAATACTTAGAGTTTATAGCTAAATATGTTGCTTTAAATACTTAGAGTGCATCTAAACATGTATAGTATATTTAGAGTGAATATTATTATTATAGAATATAATTTATGTGATTTTGTATGCAATTTATACTCTCTCCATGTTGAAATGATTTTTACTTTTTTTTATTATTTCTCAAGATGTTTGTTGCTTTATAATTTTAATGAAATATTAATTTTTTATTATTTTATATTTTATTAAAAATAGTAATAGGTAAAATATAATCCTCCTTTAAAGTATTTAAATCGAATATATTTTAATAAGATAACATTAAATTTTATTATAACATAATTATTTAATATTTTTTATCTATGTAAAAAATTTTAAAATAATAATTATTTTAAAAATAAAGTGAAGATCAAGTGGGGAACCCACATGATGCAAAAAGGCTCTCCTCATTAAAATCTCTTCCATTTTATTTCCCTATTTCTCACTCTTGCTTCATTTCGTTCTATCGTTCTCTCTCTTCTTCTTCTTTTTTTATCAAGCAAAAAATATAGTGGTAATTTTTATTTAAGCTAAAAATTAATAGTGAGACATTCCAATTTTAATCACAAGAATCTAAATAACAGTGGACAAGCAATTAATGGAATGGTGACCACGGCTTGTAAACAATGTGGATAACACTTTGACTTTGGTCAGATCCTCTCCAAAATTTTCCCACCGCCACCCATATTCTGTCCCATCTGATTTCGACCTCTATAAAGCAACATAAAAGGGGGTGGGTGGGTGACGAGATAAGGTAACATTCTGAAAAACATTAAATCAGAAATTAATAAAAATTCTTAATAAAAAAATTAAGGGTCAAAAGATTTGATTCATAGAATGATTAGACAAAAATATCTCATTGATTAATTAACTACTATCTAAGTTTTTTTTTCTTTTTTGGTGTTAAAACTTTTAGGATTACTATCATCAAACTATGCACGATTTAACGTAAAAGTTGGTTATTCTTGATATATATATTTTACTATTTTTTTCATATTTTATTTTTTAACACAATATATATAAATTAGATAATAAGATTCATATTGTGTATGAAATACAAGATGAATCATACCATACATTAAATAAAATATAATTTCAGTTAAAGAATTTATTGGATCTAAACTAATTTAAATTAAAGTAGGTTCTATATACTCGAGGTTCAAACTCATAACCTCTAATTAAAAAAATAAAATCTCTTTACCAATTAAATTAAGCACTCAATGTTTGTAGCTTTGCTTTTTTTTCTTTTAATAAAAAGGGGAGGAAAGTTCAGCTAGAATTTTTCTTCGCTTCCCAAATCCAATGATGATAATAATTTCTGCCATAATTGTTACACACTACTTACAATCTTTTTTAATCGCAGATGGAAAAGACACATTTATATATGCAATAAAAACAATTTTCACAAATATACTAAATAAATCTCTCTCACGCTTTTTTTTTTTTGGTGGGCGGAAAAATGTTTGCTTTTATCCAACTCAACATCGTGCCGTGTACTCGGGCCTCAAGACAGAATAAAACCAGAATGTGGCCGGTAAATAGATGGATGGGCTCAGAGCTGTAAGGTAATATCTCGAAGAAGTCGGTCCATAACCAAAATTCAGGTGACGGCCCCAGGTATGGTGTGGAGAGAAGGCCTATTATTAATTTTGTGTTAGTCATCGTCAGATTGAGAGATAAACGTACGTACGGATAGAAACTGAAACTGAAGGAGCAAGTATTGTAGAGGAGCAAGAGAGTTAAGAAGCCAACAAAACAATATTGTTTATAGTGTGTGAAATGTAGAGAAGAAGAGGGAGGTTTTAGGAGGTAATTAAGATGCGATGGGTGTTGGGCATCCATTAGGAAGATAAGAAGAATGAGCAGGCAATCCCAAAAAGACAAAAAAAAGCAGAATGGGAATCAGTGAATGTGACAAAACAAAAAAATAGCGAATGGGTGGTTATGATATAGGCCATAAGTTTGGAGCAGGAAAAGATGAGGAGGAGAGGAGGGTGTGGTGTTGTGGGTGAAGGAAGTGGAATGAGATTTGAATGCAATCTCTTTGATATGAAACGATGTGATAAGATGGAAAAAAGGGCAAACTGGAGATTAGGCAGTAAAGTGAAATAATGAAGAGAGGCATAGGAATTGAGTAGGGCGAGGTGTGGGGGAGTGAAGTGGGGGGGGGGGGGGGGCAGTCATTTTGATTTGGTGGCTGTTTGTGGTGTGAAAATGCGATGGACCAAACCCCCACTCATACATGATTCCCTCCTCCAATCACCAAAACACAAACAGACACCATGGCTGCCTAGTACAACAAAAGTTGCAACCTTTTTCTCATTTTTTTCCCTTCAATTCACTCCCACCCACCCCAACTGTTTCAGCATGTGGTCATCTGATGAACTTCCGGTCTATTCCGCAGCACCATGTTGTGGGCGAGGCCCATCCATATGCGGCTTCCTTTCACTTTCCGGTTGGCCCATCTTCCACTTCATCTCGCTCTCATCTCCTAGTGTTGTCGTTTTTATTATTTTGGTTAAAAACGGAACGGAGGGACTAATTATTTTGTTGCTGGTGTTCTTTATCTGTTATTTTCAAAAATTAAAAAAAATTGATATCTTATTTATTTATTTTCTTAAAAGCATATTAGCAAATTTAAAAAATAATTTTCATATGTTAATTACATCTTTTAATTTATGGCTAGAATTTTAAATGATATATAAAAAAAGACATAGGGAATAACAGATAATATATAATAAATAATAATAATAATAATTAATATTATCGACAAATTTTAAAATGATATATATATAAATAAACAAATTTTCCTAAAATAGTTAAAATGGAGTGGGTGAAGCAATTATTTTGCTGCTGGTGTACAATAGGCAAAATATATATATATATAACATAGACTGATCATCTTGCAGACCATGTTCTAGCCCCTTTGAATCTTTCCCCGTTTCATCTTTCTTTGTTTATTTCATCCATCAACTTTTTGCTCTTTTTTCGAGGACACAGAATACAAGCAAACCCTCGATGCCTCAACTTAATCAATTCTTGATCTTCACTTTAAGAACTTCTGTCAAACAGACATCAATTTTATTCCGTCCAAACATCAATTTTATTTTCATTTTTTTAATTTGACAAAAAAATATGTAATTGATTATATCTTTATAAAATCTTCGTTCAAAATATAATAAATGTATTATTTATTAAATAATAATATGATATATATAAATTTTTCAAAGATAACCGTGTGAATTTGTTATTAAATTACTTCATCCGGTTTATATGATAGGATGTTTTGTATGATAAGATTGTAGTTTAAAATACAAGGTGTTGTATATTTTTTTTCTTATTTTACTTTTTTTTTTTTAATTTTTTCTCACTTCTCATTTAGAACCATATAATAATAATAAAATAAATATTTAATAAGTAAAAAATAAGAAATATTAATATTTTTTATATTAATTTTAAGGGAAAGAATATTTTTTTAATAAATATATATAATTGATATAAAATAACTTATAATATAGATTGACGAAATATTCATTTACTATCATGTTATTGTTGAAAAATCATATACATATTATATTAAAATCCAGCAGAAACATAGAAAACCATGGCTCGTTAGCCAGGACACGTTCTGACTTGGGGGATTCTCTGCTAGTCTTCGTGCTGAAATTCTGCAATTCAAATCCTAACTCTTGATCCCATTTTATCATTAACTTTGAAACGCTTAACTATACGTTTCCCCCACAAGAAATAACTGAAACCGATCACCGCACAATAAATAGTCTGCTATCGTCCCGTAAGTTGCAGACTTTCGTTTCAATTTCAACCACTCCTCCATGTTTAATATAAGTGATTTCTATCTATTTAATTAAAATCAAGGAAAATTAAGTATAATATTAAAATTATCTTAAATTTAATATAATTTTTGTCTTTATTTATAATAAATACTATAAATATAAATAATTCATATTTTTTCTATTACTCACAAATATAAAGACATTTTTAAAATAGTATAACTAATGTTTCAAAAATTTATGAAAGGTGTCTCATCCACCTAAAACTTCTAAAAGGTAAATAGTAAAAAAGATGGAGTAAAAATTATTCCCTGGCCATTTTGTCCAACCCAACAAGGTTCTTGGCGTTTTGCCTTTCACGCAACACTCTTCTATGGTTCCTGTTCGTAGCGTGTTACTGTTACCATGCACTCCCTTAGCTGCGTGTGAAAGAAAAACAAGCCAACTTTCGGAGAGAAATTTATGTCTCAACTGTTTGATCCAACTTACAAATACTTGCGGCATACATGGAGCATTTTTCTAGTTCTCTTATGCTTCAAAGTAACACAAGTGACCACCTATTCTTATTTCACTAATTTCAATTAATACCACGGCATAAAATTCATGTTACGGATTCCACACACTTCACTTTCGATTGCTTTTATCTGAATCATTTGTGCCGCTTGCGGTGGCTGGACTGGCTTCATCACCGTTGAAGGTTGCACTTGCATGGCGTTCTGTCTGGAACGAAACAGTGCCGCTTTTAGCAGTGGTGATCTCGGTCTCGGCTTCCACTCTGTACTTGCTGTATATGTCGCCTTTGTAGAATTTTCTAGTTCTGAATGCCAATATCAAAGAAACCGAGCACCCTATAAGCGTTGAGGCTGTGATTATGAGGAAGGCAATCTTGTAGCAGTGAACTCCTATGCAAGTTAAATCTTCCCCTGCTTTCCTTGTGACCCCTTTCGCCTGCAATTGCTTCAAAGCCTCTTTGTCGTATAAAGAACCTGTCACTTTCACGTTGAGCATGTAAGCTCCCACTGGGCTCGCTACAGCTCCGAAGTTGTACAGAGTAGAGTAATATTTGAGCCCGAATATTTCAGATATGATGGCGAACATCAACGGCCATTGCGCGCCGAAGCAAAACCCAGCAATCACGGAAGAAAAGTAGAGAGAGTTGGGGATGCCAAAGGCAATTAGAAGATGGCCCACACATGACAGAAGCATAACCAGAGAAAGCATTAAAGGGCGAGGGAATTTGTATTTGGTCAAGAAGATTTCAGAGGCAAAACCAGCGACTACTCGTCCCAAATAGTTCCATATGCTCACTAAGGACACAAAAGTGGTGGTGCTCTTAGTTGGGTATCCCAAGGATTTCGCTATTTGTCCCAAATTGTCAATAGCAGTTAACGTTCCACCGACACTAAAAGTTGTTGATATGAACAGAACCAACATGTCCATGCTGAACAAAGCTTGCAAAATGGTATAGTCCTCTCCCCTGTTTGGTGGTTTAAAAACGTTGCTCAGACAAGAACTTTCTTGCTCGAACTTGGTGATAGTGGTGGTAGACTCTAGCTGTGGCCGAGGCGATTCCGTTATTGGAGGTGGAGCTTCAGTGATGACTTTAACTTCAGAAGTATCGGTCACGGCTTGTTTTCTGCCTCTCCAGAGGTAGAATTCCTCCTTGAAAACCACAGCAAGTGGGAGAAGAAGTAAGAACAAAACCACGATGCCATCGAACACATACTCGATCCTCGTAAAGTTCAGCTTGTTCTGCACGATGATCAATACCATGAGGAACCCAGCTAGGCCAAGTGAGATATAAAGAAGATTATAGAAAACTTTGAGCTCCTTAGGTTGACGAGTTATGTTCAATATCCGAATCGTTGGGAGGAAAAAGAAGGAAACAGCGGCAGGAATCCAAGCAATGAGCAGGATGAGAGATTTGGTATCGTCGCCATAGAAGGCATGATAGAGCTGCGTTATAATGGCACCACTGAGCCCAACGTAACCCTTGAGAAGCCCCAGAACGCTGCCGCGGCTTCCGGGGAAGTTCTTAACGCACGTGACCAAAGCACCGGTATTGGCAAACGTCTGGGAATTAGCCCCAATGCAGATGTAGAGACACATCTGCCAAACTTGGGGTCTGGGAATACGGCCAGTGACGGCGAGCCAGATCATGAAGTAGCCGAAGAAGTTCATGATGGCCCCCATGGAGAGGACCACCCAGGGAGGAGTGATCTCGTTGACTAATCCGGATATGACTCCCACATTGCCACCCAAGTCTTTGAAGAAACTGAGCAGGTTCAGAGTAGTCTGATCGTAGCCTAATGAGGTCTTGACGTCGTTTGAGTATAAACCGAACATATAGGTAGCCCCGGCGACGGCCATGATCAGCAGAGACGCGAAGACCATGAACCAGCGGCCTGTGATCACTTGGTGGCCGAAGCTTCTCATTTCTCTCCAGCCACCAACACCACCGGTACTGAACTCTGTAGCTACCATTGTTGCGATGGTGTTGTGGAGTTTGTGTTTGGGAACGACTAACGATGTTATATAGACCAGTGGGGAAAAAGGATGTTCCACACGGTGTCAATAGTCACTTTGACTAGGAGTGGACACCGTGGTTGAAGGGAAGGAGAGTGTGGATTGAATGGAAATGGGCTTCTGGATGATGATGGGGTACGTGGGTGAGAATCACATGTGCGACTGTAATTACATCAGAACGGAAAACGACAAGCATGATCACTCTTAATATATACTGGGTCCCAGAAGAAGAGACTGGACATTTGTAACTGGGGATGGCCATTGCAATACGCACTCATGGAGGAACCGCAAGGATCGTTGTCCTAGTTACTTTTAAACCAATTTGCTCTTTTTTCTGGTACAAATCATTGACAAGCAATCAAGCATGAACCCAATCGTGGATTTGTGGTGGGAATAAGGTTCGGTTTGAGGGGCTGGCGCTTTTGGTGTGTGATACCTCGTTGCTACCTTTTCCTGTGCTGAAAAGAGAAGCTTTAAGTTGCAACTCGCATCGGATAAATCTAATGTTCCTACATTAATATTTGTAATATTAATAGGTGGAATTGGCAGGTAGTACTGTATTGTCGTCAAATTGTCAAAACTCATATGAAATTACAGTTAGCTTAAATTTAAATATTTAAGGGGCCTAATTTGTTTACCCCTTGCAGTCCACCTATTATTGTCGCGTAATGTGTCGATAGAGTTTGTGTTCTTTTATAATAACAAAAGAGAACTCTGGTTGATGATTTCGGTAGAGTTTTTTCCTTTTTTTAAACAAAGACACGTTACTCATTGTATTTCTGGTTTTATCATACTAAATGTTTAATTGATGAGCAGACCGTTTGAGTTTGTACTTATAACTGCTAGTCGTGTATTCTGTATTTGGATATGCTTACCTGCTTGTTGAATTATTTCCTATTTAATTGCAATATGTTTTCCAAGCTTCTTGACCATAACCGGATAGGAGAGGCAGGTATTTGGCTCAAACCCACATGATGAATCCTCCATTAGACAGCAAATATTGGAGTGCACTATCTTATGCAAGTTGAATCTGAGTGGGCGGTTTATTTATTTATTTTTTTGGGAAAACGCAGGCCCAACTTCGTCACTCCAATGAGAATTGATGAGAGTAGGGGGGATGACGTCAGATGGTACGTCATCAACTCCATTCAAAGGCCATGCTGGTAATTCAACGCTTTGTGCAGAGTAGGAGGAGAGCTCACCACTTAGCGGGCAACTACGTAACCAAATTGTGCTTATTTTTGCTTTTTCTTACCGATAATTCACAACCTTCCACTGGGCCCCGCCGACACTTTATTCATTATTCTGTTTGATTATTTTATTTTATGCTCTCCATGTTGGAATTGTCATGTGAGTGTAAGGGTGATGGATCCATATCAGGTCTTTGAACTTGTTTAGTCACCATATTCAGCAAGAAAACATGACGAGCCTACCAACTAAGACGATTCCTTATGAATTCATTGGACTAGCTGTTTCACAAGTAAGAATACATAATAACTCGTCAGCAAAATGATCAAACAGATTCCCAGACCTTGTTTTCTTTTCTTGGGTGATATCATGCTTCCAGCAAGTACTCGTCCACGTCTCTTGCATTTTATTCCAGGAATTTATTCCTATTCCCCTTTTCACTTTCAAGAGACCCAATACATCCATTTGCTTCATAGGGTGGGGCTTAGTGTTATAGGCCCAGCCGATTTGATAGGACTGGACGAAGAAGCCCCAATCTTGATCCAAGCAAAACGCTCGCAAGTACGGGAATTTAAAAAATTTTATGAAAATGACTAAAAGAGGTAATAAAAACAGATTAAAAAAGAAAAGAACTTCCGATAAAACAAAGTGGTTTTGACTTTTGAGAAGTGCACAGCCGGCAGCATCCGCGAGACATTATTAGGAATCATGGTCAGTATTCATGAATAATTCACACGACGTGATATGAAGGAATATGATAATATATATATATACACGTCCGTTTATGTGCAGCCGAGTGTGAATTTCACTATAATGTTGCAGGCCTCAAACCCCATTTTTGTTAGTCTATATGTATTATAGTACAAACATGATCTTGTTCTTTTGTCTTTGGACATCATCAATATTATAGTTTAGATATGAATAATAAATCAGAACCAGGGAACACTGTATCAGCAATGCAAATATCATAAAAAGAAAAACCAGGACAGTAATTATGAAAATCACAGATATGCACCCCTCCAATACTGTATTATAAATTACACTTCGATAGATTCTTAAGGAAAAACAAACCTGAGTAATCTCATTGCGATTTATGATTTCTATAAAGCACATGAGACATTATTGTTGTTGAGACTGGAGAGACTCCTAGACGTTGAGTCAACTCCACTGGGTAAACATCAAGTTACGTACTCATAATTTCAGAAATTACACCAGCAGATGAAGCAACAAGAAGAAACAAAAAAGGCGCTCGACTTTTAGGTTGCTGAACCAATGGGAATGTAGACCTGTTCCTTGTGATCCATATCAAAGCCCCAAATCCGTCTGTTAATGTAATTTGGCCCGATATATAATACGTCCCACCTCATTGATCCAACGTAAATACAACCACCCTTGTACTTGTCGCTCTTCTTTGCTTCTTCCTTCTCTATGCTTTTGGTTCCACCAAGAGATTGAGAAAAAGAACTAAGTTGGGAGTTTCAGAAAAGTGAGAGACATGGATGAAGCAAAGAGAATGGAAGAGGGACTCAGATATACAGCAGCAGAGAATGATGATCATGAGGAGAAAACAAAGAAAACAAATGATTTGGATCCTGAGGAGCATGAGCATGCCAAAGAGACAAAAGCTATGACAACAAGCATTGAGCAAAACGCAGAGACGGAGGAGAAGCCGCTGGTTAAGCTCAAGACTAAAAGGGTTGCAACTCTAGATGCCTTTAGGGGCCTCATCATAGTGGTTAGTATGCCTTAAGAGGCACTGTTCATTAATAGTTTAGTTATAGTGTGGTATAATTTGAATTTAAAATGTCAAGTTAATTGAGTTGTTGTGTTTGGGATGTTGACGTGTAGTTGATGATACTGGTAGACGATGCTGGAGGAGCTTATCCACGTATAGATCACTCCCCATGGAATGGATGTACATTGGCCGATTTTGTTATGCCTTTCTTTCTTTTCATTGTTGGGGTTGCCATAGCCCTCGCTTTTAAGGTATGTTTTCTCACCCTTTTCCATTCGTCCGGGAAAAAAAAAAGTCTCTAAACCATGTAACAGTTTTTTCCCCTTCAAAATTTTATTTAATCAGTGTCTATGTTGTAACAAAGCAGAGAATCCCAAAGATTAAGGATGCCGTAAAGAAGATAATTCTTAGGACACTGAAGCTTATCTTCTGGGGTATTCTTTTGCAAGGTAAATCCAGTAATGTTGTATCAATTATAGAGAGTGATTTGTACGGTAAGGATGTAGAGGCTCTGATAATATATATAGCATGGTGTAGGTGGATACTCTCATGCTCCTGATGTTCTGTCCTATGGAGCTGATATGAAATTTATCAGATGGTGTGGCATTCTCCAGGTTTGAACTTTGGAACTTGTGGAAAAAAAGGGAGGACCTAATTCGAAGTCATATTATACTCTATAACTCACTTCTTAATTATTTCCAACCAGAGAATAGCTCTTGTTTACTGCGTGGTTGCTCTGATAGAGACATTCACCACTAAGCATAGACCAACTACCATAAGCCCTGGACACCACTCCATTTTTAGTGCCTATAGATGGCAATGGTAAGAACTAAGAAACACACCACCTTCTTCATACTCCTTTTTAATTTTAACTGAATTCAAATCCCTGACTTTGTAATAGGCTAGGGGGCTTTGTGGCATTCCTCATTCATATGATCACTGCCTACACACTCTATGTTCCAGATTGGAGCTTTGTGGATCGTAATGAAGATGAACCCAAGAGATACACAGTATATGCTCTCTCTATCTCCTCTCTTCACATTAATCGCATATAAACATTACACTGTAACACTTTATTTCTTTTTCTTTTACCATATAGGTAATTTGTGGAGTCAGGGGAGACTTAGGGCCTGCATGTAACGCCGTTGGATATGTGGATCGGCAAGTTTGGGGAGTTAACCATCTCTATTCTTACCCTGTTTGGACACGTCTCAAGGTCATTTCCCCAATCATCAATTAAACGTTCTGACATTAAAAATTTAATTTTCGTTTGCTAACCTACCTAATTCAATTTTTAGTCTCATCCCATTCATTTTTACTGCGATGCATTGCAGGTGTGCACACTCAGTTCCCCAGGCAAAGGTCCTCTTCGCGATGATGCTCCAACTTGGTGTCGTGCTCCCTTTGAACCCGAAGGCTTGTTAAGGTTCCTTCTTTCTGATGAATAACTTATATATATTTATATGAAGAACTGTTAACTGGGAAGTTTTCAGAGATGACTTTTTTGTGTTCCTTTTCTGTGAACTAGCTCTATATCTGCTATTCTCTCGGGGACCATTGGCATCCATTATGGGCATGTCTTGATTCACTTCAAGGTTAGTAAGTTCATCCTCATGGATCTACCCTGTTAATGCGAAGTTATTTGGGGGTTTCAATAGTCCGAAAATTTGTGCAGGGTCATTCCGAGAGGCTCAAGCAATGGGTCTCAATGGGAGCCGCATTACTCATTGTAGCCATCATTCTTCATTTTACAGACGGTAATTTCAAAATACACATGCGGCTCTTCCAAATGAATTATATCATTTTTATGTCCAGTATACTATTTGGGAGAAAATGAACGAATTTTATCGATAGCTGATTGAAAATGCAGCTATTCCAATGAACAAGCAACTCTACAGCTTCAGCTATGTTTGTTTCACGGCAGGGGCTGCTGGAATTGCATTTTCTGGGCTTTATGTGCTGGTAAATCATATATTGTAATTCAATTACAATTGTGCTTCTTTATCCTTCATTGTTGGATTTTCTTTGAGCTTGTCTATCTTGTTTAACTAATTGCTATGAACAGATTGATGTATGGGGGCTTCGGACTCCATTCTTGTTCCTGGAGTGGATAGGAATGAACGCAATGCTGGTGTTTGTGATGGCGGCACAGGGCATCTTTGCAGCATTTATAAATGGATGGTATTATGAAGATCCAAAGAACTCACTGGTAAGAAGGAACATCCTTTGGTCGTGATGTGTTTTAATCATTATAATCTTCCCTTGTTCTGAATAACTAACTATATTTAATGAATCCCATAAATCAGGTACATTGGATCCATAAACATGTGTTTGTGAATGTTTGGCACTCAGAAAGAGTGGGAACTCTCTTATACGTTATTTTTGCTGAGATTACTTTCTGGGCAGTGGTTTCTGGATTCTTGCACAAGCTAGGAATATACTGGAAGCTATGAGTGAAGAATTTTGGGAATTCAATTCTCAGCTTTTGTATAATTTAATTGGAAGGATCTATCTTTATTCTCCCTTAGGACACCCTTAATTCAAATTTTTTAAAAAAAGGGAAGAAGCAGAGACTCGACAATCGTGTTTCAGTGTTTGTTTCACTGTTTCATTGTTCTTTACTTTCAAATTGTTCCATTTTTAGTTTTTTTATTCATTTTCATATTTTTATTTTTAAATAAAAAGTGTTGTACATTAGAACTGCAATGAGAGTGTATGCCAAAATGCTAGCTTATATGCATGCTTATTGCAAAGTGTAATATATTAAAAGAAATATCAAATATATGAAAAACTGAATCAACTTAATTTAGTTCAACTGAAAAATTAGTGAATAGATATCTAATTCGGTCAAAAATTAGAGGATAAATATTTAGTGAAAAATATTAAATAGTCAAGATCAGATTATAACAAATTTAATATTATTTAAATAAAAAATTATATTACTAAGTTATTTTTAAGTACATATTTAGAATTCACCTATATTTTTTTTATTAGCAGAGAGTAAAATTATATAAAAATAATTAATATTTTATTAAAATTTAATAAAAATAATTATTTCCAAAAAAAACTCCAAACAAATATATTTAGTTTTTTACTCGTGTTCTTTGACTGAAAAAAAATTCAATTAAACAGACATCAATTTTATTTTTAATCTTTTAATTTGGGAACAAAAAAGTATGTATAATTAATTATATCTTTATAAAATCCTTCATTCAAAATATATTAAATATATAATTTTTTAATAATAATATGATTTATATATAAATTTTTAATGATAACTATGTGAATTTGTAATTAAATCATTCATTTATCATGTTATCATTAAAAAATCATATACATATTATATTTTGAATAAAGAATGATGCATGAGTAGTTGGCCAAAAAATTATGTGAGCCTAATTTAATAGGAAATATTATTTTTTCGTCGTTCTAATAAAAATTAAAAGATTATATTTATTTTGTGTTTCACTTTTTAAATAATAAAATAAGAAAAATAAACATCCGAGATTTGAATTTTTATAAAACAAATCCAAAAATTTACAGAGGTCAGTGACAAGACCAAGCGAACTCAAGCAAAACAAGTGGGACGAATTAAAACCAAAAGCGAAAGTCAGAAAAAGTCCAATAGAAATTCTGACTCGAGGGATTTTCTGCCGGTCATCCTGCCCAAATTCAGGAACCCAAAAGTTTTGCCCTTTCAACCCATTTTTCTTGTTAAGTTTGAAGTTTGAACCGTTAACCTTACTATTTTTTTTTGGTAGAAGTTAACCTTACGTTTACGCGCCGTGTTTGAACCAAAATATTACTCGCAAAAAACTATCAATTTTTCTTATCAAAAAAGAAAAAAGCTATCCATTTTCGCAATATGTTTGGTCCTACAGAGTTCCTATATGGATATATATATGGATATATTTATTGGATATGATATAATACTATACAAAAAATGTAATAATTTTTAAAATTTAAAAATACAAATGTGAGAATATTATACATACATATATATATATATATAATATTTATATGTATAATTAATAAATCTTCTCATTAAAAAAATTAATATTAAATATTCTAAAAATTAAAATATAAATATTATAATAAATTATAAAATATTTATAAAAACTTTAAAGATTCCTATTTTATTGTGAAAATTTAAAATAATATAGATAAATATAAACTAGTATAAATGAATACATTATCTTATCATATCATTTATACAAACTAGTATGAATGAATGCATTATCTTATCATATCATTTATCGAATACGAGTCAATCTACTTCTTTTAAATTTCCGTGTTTTATAAATCACAGTAAGGCTCACAAGTGGCATTAATATTTCTGTTTAACACATATGCTTCAAAGTAACACAACGCAAGTGATCAGATTCTTATTTCACTAATTCGTAATGATACTACAGCATCAAATTCAAGTTACGGATTCTGCACATTTCACTTTCGATTGTTTTTATAAGATTAATCTTTTGTGCCGCTTGTGGTGGCTTCAATGCCTTTGAAGGTTGCATCTGCATAGCATTCTGTCTCTAACGAAACGGTGCCGCTCTTAGCAGCCGCGATCTCAGTCTTAGCATCCACTCTGTACTTGCTGTATATGTCGCCTTTGTAAAATTTTCTAGTTCTGAATGCCTATATCAAAGAAACCGAGCACCCTATAAGCGTTGAGGCTGTGATTATGAGGAAGGCAATCTTGTAGCAGTGAACTCCTATGCAAGTTAAATCTTCCCCTGCTTTCCTTGTGAGCCCTTTCGCCTGCAATTGCTTCAAAGCCTCTTTGTCGTATAAAGAACCTGTCACTTTCACGTTGAGTATGTAGGTTCTCAGTGGGCTTGCCACAGCTCCGAAGTTGTACAGAGTAGAGTAATATTTGAGGCCGAATATTTCAGATATGATGGCGAACATCAACGGCCATTGCGCGCCGAAGCAAAACCCAGCAATCAAGGAAGAAAAGTAGAGAGAATTGGGGATGCCAAAGGCAATTAGAAGATGGCCCACACATGACAGAAGCATAACCAGAGAAAGCATTAAAGGGCGAGGGAATTTGTATTTGGTCAAGAAGATTTCAGAGGCAAAACCAGCGACTACTCGTCCCAAATAGTTCCATATGCTCACTAAGGACACAAAAGTGGCGGTGCTCTTAGTTGCGTATCCCAAGGATTTCGCTATTTGTCCCAAATTGTCAATAGCAGTTAACGTTCCACCGACACTAAAAGTTGTCGATATGAACAGAACCAACATGTCCATGCTGAACAAAGCTTGCAAAATGGTATGGTCCTCTACCCTGTTTGGTGGTTTAAAAACGTTGCTCAGACAAGAACTTTCTTGCTCGAACTTGGTGATAGTGGTGGTAGACTCTAGCTGTGGCCGAGGCGATTCCGTTATTGGAGGTGGAGTTTCAGTGATGACTTTAACTTCAGAAGTATCGGTCACGGCTTGTTTTCTGCCTCTCCAGAGGTAGAATTCCTCCTTGAAAACCACAGCAAGTGGGAGAAGAAGTAAGAACAAAACCACGATGCCATCGAACACATACTCGATCCTCGTAAAGTTCAGCTTGTTCTGCACGATGATCAATACCATGAGGAACCCAGCTAGGCCAAGTGAGATATAAAGAAGATTATAGAAAACTTTGAGCTCCTTAGGTTGACGAGTTATGTTCAATATCCGGATCGTTGGGAGGAAAAAGAAAGGAAACAGCGGTAGGAATCCAAGCAATGAGCAGGATGAGAGATTTGGTATCGTCGCCATAGAAGGCATGATAGAGCTGCGTTATAATGGCACCACTGAGCCCAACGTAACCCTTGAGAAGCCCCAGAACGCTGCCGCGGCTTCCGGGGAAGTTCTTAACGCACGTGACCAAAGCACCGGTATTGGCAAACGTCTGGGAATTAGCCCCAATGCAGATGTAGAGACACATCTGCCAAACTTGGGGTCTGGGAATACGGCCAGTGACGGCGAGCCAGATCATGAAGTAGCCGAAGAAGTTCATGATGGCCCCCATGGAGAGGACCACCCAGGGAGGAGTGATCTCGTTGACTAATCCGGATATGACTCCCACATTGCCACCCAAGTCTTTGAAGAAACTGAGCAGGTTCAGAGTAGTCTGATCGTAGCCTAATGAGTTCTTGACGTCGTTTGAGTATAAACTGAACATATAGGTAGCCCCGGAGACGGCCATGATTAGCAGAGACGCGAAGACCATGAACCAGCGGCCGGTTAGCACTTGGTGGCTGAAGCTTGTCATTTCTCTCCAGCCACCACCACCACCAGTAGTGAACTCCGGAGCTACCATTGTTGCGATGGTGTTGTGGAGTTTGTGTTTGGGAACGAGGTTGTATGGACTAGTGAGAAAGGAGGATGTTCCACGCGGAGTCAATAGCCAGTTTGACTAGTGATAGACGACACCATGGTTGAAGGAGAGGGGGAATGAATGGAAGGAAAAGGGGATGACGGTGATGGGGTACGGCGATAAGAATCACATGTGAGATTGTAATTATTTACATTGTATTTCTGGTTACATCATACCAATAGTTTAATTGATGAGCAGACCGTTTGTGCGTTTGTACTTTCTGCTAGTTGTGTATTCTATATTTAGATATTCTTACCAGCTTCTAACTCTTGTGAAATTATTTCCTATTTTACTGCAATATTGTTTCCAAGATTCTTCACCATAACCATGAAGGAGGCGCAGGTTGGGTCAAACTCACATGATGCCTCCTACCTTGTACAGCACTATCATTGCTCTCTTGCAAGTTGAATCTGAGGAGGGGCGTTATGGTAACCCAGGCCAAACTTCGTCACTCAAATGAGATTTGATGCATTAGAGTAAGGGGATGACCTTAGATGGTACGCCATCAACTCCATCCAAATTCCATAGGCCATTTTTTCTTTTTGTTCAGAGAACGAGAACAAGAGGTCACCCCACTTGACGGGAAACAAAATAAAGAGTGACCAAATTGTGGTGTTCCTCTACTCTTGGCTTGACCTATCCCTAACCTTTTCTATTTTTCCTTACTTCTGCTCATGAATTCATTGCACTAGGTCATTCGGAACAATAAATGATAAGTTGATAACTCTTCAGCAAAATGATCAAACAGATTCCTGGACAAATTTTCCCCTTGTTTTGTGATATCATGCTTCCGGGGAGTAATCATCCTCGTCTCTTGGTTTATACTCCAGGAATTTATGAGCTTCAATTTATGATTTCCCCCATTCAAGAGACCCATTGCATCCATTTGCTCCAAGGGTTGTGGCTTAGTGTTTCAGGCCCAATAATGGTTTTTGATAGGTCATCTCAATTGAAGAAGGCCCAATATTTATCCGAAGCAAAACGCAAGTACCAGAATTTTTTAAAAATATAACCTTGACCAAAAGAAAGGTGCAAAAGTAATAGGTAAAATAAGAACTTTGGACGCCATGAAAATAAAGGAACTCTGACTTTTGAGAAGTGCATAGCCGGCTGCATGCGTGTGTCGTTATTGTATCAATCATCGCCAGATATGTGGTTGCTTAAGCGCAGTATCTCATGTTTGAAAGTATGTGAATATAAAAATTACCTTTAAATAATATTTGGATAAGATTTTTTTTTAAAGGGAGGGTAAGGAAAGGAAGGGGTTTTGGCCCTCTCCTGTTAGAGTTAGTAATCTGAGTCAACTCTTCATGGGTCGGGCCCAAAATGGATCGAGCCAGAAAGCTCAGATCGCCAAACGGGCTCAGAATGAGAAGCCCAAGCCTGTATAGCATAGTCCCATGGGCCTATTTTTTTTTATATTTTTTTTGTTTTTAAAAAATTTTTTATATAAATTTTAAATTAATATAACAAATCATTATCATTATTCACAAAAACTCAACATAATATTTAGATTTTATAATTTATATATTACTAATTAATAAAATAACATGTTTTTAAATATTTTAAACAAGCAAAGAACACGAGGCAATCAGGGTAACCCGTCACGGGTAGGGCCTAAACAATTTGGGCTCAAAAAGCTTGTTTTCTATTATGGCTCCTTTTTTTAAAGCTTAACCTAACCATTTTATCGAGATAAATGGGTCAATCTATCGGGTTTGACCCATTTTGCTGGCTCTACTCCCCTTGTTTGATTCACAATTTTAGAGGGGAGGAGACCCCAATTTTTCCCTTGCCTCCCCTTTTGTGTCCCAATTTTGACTCCCCCCAATTTTAGGTCTTTTTTTTGTAGGGGAAAGAGTATAATTGATCATATCCTGATCATTTTGCCTGTCATCTTTTGTAAATATTATGGATTTACCAATCCCAAAAATAAGCCACCACGAACTCATTTGTTCTGTCCAATCAAACTCATCCCTAGTGGAGGTGAGATTACACTCGATTTTGCCACCGCTTGGACTCACTACTCCCATTTGTAGTTCGTCATCACCATCACCATCACCATCTTCCCTTCTTAGGTGAGTCTTGTCGCCTTTCTTCCTTCTCAGTTTGGATTTAATGGCAGTACTATGGCTATGTTACATTGGAATAAGTATAGTTGTGGGGAAGTATAATTAGATCTTTTGGAGTTAGCTCCTCTATGTTGGAATGGTCGAGTGTGGAGGAGAATAAGTTGGTTAGTCTCGTTGGTTTTTCTTTGCTTATTTATGCTTGAATAAGTTGAGCACTGCTATAGGTTCTCTTTCTTGCTTGCCACAAGTACTTGTACTAACTTTTTCTCACTAACCTACGTTTATTCGGTGAACTTACAAGTTCAATAAATCTATTTAGAAGCACAATGAGAAATCTATCTGCAGATTCTCAATCCTTTTCCTTTATGTGTTGTATAATTCATTGAATGTGTTGGATTATACATGTTTACTTCAGTGATTAGTTCTTGCTTTGTTTATTCATTGTCTTTTTTTTCTTTATCTGGGCCATGAATATTGCTGCTTGGATTGTCTATATGTATTATCTAATGTTGTGGACTAATTGGAATATGCCCACAAAGTATTTGAAAAAATGACAAAATGAGATTTTACTGTTAATTCTTAGTTTTCTTTATAACAAACCTAATCCCCATGTTAAGTGCACATGAGAGGGAGAACAAACTTTCGAGAAAATTGCTTATTTGCCCCCTCCCTTTTTATTTTACATACTTCCACAATCCACACTTGCTCATGCCACTTTAGCACTTCCTAGGTCAGCAAGTGTGAAAGAGAGTAAATTTTATGAGAAAATTATTGATGTGTTTTCCATGTAGGATGGAGATAATATATTATAGACTTATATACTTTATATGATAATATATATTTAAATATAATGCTATTAATATTTGTGTACCCTTTTGTGCTTAGCATTCTTCTTTCTAATTCCTTTCTTTTCTTCTTGTAAATTTATTTTTTTAGGGATAAGCTAAATCCACAATATACCACAATTTTTTTAGGGGATTGATTGGCTAAGAATATATGATTTTTAGTTACCTTTAATATGATTTTAGTATGGTTGTTGATCGGAATTTAATCTTGCATTTGACTACAAAGTATTTTTTTTTAACTTCATAAAGGTAAAACTCAATCCTAGAGTAAGCCCGAAGTATATTTGCTTTAAAAGCATCTAAAGAGACTTATCTAAAGGTTTTAAAACCTCTTGGTTAGATGGTCGTTAGAAGATGAGGTTAAGTACTGATTATGCCTTTTTACTTCATTTGTTAAATGGACTTGAAAAATCAATTGGTGATAATGCTGTGTCGATGGGTTGAAATGCATTGAAAAGCGGTAGCTCTACTCCTTTGCATTATTGCACACTACTATTCCACTTGGATGTTTCCTGGAATGAAGATAAGTTATTGTATGAGTTCCAAAAGAGAAAGAGTTTGTGAATAAGTAATTGGTCAAATAATTAGTCATGATATCATCAGAAGGAGTTCTTAAGTTTTCTTAGAATTATGTGGTACGTTAGAAAGAGAGGGTGGCTTATAGCCAACACGATGGGCAACTATAGAAGAACAAGTTACAAAAAGTCTTCACGTATTAATGCATAAAACAAAAAATCATGAAGTGAGTTTTTGGTTTAGGCATTTTAGAAAGGCAACCAATCATCATTTCCATCAAGTGTTGAGAGCTATCACTAAGTTAGAAAGAAAATTTTTTGTATAATCTAATGGATCAACAATTTCTCCTCAAATTGAATATAGTAGTAGATTCTTCTCTCCTTACGTGAGACTTTGATTTGGTTAACAAGTTTAATGATATTGTAATAATAATGCTAATAAATAAATAAATGTGAGGAAGAAATATATAATAGAAGAGCCAAAAGAGAGGAAGCGAGTCAGAGCATCTCTGAATGTGTGCTTTTTACAACTTTATAGTAAATTTGGTAATAATGAATCTTACATTGCTAAGAATTTTTTTAAACGACTTAATATAATTTATAATTTTAATGACATAATTATATTACATTAATTATATTTGAGTTTAAGAAAGAATTATATAGTTAACAACATTGGGTTAAGGTGTAAATTTCATTTCTACTAGGAAAGATAGAAAAAATAAACAATATAACATATAAGAGTGTAATGGTAAATTTGTTATTAGCTCCTATCTTATCCTTTTATGAACCAAATAAAATATCATTAAAATCCTTTCAATTCTCTTCTCTTTAAACCCCCTAAACAAGGGAATTTAAAAACCCCTCCAATTCCCTTCATTAAAATCCTCCCCTTTTTTCCCTTCGGTTGAACCAAACAAACCTTAGAGAATTTCCTCCTATATGGCTTTAGAGAACTTCCCCCCATATAGGGCCCAATGCAATTTGAATTGGATTAATCGAAATCCAAAGTAGTGACCATATATCAGAAGTTTATAAAAAAAAAAGAATTATGGCTAGTTTTCATGAGCTGAGAAACGGGTCAGCCTGCCCCAAAAAAGGCTAGCCTACTATAGATTAGTAGAAAACGGGCTAGGGGTAAGCTAGCCTGTTTTCTCGTCGGATGGGCAGGATTGCCAAGGTAACCTATCAACCTACCTTATATATATATATTTCAATTTTTTTGGCATTTGAATAATAACGTAAATCACTAATTTGAATAATAAAAAAATAACATAATTGGTTATTAATCAAATTAGAAATAGAAATCATATAAACCACCAATTCACCAAAATATTTTAACACATATTAATCATTATTCATGTATGTATCATAACTCAACAATATTAAATATAAAGTATGGGGCAATTCCAACTCCAAATATAAGGCAATTCCAATTTCAAGTTCCAATATTAAACAAAATACACGTAAAAAATAAAAAAAAGTTAATATAAAGGAGGAAAATAAAAATTTAAAAAAAGAGGTTAAAAGGGTCAACCCGCGGGTTAAACAGTTTAGGCTGGAAAAAACTGTTTAAATATGGGCTTTGTTTTTCTCATCCCCGGACCGCTATAAAATGGGACAACTCTCAGATTGAAGCCCATTTTCTCTGCTCTTGTTTTCATGAATAGTTCACAGAATGTGATAAGAAGGAATATCACAAAAATGTTGTAGGCCTCAAACACCAATTTTGTTAATCTTCATTTATTCTAGTATAAACTTGTTCATTGTTCTTATGGCTTTGGACATCATCAATATTATACTTTAGATATGAATGTGGTAAATCCACGTAGCACTATATCAGCAATACTAACAACCCATTTGGTTCGACTACAGGGGGTCATGTAAAGATAATGAGTTTCACATTACCTAACTAATAGCGTTTGGTTGGTGATGTGAAGATTACATGTGTAATACTGATTACTTAAATTCATGTAATAGACAACGCTTTCCAAAAGTTGAGCATTTGGTATTACATGCATATAATGGAGATAAAATTATCATATTGTCCTTATGAAAACAAATTATTCCCATTCACATTTGTTTAAAACCCATCAACCACGTGTTTGTTTTTAATTAAATAAAAAAAAGATACATATATTTTCCATACCCCCAGTATCTACTAAATAAATTCGCATGTAATTATTATCTCATCACATTACATTATATTACCCTCATGTAATTAAACCAAATGGACTATAAGTATTATAGAAAGAAAAGCCAAGTCAATATTTATGAAAAATAGAGATATGTACCACTCACATAATGTATAATAAATTAAATATTGATATAATAAAAAAAGGGAAAAAATGACCTCAGCAATCTCATTATCATTTATCTATTATATATACTACAATAAAGTACATTGAGGTGAGGTGTCGGAATTAATTAAGTGTTGTCATATCCTCTTGGTGACATGGAAAAAACGTGGAACCCATGTTATTAACTAATGCATTATATCAACCATTAATGCAAAATTGATTATTCCTCCATATAAACAATTGTAATTCAAATATTGATTTCTATTATTCAAAATTTTTATAAATATAGATCTTAAATTGATTCCCTATCCATACTATTGATATTATATATACCAATTTTGATAACCTTAATATGCGTTTTCAAAGTTGACTATTGTTCTAAATATATTTCACATTAACACCTATTAAATCATAAGTAATATATTATTTGTATTATTTTCTAATTATAAATACTCATGATATAGAAGGGTTTAAAGTCACTCATTGACAATTGTAAACACTAAAGAATGCATCGTGTTCTTCATTTGAAAAACCATTGCATCTCACTTTCCAACTCTTCTTTTTTTGGATTGTAGATGAAGGTTAAAGCATTGTTCTTTATTTTTGTAAGATAATCTATGTTTTTTTTATTTTCAATATTTTTAATGATTAGATCCTTCCAAGAGTTCTATCTCCAAAGTCTCATCTAAATTCTATGAAGGCGATGTTTTTGCATTTTTAGTAGGTTACCCAGTAGTACTCAAAACCACAAAAATTTCTAGCAAACTTTGCTCTCACAAAGATGCTTGGATCACCCCTAGGCTTTGTTTTGATTAATGGTTTCATCCTTTAGATTTTGTAATTACCCTATTAACAAAAATAATAACAATAATAAACAAAATAAAAAGAAGAGGAAGAGTTGGTGTGGTTAGAATTGCATCAATGCAGACTTTTCTTATAGGTACATAATTTTATCTAATTAATTAGACAAATGCTTGCGGGAATTATTACTTCTACTTTATTAGAGAAAAGCTAACTTAAATTTGTTTTTTGGTGAATGATGGCTTTGAATGTTAGATAGACAACGTGGTTAACCAAATAGAAAATATAGTGAAAAAGGTTTCATTCCAAGTGTCTTAGCGAAGATGTGGTGCATTTCAGTGTGTCATAGAAGAACATTCTATGATTTCATAAACGGATTGGTAAAATTTTGTCTCACTATAACCATCTTGCTAATGTTTCAAGTTTTTCATTCTCATTTTTAGGATCTAAATTTTTTTTTTTGCATTGAAAATGCTTCTTGACAAATATAACATTTATATTTTATGATTAAAATATATGATACGTGGTTGTAATTAGTGGCAGACCTCAACTTGAAAAAATTGCATCCTATAGTCTTAAATTTTAATATTTTAACACCATTAATTTTGATATTTTTACTCCACTAGATTCAAATTTTATTTTTTTACTTCTAAACTCAAATTTTAAATACATTTTGGTTTAAATTTTTTTGGATATATAGTTCAAAATTTTTGTGAGAATTTTATTAGGTTTAATAAATACAATATTAAGGTGATCTACTAAAAGAGAGCCCAACTAACTTAAACTTTCAAATTATTTTTATAACAAATTTCATTTTATTTTTTTAAAACCCAAATTAGCAAATGATAGAGTTGAGAGACTATTAAGTTTAAATCTCCTTCAAATTATGCCGCTCCCACTGGTCCTAGGTCCAAGGACCGCCCTTGGTTGTAATGCAATGCCTTTTTTCTTTGTGAAGTAATGCGATGCCTTTTTTCTTCTTAACACATTATATGCTCTAATGTTATCATCTTAAAATCTAATTCAATTCCATTTTATTTGTTTTTGTAGATAGAAAGTGGATGGAGAATTTGCTAGACATTATTTGTTCAAGTACCAATGTTGGTTTGTAATTTATATTTATTTAGAATATTCACAGTTTCACACATGAATTTGATGGGGAGAATTCAAAGTTCCAAATATTTTTGTGAAAGAGCTTCTTTGGAGTTTTTTTTTTCTATATTCATGATTATTATATTGGAATTTTTGGATTATGAATGATGCTATTTTTATATGGAAAAAACTTAGGTGCTGTTTCATATATGCTTTTATACTGTTATCTAATAGATTGATGTCATGTGTCCTTTTTTATTAAATTCATTTTTCATATCAATTTTTTACTTTTAACGGTGTTAATGTTTAGAAAAAAATAGGTTATAATCTTTTTTCGCACAATTACCACCAGAATCTTCCTTCGTCCTTGAACTTTGATTTCTCTCTAAAGTCTAAACATTTTCTCATTGCCCGTCCATCTAATAAAGTTTAATCTCCATGTCTCTCTCTCTCTCATTAATCTATCATCATGGATGAAAGCTTTGGCTTCCAATCCTCACTTACTAAGAAAAACCAACGATGCATCCTCCATGAATACCAAGAGCGTGGATTACAAGATCGACGATGGGATATGATTGTAATGATACTTTGCTATTCAAGTTGCCGAGCCAACAAAAAAATTCTCCAATGAGACCTCTGGTGAGAACATGGTGGAAGAAGACAAGAGGCACAGGGATTGGGAAGTCACTGTTCAACGACACTAGACGGTGGAGAACTTCGATGATGCTCGTAACCACATGCTGGAAATAGCAGAGTTGTCCTCTATTTGAGGAGAGACTTGAGGGATCTCAGAAGACCCAAGTTTGCAAAACTTGTTATGTTGAATATTTTTAACAATCTATTTGGCTAACTTTGTTCTAGCACCGTTAAAACAATAAAGAGTAAGATAAAAGATATGTTGAAAAAATAAAACAGGTGGCATTTATTCATTTGAAAACAAGATGAAAAGTATATAACAAACAGCGCCTAAGTTTTCTCCTTTTTATATTAGTTCCAATATTCTATTTTATACTGTTTCTCTACTTCAATATTTAAATGAATTGTGAATTCTTTTTTATTTTCAGGAATTTGTAATCAATTAATCAATTTAACAATCAGTATCTGTAATAAATTTGATTGTGTAATTTTTTTGGCCTCAAAATTTGATTGTGTAATTACTTACAAAATTAATTGTTAAATCACAACTAATCATTCAAGTTTGAAAATAAATTAAAAGTGTTGATGGGAAGAGTTGATTATCTTTCATGTTTATTGGTGGCTTTGACTTTTGCATTTTAAAAATCCTGAGTTAATGAGGTTTTTATCCTGGTGTTTAATTGATTTTCTCATTTTTGTATATAATTATTTTTTATTAACGAATAGCACCACATCTATATTAATATAATTTTCAAATGAATATATATAGGTCAACCCAAATTTAGGTTATTATAATTTAATTAAATACAATCTAGGTGTAAATTTATATATTCAAAATACAATTCAAGAATACCTAAAATCTAATTAAGTCAAATTAATTATGAGATAACTTGTTTATTGGAAAGATTTGAATTTGATTTGCTTCAATTCATTACATATTCTATTTTGAATTTGCAATTATTAGCAAAAATGTTTTGAATTTAAAATTATTTATTAAATTTTGACTTAAGATATAACTGATTGATGCGAATCAATCAGACAATTTTTTTTAAAAAATATGAAATTGATTAATTGCAATTTATTTTAGATTAAATATGATTCTAATTATGTGTTGAAATGGAATTAAATCCTAATTTTCAATCTAATTAGGAACTATTTTATTAGAATATTTGGAGGTTTGATTAGTTTCAGTTTAATTATTCAATGGCATTTTAGTTCAAATAATTTATGGCATTTTTTTGAAAGTTAGGCAATTTTTTTTAGATTGGAAAGATTTGAAACTGATTCTTTGCAATTTATTAAAATTTAAACTTTATTCAAGATTGTTTGCCAAATTTTGATCTAAATTTTACTTTTTGAATTTATAAGTTTATTTTTTCCTTTGAAAAATTGAAAGTTGATTGAACGCCAAATAAATTTTAATTGGAAATCCATTTATTGAAAGTGGACGCACAACCTAATTGTTCTAGGTCTTTTTTTAATAAAAATAACTTATAAATTATATAGTTTTTATGATACAATGTATATGTTTGTATAAAGAGTTTTTCATTTGGCCAATTAATATAAAGAGTTTCTAGAATTAGAAGAAATTGAATTAATAAATATTTATAGAGTTGATATAATTAAGTTAAAAATTTCTACAGAACTTATATACTTTTTCTTTTTCATACTATTCTTTAATTAAAATTTAACATGTAGATCTTTTAAACTTTTTTAAACTCAAGAAGTTAATATTTTTAATATATAATTAATAACTAAATCTATAATATATTAAAAAATAATCTCCATGTTAACTTTTAATTAAAAAATAATGCGAAAAGTACATAAGAAAAATCATATAAGTATTTTCCTAAAAATTATTCATGTATGTAGAAGGAGTAATATTTTAGAAATTTATATGTATCTTAATATATATTTTTGTAAAAAAAAAGTATTAATGTCATTGACCTTAAAACATACTCTTTCAATTCGTATTATAGGATATTTTATATGATAAGTTTCTAGTTCAAAATATAAGTTGTTGGATTTTTTTTTATTTTACCCATGTCTTTAATTCTTTTTTGCTTCTCATTTAAAATCTTACAATGATAATAAAATGGAGTATTTAATAAGGGTAAAATAGAAAATATTAATATTTTTTGCATTGATTTTAATGAAAAATAATTTTCTTAATACACATATCATTGATATAAAATATCTTATAATGTGAATCGAAGGAAGTAATATATTTATTTAAAAAAGTAAGTTAAACTTTCTAAAAAATAAACATTGAAATAAGTAAGTTAGAATTGAATTTTTTGAGAATTTAACTTCTCTATAAATATAGTTCTATGAAAAGCTTTCTATGAAAATATGACAAGCAATGCCTTATTGTTTTTTTCTAAATGTGTATGAAATTCAAAAGCTAAAATAGAAGATCAAATCTATTAGTATTCGAAATTGAAGATCTGTAGAGTTAGCTAATGAAATATTGGCAAAAAAAAAAACTGATGAAATGAAAAAGGATAAAGCGACAAGGTTCCTGCAAATATAAGGTGTGTTTAGGAGCCAGTAGAGAACATGGTTAGAGGCTAAAAATGAGTTTGATGAGATTTTATTAATGTTTGGGTGTTAAAAAGGGACCATATTGCCACCATGATTTTTGCTCAAAATGAGTCGCAGGAGAAGCAGTTCGGTTGATGTTTTTTCGTTCTGCTTCTCTATTTTTACTTATATTTATTTTAAAATTAGATAAAAATATACTAATAAAAATGAGAAAAAATGAAAAAATTAGAAAAATAAAATTTTCATAAAATTTCTTCTATCTATTAATCAAAATGTCCCTTCAAAATTTTAATTTTTATAGATCATAACCTGTAAGAAAATTTTATATAAGATATACTTTGTTTTCAATTAAATAATTGTAAATTAAATTTTAGTCCAAAAAAATTAAATTAATCATAGAATAGAGTTTAAGCTCAATTTGAAGAAAAATTATGAGTTTTGTCAAAACTAATTTTCAAATAAATTATTTAAATATAAACACGTTAGTCCAAAATCAATTTTTATTATAACTATATTGTAAAATCAATAATATTAAAACTCATTTTTAACTAATTGAAAACCAAACGGGCCTATAAAGAGTGGAATAAGGGGTTCTTACATATGCGGCTACGTTTTTTTTTTTATCCCAATTCATTTAATCACGAGATGTTATCACTTTTAGTAAATAAGGATATATTACTATTTAATAATTTATTCATTATTTTAGTTTAAATTACAAAATGATTTTTATGATTGTTTTATGGGGAAAAAAAGATAGTTGCTATGATTTTTTGGGCTAAGGATGATTGTTATGGTTGAATGGGTATGATTTGTAATAAATTTTATTCACTAAATAATTAAAAATCAAAATGTAACTTATTACAGATTATATATTTTTTTTTATTCAACCTCTCCATATCCAAAAATCATATTAGACTTGTATAATTCAGGTTGACCCAATTAGAACCACAAGCACAATAAAAGTTCTCCCAACAACTATTATATCAAATGCAATATTATCAAAATAAGTTGGTGATTGAATTGGTTAAGGTACTAATTTAAAGTTTTATAGTTTAATCATGGTTAGATTATAATTAAATCGATAATAATAAAATTAATATATTTTTTATTTTGTAAGTTATATATATTGCAGAAAATTAAAAAATAATCCTTAATAAGTTTCATAACTTAATATTAAAATCTAAATAAGTTAATATTTATTGATAATCACATTTTAAATTCAAAATAATCAACTAATTATCTATTATTGTATTATGGCAAAAAATATTATTATATTATTTATTAAGTAAATTTATCATTATTAATAATTTTGTATCACAATAATGTTTATATAATATTAATGTTATATAATACTAAAAATAATATTATTTTATTTTAAAATTAAGAATAAAAATTAAAAAATCGACAGGTTTATATCAGTTTTATCAAGTTCATGGCTGATTCTATTTGTTTTCAATGGACTCTTCCCCTTTTCATATGGAACTAAGTACCAGTTTCTAGTTAAATTGGTTGAAAAAGATGGTTTGGTCCGATTGTGATATCTTAAATAATCCGTAGGTGGTGCTAGTTAATGTCTAAAGCACACAAGACGTTATTGTTGTTGAGAGTGGAGAGGTTCCTAGACGAGAAGTCAACTCCACTGGAAGATCAAGTTACGTACGCGTAATTTCAGAAATTAAACCAGCAGATGGAGCAACAAGAAGAAACAAAAAATGGCGCTCGATTTTTAAGTTGATGAATTATTAGGAATGTGAAGTTATTTGGGGTTTAAGAGTCTGAAAATCCGAGAGGCTCAAGCAATAGGTCTCAATGGGGTTCCATACCTCATCATAGCCATCATTCTTCATTTTACAGATGTTAATTTCAGAATATATACTCATACAGCTCTTCAAAATAAATTACATGCCCAGTATACTATTTGCGATAAAATGAATGAATTTCAGCAATAAGTTGCTTCAAATGCAGCTATTTCGATTAACAAGTAGCTCTCCAGCTTCAGCTTCAGCTCTACTGGTAAGAAGGAACCTCCTCTTAGTCATGATGTATTTTATTCATTAGAATATAATCTTCCCTCGTTCTGAATAACTAACTATATTCAATGAATCCCATAAATCAGGTACACTGGATCCCCAAGCATGTGTTTGGGAATGATTGGCACTCAGAGAGAGTGGGAACTCTCTTATACGTTATTTTTGCTGGGATTACTTTCTGGGCAGTGGTTTCTGGAATCTTTCACAAGTTGGGAATATAATGTCAGCTATAATTAAGTAAAGACTCAGGACTCAGCCTTTCCTGTTTGTTTCACTGTTTCATGATCTTTATTTCCTTGCTCTATTTTTCATTCCTTTTCGTAATTTTCAGTTCTTTTTTTTTAAAAAAGGAAAGAGTTGTACGTTTTTTCTTTGGCCACAGAAGTGCTGTAAGTGAGAACTGTGAGAGTGTGTGCCAGAATAAGTGCTCAGTGCTTTCCACTAAAAGAAGCATCAGACAAAAGGGGGTACAGAATTGACATTTCTTTTCTAGAGAGGGGATGTATGAGTTGTCAATTTTTCTTCCTTTCTTTTACCCCTTCTTTGGTGCATTGAATTTGGGGGGATTGGGTGTCAAGATGACCCCCAAACAGAAAAAAAAAAAACAACCAAAAAACGAACAGAAACAACAACTAAGAAACTTCCGCTGCTCTGCGTGGCACTATGAGTTGTCAATTACATCTCAAGGCTCAAGCCATATGGGTACAGATGGGAACACTCGATTAAAAAAGAAAGACGATTTACAGATAGTTGTTTTCGTTGAATCGGAATTCTCGTCACTAAAATAGTTATATATATTATTAAAAAATAAAGATAAGTTTACCAGAGGCCCGTTTGGTTTATTTTCTAGGTGACCATGGAGTGAGAATTTAGATTCTATTTTCATACTTGGACTGTTTGGTTAGATATGAGAGTAGAAATCTGGACTCCCATAGGAATGAAGATGACCCGAGATTTGGGAGTTAACTTTCCTACCTTGAACATTGACTTTGTTTATTCCAAACATTAGGAATAGAGACCAAATGATAGAAATAACCTTAATTATGAAATAAAATTCTTAAAATACCCTTAACATATTATGTACCCCATTTTCTCTTTAAAATTCTTCATTAATTCATACAAGTTATTTAGTGGAATTTTTCTATATGATTTTTTTCTCTAAAAATATTTAATTTAAAAAATTTTAAATAAAAAATAATAAGAATTGAAATATACGTAAGTTTCTATTCTACTTTTTATATTGCAATTTATACTTAGATATTTTTTATTTAATAAAAATAAAAATATGTAAAAGCTTAAAATATGAAGTTATTGTCTGAAAAAAAAAAGTCACCCATTTGTAACTAAAAAATAAATAAAAAAAAAGTTATGTTATGAACACAATATTGAAGCAATTGATGTTGGGCTAAATTTTTACTTAGGTATAATTCTGACTTTTTACATATTATTTACATCTCATTCCATCATTTTCTTAAGTCCAACCAAACAAATTCAAGTTGTCATCTATGTCTTTCATATGGTGAACCAAACAAAATTTTAACTTACAAAATTTCATTTCATTTCATTCCCAACCATTCCATCTCAATTCATTCCCAAAAATTCTAAGAATCAAACGGGCCCTAAGTGAAAATGGACTTTACATGCAATTATATTTGTTTGTATTAATTTATTTTTCTCAATATATATTGTATTTTTCTAAGGGTTGATTTTCTTTTCTTTTATCAATCTCCAAGTTTCCTAATTTACCAATCTTTAATCCCATATCAGTTAAACCGCATCAATAAAGCGTATAGTTAGTAAGATGGAGGAGCCCTACTTTGACAAATCAATTTTAAAATGGGAGCCCAGAGAAAGTTGTTTTTGGGTCTTCTCTGACGTCAAGCACGTTCTTCTTTAATAAAGACAGGTCGGGATAAATATGATAATGGTTTTGTGAAATTAACAGCACAGGCATCACATCACTCCATATATGATGCTGACAAAAGGGAGGAAAGACAGAATCTTAAAAGTATCAATTTCTGAGAGAAAATGGGAAGAATCTTTGATGAGCAGAGAACCAGATGGGGGCTGGCTATATATCCCTGATGTTAATATTTTTGGGAAAGAAAGAAACCAGATCATACTATGTGTGCTAGAATAGATATAAAGCTCCAAAAGACCAGGCACCCAGCAAAACTTCTGCTGGCGTTTCTTTTGCTGGAATAGCCAATTTTGATATATAAAATATCTGCTGTACCTGTCAATAGCCATCAAATGAGTAATAAACGTTTATAATGATTGACGTTAGGACATGTGGTTACAAACCATGATATTAACGATAGAATTAAATAATTAAGGTGTCTCTGAAAGCCACTTTGCTCTACGTAACGTCCGTGTAGGGAACAACTACCTAAGTTCTGAATAAAACCACCAACTACCTATACAAGTTTTAAGTGGTTAACTGTGAACATCAGAATCCCCAGTTTTTCTGTGATGCTCTTCAGGCAGTGCATGCCTTTTTTTAAAAACAGAATATTTTAAAAAGACAAGACTGCTACCGATTTTTATAATAGTTAGCTGCAGAACATGAACGAAATGGAAATATGATTATGACTTTACAATATTTCATCTGCATCTACTCGCTAGTGGAAATATTCTCACTGTCTTTCCGTCTACATCTCCTACTTGCTGCTGCCTTCTCATTTCTTTACACCAAGTTAGGATTACAAGAGCTCTATGACAAAGGTAATCATTTTCATAACCTATATTTCACAATTACATCAAAAGACCAGACCCAATTACACTGTACAGAGGCACAGGTCCATCCAAAAGGCACAATTGTCAACCACCACCATGGATCACATCACTCCCAACCCATCAACATTCTCCAAACTCCTTCCTCAATCTTGCTCCTTGCAACATGCAATCCCTCCCCTTCATCGACCAAGATTCTATACACTTCCCACTCTCTGTCCCCAATCATATGCCTTCCAATTTCAGCCTGTTACAACAATTACCAACAATATTAACATGCAGTCTGTTCAAAAAAACAATTATGAACATGTGCAACTTGTACTTTTCCATCTACATCTCTGGTTTTGTTCAACCCTATCTTTCAGAAAGAAAGGAAGAAATCCACCAAGTTCAGCAGCGACCTTGGGGGAAATGGCTTAACAATTTAAGCAAATATAAGAAACTAAACAGCAGAAAGCGTAGATATAGATAAGTAAGTACCAGAAAGACGCAAGTGTCCAGCCTTTTGAGAGCAAGAGTGATATCATAAAACACAAGAGGTCGTCCTTTGCCTGATAACTCCACAGGGTTTGCAACTAGAAGCTCAGTATCAGGGCCCTTGCTCACAACAGCTACTCTAAGAGGACGAAGTAGTTCCATCCTAAGGCGAGATGTCAATGAGTTCCGTTTGCTGGGGTCAACTATCTTTTTCCCGTCTGCTTGCATGATGAACAAGTCAATCTCACATTTTCCTCTAGGTTTTGTAGAGAAGCGCCCATAAGAAATCTGGTTCATTCACAATGTTAGATTTTACAGTGAGGCTCTATGCCACTGTGCAATGCATGCAGCCTTTTCAGATTTCAATTTACAATACCTGAATATTGTAGTCCTTCAGAGTTCTCATGATGTCATAAAGAAGACCTTTATGGTCTTGGCACATAATTTGGACAAGCGTATGAGCTGGACTCAGCAAGTTATCCATTGTAATAGAAACCCTCTCGGAAGAGAGAATTCCACTCTGACCAGAACCAGGCGATTCCAAATCAAAGACATCTTCTGTGATTGCAGTTGGAAGAAAAGGAGATGCTTGGGAACATGCAGTAATTTCTGGGCCAACTAATTCAATGTCAATAGTGATTATGGCATCCCCTAATATTGCTGTTAAGTGTTCAATCGTGTCATCCCTCCTCTTCTTTGTATGTAGAAGCTCCCTGATATAGTTACATCATCAAGGAGAGGATTACAATAGTAAGCTAAAAGAAGAAGGAAATTTACACAAACAGACATTTTGAGAACAACAAACTAATAATTTCTATTTTCATAAAAACACATTTCAACATCCTCTAGTATTTAAAACAATTTGGAAGGCTTACAAATCTCAGAATAAGCTTGTTTCAAAAGATACATAATAAATGTACAACCTGGTATCTGTGATGAAAAACAGATCCATCACTTTTCCATCAGGTGTAGTAGATACCTTCACTTTCTTTATGTTAAGCTCTAGCTCACAAAGAACCTCGGTAACATCTGTGGACATAAGACATTTCATATTTAGTCCTGTATACTAAATTCCAAACTAAAACCACATCACATATTGATATGGTCTGATGAGAAACAAATATCTTATTGAGATATCTACAGTCTGGGTGGGTACATTCAAGTAGTGTAAACGTTCGTGAATAGTACAAAAAAAAGCTTTGAAACCATCGCCTGTTCACTTTTGTTTTTGCGTAATTTTCATAGCAATCTAACAAATCTCTATGATCCATTTCCTGCTTCTCCGAAAAAATCTCAGAACAGCAGAAAGGGGTAAGAGGATGGGGAATAACACACGAATGAAACGCCAAAATCACGGGTCTTGATGTTATCAGGGGAAAATCAAGAAACAGTTTAGCGCACTGAAGAAGCCTTGGCCTGACTAAAAGTTGTAAAACTCTACCAGCAAATTACAAACATATAAAAATTGGTAATCAAAGATCAAGACTTACCATGTAAAAGACCTTTACGATCATGGGAACAAAACTTCAAAAGGAACACGTCGGGAGGCTTGGGAGGCTGCAAATCAGAGCGGTAATAAGAGATTCCAGAAGCGGAAGAGCAAGAAGGGCATATCTCAATTAGCCTCTTCTTTAACAAACTCCACCTCGTCTTGGGTTTCCCAGTCACCCAGAACACTATGTAACACCATTTCCCATCTGTCGATACATCTTCAATGCAGCAAAAACAAAAGAGAAAAAAACAAAGAGAGAGAGTGAGAAGACAACCAAAGATTAAAATCACTCCCAAATTCAACAAGTTTGCTTCACAGAATCAAAGACAGAAAGTAAAGGCCATCTCGAACTTCGCAGATTGAATCTTGACAGCGGAGAAAATCACTTGCTTAAACAAAAAAACAAACACATCCATCTATCAAATTTACAGATATAGCAACATCAATAAGGGAAGGAAAATAAACGGATTATCAGAAATTCCAACCCCATCTAGCATTTCTGACCGAATTGGAGGCTCATATGAACGTTGAGTTACCTCCTTTGACAATGCTCAAACCGAAGAAGAGTATGATGCGACACAAATCACAACCCAGACCAGTCTTATCGGGGCAATTCACAGTAATCACGCTTGGGTCACCTTCTTTCTCCGGCGGCCGGATAATTACAACGTCGTCGTACAGTATGCCCATAATGTTATTCTGCTACTGCTACCCCTTCTTCTTCCAGCTCTTCTTGTTGAGAGAAGTTTTGAGCAGAAGGATTCACTACTATTCTTCGCTTTTAAGAAAAGTTTTAACTGTGTTGGTGTAGGTTACAGTTACAGAGAGGCAGGAAGAAATGAGGAGAGGACCCCAGAAAATAAGGAACGGAGCGCCACAGTTTTCTTAGTTTGCCTTCAGCTTCAATTCAATGCTTGACGTCATTGGGGTTGTTGAACCTTTTCCAATTTTTCTCTTGTTTCTCTTCTCTCGTTTTTATCGAACTTATGGGCCTTGAGAATATCGAGCGCACCGCAGTATTTCCAGAAGCAATGAAAATTACATCCTTGGATTCATAAGAAAAAAAAATTACATCCATGGATCTTACTAATTTGCAGAACTTATTAAAAAAATACCATAAAAAATCAGTTACCGATAAGGTTCAAGAAGCTTTAATTTTCATCTATTTATATCAAAATTCAAGTTTTTATCTTCAAAAATTACTTGTGTTTTTCAAATTTTTAGTTGTTAGCTTTTTGAAGTTATTGCTTTCTACGAAATTTCTCCAATTAAAAAATGTTTTTACTAAAATTTTATTTCTAAAGATTAATTTAAAACCGCTTTTGACCAACAAGGTTGTAAAAAATAGCAGTTGGGGGATTACTTTTGTCTGACTGTCTCTGAGTGCACGCTTTTGGTCAATAACAACTGGAAATGGCAATGACAATATTTTTTTTTTATAAGGAAAAGCACAAGCAATATCAATGGTAATCACAATGCTAACTAATATAAGAAAATCCAAAACGAATAAACCATTTTTTTCATTTTATACTTTAATTACATTTCGTTCAGTTTAAATTATTAGAACTAATTAGAGAAGTTGTTAGTTCAAAAAATATACGAGCGCATGAATTTTGAAAATATGAATCAATCAACTGAATCAGTAAAAATTTCTTTATTATACCATTTAAATTTTTGAAAACCAATTTTACATTTTATTAATTTTATAAATAAATAAAATTACATTCTACTTCTTGAATTATTAAATAAATACAATATCGATATAAGTTCTGAAACATAATATTTTATTCCACGAATTGTCATAAAAAGTAGAGTAACCATTCATCTATTAATGTCTAAAAGTCATGTAATATTTGAAAATTGAAAGTCAATTTCTATCAATCAATTGTTTGAAAAAAATTATTATTATGACTTTAAAAAAATATAAATAAATATTTTCAAAGAAGTGGCACGAGCCAAATTGATAAGGGCTCAAGAACAACTTTATAGGTCACGTAGCTTCGAGGAAGCTTCATAAATTCGCTTGCGGAGAAGTTGGAACCTTCTCACGGATATACTATAGTATGTCTCGTGGTATGACAATATAATATCCATGATATATTGATATGATATGAAATTTTTCTTTTTAGGTAGCAGCTACTACTTTATCGGATGTCCCCGAAGGGACAGGTAGCAGCTACAATATTCTTATTTTCAAGTATCTACTATCTGCCTATCACCCAAAAGAAAAAAAATATCTAACTGCTCATGACTCGGACCATTTGGAAACACAAAAACCCGTCAGAGATTTCAAGTATCTGCCATCTACCTATCACCCAAAAGAAAAAAAATATCTAACTGCTCATGACTCGGACCATTTGGAAACACAAAAATCCGTCAGAGATAATAATCATTTGGATTACTTTTTTATAATTTTTTTTTAAATAATTATAATTTATAAAAATAAAATTGAGATAAAAATAAAAAAATTTACTGTAAATTTATTTGAATAAAGAAAATGATTGTTAAAAATTATAATTTAATTTATAAAAATATAAATCTTTTTATTTTTTATTTTTTTTTGGGGTTAAAACGTGATCTTCTTTCTTAGCGGGTCATTCAAGAAATCTTCCCTTTTAACTTTTCTCAAGACTCTCCTACCCAACAACCCCCCACAAAAAAAAAATTTGAAGTAAAAAATTGAATAAATATTTTTCAAACAAAAATATAATGAAACTATATATAAAACTTATTTTGTACTCTCACTCACTCCATTTTTTCATTAATTTTTCTTAATTCAAAAATCTAGTTTCTTTTAAATGATTAGAGGAAACATTAAATTGAGAGAAATTGTCACTAATCATTTTCCACTCTATGTTGTGGAAATATTTTTTTCTTTTTATATTATAAGATAATATTATAAATTTTTTTTATTTTTTAATATTAGATAACATGTAGTAATTTATTATTTTTTCCGTATTTATTGTATTATTAATATTGAGAAACCTTCCCACAACATTACTGGGATGGAGGGAGACCCCGTTCTCATTCTCATGCCTGAGAATCTTTATATGTATAATCGTTAAATTTGTGCATATCCATCAGTGGGATGTATCATTTTAATCGGTCATTGCCATATTTGTTTGGTCTTTTATATTACTCTCTCTATTATCTATTTCATATTTTTAAAGAATTAAGGTTCCTAAAAAAAGTCATTCTATAAAATATATGCATAATTTATTATTTGTTTTTCATTTTTACCCTTTTTGGAAATATCAAAAAAAGTTATTATAAAAAAATTAAGAGAGATATATTTAAGATGAGTTATAATTTAATTAGCATAATTTTGTAAAGTTAAGATAATTTTTAAAAATATCTAGACTCTTAACTAATTTTTTAGATATATGTAAGATAAGTAAATATGATTTATAATACTCCCTTCATTCCAGTTTATAATACACTTTTAACTACCACACATATGTATTAAGACAATAATTAGTAAGCAAATTTTTTTCTATTATTTCTCATATTACTCTTATTTAATAATACTTCTTACATTAATAAATTGTAATCATTTTCTCCTTCATTTTTTTTTCTGAGTTTCCATAGGTCATTAGCAATTGTAAAGAGTGAAACTTTTGGGAAAAATTCTCCTTCATTCATTTATGGTTTGACCAAACTATTAAATAATTTTCATTAAATGCATTAGTGACCGTTAAATATATAAGTTTACTTATTAAAATCAATACTGAAAAGATAATTAAAAAAATATAATATAATTTGTATAATGCATTATATTTTAAAACATGAAGTTTTTAAAATAGTACAATATATAACATAACGGAGGGAGTAAGAAATAAAGAAAGTGTTAGGAATAAATAGTTTTGAATTTGTAATTAAAAGTTTTAATTGGAACTTAAATTTTGAAGATGACAAAAATAAAGTACTAATCTCAAACTACAGGCGAGGGGTCATTGACGTGGGACCCACTGCAGCGACCTTCCGAAAACGAAATGCGCCACGTGCTTTTTGGTGAGGGCAAATGTGGGGGGCCGATGATCAGGGATAATTACTAATTACTACTTGTTCATCGTGTCATCTTGCATTATGCTTCAAAATCGGGTGCATTATTTTTGTATTGAAGCCTGGCGAATTATGCTACTAGCTGTGTGGAGGAAAAAAGAAAAATGCACATAAAACGCAATGTACGGCGGCATTATTTTCCATGAACAGGAACCAACGAAATATAAAGCGAAAAGTGAAACCATCTTATCAAATTTAGAACCGCCGGAGACGTTAGTTTCGTTCTCAGATAAGCATAAACGCTACTAAAGAAAGGAACATCATATTGAATGGGAATTATTTATATTCCTATGTATTTTTCTTTTATTTTATTTTGTGAGACACAATATTATATATATAAATTAGAAGATAATGGAATAATTAGAAGAAGAGAGTAGGGATGAGGCATTTGACACCGTCGGGCCCATGGGCATTCTGATGAATATTGAAATGGATTAGTTGGAAAGCCACTCGCATCCTAATCATGTACTTTAGAATCTCATTTTGTCATTGTGGGTTCCTCTTTCTCACCTAACTGCTCATCGGATTGCTTCCTTCCCATCTCGGTCTCTTTTGCCCTTTCCTTTTCTTCATTTCGATTATATATTCTCTTTCCTAATTAACCTTTCAAGAAAGAGGAGATTGAAAAACAAAAAATTATACATAATTTCTTTAACGCGTAGACAATACTTTTTTCTTTAAACTTAATTCATTTCTCGCCCTTGGGTGCAACTTAAATGGCAAACTTTTTTTAAAAAATACAATGAAGACCTTTGAACATAGACTATACTCTCAAAACTCAAGGGCAAAACAACAATGATATTTACAAAATTTACTTTTATCTTGTGCATCATAGACAAAGAAAAATGAGTTTGTATAAGTTGAATTGTGTGTTGATTGGTTCAGTATCAATAAAGAGATATAACTCTATAATAATATTCATAAATTTAGATAACAAAACACTTCTCTTGATGTTTCGTGAACTATCATAATTATTCATCAATAATTATATTATAACTAATCTTTTTATAAAAAGTACTCTCTCCTGGCTATAATATAAATTATATTTCAGAAATTGTATATATATCAAAGACATGAGTTGAAAATTGGTTAACTAGTTAAACTTGTAAAAAATGTATAGTTTTCCACTATTATTTTTACTAAATGAATTAAATTTTATTGTTTTTTCTCTCTCACTTCTTACTTGAAGCTAATAGAAAAATAAAAAATTATTCATTAATCATATAATACCTAAACATAATTTATATTTTGAAAACAAAATAATTTTTCAAATCATGACTTATATCATGCATCAATTGAATAACATCTTTCTATTAAAGTTACCACTAAAAGACTCCTCATTTCATTTAAATGAAAATCTTCTCACAAACAATACTCCTTACTTCAAACTTTGCATGATAAATAAAAAAAATATTCATTCTATTAGTGAAAAACAAAATAAAGAAAATAAATACCTGTACACTTGTATGGCACAACAATGAGTTAAAGGATTCGAAAATAATGAAAAGGTTATGACCCTACACAAACTAAGAGAGGGACCCACAGAATTGGATGAGGATTCCGTAGATTCATTATAGAAGTAGATGGATGCTATCACTGAACCGAAGGTCTTTCTCTGTCGGCAGTTATCCGTTTATTTTTATCCTCCCTCTTATCCTTTTTTATTAAAGATCTATTTTAAAAGTTTTTTATGATTTTAAATATAAATAATTTTTATAAATTTTTATAGTATTAATTATTTTATTTTAAAAATATATTTATTTAATCATGAGAAAGAATGTGAATTATTTGAATGTGTAGTATTTTTTGAAGGAAAAAAATGAAAAACGTATTAATTTAAAGATAATTTTAATGGTGTAATAAACTTTTCTTAAATTTAATATGGTAGTTAGATTTGACTTACATTAAATATCGGAGGGAGTATCTCATTTAAGTTTTAGCACAAACTAAAAAATATAAATAATGTATTAAAATTATTTTAAATTTTATAATATATTCTTCAATAAATTTGTAGGTAAAAAAAATTTCCTCTAATCTTATATATAGTGTTTTTTATTTTAATCCTAAATTTAGGATCATTTACACCTTTAAAGTAGTATTTATTATATATTTTTTAAAAAAATTTCTATTTAATGTATTTTATAAAAAGAGAAAGGAATCAAATAAATGTAATTTTAAAAAATATTGTGATTCTCGAAAGAATTGAAATAGTTAATTAACTTTAACTCTTATTCTTAATTTACGTGATTTAGTTAAAATAATTTTATATTAAGAATTAAGAAAGTAATTAATATTATTTTTAACTTTTAAAAGAACAATTAAAGGTATAATTAAAAAATTAGTAATTAATATTATTTTAAATTTAAAAATAATAAATCAATATAAATAAAAATTTTCTTAAAAAGTAACCTCTTCATAAAGAGACGAAGTGCACAATGAATGAAGTCATTAGTACTAATTTTTTTTTATCATAATTACTACTTTGTTAGTACATCCAACATGGTGGGTTTTTTAAGAAGGAAGTATAAAAAAGAAAATGCATGTTATATAAAAAAAATTTATCTTAATATATTTTATAGCCAATATTATAACTTTTCAATTGAAAATTTTATTATATTTGACAGTCAATAATGACTATTTAATTAAAAATTAGACACCTTAAGTGGATTTTATTTCTTATTCTATCTTTTTAAAACTTATTTTCCTTCTATCAAATATGACAATAGTGAATGAGAACCTTCTAATCAAACGAGCTGAGCTAGAAACATTAAACCTTCAATCCTGTGATTTGGGGAAGAGGTGAGTCACAAATTCTTATTTGTTGGGTCCAACCCCAATTTTTAAAAAAATTAACATTAACATTAATATCAAATATAAAATTTATTATAAATTACGTTATATACAAATATACTCCTTCAATTCATAAAAATTATCATTTTAAGTTTTTTCATATTCATCAATGAGGTAATTAAAGGATTTAAAATATTGTAAACTTTAATACTCCCTTCATCTATATTTTAAGGTAATAAGTGAATTTTTTTTTATTTCATATTATAAAGTAATATGATTTTATTTGTCAATTTAATTTATTCTCATTAATGTAATGTCTAATATTATAAATTGTATTGATTAATTATGTTTAATATGGGTAAAATAGAGATTTTTGGGTTTTTTTAGGAATTTAATAATATTATACAATTTTCTTAATATAAGTTAAATCTCACATACTACCTTCTAATATAGAATGGAGGAAGTAATATTTTACCAAAATATCTTTAATTTAAATGCCCTCTTAAATGATATTTCCTCTTATTCACAAAAACATTCTTTTTAGGGTTTTTCACACCTATGAAGAAAGCTATAAAATGATCTACAACGCGGTAAAATTCAACCGTATTTTAACAAAATAACCTTAATTGAATGCTTTCTTAAATAATCTATTTGATATTAATAAAAAAGAAAAATAGTAAAATAAATTATTAATATTTCATTGAAATTTTAAAGTGATAAATATTGTGAAAAATTTTAAAAATCCTAAAATGACAATTTTTACAAACTACGGAAATACTTTTGATGTTGATGAAGAATAAAATAATAAAATAAATAATTAATGTTTTATTGAAAGTATAAAGTGATAAATATTATGAAAAATTTCAAAAATCATAAAGAGCTAATTTTTACAAACAGAAAGGAGTAGCAAATAAAAAGATTTATTCTCTAATTTTGTGTAATGTATGATATTTCTTAATTAGTTTTAACTATACCTATTTTAATGCAGTAGTGTTATCCGTGATTTTTTACCTCCCTTTTTCAATCGTTTTCTCAAATCTTTTTTGACCAAGTAATCGTTTCTACACGTAAGAAACCTCGACTTCTCTAAGTAAAATTCCCTCTTCCTTGCTTCTACGAACAAGACTACCAGCAAACTAGTCTCAGTCAAACTCCAGCATCACCGACTTTCATTCACATGAACAAGGTCATAATTTTGTCTAATTTGCTACTTATATGCAAATATTGGATTAATAGAAACGAATTGCATTGGTATTTGATAATGAATAAATAAACAATACCCAGTTAAGTGAGAAGCATATAAAATACTTTTAATTACCATATACTTAAATTTTGACGTGATCTAATAATAGGTGAGATTGGGCTCTCAATATCAGAATTCCTTTCATTGTGCTGTGATCTAAGTTTTCCTTGTCAAGCAAGCAAAAGACAAAATTTAAATCATTTTATTAGAGTTGACAACTTGACATACTAACAAGAGATTAAAATATTTAATATTCGACCCCACGATATAAATTTCTCTCTCAGTTGATGGTCTTTGGGAGAGGGCTCTATCAGTGAATCCATCTTTTGGGCTTTTTAATAAATGGGCCAAGAGCCCAATTTCTCATTACAGCCGTTTTTCCAAATTCGGGCAACTCCCGTATGCATATTTCCATTAAAGACTAGATAAATTTTATCTTTAAAAAATTTAAATAATATATACTAAACATATTATATAAGGTTTTTCTCTTATTATCCTTTTTAATGAAAGGATAAAACTCTTTTCCTATCTACCGAATAACCAAAAAGAGCAACTAGTTTAACCTTCACCATTTGGCCTGAAAAATGATAAACTTCTCCTTCCCGTTAACAGAGAGAGATAGACACACACATGTACATGATGACTCTCATCACCATTTATGTTAAAGGACCGCTTCAATCACTCGTAGGGATTCTACAGGTGCACCGAAACAAGAGCTTATTATGGACACGATTAGAAACTACTACACCGAGGCCATCACTTGAAAACGGTTCTCCCGCAAACCAAATTGCAGAAGAAAGATCTGACTATGAAGGAGCTTGTATCATTGCAGACCTAACCGCGAAGGGCAGAGAGAGTCTCAAATGAATCAGAACCAGTAGACTTTTATCCGAATATTTAAGAAATTTCGATAACCTAGAAAAATATGAGAGTTTCTAGCATTTAATCTCAAGGCCCATAAGCCAAATTCGATTAAAGATCAAAGGTAGGTGTCCTACAACGCTACGATCTTCACATATCTTTGTTTGATATTGCTACATTGGATATCCGCTTTTCAGTTCAGTAAGCTTTTTGTAGACCATATTAGCGAAAGTTAACAAAGCATGATTCCAGCGAAATTGTTCTGATGAGGTTATATGCTACCAAAATCAAGTTCAGAAAGAAAGGGAATACCTTTGTGATTCACTGCCTCACTTGTATCTTGTCTCGATCAATAAATATCTCACAAACATATGGTGATGATCTGATGGACAAAATACAAAACTGAGATTTTATTCTTTAGTAGATCTATGACTTCTATAATAATAACGTGATAATATAATCATATTATCATAAACGGGACCACCTAATAGAAGCAAGACAACATGCTTCCATCCCAACCAACCATAAAGAAGCCTTCCATCAAGCAACCTCGCCCTTGCAAGGAACATCACTGCAGTGACAGACAGGCCTTCCAGAAGCTTCCCATCCATTGAACCCACGCTCCAGGACCATTATGTTTTTTATTCCAGGATCTTCTTTGAATTCCTCAATATAATTGGCTAGCCTCCGTGCACATGTTGGGCCACGAACCTATAAAAGTGTTTTAGCATATATGCCGCTTGCAAATTCAGAAACACAGTTCTTGAATCACACGAAGAGAAAATTGAAAGATATTCACAAAGATCAAAACTCCTACGGTACCAAGAATGAATATAATAAAAATAAAAATAAAAAAATGTAGCGGAGTAAATAAATATTTATGCTGCGTTTAGTCTAGGTCAATGGAGAAGGGTGGGAACATAATATCCACAGACGTAATCAACAAGTTTGAATCCTCATTTCCCATTCTCAACACAAGAGCTCTCATCCCATCAAACAATTGGAGGCATTCTTTATGCTGAAAGTCTGAAAATCTCAGCTTTAATCTGGCCATGGCCATTACATCTAACTCTTGAGTTTTGATCACATCAAATTTAGCCATGATCCTGATGCTAACTAAAACAGAAGTTTCATATTCCAAATGAACCATCAATGTCCACTTGTCAGAGTGTATGATCAATCCTACCAAAAAAATACCCAAGTCAATTCTAATTTGTGGTTTCAACAAGAAAATTGCTTGTAAATCAGCATCAAGTCATGCCTGAAAACATTCAGATGCAGCCAATTCATTTGTTTACCTTGATACAATATCCTGCCCAGCCATTCATTTTGTTTTTCTGTCATAAAAGATATAGTTTGAGTAGTATTTAATTGACTGCATTCGTTTAAGGTGCATTTGGTTTTGCAGAATCTTGAACGCCTTCTGAGTCAGTTAAATCCTCAATAGATTCAGATAGCTGCTCGAATAGGATTGCCCTATTTTGTAAGTAAAGTATTGTTTTAAATCCTTCAAAATCATGAGTGCCTTCTGAGTCAGTTAAATCCTCCATAGATTCTGATATTTGTTTGAATAGGATTGTCCTACTTGGTAAGTGTAGCAGTAGTATTGTTGTGAATCCTTCAAAATCTTGAGTGCCTTCTGAGTCAGTTAAATCTTCAATAGATTCAGATATTTGCTTAAAGAGGATTGTCCTATTCGGTTAGTGTAGCAGTAGTATTGTTGTGAATCCTCCAAAACCTTGAATGCCATCAGAGTCAGTTAATTCTTCAAAAGATTCAGATATCTGCTTAAATAGGATTGCCCTGTTTAGTGGGTGTAGGATTCTTGTGAATCCTCCAAAATCCAAGATTAGAACTTCCTATGATGATACAAACTTTATAACATGAGTGGTATAACTGCCTAAACTAATTAATGTTGATCGTAATGATAAGGCCCCTCAATAGCTGCATATACTGTGACTCACTACTAAGTACGCTTTATAGACACTAACTTCAACTATATCAGCACGAATATTCTAATTTTATAAGGGCCCAGCTAGAAACATTTTCCTGCTGTCCTCCCAACTCACTCAGAAATCAGTCGGTCTGAAAAACGAAGAAATAAATGTAATTGCAATTGTAGACGTTAAGAGCAGAAGCGAAGCAAACCTGACTTAGAGCACAGTGGAAGACAAGGGTGTCTTTGCCTTTGACTTGTTGAATGAGATTGGAGATGTTTTCCGAGAAAGAGCCGCTTGCGTAATGAAGAGACCCGGCTATATGCCCATCATAACCCCGCTCGTCGTCCCTTCAGACACAGAATCCATCAGCAAGAAAGATCAATTGAGTCAAACCAAAGTAGGAAAGAAAAAGCGAAACGACGGATCAGGCGCAAAGACAGAGAGAGGGAGGCGATCAAAACCTGACATCAATAATGGCAATATTTGGTTGGCGTCTGAGAGAGAGAAGCTGAGAGCCAGTTATGTAGGAGATGCTGCGAGCCATCTTCTTCCCCCAGTGACCTCCACTACTCCGCCTTTCAGCCGATTTTTCTTTTGCTTCGTTTGTTCGTCTGTTATTCCTTAGGGCCCCTCGCTTGTTTGGAACCGCTAGCCCTTTTTCCCCTGTCAGACTCAAAATAATACTCCAACTTTACTGTCCCTATTCTGAGATATTATATGATGTTTTTAATTATCGCAAGTATTTTAAGAAAAGTTAGTTACAGTCTAAAATTAATGAAAAAATTGTTTGACATTCTCATTTTATTCTTAAGAAGAGAATAAAAATACATTAAATAGGAGGAGAGAGAAGTTAATTGAGACTTATAATAAAAACATTTAATAGGTACAAAATTAAAACTAAAATTAAATTTATTACTTAACATCTTATTTTTTGGACCAGACAAGTTTTCTAAATAACACCCTATAACAGGGACCGGAAGGAGTATATGCTTCCGGATATTATTGGATCATTTAAGGTTGCGAATGTTATAATATTAATTGTGGCAAAAAAATAGCATATTATAATATTAATTAATATTTTTAATAATATTAATTAATATCTAATTAGCTTCAAATATATAGAGTATAATGAATAATAGTATTAATTTATTCATTAATATTTATAAAAGTATTTATATGTATTTTATCAATTTAATACAGTATCAAATTTAAGCATATTGTTATGAGTTCCTCCACGCCTCAAATAGATTATTTTTTTAACTATTGATTGGGATGTCTTGGTGCTAAAAAAAAAGTATTTTATTGGTTTTGGATTATATTAAAAAAATGTATGTCATTTTTATACTTTTATATCTTTTATCAATTAAAACTGTATTCTTCAACATTCATAAGTGAGATAAGATTCTTTGGAGGATATCATGTTGGGTGCTAGATTAATCCATTTAAATATATATATATATATATATGTGTGTGTGTGTGTATTTTTACCACTATTTTAAATATATCTTTGGGGGGAGTTACATATTAGGACGAACCTATGGGATTAATTAAAAATTGAGATGTATGGTTCATTTAATTATAATAAAAAACCAAATATAGTTACATAAAATTAAAAAATTATGCAATTATTAAAATACCCTTGAAACACCCATTTATTTACCCTACTATCACTGGCGGCCGGTAACTGATTAACAGTGTTGACCAATGATTGACCGGTCGGTGGACATGGTTAACAATCACCGGTGAACGGTTCTCGTCATTGGTCAACGGTCGCTAGCGTCGGATAATGCCAATCAATGATTGCTGGTGACAATCAACGGAAATTGGTTATAAATTGTAAAATAAGAACATGTGAGTTACAAAATATGAGTAAGAAATTGTAAATCTTTGACAAAATTAAAATCTAATTACTCCATGTTAAAATTATGAAAATAAGTTGTAAAATTAGAATATAGGAGTTGCAAATACTTGGATTCAATTTAATGCGTATAAAGTTAAAATTCGATTGTTGCATGTTAAAATTTGAAAAATAAGTTGTAAAATTAGAATAGGAAAAATTGTAAAATATGAGTAAGAAGTTATAAATTATGGAGTCAATTTGATACTCATAAAGTTAAAATCTGATTACTTCATGTTAAAATTCAGAAAATAAGTTACAAAATTAGAACAGAGGAGTTGCAAAATGTGAATATGAAGTTGTAAATCCTTTGAACCAATTTGATACGTATGAAGTTAAAATCCGATTATTATATGTTAAAATTTGGAAAATAAGTTGCAATATCAAAATAGAAGAGTTGTAAAATTTGAGTAAGAAGTTACAAATCCCTAAAGTCAATTTGATACTTATAAAGTTAAAATCTGATTTTAATTTTATCAGTATGGAGTAATCAAATTTTAACTTTATCAATATCAAAGTGGCTTCGGGGATTTGCAGTTCCTTACTCATATTTTGCAACTCACATGTTCTTATTTTACAACTTATTTTCTGAATTTTAACATGAATTAATCAGATTTTAACTTTATATACATTAACTTAATTCCATGATTTGCAACTTTTTACTTATATTTTACAACTTTCATATTCTGATTTTACAATTAGTTTTTGAATTTTAATATGGAGCAATCATATTTTAACTTTATAAGTATTAAACAGAATCCAAGTATTTGCAACTTTTTACTGACATTTTGTAATTTTCATAATTTTAACATGAAGTAATCAGATTTTAACCTTATCAGAGATTTACAACTTATTACTTATATTTTGTAACTTACATGTTTTAATTTTACAATTTATAATCAGTTGTCGTTGATCGGTCAATGGTAAACAATCACCGTTGATCGTTGATTGTGGCCATTGGTCGATCAACCATTGGTCAACGCCGTTAATTAGCTGTCAGCGATGGTGGGATAAACGGAGGGGTGTTTCAAAGGTATTTTAGTAATTGTATAATTTTTATTTTTATTTAATTATATTTAGGTCTTGAATTTTAATTAATCCCACATTTTGATCCTAATATTTATCTTTTTAATAGTCAGCTTTTCTTTTTTATTTTTTTATTTTAATAAAGAGTAATATTTTTAAACAAAGATTAAAAATACCTAACAACAAATGGTAACACTCAACAATTTAATTTAACTCCTAGCAAAAAAAAAACCAATTTAATTATAAAAATTAATTAATTGGTCTCTTTACTTTACACTCAATTTTAACTAAATCTTTGTACTTCAAAAGTTTGTAAAGAACTCCCCATAATTTTTACTGTCAGCAACGTTAGTCCTAAGGTTTAAATTGATTGCAAAACCATCCCTATGATGTACAAGTGGCATTAACCCCGTTAGGTTAATGATGATGTGGCATAAAAAATGACGTGGTTCCTGTCTGCTCTCTCTCATCTCAGGTTAAAGTTAAAACTAAGCTAAGCCAACTCCTTTGCGTCAGAGCTCAATAGAGACAGCATCGTTCTTATGTTGATGGCGGATTACTTAGCGCGCCGATGAAGTCTATCTTGGATATCCTGGAACCAATTCTTGTATTTAAATTATAAAGAAATATTCTGGTCAGGCATCGAGTTACAATACTTGTATTTAAACTAGAAAAGGGCAACACAGATAAGAAAAGGAGTGAACTATGTTAAAGCTAATAAAAAATGAATATCCTGTGAGAGGCAAGAGCACTTGTCTATTCCCATTGGAGAGGACTCCACTGGGTGGTGATGTACCTGATTTAAGTATGGAAAGAATTACTGCATGGTTTAGCTATAAAGTAAAAAAGAAAATATTATGCTATTTCTGTCAGACTTCTTCACATGCCAAGAAAGTTTTAACTTTTATGGAAAAATCAACCAAGTCAAAACAAGAAAATGAGTTGTTTGTTGTAGATTATTGTGAAGGTCGAATAAGCTAGCTGAGGTGTTGGTTTCTCATCAGTCCTCCAGAACTTGTACGGCTCCATTCAATTGTAGACCATGGACAACATTATTGTGCTTATCTCTGTTTTTTTGAACAAAAACTTGAGATAAACAGAGAACCTTGGACATTCTACGAAGAGCAATTCTTCTTCCCTGACTTCACTTGCAGAATTTATATATATTCATTTGACCCCACACACACACAGATACTAGTTTTCCATGAGAAGTAAACAGAAAGTGATGGGTTAAGTCGGGAGTGAGAATGGCAAAGGTGGCTATGATTTTGAAATCTAAAATTGTAAGAAAATGAAATACTACTTATTTTGAGTTTCATTTTATCATATGATCGAAAGCCAGTGTGTTTGATCTAATTATTTTTTTTATAAATTAAACTCTTCAAATGTTTTAATCATTTTTTTTGCGAAATAATTACCAACCAACAATAAAACTAAATGTCACTCGGCTATTTCGCATGAAGCCATATGTCTGATTTATTAGCAAGAGCGCTAGAGCTCTTGATGCGGATGAGCTATTAGGAAAAGTTAAAGAATGGTTCTGGTTACCGGTTAATGCTAGAGATGGCTCGTTGGCCAGAAAAGGGGTACAAGATTCCGAGAAATTCGCACGAGGGATTTTTTATGCATTGACTAGACGGAAGCAGCAAATAGTTTTGCAAATAGGTTAAAAAAACATTGCCTTACAACCAGTCCGTGTAGCTTTCAGTTTTGCAAAAATTAAATTAGAATAATCACAATTTGTAAAATTAAAGTTTAAGTAAAAGTAATGAAATTTGTTATAAACTTGTTTGGATAAAATAAGAAAAATAATATTTACAAACTATAGTTTGATTTACAAAATGATAACTCCTCTAGTTGCAGATTATGGACCAGACTTTGACACTTGCCTTCAAATTTTCTTCAACATGTAAGTTCATTCTTTCCTGGTGGAGGAAATGGCAGTGAAAGAAAGAAACAGAACAAAGTTCACACAGCAAAAGTAGAATATGTTGGCATATTCTAAAAAAGCAGGACGGAAAAATTTTTCATGATTGAGTTGCGCAGGCCTTTTTTTTTTCCCTCATATATATGTTGACTCATCTATTATTGCCACATCAACGGTCCACTTGTTTATTTGCTTGCCACATCACCATCATCTTCACAACGTTAATGCCACATGTGCGCAATAAGGACTGCTTTATGAATGAATTAAACTTTGGTGACTAATTTTGTTAACACCAAAAACTATAGGGAGGGTAAAATATAAAAACTGATGGATTAATTTTCTCCAATTCACTACAAAAAAAAGAGGTATTTAGAGATGGACAAAATCTGTCACTAAATAACTCAAAATCCGTCTCTAATCTATTAAAGACGAATTTAGAGACAATATTTAAGTAGTCTCTAAAAGTGGCGTCGCTAAATAATTAGAGAGGGATTAACTCATCCGTCTCTATTTAGAGACGGATTTATTCCGTCTCTAAATAAAATAAATTCTATCTCTAATCTCAATCAAAATTTGTTACCAAAATTATTAAAAATAATCAAATAAAATAATAAAAATAGAACATAATCATTAGCTACTTCATATTAATAGCTTCAAATGTGTCTCACCCAGGTTCGAAGTCATGACCTCTTAGTTTCAATACCTTTGTAGTCATTATGCTGCCAGTTGAACTGAAATGTTTTTACAGTCTCTATATGTAATATTAAATATATATTATTTATCTACACACTAATATATAAACATATATATATATATATTTATAAGTCAATATATTATTAAAAAATACATATATGTTTTATATTCAATTATTAATATCATAAAATATTTTATTTATATATATTTATATTTATATGAATATTTATATTATTTTGTGTAGATCTTAAATAATTTTCCTATAAATATATTTGTTTTTCTTTGGAAAGAAAAAAATTATTTTCCTAGCCGATTTTTAAATTTAATTTTTATTTGTAAATAAAAATAATTATATATATTATGTTTTTGATCCATATGTTTTAATATTTTATTATGTTATTTTTTGCATAGTCATATCATATAATATATATATATATATATATCGTATTTTATATTATTTAATAAATTATATTATATATATGCTTAATATATATTAGAGGTGGGAGGGAACCAGATATGATCGAGTTTTATGTCAGTTCATGATCTAACCCAAAGTCTTGGTTAAGTATTATATATATCTATTTTAAATTTAGAAAGGAACATATATTTTTATTATTTACACCATAAATTTAATTATGGATTCCTAATGAAAAAGGATTGAAATTTTATTTGATTTTGATTTGATTTATTTTTTAGTATCATTATTACTTTTAAATTTAATTTTAAAATATAGATGTAAATTCTCAAAAGAAGGTTGATTTAGAAAGAATTAATAATTAATAAGTTTATAATAAATTTATTGTTGTCACAATTTTTTGAAATTATTATCATAAACTAGAATTAAAAATTAACTTATTAATTCAAAGTAAAATAAATTAATAAAATTAAGATAATCTACTTAGGTATTTTAAACTAAATGATATTATTAAAGATAAACTTTTTTTTGAAATCAATTCTACAAACATATCCAATATAAAAAATTTATCAACATATGGATTTCTAATTAAATAAAAAATATTGTTTAATATTAATTGATTCTAGATATTTGTTAATTACTAGGACAATTAAATGTCATCTATGATAAAATTGCTTACGTTCTCTTTTAGTCTAAAATTTCTTAAAACTTCAACGTTTCCCTTAATTTCATTTTACTATTTATAATCTTAAAGTTCTATATATATCTCCTCTCTCCTTCATTTCTTATTTTTCATTTTCATCTTATATTCTTAATTTCTCGATCTTCTTCCATCAACTACCAAGCATGCTCCTAAAACAATAAAAGTAACATTAGGTTTTAGGATTCTAGTGGTTTAGTTTAAGGTCGCTTTTTGAAATGTCTTTTAATATGATTAGAAATACAATTCACTTAATTTAAATTAGTTAACTCATGAGTTTGACCCATTTAACATACTATAATATTTAAAAAATACCCAAATTTTGAAAATATCTCTCAAAATTTAAATTAACATATTACAATATTAAAAAATAATACTATATAAAATTGAAGTAATTTAAAAAAAAATCCGTATCTAAATCCGTCTTTAAATGTGAATTAGAGACTAATTTAAAGACATACAAGGCACCCGTTACTGCGTTCATTACAAATGCGTCTCTAAGTTCATCTCTAAATAGATATTAGGGATGAATTTAAGACAAGACATTTATTGTTGCATTCACTATAAATACGTATCTAAATCCATCTCAAAAAAAAATTAGAGATAGGTTTAGTGACAAATTTTTATCCATCACAATAAATTAAAAACATCCGTCACAAAATTCATCTCTAAATGTTAAAGAATTTTCAAAAAATAATAGGATATTTTTATAAACAGATATAGAGACGAACTTTTTTATTTTAGTGATGAAAAATTAGTTGTTATTAAGTCTGTCTCTATCATATTATTAAATACGAATTTTATTAGAAACGATGTATACTCGTCTCAAACTCCGTCTCAAATACTTTTCTATTATTTTTAATATGAAAAAAAATTATTTTTCTAAAAAAATTCTTTATGGGCATTTTTTTATAGTGATTTTAGTGGTTGGAAAACCCAATAAAAAAATCCGACCTGCCGGATTCCAACCAGCGACCTAAGGATAGCTGTTAGGTTTAACCACTACAGTCCTCCGCTCTACCAACTGAGCTAAGGTCGGATCAGTAGTGTTGGCTGACGAAAACTAGTTTATTACACTTATTAGTGCTGTTGTGCAGTGTGAAGCTTCTTTCACTCCAATACTGATAACATATAAGCGTTTCTAACTTCAATTGATGCAAGTAGTAATTAAAGTTTGATATTAATTAAAAACAAAATTAAGCCGGAAAGGTTATTGGATATATCTAACGTAAATTTTCAACTAAGTTGATTGCAAATCATAGTTATCTAAATTGTAGTTGATGAAAGCACTAATTTATTTACTGAGTAGTGAGTACCAGACTACCAATCTTATTAGGAATTACAATCATGTATCATTAGTTAGCCACAACTAAAATTTGGAACCTGAGAGGATTAATTTATGTTTCTGATATTAATTACTTGTTTGAGCCCAGCTACCCTCAAACTCTGCTTTACCTTCTTTGTCGATTCATTTCATCAATTAAACTATGATCATCATTATTAGATGATCTTTGCTGGTGTAATGCTTCTGAAAGAGTAGATACTTTCATGACTATTTGAAACAGTGGCCTTGCAATCGATGAACTTGTGAAAATAATCGAGCAAGTCAATAATTCATTATCATGGGTGAAGGAATATCGGCCTTGCATATGCAGAAGTTGAATAAACTAGAAACTTGGACATTTAAAATTAGTCTGGCCAGAAAAAAAAAGAACATTATTTAATATTGGAAGCAGGCGAATAATATGAAAACGAGGTTTCGAAGATGACTAGCTGTTTGGAGGGAGGGAAGTTGAGTTGTGTTTGAATTACGTACGTTAGAGTGCAGTTAAATTCCAAAACAAAAGTGGCGCAGAACATATGATCAAGTGAACGACGTGACCATTCTTGATCCTCCCAAATATATATGACACGGCATCTCTAGTAGGAAGCATTTCCTGATAGTTTGATCCATTATTAATTGAGCGATTTGGTAATGTTCCTTCAATCCAAATGACAATTCATTAGCAGTGCCCTCTTTCCCCCTGGCCTTGACACACTAACCAACCCTATTAATGATTTTTGTTTGTATGAGAAATAAACAACACTGTCCTAAGGCCGGTAAGTGAGGGGTCTGTTCTGGGGCAAATAATGCCTGCAGCTTTCTCTATATGTTGCATGGGGGCCAACATCATTTTCATAACCTCTCCCACACACAAACAAGTCCTCAAAACATGCCAAATTCAGAAAAAACAAGTCAGGGATTCTTCACAATGCTTAACCATAAACATTATATTCCATATATATATATAAATCGATATTAATATTCTATGTATTAATGGTCCATATTAAGCTCATCCCTCAGCTCGCTCTCTATGAATGGCCTCTTCTTTCTGCATTATTTTATTTGGAGGAACAATCACGTTTCCCTGAATCATAGAATGCCAAATTCTTGCTTTACGTGCTGTCACAATGTGATTGGGATCTTCTCTTTAATTTACACTTATCTGCCAATTATTTTTAGCATGCAAAACAGAGAACAAAAACATAACCGCAGGAATTAATGGAACTTGGGTACTCTATAGTAGTAATTGTCAAACAAAATAGAGAGAGAGACGCTGTACTTGATAGAGGAATCAATAGACCAATTCAAAACTAGTATTATATATTTTCAATTAAACTCAAGAAATCAGATAATCTGAAAAATTAGAAATTTTTTGCTGACTTAAGAAGTAAGAACCATAAGTGCTACTCGGGCCCAAAAATACCAGTTCAGCAATTGTCTCATGTGTTGCTTCCGTCCTGCTCTCTCATAGTCCCAAAAGATACTTTTGCGTTGTATTTCACAAACTTCACTTTAGCTAATGGCATAAATCTCAAAGGTAATGGACAGTGTAGATCGCATCCCATGAGAGAACATGAGACAAAAACCATAAGAGAAATTAATCAGATTCAAAACATAATAGAAGTATTGCATTTGGTTGACTTGGAAGTTCATTTTTCATTTTCACATTAACATAGCCATTTCCTTAGCTAGCAATAAATCATTAGAACCCATTGAAGTTTCATAGTTGCTCACATTTCTATTACAGTTAGTTTCTTTTTTAAAACAAGTTGGGTGGAACAAATGAGATTAAAACGTCAAAACAAAGATCGATGTCTAGGCTTTTGCCTTTTCTTGTGACATTCATATACTATATTTAACTACGGCAGATTAGACCACATTCAGGCATTCACATTAAATATATAATATTTCGTGTCATTATTACCGAATCTCGTTGAATAACGTTTATTTAAATGAACTGACGCATAATCACTTGACGATGATAATGTATACGCATTGATATTTTTATGTACAATTGATGATTGGTTTGCCATCCACTACATTCACAAAAATATAATGTATGCAATATATTTTGAGAGAGAGAGAGAGAGAAAATAAGTGAAATGAGCGAGATTTTGTCAATATGAAATGTGAATTGTATAAACAGTTATTATATTTTTCTATTTCACTCTTTAGCCAAATGCATCAGCTTAGCTATGGATGTAGAGAATATATTCAATTTAAATTAATTATCATCATATTAAATAATGTTATTAATATATTTCAAACATCATTATTCAGAGTCCATATCCCGTCGATTCTTTGGATATTTTCTGCGTCGCACTTCCTTGGTTTTCTGACTTATTTACACACCAACAGAAATATAACAACAACGAAAAACCCCGCACAACGTTCCATATCTTCTTGTGTTCATTGGGAGAGCCTTGGGGCCTGGGCACCCTCGATACATTACCTTAATTTGTTGTGAAAGTGGGACCACCATCTGAAATGTCCCCTATAAAGTAAAACGGAAACTTTCTTCAGGGAAGGACAAGAAAGAAAACAAACCAAATCAAAAGAGAATAATAATAGTGTGTGACTTTGAGCGCCAAATGAAGAGCGCCCAATTTCACTCGCAATCAAGTGTCAACCCCAACACTCGGGTGTTAGCCTGCGGTCTCTTTTGGGGTCATTGCAATAATTATAAACCATATGGTATCTCTGAACCCATCTCATGGCTCTGTATTGCTCTCTGCTCAACCCACCGGACCTATACGGCGAAACCGAGACTGGGCGACACCAAGTTGGTGCATAGGCTGAGCAGCCACTGGCTTTGAAGTTGCCGTACTTCGCCACAAAAGGTTGGTATCTGTAATCAGCTTTGTACTTTCCATCTTCGGTTGCCCATGACGACGCATCCCATATCGAACCATACACCCACATTGGCCTCACCGGATATGTTGCATCACTCTTCCTTGGGTACCTCCTTATCGGCACATCATCCACTAGGAATCTGACATTATTATTTTCTTTGTCAATCAATTCAATCTCTATTAAAATCAGACATATAGTGACGAGTGGTGATGTATGACTTACATTATTTCCTTAGGACTCCAGAGTATGGCATAGTGATGAAAATCTCTGGTGGGATCAAACCAGAGATGGAACTTCATTTCTCTGCCTATGATTTTGCCATCACCACTCCCTCTTATGTAAACATTGGTCTGCAATGTATAAGGCTTTCCGATTGTTGTCCCGAGAAACTCGATGTCCACTTCATCGTGGAAGCCCTGATGTGCTTCGTTGTTCGAAAGCTGCCATCAAATAAACCGTTACTATAATCATCAATTAATTAATTAATTAAGCACCCAATAGTCTGATCATTTGGCCATATCTTACGTAGAAAGCTGTGATAACTCCTGCAGTATAGCCAGGTTGGAGCTTAATGGAAGCACCGAAGTATCCGGATCGAAAGGGACGGACTGACTTGAACCCACTCCCTGTTTATCCAGAAGAAACGAATGAAGCAGTGGACGTACATGTGGATTGCGTTACAGGAAGAGAGAGACTAGAAATTTGGAAATGAAAATGATCAGACCTGAGGTTCTGTCAAGCCAAATAGTTAATGTGTTTTGGTCTAGACTTTGGTGCTGAGGACCCCAGAGGTTTCTAAATCCTTTGTAGAAGCTCGTGGACCTGAATCTAGAGCTAGGCCAGTACCCCGGTGAAGGTGGCCACGAGGCATGGCTTGAAGGGATCATCATCACGATTAGTATAGCAAAGAAAAAGAGAGCCATGAAGATAGAAGAAAAGGTAAGCTAAAGTGCAACCGGAAAGCAGACTGATTCTGGTGTGTTTATATAAATGCAGAGTGTGAGAGCGAAAGCCAGGGAGAGACTGCTCGAAGAAGATGCCTAATGAAGAAGACTGTGACAGTACATGTCGATATAAATAGCAAAATCAGTGGGTCCGTCCTCAATGAATTTAGTGGTGAAATTGAGAAGGGGTTAGACATTGAAGAATCAAATTAACATAACATTAATTAATTGTGGATAGTTATAGACAAAAGGTGAGGTTTAATGGTTAAATATAACATCCATTAATTTACTTGTGATCTTCCTTTCCCGTTACGTCCACTTTCTTTCTCACTCCTTTATGACACAACCTGTTTGCTTAGTTGGAAAGCTTAAAAAAGATGATAGGATGCAGGAGGGGTAGATGGGCATGTCTTAAATGTACTCTATATGTTGTTTTAGGGTTTAGGCATGACTTTCTACTAATTCCCACTACAACTTAGTCTTGCTACTGGCTTTCCTCATCATCGAAGGCTACAGGTATCTCAGCTTTAAGAGCAACTACATGATGAACCCCACTTTTTTATGATTTTCACCATACCCTCTTCCTCTGTTGGTGTCAGTTTCCATTCAGTGATTTTAGTGAAGCATAATCTGAATGTGAAGACCAAAGTGAAAATGCAAATCTAAAAGAAAGTGTGGGAGGTTCAGATTCTGATGAAACAAAAGCGAGTCATGGATGGTGTATTCGACTCTGTTAACTTCATGAAAGGAATGGGTCAGGATCTATCTATAACGGACCCCCTGAGCTTGATTTGATTACCAGGAGACAAGCTACGTCATTGATTGACACGTTGAATAACCCTTTGTACGTATGATGTGTAATCTTAAGATGTTGATTCATCGACGAAAGGAGTCCATATAGATTTGCAGCCAATCACACTAGATATCAAGAAGTTATAATCCATTGTTAGTTTAAATGTGTGACCATGAATAGCAGAAGGCAGGATGTTAGAGATAAAACCTACCATATTTGGCTCTTACAAGTAAACAGTTTGTTGTAATAAAATGGGTATAACTCCAAATATGCAAATAGTGTCAGGTTCCTCGAAATATCAACCTAAATTTTCTTAGAACTCGGAGCTTGGCCAATAATTTGATATATATGCAATTTAGGTTTTACAGTGGGGAGAAGGCCACTACATCATTCAGAATACTTGATATTGTGGACCATTGTCCCACGAATCTAACATTTATAGAGTTTAAAAAGTTGTAGGTGTGAAAGTACATGAACTTAAGGCATGGCTCCCCAGGACCAAACCACAGAATCTCAGGACCCAGACGGTATTATTGAGCTATTACTACACCTACCGCTGAGGCTGAGCAATATGTAGAAAAAAATTAACCCCAAAAAATAACACATTGTCACTAGCCACACACATACAATCTCAAATAATGCAGATAATTTTCAATTACTAGAGCTTCCTTTATTGACCTTATATATAGACAAAATTTCAAGATTTGGAATATATTATGCACTATTTTGTCGGTCACAGAAATGGGGAGAAAGAGATTGGGAATGAGGTGGAGGCATGGTGGGGATTGAAGTAGGACCACCTTGGCCGACAGATCATAAAGCTCACAAGAACTTTCATGTGGTTGCTCTGCTATATCATAAGGCTCCCTTTGCTTCTGGGTGTGAGTGAGAGAAGTTTCTGTAGAATTACCACTCAATAGATTCGTGAATTTGGTTTCACTCTGCTATATTTAATGTTGCTTTTGATTGCAATGCTTCACTGTCATTGGACGTTGCTTTTGGACACTATTTGTCAACACAAAACGCTGGCAAGAAAAACTCTTGACTTGGTTGCTTTGTTTCACCCATTCTCGTTCTCCTCACATGAAAGCGACGCGACCCTATTTCGTATGATTAAGATTAAATCTACATGAAGCTACGCGAACAATATTTTGACGAGACCTTAGCGAATTGAGCATATATATGGTTAACAGGTTAAGCACTCGAACGAGTGAATTTTCGGATTTCATGAAACAAACAACCGAATTAAATTGTCAACTCTCTATTCGTTCTTTTCGTAAGTCATAATTGAGTGTCACGTGAGTGGGAATGTATAATGTTTCCTCAGTGGCTAATGATAAGACTCATTGTTCTCCAATACCAGTAATTATTATTAATGCATTAATTGGATGTAAAGTTAAAAATAATATATCCATTGTGCCAGAGTTATAGATCGTACACTATGAATGTACAAGTCCAATTATGTTCATCCATATCATTTAAATGTTACTATAACATCGGTGCTACTGTATCTGTATTTTCCACTTCTTGTGTTTGTTGAATTGACATTGGATGTCTTTATCACCTACTTCACACCGTGTTGGCGGTGATACGTTTGCTAATATCAATCATATAATATGACCTTCTCTTGCAAAAATGGTTTTTCGTGCAAGAATATATTGAATAATGTCAATTAATTTTCCTTTACCAAACTCATCAAATGAAAAGAAAATAAGCAATCTTGAAAATAATTTAATTTCTCATGAGAACCAAAAAGGGGCTCCAAAAGTTTGCCGGTTATGTCTAGTATAAACTCTAATTTTATCTGAAGTGCTATGTGTTTCTGTACACATATTAGTATAACTATAAGAAATATATATATTTTGGGAATGACGAGCAGAATAGAAATGTCCACAACGATATTGATCCAGTGAATTATTGACCAAATGATGATAAGTAGGATATTCCACGAATTGGATATTATTTGTGATAGGCAGTTTTTTTTTTTAAATGGCGTTAATTAAGAAAAAATGACGCATTATGACAAGATGATAGACATATATGAGATAAAAATAAGACTTATTAAATAATATCCATATGTAACAAGAGACGTAAAAATGATCGGAGGTTGGGTTAAAGCTTAGCAATGATTGAATTTGGTGAGATTCCAATCAAGCGCGGTGGAAGATGGAGCAAGAGAGTAGCCCCCACCGACACACTCGATGAACCCTTGCTAAGCTAATGCCCTACAAATTAATACGCCCCAAGGTACAAGAAATTAATTAAAGCTCTTAGAATTAGAAGCAGCACCTACTCCAAATTCTGTAAAGTAAATGATTCAACTTATCATTTTTCTCCGTATTTCTGACTTCTCTCCCCATATCTTGGCTCAGAGTCAGAGGAACAAGAGAAATATTTATGTTTGCTCTCGTAAATCTTGTCCAATTAACACGGCAAAAGTTTTAATAAAACAAGATGAATGATGTCGGCAAGGGATTCATTCACATCAAATATAAAATATTAAATAATTGTTGATGCGAAAATTTCTTTAAAGACTAAGTAAAAGCAAATCTATACTTGTATTATTTTTTTATTAGAAATTACATGATTGATTTTTTTTTTTGGTAAAAACTGTAGTTAGGTAAAAGCATTAGAATTATTTTTTTCTGCTCACTAAATAACTCATACATTCTGTCTTTCAATTAGAAAAAGGATAAAATTTTATTAATTTGAAAAAAATGTAAAGATTGTTAATTTTCACGATAATATTAATAGTAAGAAAACTATAATTCCTTTTGTCTGTATTTGTGCATGTGTGTGTGTGTGTGTGTATATATTATCATAAACGAGACACAAAATAATATAAGATTTCTGAGTGAGAAACAGACAAGAGAAGGATGGAACATCTTTTTTTTTTTTGGACAAATGGAACCAAGGTTTTAAATGTGAATATGGGATAATTGGTTTTTGGGACAAAAAATGAAGATATTTGGTTTTTAATGCCAAATAGATATTTTTAAAAAAATTTGATTATGGGTTCAAAAAATTCGATTCTCACTTCAAAAAAAATCATTTTTGGTCATAAAAGTCAAATATTTTTATTTTTTTTATCCCAAAATCCAATTATCCTTGAGATTAATATTTACCAGTGACACCAAATTAATTTTTTTTGGGCTGCAAAGGCCCAAGTTCCAGAACTTGTTGGGCCGTTAGTAGGTGGAGAGTAAAAGGTACGGGGTCATATAAATTTAAAATTTGATAGTCCAAAACAAAACCCAAGTCTCGTTGACCAAAAAAGTCCCAAAACTAATCTTCGTGCTAAATATTTGCCAGTGTTTTATTACAAATTAAAAAATTATAAATAACGCTGAAAAATATGTATAATTCTTTTGAGATAAAAAATTTTCTACAATACAGATTACCAAAAAAAATTGTTTACAATATAATTTTATTATCTTTTACTTTTTTTTTTTTTTGATAAAACAAAGGCCTCAACAACTAACTAGGCAACTAGCATTCATAGTAGCCACATTACATAAACTAAACTCCTGCCTAAGTTGATGGCGAATCACAACAGGTGAACTTGAAAAAAGAACAAAATCCTGGGGCATAAAAAAAGCTTCTTTCGCAAGGATGTCAGCAACTATATTGACCTCACGACAGCAGATACTGATATCCACCTCCCATGCATGATTCAAGAGTCCAATAATCTCATGAAAGACTTCATAATCTGGGTGTTTCGGAACAGGTTCCCAATGAGCAGCTGCAACAACTTTAGTATAGTCACTTTGAATCTCAACTTGCCTAAACCCATGATCCCACGCCAGCTTCAAGGCCCATAAAATACCCCATGCTTTTGCATTTAAGCATGATCAGAGACCCACACGATACATAAAACCACAAAGAAACTCACCTTCATGATTGCGTGCAATACCTCCACACGTACCAATGCCGGAGATATTAGAAAATGCACCGTCAACATTAAACTTTACGCAGTCCTTATTCGGGGGCTTCCACCTGTCAGCTTCATAAGCTTGACTTCTCGGCCCCATCAGGTCAGAGTGACCCCATGCAAGGCAAGCACGAACCTGAGCTATTACGACCTGCTTGCTGGGGATTATAAAATTAAAAACTCTCTCATTTCGTGCGAGCCAAACATAATGACAAGCTACAGCAAACCAAACCTTCCAATCCTTGTCCTCCACTTTGCCACTAAACTTGAGATTCCAGTGTATCCAATGCCTAACATTCTCAAAATAAAAAAAACGCTGCGGCCTAGAAGGACGTATTAAAGATAACCAGACTTGCTTGGCATGAGGCCAATCTCAAAGCGCATGTAAGGTACTTTCTTGATCTTCACTACAGATCTCACAGAGACCTGTCAAATGCATGCCTCTCCTTTTTCTCACCATATTAGTGAGAACCTTGTCATTAGCACTAAGCCAAAGGAAGGTGCGACATCGTTGGGCACTTTCAGTTTCCATAAATGTCTCCAGAGGCCATTCGCCCGCTCGTTAGTATGTATACACAGGTGATTATACGTAGACTTTAGAGAAAAATTGCATCTAAAGACAACCTCCAGAAAGGTATGTCTCTTCTACTAGGCTCCTGACTCACATGCACCCGGACGATTTCTATTAACACATACGGAGGTAGAAATGACTTGAACTTGTCCCATTCCCAGCCCCAAGAAACTAAGATATAGTCAACAATTTTCCAATCTGTAGCATCACTTGGGATGTCGCAAGTTGCCAAGGTATCCAATTTATCCAGCTTTGGAAGCCACCTATCTTTCCAAAATACTGTTTCCACCCCATTCCCAACCTTCCACGCAAGACAGGAACAAGTCTTGTCCCAGTTAGCTTTAATGCCAGTCCACGTATGTGACCCTAAGCGCCGTTTCTCAATGTACGAAATCGTATCCTCGCCACACTTGTACTTTTCACTTATAAATTTAACCCAGAGGGCATCTCGGCGTTTGATCAAACCCCATCCAAGTTTGACCATGAAGGTATCATTTTGAGCCTTAGCATGGTGAAGTCCAAGACCCCTTTGTACCTTAGTCTGACAAACCTTATCCCATGCCATGAGATGCATCTTGCGGGATGATGTGTTGCTGCCCCACAGAAAATTCCTGCTATTACAGGTTTGAACTGGTAACAAAGTGGTTTGCATGGCATATGATGGCATAGAAGAAACCATCGAAGAAACTAATGTATGACGGGCAACAAGAGAAAGGGTGCTTTCCTTCCAACTAGATAAATGCCTATCCATCTTATCCAAAATAAACTGGTATGTCGTTTTCATTACTTGGTCATGGTAAAAAGGCATGCCTAAATATTTACCCAAATTAGCAGTTGGAACAAATCCCATGAAATTACTCAACTGCTATCTACGGTTATAAGTTACATTCCGAGAAAAAAAATATTCTTGTTTTTGCTGCATTAACTCTTTGACCAGAAATGTCACAAAAATCATCAAGCGTGGCTTTAATGACACCAGCTTGCTCCATGTCTGCTTCAGCTAAAAGAATCAAGTTATCAGCGAAAAACAAGTGAGAAATAGCAGTACCTTTTTTACTAAGTCTAAAGGCTTCCAATTTCCTTGTTGCACTACACTTTGAATCAAATGGCCCAATCTTTCGATAGCCAAAACAAATAGGTAGGATGAGAGAGGATCTCCTTGTCTGATACCCCTAGACGAAGTGAACTCATTAGCTTTGACTCCATTCCAAGTTGCATTCTGGGAGAAGAGATACATTCCTCAACAACGTTTATAATGGTCTGAGGCAAATTGAGTTACTGTAAACAGTCAGTAATGAAACTCCATCTAATACGATCATACGCCTACTCGAGGTCAATTTTAATAACCATAAAACCCCTTTTCCGTTTAGAAGCACGCATTGAATGAATGATCTCCTGAGCCAGGATTATATTATCTGCACTTAATCTACCTTTTACAAAACTATACTGATTAGGAGCCACCAACAGGGGCATAACCTCTTTAAGACGGTCCGAGATAACTTTCATAACAATTTTATATATAACATTACATAAGCTTATAGGGCGGAACTCTTTGATAGTCTGTGGATGGTCAACTTTAGGAATCAGTACAATATGAGTACTGTTAAGCTGCCTAATCCTGGTAGGGTCATGAAACACTTCCATGACCTTATTAATCACAGAATCACCCATTACGGCCCACTAATTATGAAAAAATAGAGGATTCAAGCCATCTCGTCCAGGTGTCTTTAAAGGCCCCATGTCAAATAAAGCACGCTTAATCTCTTGAGTATCCACTCTCCTTCCTAGTGAGTCAATCAAATGTTGTTCTAAAGGAGGATATGTACAGTCAAAAAGTAAGTAATGGCAGTTCGTACTATCTTCAGTATACAAAGTTTCAAAATAATGGGTACCCATCTGCATAATCTTAGAAGCGTCATATGACCATTCCCCAATTTCAAGTTTCAAAGCTTCAATTTTATTTCACCGCTTTCGACTAGAAGCCATGGAGTGAAAGTACCAGGTGTTTCTGTCACCTTAGGAATACCAATTACAATGAGACTTTTGGAGCCACATAACTTCCTCTTGAGCAAGGACTTCTTCTAACTCCATCCATATCTCCCTCTGCAACATCTCTAGCCTATTGGTAGGTGTAGAAGAAGCCATTTTCCTGTTAAGGCCCTCCAAGCATCTATAAAGGTTATATTTTCTTCTATTTATATTACTGAAGACTTCTTTATTCCACCGCATCAACTTACACGTGAACATCACCACATTATCATTCCACTCCTCCTGCCTTGACTAGTGATCTTTAACAAACTTTGAAAACTGTTCATGCATGACCCATGGCACAAAGAATCTAAATGGCCGGACTTGATTGCATCCCTTTTCATTATTGTCCAAGTTTAGCAAGATAGGACAGTGATCTGATTTAAAGCTAGGAAGATGTAAGACGGATGCATTCAGAAACCTTTCATGCCAAATATTATTAACCAATACCCGGTCAATCCTACTATAACTTTGGCTTCTGCTCCACGTAAACTTGGGCCCACCAAAGCCAATATCAATCATACCATTATCTAACGCCCAATGCTGGAAGCTCATATTAGTTCTCACATCTCTGGCTTTAATTGAGAGTCTGTACTCAGGCTATAAAGTGGCATTGAAATCACCTCCGACCACCCAACCCCTTTGAATACTTGAACTAATTTCATCCAAACAATGCCAAAGGTCTCGTCTCTTTATGGGATTCGGATTTCCATACACCACTGTTAAATGCCACTAATCAATTTTTCCTTTATTAACTACTCAATGTATAAATTGTTCATGCTTCTGTTCAACAACAAAATCAAAACTATCATCCCAGAAAATCCATATCCCACCACTGAACCCATGAGCCTCAACCACATCAACGTTATTCCAATTTAGCTTCTTGGCTATACTTAACGCCTTGTTCCCCTATTGCCGTGGTTCGAGAAGAGCCAAAAAATTGAAACAATAACGCAATTTTAAATCACCAATCAGACGACTAAACATTCACTCACAAATGCCTCTAGAATTCCAAGTCATTATCTTCATAATGTAGTGATAATGAGAGAGTACGTTATGCATGACCAAAGCGACCAACAAAAGAACTTAAAATTCCCTATCATCAAATGACGACGCCACCCCAATACCTATGTCAACGTCCGTAGTCTCTGACAGGGGATTTAAATGCACGTGAAAACCAGGTCCTCCATCTGCTCCAGGATCTAGAGGATCAGAAGCCCCAGAACTAATGGTATGTGTTCTTACATATGGCCCACTGCATGAATCAACGAGCACCATTTCTCTACATGTATTCTCAGCCTGCACACTCGGCCCAATGTCTGTGTCTATAGGATCTTTAACAGATGCTACCTTCCGTTTTCCATTCCCTATGGACCCCGAATTAAGCACACGATTTTTAACATTAAGATATGCTTCCATTGGGCTTGGCACTGTTTTAGCCATATTCGGCTCAGTAGGTTTCTTTCCACTTTTTGATCCAGCACCCCTATGATGGCCCACACTAACCTTATGACCCACAGTTGACTCACATGAATTATCATTCTTATTCCCATATCGTTGGCCGTTGCTTATATCCCGAAATGAGGTTCGTTGCTTAACCTGGTGATTTTCCATAGCATCATCCTTAATATTTACCTTAGACAGCGCCGAGAATCTCGACCCATTAAAAGCCTTAACATATTCGTCCCTACTTTCTCGCCTAACTTCCCTCCCCTTATTTTCAACCCTAAACGTCTGTTTTCCTTGCCCCCACCTCGACGGTGCCACCATCCAAGAGCCATACTGTGTATCATATCGTACCTCTGTATCTTTCACATCTAAAGAACTAGCATGTCCTGATGCATTCAAGCCGCCTTGATTACCCCGATGGAATGCCCAGTCTGAATCTCAGATTTCATAGTACAGTGATATGAGTCATGCCCATATGTGCCACACTTGAAACAGATCAAATGAAGCCCTTCGTACACAATTTTCTTCTCTTTCCCATTCACCAATATGGTTGGCAGAAGAGGTTGTTTCAAGTCCAACTTAACGCATATTCTTGCAAAGCGACCCTTTGACTGATACAAGGCATTTGAATCCACCTTCAGAACACGCCCAATCTTATTACCCACAACAAAGAGAATGCCCCTATCATAATAATCTAATGGAAACTTCGGAATTCAAACCCAAGAAGCTATCTTTTTAACCTCTTCATCATCAGGATCAAAATCCGGTTTCCAAGGTTGAACAACCAGGTAATGATCCATAATAAGCCACGGACCTCCCATTAACGCCAAATCATAATATTCCTTATTCTGGAACTTAACAAAAAAATACCCTGATCCGATCTCAGTGGTTTCCACCTCCCTTCTTACACCCCATATTTGTTGGAGTTTGTTCCCAAGGTAATCCTCCCTCACCACGTGTCGGAGCAATCTCACAATGAGTGTGAGTTTCCATTTACGAGCAAGCATTCTTTTAAACTCTGGTAGAATCACAATATTCGGACCCTTCTCTGTGTTTTCCACCTTAATCCTACTCCTCTATCCCTCATTGCTCCACCAATCAGACCCATCCTCCTCATCCTCGTCTGTACTCTCATCGTGTAAGCACGCCTGTTTAAATGGTTTTTTCTTCACCTCTGACTCCGTCACCGAAGGATCATCTCTCATCCACTCCTCCTTGTGAGGTAAAAGCGCATGCGCGTTAGATGCTTGAGCATAACCCGTACGAACCTTCTTACGGCTGCATTCAAGAGCATCGACTTCCTCCAGTGACGGCACTGCCCTTCTCTCGCTTTCACCCTTTTCGGACATCACTTCATCATAATTTTAAATTCATATTATCTTTTACCATTTTAGTCATGCCCAATTCGCTGTTTTTTAACACAAATAATTTTTTTGGCCAATCTAATACAAATCATTAAATTATTAGATAATAGGACATAACAAATGGTTATATGCTATGCATAAAAAAATGTGCATAATTCTTTTTGAGATAAAAAATGAAATTATTTTTTACTTTTAATTTTAATTATTGAGAAAAACAAAGCTTTCATTAACTAGAGCTAGAATAGTTGAAAAAAAAAAACTAGAACTGGATTAGGTAAAAAGCTGCTACCATAGAAAAAGAAAAAAAAGAAAAGAAAGAACAGGTACAAATCAATACAAAGCTCCAAGAACATGGAGTTTTAACAAGATATATGGTCTCTTTAACAGTGGTTTATATTTTATTATTTTTAAAATAATTTTATAAAATTATTTTTAAGAATGAATTTTGGAAACAAGAAAATAAAAAAAATATGTTTGAATAATTATTTTTAAAATTATAATTAGTAAATGTTAGATAAATTATTTAAAACTTATAATTTTATCATTAATGAAGTGAGTATTTTTTATTATTTTTTTTATGTTTTTCAAAATAAAAATTATAAAATATATTAAAAATATTTTAATTTTTATATTTTTTTTATATATATTTTTAAATATTTTATAAAAATTATGTATACCAAACAAATTTTTTCAATTTTTTATTTTTAAAAATAAAATAACTGTGTTGTAATCAGTTGCCAAGAGGCCCATAATCTTTGTTGTTAAAGTAAACGCACAAATCGTTGACCACTATCTCAGGGCCACTCGATCTAGCCACGTGTCATGATCGGAGGGATTGTATAGGTTTGCCTTTTTAGTCTGCAACATCGAAAAGGAATCTATAAGAATAAATTTCTCTTGTAACTTTTTCTCTCATTTTACTTCCTGAAATTCTCGAGCCTTTGGTAAAACCAACTGGGAAAAAAATCTGTCTTTCTTCATAAGCCACACACACCAACTCCAAACACTGCTTTCGTTTTCGGCGCCGTTCGCTGTGCAACGAATAGGTTTGCCCAGGTTTTTCTTTTCCTCTGTTCACCGATGCTTTACATTTCATTCTTCTTTTTATATTCTTTCTTTTCTTTATTTGTTACTAAGCAGTTGCGATGTGACTTTTTCTATAATCAACGGGCATAATGTAATTTTTTAAATTTAATTGCACTTCAAATCTTGTCGATGATGAGTTTTTATGCTAAACTTGCAGTGTTATGAGCTGCACTTTTGTTTAAACCTCTCTCTTTACTTTCTTAATGAATAATTTTTCTTCATTATTTAGTTTCGATTGTGATTATGATATTACTCTTACTGTTCTATCGAAATCGCAGATAACACTAGGTATTACGGAAATGGGCGTGTAGAAACTGGATTCGACTTATTGTAGTTAAGAATAATGTAATTTCCGAAAGTAGAAAAGGATTGTCGTGAATCGTGTTGAGGAAAGAAGCACGGGAATTGTTTGGAATTAAAATTTTCTGTAATAAATCAATGGTACTGTATTTTTTAACTTAATTGCTAGTTTCTTGTATATTTTCGTTCGTGCCATTGACTGTATAACCTATACAAAAATTCAAGTGAAGAGTATGATCCAAAAGCAAAATAGCAAAGAGAGGGCTTTTCCAATTTCCCTATCTTTACTCTTTTCTGTTTTGATATTTTTGAAGTATTGTACGTTGTGATCGTGTATGATTGAAATTGACAGTTGACACATACATAGCATGGTAGTTTGTCAGCATTGTATCATCTCAATCATATATATTCCAATAATGGCCAGTGAAAAGTAACGAATTCTCATATCATCTTCTGTTAGTTGGTTATCTTTTTCCATGATGAGGGTGAAGGTCAGAAGGGATGCTGTTCATAACCCCAAACATTTGAAATGAACCATCATTAATTTTATTACAATCGTCTGGTTGCATGATTGACACCACAATCCATAGAAGTGACTTTAAATTGTGGAAATAAAGACTTCAAATTTAATTAGTTGCATCATAGTTATAAACACTATTTCTTTAGGTTTCTGGTTAGTACGTTAGATCAAAAGGCCCAAGTTTCTACATTTTCAATTGCCTGGAGTAGAGATTTTGTTGTGCATGGGTAAAACTTTACTGCTGATGGCCAAATGGGCAGTCTTCTTTCTACTTACTTTTTATGCATATTTGTTGTTTTGAAGGCAATGGTTGACTGCTTTAGAGAAAATGGAACCCAACGATAGCAGTTTAAACAACAGTCAGAATCACTCTTCAGAGGGTTCACATGATGCCAGGAAAGAGATATCTATTGGGAAAGAAGTCTTTGTAAATCATGGTAAATTCTTTTCTTTCACCTTCAGTTCTAATTCAATAAACACAAAAGCTTGCATGTGTTTTCTCACAAACTCTCTCATTGATGATGCTCTATTATTAAAAGTGATCGCATGTTAGTGAAGGACATTACTTTGTTTTTTCAATTATCTTATCAACATGTTCAGATGTAGATGCATAGAGTAATACTTGTATGCAGTTTGACTTTGTGATAAAGTACCATGTGATACTAGGGGATATAAATCATGAAAAGATCATAGAAAATATGGAGAAAGTCAGTAGTACACGGGCAAGGGTTAGTGGGGAAGGAGCTGTATCAGTTTTACCCATACATTAAGTCCACTCACACCACTTACCTATTTGTTAGGAGTTCTGGAAGTTTATTTTATCATTTATTTATTTATTATTTGTTGTTTATTCCATTATAACTAGGATAGTAGGTGTGTAGGATGTAGACAACTATTTGGATGTTCACTTTATTTTTGAGATTTTCCTTGGCTATTAAATTTGGAAGAGTGAGATTCTTGCTCAACCCTTTTCAGTAGATTGTTATTTCCCTCATTCTATTGAAGTTATTAAGGATTTCAGATTCTGGCATTTCTTTCTTCAATAGAATTTTCTCTTGATGCACCTTAAGAAATCAGTTTCTATCACATGGAAGCAGAGATCTTAGCTAACCCTTTGACAAGACTAGTGTGTTCGTGTCTAGATTTAAATGAATATGTCAGTACGTGAGACTTTATTTGCATAAATTTTGTCTTTTTCCCCTCTTATTTGAACATCATAAATTTCTTCCTGTGATATAATATAACCTTTTGGGTCAATGAAGCCTTTGAAAAATTAATTGAAATAGATTTGTTGTCATTTCATGCTACATCCTGTAACTTTTTTATTTTTTCATGAATCCCACGACCTAATGATGCAGCTGAGATTGCTTGGCATCAGAAGAGGAAAGAGTGGGTTGGTGATCGGTCTAAAAGATTTCAGAGACCGCCTAGAGAATCAATTATGAGGTACATGCATACTTGCACTTTCTACTACACTGATGGTATGACAAGATGAAAAATTCAGGTGCAACAATCCCCTTTTTTCCCTGAAAAAAATTGCTTAAATTTACATTGAGTTTCTTACATTACAACTTTTCTAGCTAATTATTGAATTGGGAAGTTTGAATGGTGAATGTTGTCTATGGGTCAAAGGAAAAAAGTGGTAGTGGAATGAAGGGAGGATCTTTTCCCTGGACTTTAGGAGATGGTAGTGCTTATGAGTTTTGTATTCTGTTATGTCTAAAACATTTCCAGCAAAGGATTAACTATGTTGAATATCAGAACAAAGGTGTTGTAATTTTATAATCACGCTTTTAAAAAATGAGAAAGAGTTACTATCATCTTTAAAGGTGATGAAACCCATGAAAAGTGGTTGCCATTTTCAGCTGATGTTTTGATTGTAGATATGTGAAAAAACTTGCTAATCAATTTCTCAAACCTCCCTACCTGCCATTGTTTATATTAGCGTCCTTTTGAAATAGATAGCTATCCTTGTTACAAAGTTAGACGAGACATAAGTATATTTTGAGATCATTTTTGGTTTTAATCATATATACATATGTGAAGCGTTGTGGCAGCCCATTCAGACAAAAGCTTGATGTATGCAGTGTCCATTAGCTGGTCAACAACTGCTGTTGAATGTTAGCAAGATCTAGTTGATCTTTTGTTGCAGTTAATGAAGTTATGAGAAATGATTAGCCTCAAATTGAATGTGCAAAGAAAGGAATAGAGCAGAAAGTGTCACGAGTCTCAAGGACAAAGGAATGACCATTTCTTAGGCTAGACTCCTTCCATAAGTAAACTTTGGACAAGTGAGGACTGTGACTAGCTCCATTTTCTGATCAGACATCTTATGAAAGGGAGTAGATGATAGTATCTTGAAGTGACTAAGAATCTCCTGTAATATTGAAGCTTTCTGGCTTAATCCTGATTGGAGTTGAGTGCTATTGTTAGTGTGCAGATAGTTCCCCCAGCTGGGAAATTTCCATTTTGAGTATAATATTTTGACATGAAGAGTCATGCAACACTCTTTTAATCAGCCCTTAAAAGTCTACTCTTAACAGTTCAGTTTGATTGAGCTGTGGGAGTGACCTGTGGCTAAGGATTAGGGGATTGCTGTAGGCCCTAAGTAATTAGAATTTTGTGAGACACATTCTCTTACAAGTTTTTCAGTTGGCTCTTAGTAGAGACGGATAACCAAAAGGAAGAAGTGGTGGCCATTCAAATGGACCCCTGCACATGAAAAATACATAGTAGAAGAGGTATGATTCATTTGGCATAATGGATGGTTTGCCTTGTTGGCATGGAGTTGGTCTTAGGTTAAATGATGATGCAATTACTTACCCGCAAGCTTGTTTGCTTCCTTGATTCAAATGTATGTAGCATGACCTTCTGCGCATAACTTGCTTGAATTATCTAATCTAGGGGTTGATATTATATAATCATGTTAAGAAGAAGAACCTAATGAGGTCAGCGGACTCAGCCTTGTATCTATACCTTTATATATTTTTATATTATCACCTCTTCTGCTGTCATGCAACAGAACTATCAATGACATAAATAAAATAACTATTGAGAGTTTTGTGGGAACAAATTTATAACTTCCCAAGTCTTTTTCACATTTTGGCATATGAAAGTCATGCCTTTTTACTGTCTTCAAAAAAGCATAAGGCATCATTGGATTTGGATTTGTATATTGTTTTTTTTTTTCTTTCAAGTTTCCCGCGTGCTGATAGTGCTGAAATTTTTTACTTGTATTGGGTAAAACCTCTAGATAAATCATCAGTTTAATGGCATCAATCCCCATTTACAAGTGGGAGATCCTAGTTACCCCTTCCTAGTTTCTGCCCTATAATTTATTTCTGTACCTGGTTTATGCCTATTGGAGGATGTTTTTAAGTAAAGCCTATAATGGTTCTGAAATATTATATCCATGTAATGTTTCCTGAAAAGCAACCGGGACATGTCTTGCAGCTTGACAACAAGCTATGAGGATCTGCTTTTATCTACAGAACCTTTTCAACAGCCGATACCATTAGCTGTAAGTTCTTGAAGTTACCCCTCTTGTTCCTTTTCAAATTTGGTGTTAAATTTATTAATTTATGGTGTTGCCAATTCTGCAGGAGATGGTGGATTTTTTAGTTGACATTTGGCATGAGGAAGGCCTCTATGATTAGATGATAGGGAATTCTGTTGGAGACTTGAAATCTTACACGGTTTTGTTAGTGCAGAGACTGAGCAAGCATATTGATCTTAGAAACCCTTTACTTTAGGATTGAGTAAATGATGATATCTTTGGTGCTCTTCATTGCACATCCTGGCTTCATTGCAGTTTATATCTGCAACACCTTTAAGATTTGTTACATATTGTATCTAGCTGCTGCAGTAAGCTTTAATATGTCTAACAAAATTGTTTGGAGTAGAATGGGTTCTTAATGTGGATGAGTGGGCAAATTCATTGTATGATGGGATTCGAAACAGAAGTCCGCATTCTGTCTTTTTTTATTCATCTGTTCCTTGATGAAGCTGTACCCAGGTTTGAGAAATGATTCGCTTGATGCCCTACAAATCACTTGAACATGGTGACTATCAGTGCAGTTATAACAAAATGTTTGAGCCTCTACTTGTGTGCTCATTCAGCATTGACGTTTTCCAGATAGTATGGGATCTCGGTATTTTATTTTAGTGGCGTTTGGCATTATAGAGAAATACTTTGTTACAAAATTAAGATATATAATATTTTCTATATTTCTAATGTTATTATTTAACAGTGAGGCTTTTATTATTTTTATTCAACAATGTATATTTTTAAATTATAAAATTTCTTTTTATTTGTTCATTTTATTTCATTTTCATATGAAACGGCTCGTAAGATATAAATGTAATTTTTCTTCGGCCTCATGATTTAAATGTACCTGGTCAACACTTTGTTGGTGAGAATTAACATGGACCTCTTCAAGTGGATGGATATGATTGATTTGTGTCATACTCATAAGAGTGTTTTTTTGACCTGAAATTGAATTTTAGATTGAGTTATTATACGGGTATGTCTTAAGCACCATATCCAATGTTTTGAGAATTGGGCCGGACTGTTAGACAGATTAGATCGTCATCCAAATATAAGAATAACTTGATTTTCAGCTTCAAACAATTTTTGGGGTTGAACCAGGTTGAATTATTTTGAATCGGCTTTTAAGTCGGGAATCAGAATTGAGTCGGAAACCTGAGCAATTTTCAGAAAATTAGATGGTTTTTTAAATTGTATAAAATTTAACCTAAATTTAATTTTCTTTTACCAAAATTATTAATTATAAAAATTATTAAAGAGTAAAAATAATATTTCTCTTTCTATTTTAAAATTACTAATTATAAAAATGAAAATTTTGTTATATTATACTATGTCCCTAATTATAAGAGAATTTTAAAACTTTTTATTCGTCGTAATATATAAGAGATATAGATAAAATTTGTGAAGTAATTAGTATCAATGTTCTTTTATATTCATGAATAATTAAGGTTATGTTAACAATTACTAATAATTAATTGGTCTCACTCTAAACTTTTAATATAGGCAATTTAAAAAAATTTAAATTGTAGCATAATTAATGAGTTTAATTACCAAAATTATTTTTTTTTAATATTGATAAAGTAGTAATTTGTTTTTATAATTGGGAATGAAGGGAGTCTAGTTATTTTATAATGTTATAGTTATATGGTTATATCATATTGAAATTTTTAATATTATGTTCAATTATTTAATATATATTATTACTATATGAGTTTTTTAATTTATTATGAACTTGAACTTTTTAAATTTATTTTCTTACCAATTTGATATTTTTTTACATATATTATTATATACAATATTATTTTTATTTGATTATTACGTTATCAGTTTGACCACCGGTCTAGCCGATTGAACCATAAAAATTGTGATTTGATGACATTTTCAGTTCAATATCTAGTCCACTTTTTAAAACATTGACATTAGCTTCATGCTCCTGAAATTTGTTGTTCTGTTCAAAATTAGATTTGGGTTTTTATCAAATATTTTTTTTATTTCATCTTTTTGCACGAAATTTAAAACAAAAATATTTATAAGAGGAGTTCAAAATAATGCTCTGCACTTTCCTTATGGATCATAGATTTTATAAAATTGCAAAATTTACCTCGTTATAACTTGGAATCCATGCTCACTTTAGCCAATGAATTTTTGTTCCAGAGTTGGGTTATGTACATGGATAAATCAGTCGAGAATAAATTGTCAGCCATTACCCGGTGTTTCCTTCACAAGTATGTTGCGTCTACTTGGATTTGGAAATCAATCGCTCAACGCCTTGTTAAGATCTTGCAAAACCATCAATGAAGCACTCCAAATTCATGCGCAGGTCATCGTCAATGGGCGTCATAATGATTTGTTCGTCTTGAGCGGGCTGATCTCATTCTTTGCTTTATTAGGATCTAGGAATGGTCTAGACCACTCTCGAGTTCTTTTTTCCGAAATTTATTTACCAGATGTATTTATATGGAATGCCATGATCAGGGGCTACTCTCTTAGCGATACGCCTGAAGATGCCATACTTCTCTACAAGTCAATGCTTGATGAAGGAGTTGAATCGCCTAACGAATTCACCTTCCCTTTCCTACTGAAGTCCAGTGTTAGGCTGTCCCGCCTGCAAATAGGCCGTCAGGTTCATTGCCACATTATAAAGAATGGGTTTGAGTCAGATATCCATGTTGTGAATGCTTTGTTGCATTTGTACTGTGCTTTCAGAGATATCAAGAATGCCTGCTATATATTTGAGGAAAGTCTTGTTAAAGACTGCGTTTCGTATAACACCATGATAACTGGGTATGTACAAGCTGGTCTAGCTCGTTCTTCTCTTCAGCTTTTTAAAAAGATGCGGAAACTTTATGTCTATCCTGATGAGTATACCGTTGTTGCTTTGTTATCTGCTTGTTCATCTCTGGTTGATCCTATTGCTGGGAAGCAGGTACATTGTTTAGCATACATAATTTTGGGTTCTGTAGGTTCAAACATTTTACTGATGAATACGCTTGTCGATATGTATGCAAAATGTGGGTGCTTAAAAATGGCAGAAAAAGTTTTAAGTACGATGGGAACTAGCAAAAGTATTGCAGCTTGGACTTCCGTGGTCAATGGATATGCACTGTGCGGAGAAATTGAGGTTGCTAGGCGGATTTTTGACCAAATGGAAGAAAAAGATGTAGTTTCTTGTACGGCTATGATTAGCAGTTACTCTCGTGCCGGACATTTTCAGGAAGCATTGGAATTGTTTATACAATTGGAGGATATGGGGATACAAGAAGATGTGGTTTCTGTAGCTGCTGCTCTTTCTGCATGTGCACGACTTGGTGCCCTTGAATTGGGAAGAAGAATTCACCTCAAATGTGCTAAAAATTGGTCATTTGGTGAACACGGGGACTTCACTTCTGCTGCTATTGACATGTATGCCAAGTGCGGGGACATAGATACTGCTATGGATATTTTCCGTAAAACACCTGATAATCTAAAAACTACCCTCCTATATAATTCCATTATATCTGGTCTTGCTCATCATGGACTTGGTGAAACTGCTATAACGATTTTCAAAGAAATGGAATTGTTAGGGTTAAGGCCAAATGGAATCACGTTTGTAGCAATCTTGAGTGCTTGTGGCCACAGTGGTTTAGTTGAAGAAGGTAAGAAGTTGTTTGAATCCATGTTGACTATCTACAGTATCAACCCAGAAATTGAGCATTATGGCTGTATGGTTGATCTATTAGGGAGGGCTGGTTGCTTGAATGAAGCATATGATATAATTAAGAACATGCCATTCAAGGCCAATTCCGTGATTTGGAGAGCACTTTTAGGCGCTTGCAAGATCTATGGAGATGTGGAACTGGCTAAAATTGCTGGCCAAGAGCTTATTGTTATGCAGCCTTACCATGGAGCCCGTTATGTGATGTTATCTAACATACTAGCTGATACGGATCAGCATGAGGAAGCCACTCGTGCGAGAGAAGCAATAGGTGACATTAGCATCCAGAAGCCACCTGGTTGGAGCTATGTGGAATGGAACTATTCATAAGTTTCTGGCAAGCCAGAGGTCCCCCCTCGAAGCCAAAGCCACTGGGTTGATACTTACGGACTTGTATATGGGACTGAAATTTATTGGGTATGTTTTCAGTGCATCAAATATGGTGTTTGATGTAGATTGATAGGATCTTGGCAACTTCGCCATTTGACAAATTGGATTCGATCTTCGAAGCTATAATGCTCTTGCAACATATATGCCTGTTAAGTTTATTTATTTTTTATTTATTTTTAATTGTTTTATTCAGTTTCCGTATCTCTCATTTCAAGAAACTGTGTTTAATGGGACCCTAAATTTGGTCACATGTATGTTGATAAATTTGTTAAAAAAAAAAAAGGACCGCATCTTGCCTGGTCTTGATGCTAGGGTCACAAATTTGTTCATGAAAAAATTTGGACCCTGAGATAAAAAAAAATAAAATTTTAAGATATGATTGTGTGTATTTATATATATAGAGAGAGATGATTATTTATCTATAATCAACAAATCAACTTAGAAAATGAGTATCAATTAAATGTAACTATTCTAATAAATTATAGCATAAATGTTAAAATAAGCCATATACATACATGATTAAAATGTCTTTTAACAATTTATAAATAAAATATTTATCACTTAGAAACCTAAAATTATCCTATTTTAAGCGATACCATGTGTATTGTGGTACAAATGGGTGTGCATCCATAAGTATAAAATAAGTACTATATTATATATCCGATATACATACATCTATTTTTTAATGTATCAGTGTTTTATTATTATCTATGCTAATGCTTCTCATATGTAAACACGTAGGTCGATTATATTCTTTTTTTTATTATTTTTTGGCAATTTATTTAGGTTGATTATATTCTGATGTACTGTTTCTTGTTATGAATAATATGAAACTATTATTATAATAAAAAAAGAAGATTGTGGAACTATTAATTTTTTTGGTGAAAAATATGGAGCTACTATTGGCCCCAAAAAAAAAATTCTTATTCTATGTTTGTGTTTACTTGCATTCATACCTATGTAGGCTTGTTGGCCTAAAACGATACTTATGTAGGCTTATTTTGGGAAGCCCATATTTCAGAACGGAAGGCTCATCTAGATCAGGTCACAGTAAAGATCAGTGAAGTTTATTGGATCAAAACATGTCAGGTCTATACAATTATGGGCTGCCCCCTTAGCCCAATCCAATGCCATTGTTTAAAAAACAATTCTCATCATCACGGTTACACATATTCATATAGGTATGACCGCCGCTTTCATTATCTAGGGTTTTTTCCAGCAGATATTGTGAAGCCAGTGGAGCAACTGCAGCGGTAGCCATGGTTCTCAAGTTAGTATTTTTTACTTCCTCCTCTCCTTTTATCTCTGGTCTGTGTGTGTTGTGCATAATTAATGAGTTCTTCCTGAATCAGGATCTCAAGGCATACTTTAGTTGAAATTTTCCACTTCGATAACATATTATTTTTGATAAATTTAAATTATGGTTCCACCTATTGCTGTTTGTTAAGTACGTTGGAAGAACCCACTTTGACCCGTGCTCCTTGTTTGCAATTTAGTAACGTAGATTGAAACCGTTTACCGATGGGATTTATCCGTGAATTCTTAACCATCCTGCTTTTTCTTATTGTTTGGTTTTATAAGAAGGAATGATGATATAATCATACTACCTTATTGGCGTGTTTGAATGAATGTGAAAATGTATTGTCATTATCTAATCTTGTCTGCTTTATGGGTTTCTGGATGGTTCTTTTATTGCCATTTTATACCGAGGAAGTGGTCCGTCTTGGATTATTAGCTTTTCCTACCTTCAAAGTATCGGTTTCTGCGTACTCTGATCCAGAATTTTTTTTTCTGTTTGATGTGATTATTCTCCAGTGTACGAATTTATCGGCCGTATAGAAGCTGAAATTGGATACCATATGGATTGAGGATCTATAAATTGTACTTGATTTGACTTATTTACAAAATATTAGCTGGTGCTAGTAAATGAGGTTTCTGAAGCGACAATACGTTAACCAACTAATCATCACCGCCCTTCCAGCCAAACATGCCTGTCATATAATTTGTGACGATAGAAATAATTAAAGCACAATTGTTATGGTTATTATCTGTTTGTCTTTGCCCGCTTGATATTGATCGCATGATATTGTTATTTTTGTATAGATCGATATTACTCACCAAAGAAATTGCAAACCAAGCATCATCTTGATTTTTTTCCTGTCATAATAAAAACAAGCAACCATTTGTCAAAATAGTTGTCTCTTGACAAACCTGGTAACTGACTTGTGCTTTATATCTATTAGGACGGAACTTTGCCGCTTTAGTGGGGGAAAGATCTACCCTGGGAAAGGCATCAGATTTGTTCGTGCTGATTCTCAGGTGACTTTAATTGGATCAATCTTTCATTTTTTGTGCTGATATGTTGATCTATTAGGCGCTAGATGGGTTCTTTTTATTTTTTGATCAGGTCTTTTTGTTTGCCAACTCAAAATGCAAAAGGTACTTCCACAACAGATTGAAGCCATCAAAGCTCACCTGGACTGCCATGTACCGAAAGCAACACAAGAAGGTAAATAATATTATGATTACTATTGTCAAAATTACCATTTGTTTTAGTTAACCTTAATTGATACTAATCATCATAGAGCCCCAATTAAATTTGTCTATAAATTAGCTTGGGTTTCAGCATATGTGATTTCTTAATTTTGTTGAATGTGGGCTGCATTGAAGTCAGAAGTAGCACATATTAACAGGCTGGGTGTTGAAATGCCTTTGATCTCACTTTAATCAAATGTATTATGATGCTTGTTTGTGCCTGTGTGTGCAGGACATTGCCCAAGAAGCTGTCAAGAAGAGGCGCCGCAGTACCAAAAAGCCTTACTCTAGGTCTATTGTTGGTGCTACTTTGGAAGTTATCCAAAAGAAAAGAACTGAGAAACCAGAGGTTCGAGATGCTGCCAGAGAAGCTGCTCTTCGGTGTGTATTTTTTTTCCGTATTGCTGGTTTTCTGCATTGACACTTGTATTCTCATCTCACGTTTAACAACATAAAATTATGTTACTTTATCTTATCTGAATTTATGATACAGTGAGATTAAGGAGAGGATCAAGAAAACAAAGGATGAAAAGAAGGCAAAGAAGGCAGAAGTAATGGCCAAGGCACAAAAAACACAAGGAAAAGGAAACGTTCCCAAGGGTGCTGTACCTAAAGGTCCTAAACTTGGTGGCGGAGGTGGAAAGCGCTGAATTACATGTTTTTGTATTCATTTTTGGCTGCCTGTTAAATAGAGGAGTTTTAGACTTTTTGTACTGATATGTTCGCTTTCTTAATCTGTTATATTGGTCTTGTGTTTTGGAGTTTAGAGCACCTCATTGAATTTGAAGGCATTTTCCCATCAGAGTTAGTTGTTCCTGCCTTTTATTATAGGCTTTACGTCTAGGTTTTGGGGGTGTCGTCCGGATTGATTCTCGCCAAGACAAGTAAATGAAAGACCCTTTTTGTTGATGACGCAGATGATTAGCAAAATAGGAAGCAAAATTAACCCATTGCGGTACACAAAATTTAAAATGGTGTTCTCTGTTCTTAGATTTATTCAATTTTAAAGTAGGAGCTTATTGCTGTCTAACAGTTGGAATTAGAATAGTTTAAATAGTTTTGGTGTCAGCTAGTCATAGCATTACAAGGTGAGTTGCATCTTGTTTCGTGCAAGTACAGCGATTTTATTTTTGAAATGTATATAGATATAGATTTTTTCTGTCTAAAAAATTGTCACCTTGCCAAAAAAAAAAGAGAAAATATGTTGCGCGGGATGTTTTTTTTTTATATCTTTGGAAAATGACCAAACCAAGTCGGATTTGGCTCTAGCTTAGGTTTTTTTTTTATAATGGACATTGATTGATTTTATAAAAATTATTTTTTAAATGTATTTCATGTTATAAGATGGTTTTATAATTATTCTGAAGTCATTTTAACGTTGTCAATCTTTTAAATTTATTTAAAATTTTAAATTAATTTTTCTAGTATAATGTAAAATTGTTTCTTATTTTTGTCAACATATAATATGTTGTGCAGTTGAGTGTTAATTTTGAGGAACTGGTATAACAATTTTCAAAGAAATGGAGTTGCTAGGATTAAGGCAGAATGAAATCACATTTGTAGCAATCTCAAGTGCTTGCGGCCATGGTGGTTCAGTTGAAGAAGGGAAGATCAACTTAAAAATGGAGCACTTTCGGGGAGGGCTGGTTGCTCCAGAGCCTGCCATGTAAGGCCGGTTCTGTGATCTGGAGAGCACTTTCGTACAGGATCTATGGAGGAGATGTGGAAGTGGCTTAAATTGCTGGCCAAGAGCTTCTTGCGATGGAGCACGTTACGTTACGTGATGTTATCTAACATGCTAGCTGACACGGATCAGCATGACGAAGCTACTTGTGTGAGAGATCAGAGAAGCAATAGATGATGTTGGCATAATGAAGCCACCTGGTGGGAGCTACGTGGAATCGAATTGAACTATTCATAAGCAAGAAGAGGTCCCACCTGGAAGCCGAAGCCTCTGGGACATGTCTATGGGACTGAAATCTATTGGGTGTGTTTTCAGTGCATCAAAAATGGTGTTGGATATGGACCAATAGAAGCTTGGCAACTTCACTATTTGACGAACTGGATTGGATCTCCGAAGCTATAGTGCCTTTGCCTGATGGGCTTTGATGATTCAAATATAGCAGTTCTGGAGTCTCGGGATTTTTTAGGCTCTCGCGTCCAAATCCAATGCTAAAATGCTTGGACATTATACAGATTAAGATCACTTGCCTGAGAGGCCTGGCCCAGGCATTGTGCAGTAGCCGAATCTGGTGTTGCCACTTTCTTCTCTTCTATGTACCAAGGCAGTCAGTCGCTGCAATAATGCTCCTTTTGTCTTCTTCTAACTCCATACAGAGACACATAATCCCTCCGAAAATGCTGGGATCACATAGAAACAGATAAAATAATTATATATATACTTATTTTTTATCACTCTCGTTTCAGACTTCAAAATCCTTTGTCACATACAGTACAGACCTCGTTTCATTTTCACAACTAGAAAGACTGTTATGAATGAATCATTTGTACTTTGATTTTTCTGTCGAGGCCTACTTTTTAATTGCTGACACTGCAAGATTCGGGTAAACTAGCTAGGAAATGTTAATAGGATCCGTCAAACCACCGCGTGAAGTCAAGTGCTTGTCGGTTTCTGTCGATTCTACTTTCCACTAACTTTTTTATCTTCTTGCGCATCCATTACGCTAGAAATTTGTTCAACATTGAAATAAGATTTGTCATTAGATTGTCTCTCTCTTTTGACCTTTCTTGTTTACCCTCTAACTACAAGGGTAAACAAGAGAAAGGAACACACAGAATTTGGTTCAAAGGCATGGAACATGTTGGGTAAACTGAATACTATTCTTTTTTTTTTTTCGGTAGTAAGCGTTGATTTTAAATGAGATTGGGATGGTGTCGTAAAAAAGCTCTACGATTAATCCTCTGGTATCCAAAATTATTTATAATGAACTCTAATGTAAAGCATAAACATATACTCCTATTAATTTAAGCTAAATTCTAGGTGTGGTATTATTATAAGTATGGTGCTCTTCATCTAAGTGCAAGGACTTGAAGCTTTTGCTCGTAAAGAATTTATTAATCACGAATCAATAGTTTTATATTGGATCTGAATACATAATAAAATAGTCCTGAGAGCTGACAAAAATAATCGTTTAAATGTCTTCCACTTCCTGCACGAAGCTGTTTTTATGCATAAAAATGTTGAATGATACATGCATATATGAAATATTCGAATAGGAGAAAAATACTCTTCTTCTCCTAGCTGTGGAATAGAGGTATTCTCAAGACAAGAAGAATTACGTCATGTTTAATTGTGTACTTTTAGGTTCTTAAAATAATTTTGTAGAATGATTTTGAAAATTAAAAATTAAAAAATCTATTTAAATTAATATTTTGAAAACTGTTTTTAAGAAAAGAAAAATAAAAAAAATCTTTTGAGAAAATTATTTTAAAAATAAGAAATTAAAAAATTTGTTTGATTTACTTGCTTTATGAAATATTTTTTACAATAATTGGGATATTTTTTTACTATAATTTAATTAAACATTTTTTTAGTTGTTTACTTCCTTTATTTTTATTATTATAACTTATAATTTTTTTCTAAATTAAATTTAAACTCTTTCCCATAACTAATTTAATTTTTTTCATCAAAATTTAATTGATTTATGTTATATTTTATTTAATTGAAAATATAATCTATTAAATATAATATTTTTTATAGGTCATTATTTGTGTAGGTTGAAATTTTGAAAAATTATTTTAATCATTAGAATGAAAAAATTTTATAAAAATTTTATTTTTTTAATTTTTTTATTTTTATCCATTTTTATTTATCTACATGAATTTAGTTTTATTTTAATTGTTACACCTCACCTTTCTTGAATCATATTCTTGAAGCCAAACATACCTTTAGCTAACTTTTCTTCCTAAGTCACGAAACCCTTTCCTTTTTCTTTTCAGTAACAACAGCCGCCTTCTGTCTTCTTCACCAACTTTTCCTCTCTTCTTCTCTTTCGATACTCAGCTTCCTCTTCATTTTTCTTTATTTCCTTCTAATCTTCTTCTATTTTCGGCTCCTCTTCTCCATACTCATGCCAATTTCGGTGCTTCTTCCATTTTCCCTACCTCCCTTTCACCTATTTCATGTTTCCTTTCAACGGAGGAAAGAGATCGCCTAAGCCGAAAAGCTATGCCTAAACTGGACGGCGATGGTGGCAAGACATTGTGATGCTGAAGCCTTCAGAAGGCATAAAGGAACGAGTATATTCCGGGCCTGAAACAAAGGCTTATCAAAATTATGAAAATGACACTGATGACATGGTTGTTCTCGGTATTTTTGCATTTTAGGAACAAACAAAAAAAAACACAACATTTAAAATGTGTTTCCTATTTTCTGTCTTTTGTAAACACATTTATTTTTCAGTTTTCAAAATATTTTATCAAAAACAACCATATTAAATAAGTTTTTATATTTTTTTTCTTAAAAATAAAAAATAGTTTTTAAAATCTACAATCAAAGTGGGTTTTAATTTCTCTCATATACTAACATTAAAAAATAAATTCTCTTATACCCACTCTATTTCAAAATATAAATTTTATTTAATTAATTATACATAAATTAAGAAAATTATTTTTATTTATTAAATTTATAAAAAATATATTATTTTTTTAATAGCACCTTATTTAATATATTATATTTAAGATTTATTATTTTTTTATATTTAATTATAAATAAGAATAAAATAAAAAATATTTATTATCTAAAAAATGATTAAATGATACTTATTTTGAAAAAAAAATTTAAAAAAAATTATATTTTGAAGGGAAGAAGTGGTATTCTTCGCTGGCGCACAGTTGTAAAAGGGTGTATATTCCAGCGGTACAGTTGGCTAGCGAACAGGTCTCAAATACTCTTAATGATTATTCGGTAAACTCCTGTAATTTTTCCTTTTTTGTTTTTCTCCTACTCATTAAATTTGGATATTAATCCTTTTTATCTTCATAATTTTTATTCTTGAAACTTGGGAATTTATTAAGTAGAAACAAAAAGGCTTTTTCCAATTATTCGGAATAATGTGCGAATACTACCAGCCTGATCCGGTTCTTAAATTTCGGTTTCAACCTCTTTTGGCTGCATGCACAGGACTGCCAAGACGATAAGGAGGAAAAGGACCATTTTCATTCAGTTTTCTCTTTTCCGGAACTAACCTGTGCCATCCAATTTACGTGACCAAGCTTCCAAAACATCTCTTCCCGATTCTTTTCTTTTATAGAAAGATACTATAGAGGGATTATTAAGGTGCTATTCCAGATATCCCATTCCTTGACTCTTGCTTCTTAGTTCCATTGTAGTAATTCACTTGGTTTGCTCAGAGCAGCAGGCCATTTCTAAATTCCTCAATCTTCATTCGCCGCGTAAGGGGTCGGGGAAAACCCAGGTTTGGTTTAGAGAAAATACTAAAATTCTGCAATCTTTGAAATCCTCACGTTCTTTGATTTTATGTTTAATTACCTTGTTCAGATTTTTGTTGTGTGACACGGTCCATGGAGATCGATAAAGCAATTAGAGAGTGCGAGGATCGAAGACTTCAGACCAAGTACAACAACGCTATCTATATTATTCAGAGAGCATTAGCTCTGTATTCGTAAGTTCTTCTTTTATTCCTTCTATGAGATTATTATATGTTGTATTATATGTAATTTACAGGTTCGTTCTCGTACTCCTCTTTATGAGCTGGGTTTAAATTTTATGCCCGATGAGTTGGATTTGCCCGTTTTCCATTATTTTGCTTTAAACATTTAATACTGTTGACTCCAGGTCGGTAACTGTTTCAACTAGTCAATTAATCAGGCACACTATGTTGATTAATATTATTTATCTCGGAGCCATTTGTTGCATTTCCGATGATAATATTAATTCTTCTATGTTGAAGTTAATCCTTTTGTTGGTAGCTTTGAACCTTATCTATTTCTTGCATTATCTAAGGGTCCATGTGTTACCGGAATTCCGTTGAAACCAAGATTGAAAGATCTAAGAGAAAATGGTGTGTACGTGAAGCTCCACTTGGCCTATGTTGCTGGAATCCTAAACATGTAATATTTAGTAAAGATAAATGATATGATTTCAATCAATTCTAGCTATTATCTAGATGTATTGGTAGCGGTGGACTGGTGGCTTGTTGAAGAGTGAAAATTGCTCTCTTTCTTGTGGATTCGTCCATTACTTCCTAAGAAAAAACCATATGAGTTCGGTTTGTCATTGTTTTCGCAAGATCTATTAGAGGTGGTTAATATCCCCTCCCCCCCCCCAAAAAAAAAAAATCATTGTTTCTCATTGGGTGGTTGTAGAGTGAAGGGTTTAAATATAATGGCCACAGGATCCCTTGATTATGGATATTTAACAAAGTGATGTCCCCATCTGTTGATGTCTTTTGCGGCTTCTGCTGCTATTGAGTCATGCATCTGTCAGATAATGAGTGAAAATGGTGTGTTTAAATACATTTTAGTTTATGTACTTTGATGACCATTAATCTTCTTGCAACTTATTGTCCTTGTTGTATCTGAGAAAGGGAGCAAAAAAAAAAGTGTTAATGATAATGATATAGAAGAATCCATAATCTGCATTTGCTGATATTTGTGTGTGCTAAATGATATATTTCTTCCTACAGTACTGAGGAGGTTGCCTTCAGCTTCAATGGTGGAAAAGATTCAACAGTAAGTATTCATGTGTGTAGCACCTGTCAGTGTCTCTGTAGTCAATGATGGCAATGGTGAACTTTGACGTGTAGGTTTTGTTGCACCTGCTCAGGGCCGGTTATTTCTTGCATAAGAGGGGGCAAAATGGTGCCAATGGTGATCTGAAAGATTTTCCAATTCGAACAATATATTTTGAGAGTTCCTGCGCTTTCCCAGAAATCAACTCATTTACCCATGATACAGCTGCTACGTGAGTTGAGCTTCTCATTCCTTTTCTGCTTTTTGAATTTATTCTATATTGAGTCATAGTTTACATTAATTGGGACAAGTTATTTATTCCTCCTGTCTTTACATAGTTCTTGTCTAATTTTAACCTGACCTCTTTTTCTGCCAAGGGATGCAGCAACTAACTAATGCTCGTTGTTTGAGCAGATATGGTTTGCAGCTTGACATCATTCGCTTAGATTTTAAGTCTGGTTTGGAAGCCTTGCTGAAGTATAAGCCAATTAAAGCTTTTTTCCTTGGAGTTCGTATTGGTGATCCTACCGCGGTATGGTTTTTTCTTAGTCTTGAGATGGCATTTTTTTCTAAACATAATGCCTACACTCTAGCATGCTTTTCTTTCAAAATTCCATGTTGTCCTATGAAAGTTGAAAATATGGATGTTCTATTTAAGCGTTTGCCCACCATTGCAGGTTGGCCAAGAACAATTCTCCCCTAGTTCACCTGGTTGGCCACCTTTTATGAGAGTGAACCCCATTTTAGATTGGTCATACAGGTTTTGCCTTCAGCTATGTGTTGTTTCTCATTACTACATTTTCTTGAATGGAACATAAATTTGTTTTGAAATCTTGTCTGGATGAATGAACTATAATAAAAGCATTATCAAATCTCAAGAAATATTATTTCCTTAAACGTTGGAAGTGTTTGCTAACATATCCAAGAACCCTTTAATTTGTTAATAAACTTTACATGGACAAGCTCTGTCAAAAAAAAAACTTTTGGAGAAGATGCATAGTGTTACTAAATTAATAATACTGCTCTACTAGAGATAAAGATCAGTGATTATCTGTCAAGGGTGCCACTACAAGGTATTCTCCTCATAATTACAAATATCAAAATATTATTTCAAGTATCTCTTTTAAATTTCCACACTTAAAATGTACCTAAACTTGGCAGAAAAACCATGGCAAGATTTCTGTTTCAATTTGTCCTTGGTTGAAGTTGTCTTCTTGGATTTATAATTTTATGAATAGGGATTATATAAATTTACTAATTTGGGCTACCTCTTTCTTATACCTGAATAGTTGAATATAATTAGAAAGCCTCAGACAAAAGCTGAAGGTAGCTGGATGTTACTTTATGTCTGGAAGGGATATTTTATTTTATTCTGTTTTATCATTGCTTATTTGTTTTATTCCATAATCAGAATTTCTAGGGACAAAATTGATCTTGATCCATCATTTTTAACTTCTTTTCTCCTCAAGGTTTGCCAAATGTTCAGAGCTCTTCTAAAAAAGTAGCTAACTTTTGTTCTCTCTCTAATTGTTTGTTTATGATTCTCTAAACATGTGAGAATGTTATTTACTTATGTTAGAGAGACTTGTCATCATATGGTTATATTATAACTTTATTTTGTTTCAATTTGGTATCAATTTGATGGTTTAACTCGTTTTATATTTCTATCGCAGAGATGTATGGGCCTTCCTTTTAAATTGCAAGGTGAAATACTGCAGTCTTTATGATCAAGGGTAATGCTCTATTTATTTGTTGGACTTCATTGTTGGATTTAATGCATTGGCATGCTATGCTTTAACCTTTTAATATTTACCTTTTTCTGAGATCTGAAACCTGGAGAGTTGTTTGATAAAGGTTTCATAAAGGAGCTACATTTAGTTGTATAATCTTTTTTGAACTTTAAAACAGGACATCATCATGTAGCCTCACTGAAAATTTTTCAGGCTATTTAGTCTGTGTTGCTTCATAGTTCATGGCTTCAAGTTAAGTTCTAGTTATTTTAGGAGTTTTTGAGTGTTTCTTTGTTTGTGCAGTTATACCTCAATTGGGAGCATTTATGATACAGTTCCCAATGCATTATTATCCATTAGCAATTCCTCAAACAAATTTAAACCAGCATATTTGCTTGCTGATGGAAGATTAGAGAGGGCAGGGAGGGTTAGAAAGATATCTTCTACTAGTGGACATCTTCCTGCTGATAGCAATGGCTTGACCAGCCTGGGTTTGCATAAAAGCGGTATGCGCACAGCATCAGTTATTGCAGTGGGAGATGAGATTCTGTAAGTACAAGTGGATTACATGGTTATATCAGAAACTGTTTTTTTTATGAACTTGTGTGCTCAACTTGTCAATGCCTAGAGACTTTTGGAATAATCTCCACATAATCTCATTTAGTAAAATGATAAGTACAAGTATTTATAGAGTTGAGTTAGTGATGCAGAAAAAATAATTAGATTATCATAAAATAATTAGGATATTAGGTTATTTAGATTTAATTTATTTTGAATTTATTTTATTTTTTTGGATTTAATTATTTTTTTTAGATTTATATTTATTTTATATTTAAGATATAGCTTAGTTTAATATTTATCGTTTAGATTTAAACTATTTTAAATGCTGGTTAGATTAGGATTTAGGGCTCTATAAATAAGCCCGAGGACCTCTTATTGTATTCAGAGCTATTTTCCTTATTGATTGAATATTATTGAGATTTTTTTAGTGAGTTTCCTTTCCTCTTTAATTTTTTCCTCTTCTCATCTATCTTCTACCCTTCTCTTATCTTATTCTACATCAATTTGGTATCAGAGTAAGTTTCCCTACGCCCTTACACACTTCCCTCGCCAGAACCCTAGTTGTTTCATTGTTGAAGCCAGCCCTAGTTGCCGACGTCCGATCACTACACCGCCACCACCGGTCACCTTACTGGCGAAAACCCGACCTGTCCACTGAATGCCGTGGCTAGCGTCCCTTCTACTTGCCCTCATGCGCCAACAACCTTTCTTGCGCGTGGGCTTCATGCGCCCCACACGCTACAATGTCCAGATTCATCCAGATCACATTTTTCACTGTTTCTGAGGTGTTTTCGCACAATTTCTTTCATTTCTACTCTGTTTCAGACTAGTGGAAAGTATTTTTGGGATTCACCATGACTAAAAATTCCCAAATAACTCTAAATCAACTAGAAGAAGTTGAGAGACATAGTACAGAGTATGCTGATCAAGCAATTAAGACAGTGAATCAGCATATGAATCAGACATTTGACACCATGGACCGAAGGTTTGAGTAAATAAGCCGTGGCATTGAAGAATTGAGGAAGATATGTGAAGACCTTATGCAGACCATTAAAGGCAAAGACACACAATATACAACTGAAGCTACGGTTGAAGGTTCAAAAGTTCACAAAGAAATCAACTCAGGGGTGGATACACTCCTTCCTTTAATAATGCACGACCTCCACCTATTGGGAATCGTCAGTTTGCAAACGGCAACGGAAACAGGAATCTCCGGAGTCCTCCTCATATAACTTGTGACTCTCAACACGACTATGTAGAAGATCAGTGGGTTAATCATGAGCAAAGAGATTATTATAACCGAAGATATGAGTCACTTCCTAGAAATCATAGGGGAGGTTGTAGACAGACTCAAGTGGATGACATTTCTAAGAAGGTCAAAGTCAATGCTCCTGAGTTCGACGGCCAATTAGATTCAAGCACCTTCTTGGATTGGTAGGCTAGTATGGAGGACTATTTTGAATGGTATAAGATGAGCGATGTGCATCGAGTTCGTTTCACTAAGATGAAGCTTGTCGGATCTGCCAAGAAGTATTGGCAGAATGAGCAGCAGAAACTAGAGCGCCTAGGACAGCCCCCAATTAATACTTGGGCATAGATGAAAATGAAGCTAAAAGAGAAATATGTGTTTACCCATTACAACAGTCGGTTGTTCAATCAATGGCTGAACTTGAAGCAGGCCACCACGGTCCCTGATTATATTGCTCGTTTTGATGAACTAATGATTCGATGCGAGGTTAAAGAAGACCCTTGGATGATAATTTAAAAGTTTGTCAATGGTCTTCGAGCTAATATACAGCAAGAACTTAAGTTGAATCCTCCTGAATCTTTCGAGGAGGCTTACCATAAGGCCTTGGAGGTAGAGTCCTTACTTTCCTTTCCGTCTGTATAAAAAAAGAGTCCATACTTAAGAATTCATATGACAAGCGTTTTGCTTTTCAGGGTATTAATTCTCGCTAGGCTCATAGTTTCACACAATCCAACCACTTTACTAGAGTGCCTCCTTTTAAGACCAATTCTTCGTTTCAATCTAGCCAGACAACTAGTCCTAACGGAAGTGTTTCTAAGAATGTTGAGTCGAAAAGTTCCAACTTCTGCTTTGGAGGTTTTGCCATTGAGTGTTTTTGCTGTCATTCTAAAGGCCAGATCGCATCAAGGTGTCCACAACGTGTGTTCGCCATCGGGTTACACCGCAAGTGTACAAGTCGAGATAATAGTACAATGATGAGTAAAGTACCGTTTCCATAGAGACTTAGATCAAAAGTGGTTAAACATTAGACATCGTATTTTCAATTAATTCGAGTAAGGCAACTAAATGGTTCACCATTTAATTAAGTAATACAATGACAGAAAAGTATATGAAAATGGCAACAAGGATGACTAAGGATTTAAGGAATTCAAAGAGACCTAGGATTATTTATCCCCCTTGTATTTCATAAGTACCCAATTAAACTCCTTTTACATTTGCTCTTAAAACTAGATTATGTTAGTCAGGATACTGATTTAGCTATATGTGCTTTCTCGAGTCTCCAAATAGTTGTTTAGTTTAATTAAATAATTAATCTCTTAACGAGTTAATTAAACTCCCCAATTCAATTCAAATCCTAAAGTGACTATATGAGACTAGCGAGTATATCTCTATCCCACTAACACAACTCTTCACTCAACAAGGCAAGTTTCAAGTTCTCACATGACCTAACTCAAGTTCTCGACTTAAGCTAGCTTCCTCAAGCATCATTTAAATGAATAAGACAATCTTATTGGTGGTCAAACAATAAGAAGCATTACGAATGGAATTGAATTAGCATAAATATAGCATTAACCATAAATATAAAGGAGAAATGAGTATTTAATCCATAAAATGGTTTAGAATAATCCTAGAAATGGAACAACTAGCTGCTCATGTTCAATAAAACTACAAGAAAATATATCCCATTCAATACAATCATTGAACACAAGTAAAGAAAGAAAGAAGGAGATGAAAGAAAACCAAAAAAGGAAGCTCAAATCTCTTCAATGTTTCAAGCCCTAGCTTCAATCTTTACCAAGAGGCCAAACCCTAACAGAACCAAGCTTCCAAAATGCTTTCTGGATGTTCCTCTTCGTACCCTAGCTCAGAATGCCTGAATAATCCCCTTCAAACTTTTCAAATACTCTATTAAAATGAAGCTCCTTGTTTTGCTAACGAGGGGCGGGCGTCGCGGCTAAACAATCCAGGGTTACTGTGTGATGTTGAGCCGCGGCCCCAGTGTGCCAAGTCATGGCTTCAACTCTCAGGTCGTGGTTTTATTACTTATTGTCTGTTTTGAGGCTGCGGCCTCATATGCTCAAGCCGCAGCGTAGGAAGCTTCTGACGGCTACTCCCTTCTTTGCTTCCTTTTTCTCATGTCTTTCTCAATTTCCAATATCTCCGCCTGGTCTCCCCGCTCTAGAAAAGAGGCTTGATTGCTCCACTGTTCTCCCCATGAGGTCTGCAACAAAAATGAGAATTTATAATCTTCCATGGGAGAAAAATTATGCATAATAGGGCAAAAACATAGTACCATACATTACAAAGATTAAAGTGTACATTTTCCTATCCTGAGTGTCTGGTGTATACAAATATGTATGCGTAACTCAAGAAAAATGCACTGAAGGGATGTAATTCGGTATGATTAACAACGTGCTCTACTTCTTGAATCCTAGGCTGAGCATAAGGAGGAAGTGGTAGATGCTGATGTGGTGATTGACCCAGTTGAGTGTCCTTCAAACGTGGACAAGGAGATGAGTGTGGATGATTATGAGACAAGACACATGGGTGTGATGAGATGCATGTTGTCTGTCCCCTCGCCTGATGACTCTTGGAAGAGAACAAGCACCTTTCAAACTTTTGTGAAGTGTGAAGGTAAGTCTTGCAAGTTAGTTAGTAATGGAGGAAGCGCCACGAATGCAATCTCCAACCAAGGAGTTGCTAGGCTTGGTCTTAAGCAAGAGCCTTATCCCAAGCCTTTTCAAGTAGCATGGGCTGATGAAAAGACTTCTTTAACCATTACACATCGATGCTGTATTCCCCTTCAATTGGGAGAGTATCATGAAGAAGTTTTATGCGATGTTCTTCCTATGGATGTTGCTCACATTTTTTTGGGAAGACCATCGCTCTACGATAATGATGTTACAAGCCATGATCGAGAGAACACTCATTCATTCAAGTATAAGGGGAAGACAATTTTATTACGTCTTGCCAAGCCTGAAATTGAGAATAAATGTTTGATTAAACAAGGGGAGTCAAGGTTAAAGAATCAAAGCCTTTATCCCAAGAAGCAGATTGTGAAAGGAAGTAAGGAGATGAAGTATCGGCTTAACTCTCTCCAGAAGAGAGTTCTTTTAAGTGGGGGAGAATGATATAGAAAAGATAATTAGATTATCATAAAATAATTAGGATATTAGGTTATTTAGATTTAATTTATTTTATCTTTTAGGATTTAATTATTTTGTTTAGATTTATCTTTATCTTATATTTAGAATATAGTTTAGTTTAATATTAATCTTTTAGATTTAAACTATTTTAAATCCTAGTTAGATTAGGATTTAGTGCTCTATAAATAAACTCTAAGACCTCTCATTGTATTCAAGGCTATTTTCCTTATTGATTGAATATTATTGAGATTTGTTCAGTGAGTTTCCTCTCCTCTTTAATTTTTTCCTCTTTTGATCTATCTTCTATCCTTCTCCTACCTTGTCCTACATTAGTCAGACTCCACTAACTAATGCAGAGCTAATGGGCTTGGGCTAAGGCCCAATATACTCGAACTGAGACTATACTAACACTATTTTATAATGCTTAATGTATGATTTTTATGATCCTTATAATTTTTTTTTATAAAATATCCTTTTTACTCTGCTTCATAGCTCAGGTTTGGCACTGTTGAGGATCAGTTGGGACCTTCTTTGCTTAGGAAGCTGCATTCTATTGGTTGGTCCGTTTCACAACTTTCTGTTGTTCACAGCAACGTGAGTTCATATCTGCATCCTACCTATGTGTATTTTAGTATTCTGATTTGCAGATATCTGCACTTGAATTTGTTATTATGAACATGTCGCAAACAGATTATATATAAACCTAGATATAATCATTCTTTATCTCATCTGTTAATTTAATTGTGACATGCGTCTTTTATACCAGATAGATTCGGTGGCTGAAGAAGTTGAGAGACAGAAATCGACTAATGATTTGGTAAATTTAAAAATTCTAAAATTCTATGAAAGTTCTGCATATAGCATTTCTTGATGGAATGATAGTGTAGGTTTAAACTGACCTGATTATTGTAGGTCTTTATATATGGAGGTATAGGTCCACTGCATTCAGATGTTACATCAGCAGGCGTTGCAAAGGCTTTTAGTGTTCGTTTGGTGCGTTGCTTCATCCAATTGTTGCCTTTTTCCATTCAAGGTCACTATATCATTGCCTGGATGTGCTGCCATATTATATTGGTTCTTAAGCGGTGTGGCAAAGATAAATTTAACTTTATTCTATCTTCTGCTGATTTGATTGACTAAGTAGTGTATGTGAGCATAGCTTTCCCCATTAATTGCTTCTGGTTTATAATAACACTAGCATGATATCATTTGGTCATTTGATTGTGATGCAGGCTCCTGATGAAGAATTTGAAGAATATCTTAGGAATATTATTGGTAATCAGTGTACTGGTGACCGAAATGAGGTAACTTAGTGTACAAAATGTTATTTATTAATCTTAATGTTTGTGTTTTAATATTCCAATGCATGCTATTGTGATTGATGTGAGAAGCTTTTGGATTCAGTTTTCTGAGTAACACTTGCATACATGTGCATATGTCAAAAGTTGGACCCACTGACTGACAGGTGCTTATGGATAATGCTTACAATAGTTTTCCCATATGCATGCATGAATACCAAAATATGAAATTTTGAGGCCCAACCTTTACCACCTCATCCTAGAGCTTGTGCCCCTGATCACATCTAGCCACAAAATTCTTGTGTTTTGTATTTTTAGGGGTGGTGAAAAGAGGTTAACCTCTCGCATAACAGAAGAACTTTTTTTTGTATTAGCAAATATGGCTTCAACTTGAAAACTCATATTAAGATTGACATTTCACATTGTACTTCTTTGTGATGATCCTTATAGCATGAAATTGATCCATTTGTATTTTACCTTTCAGATGGCTCAATTGCCTGAAGGCATCACAGAATTATTGCATCATGACAAGTTGTCTGTGCCTTTGGTACGTTTTGGGAAGTTCATTAACCATATTTTTGTTTCTTTACATGTGACATCTGCCAGAAGTTCAATTTCACATTGAGGTGCAATGGCAGAAATTGGTTTACATTACATTAATCTGTTGAGACCAAGTGTACTTTCTGGTTTCAAATGTTTGATATCTGATGTTTGTTTGTTGTAGATCAAGTGTCAAAATGTGATAATTCTCAGTGCAACAAATGTTTCGGAGCTGGAAAAACAGTGGGATTGTTTGATTGAATTAGCAAAATCCATTGACCTGTTACCATTGCTGGAACCATATGTATCAAAGCACCTTACAACAAATCTTTCGGATGTATGTGGTAGCTTTATTTATTATGCTACCATCAGTAATTATAAATCTGCAAGATATCATTCCCTTCATCTTGAAGAATATCTGTGTTATATTATTTGCTTTTTATGTGGCTGACTGGAATTTTGGTCGACTGATATCCACCATAATGAAGGGAGAACACAGAATATTCACATCTTGGAGCTACGTGTTATCTGTTGTGAAAAGGAATTTTGGTATCTTTTCAGAGGGTAGTGGATATAGAGCCTTTAAGCTGGTAGCCTTTGATTTTTGCCTGCTTGCAATAAAAAAAATATTATTACAAGTAGAGATGATGTGTGCAGTAATTTTCTAAGTGCTTTAAATATCAAACTAGGTGGGCTCCCTATGATTGCATAGAGTCTAAAGAATAAATATTTTTTATGACTTGTAAATTGTACATTTTGCTATAAAATTTTATATTCTATATCAATTGATGTTTAAGAGCAGCAGAAACTTGTAAAATCTTAACTTATTCTGCTGAGTATGTGACATCAACATGCTGTTTATGCGTTGTGCATATTTCTCTTTTTCTTCACTCCTCTGATGATCTTGTTTTCATCTTGGGAACTCTAAACTGCAGATGGAAATTGCTCAACCTCTATCAAAGCTTTGTATTGAATTTCCAGATCTTTTTATTGGTATGAAGTTTGTGAACTATTTTAAATTTTCAGCGGCTTATGACATAGTATTCATCTTTTTCTGTTCTTTGTGATGTCAAGGTTGTTACCGCAAATGTAGAAATCAATCTCTGATCATAAGTTTCAAAGGAAAGGTAGAATACATCTTTGATATTCTAAACTCTGCTTTAGTAAGTCAAATGTAAGTTCTTCTGGTAATACTAGTCTTATGATTTTATTGCAGGACCAAGCACGCCTTGAGGCGGCTGTAAATGCATTAAGCAAAAAGTTTCATCCAGGTGCTTTCATGGAGACGAACTAGGTTGATTATGACTTTGGACGTTGGGATCATCTCGTAATCATGTTGAGAATCCAGATATAGATTATGCTTTGCTTGCTCAATTGAACCAAGAAGGACTTGGAAGAAATCAATCCTGCTTGTCTTGGTGGAAGAGAAAAGCTGACCCAAAAGATAATAGCTTCAATTCTTTTTGCAACAGTGAATGGACCTCGAAGCATTATTTATTCCTCAGGAGACTTCAACCTAGTGATTGTTATTGAATAAGATTAGCTTAATTCATAGCTCTCACTTATAGTTTCTTTCATGGAAAAAAAATGATGGAAATGCACCATTTGAAGCTCTCAAATAGCAACGCTTACAACGTCACTAACGTTGGCTGCGAATTGGCATATTTTTATTTTTACTATAATCCAGCTCATGTAAGCGGCAAGCTCGTTTACTGTAAGGACATTCAACCAACCTGGAGACCATTCTATCATTCTACACGGCTTTACTTGTTAAAGATCGTCTTCTTAACTTTCTATCGGAAAAACCACCTTTGGTGGAACTATGGAACTGGACGACAGACATTTGCCATTTGAATTAGAAGCCAAGTATGCGCAGTGTTTTTTTTTTTTGGGTGTTTAGTTCATATGCCGTCAAAGAATTTATCTGAATAGTCTTAGAAGTCGTTTGAAAACCAAATACTTGTGAGCTGATTGCTCTTCTGGGCCTTTCTCTAAAAGCCTCATCGCTCGGATTTGTGCTCTAGCCCTTTCTCTCTAAAAGCTTCTTCTTCATTGCCGGAGTGTACTGTCCTAGCTACTTCAAGAAAATCACAAACTAGATTAAATTAAACAGTATAACTGACAGTTGAAGGTAATTATTTTTTTTTAAAAATAATTTAAGATATTTATTTGCTCTAATTGCCACCCTTAAATGGACTTATTTATTGATAACTTCAGTTATTTATATAAATTAGGTGTTTTATACAATAATACACTAAATTTAAGTCAAATAATAATACACATTTGTGAATAGTGAGATCTCTTATTGGAACAAAAAAAAGTGAGATCTCTTATAAGTTTTATAATTGATATTGATTAATTGATGTTAGTATTGACGATTTTAAAATTTTAAAAATTATCATATTTAAAATAAATTATTTCTATATAGTTCAAAAATTAAGCAATAAGTGCACTAGTACATTTTAGCAATATTAAGTTAATAACTAGCAAGAATGAACAATATGGATATTTTGGGCCAATTGATTTAACAACTTTTAATGACAAGAGTATCTCTTACATCGAAAAGGACTAATTTTTCCAAGACATTGAAAGTAAAGGGATAATCCTTCTAAACTAAATTTACTTTATATATAAAGATAGAGTTTAGAATATCACAGTTATATTCTACGTTTTCTAAGACCAAAATTCATCTTGTTTTGAGGTTAGGATAGAATTTTTTTAAGTCAAAATAAAAAATTTTCAAATCAAGACAAAATTTTTCTTTGCATGAAGTGAGAATATAATATTTTTAAGTGATGATAGAAAATTTTAAATTAAAACAGAAAATTTTCCATACCAAAACCCAATTTTCCCTTAAAAAAATGAACTCAGGGTGCTGCCGAAAAACTTCCTGCCATCCTTCTGCCAAAAAATCGCAGTGGTTCACTTGATCAATGGAGAAAAAAAAGCCATTTAGCAAAATGGTACATTTGGATTAAACTGATTTATATTTGGGGGAATTACATTTTCATATCAAAATAAAAAATTTATTACAAAATAGAATCTATTACTACTTATTCTCCCAATTTTTACTACTTAGTATTTCATATTTTAATACTTTTATTATTCAAAATTATTTTTTATAATTAATTCATTCTACCAGTCCCTAATTGTAATTTTCCTTTTATATTTCAATATCCCTCCTCCTTGTGGTTGAACCTGAGGAGACCCTTCTTGCCACAGTGTTCTCATGCTAGATTTTTATTTTTTAAAATTAAAATTTATAGATAAAAAGCATACTTCTAAGGGATTATGTAGTCATATATTTTGTATAGTTTTAAATTTTTAATATCTTTTTTTTTATTTACCAAAAAACTGTATGCTGCGAAGATTTGCAAAGATCCAGTTTTTATTTTATAGTATTTTTTTTAATAAATAAAAATGTAAAACTGCAAAAATACATAACTATATGGTCTTGAAGCATGCTTTTCATCTATAAATTTTAATTTAAAAAAATAAAAATCTTGCCACGGCAGCGTCTCTGCAGGAGAGACCCCAAGTCCAACCACAGGGAAGAGGGTTGCTGAAATATAAAAGGAAAATTATAGTTAGAGGCTAGTAGAATGGATTAATTATTAAAAAAAGATTTTGGTTAATAAAAAGTATTAAAATATGAAATATTGAGTTACAAAATTGGGAGAATGTATAGTGACATGTTCTGTTTTCTAATAAATTTTTTATTTTAATTTGAGAATGTAATTCCCCAAATATAAATCAATTTAATCTAAACGCACCGTTTTGGTAAATGCTTTTCTTCTCCATTAATCAAGTGAATGGCGAGATTTTTTGGGAGAAGGATGGCAGGAAGCTTTCCGGAGACACCCTTGGTCCAAAAAAAAATTGAAGCATTTGAAAATCTGACTTGTATACTCCGATATCTTGGTATATATTTTTGGAAGTTTAGTATTTTAGTAGAAAGTTTTTATCCGTGTAATATTTCGCTCAATTTCTCTCCTAGGCAACGAGGGGGCGTCAAAACGATGGAAAGGGGCAACGAAGACAGCAAGAAAGGTTTGAATGAGAACAGCGCAGCTTCAGATTTACCCCTAAATCCTCACGGCAACTTGAAAATTGCTTCAACTGACCAACAACTCAGCGACTTTCTTCTTCACATCAAATCTTCCAAAACTCCAGTAAGCATCGAATCCCTTCTCTTCTTTTTTCACATTTTACAGTGAACAGCCCTGGTTTTTGATTTCTCTGTCACCAAATCTTTTTCAGGCTGTTATCAATTATGGTGCTTCTTGGTACGTTACTGATCATTTTAATAACGTTTTTTTCCCCTCCTTTTACGTCTTCCCAATTATTGAATTCGTTTACTTTTTATTATACGTGTTTAAGATTTAAGAATGAGCACAAGGTGTTTGATGTTGGAACTCTTTGATCATTTAACTTCAATGTACACTTCGAACCGCAGTGGTTTCATGGTACCGTTGTCGCACCTTGCTGAAAGTGGGGTTACATAATGTTTGGAAGTTACTGTAAAATCAGTCTTGCGACGATTTCTGAACCATGTCTGTCTTTCTTTGCATCATGTCATGAGATGATGCAGAAAACCACGACTACTGATACTCATTCTTACGCCTTTTTCTAGGTGTCGCGTGTGCAGTCAAATCCTCCCTGCTTTCTACAGACTGAGCAATAATTTCCCAAAGCTTTCTTTCATATACGCAGATATTGATGAATGCCCAGAAACAACTCAACACATTCGATACACTCCGACCTTCCAATTCTTCCAAGATGGTGAAAAGGTCGACGAGATGTTTGGCGCTGGAGAAGAGAGATTGCATGATCGTCTGTGGTTGCACTCCTAGAAATTAAGAGTTTTGTTCTAAAACATCTTTGCTAGTCTAATTTATTAAATGATTAGAAGATGGAGCTATTTCTGAAGATTATTGTCACATCACAATTCTTTAATCTTCTGTCAGTGGAGCATATAACATGCTAGTAATTTTTCTCGTTCTGCGTCAGCCAACAATTCTAAGTGTTCGATTGAAAACCGTAAGTTATAAAAAAAAAAAACTTGGTGAATTTGAAAAGTCACAGAAATGGCATTACAACCTTACTTAATCACTTGAAGATTGCACAGCAGTCAATGGCTCAAGAAAAAAAAAGGGGGAAAAATAATCGCTACAGCAATTAAACTTTGACGGGGTAAAAACAAAGATGAACTAATGCTACAAGCTCCTATGTGCGAATGCGTCCAGCTAGAAGAACTCGCCTTTGCTCCAATTTCTCATCAAAGCTGTGTGTAATGTATCTTCATGAATCGATGCACGCAATGAAGCTCCTTTATTTCTCTCCCCCTAAACCCAAAACTAGAAGATGGCTACGATAATAACCACCTGTAGAAATGCCATGGTTAGCTCAAGCCTTGGGCTTAAGCAGCTTCACGGTCTCCCAAGTGAAATCGGGGTCATCTCGTCCAAAATGACCATAAGCAGCAGTCTTCTGGTACCTGAATTTGCCTCCTCTTTTGAGGTCAAGGTTGATGGAAATCATCCCGGGCCTGAAGTCGAAATTCTCCTTAATCAGAGCCAAGATGTCTTGGTCTGCAATCTTTCCAGTTTTGTAGGTGTCTACAAAAACACAGAGGGGTTCTGGCACTCCAATTGCATAAGAAACCTGCACAAGACAGCGTCGGGCAAGCCCTGAAGCCACCACACTCTTTGCTGCCTGCCTAACAATGTATGCACCACTCCGATCAACCTTGGTTGGATCCTTGCCGGAGAAGGCACCTCCACCATGAGCACCCCATCCGCCATAGGTGTCAATGATGATCTTCCTGCCAGTGAGTCCAGCATCTCCGTGAGGACCACCGATCACAAATCGACCAGAGGGATTGAGGTGGAAGATTGTCTTGTCATCAAGATATTCAGCTGGGATCACAGGTTTTATTACATGCTCTTTCAAATCTGCAGCAATCTTCTCATTTGTGACATTTTCATCATGTTGAGTTGAGATGAGCACCGTATGCACACGGATAGGAACCATGGCTCCATTATCGTTCCTGTACTCAACAGTCACTTGGGTTTTACCATCGGGTCTCAGCCATGCGCATGTTTTGTTCTTTCTGACCTCAGTAAGCTTGGCACCCAGTTTGGTAGCTAGAACATGAGTAAGTGGCATTAACTCAGGTGTTTCGTCTGTGGCGTAGCCAAACATGTGACCTTGGTCACCAGCTCCAATTTCCTCAGGTTTTTTAGTCAAATGACCATGAACTCCTTGAGCAATATCAGGGCTCTGCTGCTCGACGTTGACAAGAACTTTACACTTATCAGCGTCAAGACCAACATCAGCTGATACGAATCCAATGCCTCTGCAAGTGTCACGAACTATTTTCTCATAGTCCACTTTAGCCTTAGTTGTAATCTCACCAAACACCATTACCATGTTAGTTTTCGTACAGGTCTCGCACGCAACTTTGCTTTCAGGGTCTTGCTCCAGGCAAGCGTCTAAGATGGCATCTGAAACCTGATCGCAGATCTTATCAGGGTGGCCTTCATTTACAGATTCAGAGGTGAAAAGGAAGGTGTCCATCTCTGGTGTTCCAAAAGAAAAGGGGGCAAATTTCATGACGTGAGAACATGATCGGTAAAACAGAGCATGGAATATCAAAGTATCAAATACAAAAGAAACAGCTTCAACTATAACCGATTTTATAATCCAAAGCCGTACAACCGAAAGTCAGCGAGACGTACACGTATAAATTATAGCCATGAATAGAGCGGGATTTAACAATTCGTATTATTAACGTTGCAACTCCCCGAATAGATAATTTTGTGCCCACATAGCCTATTTATCTATAGCTACCTCTCTTCCCTCAGAAATTCCATTGTCTTGGTTACTTTACCATTCGAAGATAACCAATAGGAACATGTGACCTCCGAAAAAAGCAAAGTTACACAGCAAATACGCTGATCTGCTTATTTGTAAAGCGTAAAACGCTAAACCAGTGTATAACTTCAGTGTTCTCGCCTAACTACTTTATGGGCATGGCTCATCAGTCATCGTTGCTTCGGGGACTAAGAAGGTAGCCCTAATGTTGCAACTCCCCGATATAATAGTTCCCTTTCCAAATATCAAATTTATCTTCCCTAAGAATTTCCATTATCTCCTGTTACTTTACTGCCCAGAGATAACCGATATGAAAACATGATATTGACAACGGTAGAGAATAGATAAGCTAGATCTCTATATGTTGCAGCAAACATAGAAAATCTAAGCAGCATAGAGCATGTGTAAATTGACAATGGTAACAAAATCGCATGGCAAACACACAAAATGCAGATACGATAAGAACTAGAAAGAAGATAAGAATATTTCATTAGAAGCAAAAGATGTGAGACCGGAACGATATTTAAATAAAGAGACATGGATTTTACAAATGAGAGACAATGGAGATCTGATTATTAACATTGCATTAGCACATTGCATTTCGCATGTAATAGATTGAATTAGGAGGCTAGATTTGGGTGAAGAGAGGGGGAGAGAAGTACGTACCGAGTGATTTTGCTTGAGACAAAGGAGTGCGAAACGTGAGGAATTGGAACAAGAAGGGAGGGAGGTAAGTAATTTTATGGGTAAATATATAAATACCTTAATAAGATTTGGGGGGGAGAGAAAATCGACGTATGACTCGTTCCCTCAGTTTTTTGTGGTTTGTGTTGTGCTGCTTTTTTCTCAATTCTCAGTCACGTGACATCTCATGTGATTTTCCTGATCTTCAAATTCAAACTCATGCATATTCTTTTTCTTACTAGTCATCGACGCTCAGGGGTCCAAGAAAATGGCTATAATTAAACACATATTGGTTTATAGATCTTATAGAGGAAGACATTAATCCAAGTCCAATTAATAAAATTCTCATCAAATGAGATTTTGACAATCACTAATCTCTGTTAATACGGACCAGTCCCAATTCTCTTGTTTCTTTTTGGGCCATGCAAATGTGCAAGATTAGCGGAACGCAAGGTCAATAGATAATTGTAACTTTGGCAATACGGTTGCCGAAATTACAGTGCACCTATTATATATCTGCAGCATTGCTAATATATTAGTTATCATATGAACCGCCATTTACAGGCAAGTAGATAGTTAAACGCGACATGAAATATAACAGGGGAGTAAATAAAATGGTAAAATTTATTATTATGATGATGCTATAATTTTTTTCTCTCTGGATTCTATTGCCTGCACACTTAACTATTATTAAATTCTTAACTACGAATTCCCTGACAACTCACAAACTGCCATCGGAATCTAATTCACCCTCTCATCAATTCTGATACCAGTATAAAATATTTTTTTCCATAATTCCATAATTAATTTAACATTAATAGATTTTTAAATTTCAATTACGTTAATAATTTATAAATTGGATTAAACACTTATTATATCAAATATTCATGCGTGACCTTCGATATCAAATATGCATCGCACTAGACAACTGACTAATTATTATACATAACAAGCCTTAACCCACACACATCGTTGTCCAACAAAAGAAATCAAAATCATTCATTCTACTTTTATATATAATTAGATAGATTGTGAGGCTTATGCTTTGCGTAGAATTTAAGATGAACCATGCTATTCATGAGTTTTTTTTTTTTTTACCAGCCATGCTATTGATGAGTTACAACTTCGATTTTGTGTGTGTATAGATATAGACACATGAACGATTAGCAATGCAATAACGCATTGTTTTCAGTGTACTCATATTTTTGTATATCCTGCGATGTGAAACCGCTCGAAGTATGATTATTTATCCTCATGTGTAGATCAGGAACAAAGTTTGACTTCAATTTAAAGTTTAAACAAAATGTTACAAGAGAATCAGACACCCTGGTAATTAGAGAACTCATTTCAGATTGAAGTTAAGAACAACCACGTCCAGGAAAGAATGTACACCATATTGCAAAATGAATAATAACCGCTCAGAGTAACAATGCACGATCAATCCGTGTTATAATTAGTAACTGAGGCCTAATTGGAGTCCCAGGGCAGCATGAATAAGAAAGAGCATCATGATACCACTACCCAAGATACCGTGAACATTCCTCAGTCCAGGATTTCCCTGCATACAGTCAGATTAATAACAGAGGGAAGAAATGACATAAGTTCATGTAAATAAGAAGGGGATTTCAAGTTTTAAACACGATTCTGCACAACAGTAAGATGCTTATGTCATGGTCGTATTGTATGGATAATTTGGCTCTTGGAAATGTTAACAGAAATGCTAGATAATAGCAATTACCTCAAATAATGCAGGCAATATGGTTTGTATTGTCAACAGAGTAAGGCCAACGACGCCAGTAACTGCATGAGGACTGCATAGAGAAGGAAAAAAAAAATTTTGGCCGGAGAAAAATAAATTTTTTAAGAGGGAGAGAGACGGCGTAAAGAGTATACTTTGAAGAATTAACTTCTAAAAAAAAAATCCTGAAGCTGAAAGGACAACTTTGAACAATCAACAATCTCAACCCTGACGAAAGTAAAAGAAAAAATAATTGCTGGTTACCTCTCGAAAATAGGTTTATCTGACGTTAGTAGTGATGTTATTCCACCAGTAGCTCCCAGCGCAAAGAAGAAAAACATACCACCTAAGAGCTTCGGGTGCAAGTCCTTGGCCTTAGCCTTCTCCTCCTGAAATTATTCCAGAAAATAAAAACTAAATGATTCAAGCTAATTGAGATTATATGGCAACCATGATTGTAATCAGAAGTTGTAAATTGGCAAGAGATATCTTACCACATTGTCAGAATAACGTATACGGAAACCTAGATAGGTTCCATAGCCACCCATGGCAAAGAGCACAACTGCCTGCATGTGAATTAGCGTGGAAAAGATGATAGTGACATGTGCGGTAATCGGAAAGATTTGAAGCTTCTATAATAATAGTTAAGAGTATGCCAGAAAGAAAAGTATATAGAATTACCATGTTGCCAGGATGACCCCAATGCACAAGCCAGTCTGGGAGATTCCATGACTTGACAAGCTCAACAAAAGCCCCAAATACAGATCGCACAGCCCCAGCTGTTATCAACATTGAAACTTATCATAAAAAATTAATATTCATACTGTTCTCTCGGCTTTGGCTTGAATTTCATCAACCACGACATTTTTTGGCAACCAAAAGACAGGGATTCTTAACCAAACTGAACCAAGCAGACATCCGCATCAGATTAACTCGAGATTTTATTGAACAAACCATCAGAAAATGTAATGCGGAAAGAATTAGAATGAAGCAGTCGGTCCTGAAAGGTAATGAAAATAAAAGAAATAGAGATAATTAAGTTACCTCCAGGTAGCAGAGCAGCCAGGCACAGCAATGGCAGTGGAGAGAAAGAGTACAAGAGAGTTTCGCTGTTCTCTCTCAATTCTACTTCTTCCCCGGTTGGGGCAACAGGTTTTGGAAATTCCTCCTTTACTACAAAACTCTTGCTGCGAAGAGGAGGTCTTCTTATTCTCGTTGTCGCAGGAGCTAATGCCAAGGGATAACTGGATTGAGACGTTATCTTGAGAAATGATGATGACAACAGAGGATGTTGAAATCTGAGATGAATACAAGCAGCAGGAGCACTAACCATCGCCATGAGCACACAAGAATGCGGTCTAAAGATGATGGCGGGGGGTTGGTGGCTGTCGAGGAGAAAGTTAAAAAGGTGGAGATAGAGAAAGACGGGAGTGTAACGGTGGGAAAAGAGGACACGCCTCCAAGCAAAATATCCACTTTCCGGCTTTCCACGTGGTGTCAACACGATCCTACTTTCGGCGCCGATGCTATATGTTGTTAATGGGCTCTGGGCTCAGTAGCATTATACCTTAACTTTGTTCCATAGATTGTAGAGACGAAAGTTCTTTTGGGTTGTTGTATCGAAAACAAAAACAAAAAAGCTTTTGGGGCGGACCAGAGGGAGGCCGAAGGCCACGTAGTATGGTACATTGTTAGTGACCCCTGCGATTCTTGGAATTACCGTTGTCTCTATTATTGTTATTCTTGTTTTTAACAGAAGTGGGCGAAACTCTTTCAAAAGAAAATTTTCCAGAGAGGCTTCCCATAGGTATGCCTCAGGGTAACGACCGAGTAAGTACTGTAATTTTTATTCAACCGGAAACAAAGAGGAATGCCACTTGAAGCTCTTCAGGAAAGAATAACACTACCATAAATTTACGGTGCACAGTAAAATGAACTTGTGTTTTGATATAGTTGTGGTGACTTTTAAAATCCCCAAGAAAAAAAAGATTAAATAATACCAAAAATGAAGGGGAAAAAATAGGGAACTATCATTTCCTTCCTATTTTCTAGCTACCTGTAGTCTTATATGATGTCATGTTCTCCTGCCTAAATTTTATGTACATACAAACAGGATGGTTCTAGAAGGCATCCGCAACTAGAATATGCTCACTCTTGTATGCTTCCTCGTTCCCTTGCGTCCACATTGCTGTCAAACGTGATTCGTTCATCCAATGGCATCAAGTAGAAATTCAATGCAATCAACCATTGTAATCTTTTGTAGCCTAAAAAAATTCCAAAACTTATAAGTTAATCGGTCCAACTGTTTGGCACACATCACTCGCATAAATTGGATACTGTATAAATAGATGCTAAAGAGATGGGAAGGTGAATATATCACCCATTTCAACCAACAGCATATAGAGATGGAATTTTCTTGGGTACAGAATTCTAACAATCCGGAAACACAAGCTATATATAGCACCAATAATTATACACTACTGAACTAAGACACCATCCTAATAGTAGTACAAAACTAGAGAAAAAGTTGAGATCAAGATCATTCCTTGTGGTCTGACACTGTAGAAAACGCGAGAGATAAAAAGGGTAATTCATGTGAGAGAGACATGTTCAAACCATGTTAAAAGCCTTCAATATTAGTTTTGAGAATTTACAACACCCTAAATCAATTAAAATGTAGTAAAGATTTGGGATCTTTGATTGTCATTTGAAACCAGCGGCTCAATTCTTAGAGTTAAATGTCCATAAGCAATAATTAGATTGCATTTAAGCGAGTTAAGATGGCGATGATGATATTAACCTTTTTTATACAGCTAGCAATTTTGTGACCAGAGCCAGATGTTTTCCATCTATCTAACTACCCTTAGTATGTTGTTGCATATATAACCTCTTGTAAGTGACTCCCTTTGAGGATCTATTCTCCAGTGGCCATCAACAACGAATTTTATCTGCAATAAACAGTTACTAAAGCTTTAAACTATCAATGCTTTTCACCTCAAAAGGGTAAACAAATAATTAACAAACATCTAAACTTATTCAACTGCCAGTGCGCAGAAGAAGCAAATGGCATAAGGTCCCCCAAGCTCATAGAAAGAACAAAAGAAAGCCAACAAGAAGACCCAAACTGAAGGACAGTGCAAATAATTACTGCTACTGGTATAGTTACCAAGTAAAGATGAGGTTTATTGTGATAAGATCAAATTTATAAAATTTGCAAATAGGTCCCTAATGTCTAATGATTAAAATATGAAATCAGAAATAATGCTTATCAATGCAAAAAAAATCACTTTAGGGGCCAAAGACAAAGAAATTGGTAATAATAAAAATAGAGAGACGGGCCAAACTGAAATACCTTAAGGACTTGCTTGAAATGTTTTAAAATTTTTTATGGCCAAAGTGTGCTTTTACCCAAATCATAAAATACAATCACAACTCTTTCTTCCTGCTTCCTTCATTGTCCTTTTAAAATTCTCCCTGATTGCAACGTCTCTCACTTTCCAGAAAGTTTTATGCATGACTTTCTTCTTTCTCCATTTTCATTTTCCATCTATCACTGGGAGTTTCCTTACTCATCCTCCATCTCAAGCTGCCGTGCCTCCCATCTTCCCCACAAGTCAGTCATAGCATGAGGAATGGCTGGGGCTCTGGAGGTCTATTATGATTGTGTTAGATGAGCTATTTCGTCTTCGTTTTCTTCTCCTCCCTTCATCTTCTTCATTCCAATAATCTTCTCGTCCATCTTTAGTTGAACTTGAATATATATTATTGCAGCTCTTCCTCTTTCTATATTGACCATGAGTAGGAGCTCCCAATTTGAGGTTTTAGTTGAACTTCCAAAGTGTGAAACTCACACTTTAATTCCCACCTCTATAAGGTAAGTTTTAAACCCAATTTGAATAATAGAAGCTTAAATTGGAAAACCTAAAATCTAGAATTACTAGAGATGATAGGAAATTAGGGATTTAGGTGTTGGAGGATGCAAGTAGATACATTTTGAAACATTACTAAAAGAAAAAGCCCCCCATTAGAGCACATAAGCAAGCATGTCGAGTTTGATTCCATGCGTTGACACTCAACAAGCTTCTTGACATATGTTACTTTTAGTGGCCAAAGAAAAACACACATTTCTTTCAGAATATCTATAAGTCAACCTTTTAAAAGGAAATGATCTCACATTCAGGCATCAAGAAATTTACCTCCTAAAAATATATTGCAACTATACCATCATTGAACTAATTCATTATATCCAGTTGTGAATATGAAAGATACCAATATCTTGACCATATAGGTAGAAGATGCACGCACCTCATATGCACCAGGATAAAGCCACAGCACTGTTGACCAAAGTTTAGATCTCCTGGACATATTACGATGATCAGTAGATATCATCATTATTTCTAAGACAGGTTACGTGGTTCAAATATTAGTCTAATGTTGCTATACTGTAATATTTCTGAAAATATGCAAAGAGGTGTGTTTGCTCTGCATCCTAAAAGGCGTTGGCTAACTCTGATAATCAATTTCAACTAAATGAAATGATACTTTCATCCTTAACCCTATATGTAATGCACCAATCCAAACTTTATTCTAGACAGACTATATTTATCCAACTGCCTAAGTTCTATTGGAACTAAGATCAACCACCATTTGGGTGGCGGGGAATATTATCTACAAGCAATAGTCTCAAGTCATAAGTATAGAATTAAATGTGACAACTTGTGCAAATGGTCACCTAAGCAACAATGGGAATATAACTATGGAAAGGAACATATAATCAGATGGTGGTAAGTTGGTGACTGGTCAAACATCAACATAAATGACTTCGAATAATATCAACATAAACGACTTCGAATAATATGAAACCCCTATCAGAAAAATATTTAGAACCTTGATGCAGTGGGGTCTAAGTCACTTGTTGATGGTTGAGGATCCATTTTAATTCTGTGATGCCAACCATTGAAGCTACCAGCCACCTCCACATTGTCACCATCACTACAGAACTCAATCCAAACCTGGAAGTGTAAGGGCACACAATGCCATCAGCAGGTATAAAAATCAAGTGTTTCATTTTACAGCCAATTACTCTAGTTTTCATAAATAGTTTCATATCTATAGCCATTTCATGAGGTGATAAAAGTAACCACGTGGCCAAGGTACTGAAGGATGCCCTGACCGCATCAGAAATAAAAGTCCACAAGAAAGGCAGATGTTAAACCTCCTTTAGTCCTGAAAGGCTTTCTTCAGCAACATGTAACTCTGCATCCTTTTCAGAGATAAATTTTCTGGCTTTGTTGATTTCTTCCTCTGCCTTGGTTTGCAAGACAGACAAAGCTAACTGAATGTAAGAACAATTTATGCATAAAGGGATTGGTTACCAAAAGCAATATAAACTTGTATACAGGGAGAAGAAATGAGAAACCATCTACCTTGTCCTTCTCAATCTGTTCCTTCAGTTGAGACAGCTCTAACTCCTTCTGATACTATGTATGAAACACCATTTAAAGTATAATTATAATAAGTTAGTATCACAACCACCCTAAACAAACACTGGAAAGAACTGCAAAAGCATAAAAGAAACTACAAAATTATTACCAGCATGAATTTAAGATTATTTATCTCACTTTGATTTTGCCTTTTAGTAGCCTGCATCATGATAATATCCAACAAATAAAAATTAAGGTCATGAAAATTGTCAATCAATACAAAATTCTTAAAAAGATGCATGATGACCTCAGCATCAAAATCTTCGTCAAAATGAGCAGTTTGATCCTCATCTGGCAAATGTTCATCCCTGTATATAATTTTTAAAACCATAGAAAAGGGTTAATTCAAATGAAAATACCAATGATGCACTGCAGGAGTAAAATTTAGTTCTTCCAGAAGTTGAGAACCAAAGAATTAACATTTGAGGTCTTAAGAAATAAATACAAGTCTAACCTACAGCTATCTTATTGACCAGTACACAGTCAGCAAGAACACCAAGAATATTACAAGTTACAGGAAGTTTTCCATTGCACAGACACATTGATGCGTCTTCAGCCTCAAATGTATATGATAAACCGGTTTTATGCAATAATTTCCATTGGCTTTGTCATTAATTAAACCCAATTTTGAATTGTGACTCCTAATATCCATCATGCATGCCAAAAGTAATAGTTATAAGCTATTAGAAACTAAAGACAGCATCAATTCACAAGAAAAATAAATTTCAACCATGTGCAGACTACAGAGATGGTTCCTTAAGAATGATCTCATTACATATATAATGAGAACAATATGGATCTGACTGCCAATTGAGTTGAATGAATCACAAGTTCCACAAAAATTGTAAGTCAATGAAATGATACACCAGGTTCTTCAAGTAAGGTTTAAGTTAAACATACTACAGGCACACATTTGTACAAACTTAGGTACTGAAAACAATCAAGCTAACAAGATCTAGCAGTCCTAGTTGACATCAAAAGACACTTTGTATAAAATACTAACCAAACCAGGTGATTGATTGATGCAGATGGAACAACTTGCTTGGATGTTGATGAGCTTCCATAAAATGTCATAGCAGTCTTATCTTTAGGTGGATGTTTAATGTGTTCTGTATTATTTGTCATCTCCACAGCAGATCCTGATTCAATATGCACTTCACTGTCCTCATAATTGTTTCCATTTGATTTGCCAAAGATATGATCTAAGGATGGACTAGTAACATTTATAAGTATCTCCAAAGGTAATAAAAGGTGAAACAGAATCATGAATGAATCATCACTCAACCGTTTCAGCTTCAAGCTACTGTTATGAAGTTTTAAAACCAAAACATAATGGCCATAATAAGCAATGTGCAACTCCCCAATAATGGCCAAGTTTAATAGCTAGTAACCTCCCGTAACTCCCCTTTCCTGTGTTTAATGTGTTGTTTACAATTCCAAACCAGAAAGCCCTTGAGTAATCAGTATAAATAGGCTACATACTACAGAGATGAGGGAAGCAATAACAAAGAGTTTTCTTAAATTTTAGAGTATTTTCACTCTTGTTCTTGAGTTCTGTACCATTTTTGGTATCAGAGCAGGTTCCAGAGACAAGGAACCGCCTAAAGAACAACCAGGAATCGGAGCTCATACGGTTGTTGACAGAGGAAGTCGCCGCCACCCTCAAAACTTCATTCCTCGGTCATTTTTCAGCCAAACAGACGTCGCTGTTGAACTCAGGAGGTCCAAAAACCTTGGACTAGAGTTTCTTGCCACTTGAAACCGCCACACGCGCCTTCACATGCTACCACTAGACGACCAAGCGCCACCCATGCGCCGGCCACACGCTTCAAGCGCCGGCCACGCACCTGCTGAAGGTAGAAGATGATGACATCATCTGCCACATCAGCTTGAATGCCTAATCAGCACCACTCACCGCCACGTGTTTGAAGTCCGCCACGTCAATAACACCACGCAACTGTTTGCGTCATCTGCCATGCAAGCACTGACATGTCCAGTAAGCGACAATGCAGCCACTCAGTGTCTGCCACGTGTCACTTCTGCCACCTCACCCAGCCTAGTCAGCCAAACTTTCCAGATTTACAATTTGACCCCTAAACTCTTCCATATTTATATATTCACCCATGCACTTTCCATAAATTACATTTATTTCCCATCAACTATCCAAAATTACATTTTGACCCCTGAACTTCCTAAAATTGAAAGTTTCGACCCTCAGCTTTTTGAAATTGCAATTTTGCCCCCATATTTTTTAAAATTTTCACTTTTACCCCTTAGCTTTCTGAAAGTTGCAGTCAGCCCCATAACTCCTCAAAATGCCTCCAAGACACAAACCTGCACATGAAGTTGAGATTGAAGAGTTGAGAAATCGAGTTCAATTGCTACAGAAGCTTGTGAATATCCAACGAATTTAGTTAGAGGAACAAAGAGGGCAAAGAGAAGAAGACTCAGATAGTAGCAACACACCATCAGCTGGAAACCGCCATCCTCAAAGACCAACAGTTCACTACAATGACATCAAAGTAGAAATCCCTAAATTTGAAGGAAGGTTGCAGCCAGATGAGTTCGTAGATTGGCTACAAACTGTCGAGCAAGTCTTTGAATATAAGGAGGTGCCGGAAGATTAGAAAGTGAAGATTGTCACCATCAAACTCAAGAAACATGCCTCTATTTGGTGGGAAAACCTTAAGAAGAGGTGTGAATGAAAAGGGAAAAGTAAGATCCAAACATGGGATAAGATGCGACACGAGCTCTCACATAAGTTCTTACCTAAACATTACTATCAAGATAGTTTTATTCAGTTGCAAAATCTACGCCAAAAGTCTTTGTCTGTGGAAGAATATACCAGGGAATTTGAGAAGCTCATGATGAAATGTAATATTCAAGAAAAGGAGGAGCAGACGATAGCCCGATATATTAGAGGGTTGAACACCAACATCGCCCATCCAGTCCAACTTCAACAGTATTGGACTTTAGACAATGTAATCCGACTAGCCATACGTGTGGAGAAGCAAAGTCTCCGAAGGTCTTCATTTCAACCTTCTTCCTCCAGAAGTTTTCCTAATGCTCGCAATACACAATTCTAGCAGCCCAATTTCTCGAGCAAGCCTGGACCAAAAGTCACCAAGAAATCTAGCTCTAAAGCACCCAAATGCTTTAAATGCCAAGGATTTGGGCATATCGCTGTAGACTGTCTCAATCGTAGAGTTGTCACCATTATCGAAGAACAAGCTTATAAAGTGTCTGAAGAAGTACCAAAGGAAGAACCCGTGTTTGATGAACCAGTGTATGATGAAGAGTTCATTACTGCAAATCAAAGAGAATCACTGGTGATTCGATGGAGTTTGCACATAGCGCCTACAAAAGAGGAGCCCTGGCTATGTCACAACATCTTCCATACCCGTTGCACGACCCAAGGGAAAGTTTGTGAAGTCATCATTGACAATGAAAGCTGTGAGAATGTAGTTTCAAACTGCATGGTAGAAAAGTTGAAGCTACCAATGCAGGATCATCCACATCCATACAAGTTACAGTGGCTCAACAAGGGAAGTGAGGTAAAAGTTACTAAGCGTTGCCTTGTTTCTTTTTCAATTGGTAGGAAATATCAAGATGAAGCCTGGTGTGATGTTATGCCCATGGATACTTGCCATCTACTTCTTAGAAGACCATGGCAATATAATCATTGTGCTATGCATGATGGACATGCAAATACCTATTCTTTTGTGAAGAATGGGGTAGACATTAAGTTAGCCCCACTGTCGCCTAGTGAATACAGCAAAAAGGAATCCAAGTCGCCAGTGTCCTTAGTTGCCAAACATCAGCTCAAAGTGACGAAAGCAGAAGTCCAGGCCATGGGATTCATTCTATCGTTTAAAGCAAATGATGGATCCATTATTCCTTCCGGAGTTGAACAGTTGCTAGCTGAGTTTACAGATGTGATCTTAGATGAGATTCCTTTAGGATTGCCGCCTATGCAAGACATCCAACATGCAATGGACTTTGGTCCAGGAGCAGTGATTCCTAACAAGCCTGCTTATAAAATGAACCCACAGGAGCATGCTGAGGTTCAGCAGCAAGTTGAAGAGTTGTTGAAGAAAGGATTAATTCGTGAAAATGTTAGTCCCTGTGCTGTACCTGTTTTTCTAGTACTTAAGAAGGATGAGAGTTAGAGAATGTGCGTCAACTGTCGAGCAATAAATAAGATCACCATCAAGTGTTGGTTCCCGATACCCCGACTCGATGACATGTTAGACCAGTTACATGGTGCTGCTATCTTTTCTAAGATTGACCTTCGTAGCGGATACCATCAAATCCGAATTTGACCGGGAGATAAGTGGAAGACTGCCTTCAAAACAAGAGATGGACTTTTTGAGTGGACTGTGATGCATTTTGGTTTGTCCAATGCTCCCAGCACATCCATGCGTTCAATGAATCAGGTATTACGACCCTTCATCGGCAAGTTTGTTGTTTTTTACTTTAACGATATTCTTATTTACAGTCAAGAGGAGCACTTAGAGCACCTACAACAAGTCTTGCAAACTCTATGAGAACAAAAACTTTATGTCAATCTGAAGAAGTGCACTTTCTTGACCGATGAAGTTGTTTTCTTGGGTTATATCATTATTGCAGAAGGTGTTCGAGTTAACCCCGGCAAAGTTGAGGCCATTAACAGTTGGCCAACCCCGAGATCTATCCAAGAAGTTCTAAGTTTTCACGGACCAGCTTCTTTCTATAGGAGGTTTATCCAAAATTTTAGTTCTATTGCTACACCACTCACAAATTGCATCAAAGGAAATAAATTTTAGTGGACAGAACAAGTCCAGAAAAGCTTTGAAGAGTTGAAGAAGCGTTTGACTGAAACGCCTGTATTGGCCCTTCCTAATTTTGACCAAGTGTTTGAAGTCCGCTGTGATATCTCCAACACTAGAATTGGTGCTATCTTAGGCCAAGAAGGACATCCTATTGCCTTTTTCAATGAGAAACTCACTGATGCCAAGCTCAAATATTCTACTTATGATAAGGAGTTTTATGTTATTGTTCGAGCTTTGCAACATTGGAGTCATTATCTTTTAAATAAGGAATTCATCCTGTATTCTAACCATGAGGCCCTCAAGCATTTAAATTCCTAACAAAAGATCAATCGCAAACATGCTGCTTTATTTAAATTTCCAACAAAAGATCAATCGCAGACATGCTGCTTTGAGTGAGACTTTGCAGGCTTACCCATTCCTGCTTAAGCATAAGGCTGGAACCTTGATCTCAGTAGCTGATGCACTTAGCTGCCGACATGCTTTCTTATTGCCATCCAAGCCAAAGTTGTTGGTTTTGAAACCATCAAGGAATTGTACAAAGATGATCCTGATTTCCATCAAACATGGAGTGCCACTGAAGCTCAACCTTTTTAGCAATACTATAGGCATGAAGGTTTTCTATTTCGAGGAAAATTCCTATGCATTCCTCAATGTTCCTTACGAGAGGCAATCATTTGGGAAGCCCACAATGGTAGACTGGCAGGACAATTTGGTCGAAACAAAACTGTGACCTTAATGAAAGAGAATTTCTATTGGCCAAGAATTAAACAGGATGTAAACAGACACATACAACGATGCAGAACCTGTCATTTGGCTAAGTCCAAAAGCCAAAACACAGGATTATACCTACCTCTTCCAGTTCCAGAAGCTCCTTAGGAAGATGTGAGTATGGACTTTGTCCTTGGATTGCCAAAGACCCAAAGACAGAAAGATTCCATCATGGTTGTTGTAGACAAATTTTCCAAGATGGCACATTTCATCCCATGCCAGGAGACTAATGATACTGTCCAAGTGGCAGATTTGTATTTCAAGGAGGTTGTTTGACTACATGGCATCCCTAAGACTATCACTTCTGATCGTGATCTCAAATTTCTCAGCCACTTTTGGAGAACCTTATGGAAAAAGATGGGAACTAAACTTCAATTCTGCAGTGCTAGCCATCCCCAGACGGACGGACAAACTGAAGCAGTGAACCGGATTCTTGGAAACCTTCTTCGAAGCTATGTTGAAAAGAATTTAAAACAATGGGATCATGTCCTTGCACAGGTTGAGTTTGCTTACAATAACTCAATTATTCAAGCCACTGGAAAGTATCTATGTGAAGTTGTTTATGGCAGCCGACCTCTCAATCCTTTAGACTTGTTACCTTCATCCGACAAGCAGTATTACAACGTAGATGCAGACTAAAGGGCCAAAGAAATAAAGAAGCTGCATGAGCAAATCCGTGAAAGAATTCAGAAGCAGAATTTGAAACTCAAGTCTTAGCGAGACAAGCACCAGAAGCAACAGATTTTTAATGTAGGAAACACATCTAAGGAAAGAACGTTTTTCTAAACAACCCAACGCCAAGTTGTCTCCTAGAGCTGATGGTCCATTCAAGATCATGCAGAAGATTAACAACAATGCTTACAAGGTGGAATTGCTTGGTGCCTATGGCATTTCGGCTACTTTCAATGTTGCTGATCTGTCACCCTACCTCGATAATGAAGTCGAGTTTGACTTGAGGGCGAGTCCCAGTCAACCCAGGGAGGATGAAACAGAATCATGAATGATTCATCACTCAACCGTTTCAGCTTCAAGCTACTGTTATGAAGTTTTAAAACCAAAACATAATGGCCATAATAAGCAATGTGCAACTCCCCAATAATGGCCAATTTTAATAGCTAGTAACCTCCCGTAACTCCCCTTTCTTGTGTTTAATGTGTTGTTTACAATTCCAAACCAGAAAGCCCTTGAGTAATCAGTATAAATAGGCTACATACTACAGAGATGAGGGAAGCAATAACAGAGAGTTTTCTTAAATTTTAGAGTATTTGCACTCTTGTTCTTGAGTTCTGTACCAAAAGGAAAATGATCTTTGAGTTTTTACTGGAGACAGAAACCATTTTGGCAAAGAGTCAAAGACCAGCTTAACTGGGGCATAACAAATGCTGTGACTAAAGCGCATACCCTTGTTGCCACAAAATTGGATGATGTTTGAGATCAAGGAAATATAGCCAAACATTTATAGCAAAAAGTTTTAGTTGAGCCAACATAAATATTTGTAATATTCTTAATCACTTATGTAACATAAATATAATTAGTAGAGTACTATGATAACTTCAGTACTGCAAAATTAGTACTGATATGTGAAAAAAGAACAATCCAGCTTCTAGTTTCTCCTTTTCTCTTATTTTTCTTAATATGCTGAATCTTAAAACATAAGCTACTTCTGTCAAAGACATAGTTTTAAGCATTCGTGATAGTGATATGAAACTAAAAATTTGCTGTACCTTCAACCAGGCCTAAATCTCCACTCTGAATAAATTTTGCAACCTTTTCCTCCAAAGACAAATGGGAGGAAGAACTGACATTTATGCAACTATTATTAGCAGAGTGAACAAAGGCATCAATTTCTTTGCCTCCAGATGCATTTTCCAAATCAGTGCTTGAGGGTACATTTCCAGCAACATCATAACTGCTATTATCTGGATCTTCCAATTTACACCAGTCCCAAGTGTCAAGATCAGAATCAGCAAAAGAAGTGCTCGACTGGTATTCTGTTAAAGGCACTGTGGATGGCAAGACTATCTCTCCAATCATTTTGCTCATCATATTATCACCATTCTCCAAACTTTGAGAACACTTTTCCACAATAGATGATTCCCCAGAAGTTTCTGTGGAGATTGAACTTTGGTTATAAAGGTTGGGATGAGGACCTTTTCTTGAACTATTGCAGCCATCATCCACAATAGATGCCTCAGTTGAGTAGCAATATCCCTCAGCTTCATAGTTCACCTCATCAGCATGATTTTGGAGCTCACTTAGGTCAATTACCTCCATGGATGAATTAGTTGAGGATTCTCTAGAGATGCTAGTGTGGTCATTTGTAATTGGAGTTAAGTCAGTATTTAAACAGCTAGAATTGTTCCCCACAGAAACTGTAGTTGATGCTGTGATATCATCAGAGATAGTGTCCTCTTTCAAATTCTGACCTTTAAAATTATATTATACTAGGTCGTCAGTAATGTTCATAAGAATATAAAATAAAAGTTCATTCAGAGAGAAGAAATTATTTTACCTGTTAAAAGATCTTTGCAATCATCTGATCCACCCAAATTTCCATAAAAGTTTTTATCTGAATTAAAAACATCAATGTCGGAACTTAATGAGCTTGTCAGAAGCTCTCGAACCAGTTTATATCCTCTCCGTCTGACAATGTTAGCTAGGTCATTCCTATAAACATAAGTGTTATGTTAGAAAAGACAAATAAAAATAAAATATAGCATAAAAGTAACATTTCTTCCTGACCACGGTCACAATTCATTGTGGCAACAAGGAGACTAACGGTTATAAATGAGAATGGCTAAATGTTCTGTTTATCTGCTCAAGTATTATTGATAGTTTTGTTCTAAATTTTAATTGCAATATATATATATATATATAACTCATTCCTCCGCAATTAAACCAGTCAGTCAACTGATTTCACCGTAGTTTAACATTCACTGACTATTTCTACAAATAAGAAAGTTCTTCAAATGATCTTCGTGACAATTATGGCATCGTCTAAATAACAATTTTAAATCAATTTCGAACAAAATTGCATTTCACAGTGCTACAATATATTTTTCTTATTTATCCGTTGGACGAAGAAAGATTCCATGTGCAAACACGTTGATACAAAAGGATAAAGTTTAAAGAGGAAAAAATAACGAACGAGAAGAAATAAGTATATTAAAATAACCTTCCGTGCTGCAGAAGTTCCTTGGTTGACGGAACGTGATCCACCGGAAGCCCAACAGCGGCAATAAATTCCCGGATGTCATTGCATAGCTCCGCATCGCTTTTTAGCTTTCTACTTCTCCTGAATCGCAGACTCATCCAATTGAGAAGTTAATGTAAAAGAAACACGGAAAAATTGATCGATCAAAGAAAAAATGAAGAAAACCTGGACTTCTTAGTTGCGGAAGCTAGTATGTGGAAGTGTCTGGGGAGCGGATGCGGGTCTCTTCTTGGCTGCAGAAGCTGGTGATGGTGGGTTAAAGAGAGCTTATGAGAAGAAACTGAAACATAACTCGGAAAATAGCAGACGGTCACCATATAAGAGAGCACTACTGAGAATTGAGCCTGAAAGGAACGAGCGACTGGCGAGGAGGATGACACTGCTTGCGGATTTTTTAATTATTCCGTTAACATTTATTTTTTTTGGGATCACTTGTTATATTTATATGTGCATAAGATTAAAATTATTTCGTTGGCCAAAAAAAAGATTAAAACTATTTCAATTTCGTGTTTTTGGCCAACAATTTCGTTTTTTTAATAACAATACTGTATTTTTAAAATAGTATACTATTTAATTTAAATATTTATTGAGGGAAAAAAGCTATATAGCATATCAATGAGCCTTTCTTCTTTAGCTTACTAGAGATTTCATTTGGGACTCTGATGATAATCATAAGAGACCTAGTTTGATTAAGTGTATTGATTTCTACCAACCAATAAATAATGGTGGCAGCGGACTTAAAGATCTTCACCGTCAAAATGATGCTTTCTTAATGAAGCTTGGTTTTCAACTCATATCCAAACCCAATCTTTTATGGGTTTAGGTACTTCGGGCAAAGTATGGGTGGAAAAATTACTCTATGGACCATTTTAATAAGCGACTTCGCTCCCACTTGTGGACCAGTCTTTCTAAAATTTGGGTAGATCTCAAACTTGGTGTTATATGGAGTATTGGTGATGGTCAACAGCTGTCCTTCTGGAATGATCATTGGGTTAAGGACTTAAGACCCCTGAGAAATTTGGCTTTCAAAGATCTTACTGACCAAGAGCTTTGTAAACCCATAAAGGATTTTGTCAACCAAGATGGCCAATGGAATTGGTCTCTTTTCAAAGCCTCTCTCCCATACCACACCATCTTCTAGATTGCAAGTATTAAACCTCCAACTGCTGAAGAAGGTGCCCCTCACATTTACTGGAATAATTCTAATGATGGTACCTTCTTTGTTAGCTCCGCTTATCAATTGTTAAGCAGCAACAATTGGCTTCCTGAGGATAGTATCTGGAACCTAGCGTGGAAATGGCACAGGCCTCAACATATCCGCGTCTTCATTTGGCTTGTCCTTCGAAATGCTCTCTTGACAAACAATGAGAGGGTTAGGAGGCATATGTCCAATGATAATACTTGTCAGATTTGTAAATTTTCTGTTGAATCTATTGACCATGTCTTAAGGGGCTGTAATTATGCTAGACAACTGTGGCGATCTCTTGTCCCCAATGAGTTGTGCAACTCCTTCTACCATCAGCCTTTTCAGGTATGACTTAAATCTAATTTAAGTCACAATCATGAAGATTGGAGTACCATTTTTGGCATAGCTTGTTGGAAGCTTTGAAATACTAGAAATAAGTTGATCTTCACCAATGAAAATGAGGATATTTACTCTATTAGATGATATTCCACAAGGCTACTTGCATAACCTTGTAAGAGACATCAAACTTCTTCTACAGTGGAATTGGCTTGTGGATTTAAGCCACGTCTATTGTGAAGAAAACACTTGTGCTAATTTTCTTGCTACCTATAGTCTCTCTCACGATTTTGGTCTTCATATGCTACAGGACCCTCCTTTTGAGCTACTAAGCAAGTTTCATCATGATTTACAAGGTGTTATTACTCCTAGGCTGAACTAATTTTATTTTTCCTTCTTTGTTACCAAAAAAAAAAAAGAGTCTTTCTTCTTTGGATTGAGGATATGATAAGATGATACGCTATTTTTTTTTGGGTATAAGATAAACTAATTTAATTCTATGATAATGGTATCTATCGGCCGATGGCCTAATCAACAACACGAGAGCTGGATGGCAAAAAAAAAAAGGGAGGCTGGCCCATATTAGCCCAACTGGCAGAAGGTTTGTAAAATGAAGATTGACTATGAAGCTTCCCTTAGTGAATAATCTGGCCAAAAAACCAGAAAAAAGACCTAGCCCATCAGGCCCAAAAAACCCAATTCAACCCAATCGATTGGGTCTTGGTTAAGCTAGGCCAATTCTTAAAAAACAAAACAACAACCAAGTTTGGCATCGAAAGACATATCTCAACGAGGATATTTAACCTAGCCAGGCCTAAAAGGCATTTTTTTTATTTTTAATGAATATTTTTTATATTTTATTGTGTTTTTTATTTCATATCTATCATCCAATAAGTTGATTATTTTATTATTGTGAAAAATTTTTATCATTTCAATTAATAAATTTTATTTAATATTTTAAATTAATTTATCAACTTAAAATGGTTGTATTTTTCTTACTATATATCATGTAATAAATTAATTTTGAGTATTATGAAGAATTTTTAATCTTTTTTATATTTTAATTTTAATTCAAATTTGTGATTAATTTCTTTTTGTTTTTATCTTACAAGCCCAACCTTGACTTGATTTTGGCCCAGCATTTGCCTTGCCAAGCATCAGGCCTTCTCAAATCAAGCCATTCCATGGGTTAAAAAATTTAACTTGGGGTTGTTCAAGCCTGGGCTTACACCAGGTTAAGGTGATGTCCATCTTAGTCCGACTGGTACGCACACCTACCAAATTGGGTACTCCCCACGTTTCCAAAGTCTGTCATTTAAGCAATTTAAGAAAATCACTAAATTATCTAGAGTGCAATAAAGTTAAATGCCCTCTATTAGGTATCCCACTCTATTTCATTTCATTCAAAATAAAACTCTCAAACATACACTTACCATTAATGAAGGGTAAAGTTAAGGTTTGACTTATTATTATTAATAAATGATAAAATTGTACAAGAATAATTGATACTCATTGAAATTCTTAAGTGACAAATTTTCTACAAAAAGACCAAAACTCCAAAGCAACAGATTTTTTGAAATGGGAGGAGTATTTTCTAGAAAGTTCCCTTAATATGAAGGATGTTTTTTTTATTTAGCTGAAAAATCTAAGTGTTAAGAGAAAGAAATTTTTGGCAAAAAAAAAAGAAAGAAAATATTTTTTGCTTTATTAGTATGATGAAGTTGGAAATTAAATTATTTTCAGGTAAGTATTTTTCGTAAAATAACTTAACAGTATTAAAATAAAATTTTATTATGTTTTTTAAAATTAGAGGATTAAGAAAACTCTATAAAGTTAAAAGATCAAATTAAGATTTAACGTAAAATTAAAAAACTAAAAGTATATTTTTGGTCTTATGAATTTTCTATGTCAGTTTTTATTTCCTTTTTGTATGCACACCAAATGAGTTTTAAAATCTCTGCCCGAGACAAGAACGAGAATGGTAGGAAAATAGGATGAACAACTCTAACGGTATTCTAATTCACCTTGATCTGTCACATCATATAATATCCGAAAGTGCGTCTCATTCCCGGTGTAAAGACTTAATTAGGTTGCCTAACCAACCTAACGCTTAGACCCAGTATAATACTCTTATGCATGAATAAAGCAGCGTGAAGAGTTTAAAAATAATACTCCTTATTTAAGGTATATTTTAAAAGTTTATTTTGGTTCAAAATATATATTCTATTTAGTAATTTTTAGGATATTTAATGTTATTTTTTTTATTTTATTTTTATCTGTAATTAAATGTAGGAGGGATAACAGACTCTAAATGAAATACATAAAATAGAGATAATATTGGAGAATAATATATTTTTTAACAGATTTAATGAGTAAAATTACATTCCTTGATTCCTGTGTAATTAGTTAAATATGACTTATACTATATAGCACTGATATGGGTACGTGTATTGAATACGATACGATACAATATGAAAGAAACGACAATTTTTAAAATCTTAAAATATGGGTGCAAGAGATATTGATATATATATATATATAATATTATTTATATAATTATTTATATGTATAATTAATAAATTTACCTATTAAGATAAAAATAGGTATTAAATATTCTAAAAAGTATAGTGTAGATGTTAAAATAAACCATAAAATATTTATAACAATTTCAAATAACTTTATTTTAATGTAAAAATTTGAAGTGATACAAATGGTTATAAAGTGGTACGAATAGATACGTATGTACAAGTATGATACATATATCGTATCGTATCGTGTATCGGATACGGGTGTGTCTATTTTTTTGAAATATCGATGCTTCATGGATTTTATATTTTGGATCAGAAAAAATAGATAAAACCTTAAAATTAAAGGGGGAAAAGGGTATATTCACTTCGGATTTAAATTCTCCTAATACCTATTTTCATACATAATTTCTTCTATTAATTGTAATCGAATAATTAAAAAATAGTCTACAAATAGACAATATATTTAATGTAATAGCTTTCACTTATTATTATAAGTAAAATGTTCTTAAAAATAATCTATAATGGTTTATTTGTTGTTATTATTAAAATGAATAATATATTTTGTTTAAAGTAATAATCAGTAATTTCTATTACTCAAATCAAAATCAACAAATGAGATTATATATGGAAAGAGGTATGCAGAGGATTCAAATCTGTTGATATCAATGGGAAGAAAACAAGAAAAATAGAGTGCATTAAATTAATTATATAATATGTTGATAATAATATTATAAATATTCATATTCCATTTAAGTATGGTGTTTCAGATTCAAAACCGTGTGTATATAGAAAATACCTTTCGGAGAGATATCCCTATTCTGAGGCTCAAGCCAACTTGATTTGAAGTAGTTAAAGTTTAATGCAGCTTTGAATATCAAAGGGTTTGTTTAAAAACATGGTACTAAAGATATATTAGTGACTAAGTACATAATTCATAATTTGTATTATTTAGATGGCTCTATTCCCATCTTATATTCTTTACCATTTTTCTATGATTCATCCAGAATTAAGAGGTTAATAATGATGGAATTTATCTTCGGGAACGTACATGAACACTCAATTCGAAAGTATATTTTTTTGTTCAGTTGGTTATCAATCTTGCATCAATATATGAACATGACTGTCGATCTTATATTTCAGTACTAGAACAATTCATGCATCACAATAAATATACCAACAATAACCATTCATAGTTTAATTACTAAATGGGTCATGTAGTCGTCTCTGAATTTTGTGAAACGAAAAAGTAAAAGACTAAAGATTATAGATGCCAAAAGAAAAAAGAAAGAAAAGATTTGACATGCAAGCATTCATTACCTAAGCCTGAATATCGGAGAGTTGCAGACGTTTTAACTTCTTTTTTAAAGTGACAAGTATCTACCTATACTGTGACTTAACTGAGAAGAGAGAAAGCAATTGGAATTAAAGAAGAATAAATCTCAATCTTATTTTCTTGAATATCGCGTCTGTACATATATAGACTTTATACATAACAGAGTTTAGTTACAATAAAACAAAATAACCAAATAACTTAACAAATTCTAAACTTATAGAAAACTAGTCATTTTCTTTACATTCCTCCTTCACCACATCCCCCCAGGCTCAGGAAGCTGGAGGGTGTATATCAAGCATGTCCAACTTGGAAATGATGTTATGAAAGGAAGTAGGAATGAGTAGTCTGGTGTAGACATCTGTAAGTTGATCTGAAGAACGTATTGGTAAGAGATGAATGACCCCATCAAGTGCTTTATCCCTAACAAGATGGCAATGGATTGCAATGTGTTTAGTTCTCTCATGGAATGTAGGATTAGCAGCAATTTGAAGAGCAAATTGGCTATCACAGTAAATGAGGGCAGGTTCAAGATGGGAAATATGTAGATCTTGGAGGAGGTGTAAGAGTCATTGGACTTCACAAGTTGTTGAGGAGAAGGCAAGGTATTCAGCCTCAGAAGAAGAGCGAGATACGGTGATTTGCTTCTTGGATTTCCACGAGATTAAAGAACAATCAAGCAATATGCAAAAGCCTGTGACTAAGCGGCAAGAGTCAAGACATCCAGCCCAATCAGAAACACCATATGCCTTGAGTTGCAAGTCAGAATGAGAAAGGAAGAAGAGACCTTTAGCAGGAGCAGCTTTAATATATTGAAGAACACAATTGGTAGCCTGCAAATAAACATTAGTAGGGCCTTCCATGAACTGACTAAGATGTTGGATAACAAAAGAAAGATCAGGCCTTGTGGTAGTAAGGTATAGAAGATGTCTAATCAAGCGTCTATAGAAAGAGGCATCAGAAATGGGAGTGCCAACATACTTAGAAAGTTCAACATTTTTGTTCATTACGGACTTAGCTGGTTTTGAGCGAAGAAACCCAACGTCACTAAGTAATTCCAAGGCAAATTTACGTTGACAGAGAGAAATGCCAGAGTTGGATCATGCAACCTTAAGGCCAAGGAAGTATTTGAGTTGACCAAGGTCCTTGATCTTGAAAGATTGTCAAGCAGGGACTTAATAGACTGAATTTCGGTGATATCATTGCTAGCAAGGATGATGTCATCAACATATACTAGTAGCACAGTAAAAGAGGTGTCACTTTTTTTAACAAATAAGGAATAATCAGCTTTAGATTGAGAGTAACCGAAGGAAAGTAAAGAAGTGGACAATTTATGAAACCATTGGCGGCTTGCTTGCTTCAAGCCATAGAGGGACTTTTGAAGTTTGCAGACAAGGTTTGGGTTAGGAGAGGAAAGGCCTAGTTGTAATGTCATGTAAACTTCTTCATCGAGATCTCCATGAAGAAAAGCATTATTGACATCCAGCTGATGAAGATGCCAATTATGGGCAGAGGCAAGAGCTAGAACCAACTAAACAGTTGTCATTTTTGCTCCAGGTGAGAAAGTGTCCAAATAATCTACTCCTTCAATCTGTGTATAGCCTTTTGCAACAAGGTAGGCTTTGTGATGTTCAATGCTGCCATTAGACCTGTATTTGGTTCTATAAACCCAATCTACAACCAATCGGGTGCTTGCCTTTTGGTAAAGATGTGAGAGTCTAGGTGTTGTTTAAGCCAAGGCTGTAAGTTCTACCTCCATGGCATCTCTCCATTCTTTATATTTAACAACTTGGGCATAAGTGCGTCGTTCAGGAACAACAAAAATGGGAAGGTTATCTTTTGATTAAAGGACAAATTATGATAAGAAAGAACACGAGACAAAGTGTGAGGAGTTGTACCTTTGGAGGGTGCATGAGATGGTGCTGAGGCATTGAGACTGCAATGATAGTCATGCAAGTATGAAGGGGGATGGTGAGGTCGAGATGAACGACGAGGTGCTGGTGATGGGGAAGGGGGAAAGAAAGAAGGGGAAGAAGGAGAACTAGAAGAAGGGCTGAATATATTAGTGGAATGAAGTATTGAAAGAGTAGAAATGGGGTCATCAACATAAGTAAATTCTTGGAGAGGGAGCATGATAGGGAAAAACATGTTCATAAAAAATAACATTTCGTGAGGTGAAGATATGATGATTGTGCAGATCAAGCAACGTGTAGCCTTTAGTACTAGAAGAAAATTGGAGAAAGACACATTTTCTAGCTCTTTTGTCAATTTTGGTTCTATTTGTGATAGAAGTGGATGCATAACAAAGGCAACCAAACACTCGTAAATCATGAAAGGAGGGAGGAGTGTGAAAAAGTAAAGAAAAGGGGTTTGCATTATTGATAACAGGAAAAGGTAAACGATTGATTAAAAACACAGCATGTGTGACAACATAACACAAGTAAATTTTTAGTAAATTTGCTTGAAATAACAGTGCTCTAGCAACATTAAGAATGTGTTGATATTTTCTCTCAACAATACCATTCTATGGAGGAGTTTCAATGCATGAAGTTTGATGTAAAATACCCTTTGAATTGAAAAAATCAATCATGAGAAATTCATTGCCATTATTAGATCTTAAAACTTTAACATGGGAAGAAAATTGGTTTTCAACATAAGTAATAAATGTTTGGATATGGGATCTTGTTTCAGCTTTAGATTTCATAAGTTTAACCCAAGTAAATCGTGAGTGATCACCAACAATGGTAAGAAAGTACTTATGACCATGAATAGAAGTCATAGAATAAGGGCCCCAGATGTCAAGATGAATTACGGAAAAAGGTTGAGAACTTTTTATTGAAACTATTGGGAAGAGAAAGCATTTTCTATTTAGCATAATGACATACATCACATGGTGAACAAGAAGTACATTGAATGAATGGAAACTAAGAATGAATGGTATTAAGTGTATTGGTAGATAAATGTCCTAGCCTATAATGCCATACATCAAAAGTAGATGGAGTAAGTATGATTACATCATGTGATAATGGAGTAGCAGTGATATTGGCCGAAACAACAGTTGATACAGAGATAGAGTGTCTTGCATGCTTGAAAAATGTATAAGCATTCGGATACCTCAGCTGAACCAATCATCGTCCAATGGACCATATCCTAAATAGTGCAATGAGTTTTTGAAAGAATAGCAATACAATCAGTGGTTTTGGAAAGTTTTTTAGCAGAAATGAGATTCAAGTAGAAATTAGGAATATATAGGACATTAAAAAGAATGAAAGAATTTGAAAATCTGAGAATACCAAAGTGAGTGGCAAAAGCAATATAATGATTAGGTAGGGTAACAGGAATGGGATGAATGACAGCATTGTTATTTAAGTCTAGAATTTAAAGAAAACGGCTAGTTTTCTTTAAGTCTAGAATTTGTTAAGTTAGTTGGTTATTTTGTTTTATTGTAATTAAACTTTGTTATGTATAAAGTCTATATATGTACATATATGATATTCAAGAAAGTAAGATTGAGATTTATTCTTCTTCAATTCCAATTGCTTTTTCTCTTCTCAGTTAAGTCACATGGTATCAGTGCATCCTTCTACTTCTTGATCCACCATGAGTGATTCCTTTGGCGCCGATAGTCACCAATCCTCCTCCTCTGCTTTAGCCATGTAGTCCAATCCTTCTCAAAATCCTTCTAGCCCATATTATATTCATCAGAATGAGAATCCCTCTCTCATTCTCATTTCGCCACCACTCACTAGTTCGAATTATTACCCATGGGCATGAGCCATGCGTATGTTGCTGTCTACTAAAAACAAGATCAAGTTCATAGATCGATCCATCACTGCTCCAGATCCAACTAATCCAATGTTTTTTGCCTGGGAATGATGTAATAACATGGTTCACAATATGAATCTCTCCTACCATTACGTATAGTGTCCTCTAGGTCGACAAGGCGTACGAGTTATGGGAAGATCTATGGGATCGCTTTTTTCAAAGTGATGCCTTCCGAGTTGCTGAGCTGGAAGACGAGATTTACAATCTCAAGCAAGGTGACGAAGACGTCAATGAATACTTCACCAGATTCAAGATACTGTGGGATGAATATTCTACTCTTCATCCACCTAAGTCGTGCCCATGCCATTGTGAAGCCAGTCAAGTAGCAAATACTTATTTAGTTTTTTTTTTTTACTTAGCAGTCTTAGTTTAGATTGGTATAATAATTATTTTTTGTTTTTATTTTTTAGATATATGTATTATTGAGTAGCTCAATAGCGTTACATGATTTATGCAATAGACTTTTACTTGTTCATGGACAGCTACCTTCATTTTGTGAAGGGTTTATCAACTGCGTATAGTATAAGCTGGCCAAAGAAAAATCGTACACCATACAAAATTGCATTAATACTGATTTTATTATATGATTTTGGTAGCACTAGGTATATTTTAACTGAGAGAAAGAATTAATTTATTGGAACTGGGGTCTTTCAGGAGTCATAGCTAGGGTCAGTGATACCGAATGGAGTTTCTCCTGTTCCTGGCTTTAATTTCTACGTCAGATTTAGAGTTTATGCGTATCTTTTGACAATAATGCAATGTATTATTATCTCCAAGACGCTGATTACTTGAAGCATGCATCTACCTCATGCTTTCCTATGTGTCCCTATCTCAACAAATGTCAAGGACAATTCATCAATATACACAAGAAATAATGCCACTTATACGTGTGATTCGTATATAATTACTTTTACATATAATAAAGACTAAATATAATAACTTTTTGTCATTACTAAATCACGCATAGTCAATAACTTATGTACTGTTTTTTTTTTTTGTGGTACAACTTATGCACTGTTAAACATATTTAAGCAAAGAAAAAAGGCCGAGAGGGATTTTTTTCGTGCAAAGAGTTTATATTTTTAATGTTGATGGTTTTCCCCGGCCTTAAGAAGTTGAAGCCTGTATCCAAATCCAGCTTGATGATTTTTTTTATTGGTTAAGTTTTGTTTTAATTTTTATACAGTATCACGACCCATCTATATATCAATACAAAGTCGATTTGAGAAAAGTTGACGGATATCATCCATCATCATTTCTATGAAGCACGTGTATGAGGAAATAATTTGTCATGTCAATTATATTTTAAGTTTGTTTATTTACTGAGAAAAAAAGGAACAAAAGACTAGTCATACTCATTTATATATATATATATATATATAGATTGTAATTTTCCCTGTTTTTTTTCTCTTTTTTCCATCCCAATCAACTTGAAAGCCCACGTGTTCTTAAGGAAGAAAATGGAAGGGAGAGAACGCATCTTATACTGAATTACTGATGGAGGCAGACACACGTCCTGAATTATGCAGCACAGTCAATGGAAGTTAATGTATAAGTTGAAAATCTACAACACTGGGTTTCCAAATTCAAATTTTTGAGTTGTAAAAAGACATATGATATATCAAACACTCCAAGTAGGACCATTAATTACTGTGCGGTTTATGACCATTGACTTCGTCATTAGGAGTAGGCGACGGTCTCACTTAATTAAAAATTTAATTAATTATTCTCGTTATCATAATTTTAATTTATTACATACTCCCTCCGGTCCTTAATATAAGACCCTTTTAACCGAATCACGCGGATTAAGAATTAGAATTAAAACTAATTAACTACCTTGATCTCTCCAAAAATCTCAATATTTTTCCAAAACTACCCTTATTTAATTTCTTTCTCTTTCTCTTTAGGACATTTTTTGGAAATGTATAATAAATACTACCTCGTATATTGTAAAGAGTCTTATATTTAGGATTGAAATAAAGAATTCTATATATAGGACCGGAGGGAGTATCATAACTATACACGATCATTCTAAGAGTCCATAAAAATAATAATGTGTGCTCGAGTGATTAAATGGAGAAATATTGAGAAAAATAAGACTGCTCATGCAGTTGAGTTGAAATTATACTGTGTTTTTTTTTAATATTAACTTTACTTTAAGCACAATAGTATCATCATATAAAATTTACGATCATGTGCAATAATATTTATTGTGTTCGAGTGGGCCAGCATTTTCAATGGCGTAATTGGTACTCCTCTCTCCCATTTTATGTATTATTTTATAAAATTTTAAATATTATAAATTATCTATCATTTTATATTATTAATAAAGTATTAATTATCTTATTTACTGTTTTACTATTTATTAAAAAGAGTGATAAGTAGAGTACAAATCATTTTTAACATTTAAATTTATGATATTTTGATAAAATACCAACGTTATTCTAATTTAGGTTATTTAATATTTTTATTTATTTATGTAAAAAATATTAAAATGACACATAAAATGAGATGGGGGAGTATTACACTATTATCAAATACTACCTCTATTTTTTATATGTTGTTTAAGATTTTAATACGTAGATTAAAAAATATAATTAATGTGTCAAAATTTTCTTTAAATATCCTAATATATTCCTTAATAAATGAACAGATAAAAAAGAATAATTAATATTATTTTTAATTTTTTAAAAAAATAAATAAATAATATAATTAGAAAACTAATAATTAATGTTACTTAGAATTAATAAAAATAGGAGAATATAAATAAATTTTTTAAAAAAAATGACTATTAAATACTGGGATTCTTTAAAATGGGTTACGAAAAGGCTCCCTCTTGTGATGACAGAAACTTCTGCAAGATTATCAATAATCTGGCCTACGGATTTAGATACAAATAGACAATCCAAGTTAAAACGGCTCTCCTCTGTGGAGTTTTTGACTTGTGCTATTCCTATTCAAGCCTTATCTGATACACTTCCTGAAGGGTTTCCAAAGCTTAAGTACATACCCCTGAACCTGCACTGCATCTTATAAACAAAGTTTGGGAGAGACAGAACAAGGAAGATGGGTAGAGCTCCTTGTTGCGACAAGGCAAATGTAAAGAAAGGGCCATGGTCTCCTGAAGAAGATGCCAAGCTAAGGGAGTATATAGAGAAACATGGGACTGGCGGGAATTGGATTGCTCTCCCACAAAAAGCTGGTAACCACTTTCTTCCTTTTCTCTTTGCAAATCACCAGAATAATTTGTGAAGATATATATGAGAAGCTCGTGATAGCAAAATGTGCTGATATTCTGAGATCTTACCTTCTTCCTGTGTATGGTGTTCCTGATTGGATTTGTTTGGCACAGGTTTGAAAAGATGTGGGAAAAGCTGCAGATTAAGATGGCTTAACTATCTCAGACCTAACATTAAGCACGGCCAGTTCTCTGACGATGAAGACAGAATCATCTGCAGCCTCTTTGCTAGCTTTGGAAGCAGGTATATAAATTTTTCACTCTCATTTTCCTACCAGTAGAAAATCATAAAATTTCCAATTCATGAAATAAGAAACGGAGGAAGTTACAGAGTTTGTTTTCATTTTTGGGGAAATATATATGTATCTATCTTGCTTAATAGGCTCTGCGTGGAAGCCGAATTTAGATATTTTATGAGCATCACATTGTGACAAAGTGCAGGTGGTCAATAATAGCAGCTCATTTACCTGGGAGGACTGACAACGATATCAAGAATTACTGGAACACAAAGCTTAAGAAGAAAATGATGCTCATAAATCCTTCTTCAGCTCAGGGGAATAAGCCTCACCAATCTGCCCGTTTAACCATTCTTCAAAATTCTGCTCCATCTTCACCATTATCATTCCCAAACAGCACCAACTCTTACTACCCTCATGCTAACGTGTCTAATTTCACAGGCTCTTCTAGTCTTTTGAGCGGTGACGCTTCTATTTCTGCAGCTAACCCCATTTTTCAACACCAAGATAATAGTTTCGCAGGACCCATCCCGAATCAGCAAGTGTCCATGGTTGGGGGTAAGGCTGCTAGTTTCAGCTCTTCTGATGGAAGCTGCAATAACCAGATGATTCGTGTCAAAGAAGCAGAGTTTGTGTACGGAAGAGATGGAACTTTAATCCAACAGGCAGGCGGTGTGCATAATTATCACAACAATGGATTATGGGGAGAGAGCCTATTAGATTATGGTATAGATGAAATTAAGCAATTAGTAAGCACAGATAATCGCAGTAACTTCTTTTTCGATGAGAACAAGACAGGAGAGAGGGTTGTGTACTACTGATACTGACTGTGGCAACAATCAAAGAGGTTTGGAAGGGGTAAACTAGAATGACTCTGATTTGGATCAAGTTTAGGCCAATCTTTTTGATAGTACATGATAAAGCTTCCCTTTCTTTGTGCTTCTCTTTCTGGGAAATGATGTGTATGGAATAACTTGGTCTGAGTAACCATAAAGATGTCCCAATGAGAATTAAAGAAAGAAAAGGAAGCCCTTAAAGCTGGAGTAGTCCTCAGTCCTCACCCACGAGAAGTAAAATATGGGCTGGCAGCAGGCATGCACTATTTTTTATGTTTCACATTGTTTACATATATTAGTTAACAAGATTTCCTTTTATCTGTTACATATGCATTTCTTCTATTTTTCCAAATAATGAGCAGAATTTGACGTTTTTATCGTGTATGTTCTATTTCGTATTATTCACCTAAATTTCCAAAGAGACTAAAAGATATAACAAGATAACTTATTCTTGTGCAACTCGTTTGCATAATGATGGTGGTTCAGGGAATCCCATAATTGGGGCAAGGCCAGACTAGAAGATCAGTCAAATATAGCATAGTTTACTGCAAAAACATGATTAGATCTACATAATTAAGCTAGGATGGGACCATAAGTGCAGTTTAGACTACATTTGGTACTCATGAAAAAGAAAATGAGAGAGAAATTCTTGTAAAAGTTGTTTGGTACATATCATTTTTACTTTTTATGAATAAAAAATACCATTTCTATTGAATACTTCTTTTCCTTTACTTTTTTTTTCCCCATTTTTCTTAGAATAATTCGTTTCTACCAATCGTACATTTAAGTTTCCTACCCTTTTAAAAAAAAACGAAAAAAGGTTGACTATCAATGTCATGCATGACACATTTATCAGCATAATTTCAATTAATAAATTTTATCATGTCCAGATCGGGGCCCGCAAGAAAGCTGGGGCATAACTGGATATCAAAGAGTTAACAATAAACAAATCCAACTAGGGGAACAGATAAAGCCAGTATTTTATTGCAGCATGTATAATATAATGCAACTGATACAAAAATTGACATGGGATATCCCATAAGTCAGAGCCCCAAAAATGTGTGATCTTCACATAATGATGCTTAGATATGTATGTCACGTCTCCTGCACATTTTTAAGGATGTGTAGGACGTGTATATTTGATCTGGATAGTTTAAGTTTTAAACAATTTAAATTTTATAAAATAAAAAAGTAACAGTAAAATTTAAATTGTCGAAATTTTATCTAAACGATCCAATTGAGATGCCTCTAAAGATGAATATAGGGGCTAAACTTAATATGTCATTCGTGACCTAATTGGTGGACTCTATTAATTTGTTTAAAACATAAAATTGATTAGTTTGATTTTTCATCGGGAATAACCAATAACCAAGGAGAAGATAAATATGCATTGTCCTCTTCAATATTTTGCTTTCTTCCGCAAATGAGCTTAGAATAACAGGACCTGCCAGCTACAGGCATTATGGGATAGTGACTCGAGAAATAAAAATGAATGTCTACTTTATCAGTGTGAATGTTTTTTTTTTAGTAGAAATGAAACCTTATTCAAGAGCCAAACTGCTACCGCATGGCAAGGAGGCCGAAGACGAGAGCTAGTTAGAAGGTTACCTTTTTTTTTTTTTATAGATAGTAAGAAGGTTTCTCCGATAATACATAAGCTGAACCACCAAAAATCATTTTTATTCTTACAAATAGCTTTCCCAAGCCCATGCAATTATTTACTAGATATTGTGTAATTGAAACTTATATGGAGACCAATTCTTGCGCCGGTGCCCTTCAACTTCTAATAGACATTATTTGCTGATTGGCTGGCCTTTTCTGCCACAAGTTTTAGAAGTCCAACTCTTTGAATTTTAACCCTCTGTGTAAATAATAGTAACAGGAAAATTGAAAAGGATTTGATAAAAATCTACTAATTCGCATGAAGGATAGAAGACACCACTCATTGAAATTTTATGGGGCAAATAGGAGCTAAGCTTTTTTTTGGCATTGACACAATTTCGAAAGGGTTCGAAAAGACATTCCTGCAAAGATGTTAAATAATCCAATTTACTGGAGAGAACTGTTCTGCTTATCCTTATGGGTTTACGACTACGTTCAATTTTACCAACTTTAATTTTAAGCTCTTAGGCTGGAATGTCAAGCCGCAGGACTGCACCTAAAAGAATAGACAATAACATACAATTAATTAGATATTAACATTTCTAATGGAGATCATCCAAGTCATAGTCTACAAGTCTAACAATGGAGATCTAATGTCTCAAAGGATTCATTACAAGCTATTGGAGGTTCAATGATTCGAGACCCAACTAAGACTATGAATGAAACATTACAAGGCTTGATCCAAAAATTACAGGAGGATAAGCCCATATTTGAGGAGCAAAAGGTTTCTAAGTCCATTGTTGAAAAAAGAATAATAACTCTAATTCAAGCTCAAGTTTCAAGTGAGGTCAAATTCCCGAATCAATGCCCAATAATTGAAGAGTTTAATTAATGAGATATTTCAATTATTTTTAGGATAATTTTTTTAGATTTATTTTATTTTGATTTGATTTGATTTAAATTAAGATTATTTTATGGTTTCCTATTTGTATTCAAAGGGATCAATCATAGAGTTAGATTTAATTTAATTTAATTTAAACTTTATGAGATAAAGTTTATCTTTATCTGATATCTTTTATAGACTCATTAGAATTTAGTTTTCTTTTCCTATTTATAGACCTTTGTAATGCTACTTTTTAGACAAATCAATATTATTAAGAGTTTATTCAATTAGTGAGTTTTACTAGTTCTTTGTGTTCTTCATAGAGTACATATTTCGACTTATCAAGAGAATTAATCTCTCTCTTGTGGCATCCCTTTCTGAAATTCTTAAAATCCCCATATTTTATTAGGTTTCAGAGTTTTGATCATCCTTCCGTTTGAGTTCGTATTTCTGCTTTACAGACAACTCGACTTTTTGGGTTCCTAAAGCATTGATCCTAAAAAATCCACATCAGTTGGTATCAGAGCTTAAGTGAAGTTCAGAGGCTACAACTCATCATCCTCAATTCCAATATCCAAACACCTCCCTTCACTTTCAACCTTCCATCGTCCCTCATAAACCGGTAACAGTATTTCTTTTCCCCTTTTTCCTGTTCAGTAAAAGTCGCATGTTCTGCCTTCGTTTTTTCCTTTCTTTCGGAATCGTCTCTTCCATCAAGTATCTTCATTCATCTTTTGAAATTGCTAAAATTGCTCTTAAATACCCAAAAACTTGTGAAATTGTGCTTGCATCATTCTTTCCCAACTTCTATCACTTAAGTCCTATTATATATCTTATTATCTCATTGATTGAATTAATTTCATTCTTGGAAATTATTGTTTGCTGAAAATTCTTTGGTGACTTGGCTGAATTAAAAAAAAAAAGGAAAGAAAAAAAAAGGGCAAGAAAAAGAAAAGAAAGAAGGAAAAGAAAAGCCAAGAATATAGAAAATTTGTATCTTTATTGATCTATATTTCATTCTTGGTGTGATATTTATTGAGTAGAAAATTCTCTCTAATCTTACTATCTTTTGTCCTCTTAATCGTCAAGTTAGAGATTTGCTTTAGCTTGATTCCTATTTTTGTCTTTATTTCATTGAAATCCAAAATTATATATTGATTGTCACATACACAAAACCCTCTTGATTGAGTCTCCTTGATTCTATTAAGAGCATTGTAAGATACTAGTGTGAGTGGTAAAAGACAAGAAAGAGTGTGAATTCATTATTAGAAAAGGCCAAAAAGAGTGTAAACACGAGTAAATTTTATACAAGAACATAGTAAAACACGTGAAAAGAGGGAGTGAGTTTCCTTTTACAAAATATTTTTCTCTTTTCTTAATTTTACAGGTTGGCAAGCATGTCAGAAAATGAAGCAGAACATAATCTAGATTTGAAAGTTACTCTCAAAGCCTTGTGTGATCAATTCCAACATATAAGAGTTGATATGGAAAACATGAGATCTGAAATTAGAGGCAAAAAGTCAAGATCTCGCCTCTTTGAAGATGATGAAGTAAATTCAGAATATGGTTCCTCTTTCAGAAATAAATCCTCATCCAAACGAGATAATGATTTAGGTAGCATCAAGCTGAAAATTCCCTCTTTCCAAGGAAGATATGATCCTGATGCATATCTTGAATGGGAAAGAAAAGTGGAGATGGTATTTGAATGTCATGAATATTCAGAAGAAAAGAAGGTGAATTCACTGAATATGCAAGTGTCTAGTGGGATCAATTGCAATAAAATAGAAGAAGATATGGTGAAGAGCCCATCAACACATGTCAGGAGATGAAAACTCTTATACAAAAGAGGTATATTCCTAACTATTATTTTCATGATGTACACATTAAATTACAAGCTCTTGAACAGGGATCGATGTCCATTGATGAGTATTACAAATGGATGAAGCTATTCATGATTCGAGCTGATGTGCAAGAAGATATTGAGCAAACCATGGCCCGTTTTATTTGTGGGTTAAGATCTGAAATCAGAGATAGAATTGAGCTTGAAAACTATGTTACCATGAAAGAATTACTCTACAAGGCAATCCATATTGAGAGGCAATTAAAGAATAAGAAGTGTAGCTCATCCACCTATTGGAGAAATAATCCTATCTACAAAGCAAAAGAAGCTAGAACAAAGTAAGAGCCTCCAAAGTTCAAATCTGCTATGAAGTCCAAAGATGATTACAAAACCAAATTTGCTCCTTCAAAGAGCAACACTGACACTTCCACACCTTCTAAACCCCGAGACACTCACTGCTTTAGGTGCCAAGGATTTGGACACATTGCTACCTAATGTCCAAACAAGAGGAAAGTCATACTACTTGATAGTGGAGATATGAAATATGCAAGCTCCAATGATGAAGAAGAAGAAGAAAATGATGGTCTTAAAACCCCTCATTTAGCTAATGTCTTAGAAGATGAATATGATCATCCCATTAGCCGAGACATTTGTGTGACAAGGCGAGCTCTTAGTATTCAACCAAAAGATAAGCATAATGATGAACAAAGGGAACTGCTCTTCCATTATAGGTGCGTTATCCAAGATAGGGTATGTAGTCTAGTAATTAATGGTGGTAGCTATACTAATGTGGTTAGTACCTTGTTGAAAAATTGAATTTACCTCTCATTAAGCATCCTAGACCATATAAGTTGCAATGGTTGACTGATTGTGGTGAAATTAAAGTTTGTAAGCAAGTTCTTGTTACTTTCATTGTTGGAAAGTATACAGATAAGGTGCTATGTGATGTTGTACCTATGTTTGCTGGGCATTTGTTACTTAGTCGTCCATGGCAATATAATAGATATGTCAATCACGATGGGCGCAAGAACTTCTACTACTTCGAGTTCCATGGAAAGCAAGTCACACTTACTCCTCTACCTCCTTTTGAAGCGTATAAAGACTAATTGAAAATTCAGAATGAGTACAAATCAAAAGATCTAAATAAGAGAGAAAAATAGAAGAGTAAGATGAAAAATCCAGAAAAATTACAGAAAAATGAAAAACAAGAGAAAAGTGAAAAAGTGTGGAAAAAGAGAGAAGAAAGTGAGAAAGAGAGTGAGAAAAATAATAAAGTGAGTTTGTTAGCATAAGAAAGAGAGGTAAAAAGAGCATTGTATGCGAGGCAAGAAATCTTTGTACTTCTGTACAGGGATGTTTGTTTATCCACTAACCAATTTGATTATTCTATGTTGTCTAGTGTTTCTTCTCTATTGCAAGAATTTGGAGATCTCTTTCCGGAAGAAATACCCAATGACCTACCTCTCATAAGCGATATAGAACATCGCATTGATTTCATGCCTGAAGTTACCATTCCCAACTGTCCAGCATATAGAGAAAATCCATAGGAAATAAAAGAAATTTAACGCCAAGTTGAAGAACTTATGAGAAAGGGATTTGTCAGAGAAAGTTTGAGTCCTTGTGCAGTACTGGTGATTCTAGTACCAAAGAAAGATGGTAAGTGGCGAATGTGTGTGGATTGCAGAGCCATCAACAAAATAACGGTAAAATATCACTAACCTATTCCTAGGTTAGATCGTATGTTAGATGAATTGCATGGTGCATCATTGTTTTCTAAAATTGATCTTAGGAGTGGATATCACCAAATTAGAATGGAAGAAGGTGATGAATGGAAAACTACTTTTAAAACTAAGTTTGGACTTTATGAATGGTTAGTTATGCCTTTTGATTTGACTAATACTCCTGGCACCTTCATGAGTCTCATGAATCATATTTTCTGTTCATTCATTGGAAAATTTGTTATAGTTTATTTTGATGATATCTTAGTGTATAGTAAGAGTCTAGATGATCATGTCATGCATTTGCGTGAAGTTCTCATTGTTCTTAGGAAAAATAGGCTCTTTGCAAATCTAGAAAAATGATTCTTTTGCTTGGATTCGGTTGTCTTCCTTGGGTTTGTTGTAGGAGTTCAAGGAATCTGACTTGATGAAGACATGGTGAAGGCAATCCGAGAATGGCCAACCCTGAGGAATGCAAAGGAGGTAAGAAGTTTTCATGGCTTAGCTAACTTTTATCGGAGGTTTGTTAAAGATTTTTCTTCCATAGCAGCACCTCTCAATGATCTAGTTAAGAAGAATGTAACCTTTAGGTGGGGTGAGGTACATGAGAAAGCATTCAACACTTTGAAACAGAAACTCACAAATGCACCACTTCTTGTACTTCCAGATTTTAATAAATTGTTTGAAATTGAATGTGATGCATCTGGGGTAGAAATATGGGCTATTCTTATGCAAGATAACAAACCCATAGCTAGCTTACTTTAGTGAGAAACTTAATGGCCCAACTTTAAATTACTCTACCTATGAGAAAAAATTCTATGCATTAAAAAGAGCCTTAGAGACATGGCAACACTATTTATGGCCAAATGAGTTCATCATTCACTCAAATTATGAGAGTTTAAAGTACTTGAAGTCACAAGGTAAGTTGAACAAGAAACATGCCTGGTGGATGGAATTCATTGATACATTCCCATACATCCTTAAGCATAAGCAAGGTAAAGATAATGTTGTGGCCGATACACTTTCACGAAGGTATTCTCTTTTAACTTCTTTACATGCTAAATTGCTTGGTTTTGAATTGATTAAAGAATAGTATGCTTCTGATTCAGATTTTGCAGAAATTTGGGAAACATGTGAAAATCATGGGTTCCAAGATTTCTATAGATTTGATGGATTTCTCTTTAAGAAAGACACGTTATATATTCCTCATTGTTCTTTGCGTGAATTACTTGTTAAAGAAACTCATGGTGGTGGGTTAATGAGACATTTTGGAATTCATAAGACTTTAGAAATTTTGCATGAACACTTATATTGGCCTTCTATGAAATGAGATGTTGCTTTTGTGTGTGATAGATGTGTTGCTTGCAAGCATGCAAAATCTAGAGTTAATGCACATGGATTGTATACCCCTTTACCCGTTCCTGAACAACCTTGGATTGATATTTGTATGGATTTCGTGTTGGGATTACCATATTCTCCTAATGGTAAGGATAGTATTTTTGTTGTAGTTGATAGATTCAGTAAGATGGCACATTTTATTGCATGTTCAGAAACTCATGATGCCATACATATTGCTTATTTGTTTTTCAAAGAAGTTGTGAGATTGCATGGTATTCCTAGAATAATTGTGAGTGATAGAGATATTAAGTTCTTAAGTCATTTTTGGCACACTTTATGGAGTAAATTAGGAACTAAACTTTTGTTTTCTACTACTGCATATCCACAAACTGATGGTCAAACTGAAATAGTAAATACGACACTCACCACATTATTGCGTACCATAATTCAGAAAAATTTGAAGAATTAGGAATTTTGTTTACCTCACATAGAATTTGCATATAATAGAGCTGTGCATTCAACTATATCATATTCTCCCTTTGAGATTGTGTATGGTTTCAACCCTATGACTCCTCTTGATATTCAACCTCTACCTTGTAATAAGAAAGTTAACCTTGATGGTAAGAAGAAAGCTGAGTTTGTGCAGGATCTTCATGCTAAAATAAAAGCTAACATTGAAAAGAAGAATGCAGAAAATGTCAAACAAGCTAACAAGGGTAGTAGAATAGTTGTATTTGAATCCAGTGATTGGGTTTGGGTGCATCTGAGAAAGGAAAGATTTCCTGAACAAAGAAAATCAAAGTTGTAGCAACGTGGAGATGGACATTTTCAAGTCTTGGACTGAATCAACGACAATGCTTACAAACTTGATCTGCCAGGCTCTTATGAGAATGTTAGTGATACCTTCAATGTTGCAGATCTATTTTTATATGATATTGTAGATTCGAGGGCGAATATTTTTCAGGAGGGAGGGAATGATGGAGATCATCCAAGCCATAGTCTACAAGTCCAACAATGAAGATCCAATGTCCCAAAGGATTCATTACAAACTATTGGAGATCCAATGGCTCGAGACCGAACTAAAGCTATGAATAAAGCATTACAAGAATTGATCCAAAAATTTCAAGAGGATAAGCCCATATTTGAGGAGCTAGAAGCTTCTAAGCCCATTGTTGAAAAAAGAATAATAATTCTAATTCAAGCTCAAGTTTCAAGTGAGGCTCAATTTCCGAATCAATGCCCAATAATAGAAGAGTTTAATTAATGAGATATTTCAATTATTTTTAGGATAATTTTTTTTAGATTTATTTTATTTTGATTTGATTTAATTTAAATTAAGATTATTTTATGGTTTCCTATTTGTATTCAAATGGATCAATCATAGAGTTAGATTTAATTTAATTTAGTTTAAATTTTATTAGATAAAATTTATCTTTATCTGATATCTTTTAGAGATTCATTAGAATTTAATTTTCTTTTCCTATTTATAAACCTTTGTAATGCTACTTTTTAGACAGATCAATATTATTAAGGGTTTATTCATTCTGAGTTCTTTATAGAATACATATTTTGACTTATTAAGAGAATTGATCTCTCATGTGGCATCCCCTTCTGGAGTTTTTAGAATCCCCATATTCCATTGAGTTTCAGAGTTTTGATCATCCTTTCCTTTGGGTTCGTGCTTTCGCTTTGCAGACAACTCAACTTTCTGGATTCCTAGAGCATTATTTCTAGAGGGTCCACATCAATTTCCCGGCGGAAAAAACAAAAGACATTAACGTTTCAGGCAAAGAAAAATATGTATTACCATGAAATGAGTAAGCAATAGATAAATTTCAGTTTTGTACATTGATATACAGGAGATACGAATTTATGCACAGAGTGCACAAAGAATGGTTAGGAGACCTCTAGTATTTATCTACAAGAAATCCCATTGCCAATAGACCTTCTCTACAATCCCTCCACCACTTTTAACAGCAAGGTGAAGTGTCTCTGAAGCCGGAGGCACCCCCCATAGTAGTGGCACTGCAACTGTCATGGTTAGCTTCTCATGCAAACCACCTTTGTTTGCCTTCTCTGCAGCAACGACCTGTCAATTAAAAGTGAATCAATATAACAGTGGTTGAGATGCAGAGAATTAAGGATGGCACATGATGATATAAGAACAATTGAAAAGGGAAAAATCGACGGATTATTATGCATCAAGGAAAAAGCAACGAGGTATTTCTTCATCTCAGTCTCAGCAATAATCGAAAATTGAACCCTAAATCGCTGATATCAATTAACTGCCATCAATCCGAGGAGACATACCGACACCTGTGAAACTATCAATCACCCCATAAGGAGTCCTAGAACCAAAGTGAAAAGGGCAGAATACAATTTCCATGAATAAACGTCTACTCCAGTTCTAATTAATAGTTCAACATAGGCAGACAAACGGTTTTCATTGCAAAGTTTTATAATCATATAACCTTCTGTTCATGCACATAAAAAATATACCGAAAATTGAAATGCTGGTGATGCATTTGTGAGCAGAACAAAAATATGAAGACATGGTAGTATGACATACCTCCCCACCATGCTCTAAGACCGTGTCTTCCACTACATCACTCAGCATCTCAATGGAACGGCAGAAACCAAAAATACAAAGTCTTCTGCCCATATCAAGCCCCTACAAGGAGAATTTTTTATAGGTAAGAGATGTAGCAAAATTAAAAAAGCTCAAATGATGTTAAGTCAAAAGGAAGAGTACTTACATTAGTAGCTGCAATATCAAAGAGAGCACCTAGACAAAGACCTTGATTGGGATCCATGTAGTCACTCTCTTGGAATCGTTGAAATCTTTGGGCAGTTTTAGATTTCCCTTGTTTCTTCTGTGTTCAGCACAAACACCTGCTTAGTGATTGACATATCTAAAAGAATACGGACAGTGAGAAGGAGGGTAAACAACATAAATATGGTTCAAAGTTGAGACAGCTCCAGACAAGGGCAGATCATGTGTTCACATCAAAAGGATGAATCAATGAAGGGTGAATCAATGATGCCAAGTATTCCACATAACAACCCAAGACACATAGTTTAATATGAGAGAAAGTATCGTAAAATAAGGGATATATCAGAAGGAGCAACCGCAGAAGGCAGGTGAACTTTTTCAATGAATTGTAGAAAACCTTCTAATCATGATGACAAAGATCCTAGAGATATTAATGAAAACTATCACTAGGTCTGCTCCTGATAACTAAAGCTTCTGTGAGAGTTGGTTATTGATATGAGAGCTAAGTAATGGTAAGTTCCACCTTCAACCAAAGCATATTCACATGAAGAGGCATCTTATAAATATCAATAGAAATACCCTTTTTTTTAAAAAAAAATCTTGACCTGATATTAAAGCACATATTAGTTCTTGAAAAAGGTAAGTGTCACCACACACCAACAAATTAAATACAAATAGAGGAATGTCTGAGTTGGTAATTATGAGTTTATGACTGGTATTGAGTGGGGCTCACTGCATGTTCTAATAATGGTCCTTGAAATCGAAAGTAAAATTTAAAAATTGCATTGCAAAAAGCATACATCTGATGCCCTAACACGGTGAGGAACCATGGAGCCTCCAATCTGAATCAGCCCATCAGCAGTGAATAAGGTCACTCTCTCCTCAGGAATCCATTGAATTTCTGAGATGACAAACACCAATGGAATTAATCCAGATTATATTGATAAGAAATTCAAAGGTTATTCTTATACATGAAAGGTCTGAGCAATTTTTTTTTTTTATAAACTGAGAATTTTTAAAACTCGATATTAGGGAAGTCAAAATTTCCTAAAAATGAGACTTCCATATATAATCATTTGAACCATTGAATTTTTCTCTTAAAAAACAGGGAGCTGTCATCTTAATTCTGTATGAAGGGAATCTGAATTGAGAAAAATCACTGATCTTAACATAAATTTTACTTTAAATAGCTTTAATTAATTAAAACTCTAAAATCTTAACCACATGATCTCTAAGTTGTTGGATATTTATCGTGAACTTAATATGAGATAGGATACATAATATAACATATGAAAAGTCATGAAATATCAATATTCAACGTAAATATATTTACTTGGCTAAACTGTCAATATTAAATTTTGGGCTGTGCATTAACCGAAGAGAAGTTTCCAACATATCAGGTTAGACTTCCTTGCTTGATGCCAAAATTACCACAGTAACACGTTAGAAAGCAATTCTTAATGCCGCAGAGAAATTACAAAGGTAGAGCACATATATGATGAAGGAATCGTCTTTAACAACTGCATGCGTTGCAATTAAAAAAGTGTACGGTTAAATTCAGATGGAATAACAATTAATAAATTAAGCTGATTTCTGCATTTAAAAGTCACATAGAACTAGAAAAAAGAAAAATAAAGATCGTACCGCCATCGCCTTCGGACCAAGGGAAAAATCCGAAGGAATCATCACCGAAAACATTGCCGTAATCGGTGGCTCTTGGGGCGAAGTGAGGAAGCCGACGAGAAGGCCGAGAACGTGAAGCTGAGAACTGTCCAGAGGTGAATGCAAACAGAGATGATGAGGATTTCAATTTCTTGGAAGGAGAAGTGGATGGAACAGGAGAGAATCCTGAGAAGCAAAGAGAGGATGTTTCCGCCATCAGACGGAAGAGGAAAGGGGAGAGTATCGGGAAATCTAATGGAAGAGAGATGAAAAGAAGGAAAAGAGAGGGAAATGAACGCCACATATAATAGGAACAATGAGATGTCCACGTGGTTGGCCAAGAAAATAGACATAGAAAAGCAGATGGCCACGTGGAACGGCGGGACCCTACAGAATTACGGGACCAACTGGAGTCTGGGTCTAAATTACGTTCTCATTAAACTCGCCGGATTCAACGAATCTCGGGCAGCCTGTCACGCCTCGGAATTTTCTCACTTTGAATCATATCGGTCTTAACTTCATCAATCTTTTTGATCCCACACTAAGTCAGTTGAATAAAGACAGGCGAACTAGAGAATAAGAATAAGAGAACACTCAAGAGAATACTCATACAAGATAAAGTTTGAGAGAATTATGAAATACACTCAAATGCTTGAATGAATACAAATAAGATGGGAGGGGGTATTTATAGGTTTCCCAAGGTTTTCAGAACTTTCTCACCTTCACAATAGACGGTGAAAATCAATTCAATCTAACGGCCTAAATCGAATCTCTAAAATTCTCTACAAGATATTTACAAAGAATTTTCTAGAAATTCTATGTACAAGAGAAGTCTACAAAGTTCGAGAACTATCTAGATAGTTTAAGAGAAATGGAACCTCTTCAAGATATCTCCAGAATATTCTAGAGACTTCTAGTTAAACCTCTTGAAAAATTCATAACAAGCCGCTCTTGATGCCCATTGGATATTGTGGACAAAATTTCTGATTGATATGTTATTTTAGTTAATTTTAAATATTCTAATTTATTTATCATTTTATATTATTAATTATTTTTCACTATTCACTTAAAATATTAGAATGTGAAGCACAAATCATTACATTTAATGATATTTCCTTCTTGTTAAAAAAAAAATCCAAGATCATATGCTAAAATCATTAAATAATTTAATAATCTTTTTGTACTTCATAAAATTTAATGATATTTCCTTTTTGTTAAAAAAAAAGAACTCTCTCACGGTTTCTCAACCCAGACCATTGACATCTTCCCTCGTTGACACAAATCGGAGAAGCGATTGGGGAGGCCACCTGATCAAAGTCAAATTTAAAAACAAAAATACCTCATATTGCCTTTTTTGAACTCCCAACAATCCACCAAATCAGAACCCTAAGATATGGAAAGGGCTACAACGAGCCAATAGCAACAACAATCGAGGTTGTTGGTGGTGATGGAGGTAAAATGATGTGAACTTGGAGAGCTCAATTTACATATTATATAATCCAACTCATATGTGAACTTTAATTTGGAAAATTCACTATTAAGAGTACCATTTAGCATATTAGAAGTTTTTTTTAAAACATATTTTATCACATTAAAGACCAAAGGTTAATATACACTTGAAGGAGTCAAATAATCAAATTCAAATACATGCTGAAATGGGCAATGCAAAATTAATGACATCCTCATCTATTTTAAAGAAGATCATAATGTTTTTTAAGTCCAAATGGAGAAAGAAATTTAAGTCTCAAGTCTTACTTATATTAATTTAGGATTATCTTTTTATTTTAATTTGTTTTGATTTAATTTAGATTATATTATGATATTTTGTAACTTCCTAGTTGTATTCCATTGGGCCAAATTTTAGATTTAAATTAGTTTAGTTTAAATTCTATTAGATAAATATTATTTTTAAGGAATATCTAGTAGTATTTTTGTTTTTATTTTTAGGATTTTAGATAATTAGTTATCTCTTTTAGATGTTTTAGATTTATTAGGATTATTTGAGTCTCTAAGTAATCCTAATCACTTTAGGATTTCATTTTTCGTATTTAAAGGTTTCGTTTGTAAATACTATGCATATTAGATTAATCACTTTATAATATTTTCTACTTGTAAGTTTTTCACTAATTCTTTATGTTCTTTTTAGAATATACTCGATTTATCAAGAGAGTGATCTACTCGATATGTCTATTTTATACATATAAAATTTTCACATTTAATCTTCAAATTACATCTAAATATATTTAGATTGATATATTTTAGCACGATTTGACATATTTTTTTTTCATGGTGCAATAAGATCATTTGGAAGTATTTGGAATAAAAATGTTACAAATCATTCTTGTTAAAAATTTTTGACACCCTTCGGTATTTTGATCATAATTCTCACATATAAACTCTGATTGAGGTGATGTCATATGAGTTGGAAATCTAAGACATAAAGCTACAACTTTCATGTTTTAAGTTTTTTCAAATTCTAACGTTATCATGGTGAAAATCAAGATTAAACTATCAACACGAGCTAGTAACTTGTCTGAAGCTAAACGAAGGAGTTTTTTGTACCAAGCATCCACCTGGCACTAGGTCAAACTCAACTAGCACTAGGTCAAATCATTTTTCACATTTTTTTGACTTCCAGAACCACCCGGTGCCATATTGGATGATCTTATGGCCACCCGGTGCCCGGTCAAATAGTAGAAGTCCATAAAAACACGTTTTTAACGCGTTTTGGTGATATTTTAAGCTTTTATGGGCTTCTAAACTCTCTCTATATAAGGAGGTATGACAGAACATTAAGATGATTCAAAAACATACCTGGAGGCCAGAGAACATGGTTCAAAACACATCTAAGGGCAATTAGGAGCATCTTATAGAGAGAGAGCAATGTGATCTAGGGAGTATTAGAGATGGACTCATTCTTTTCTACTATAACTCTTTCTCTTTCTTCTTGTTATTTTCATTGTAATTTGAGATTTTAGTTCTAGAGAGTATTAAAGCAAGATTATAATTTCCTTTATAACTCTTTCTTCTTGTTATTCTTGTTGAATCAAGTGTTTTGATGATTTCAAACTAATCTTCAAGAGCTTGAAATAAAGATATCAAAGGTTCACAAATGGTTTCAAGTGAAAGAATTCTAGAAAAATCAGTGCAAGAATAGATGTAGAATGTTTAGTAATGTTTAGTTTGAGTAAAATATTTCGATTTGGTGAAAAAATGTTTTAAAACCTTGATTCTATGTTAATTCATGAGATATTTGAAAAACATCCACTAACAGACGAAGTTTAAAAGGTTTATGCTGATCTGCTATTTTGAAAATTTAAACTTTGGCTCTGAAAATTTGAATTTCGTATTGAAAATGAATAAATATGAAAAGAGGCTTTTCTGATAGACGAATTTTGACTTGAGAAATTTGAATTTTGATACTTGTCTGAAAAGAGCTTTCTCTGACAGACGAACTTTGACTTTTGAAAATTCGAATTTTAGACAAAATACAACTTATAAAAAATGAAATATTCGTCTGAGGATATGTCAAAGTTTATCTGAAAACTAAGTTTAGAAAAGACATCAAGATGGCTTACTAATAAACGAACTTTGAACATAAAAATTTGAATTTCAGAAATAAAGCTTGTGAGTCTGTTATAATGATATGTTGACATACGAATGACAGTATTTATAAATTCGAACTTTGAAGTAAGTCTGAAAAAAAGTCTCTCTGACAGACGAACTTTACCCTTTGAAAATTCGAATTTTGAACAAGATGAACTACTGTGCCTTATTAAACCAGTTACTAACAGACAAATTTTGGATTCCAAAATTCGAATTTCAAAGGTATTGTAGCAAAATGAAATTACTATTCACACTTAATAGAAAGACTTTCAACATAAAAATTCATATATTCCAACATAAAATCATTTTCTAAAATAGAAAATTTGAATTTTGCTTCATGACAGACGAACTTCGGGAGTTCAACATTAAAGGCTGTAGATTTCAGTTTCTGTGAAATTCGTCTGTTGACCAACTGAAATTCAAACTTTAAGTGTCAAAAGCATTAAATGCGGTTGGTGAATAGGTAGTTTCTCAGAGTAACCGTTAGGTAACATCTCTAACAGCTAAATCTTATCTCTAATGTATGGTTGGGGCAGAAATCTATAAATAGAACTTCATTTGAATATGTGGGTAACAAAAAATTACTTTGTATATACTGAAACTCTGCAAAATCATCAACTCAAAGTCTCTTACTCTCACATACTTCATTCTTTGTGCTTTAACTTTCATATACACTCTGATTAAGAGAGTTTATTCATTGTAAACAATCTTATCTTCATCTGGAAGAAAGATTTTCTTGTGAGGGGATATTACAAGGGATTGAGAAAGCACTTAGTGAGAGTACAAAGAGAGAAAGTGTAAGCTCTAGAAATAAAGCATCAAAGCTGTATTGTGGCATTTGCAAGAAGCCCACTGAATTCTTGCAGGATAGTGGAAAATCTCAAGTGGTGACTTGGGGACTAGACATAGGTCAAGTTAAGAGACCGAAACAGGATAAATATTTGAGTCTTCTCTTCCCTACTACTACTTTTACTGTTTATTCATTTATACCCTGTTTTACTATTACCCTTTGTTTTCTTCACTTTCTTGACGTCTTGCAGAAAAATTTTTAATCTTCTAAATTCACCCTCTATTGGGAAGCCAGCTTATCTAACAATTCTTATTATGATTTGGGATTTTAGTTTTGTTTCGATTGTTATTTCTATGTGTAGCTAAAATTTTCAGTCAAGGGTAGGGATGTAGCTTGATTGGGATGGATTTAATTTGTTTTCTTTAGTTAAGACTCTGTGAATTTGTTCTTTAAGTTATATTTAATTTGTCTTTTTATTATATTTATCTCTTTTGTTCGTTCATGTGGATTTTATGCTTAATCATCATAAAATCTAATTCATGGGTAAATTTGATTGACTAAGAGATGAAGAGTGAACTTAGATCTAGAGAGATAAACATACATAACTAATCTAGAGATAAAATTAGGAATTTATACTGATATACGTTGTAATTTTCAATGTTTAATTAGGAATTTTAGTTGCGCGAGAACAAATTGAATTCTAACTAAATAAGGACTAGTTAACCGAGAAGTAATTAGAACACTTTAGGAACAACGGTCACTATAATTGTATAGAATCTAATTAAAGAAGAGAATCTAGTTATTCCATAAGGTGAAACCCAATCCTTTAATACTTCTTGTGATTGAATTAAACTCGTATTAATTGTGTTTATTTGCTTATTTCTTATTCATCTTTTCAATTTAATTGTTATTTGCTCTTGGGACTAAAATTTTGGACTGGTGAATTTATTACCACCCTTAGGTTCGATCTCTAAAATACTCTAAAGAATTTTCTACTTCCGCAATCAACCTTGTATACTTGCAGGATCCCGATCACTACTCTTATAGCGTCTTCTATAGCTAGAATTTTCTTATGGCGTCTCCTATAACTAGAATTCTCTAAGGCAAGTTCTCATTGAGTTGTAGTTCGATTAACCCATTTGAGTCAAGCTTTTGTGTTGCTATCTTCTGTATTTTCTAGGTTCCTGAAATAGGTTCCTCAAGCAGTCCACATCAGTTGATATCTGAGCAAAAATTGTATTCAAACATACTGTTCACGCCATCAACCCCATTATCACCAACACGTCATCTACAATTTTCCAGTAGCCAAACATATGCTTATCAATTTAACAAACATCCAAATGCTCCCTTCCTTCTTATGCACATATCAGATCCGGTCCCAAACACAGTCTTCCTCATTCTTTACCATCATCTTGTCTTTGTTCTCTCATCCTTCAATCCTCAATGCAAATGTGTCTCAGTCATCATCATCTTCGAGTCCAAGCATTGTCTTCTCTTCTTAAAGCCAAATCCGTCCTTCATCATCAATTTGTTCTTCCAGATTCGACCTTCTCTTTCTTCAACTCAAATTGGTCATGCCTCTTTTCACCCCCAAATTTCAAATTCCTCCAACATGTCTCCCACTGTATTCATCAAATTTATGTGTCTCCTTCTACTAAATCCAAATTCAGTCCAACTTCTTCATCTCCTCTCAGATTTGCATCATTCTCAGACTAGTTTTAATTCTTTCTCCAGGTGAATTTGTTTCCTTCCTCTCCCACAATCATCAATTGCTTGCTGGAAATTAGTCCTTTGCTAGAATTTTTACTTGTCGAGAAAAACTGCTGAAATTTTGCTGGAAAAGCAAATTGGCGAAATTTACTTGCTAGAAAAAAATTACTTACTACTGAAAATATTTGCTTGTTGAAACGTGGTCGTTTCTAGATAATTATTGCAACTAAAAAAAAATTGCTCATTTATTGGAATTAATTTGCTGGAAAAAAAATCATTTGATCTTGGCTAATTAAAAAAAAAAAGAGGCCAAATAAAAAAAAAGAAAGAAAAAATATAGAAGAAAAAAAAAAGGCCTAGAATATAAAGCTTGCTTATCATTGTTTTGAAAATTGGCTATTGAACTCTAACATTATTTTTTTTTTCCACTACCTAAATACTCTTGATTCATAGTGATTCTATTAAGAATACCATAAGATAAGAGGGACTCATCAATGAAAAAAAAGCCAAATTAAGTGTGATTCACAAGTGATTTAATATCTTTTGAGTGAAACACGTGAGAAAAGTGTGTGAGGTCTATTTTCCTTTATTTCATACTAACCATATCAAGTGATGATAAAGATATTGAATTTCAATTAAAATCCTTACGATAAGAGTTAGATAAGTTTAACTCTATATTAGAAGATTTGAAATCCATGGGCATTAGTAAAAAGTATAAGAGTCGTGAATCTATTTATGAAGACTCGAGTTCTCGAAGAGAGAAGCAATCTTCCAAGTATGATAAAGATATAGGAGGAAAGAAATTAAAGATTTCAGATTTTCATGGAAATGATGAACCATATCTCTACTTAAAGTGGGAAAGAAGAACAGAGCAAGTGTTTGAAAGTCGCAACTTCTTTGAGATTAAGAAAGTCACGTATGCTACTCTTAAGTTTACTAAAAAGATGTTAATTGGTGGACATCGATGGAAAGAAAACGCACTAAAAATGGAGAACCTCCCATTATAATATGGAATGAGATGAAAGCAATTATGAGGCAAAGATACGTGCCATCTTATGAGCATTTTCAATGTTGGAAAGAGATACAAGCTTTGAATTTGTGTAAGCCCTACTTGGAGAAAATAGACCAACTAGAGGAGAAAGTTAATACAACATCAACAATGATTGTTGAAACATCAGCTACACCTGAAGATATTCCTAATTCTCAAAACTCTTGTAGTGATGATATGTCCTGTGTTGAATCAATTAATGTGGGATATATTACACCTGTGAGTCCCAATAAGTCTAACATTGTTATTCATGATAGTTTGTCACCTTTAGAGAAGGAAAGTGTTATAAATGATTTGCTGGATAATTTTGTTAATATTGGTGCACTTATTTCTAATTGTGCATCTAATATGCAAGTTAAGAACAATGATTTGACACAATTGGAAAATAATGCTTGTAATGAAGTTGAGCATGTGGATATAGTAGTTGGACATCCATAGTTATTTGATGGGCACAATAACAATTGTTCCATTGTATTGGGAGAAACCCATGAATTATCATAATGTATTCAATTATGTGAGGCTCGAGAAAAAAATAAAAAGTAAGATTGAGTGGAAAATAATAGTGGTAAAATTAATAATAAGAGAAGAAAAGATAGTAAGTCAAAAAAAAGAATGCTGAAAAATAGAGGAAAGTGGAAAGGATCAAAAGGAATTTTAAGATATTCTTTAAGAGAAAATGAGGTTAAAACAGTTTTTACTAACAATTTTAACTTTTCTTTTTCTAGTTGTATTATTTTCCTTTTTTAAGAATCCCAAGATCTACTTCATATTTCAATCTTGCATACATCTATCACTACTAAAATGGTTGAAAAAGAAGATTTTTTATCCAAAGAATTCTTCTTAGTGACAAAAGTACCTTGAAGAGTGGATGATAACTCTTTTTTCAAGAGGGGAAGAATAATGTAAACTTAAAATGCTCAATTAACATATTATATGATCCAACTCATGTATGGACTTTGATTTGGAAAGTTTATTATTAAGAGGACCATTCAGCATATTAGAAATTATTTTTTAAGCATATTTCATCACATTTGTCACACCCGGAAATGCGACGCGGATTGGCGCGGGAAATAGAAAAAAGAGGTGAAATCGGCCCGCCTGGCGGGAGGCCGATCTCGGAGGGAGTCACCACCAAAATTTTAAGGGAAATTTTGGAAAACCGGAAAATAAAAACAAAAAGGGACAAGGATTGGTCTGCGAATCAAAGTTGGGTTCGGGAGTACGATTGTGAGTGGGGAAGGTGTTAGGCACCCCCACAACACCCGTTCCTAAGAACGGTTACCTTAGGTTGATCATGCAATTTTTATGGCTTTTTACAAATTTAGTTTGGTTGCCCTTTTACCATTCACATGCAAAAATAAATAAATATAAAAATAAGGAAAATGTAAGATAAAAATAAAGAATAAAATGAAAATATGAAAAGTTAGAAAAAATAAATTAAGGAAAATATTATTTATTTACAAAGGTGGACTTGACCCAGAATGAGAGTCTGGGGCCTACGTACCCTGCGATAGGGATCAAAGTCGACGTAGTTCGGAATAGAAAGGCGTGTCACTGGGTTGGAGTTTTTTATATTTTATATATTCTTTGAAAAAAGAGAGGTTTATAGAAAATAATTTGTCTTTTCACAAAGAAAATAATTTTTAGAATTAGCTGGTGTGTTTTAATTTGTAAAAAAAAACAGATTAATTTTCATTATTTGCTCTTTTCATTTTTTTTATATTTTTTTTGTTTAATCGATTTCTAAAAAAGAATATGTATTTTTCTCAATTTAGAAAACATGATTAAAATTATATGTGATTTGAACATTTTATTTTGATTCGAAAAGGAAATATTTGAAAACATTTTATTTTACATAATAAAATCAATTGGCTCATGTGGTGACTTTATCACTCACATTTACCCATTGATACCTAAGTGTCCACGGTGGTGTCACTCGAGACAAAAAGGCATAAAAAAATCGAAAGAAGACAATTTGTTAATTTCAATTTTTTGTACAAATTATTTTTTCTTTTATTATAAAAATCATTTTCACACCTATTTATTTATTACAAAAACGAAATTAAAAAAAATGTAATCATTACATGTTGAAAAATAATAATCAGCATATGTAGTGACTTTATCACTCACAAGTTACTGCTTTACGCTTACGTGCTCACGGTGATACCACTCGTGACGAAAGGCAAAAAAAGACTTAAAAGATAAAATTGAAAGAAAAGAAATCATTTTATATATAAAAATAAATATAATTATGCTTATTTTATAAAAAGAAAAGTGATAAAAGCAATTTAAGAATATGACTTTTTATACATATATATTCATATATTATTTATTTTTATTTGTTTACTTCTTTTATTTTATTTTATTTATCTTTTCTTTTTTCTTCAGAAAAAGAGTTAATTAGGATCTGTGGTGACTTTATCACTCACAGCTCACTAATTAACACCTAAATGCCCACGGTGTTACCACTCGGAACATAAAGGCCAAAACAAAAATTTGAAATAAAGAGCTCTCATTGAATTATTTATTTTTACTTTTAATATATAAATAAAAAAATTGGTACTCATAAATAAAAATAAAATAAAATTTAGCCAATGTTTATACCATGGCAACTCCTCACTCATGGTACAATTGACTGACGCTCTATATGCACACGGAGAATTGGTCCCTCATGGTAAACTCTAAAAACGAAAAGAAGAAAAATTCATGACCAAATAAAAACCAAAATTAGAAATAAAAACCAAATCAAATACAATTTATCAATGTGTGTGTGCATGCTTAAATAATAATTTATCTCAACATAAAATTACAAGAAATAAAGAGAGAAAAATCAAACTATTTTCTCCTTTTGATTGGTCGTTGCTTTGATGAAGATGATTCATTCTTCTCGAGCTTGACTTCATGCTCCCATGATAATCAGACAGTGATCTCAGTACCTTGTAGCTCAGCCTTCCTTTCAAATCCCCTTCCCTTTTCCTCGGTTCTGCTCTTTAATTCCAGCTCACCCATCCATATGGCTCATATGTACAGGAATGCCAATGAAAGAGCAAAGAAAACATTAGTTGTTGTGATGATAATTCCCTTGAGAGCCGACTTAATTTAACAACTTCTTAATGCATTAAAAATAAAAGCCAGATAAAGAACTTCCTGTATCATTAAGTCTTAATAAGGTTCAGTAAACAAGTTTGATTAGTATTGGTCCCCATCTTCTTGCACTATCACACGAACGTGAATGGCTTAATAACATACCATTGACAAACAAACTCCACAAGAGTCTAACGTACAAGGCCACAAAATCATCACATATAGGACCTTTAGAGTAAACTCATGAAAACAAAAGATTTCAGTTGATAATCACTACTCCTACAAGATAGCCAAAATAGGATCTGAGGGAAAACCCTTACTAAAGTAAGCATCACGCACCATCCTCACACAAGTAGCATTAAGAATTGTTATCTCAAACTATTAACAACAACCCCACCCATATTTTATCACATGGTATGCTGAACTCTTGATCAGACAAAAATAAGCACCAAAAATCAAGCTTTCAAAGGCATCAGAGCAATAAAGCCAGGAGGCCAAGTTATGCTTCCAAACTTATGATGATGACAGAATCAGAACGCAACTAAAGTTCCAACTAAATCCTTGAACCCCTAAACGAATCACCTTTCAAGCATTTTGTCAATCATTTCACAGGCAAGTTGTACACAAGCACAGGACACAAGACTTTTCCTTTTTTTCTTCAATCTTTTCCTGAATACTTCACTCTCTTGGCTTACCTCTCTAAAATCAAAAGCTCTCTTCCTTAGTTATCTTTTTTTCTCACCTCGAAATAGGAATAGAAGTGAACAAAGAATTTGAAATCAGAAATCAAAACATTCAGATTTAAGGGCGTAAAAATATACCTTCGGAGGTGGCAGCCTTGGCCTCTTGAAAGCTGGGGACCCCGCCAAACACAACCCTGGGCGAAGGCTCGTTGGCCTGCACAGAAAGTCCATCATCATAGGCGAGATCCCAATCGTCCAAGTCCCACGAGGCCGCCGTGTGCAGCGGTGCAACTTCAGCAGCTTTTGCTCCCTCCGAAGACGGGACTGCTGACACAAGTTGCAACGCCTGACGAATAGGGTGCTCGGCAGGCGGTGCAACGGGCAAGCCCCTTAGCCCAGCGGAGGCAACACCGACGCCAGCCACCTTCGCGGCAGTCTTCAAAACTCCCTCGCCTCCCTCTGATTCTCGTGGCCCTCTCTCTGCTTCTGGAGCTCCGCGGCCGAGCTCTCTCCTCGCGGGCACCCTCTCCCCTTTCTTTTTTTCTTCGGCCTCTCCTATGTCTCCTCTGTCTGCTCTTTTCTTTTTTTTTCTTCTTCAGCTCCCCTCTCAACCTTTTCTCTGCGCCCTCTAAATCTCACTCACACAGCTCCCTCCTCCCTCTCTGTTTTTTTTCTTTCCACCGAGCCCCCTCTGTTTTATCTTCGGCCCGGTCTTCTCCTCCTCCAGATCTCCTTCAATCTGTTCCCTCAGTCGCGGCCCCCGGTGGCTCCCTCGGTCTCTCTTCCTCTCTGTCCTCCCTTTCTTCTTTCCACCGAGCCCCCTCTGTTTTATCTTCTTCACTCACGGCCCCTCCGTCTCTAGTTCCCTCGGCCACGCTCCCTCCTTCGGTTCCCTATCAGGATCCCCCCCTTTCTTTTCCTTTCGGCCGTCTCCTATGTCTCCTCTGTCTGCTCTTTTCTTTTTTTCTTCTTCAGCTCCCCTCTCAACCTTTTCTCTGCGCCCTCCAAATCTCACTTACACAGCTCCCTCCTCCCTCTCTGTTTTTTTTCTTTCCACCGAGCCCCCTCTTCGTGTTTTCCTCACGCGGCTCCATTTCTTTTTTTCTCCACCCCCTCGCTCTGCCTCCATTTCCTTTACGTGATACCTGAGCCCTAAAGGGCTCAGGTAATTTTTGGGCCTGAGCCCTCACATGGGCTCAGGTCCACTTGTCAGCCTAAAAAAAATAAAAAAAATTTCTTTGTTATGTTTTTTCTTTTTTTTTTAATTTTTTTTATGTTTCCAATTATTTATTTATTCATTTATTATTATATTTTTTTTTACTTTTATTTATTATTATTATCATTATATTTATATATATATATATATATATATTTTTTAAATTACCCGGACAAAATACGGTGTTCACAACATTGAAAACCCAATGTGCTAATATACATTTGGAGGAGTTAATTCAATCAAGTCCATATACATGCTGGAATGAGCCATGCAAAATTAGTGATCTCATCTATCCTAAAGAAGATCATAATATTTTTGAAGCTCAAATGAAAAGAGAAGTCCAAGTTTCAAGTCTCACTTATATTAATTTATGATTTTTTTTTGTTTTGATTTAATTTATATTATATTATGATATTTCGTGGCTTCCAACTTGTATTCCATGTAACCAAATTTTAGATTTAAATTAGTTTAGTTTAAATTCTATTAGGTAAACATTATCTTTAAGGAATATCTAGTAGTATTATGATCAAAATACTATTTTTTATTATTTTATTTAGTATTTTCATTTTTATTTTTAAGATTTTAGATAATTAGTTATCTATTTTAGATTTTCTAGATTTATTATGATTATTTGAGTTTCTAAGTAATCCTAGTCGCTCTAGGATTTCATTTTACCTATTTAAGGGTTTTGTTTATACACATTATGCATATTAGATCAATGAATTTAGAATATTTTCTACTTGTAAGTTCTTCACTAATTCTTCATGTTTTTTTTATAATACATCCGACTTATCAAAATAGTGATCTATTCTTGTGGCGTCTTCAATAACTAGAATTCTCTGAGGCAAATTTTTATTAGATTCTAGTTCGATCAATCCATTTGAGTTAAACCTTTACATTGTTATCCTCTATATTTTCAAGATTCTCAAGATAGATTCTTTAAGGGGTCCACATTACAAGGGATGATGGCGAGAGGTAGATGGCGAAGAAAGTAAAAACGGAGAAGAGGGAAGGAGATCAAAGATCGTCATCATTGAGGAGACCGTTGTTGCTATTGTTGAGCTTCGTCATCACTAAGGAGAGTCATCGCCATCATTGGGGGAGAACCATTGCCATCATTGGACTAGCATTGCCGTTGTTGGTGGGGATTAGTTATCACTTGTTGGTGAGAGAAAATAAAGGGCAAAACTATCACACAAAACCACTTTTATGGAAGTCTCCAGAGTTCCATGGGGCAAGGGAAGGAAATCAATTTTGGGCATTTTGGTGGAAGTGGGTTCCAAAGTGAACTGGCTTCGTCCATATCAAATTCACATTTCTGTATTTATTTCCACATTTTCTTACTTGCCACTTCAAGCAAACCAAACATAGCATTAAAATATGTACTAAAAGTAAAGTTCAATAAGTTTGTACTCAAATTATTGAAGGCAAACGTATATGTCACTTTAAGTTTATTTTATGTATGAATGTTAGGAACGGAACATTTAATAAATTGTCTAAGAAATAAAAGTTTCTACCATCAAGTTAAATATGAATTGATAAGACATTTATTCTTTTATTTTTATTTAACATTGTACTATCCCTTCAGCTGGAAAAGAAAAATTGCACTATCCTTGAGACCAAATAAAACATTGTACCATCCTTCCAAAAAAAAGCAGTACTCCCTTGGAGAAAAAAAAAAACAAGACTATGGGAAAACCCATGGCTTTTTAACATATATACTATAAATATAAAACAAAATTACAAAAATGTTATAAGTCAAGTAATATTTTTTAAGATACTATAAATTTTACTTCCCAATATTAATGTCACCAAGATTAAAGATATACTATTATGCATGCGAATAGAGATATGTATTTTTTTTCTTTTTAAACATAAGGTGGCAGCTAACCCTATCCTACTCCCCCACCATCACCCATTCTCTTCTCCCAACAACATACCCCCCCCAACCCAAACACAAATATAATTATATAATTATAATGGTAATATATATTATTTATATTTATAATTATAATATAGTTATTGCATTATAAATAAATATACAAATAAATCCCATTTGAATTTTTAAAATATAATAAAAAAATTAAAATTTTATTTAATTAAATTAAAGGGATAATTATTTTAAATGATCTCTATGAAATTGCATTTAATTTAAAAGATATTAAAAATTCTAATTAATCTCATTTAACCTATATATAAGGTATTTTTCTTTTATCATGAATATAAGATTATTTTTAGGATATGAGGTAATATTTATTACACATTTTCAAAAAATATCCATATGTAATTCATTTAAAAAAAGAGAAAAATATTAAATAAGAATAGTTTTGAAATAATATCTTGAGTTTTGAAAAAAATAAAGTAGTTAACTAATTGTAACTCACATTCTTAATCCACATAATTCGGTTAAAATGGTCTTATATTAAGAACCCTTCGATTCTATATTAAGAAAATGGAAACATTGATACCAATTAAGATAAATGATGAGATATAGGGAGAACTTTCTAAATTTTTCCTCCAATTCTTAATATAACAACATTTTTTTAATATGTATAATAAATACTATATCGTATTTTAAAAATAAATATATATGATTCGTTAAAAGGGGTCTTATATTATATTAAGTTTTTTTAGCCGAATCATATATATATATATTTTAAGATATGAGGTAATATTTATTACAAATTTTTAAAAAATGTCGTTATATTAATAATTGGAAAAAATATTTAGAAAAATCTCACCACATCTTTTCATCTATCTCAATTGATATCGATATTTCCATTTTCTTAATATAGCATCCTTTGATCTTTAATATAAGACCATTTTAATTGAATTATGTGGATTAAGAATGTTAGTTAAAATTAGTTAACTATATTATCTTTTTAAAATCAAGGCATTATTTCAAAATTATTTTTACTTAATCTTTTTCTCTCTCTTTAAAATAAATTACATTTTGACATTTTTTTTAAAATGTATAATAAAAACTACTTCATATCCTAAAAATAATCTTATATTTATGATCAAAACAAAATAACTTATATGTAAATTTAATGAAATTAATTAAAATTTTTAATATCTTTTGAACTAAATACAATTTCATAGAGATTTTGGTGTGGTTTTTGGGAGGGGGCGGAATGGGTGATAGGTGGGGCAGGGAGATAGGGTGGCACCTTATGTTTAAAAGAAAATAATTAATATCTTGGTTTATATAAAATGAAATGTGTGAGAGTATATTTTTAATCTTGGTGACATTAATATCGAGAAGTAAAATTTATAGCATTTTGAAAAATAATATTTAACTTATAGCATTTTGATAATTTCATTTTGTATTTACAATGTCCAGGTTAAAAAGCTAAAACCCGCTGGATTTTGGCATTTCCAATCTGCACACTCCTAGGATTTAGTATTTAGTGAAATATTTAAAACTTTCTTCCAAACATTTCTTTCTTAGATTTACTTTACAGATACTCTTTCCCTTTTTCTAATATTTTTATTAATGTTTAAGTGAAAGGCATTTTTTGAATGATATTATTTTTTTTTTGGTAAAAATTAAATCTCTCAACTAATTTTAATTACCTTTGTTAATTTGTCTAAATTTTTTAAAGAGTCTTATAAATAAAAATGGAGTTAGTAAATTAGTAACGAAACACTGGTGGGTTTCTTGGGGTAGCCATTTCGGTACGTGGAGTAAATTCACACTGTGCATATGCTGATGTGGCGCAATTTGAGCCACTTTTTTTTTATTTATATCATCATATTAAATATAATAATGTAATGAATCACCATAATTTTTTTTTGGGAAAAATTGCAATTTTAGGGGCGAAATATTTATGCTGGACTGAAAACTTCTTACTTGGACCTAGAAAATTATAACTGAAACATTAAAAATGTCTAATAAAGATTCAAAAAATTTCATGTAAATTCAAAATTTTCAAATTCAAAATTTCGGACATAAAATTTCGTTCCTAATGAAATTTTTGAAATCTTTATTGGAAATTTTTAAGTCTTGGTTAAAAATTTTTTAGGTCCAATTTAAAGTTTTTCAAGTTATGAAAATATAAATATTTCTCTTAGCTATTATTAAATTTCAATTTCCCCTTTTTTTATATATTTTTCATCACAATTTTGATTGAATATATTTTTTATTATATTGACTTTATTTAGCATTTCACAATGGTGCTTCTTAACCAACCATGCTAAAAAAATTTAATCTTATAAATTTATTTAGCAAATTTTTATATATATTTTTATTGAACTATAATATTTATTTATCAAAATATTTACTTGAAAAAATTTTGTATTTGAGTTGATTTTTTTTTTATAAAAATTAGGTTAGTTATTTTTTTATAATATAGTATCTTTGTATACATATTTTGGGTTTGTTTTTTAAATACATAAATTTTTTGTTTCAATTTTTAAATATTTACTTGACAAAATTTTGTCCTTGAGTATGATTATTAGATATGTATTCAAAGATATTATAGCTTGCATTCTAAAAATTTTTCTCACATTTCATTTACTTTACGTTATTCAAAGATGTTATTTTCTTAGTTTCGCTATATAGTACGCTTTTTTGAAAAATTTATATTTCATAATATAATACATTTTATAAATTATGTAGTGTACTTTTTTTTTCTTTTTAAGATTACCTCTAACTAATAGGTTTAAATATTTATTTATTATTAAAATATTTCATTTCCAATGCATTTAATGAGGGTAATTTGAGAAAAGATGAAAAAAATTTTTAGTTGCTAATTATTGTCATGATCCGTGTATGATAATTAAAAGTGCACTATAAATTGGAACAAAGAGAGTATATTACAAAAAAAATAACTAATCTAATTTTTATAAAAAAAATTAACTCAAATACAAAATTTTACCAAGTGAATATTTTGACAGACAAATATTATAATTTGATTTATATTGGAATTTGATTACAAAAATTTGCTAAATAAATTTATAAGATTAAATTTTTTTAATATGGTTGTTTAAGAAGCACTCTTGTAATACTAAATAAAGTTTATATGATGAAAAATATATTCAGTAAAAAATGTGATGAAAGATATATAAAAAATGGGAAATTGAAACTTCATGGTAGCCATGGTAAATATTTATGTTTTGATGACTTGAAAAACTTTAAATTGTACCTGAAAAAATTTTAACTAAGACTTAAAATGTTTAATAAATATCCCAAAAATTTTATTAGGAATGAAATTTCATGTCTAAAATTTTTATTTTGAAAATTTTTAATTTACATGAAAATTTTAAAATTTTTATCAAATATTTTTATGTCTCAATTGTAATTTTTTAATTTTAAATTAAAATTTTTCATTCTATGAAAATATATATATTTCACCTTTAAAATTGTAATTTTTCGGAAAAAAAAGGTGGTGACTTAGTACATTATTATACTTAATTTTACACTATTATACTTAATATGATGATATAAATTAAAAAAAAGAGCGGCTAAAAATTACGCAGCACACGCACGCGGTCCGTGAATTTACGGCTCCCCTCTGGCTCTTTCATTGTCCCCCAAGCAGCAGACATGGTGAAGTGCTTCGATCGCCGAGAACTCCGACGTATTCATCGCCTAGACCACCCATTTATATTCTCCCCATCCCAACCTCTCACTTGCTTCCTTCCTCTTCAAAAGCACTTCCTCTTTCGCCAACAGTCTAGCCCTCATCGATTATGATTCCGGTGAATCCCTCACCTTCTACCAGCTCAAAATCCACGTCATCAGGCTCGCTCACTCCTTGTTACATCTCGGCATCAACAAAGGCGACGTCATTCTGATATTCGCTCCCAATTCCGCACGTTTCTTAGTTTGCTTTCTTGCCATTGCCGCTATCGGCGCCATCGCCACCACCTGTAATCCTATATAAACCGTCTTCAAGCTTTCAAAACAAGTCGAAGATTCTAATCCGAAACTCGTTATCACCGTTGCCTAACTTCTTGGCAAAATCGAAGTGTCAAATTTGCTGTCCATATTGTTGGATCCTTCGGAAACTGTAAAATTATCTAAGTACATCTCAAGCTCTAAGATTTGGTACTACGGTGATTTGATCAGAACGTTTAACACAAGCCCCGATTTGCCGACAAACAAAGTCATGCAATCCGACGTGGCCGCGCTATTGTACTCATTGGGCACGACGGGGAAGAGCAAGGGAGTAATTCTGACGCATGGGAATTTCATCTTGGCGTCATTTGCGGCAACTTGAGATCAGGATCGATACGGCGAAGTCAACAATGTGTTCCTTTGTTTCTTGCCGATGTACCATGTGTTTGGACTTTCGATTATAACGTATTCGCAGCCGCGGAGGGGGAACACGGTGGTGTTAATGAGGAGATTTGATTTGGAGAAGGCTCCGGAAGCAGTGGAGAAGTTCAAGGTGACGTACATGTATGCTGTTCCTCCGGTTATGATTGAGCTGGTGAAGCGGAGGGATATAATGAGTAAGTATGACTTATCGTCGCTGAAACAACTCGTCGGAGGTGCCGCACCACTGGGTAAAGATGTGACGCAGGAGTGTGCTAAGGTTCTCCCCCAGGTTGAGGTTATTCAGGTAAGTTGTCATTTAAATATGATTTGTAGAGAGATGAAACTCTGAAGTTTATATTTGTCTTGCACTCCACAAACAAATAAAATAAGCTACTGTATCATGTATTTTTTTTGCGATAAAGATTCTCCGTTGAATTTCCTTTTCTTGTGAAAATTTTGATGCCTAAGAAAAGCAATATAATTTTCACATTTTAATAAAATCCATTCTTTTTTAAAAAATACACTAATTATTCTTTTTTTCAAATACAAATGAAGGCCTAAGCCTAACTACTCAACTAAGAGGAGATACATATCTTGATCTTTGAGGCTTGAGCACATGGATCCTGGCATAATCCGGGAGCGCGTCTAAGAAAGTAGATGTATATTTTTATTTCCTTACATGGATTGATCCTAACGCTCCATTTGGCCAAAAGACTTTTTATTTTTCAGTTGTTTTTTTATTTTTATTTTGTAAAGAAAAAGAACTTAACGAGCTCGATCGAATTTCAACAGAATCATAGAACCGACTACCTAACTAGCTAGGCAAGTAGGCAGGTTTTTAGGGAGATAACATGTCAATGAGGAGGTCTTCAAAATCAAATCTGTAAAAACAATATATTTTTATCGGATTTTGTATAAAGTTTTTAAAGGATATTGTAGTATAATTAAAAAAAAAAAAGATAACATATAGGAGTATATACCATCTCAGTAGCCGAATGATGGCGCTCAGCGGCTCTACTCTCATATATGTAATGATTTCACGTTGACAGAGGAAGAAGACTCTAATGTTTCTCATATATATAGAGATACTATTTAACATATAAATTAAAGCACGCTCACTCATCTGATACTTGCGACCAATTGTTAGGTACGTAGCGCCAGCAGAACTTGAAGACTTGCTGGTTTCTCGCCCTGAAATATTAGATGCTTGCGTGATTCCGCAAGTCACTTTCCGTAGAGTCTTCTATACTTTCCCTTAAAGAGCATTTATATATATATTCGTCACCTCATTTTGAAAATATTAATTCTCGATGCATGATTGTCAATTCCAAATTTAGATCCATTGATGCTAAAGCTGGTGAGGTTCCGGTTGCTTATGTAGTTCGCTATCCCAACAGCTTGTTAACGGAAGAAGCTGTTAAGAAGTTTGGGGCAGAACAGGTAACCTATCTGCAGACATTATTTTCCAAAACGAAGTTAGTTGAGGCGGTTAAGAAAAAAGACAAAGAAATGAAGTTCTTTTCAAAACAACAGCTACCTAGCTAGCAAGTAGATGTATATTATTCTGTCTTCTTCGTTGCTTTGATTGAAGTTCGAACTATATGATTTATGAATGTGTTTATACTCTGAATTGTATTATAACGGCTGCGTTGCAGGAGTTTGAAGTAGGGAGATTTTCTTTTCTAGCTATGATTAATTGGGTTCTTTCCTTTGTCCAGGTTGCACCATACAAAAGGTTAAGGCGAGTGACATTATAGAGAAGGCTCCAAAGACATTTGACAGGAAAGATTTTAAGAAAAGATCTCATGAAAATTGATCGATGAACTAAGCTTTAACAGTGCCTTGGAAGTTGCGATTAACCGCACATGGTCGGGAGTCCAAACCCCTTCAGTTATGGTTATGGTTTCTCCACTGAGAAACAGATTGTGTCCGACCGAGGTCTGTACAGAATGCAGATGTCAAAAAATAAACTGATTTGTGCTATTTGTTTTAATGCTGAATATTTAGATGTAAAAGATGGAATATAAATGGAGTGCCATTATTCGTTGCTTGTTGTGGTACCAACAAATCCCTTGCTTTGTAAATTAAAAATAACTAGAATTTCTCCCCCGCGCGAAAGCGCGGGCACAACTGAATTGAAATATATTGTATAATGTCGTAAAACTTATTATGATTAATATATTAGATATAGGGGTCAATGTTTTCGTGTGATAATCCTTGTGGAAAATGTATGCATGGGATAGTAATGTATTTGACAGATGTATTAGTTTCTGATGAATATATAGTAGGAAAAAAGTTAGATAGAGGTTATAATTAAATATATATTCTATGCTAATCAGCTATCTTGGACTTTGTATTATTGTTGTAATTTGTGAGTTTGTAGGGGAATATGTTGAACACTATACTTGCTAAAATGATGACGACACAAGTCTTGCTAAGTATGATGACCAAGAAGAAGATCAGCAAATGGAAGATGAGAACCATGCATTTGGAAGGCATTGACAAAATGAAGAGGTAATGACACCCTCCATCAATATTCTTAATGCAGTGGATAAGTTTGCAGATTAATTGGATAACAGAACTCATTAGAAGCATCTGTTCTAAATGATTAGATGATTGTATATTTAGCAAACGGATTGAGAGTAATTTAAGGAAAGAAAATCATATACAAGGATGACATAAAATCGGAGACGCTATATAAATTCAAAGCAGCAATGAAACTGATATTTTACAGCTTATCATATGAACAACATATTTTGCAGTTCAGGTGCATATATATATATATGAAAGTATGAAATAGGCACAATGTTTCTGAATGTTGGTATAACTGTGGGATTTTCTGCAGTTCAACTTAGAAAATGTGGCTATGTGTAATTTCGACATTTCCAATATCTTGACCCACGAGCAGAAATATGGAATGGAAAGTAAACCACTATCTAAAGGAAATGATGTAAAAAAAAAGTAAGACAAAAGTTTGCTGAACAATTGCATGTGTTATGTCTCTTGAAGAGTAACATATGGCTCTTTCCAATTTACAGACTTGTTATATCTTGACCGAGTACCAGAATTAGATGATGAGGTTGACAATTCTTATGAACTGGTTCAAAGTGAGAGATTCAGACTATATTGTATATTAATCATTATCATCAACATCATCATCAATACATATAACATCATGATTGAAGAAACACCACCAAAGTGATGTAGTAAGCAAGAGAACCATAAACTCAGCCAGTCATTAATAATCATGTGTCATAGAAGTCTATAATCTATATTACATATTGTATGGTTAGACACAACATGCTACAAGAGATATATGGATAAGTGAACTAAAGAGAACAGAGGGACAAATGAAGACGATTTTTGTCCAGTACTTGAGCTCTAATATTACACAAACGATTTGAACAATTAACAAAAAAACTTTAAAGAACCCCAAAACAAATTCCAAATCCTACCAGAATTAGACGACGATATTACATGGTAGATACGGCAATGGATAAATCAGCCTAACCTGTATAGTGTTGCAAGAAGAATTGGTCATACATCCATTTCAATTCTTCATCACATAAACAACGTTCACAAACTTCTGTAGATTTTCCGTTGTCTTTACTATGTGATAAGGACATATTTGAGGAGCAAAGAAGATTCATATTAATCGGTTGATAATGTGTTATACCATACCACTGGATTTCAATGAGGAAAGGACCGATCTCTGTTCTGCATCTCGAAATTTCTTTAATGATCCGCAGCGTCTTCATATAATGCAATGCAAGCGCAGCTCTCTTGTTCTCATCGTACATCGCTGTGTTCGATTGGACGAGGAGGCTATATCCATACATAGACATGGTGTGACCCTCAGCTGCAGATTGCTCAAGGATATCTAGTGCCTGAAATTGTGAATCCTTCTTTAGAAAAAACATTTTCATCCTCTTCCGATATATATAATCTCGATTGCCGCAGATTTTGCAACGTCGAACAAAAAGCTTCTGACTCAGTATCTTATGGTATCGAAACCTGGGTATTTTTTCCATTGTGACATTCTTGAATACGACATCTTCTTCGGAGGCAGAGGAAAATGCTCGACATGTTATCTTGAAGGAAAATAGGTCTTCCAAGGATCTTGAGGCGATGAAGACTGCGATGAGTATGAGAACCTCTGTCGGAAGATTTGTAATATTAATCAGTACCATCTTCTTCTTCATCTGAATTTCTGTGTTTCTTCGTAGTCGCTTAGATCTCCAGATGCACTCCATTTTTTGTCGGTTGAATGTGAAGCCTGAAGGCTAGAAATCAAATTTGCTTTTTAAGTGAAACGCTATCCTTTTCAATTTGCTTTATCTTTTTTTCAAGCAAAAGATGACGACATATTTTGCCCATTTTAGGATTTACTTAATAAATTACTTTGATGTGACTTCCCAATTTCTTTTCCCATTTTTAATCAGGGCCATGATGTGAAATTAGAAATATTGTTTAATTTGCTGTATGGGGAAAAAATGGCCTAATTTGAAAACATATGAGCTGTATGAAATCTAAAAAGAAGAGATTGAGGTCTTAATTGCAAATATACCTTGATTCTATAGTAATATCCATACTTTAAACATATCAATTTTGTAAATAATACAAGTTGAAATTTGATATATAAACTACACTTATAGGGAAAAAATAAAATGTTGTTTGATCATCATAATCAGTAATGATATTTTACTAAATTTATATAAACCGCCATATATTTTTTTAGATTCTATTATATCTTAATTACACTTATGTACAACAAATAAGAGAGAAGTGAATAATTTTTAAGCGTCATCATTATTAGCTAAACATTTGATATGACAATGGTAATGAAGATTTATTTGGATTTTGTTATATAATACTTACAATTATATAAAAAATTATTATTTAATTTTACTAAATATACCGTTGTGATTATTATTTATATTTTACTAAATATAAAAAAATTGACGTAGTTTTATTTGGATTTTGTTATATAATACTTACAATTATATAAAAAAAATACGAGGAAAAATTATTATTTCTTAAGTGGCATCATTACTACGTATATTGGACTAAGTCTATATTATAGTAATTCTATATAAATTTATCTAGAAATTATAAAGTTATTCGTGATACGTTTATCAGTAAAATTAAAGGTCACATTGATTTTAACACTATTTCCTATTAAATAAATATACTAGTAGCTTATGATAATCAACAACAGAAATTAGATATTTTCTCACATGTCAATTAATTTACTTTCATATCACATTGATTTTATGAAATCTATTAAATAACTAAATACGCTGTTATATAAAAATAATGTATATTAGATGATATTATTCAGATGGTAAGTAATTTATATAATAAATAATATTATTCATCACAAGTGAAAATGATTGATATTTTTTACCAAAGTTAATTTTTTTTTTGCTGTGACTGGTCAATATTATACTCACTTATATATATAAGTGAAGAAAATTAAATTGGACGGTATGCAGAAATGAAGCCGCATTGACAAAATGACGAAGAAACACAAAGTGTAGAACAAAAGTGACTGATTAGGGGAACCATGACTGTGGTACAACGTTGGTGGCTAGTGATGCTAACATTGCAGCTAGGTTGGAGTAACATTTCCCACCAAAACTTTTAACTATCACAAGGGACACAAAGCACAAAGACAGAGATGTAGGTTAAGTAGCAAAACGAAGGCTTCAGTTATGTAACTAAGACACACAAAATACCCACTAGCTACGTCATCCGAAAAGATATTCTTCCCTTACAACTGATACTAATAGTCATACTAATACATTTGGTAATGCTATATTAAGGGACACATATTCTCTGCTGGTGATGTTTTCATTGCGCATTGATGTTCACCAGCTAAAGATGGCTTTGGATACAGCCTGATAGTTCATAATCACAGTTTGTCCTATCACGGTTTTGGATTTATGTTAAATGATGCACGTAAATGAGCAAAACTATTGAAGCATCTCACAAAAGTTTTGAACTTACCGTTGATCCTGCGGACTTTGACATGAAGTAAGTCAACCTTGACATCGGTGAGTGCAAAGATGGCATATGGCTAGTCCTCCAGTGTTACCCTTGCTGTTTCACCATCTAAAACACATGTAACGACATTTGACCTACAAAAAGCATAATTGTTTTGAGAAGATACCTTAGTGAGAGTTATGAAAAAATGCTGGAACAAAACAAGTTGCTGAAAGGCTACAAACAACCTTGGACTGATCATGTCGAACCCTATCATTGGACTATGATAAGCGGTAGGTCCGTGAAGTTCTCTAAGTGTAGTTGGAATTATCGTTCCTGTGACATCTAAGTAGTGTACAAGGGATTAAGAATACGTGTTTTATAAGCATGTAAGGCAAGGTATATGTATATAGTTCACCTGTTAGTTGACGCATTGGGGGAGATGGTGGAAGAATGTCGTCTATCTCCACGCATTGAGAAACATCATATGGTATTGTAGTTTCAGCAAGGAGAATCTGAGTAGTAGCATGGAAGCTTATCATGAAGCGTGACGGCGTTGGTCTGTTCCGGTTCAGATTTCTATGGACAATGAAGTCAGAGAAATAGTAGCATTGACCTTCACGGACGATGGAGAAGAACTTCGCATAAAGGGAGTCATGAATGATCCTAGCATGCATTTTTGTGTACTGCAAGAGCATGCAACGTGAATGTTATGAACATAAAAATAATGAAAATGGTTGACAACATTGATGGCACATAATATGTTAGTAAGAAGGAAGATCTTATTCATTCCCGCTCGACATGAATGAGCTAGATAGTTATTGCACATACCTCATGATCAAGCACAATCATATCCAAAGACCTAATAAAGTGGGGTGGAAAGGGCTCCTCGTTCCAGAACAGTCTTGTTACTCGAACACAGATGGTTCGGATACCTTGGGATGGACAAAGGGAGGAAAGAGGACAGGCAAAGAGCATGTTCATTTTTTGTACGATGAGTTCTGGGAGAGGAAGAAGTTGGAGACAGAATAGAAGGCGTGGCTTGTCATATTTAAGGTGTAGGAGCAGAGGGAAACGTAAAAGTTTGAGTTGCAGAATTTAGCGGGATTTCTTGAAGCTTCCATGGTACACCTATAGGGGTTAAGCACGTTATTACTGCCAAAAAGTGAGGGAAATAAGACGGAAGGAAGAGCAGGTAAGCAAATGAACTGTTTGAAGTTGATTCAGTAGAGATCAATATCATGAATGACATTGATGTTATAAGGCTGAAGCAGAGTGTATGTAACTGAACTCTTATGTACGGGACATGAACTCCGTCACAAATAATTATTTGTGTTGTTTAATAAGTTTTTGTGTGATATGCAACACAGATTTGATTGAGCGGGAGTTAATTATCCCGCCCCTAGGAAATGTAGAAGTTGATGAGTTATGTACTAACTGAGAAGGTAAATAGTGAAACAGTATTGTATGGTGATTGACGAAGCGTATTGAAGAAGTGCAATTATTGTATCTAAAGAGAGTGAAACTAAAGTCTACAGCATAGATTGAGACCAATTAAGAAGTAACGTGTTTTAGATGTACTGAACTTCTGATTGTATTGGAATAGCTATTTAAAATAATGGACAGGTGGCAAGTTGAGCCTCCAAGAAAAGGAATCAGCTGTAGCTATCCATCAGCTACCTATGAGCTGTGATGAATCCACAGTGTGATTATTAATGAGGCCATCATAGCTTGCTTTAATGATTTTTTCCTTTAATTTTATTTTGAAGACTACCAATTTCTTTTTATTTGTTGTAAGGGTGTTGTTGCAATAAAAAAGTAACGTGGAAAAGGAAAAAATATGTCTGGAATAAAATTTTTGCTTTACAAATATATTAAATTTTGACTTAATTGACATAATTAAGATAATACACATATATAAACATAATTAAGATTGAAAAATATTTTTCATATCATAATATTTACGAATTCAACAGGAAAAGAATAAAAATATAGATATAAGAATGTAAAGTAAATTTATTGTGTTGATTGATATTATGCAGCAGGATATTTATTGAAATCATAAAAAGCAAGTGAGATTTAGAAAAATTGATTCTGGTCCTGGAAAAATGTAAGTTGACGTACGTAGACTAATAAGAGACAATATATATATATATATATATGCTTTTTTTATTTTAACTTTTGGTTAAGGGGCAAGATTTCCACTTAAGATATAAGTTTTAATTTGTCTATTAATTTAAAATGATATGTTTGAAGTATGACTTATATTATATTTACTTGAAGAAAAAAATAGAAATTTTGAAAGCAAAATATGGATATAATTGGTTTAGAAAATTATGAGAAGAAATTGATATTATCGATAGTATTAATTGGGTAGAAGATCCAAGAAGCTAAACACTGCCATTAGCCGCCGTCCATAACTAAATAGTCACCGACAAGAAGGTAAGGGTTAGGAGAATATGTGAAAATGGAGATGCCAGTGATAGTAATTAGAAAGACTCGTAAGGAGGTCATTGTACTCGCAGCAGCAATCGTCCAATTAAGTAGGTTGGAAGGGTTATTGGTGCTTTAGAGCGGAGGAAAAAAAGGGCGATAGTAATGTATCAGTGTTTGCGATACAATGAAGAAATAGGCTGGAAAGTAGAAAACAAATTCGGATACGCATAGGAGAATTTGGTTAGTTTGAACCTGACTGTGAGTGGATCGGTGAAAGGAACATTATCATACATTTTGGAGGATTTTGTCGCGCGTGGGTAAGGGACATTCATATGCATTGTATGTTAGATGTAATTTGTGGTTAGGCTTGCATAAATGACAAACGTAGTGTAATTAGTCGATTAATTTCTTTGCCTTTAGTATGATAGATGTAAGTATGATGAAGTATTATATACTTTTCCGAAGTTTATGTATTAGACTATTAATTGCTAAAATATATATATAGCTTCAGTAAGTAGTCAAGTTCAGGTACATGATGAAGATTCTAATTCCAGTGACCCCGTAACATATGGCCTATAACTATATAGAGTAGTCAAAATGCAAAACCATATCTAGTATATAGACATGGTGTTGTAGTTGCAGTTTAGAAGAGCTGAAAACCCTATTCCTTTTTTTCATGCTTGATGAATTTTTTTTGCTTGTTGGTGGAGAAGTTGGGAGTGATGAAATCTGATAAACTCACGTCTTCCTCTTCAGGAGACCCTCGTTTGGATGATCTATTCTTCTTAGATTTTGATGTTCTCTGAGCTTGCAGTTGTGATAGTGTCAGATGGTCCATATCATCAGTTAGAGATTCATTTGTATTGATAGCCACAGATCTTGCACTGGTTGGGGTACAAAGGAGTCCTTCATTGTCACTTGTATCGGAAAAAAGTTGCTGCAAATTTAACTTCAAGTCATTGTAACTTGAGAAAAATGGAAGCATATAGGAAAATTTACATTGTGAGAGTTGCTAATGTGAATATAGTAAACCTGAGAGCTAGACAGTGTGAATTGCTGAACTGACGTCAGATCATTTTTGTAGTCTATAACATTTAGACTTGATGATGGACCAGGAATGTTAACTCTGCTACGTGATAGTCTAAGAATCATCTTCTGTCCAACTATGTCATTTAGTTGTTCAGGGAATGAGTAAGGGCGGTTTTCCTGGTAATAGAAATAGATATAAAAGAAAATAATACATATTAATAGATATGTTTTTATAAGATAATATTCAATTAAAAATAAGAATTAGTATGAGATTATGTTAACAATTCAGTAAACTTAATATCAATTTCACCTGTTTCAGTTGCTGGAGGAGATGTTCTGCAGTTGTCTGTAGTAACTTCGAAGCAACCCGGTCAAAAAATACAATTGATGTCTCTCCTGTTGCATCTGAGATTTGGTAGTGAATTTTGAACCTGCAAGTAAGGTGCGACTTATATAAGTGAGTTGGCTGCAAAGTGCATTTAGAAGTATTGATAGATTGACTTACTTTGCTGCCAAATCCTGGACATTGGTCTTTCAACCATAGCAATAATCATGTCCATCCTTTTGTTTTGGCTTCAAGCTACATTTAGTGCAACCACTATACCACCAACCAAAGCTTGTTTGAAGCTTTTGAATTTTAGCTAGGACAGTGAATTGTGTAGGCTGTGATACAATGAAGGTTAAATTGTATAGAATTTTAGTAGCATTGATGAGAGAGATAACATAGACAATGAGGAACAGATAATTATGTGGTGACTCACTTCATTTGATGCAGATATATCTGATATACTGATCCGATTATTTGAATGCAGGAGATCTCGGGCAACTGAGTATGGTGATTGAACTTGTATGACTTGAGTAAAACTGGGAGACTTGGAAGTTGGGGATGATGGAAGCCTGTTGGGAAGAAGAGAATTAGTTATTGTTATCCAATCTAATGTCATGATATAATTTTTTTCACTCTTGGGGAATTGATTGTGGAAAAAATATAAAATATTAGGTTTAACCTCTGAAGCAACTGGCACACTTCAGGGATGTTTGGATTGAAAAGAATTCTTGTGGCTGACCATGAGTTGGAGATCTATAGATTTCCAGATAGATTTAATTTCAGCCTAGCTAGTTGTATGACCACAACAATTGGTGGCTGCATATCATGTTCTTTGCTATAGTAAGCATTGGTTGCACAATCTCCGAATAAAATACAATCAACTGTATTATCCCTGTTACGATTAAAAATACATTAGTTGAAATAGTGTGCACATAGGCTGTTAGGGAATGAATAATGAACTAATAAAAGAGAGTAGCAGTAACATGACTCACTCTAAGTCTGCTATTGAAAAAGATAGCTTGTCATGTGCTTCATTATTCATGTGGAACTGAGCAAGTGCACCAAAACTCTTTAGAAACCCAATAGCATCTGCAGTCCAGTTGAAGGGAAAAAGGAGTCAGAAACAGTAGTTAATAATGCTGAGGAATATATTATTAACCAGCAAGTTTATGTCAGTTCTGTAATTAGCAAATGATGAGGAAAAGGTAGAACATTGCTTATATACAAACTAATTAACGTGTCTGTTGAAACCTTTCCACTGGTGATATCTTTGATAGGCACAAAGTCATAAGCTTCTGTAGCAATATCGAGCGTGCATTTTTGAATTTGAGTGTGTGGATTGAATGCCAACCTGCATGGATGATTAGTTGACTTGAACTGTGTTGTATTTTCAGTGACTCTGAATGTTTCTATGTTGTAGCATTCACCTTCCCGTAGTTCTCTTGCAAATTTCTTAATGAGATCATTGCTAAATATAGTAGCTTGAATCTTTGACCCCTAGAACAAAGAACACATAATTTTTTTTTGTGGACTCCATATAAATAATTAATATCATGCTTTGTAATATGTAGAAGTGGAATTAGTATAGTTACCTCTTCATCAATCAAAACCATACTAAGAGAACTTCTTTCAGTAGGATTTTGAGAACTCTTTATGCTCCACATTCTCAATATTCTGACTTTGATCATGCACATTTCATTGTTGATATCTATATCTCTGATGATATCATACTTGTTTCTTGCCATGGTTTCAGGAGGTACAAAACCTTGAGTAGATGCTGAAGAATTTAGAAGCATTTTGGTACCTAAAGACCTAATGGAAGCCATGATGCATGAAGTAATGACTATTGCAATGAGTGTAAAGAAATTTCAGAATCTTACATTGTGTGTAACTAAATCAAATGCACTTGGCACTCGATGGCAGCACCAAGTTCCCAGGGTAGACGAAAGTTTCCAGGGGAGCTGCAAGTATGGGTTATTTTTAGAAACAACTTCATATGTGCTGTATATATGAATAAAAATTAGGAGGGAGGAAGGGCATAGGTTTGAATTTTGGCGGACTGGTTTGATGTTGTCAGTAATAAGCCATTTTTTTATGGTGGAAAAAATAATATTGGATGGTAATGGGTGGTAAGTTCTAGATGACTGGATGTATAATCTATATTAGATTAGACATGTAGTTGTCGTGTCGACCAAAATCAATTAAGTCTACCGCATTGAGCTTAGCTATTTCATTTCATATAGTAACAAATAGTAGTATATTATATTCCTTTTTTGTCTGATTGAATGTGGCCTGAATTTTTTGGGGATGGAATATGTCATTAGTGTTAATTTCTTTTGAACGAAATTTAGAAATTTGCCGGGTTTTCTCAAATTATAGTAATATTCAATTTTACTATATGTTTATGTTATAGGAAGGAGGAATTATTTTTTTTTTCTGTTACACAAATATCTTTGATCTTATAAAATGTTAATGTAGACACAAAATTTTATGGAGAAGCAGTAAGGAAATAATAACCACTATTTAAATGTATAAATTTTTCCCCTTTTATGTTGTGCAATTCACGAATTCAATATATCTAAGAATAATTTAGATGTCTACATAATTTTACCAATTTCAAGTTATGCAGAATGATATATATTTGTATATATAAATGCACGGATAACTTAACTGGTAATTATGCAAATAATTTGTTAATTTTTTCTGGGATTTATCCACAATACCTACACATCAAAATGTATATGCTCTTTAATTTTCTTAATAATATAATTAAAGATATTTTTTAACATATACTGAGTGAAGTCATGTGATTATAGAAATTGGCTTCTGTGTTTAAGAAAGTTGTAAGATAGAGATTAAATGCATTTTATTTTATGTTATTTAATAGCAATTTTACTACATTGTTATGTTATAAGGAGAAGTTTTTTTTTTTCTATCATTCTAATATTATCCGTCTTATAAATTATTAATGTAAAGTTACAGTTTAAGTGGAGAACAATGTACAGTTATAATCATAACTACTTACATGAATACAATTTTTTGCCTTCTGTGCAATGTAGTATAGCACGTTCAACAGAATGTACATGATAGAAAGTTAAGATAAACACAAGTTGTTTGACCAATACATTGCTATGCAGAACGATATATATATGCAGAAAAATTTGTGTAAAATATACACAGAATTTATGAAATTTTTCCAGTCATTACATACAATTTAGACAAATGAAGACGCACATGCTTATCAATTTTCATATGTTTTCATATGTAAAATGTTAATTTATTGCTGTTTATGAATATTATTTATAGATAATAATATAATAGTCTAATATCATTATGGTATTCTTAATTTTAATTATTACAAATAATAATTTATATATGTTAATAATATCACATTAACATATATTAATATGATATTTGTTTCCGATTATAATTTAAATTACAATCCCCTACTTATAATCCTATTTTTATAATGAATCGTCCGTCCATAAGTATTAAAAAATAGAAAATATAAATAAAAAATGAAAAAATATAAATGGAATACAAACCTGGAATTGTAAATTTAGAATTTATATTTTTTTTAGAAAAATTAAATTTAGACTATATCATATTAAATACCATTATATATATAAAATTTAGGATACTGAGTAGTACGACGCATGAGCATCAGAAATTACATGGTAGAAAGTTAAGATAAACAGAAAGTGAAAATGGTATTTAATATGATAGAAAGTTAAGATATATATGTGTCAAAAAGAAATCTCTGCAAAAAGGCAAAAAATCCTGAGATATTTTTAGTCACACATCATAAAGGAAATGGTCATTAATTAATTTAATCATATATGTAAAGCTACTGTTTAAGATGTACTCAGTCAAGCCATATGGTTATATAAGTTAAGTCATACGTTTAAGAAATTTATAAGATATAAATTTAATATATGCATATATATATATATATGTATATGCATAGGAATTTCTGTAAAGATGGAAAATATTTATAAATAACTTTTTTCCGCTATTGGCTAGAGTTTGGTGTTATTATAATGAGTCCAAACAATCTATATAGTGGATAAGCAACCTGGGAGGATTTAAGCTAGATTTGGTATGAGAGCTCAAATCTACATGAAAAAAAAAAGAGATGAAATGACGAACAAAGGCAGATAATATTAGCAGTGTATCACTCCTATAAGGGAATATATTAAAGAATGCACTCACCCAATTGTATTCAATTCCATGTTAAAACGAATTTTGCATGAGGATTAAAACACAAAAGGTCTAAATTTAATATCTAATATATTAATCATAAAATGTTTTATGACATTATACAATACATTTTTATTCAGGTGTGCCTGTGCCTTCGCAAGAAAGAAATTCTAGAAGAGAAAATAATATTCTTTTTTCTATGAAGCATAATGTAATGATGTATTGTAAAATTAATTTTTAATGGTGGGTTAGAAGAGGAATTAGCCGATTTATATGCAATAGTGATATGGTGTGATTTGTCAAGTGACGTGTTTTCATTGTTGAATTTGTTTATTATTAACACCTATTAGTTTCACCAAAAAGAAAAACACAACTATCAGTTTATTGACAATGAATAAACTAATTAAAACCTTAGATAATTTACAATATTAAAGCAGGTAATATTTATTCTATAAATTATTCTAAATTGTAATTTAGTTTAATTATTGATAAAATATATCACACTATTTGTGTATCTTATAATTTTTTCCATATGTTTTCATATGTAAAATGTTAATTTATTGCTGTTTATGAATATTATTTGTAGATAATAATATAATAGTCTAATATCATTATGGTATTCTTAATTTTAATTAGTATAAATAATAATTTATATATGTTAATAATATCACATTAACATATATTAATATGATATTTGTTTATGATTATAATTTAAATTACAATCCCCCACTAATAATCCTATTTTTATAATGAATCCTCCGTCCATAAGAAAAAAATAGAAAATATAAATTAAAAATAAAAAAATATAAATGGAATACAAACCTAGAATTGTAAATTCAGAATTTATATTTTTTTTATAAAAAAGAAGTCTATAAAATATCATATTAAATACCATTATATATATAAAATTTAGAATACTAAGTAATACGACGCGTGCACATCAGAAATTACATGATTGAAAGTTAAGATAAACTGAAAGTGAAAATGGTATTTAATATGATAGAAAGTTAAGATATATATGTGTCAAAAAGAAGTCTCTACAAAAAGGCAAAAAACCCTGAAATATTTTTACTCACACATCATAAAGTAAATGGTCATTAATTAACTTAATCATATATGTAAAGCTACTGTTTAAGTTGTACTCAGTCAAGTCATGTGTTTATATAAGTTAAGTCATACGTTTAAGAAATTTATAAGATATAAATTTAATATATATATATATGTATATATATGTTTAGGAATTCCTCTAAAGATGGAAAATATTTTGTATAATTTTTTTTCACTATTGGTAGAGTTTGGTGTTATTATAATGAGTCCAAACAATCTATATAGTAGATAAGGAACCTGAGAGGGTTTAAGCTAGATTTGGTATGAGAGCTCAATTCTGCAAGGAAAAAAAAAGGAGATGAAATGACGATTAAAGTCAGATAATATATCACACTATTCGTATATCTTATAATTTTTTCCATATGTTTTCATATGTAAAATGTTAATTTATTGCTGTTTATGAATATTATTTGTAGATAATAACATAAGAGTCTAATATCATTATGGTATTCTTAATTTTAATTAGTATAAATAATAATTTATATATGTTAATAATATCACATTAACATATATTAATATGATATTTGTTTCTGATTATAATTTAAATTACAATCCCCCACTAATAATCCTATTTTTATAATGAATCCTCCGTCCATAAGCATAAAAAAATAGAGAATATAAATTAAAAATAAAAAAATATAAATGGAATACAAACCTAGAATTGTAAATTTAGAATTTATATTTTTTTTATAAAAAAGAAGTCTATAAAATATCATATTAAATACCATTATATATATATAATTTAGAATACTAAGTAATACGACGCGTGCGCATCAGAAATTACATGATTGAAAGTTAAGATAAACTGAAAGTGAAAATGGTATTTAATATGATAGAAAGTTAAGATATATATGTGTCAAAAAGAAGTCTCTGCAAAAAGGTCAAAAACCCTGAGATATTTTTACTCACACATCATAAAGTAAATGGTCATTAATTAACTTAATCATATATGTAAAGCTACTGTTTAAGTTGTACTCAGTCAAGTCATGTGTTTATATAAGTTAAGTCAAACGTTTAAGAAATTTATAAGATATAAATTTAATATATGCATATATGTATATGTATATATATGCATAGGAATTTCTGTAAAGATGGAAAATATTTTGTATAATTTTTTTCTGCTTTTGGCTAGAGGTTAAACTTGCCAAAAAGAACATGTTACCTAAATTTCCGTATGATAGAGGTAAAGTTTATATTTTACTTTATACAAATTACGTCTTCGAAATAAACCTGCCAACAAAAAATAAAGAATAATATTTTTAATCATACACGTAAAGTCATTGTTGAAGATATACTGAGTCAATTTATATAATGAGTCCTCCATTCATAAGCATGAAAAATTAGAAAATATAAATTAAAAATAAAAAAAGATACATGGAATCTAAACCTACAATTGTAAATTTAGGATTTAATTTTTTTAAAAAAATTAAATGTAGACTTTATTAGATGCATAGGTAATTTTCCATCACAAAGGAATTTTTTTTGAAGCTTGCTCTGTTGAAGTACATACTTTTCAAGAGTAAAAAAATTGTAGCGAATTTTAATGTAAATAGGTGTCTCACCAATAGGTCATTTGCAGCATACAAATAATTGAGTCAATGCCTTTTGCTACATTTGGTTATACTTTATATATCTGTTCGATGTTTTCCAAATGCACATGTGCTTTTCTGTCTCCACTATTTTTGCTTACTCTATTCAAATATAAGACCTTAAACTTATGATAACAGCTCAAACTACATACACAACACATGACAATGCGAAAGCTACTGATGGAGAAAATATCAAACCATGATTACAATGACCATGGTCATTTAGACACCACATTAGACTCATAGCTGCTTACTCTTGATTGATTTTCAAATATGCCTTAGTATTGTATAGTCCTATATTGTCGCTTGCCATGAAGTTTCACTGCATTATCAAAGAAGCAGTTTATTTGATAAGCCACAACCAAATTAACGCAGTAAAGAAAGCAGGAGAAGCATTGTTATGAAAACTATTTATCAAATTTCTGAACACAGTCAATCTTTACCTCGTACAATAGATCCATCATTTGGTCGTTCATATTGAAAATTTCAAAGCATTTTCAATCAAGAATTCTTATTAAAGAAAGAATTATTGAGTTAAAATTTCAAATCATTCTGGAGAAGCCTTATTTCATTACTGATATTTGATAGGGATGTTCACTGGTTATGTCTTCCTGATATAATGTTTAGTTGATTGATGTAATCTTCTAGAAGGTAGTCAAATGAAACAAACATATTAACATGAATTACAAACAAACCTAAGTACAGCTTGACCATTATAGCAAAGAACAAATTAAGCAGGGGCATTGTAGTGTGATCACTAACCCTTTATTGCAATGAGGATAACAAAAGCAGTAACTTACCTTCTGTCCGCATCAAGCATTCCTCTGAACAATATATCAGGAAGTTTTATGATTTTAAGCTGAGAAGTAGAGTACATGTATAGTCAAGAACTAAGACAGAAGCACATATTTCTACGATATATATGTTTAACTCTGATCATTGCCAGATATATTTTTAAGGGAAAATAACAATAGATATGTTTCTACCATCATGAATTATAAAAAATGACAAATATTAATGCCATGTTGGCAGAATATCATAACCCAAAAGAATTATATAATGGGAACCTGAGATACCTGCAGTTGTGTCTGATGAGAAAGAAAGCCATTATGACATTGGGTTTTCTCCCAGGTCCATATAATGATAGTGCTGGACAGGAGAACAATCGATATAAGTGAAATTTCTTTACCCTTCAACTTGCTACTTGCGTAAACATAAAATGCCCTGAATCTTAGGTCCAGTAAACCAAAAATATCATAATCTATTAAATTGATAATAAAAAGCATTGTTTCTGAATTGTATACAGATTAAACTATTATCTTGCATTAATACAATGATTACTTCAACTTACAAGAATTTACGGTAACTGACAGTATCTCACACTAATTTATAGTAAGAACTTATATCAACAATTGGACAATGACAGCAATGATAGAAAATTACAGACATCCCAAAAAATTACAGCAATCTACATCAGAAACTAACAGAAGTTTATAAGGCATAATATTAGATGTACAAAAATTATATAAACAATTGCAATCTTCTAAATTTCAATTTCTATTTTCAGCTTTTGATTTCAGGATAACTAATATGAAAAACCTTTCTTACTGTAAATTTTATACCAGTCAGTTTACAATTCAAAGAACCAGATTCCTATTGAACTACATGGAAGAAGAAGGAATACTATCATCCAAACAGGGTTCCATACCTTCTGTTTATAGTGTAAGAAATATGGGTAACCAAAATCAATAAAGTTTTAATAGTAATGGGCTTTGATAAGGTATTTAAAATATGCTCCTTAATTTGAGTGAATTCCAAGTCTTTCAAATTAATCACCTCCATCTGCTGGGATGTTAGAAGTCCACAAGGTAAGGTTGTCCCTAAGAAGCTGCATGATCAATGTGCTATCTTTGTATGATTCCTCATTCAAGGTGTCAAGCTCTGAGAATGTTTTATCAAAAGCTAGCTTTGCAAGATGAGAAGCTCTGGAAGAATAAAATTAAAAATACAATATCCCACACGAAACACAATAACTGTGAGTAGCATTTGCGAAAGAAGTGTTAGCTAAAAACCTTTCAGGTGTATTGATCTCATAATAGAAAACAAAGAAATTTAGAGCTAGACCCAATGGAACAAAACAACAGTAGTAGCACACTACAATGGAACAAAACCACATTAGTTAATATAAATGTCAGAAATAACAGAACACTCATGAGAGGAAACTAATTTGAGGAACAATTTTTCCAGAAAGAATGTGACATCCGGGCGCTGACGAGGGCGGGGAGCGATCGTCGGTGCAAGAATAGTGGGGCTTCAGATAAAGTAATAAGGAGGAAGTAATGAGGCACCGACAAGGAAAGGCTCCTGGCAGGCTTCTAAGCGGGAGGGGCATATGAATGAATCGAATACATACCAGAACGAGAGGGATCCAAGACTGTATAGGTATGGGACTATACGGTTAAGGATAGCTTAAAGGAATTGATAGGTACTACCTATACCAACAAGGTGCACCTACCTTTTCGGTAGCCTATCCCTTAAGAACTCCTCAGTTAAGCGTGCTTGACCTGGAGCAATTATGGGATGGGTGACCTCCTGGGAAGGAGGTGTGTGAGTGAGGACAAAGCACACCGAAAGGGCTTGTGTTGGTTTGTGGGGACAGTCGTCAATCCTGAATAGCAGCCGAACGTTACAGTATGATGGACCTTATCCAACCGGATCTGAATTTGATAAAGAAGTCCCATTACAAGCTATTCTAGCTCTTCCTGTTCAAGTTTAGAAACCAAGAATGGTAGCTGCAAAAGGTAAGGACTATGAGGCTGGGATTTTACTAGATCCAGATAATTCTGGTAATGACAGTCCGATTAATACGAAAGATAAGATATACCGGATTGTTCATAAGTATTTCAAGAAAAGTGAGGCATATCTCGAAAGGCCTACTAAGCATGTGCTATATTTTCTATATGAAGTTGCTAAGGTCAAGGGCTTTCTAGCAGATAAAGGGATATTAGGTTAAATCATCAGCTAGTAAGAGCTAATGAACAAGTACTAGCTCCAAAAGATTGAAGCCCTATACCCCCATCTGCTGATGCCACATAAAGTTAGATTCCAAGAAGAAATGACAGAAACATTTCAAGATTTTATTAAAGAGCTGGCATATTTGGAAGCAATCCGACTGGAACAAGAGAATCCAGAAGTGAATTTTAGTGAAGCTTTTATTGGAGGTGAAAGTAGCTCTTGTCCCTCCGGAATGAAATGATGAAAGAGATCAAGGGTAAATATGTAAAAATGTATGAAAGTAAAGAACAGGGATGACTGCAAATATTGAGTGTATTATAAGCAGTCATAAGTAGAAAGTAGAAAGAAATGATAATGTAATGAGACTATAAGAGCTTATGTACAAAGTCGTTTATGAAAAAAAAAAAAGTATTATGTTATTATATATGTGTTCTCTGAGTATAGTTATTAAATATTTATGAACAGATTATAATGAATTTAAAGTGGTTCGCATCAGGAGACAAATAAGAGTAAAGACTCCTGAGCAAGAAAAGACACCACAGGGTGATCCTTTGCAAGTTATTATGAATAGATGAGATCAATAGCAAAGGATTATTGAAGAGTTACAGCGAACCTTAGACACTCAGAGACAGCCTCAAGAAATTAGAGTTGAAATTTCATCTTTGAGGCAATATCAGTAGCAGGTACCACATGCTGTACCCATAAACTAAGTTGCGGAGATAAGAATTGATCATGGTAAATCACATTATGTAATAGCTCAGTTTTGATGATAAAGTCCTCCCTTATTTAACGAAAGGTTTGAAGTACAAATGGTTGAGGACTGGACACTGAGTTTAGAAAAGATTTTCAAGTTAATGGGATATTCCTTTGAAACGAAAGCCCTATAGGCTATTTATTTACGCACTTGAGAAAGAAGCAGATAGGGAGTGACTTAATACTGAGTTGATCCTGCAAGCTCGGAACATACCTTTGATGCAGAAATTATTTTGCAATCTTTTATGACAAATATTTCTTGTAGTCAATTAGAGATGAGAAAAAAGATGACATCATTATGTTCCGACAAGCGATGGATTAGTCAGTAAATAAGTACGAAGCCACATTTATACAGTTAGTGCGGAACTCCACCTAGTTATAATTGTATGATGACTAGAGGTGGAAGACATAAAAGCTAAGAAGAGGAATAAAGCCAGCCATCAAGAAAAGGAAGGCCTAATACGAAGTAGGCAATTGAGTATGCTAGTAGAGGTTAGCAGAATTACGAGAAATAGTTTGAATAAACAAAATTTTATGTCTGCTGCCTAAGAAATGTAAGAAAAGCAAAAAGAGAATGAATCTATGAAATAATTGTAGCAAGAAAAGAAAGATGCTCTTCTCGATTATAGTTATCCCCTACAAATATGAAGTATAATTTTATGAAAAGCTGGCCTAAGAATATTCTAGGGGCATAAGGGATTAGTCTTAAGGATAGCTAATTGTAGTTGCTGGATTAGTTGAGGATGTTTTATATATTATTTATTTACCTTAGGTCTTGAATTCTTTCAGAGTTAGATCGCAGTTAGATCCTATCAGTAAAAAGATGATGTAGGATCACAGAGGATCCTAGTAGGGCTTAGAGATCGCAGTAGATCTCATGGTCGCAGTAGACCAATAATGAGGTTGCAGTAGACCTCCATAGCGAATGAGATGATGAGTCCTACAGTACTGATAGTTCTCTGAAAAAGGATGGCCTAGGATGATTTTAGAAAGATATGATGCCTCTTTAATCAGCAGCTCATATGAATGTTCATCTAAGGCTTTTCTCGAATGTCCAGCCACTGACTCGAAAGTAGCAAAGAAATTTGATGGTGGGTGATGATAAGTTGAAAGGTAAATACCCCACATATGAAATGAAAGTGGTATCAGTGGCAAAATGTTTTCAATGATAAATGAAAGAGGCCAGTAAGAAATGAATGATAGAAAGAAAAGAAAAGTAGCTATGAAAAGAATCAGTAGGGAGAAACAAAGGTATAAAGGAAGATAAGTTAGAAAAAAAGAAATAGTCATGAGAAAGGAAATAAGAAGACTAATGTATGATCAAGGAAAGAGGTTAATCAGCCCATAAACTGTGATAATTCAATGAGTTTGGGCTAGATGAATTCTTTATTGAGAACGGTAGCTTCTTCCAACCAAATCAAGGACTCCAAATCCAAATAGATGTTAGAGGTATCTATGATAAATGTCATATGGGATTTGGAGGATATGTTTTAGCTATGTATTCCCTGAGTGTTGGATTAGAAGCGAAGGAATTTTTTTTTAGAAGGGCATCATGATTATAGGCTCTCTAATAGTTAATGGGTTGAGCAAGTACTTGATGCCATAAGCAGATTACAAGTTCTAGAATTAAATATATCATATTTTGGTAAATCCTCTCATTGCCTATATGTTCTAGGCATATGTTATTGTAAGAAGAAGAAGTTGAAGTGTTAGAAGTCTCAGAAAAGGAACTAGAGAAGGATCTAAAAGGAGATCCCATGAAGATAATAGATGACAATAACAGGTTTGTCATTAGTATTGAAACCCCGTAAGTTCAGTATAACAAGGAATGATGCAAGTATAAAGTAATGCAAATGTAGATATGAGTTACAAGAAGAATATGTATGTATGATGTTCAAGGTATAAATTATGAAGTAAGAAAAGAAAAAATAGTGGCAGGCAGTTTAGGGAATTATGAAACCTTGAGATGGTAGATTGCTAGTCTTGGTATGAAATCTAGCTATAGAAAGAAATGTTTATGGCCGGAAGATCTCACAATGAATGAAATCTTTCGTTAGCTGCCAAGGTGAGAATAAAGGGAGGTAGCTCTTGGGTTTAAGCCCAATTGAGCAAGCTCTTGGGGAGAAGCCCAATTGAGCCAAGAAAGATGAAATCCTCCATATGATAAGGCCACCGAGGCGAAGCAGATGAAAGGTAACTCCTGGGGTGATGCCCAAATGAGCCAAAAATGGTGAGAGGCCAAAGGCTAGATTCTAACTGAGTTAGTAAGAAACTGTTGAAAGGTTGAGAAATCTCCCTCAAGATGCCAAACCACTAATTAATCTTGACTAAGAAGCTAAGGAAGTTATAGATAAAAACAATAAAGTAGAAGTATGAGAAGTGATAAAGAGTAATGACCACTGCACTAATATCATTAAGACCCTAGCCCATAAAAGCGAAGATAATCGAAAGGCTATGCTAAAATAAGTAAAAGTATTGGGTTTGGGAATATGTTTATACATGAAGGCAGAAAGGTAAGTTGAGACTCTAAGTTGACAAAAGCTAGAGTAAAGAATAAAGAAGCAGTATAAGCAATGAATGAAAATGAAAATGGTGATTAGATACCATTATTTGATAGCAAACAGTTGATAGAAGAAAGATGGAAATGGTGGTTGAATGGCCTAGAAATTAAAGTAGTAAAGTATTCAGAGGTCACGCAGATAAGTTGTGACTGGAAAGGAAGTCATTGCCAATATTCTATAAGACAGATTTTGACATGAGTATAAGTAGAACCCCTAAGCATTATATAGCTAAATGAGTTTAAGTGAGGGAAATTTCAGAACGATGACTTACTAAGAAGTATTGAACGATAAGAAAAATGTAAATAGTAAGAGAGAAAAGATGTATCAATTGTTATATAAGGGCACTATGAAGTTATGATAAATTCAGATAGTCAGGATAAGGCACCTGCTAAGATTATATGAGTATAAGTATAAGTAATGTAATGGTGGTTCTCAAGAATGATATGCTAAGGTACTCCGAATTTGAGAAAGAGCATGAAAGATGATTGAGAATTTTTAAAAAATATTTTAAATAAAATTATTGACTTACTAAATTCAGTAAATGTAGCTCATGAAAGTACGGTCAGTAGGTTATAGAATCTCCCAAGGGTCGCAGTAGATCCTAATAAAGTAAGTAAAGTTATGAGTGGGAGAGACCGAAAACCGGAATAAGATGAGAAATTTACTAAGTCTAGTAAGATGTTATAAAACTTTTATTGTGAAAAATTTTTCTTAGATTGTCTTACCGCTTGCTTAAGAAGAAAAGTTTGTGGGAAAAGAGGTAAGAAATGAGTTTTTATGAATTGAAATAGGCTAAACCTCTTCCCATGAGATAATTAGTCTGGATCCAATGATGACCCAAGGGGTCTATAATAATGAAAGAAAGTATGGATCAGGATATGAGTAATAAAGCAGGGTTGAGTTGAGGATAGTAGCCTATGTTTTATATAATAAATTTTTATCAAAAATACATTCCCACAGATAGTAGCGGTGAGTAATGCTTTCAAAATACGGAGTTGTTATAAGTTAAAATGAGTTATAATCTTTATGATTATAACATAAAAGTATTATGAGAACACCAAGAACCTCGAGTGATAATGAAATAAAGGATGAGTGGACTTGAGGTAAAGAAAAAGAAAATAAGGAAAGGATGGCCTTGTAAGTGCCATACAAGTAAAGATGGCTTTGTAAATAGGATGAAGTTTTGAAAATTAAAGAAAAGGAATGATGTCAAGTGCCAAAGAAGAGACTATAGTATGAATAAGAAAAGAAAGTTATGAAAGCAAGGATGATGGTTAAGAATGGGTATGTTACATGGAATTTTCAATACCCCTAAGGTAAAATAAGGTTATGATGTCCTCAACATTTCCCAAACATGAAAGGTATGCCAGATCTTTCAGATGTTATGAATGGAGGAATAAGACTAAAGTGAAAAGTTGACTTTTAAGTCATATAATTAAGATATGAAAGTATTCCTCTAGTAAAATGATCTGGAAATTGGGAAATAAATAGAAAGAAAGTATGTGATACAAGTATGTATCCAAATTTCGAGGACGAAATTTATTTTAAGGGGGAGGAAATTGTAACATCCCAAGAAAGCTAAAATATGCAAAACAGACAGACACCATTTTGTGTGAAAAGGGGCAAAGAGATTATTTTTCCCGGTTGAATGAAAAATGAGACAATTATATTTTTGCCCCCAAAGAATTATGAAAAGGACATCCATGTCCTAAAAAGCTTTAAAATTTACGTGGAGAAGACATAGAAAAGTCTTGGGGAAAATTACACCTAATGACCCGATAGTTTCAGAAATTATAATTTAACCCCGAGTCAGGGGCAATTTTGTAAATATGTAAAATTACTGTCAAAACGAAGCCCTCGACGAGAGGAGTCCAATGGTATATGGCACTGAGGGTTAATGTTCAAGAATAAAGAAATAATCAGTGCCGAGTGTCCAAAAGTAATAGTAAACCGATAAAGTAAACTGTGGGCCCTACCGATGGTTAAAAAGAAACCGGGTCTGGATATGGGCCATACACAGATACCATTTGGGACAGGATAATTATGGAAATATAAGAATAAAATTAGAATAGTCCTGTATCCCAAAAATGCTAAATTACTGTAAAGACGATTTTATCGGTACGATTAAAAAGTATCCGGATTGAGGTATATCTGGATCAGGAAAATTGGACACTTCTCTCTCTCTCCATGCGTGACTTTTGCTGCAGCCATGTGACACAAAATAATATTATATTATTTTGTTGGAAAACTTGTCAAGGAAGCATGTATTAAACTAATCAAGGATTAGCAAAAGTAACCAAGATTAGTTACTAAGTTAAGCATATGATTAATCACTTAAAACCTTCTCTTTCCTCACCATTCACGCATGACTTCCAGTAGCTAAAACAGAGGAAGAAAACGCAAGAAAGAGGAAGGGAAAAGGAGGGAGAAAAGGAAGAGGAACCAAGGGAAAATCAAAGCACAAAATGGTAAGCTTGCATACTACTACCCTAAGCTTACTATCTATGGTTTTCAAAGCATGATCCATGGTTTAGTTTGCTTCCTTTCTATCTTAGGGTTTCATTCAAACATGATTTAGCAAGAAAATGAGTTTACAAACCATAAATCATGGGGGAAATGCTAGACTACACATTTAAAGCATGAATATGCAAGTGGTTTGTTGTATAACAAAGTGTAGCAATTTTTCTTGAATTTCCCTGATTTTGGACGAGTTACTGTTCACACTTAGAGTTGGAATTTCATGTTTTTGATGCCAAAAATGAGTTCCTCATGGTGGAAAACCTTAGGAACAAGTGATGGTTTCATGAAAAAGCTTAAGGTTAAGGAAGTGAAATTTTGAGGTTTTTGAAGTTAATTCGGAATGAACAGTAACCGAGTTAGAAATGGAATTTGGTCATTCTAAGGCCATATTTGGATTCCTCATGAAAAATTACATGAAATAGAGGTATAATTCATCATTTTTGAGTTAGAAATGAATTTTTGGGGAATTTTTAAAGAATTAGGGTTTCATGAATTGATGAAAGTCATGGAACCATTAGTTTGAAGTTCTTATGAACTAACCCTTGGTTCAAGTTGATTTATTTGATATTTGGTGATGCATTAGGGTGTGAGAAAGCTTAAGGAAGTCCTTGAAATGGTTGAATCAAAGAGGAAAGACATAAAGTTTCATGAGGTAGCATAGTTACTTTTTCTCGCATTATATTGTCTTGCTATATATTATTGTGAATGATGACTTGCCATATTGTTTCTATGATGTTTGAGACTGGTATTGGCTGATTTTATGAAAGGGATAGTGCCCGGGATGTCCATTTTCTATGCCGTTATAATGCCGAAATTTTTATAAACGATATGGTGATTTATGCCTTGAAATGATTATTATGATGTTTTGAAAGTTTTATAGCATGCATGATAATGTAAATGTTTGAGATGTGACTAGCTACTGGGATTTCCAAAATCTCATCACCCAAATAATAACATGATAGGTCCAAGTTATGGAAGAAATCCAAGGGAGGCAAAGAGCTAAAGGAAAAGAGGAAGAGAATGATGAATGATATTATTATGCAAGTCTTGATGCTATGTTTTGAGAATTGTATAAATTTGTATGAAAGGGGATAAATTCTGTTTGATTCCTTGAATATATTCTTTTAAGTCCTCTATGATATTATGCATGAAATTGGAGCATTAAATGTCAATGTAAATATATTATGAAGCTTATTATGTAAGTTATGGCATAAGTTTGGTTGAGAGGACCAGTATTGATTTGAGCAGAGGAACTCTGTTTGAAACAGAGTATATTGTACAAGTGTTGTATATGCTCTTAAAGTAGACAGAACAAGCTGTTCATAGAGCTAAAGAACACATAAATTGGATAAATGTATGAATTATAATGAATTTTTGAAGTCAGGGTTCAGAACAGGGCAAGAATGGGAAAACTGAAAACTGAAAGTAGATACTGAAAAAAATAAAAGTTTATATAAAATCGTACAAAGCTCCAAATATTCATTGGTTTATATTCATGAAAAGGAATATGTTTTAAGTTTCATATGCCACTGATTTGGAGTTAATTGGAGCTATATAATAGGAGATATGGAGTTTTTCCCAAAACTGTTCCAGTAAGAGTCAAATTCTGACCCTTCATGACTTAAGTTAAATTTATGCCCTGTGTAAATGAAATAAATGTGTGAGAAAAATATTTCATTAAGTATACATGTAGAGCTTTCAAATGACATAGATTATGCATAGTTTGGAACAGAATAGAAGGAGATATAATTTTTCAAAGTTGAGGTCAGAAAACTGGAACATAGCAAATTGACCAAATGAACAGTAAATGTCCACGAAATTACTGTACAAATTGGCCCAATGATATTACTGTTTTATATTTTTCCCATGTAGATCTGAAGTTAAGATAAATTTAGAGACTTGAATGACCTCAAGATGATTTTCCTAGATTAAGTTATGAATTTTCAAAATTCATCGGGTAAAAGAGAAAATGCCAAATGAACAGTACCCCCGAATTTTGCAAAATTCTGATTTTATCATATTATGATTTTAGTCTCTAATCCATGATGAAAGACATCTAAAATGATCGAATACATGGAAAATGGGCCATAACATGAGGTGTTACACTTTTCCGGCCGCTATTCAGGATTGACGACTGTCCCCACAAACCAACACAAGCCCTTTCGGTGTGCTTTGTCCTCACTCACACACCTCCTTCTCAGGAGGTCACCCATCCCATAATTGCTCTAGGTCAAGCACGCTTAACTGAGGAGTTCTTAAGGGATAGGCTACCGAAAAGGTAGGTACACCTTGTTGGTATAGGTAGTACCTATCAATTCCTTTAAGCTATCCTTAACTGTATAGTCCCATACCTATACAGTCTTGGATCCCTCTCGTTCTGGTATGTATTCGATTCATTCATATGCCCCTCTCGCTTAGAAGCCTGCCAGGAGCCTTTCCTTGTCGGTGCCTCATTACTTCCTCCTCATTACTTTATCTGAAGCCCCACTATTCTTGCACCGACGATCGCTCCCCGCCCTCGTCAGCGCCCGGATGTCACATGCCCACCAGCTTCCTCTTGGTTCGTCCCCGAACCATACCGTACTGAGAGAGGCTGAGCTCTGATACCAACTGTAATGTCCGGCCGCTATTCAGGATTGACGACTGTCCCCACAAACCAACACAAGCCCTTTCGGTGTGCTTTGTCCTCACTCACACACCTCCTTCCCAGGAGGTCACCCATCATTAACCTTGGCATTGTCTGAATTTCCTATCGGTAACTTGTTTGAGCCAATACTTTTATCATTTTCTTTCATCTTTGGCCCAGGGATCAACCATCTATCATGGTCAGGATCCCAGCTATTGTTTGAGAAAATATCTTATCTATCTCAATACACACTAGCAATCCTTGTCAGTAATCTAATCCAAAGGAATATTAATATTTAATATATTCCTTTCTTTAAACTTAACTATTTTGGCCCAAATATAATGCTCTGAGAGCCTAAACCTTCGGCTCTGAGGCCCAAAACCTTTAGCTCTGATACCAAAAAGTGTAATACCTCATGTTAGGGCCCATTTTCCATGTATTCGATCATTTTAGATGTCTTTCATCATGGATTAGAGACTAAAATCATAATATGATAAAATCAGAATTTTACAAAATTCGGGGGTACTGTTCATTTGGCATTTTCTCTTTTACCCGATGAATTTTGAAAATTCATAACTTAATCTAGGAAAATTATCTTGAGGTCATTCAAGTCTCTAAATTTATCTTAACTTCAGATCTACATGGGAAAAATATAAAACAGTAATATCATTGGGCCAATTTGTACAGTAATTTCGTGGACATTTACTGTTCATTTGGTCAATTTGCTATGTTCCAGTTTTCTGACCTCAACTTTGAAAAATTATATCTCCTTCTATTCTGTTCCAAACTATGCATAATCTATGTCATTTGAAAGCTCTACATGTATACTTAATGAAATATTTTTCTCACACATTTATTTCATTTACACAGGGCATAAATTTAACTTAAGTCATGAAGGGTCAGAATTTGACTCTTACTGGAACAGTTTTGGGAAAAACTCCATATCTCCTATTATATAGCTCCAATTAACTCCAAATCAGTGGCATATGAAACTTAAAACATATTCCTTTTCATGAATATAAACCACTGAATATTTGGAGCTTTGTACGATTTTATATAAACTTTTATTTTTTTCAGTATCTACTTTCAGTTTTCAGTTTTCCCATTCTTGCCCTGTTCTGAACCCTGACTTCAAAAATTCATTATAATTCATACATTTATCCAATTTATGTGTTCTTTAGCTCTATGAACAGCTTGTTCTGTCTACTTTAAGAGCATATACAACACTTGTACAATATACTCTGTTTCAAACAGAGTTCCTCTGCTCAAATCAATACTGGTCCTCTCAACCAAACTTATGCCATAACTTACATAATAAGCTTCATAATATATTTACATTGACATTTAATGCTCCAATTTCATGCATAATATCATAGAGGACTTAAAAGAATATATTCAAGGAATCAAACAGAATTTATCCCCTTTCATACAAATTTATACAATTCTCAAAACATAGCATCAAGACTTGCATAATAATATCATTCATCATTCTCTTCCTCTTTTCCTTTAGCTCTTTGCCTCCCTTGGATTTCTTCCATAACTTGGACCTATCATGTTATTATTTGGGTGATGAGATTTTGGAAATCCCAGTAGCTAGTCACATCTCAAACATTTACATTATCATGCATGCTATAAAACTTTCAAAACATCATAATAATCATTTCAAGGCATAAATCACCATATCGTTTATAAAAATTTCGGCATTATAACGGCATAGAAAATGGACATCCCGGGCACTATCCCTTTCATAAAATCAGCCAATACCAGTCTCAAACATCATAGAAACAATATGGCAAGTCATCATTCACAATAATATATAGCAAGACAATATAATGCGAGAAAAAGTAACTATGCTACCTCATGAAACTTTATGTCTTTCCTCTTTGATTCAACCATTTCAAGGACTTCCTTAAGCTTTCTCACACCCTAATGCATCACCAAATATCAAATAAATCAACTTGAACCAAGGGTTAGTTCATAAGAACTTCAAACTAATGGTTCCATGACTTTCATCAATTCATGAAACCCTAATTCTTTAAAAATTCCCCAAAAATTCATTTCTAACTCAAAAATGATGAATTATACCTCTATTTCATGTAATTTTTCATGAGGAATCCAAATATGGCCTTAGAATGACCAAATTCCATTTCTAACTCGGTTACTGTTCATTCCGAATTAACTTCAAAAACCTCAAAATTTCACTTCCTTAACCTTAAGCTTTTTCATGAAACCATCACTTGTTCCTAAGGTTTTCCACCATGAGGAACTCATTTTTGGCATCAAAAACATGAAATTCCAACTCTAAGTGTGAACAGTAACTCGTCCAAAATCAGGGAAATTCAAGAAAAATTGCTACACTTTGTTATACAACAAACCACTTGCATATTCATGCTTTAAATGTGTAGTCTAGCATTTCCCCCATGATTTATGGTTTGTAAACTCATTTTCTTGCTAAATCATGTTTGAATGAAACCCTAAGATAGAAAGGAAGCAAACTAAACCATGGATCATGCTTTGAAAACCATAGATAGTAAGCTTAGGGTAGTAGTATGCAAGCTTACCATTTTGTGCTTTGATTTTCCCTTGGTTCCTCTTCCTTTTCTCCCTCCTTTTCCCTTCCTCTTTCTTGCGTTTTCTTCCTCTGTTTTAGCTACTGGAAGTCATGCGTGAATGGTGAGGAAAGAGAAGGTTTTAAGTGATTAATCATATGCTTAACTTAGTAACTAATCTTGGTTACTTTTGCTAATCCTTGATTAGTTTAATACATGCTTCCTTGACAAGTTTTCCAACAAAATAATATAATATTATTTTGTGTCACATGGCTGCAGCAAAAGTCACGCATGGAGAGAGAGAGAAGTGTCCAATTTTCCTGATCCAGATATACCTCAATCCGGATACTTTTTAATCGTACCGATAAAATCGTCTTTACAGTAATTTAGCATTTTTGGGATACAGGACTATTCTAATTTTATTCTTATATTTCCATAATTATCCTGTCCCAAATGGTATCTGTGTATGGCCCATATCCAGACCCGGTTTCTTTTTAACCATCGGTAGGGCCCACAGTTTACTTTATCGGTTTACTATTACTTTTGGACACTCGGCACTGATTATTTCTTTATTCTTGAACATTAACCCTCAGTGCCATATACCATTGGACTCCTCTCGTCGAGGGCTTCGTTTTGACAGTAATTTTACATATTTACAAAATTGCCCCTGACTCGGGGTTAAATTATAATTTCTGAAACTATCGGGTCATTAGGTGTAATTTTCCCCAAGACTTTTCTATGTCTTCTCCACGTAAATTTTAAAGCTTTTTAGGACATGGATGTCCTTTTCATAATTCTTTGGGGGCAAAAATATAATTGTTTCATTTTTCATTCAACCGGGAAAAATAATCTCTTTGCCCCTTTTCACACAAAATGGTGTCTGTCCGTTTTGCATATTTTAGCTTTCTTGGGATGTTACAAAGAAAGTCGTTAAATATATGCCAGGAAGAAAAGAACATACAGTTAAGCATATATTGGAAGGGTAATGCAAGAACGGGGAACTTCCTAGAATTTCTGTGATGCAGAACAACCCTATTATCGAATATAAATAGAACAACTGATAGATATCATTATAACCACTCAGAGGAGCACAACATGGCAAAAAGAAGAAACAAATTTAACTCCACTCTAGTAATAAACAACTCTAAAACAACATCAGAGATATAGCAAATAATGTGGAGGAAAAGAGAGAAGGGTCAAGCAAACATAGCATATGCATAACTTTAAGCACCAATGGTTCAACTGAAGTTTCAATATGCCTTGACAAGAAAGGTTATTTAAAATCACCAAATACTAATGGGCTGTAGGTTCCAAATATGGCTTTTGCTTCTCAACATAATAAATAAATTTTAAAAAAATATCATGCACTAATAATTACAAGATAATGAGGATGATAATGTTGATGATAAAGGAATGGGTTACGTCCTTTGGATTCTCCAAAAGAGTATGAACCCCAAATCTATTCACTCAACCAAAATGAAAAAAGGACAAGAAAAAATGCACATGAATCTAAACAATAATAACAGGTATAGCTTGTCATAAATGAACCTAGCAAATAATAATATATACTATAACGTGAAATGCAACTATAAGAAATAAGAGAATTTATTTGAATTGCATCTCATATTTTGCAGCAAGGAGTCAAAATTATCCATCCAACTTCTTGATTGTATAATTTCCATACAAGGAGATTAGAAAACAAAGGTTGATGGTATATTATGATTCTTCCCCAGAAAATTCAAGATGACCATAAAAAAAAAGCCAGGGTGATTCATTCAATCACTTTCATGTAAAAAATCAGTGAAACTAATACAACTATCTTATGATCCTGTAAAAATGGATAGAGTAAATTTCTTAAGCACATTGGAGAAAATGGAATCAGTGAAACTAATACAAAATCATGAGCACCTTAACTTTCAACGCTAAGAATTGGCTAAAATTATCGAAATTTGATCTTATATTATTATATGCATCAAAAGAAATAATAAAAGTAAATTATTCAATGGCCCTCTAATAACATTCCTTAACCATATTTAAAATGGAGGCAAAGATGGCTAATATCCTAAAGTTAGCTGAGGTTTTCCACACAGTGATATAGACTATTGAAATCAAGATCCTCCAGGTCAAGTATAAAACTCGAGTGCCAAGTCTTAAAAACACACTACAAAACAAACTTACTACATAACAATACCTACTAACTATAACAATTGCCATCATAATTTCTTTTTCATAATACTAAATTATCATACTCTAGGGAATGGAAGATCAACTTACAGGATCTGTCATAAATATATTGTTAGCTTCTTCGAACTCTTCCATATCTAGCATAACTGCAAAAGGAGAAAAATACAATGAGAAAGTGATTTATTATAGCACAGAAAAAAAGGGGAACGAAAAAAGAAAAAGAAAAGAAGATGAGAGAGCAACATGTACATGGGAGATGATTAAGTAAATATACATAAAGCCAATCTAAATCTAAACTTTTACACCAATGAAAATACTCACAAATGTATCCCTTTTAAGGATTGTTCACAATTTTTATTTTTTAGCTTGAGATGCCAGTAGTGTTCTCTGGTCCCTGCATCAAAAAATGTCCAAGGTAGTGCTACCATTGACATTTTATATTATCACAAAAATTTAGACAATCAATTATCTCAAATAAACAGAAAAATCGTGTCAGTATGAACAATATAGGGGCTGTTCTATAGTACCAGTTAGATGCTCAAATGATCTAGTGATATTTTTGAAATGGGAACAAAGCTACTAGGAATATATAATTATTGTCTCATTGACTTGTCCAGTAAATACAAGAATATAAAGTTGTTTGTAAGCAGGATTCTAAGAAATAGTTGAGCAACAAACGTACATTACATGCAAAATGAAAATATTGTATCTAAGGTCTAATAATATAGTGAACATTATTGAACCCTCAAAGGTTGTTAAATACTTCCTGATAAACAACGTTGGTTGTCCTTATTTGGGGCTGGTCATTGTTATCATGAATTAAAATCTTCAAGCCGTTTAGTTGCTTGACTCTAGACAAGGCAACATATAACTGTCCATGAGTGAAGACACTAACAGGAAGATACAATCCAACGTTCATCAATGATTGTCCTTGACTTTTATTGATTGTCATTGCAAATGACACAATTAATGGGCATTGTCTTCGCTTAAATCTAAATGGCCACCTTCTCTCAGATGGGTTCATATCTAAACGGTGAATGAAAACTTCTTCATCCTTGTTCGGCCCATTCAACCGTCTCGCTTGCATAACATTCTTGCCAAGATGAGATATAACTAATCTTGTACCATTACAAAGGCCTATTGACTGATCAATATTTCTAATAAGCATGATTGGCATCCCAACTTTGAGAAGTAATTTATGAGAAGGTAATCCGAAACACTCAATACTGTTGAGAAACTCTGTTGTATAAAGCTGATCAAATGAATCATGGTCATATGATTTAAGACAAATAGAATCACAGCTCAAATACTCGGTAGCTCCACCTGGAAAAAGAGAGGAAATATAATTATTGATTTTATTGACAACCTCTATTGTAAGTGACAGGATAGCTCTAGTATTAAAGAAATTAGGATCCTTGTAATTTTCTTGTAGGCCATTATATGTTGCATCAACAATTGCTGCAATGGGATCATCATAATCCAGTAAAAGAAATTGAGGTGGTATATCTATCTCAGCATATCCATCGTGGGGCTGTTGCAATGAACCATTTCCAACCTCTAGAATCCATTGAGCAAATTTAGTTGTCTCACAAATTTCATGAGATGTGGTTGACTGTAATCTCATGTTTCTTGTAAGTTGAAACATCGTGCAATAATTCCACAGATGGGAACGATTGATAGACGCATTAACAATATCAGCCCTCGATCCTTTTGGAATAACAGGTAAAATTTGATGGAAATCACCTCCCATGACCATGCATTTTCCACCAAATGGAAGTAAATGGCTGTTTGGATTGTAAATCTGCAATAAATCTCGTAGAGTCCTATCAATAGCCTCTATGCAAAATCTGCAATAAATCTCGTAGGTAAAATTTATCTTGCTTTTCTAATCAACCTTGCAGTGGGTGAATCTTGGTTGATGTTGCAAGTAGAATCTTTTGTGATTGATATAGGGATAGCAAACATGGAGTGTGCTGTTCGTCCATTAGGAAGCAACGTTGAAGCAATTCCACTTGAAGCAACACTTAAAACAATCTCACCCATAGAATATAATGTCGAGATTAAAGAATTCCATAAAAAGGTCTTACCTGTTCCTCCATAACCATAAACAAAGAAGAATTTATTACATTCAGTTCCACTTGCTTGAAGAATTTCATGGTAAATGTGCTTTTGTTCAGTAGTCATGGTTGATGTCATTGAATTGGCTTGCAGACACATGTCTTTTTTTTTCACATTTAAATGTTGCAAGATCAGGAAGTCACTTAAATCGGAATCAAAATCCCCATAAGGTAATGGTAGTTCTAGGAAATCATGCAAGCTTCTACCATTCTGCTGTAACATTTTTTCAATTTCTTTTAGGGCTCCATCTCTCCTGTCTGCATCAGAAAGATAAAGACCTGCAACATCTCACAAATAGAAATCAGATGTTGTAATAGACGTATCTATTCATTGAAAAAAATGTATATGCATATCTATGTGGAAATAACTAAATTATATGTATATACATCTATGTCGAACTATTGCACAATTAACTATATGTTGAAATAGTGCAATACTAATGCAAACAAAACTTAAACTAACCAGATATCATCTCATTGCTGTGGGGCACATAGAGCAAATCTTCAGACAAGATTGCTGATGTTTCACTCCAAACCAAATCAGGTCTTGATAAACTATGGGATAATAACATTTGAACAAACAATCGTAGAAGAAATTGACCAGATGCCCAAATGGAAGCTTCTCTTATAGCATCTATGAATTCTCTATCGTCTTCCAAAAGTCCAAGTGCATAACACGCTAATCTAAAAGTAGGATAAATAATATGGTTGACTGTTCTTAAATCCTCAAAAGAAGTTGCACCACTGATTTTAGTAAGAAGTATCCGTAGGAAATACAACTCTCCAGCATTGGGAGGTACATGATGTAGCAGGCCAAGTGCAAATCCTCTCTTCCGTTTTCGCCACAATTTCTTAGATCTATCAAACACATAATATTGGGGGAATTCTCCATATGTTAAGCTTCTTGCTTCAGTGTCATTAATATTACACTGCATCCAAGATAACATCATGGATTCATGGACTGTGGCTTTGTCTAAGACTTGTTGCACATTGTCATTATCATTATACAGAACTTGCTGATGATTGGGCAAGTGAAACCCAAGCTTCTCAACAGGTGGATACCTATGATGTATATCAAATCCAAAGATCCTCCATACCACCTCACAAGATGATACATATCTACAATCACAATATTGCTTGATCTCATCAAAAACAGAATCAGTTGATGAATCTGGTGTTGCATAAAAATTAGCAATCACCCGATCATCTCCCTTTGTTAAGTACTTGAACAGATATTTAACTGAACGTGAGTGATTAGTTTTCTCAACATTTAAGTGCGCTTGAAATCTTTTCAGCAAATAAGGATTATAAGGTACAATGAATCTATTATCCAACTGCACCCCCTTCTTTTGAATTGTACGCCCACGATTCCTTCTTCGATATGTAGGGTATCCATCCTTGTCGACAATAGTGTGATCATGAAACTTTTTAGGAAAATGTTTACTACAAGAGTTGTTCTGCATGCAAGGAGACTTTGGATTGGCAAATCCACAAGGGCCGTGAACCATGAAAGACTGCACAAGTTCAAATAAAAGAGGATCTTCATCCTTATCAGGTATCTCAGCTGATATGAATTGATCAATTTGCTCCGAAGTTTGAATTCTACTAAATTTATCTAGGAATAGAATAATATGTGCATGAGGGAGGCCTCTTTTTTGGAATTCAATAGTATACAACTATGTAACAAAGACAAAACACATAATTGAATCAAGACACTAAGAAATAAGGTATATATCTATAGATACAATTATATTAAAAATATTAAAAATGCTAACCTGCAATAACATTGCCAAATATTTTATCATCTCTCAATGTTCGCATAAGTTCTTCAACCTTTAGCTCAAATGTTCGACAAACTGTATCAGGCTCATCTAAAGCTGTCAAGTTATGCTCACTACATGCTCTTGTAATTTCAGGCCAAGTTGGATTGCATGTAAATGTTATAAAGATATTTGGATGACCAGCCCATCAACATATTGCCATAGCATCTTGATAGTTTTTAATCAAGTATCATGGACTTCCAGTGAAAGAAGAAGGAAGAACAATTCTTTTGCCTATAGAAATAGCATTTGTTTCTCCTCTAAGAAGTGCTTCAGATAACCCTTTATACATTTCCACTCTAAGTTTAGATTGACTATTCCTTATGAATTGCAATCTTTGATCTTCAATCATTGTGTATGCATCAACAACAAATTGCTGGAATAGTCTTCTTGAGTAAAGCAATAGTGAAACCTCTCTAGTTCTTCTCATAATCCGAAATGCTATGAATTCACGAATAGTCACAGTATTCTTGACCAAGGTTCTCTTTCCTGATTCATTACTATGCTCTATATTCCTTTCATATCCTCCATCACCAAATGGAAACAATAAAGGGTATTGTAATGGAATATAGCCTGAATGCAGTTCATGAATTCTTTGCAACTGTCCAGATTGTTTTTCTATGATAATATCTCTTCCACATGACTGCTCATAATCACCAATGATAAGAGCTGCAACCACTGAAGATGATGGTAAGTCATATCTTCGATCATACTGATTTGTTTTGTTTAGTAATCGAATCTTCACATTAATACCTGGGTCATCTTGCAACAATGACGCAGCTATTCTATACTCTTTGACAAATGGATTGACTTCATTTAGCAAATCCATTATATTCTTGACAATCACTTGGTCAAGCTTAGAATCACTTGGTTGATTACTACAAAAACAATAACATTTGAAATCATCAGAATCAATTAAATACAGTATTTAACTCAGCTTCAAATAAACCAAATGTATTTATAAACATACCTAACAGTACTGATTCGATTGAAGATTTCATTTTCCGTGTTATAAACATACAATTGAGAATAGACTGGATTACAGCCATCAGTAGGCAATAAACTACCAATTCGGTGGTAATTTTGACCAGAAATAACAAATGAATATGGTCCAGAACCTGAATGACTTTTCATTTTACCTCTCATTGATGTGAAAGAAAACATACTATTGTATGCCCTAATACTATTTAGAAATTTCTTTGAATCTGGAGAAAATTTATCAAAGAACAGATGATAGAGGTAAGTCGGTGGATCTTGCAAGGAAGGTAATTTGATCTTTCCTTGAGAGCAACACAAGGAGAAAACTGGTGCATTTGCTATGGAGGCACGCTTAACTCTTTCATTCAACCACATACATGCTCACAAAACGTGCATTTAAGTGTTGGATCACCTTCATCGATATAGTTTGTAGAATTTATATGTCATGAAAGAACAAAAAAATGTCGTCAATGAAGAACCATCTGGTAATTGGAGGATTAGAGAATCTGGGGAAAATGTAGAATGCAGTATTTACCATTGTTGTCATATATGGTGGATATGTCAATGCCTTCTGTCCGAAGTTCACTTACATAAAAATCTCCTATCACAATGAGAAGTCTATAAAATATCGATCCAATATATCAAATAATATAATAACTATTGTACATAATAAGCAATTGATACAGAAACAACCAAATAATTTTTCCACACCGTCACAAAGAACACTACTTACCAATGTTCTTAAATGCACTATATGGCTTAGTGGCATTTGTTTCTGGTTGACTTGAGGAAGAATTTCCTACAATAAAGATGAACTCATAATGACTAAACAAATAAATATCAATATATATCTATCTGACACTATATGAAATTGATATAAAAGCATTACGAACTGATTGCAAAAATCTAGATGACATTACCACTGGAATTATGTGTCTGCACCCTTTGTCTGACTTGACGCATATTTTGTAAAGTACCAATGTGTTTCAAATTGACAGGTTTGTTCTTAGCATGCTGACTCTTTCTTATTTGCTTATATGGTTGCAATCCTTGTTTATCTTTTACTTGAGCAGCTACAAAGTAAACATAATCAGAATTTGATTATATTGAAATAATGAAAAATAGGAAGTCATAAATCAATGTCTGTACTCTGTGTATTAACATCTTTGGCAGTGTTGGCAGTGATCAGCTGAGAATAAAGGTCAATAGAATTGTGGAGACAGGAATTTTCTCTGCTACAATTGTTAGCATCACCTGGAAATTGTTTGTCATAATCATATACAATGGAAAACCAAGTACATAGTAATGTTCTGCAAGTTTTGTCATGACTACTGCTATGTTAAACCAAAAATATACATCAATGATAGGCAATAAAATCTGTTGTAATGCACCTAGAATGACCCAGAAATTTGTGGGGTGCCCTGATTTGAGTTCTACAATATCTCTCAGCTTTTCTATTTGGTGATGACAAAGAAGGTGAACTTGTAACTGGACCAGTGAGAGCCATCGATAAATAGTTGTTATCTGTGATTTTACAATGCGTGAATACATGAACTTAATTAATTCAATGTTTCAACCAATCGACAATATTGAAAGAAAAAACTAAATTACATTGTAATTACCATTTAGACCTTCCACATCAACTACATTTGTACTATTGATATAATGATGTAGTTGATTTAGTTCACAGACATATCCACCTCCACTATCTCGTCTGCAACAAATAGGACCATGAAGGACCCAAACAATTTCAAACAAAGGTAGAAAAACACAACACATAGGCACAAACATTAGTTTTTACATGTTACTAATATCCCGTAAGCACATCTTTTGTTCTGTGACACTACAAGTAAGGAGTTCTTTCCCTTTCTTCTTCTGCATGGTTTCTGTCAAACCAACTGTAAAAAAAAAAAAAGCATCATTGATCAGTGAACTTGCTCTTCATATAAAAGAGCAAACAAAATGTACGGTAGGAGAGACAACTATACCAGAAGCATATTCTGAGTCCTTCAACTGCTGACCCAAATATCTAAACCTACCACTCCTAACACTATCATCTGCAGAAAAGAGATTAAATATAGTAAATGGAATTAGATGAGCATAAAAAAGTAGAGATGAAGGGGAATATTTGGTTTGTCTGTTTCTCAGCTATATAACTGACCTCCAAATTGAATCTGTTGATTATAGTAAGGATTAATGAGCCTATATCTTGCACTATCAACAATCTGACACTTGCTGAATTGACTGTAATGCAATGGAAGGCACAAACTAACTGTAGCATTTTGGATGAAAGCTAAGCATCACATTTGCCAAAAGTGCTAAAAAATTATTACATTCAACCAACAATCATAGATGGAACATTGAGATGGTATCAAACCTTGAGTCTCCAGTAGATGACAACTGAACACAACTGTTGAATGGCTACTCAGACATCTTGCCACTTATATCATCTCCATTATCTGCAATAGAATAGAACCTACTTATAAGTCAACAATAATCAAATTCCTCCAATTCATTCATATTTGATATATGGTGCAAAGCACCAAAAACTAATAGGTCCTTCTATAACAAAAAGTACCTGAGCAAACTGAGCATGTTCTAGCTGTGGCTCCAAATTTTGATTTGCTATGTTTGGTCTTCATTCTTAGAGTAGCTGATAATCTACTAAGGGAAACCAGAAAGGAGTGGATTGGGAAACAATAATAACTGCTCACTAAGCAATCTAGACTTTTACCTAGCCAATTTAAAATAAATGAACACTTCACAATGATATAATCTGTGTAAGGTTTAGTATAATATAAGTTTTGATAATGACAAATATAGAGTAATAAGGAACAAATGCATTATATGTATCCGACATATATAATATTCCTTAAAGAAGTAAAATACATATTAGCATGTATTTAATTACGATTACAATACATATATCATGCTATATGTAAATATATCCACTGTACTTTTACAATGAATAATATAAGTTGGATATATAAACTGGACTAACTACTTGGTTTCTGGACTAACTACTTGGTTTGTAAGTGTAATATATTAAATGTAGGTTGGTCCAAGTAAGAAGAGTGAACATTCACTTAAGAAAGAAGAAAAGAAAGGATGCTCCAAAAATGGAAGATCAGAATGGAGCATGCCAAGAAGGAAATGTCCAAGTGAAAGAGGAACTCAACATTTGAAGACCTAGTCACTAGGTATATTTTATTTTCACTTGGGTCTTGAGGTGAGATTAATCTTTGAAAATCACTTAATCTTGTTACCATATGTTTTAAATGAGTTAGATTAAGTAAATATGATGTTAGCATAAGTTATATTTGAAAAACTCTGATGACAGACGAATTTTGAGAAGTTAAACTTCATATACTTTGTGAAAATATGAACTTTGCTGACTGAAATTTGAAGTTCCAGAGATCTTACCTCTGACAGACGAATTTCAGGTGTTGAAATTTGAATTTCGAGTCAACCACAGTTAGTGAAATCTGGTTTTCAAAAATTCAGAGTTTAACCTTTGATTAGTATTTTTAATATATCTCTCAAAATACATATGACTTTAATGTAAAAATTATTTCATATGAAACCAGACTTAATAAGCTTTTTAAAGAAGGTTATTTCACTCAAAATGAAAGTCATATGAAAAAGCTATGGTTATTTAAAATTGAGTACTGAGATATGAATTTTTAATTTTGACCTCTTATCAATATTTCGATCATATCTCACAAAATACGTTTGTTTTTGAAGTGAAACTTATTTCATTTGAGAGTAGACATTCAGAGCTTTCCAACCATAGGTCATTTGCTTAATTTGGAGTTAAAATGAGGGAGTTATAGCTTGTGCAAAATTGTCTACAGTGCAAAATTCGAAGTTACGTAGGTTCCGTTGTGACAGACGAATTTCGGGCCTCCAAAATTCGAATTTCGAAGAGAACCTTCGTGCAGAATTGAGCTTGCCACTGACATATGAATTTTGACCTACAAAATTCTAACTTCAGGTCCAACGGATGAATTTCCACTTTCAAAATTCGAATTTCGCGCTTCCAGAAACGTGAAAATACTTCTGAAACAACCAATAGACGAATTTCCACATTCAAAATTTGAATTTCGAAAGGAAGAACTTGTGCTATATTGAGTTGCTCACTGTCAGACGAATTTGGGAATCAAAATTCGAACTTCGAAGGCACTATAGCAATATGGAATTACTGTTTAAACTTACCAGAAGAACTTTAAACTCCAAAATTCGAATGTTCCAATATAGAAACATTTATCAAGATGAAAATTCGAATTTCAGCTTTGGACAGACGAACTTCGAACTTCAACGCTAAAAATTTTAACTTATGGACTCTTTGAAATTCGTCTGTTAACACCCAAAATTCGAATTTCAGTATGTCAGATTCATTAAATGAGGTTGGTAAACGACTAGTTTTGCAGAGTAAACTGTTGGGTAACATCTCTAACTGCTAGATCTTGTATCTAACGTCTAATTACACTACAAAACTATAAATATAATATCATTTGAACTTATGGGTGACAATCTTAAGAGAGTTTATGCGAAAATGCTGCTATAACTTGTAAAATCTTTCTGTTTCAGCATAGTTTGAAAAACCCACCTCAATAGAGTGAACTTTTAATGTATTATCTACTCTTCAAGAGAGTTTTCATTCTGTAAACATTTCTTTCTACATTTTCTGGGTAGAATCTTAGTGTGGGAAACACTAAGGGATTTACACATCTTGTAAGGGTGTAAGGAGAGTGACTTCACAAGTGCCTACTGAAACTTGTGAGAATGTACTGAGGCTTCACAGGTGCCCGGATCAAACTTGTGAGATATAGTGGAAAATCTCAAGTGATGGCTTGAGGACTAGATGTAGGCCAAGTGGTTGGGCTGAACCAGTATAAATCATTGTGTATTGTTCTTCATCTTCTCTACTCAGCTGCTGCACACAATCATCTCTGTTTATCCCTGTTTTACTGCACTCTTAGTGAAATTGGGTTGTGATCCAAAAGAGCGAAAATCTTGCATCACCCAATTCACCCCCCCTCTTGGGTGACCAGTCAATCTAACAATCTGATCGTGGTGATTATGTATATAGGCACCTAGACCACAAGCGACACCCTTTGCATATCCAAAATAATGAAAACAGGGGAAAAAGAAATTAGCTCTTTAATGACTTTGCAGAAATAGTGGTTTTAAATATAAAAATGAGGAAGCACAAACAATTTATAGAAGCTTATTTATAGCAGGAGAAAAAAAACATGTATATTGGAATCTGATAATTTTAATGTGAGTATAAATATTAAAACTTGTCTATTACATATACTTGATCCAGTTGAGTGTCGAAGAAATGGCCATAAGGTGCAAAAAGATTGGTTACCCAATCAAAGTGTTAGCTGGAGGAGCATTTTTGTGAGCAATAAATAACCTTTGAAGGACTCAAATGAGAAACCAAATACTTAGGAAGCCTGAATTAAGACAAGCTGCACGCTTGAAAAACCATGAATTCAACCGTGAATTGTGAGATGACTGAACTTCATATGTCGTAATCAACATTTCATCAGGTTTTATTATCATTACACACTCAAATTTAAGATAAGAGCAAATGGAAACATCAATTGAAGCCCCAGGAAAAAATAAGTCTTAATTAAAGTTAGCTCACCAAATTGAAATGTTGAACTTTGTAATCGAATTTAACCAAACAGTAATATAGGCATGAGTTAAAATATATTTACTGAAGGAAAGAAGTAAACTATAGATTTCTCATGCAGAGATGGGTCAAGCTAGTCGAGCTGAGCTGAACAGATATGAGGTATGGATGAGTGACTCTGAGCTGACCGAAACACGGCACGACCTGTCGCAAGGGTCACTGGCTTCCCTGGTTAATGGACCTACAGATCCGAGTCCATAAATTAAAGAGCATCAAAATGACAGGCTACTATAGAATGTTATCCTCCACCATTGTTCGCAGAGTTGCAGAAAGAAGAAAAGCAAGAAGGACTACCATAACTATGAACGACGCGATGGCACCACCACAATCCACTCGCAACCAAGCAGGGAACCAATATAATCCGAAATGTAGATGAACTGATTATTCGAAGATTTGAAGAAAAGAAGTAGACCCCATGGACAGACCATTCAGCTTTGGGTGACTGAAACGGGTGACGGTTTGCCGCTAGAACCAATACGTCTCATGGTGAATGAACCAATAAGTCTCTTTCTGCATATTAGAGGACATGAAAAGTATGAACAACCAGCTTCAGGTTGTGCACCACCATTGTTCGAAGGCCTGGAGGATAAAGAAGAAGAGTAAGAATAACCAATAGACAGGGTCTAGTACGGAGACATGCAACGGAAGGAGGACAATCGGACGACAACCAATTATTCAACCAAGTATAATCCCAAATTTTGAGTCCACAGAATAAACCATCATATCATATATCTTTTATATATACACACACACACACACATATGCTATAACATATAAACTGCCGCTTTCATTCTGAGGGGGGAAAATTGAAAAACCCGCCACACCCACAATTCAAACCCAACTACATAACTAACCCGCCAAATGATCCCAGTCCAAATGAACAGAGAATTGTGTCTGCATGAACAGGGATTCAACCAGCGAAATTGTACCAGTTAATAATACGGATGACCTAGTTGCTTCTAGCATTTTAATATATATTGATTAGATAGACATTGGGCTCAGCGCCTATTTTGGTCTTGTGTGAAGTGAGAAAGCAAATTATCTTGGAATTTGGAGACTAGTGATATTTGTGTCCTCAGCTCAGGCCTTGACCTTTGGAATTTGGATATTGGGTCCATTGGAATATCTGATCTGTCACATGGCATTTTAGCACTCGATCCAAAAGAAAATCATGGCATTTAGCACTAGCATGGTTCACTTCCCCTGGAGCGCCCTCATTTGTGAAAAGTAACTCCTTTGAAAAAAAAAATGGAAAAGTACAAATTCTAGGAAAATTTTTCTACTCCTAAATGTTTAGCTGGTTACTTAATGGTTAAACCACATGATCCAATGTTATGATTGATACATGAAAAATTAATTTGAGGAAAGAGAAAAGATGAAGGAAAGTATAAAAATTGTGTTTGATAGATAACAAAATGACTTTATTAAAAGAGAACATTTCATGTTTATGAGATAGAGTTTTCTCATTTTTATTTCTTTTACCATTTCCATTTTGTATCAAATGGCCCCTAAAAGGAAAAAATGTTCTGGGCCAAAAATGAGGGAAATAATATTCCAGCACGGAAACAGATTTATTAAAAACGAAAAAAAAAAAAGCGTGGGAAGAATGTACTCTAGCCTCACAAGGGGGAACAATTGTGAACAAAACATGGGAAGGAAGAGTGACAGAGAAGGCCAGCAGGCTCGGTATTACTGACTTCTATTATGGAATATAGCCCTTCTTTAGCAAGCAAGCAATCGTACTCTCTGACAATGCAATACAACATTGGCTATTCTCTCACCATCGAAACATTCTGCATGTCCAACTATGGTAGCCTAAGAAAACCAAAGAAATAAAATCATGTTTCTCATAAAAACTTGGGCGTGATTTATTCATGTTTCAAAGTAGTTTTTTTTAAATAGAAAAATGAAAAAAATTATTTAGTAAACTTCTATTTTCATAAAATGTTCTAAAAAATAAAAAAAATAAAAAATTTAAAATATTTTTAAGATATTCTATATTTTTTAGTTTAAAAAATATAAAAAAAATATGAAAAATACTCACTAGATTAATAATAAAGTTATAAATTTTAAATAACTAATTTAAAACTTACTAATTATAATTTTAATAATAATTATTCAAACAGATTTTTATATTTTTTGATTCTTAAAATTTGTTCTAAAAAATAATTTTACAAGAATTTGTTGAAAACATTAACACATAGTAGAACGGAGACTAACAAGCCCCTTGTCCTCTCTTGTCCCTTTGCTTGGTGTCTGGTTGCTTCCGCTGTATTGAAATGCACACAGACAAGGCTACTGCGTGCTTGGACATTTACTGCCCTTCCTTTCTTTCACCTCCTTTTCTGCGTTGCTTGGGGTGGGATGCGAAACGACTCCCTCGTAGTAGGCCCAAAGAGACACACTGACAAAACAAGCCTAATTCACAGATTACTCTACAGTTAAGGACCACAAAAATTCACAATAATTGTAGTCTGATTCAGACGTTAAATTTTGAATCCAGATACATTAGAGGCATCTTATTTTGGCCCAATCAAGAGACGTTAAATTTTTAATCTCCCGACTTTGGGTCTCCCAATCAAATTTTCGTTACGAGAAATGAAGAAATTGGGTTCAGCGTCTTTGCCCTTTGTCAGATCCCGATCATTCTGTTATTTACAACATTATCCTCTTAATTTTCACACACAATAACTGTCCCCTTTGATTTTCTTTTTTTCGCGTTTTGAATATTTTATCGTACCAAAAAAAATTATTTTCTACTGCAACCCACCGTTTTGACCTTTTCTTTTCTTTTGTTTTTGTTTTTTCTGGTACAGTTCAAACTTCAAAGTTCAAAACCGGGGAAATTAGGTGACAGGTTGATTGCTGAGGCAAGCAGCGAGGTGAGGCCTCGAGTGGTCTAAAATGAACGTGAACAGATTTTGCCACCCATATCAAGATTTTGACATAAAGATGCTACTATACACATCCATCTAGCTTCTGTAGTTCAATAATTCAGTTCGGGCACATGCTCCTTTTTTTCGCCTTCTCTATCCGTGAGCCTGTAGGGAAATTTTTCTCTGACCCAATCCTTTCAGCAAGTCTCGGCCCCGCCAATTAATTGTCAATTTGACTTTATAACTAACTCGTACTGTGCCCAATTCTACCAGCTATAGCCTTTGACTTGTTTGCCTATTCATGCACCAAAAAACATGGAACGAAAGACCAGACCGACCGGTGATTCGCTCGGTTTGATAGGGAATCGGGTTTTAGTCCAATTCGGATATAGATAAAAATTAAGAGGTTTTAGAGTTGATCCAATCAATTAAAAATTAGTAAAAAATAAATACAGAATCGGGTTGAACCAGTTTCATTTTTTTTTTATTTTTTTAAAAATAAAATAATATTATTTTTAGTATTAAGTAGCATTATTTTTAGTATAAATTTTTTATTTCTATATTATAATATGTTATAAGTATTATTATGATATATAATTATTAATAATAATAAATTTACTTAATAAATAATATAAAAATAGAATATCAATTGACTATTTTGAATTCAAAATATAATTATAGATAAATATTAATTTGTTTAAATTTTAATTAGGTTATAAAACTTATTAATAATATTTTAATTTTTTATATATTATTAAATTTACTTTTTATCCTAAAAGTAATATTAATTTTATAATCATAGATAAATATTTTTTATTTGTTTATCTATATTATAAAAAATATATTAATTTATTCATAATCAATCCGCCTTCGATCTGATCACTGAACCTTCAATTATTATCTTATCTGATTTAATGACCGGTTCAATTTTTAATACCATTACCAAAAAGTACCACCCTCACGTAATATTTGGAAATTTCACCCCTGGCTTGTTAGCTAGTCTTCGTCAAACTTGAGTTTACTTGTTCTCTTGTAACTCCTTACAAACCCACACACAAATAAATAAATTAGAAAGAAAGAAAGCAACCTTCAAGCTATCCATTTATCAGCTAGGCATGTTTTGTAACATGAAACAAAGAAAATGTTACTCTATTAAGTAGACTTAGTTTGGAAATCAAACTAAGCACAAATTCATAAATAACTTACTTTGCTTACCTTTTTTTTCCCTATTAACATATGTCGTCTAAAATGAGTATTTTGGAAGAGAGAGGTCTTTAATCATAGTGGAGAAACGTAACAAGTTAGGCCATTTTCCTTCAGTCTCCTCAATCAATGCTCTGTTTCGTATAGAGCTGGCTGACTTCTCAGTGAATATGAAAAGCCAAAACTGTATCTTCTCACCCAGGTTAATTCATATGCCTGCATGTTTTTCTTGATCACTTTCAGCACTTGCAATCAGAAAATGACCCAGAAAATCCAAATGTGGATTTCCATTATAATGATTCTAAGGCGGCCTTCCTGTCAAGGTTTTCTGTTAATGAGCACTGAAAAGTACTGGGCTGGTCCATTACTGCTCTCACTTGTGTTTTTGTGCTCTCAACATCATTTTCGCATCAAAATCTTGTTATCGTGATCAAACATTTCCAAGATCTGGCCCCCATCTCATCTTTGCTGATGTGGTGTGATTTTGAAATTTCACCAAATTATAATTGAGAGCCAGGCCTTGTTTTTCAGATGATGACTCTGATATTCGGTAAAGTTACATATTCCTACTTTTTTATATGACCATACACTCAAGAAAGGAATTGGCAAAGCAAATAAAAAATGGTCGATGCTATATTCTAGTCTATACTGAATTTTGATAGTGATGTGGCTCGAAAATTTTGGGATACTAAACTGCAAATTTCAAAACAATGAAACTCAGAAATCAAACGGGTACTTTATAACAAACTTTTTTTTTTCTCTAGTGAATAAATAGTTCTCCTCTGAGATGACTAAATATGAAGGACGCATGCATGAAGAAAAGATCATACAAACACATAACCAGAAATCAGATTCTTTTCTTCTTTTGATAAACCTCTCTCCTTTGTTCTTTGGTGAAATCTTCTCAAAATATGGCGACCAAGAGATTCTTCAGTGAAGTGTAATCCATGGGACTTTCTGTTTGGTGAAGGAATAACAAGGCTTTTTATTAGTAAATAGGTATCTTATTTATACTTAAGTGAAAAGGAGATTAAGGTAAAGATAAACGGAAGATTTGCACCAAAAGTAAAAAGAGATCAACAGAAAATTAGCAAGCTAATACATGTACGTGCAATATAAATTACTTACTGCACAGGAGTGCTTCTCGTGGGATGGCCCATTCGTCATGTAATGGCCGTACAATCAAAATTGGGTAGCGTGTGATGCTTTGACAAAAAGAAAAAGGGTTTCACACATCCTTCCTGGAAAATAAAGCAGAACATGTACTTAAACAGTTAAAACCTAATAAAGCAGAGCAAAGAAGGAGAAAGAAAATGGAATTCAAGTTAACAAGTAGAAAGAGGAAAGGGAATAAAGGGGAAAATGAAAAACAAAACAGTGAAAGGGACAAAAAGGAGATGGGGCCTGAAGCATGGGAAGGAAAAGAAGGAAGGAGATGCCAAAGTGATGATGATATATGATACACAGTTAGTACACACATGCACATATATTATGATCACTAACCTGAACACATGGATTCCGAAACCAATTTCCCACTATGCTGCAACAAATAATTTTTCATCATTAGACCACACTACCCTAGAACCCTTTTTGTCATTTTAGTCCTCACTAAAGGTCAACTTTCATCTAACCCTTCATATATTATGCATGGGCCCATCAATACACTTTCACACTCCACTATTCTTGTTTTGGATTACAACCAAGATCCCTTCCATGGGTTTTTCCAACCATTGGTCATTTTCAAAATTATTTTGTTCCTCCTCCCACTCCTCACCATAACCAAACAGAAAGTACTATTTTTTTTCTTTTGTGGCTTCTTTTGAATTTTTTACTTTACCCTGTCCTCTTTCATTCTTTCTTGTTAGATTCTTCAGTGGAAACCTTCATTCCCCTGCCAAAACCAAGAAAAGAATACTGCTTGCTAATGCATTAAAATTTAAGCCTGAATTTTTTATTTGGCGAATAGTTCTATATTTTGCTAATAGATGAAAGAAAACAGATGTGCACACTACGTGTCTGCATGTGTAACGGCAGAAAAATATGACATCTGTACACTTAAACAAGAGTTTAAATAAAGATGACCTAACCATGTGGCTTCAACATTTTTTAATGCACAAAATTAAAAGCGCATAGAAACTAAAGGAAGATATATATCGTGGTGGACACCACTATGAATTTCTTCTTAGGATCAAAAATACAACTAAGTAGTTTCATTCTGTGTGCTAGGCTTGCTGCCTTTAAGGATACCTGTTATAGAAAACGAGGACCTTTCTTTGATTCTTCTCTGTAGGATTCCACCAAAACGTTATTTGATCATTTTAAAAGAAAGAACCAAAAGCCTAATCACAAGGGAGTGGGCGATATTCTTTTCGGCTTAAATTATTGATTCAGTACAGAACAAGTTCATGTACTATTAGCATTAGTATAATATTAAAACCACCCTGGAAATGTTTTTGATACACCCACTACAGGGAATGGCTCATGAGACTGATCATTCCTGCTTTGACACGAAGCGCTTTGGCAAATCCTGACAAATGGAAGGAAATGAGTTGGTAATAATGTGAATCATTGTTTGCGAACGCAAATTTTTCTTTTAATACTCTCACTGTTTCAGTTTACGATGCACTTTTAATTATCATATATAGATTAAAATAATAATTAATAATTAATAAAATTTCTCATATTTTCTCAAACTATCCTCATTAAATATTTTGAGAATAAAATATTTTAATAATAAATAAATATTTAGATCTATTAATTAGGAGTAATCTTAAAAAAAAATCACACTATATAATACATAAAATATATTATATTATAAAATATAAATTTCTTACAAAAAAAAATGCCAAAAGAGTATTTGGTTGCTTTGTTTTGCGTGGCAGAAAGATTCAATATCTTGAAGAGTGAGATTAATATCTTTCGTATCCAAAATTAAATTGCCCCCGTTTTGGTGAGCCACTGGTGGGTTTATAAATGCAGCTCACTGCCAGCTGGAATATTCCTTTGCTTGTTCGTTTGATTAGTCCTTTGTTATGGTGATAATTTTTGCTCTCTTAGATCAACTGAATAGAATCAAAATTTTCAACTTTAACTTTTGTTAAGGATTATTTGTCAGTAAATACTATATATTAATTTTGGTACATTCTTTAAAACTGAAGTAATTTATCTGTTCTTCTCGTTTTCTATCGCTCCCAAACAAGAATAGGGCGCTGATTGACCGAAATTATAAATTCTGATCTGTGTATTTTATACAAGACATGAAAGAATCTACATTTTTTATTTTAACTTAAATCTTACTCTTACTCTGTATGTGAGTATTTTAAAATAAATTGATGGGTACACTGAGATATTCGATTAGATTAAACATATATCATCAGCTGGTCACTAGGTTGTCCATGCATGTCTGTTGGTGGAAATTTGGCTAAAAAATACAAAATCTTTCTGATAAGATCTGCCATTCTCAACCGCCAAGGATTATGATACTATTTGACATAATTAAGCACCTCTTTTTTTTTTAAATAGGAGAAAGAGGTTAAGAATGAATAATTATTAAAACCAAAAGTCGCGTCTGATTTGAGGGATTTAATTTAAAATTAGTACTAGTTTACCAAAAGTCATGGACGGTGGTTGAGAGTTCGGAAAATATGCCATGGCGGATTATTTGGCCAGCTTCAGAACTTGGGATTTTCAAACAACTATACTTGTCATTTGTCAACTCAAACTCTTGTTCTTATTAATTTACTTTCAATGTGAACTGTACATAATGCAATCAACCACTAGGAACGAGGTCGGTGTCTGGACTAGGTTAAAGATTATCGATAAACAATGCTTATTATTCTTAAACAACATTGAAGTATTCAACACGGATCGAAAGTTGCCTTGCCCAAAGCTCCGTAATTCTTCAATATATATTTTTTTAAAAAATATATTTCTTAAAATATCGGGACACTAAGGATATTCCATATTTGCTAATTTAGTTGTTTCAGGATTTTAAAAATGTGTTCATATTCGAATGGTACAGGATATGAGGTGCAGGAGATAGTAGGTATGTCCATTAGCATTTTTGTGCCACATGTTGAGTCGTTAGGATGCCAATCAAACTACCAAGTGGTAGAGCTGGCAATCTGGGCCGGTCCCAAATCGGGCCGAGCCAAAAAGCCTAAATTGCCAAACGGACTCGACTTTTAAAGCCCGAGCCCATATGACATGGGCCCGTTTTTTTTTTAAAATATTTTTCATATTTTTTTTAATTTTTTCATATTTTTTAAAAAAAAATTCATATAATTTTTGAACTTAATACAACTAATTATCGCTATCATTCATAAAAAATCAAATTAATATTTAAATTTTACCATTTACACATCATTAATTAATAAAATAGTACATTTCTTAATATTTAAAAAAAAATGAAAAACGGGCCAATCGAGCCGACCCGTCACGGGCCGGGCCTAAACGGATTGAACCTAAAAAGCCCATTTTTCCTTCAGGTTTATGATTTTAAAGCCCAATCCGCCTATTTTATAGGGTTATTTGGGCTGACCCATTAGACCTAACCCATTTTACTACCTCTACCTAGTGGAAGCATTAGCATAACGTATAAACTAAGATAAAATAATCTCCTTTCAAATTTTAAATAGACAAAATAAAAATATTGTGAACACTAACCGCGAGAAAGACAGGAATGACATAATTGCAGTCACAAAATACCTTCTTTTGAGGGACGTAATTGAGTAGGTACTTGAGTATTTTTGTATTTGAACACCAAATTTACTTTCTTGGTTTGGGGCTATAATTGACTTAACCTATAGTTAAAGGACTAATCCAATGCTAGGATAACGGGATACCTATTATGGACATCACCCTCAAATCATAATACAACAACCACGAAACTTCATCTCTCCTTGACTTTGAAATATATATATATATATATATATATATGCTGTTTATTTTAATGGATTAGCGTAAGGAGAAAAACTTTCTCCGTTAGTGGATAACTTGTCGCAGACTGTGATACATAAGATTGCATGTCATAAACTGGTTAAACCCCTGAAGAAGTGTGAGTCAGAAATGGCTTTATCCATCTGCATTTACTATTATCCCATTTCCAGATTTATACTGTACCTGCGTACGTACTCTCATGTCTCGTATGATAAACACAATATGGTCCTACGGTTTAGTACCTTTCATTAAAGCCTTCCTAATCTCGTCGAGATTTTCTCAATTTTCAACTCTCGAATTTTCTCACAGATCAGATTATCAGACACATGACTTTCTTCGGATGCAATAAATTTTCTGCCTCTCAGGAATCTCAGAACTAGTGTCCCCACGAAAAAATATCCCAAATATAGCGATCAGAGAAAATGGAAATAAATGATACCCCATAGAAAAAAGGAACAAAAAATTTTTTTTATCTCAAATCTATTTAATGATGCCCCTTTTGCAAGCCAGCTCTTTTCCATGTTCGACAAATGCCCGTGGGCACAGAGCACTTCAAAGAACAGAGCCTTATGTAAAAACCGTACGACAAGCGTGAAAAGGGAGAAAGAAATCCAACATGTACCCTTTCCCTTTGTCTGAAACACCCATATTTTAATTTAACTTCCCGTTAAAGAAATTTTAAAAGCTGCCATTAATCTTTTTAAGTAGTGATCTAATTATTTATACGATGCTACTGACAAATAACAGTTTTAAATACAAAATAGAAAAGAAAACTCCATCTTCAGGGAATTTACAGTGTCAGAACTTCAGTCACGTTATTGAATTTAAGCTAAAAAGAGTAGATGACTTGATGGTCTTAAATTCTTAATTAAGTTCAAAGCATAATGCAAGACGCTGCTTTACAGTCTCTGAAGCAGAGCTTAGTTTAATGATTTTGAAGCTTTAAAATTGGATCAATCAATTGAAAATTTTAATTAAGTTCAGATTAGAGACAGTTGTCCCTATACAAAGCATATATGTTGCTGTCCTTTTCAATAAAGAATCAAATTTTGGAGGAATCCCCAGATATGCCGACGATTGATCGATAAATTTGTTGAATACTACAATGGCTATTTGACTTGTTTCATTTTTTTATGAGAACTTATTTCATTTTCAGTACATAAGATAAGATTTAGGGTTCATTACATGCTACAAGGTCTTAATGATGCTGATAATTTAGATATTGATTGAGATTTACGATATGCCTGCGATGTTTCAGGTTTTAAACTGCCCAAAGTTGGTCGTAGATTAGGTTCAATATAATCCTTAATATCCTTTTACTTTTTTAATAATTTCTTGAAGGAGATCATACTAATAAAAAAGCAGATTCGCAAAGTTACTTTTTTAAACTAGTTTTTAGTTAATCTGCGTATTACTATTATACCGTGTTTTTAAATTGTTTACGTTGCCTCCAATCCATTACTTCTGAGCAGAGAAAACCGGCGCACTCTATGGAGACAGATACAGAAGTGTAAAGCCCTGACTTCGGACAAGCAAAATTCGCTTTTTAGCAAATTAACTTGTAGCAAAAGCCAAATCTGAAGCATGGAAAATCAATAGTCATTAAATTAATTCCAAAAAAAAAAAAGCGAAACAGTTTAAATAAATTTAAATTAATAGTTTAATTCTCTGTTCTTTTATAGTTATACTTCGAATTTGTTCCAGTAAAAAGCCAATCTTCAAGTTTTCACAGTGTTCGTTGTCGGGTGGAAGAAGAAATGAAAAGTTGAAAACTAAACTCTCTCTCTATTGAGTCTCTTCTTCTCTTTCTTCAGTTCCATCTCTCCGAAATTTCTCTGTCTAGGTTCTCACCATCTGTCGCTTTCTGTGTTTTTTACGGAATTAAGCGAACTGAAACATTAACCCACTGCTAGTAACCCTTTCCAGTTTCCATTCCTATCCTAGGAGATAATATTCAACTTCAACACACTGTGTCCCGAACTACAAGAAGAATAAGGAATGAGATAGAAAAATAGGGGAAGAGAGCATTACGAAAACGATAAAAACAAATTAAAAAAAAAAAACTGAGTGGAAAAGTAGGAAGCTGAAGCATGAGCTTAAAAGACAGGTAGAGAGTGTGAGATAATAGTGGGGTGGGGAGTGAGAAGCCCTTCATAAAAGCTTTGGAAGTTTGCAAATGTCACAAGATTCTGTCGAGATAAAGACGATTGAGCAGTGGAGATGGTCGGAAATGCAAGGCCTTGAGCTCGTCTCTCCCACTCCAATTTCTGAGCCTCACTCAACACCAACTACAACAGAGGAAAACAGAGAGTCGAAGCCAATGGAGGAGGCTGCTCCAGAGGCAGAGCAAAAGGAAACTGGAAGTCTCGCAAATGGTGGTGGTGGCGGTGGAAGTAGTAGCAGCAGTGGGGAGAAGCCTGAGAATATTCCGGCCGTTGGATTTGGCGAGCTTTTCAGATTTGCCGATGGGTTGGATTACATTCTGATGGCAATAGGGACCGGCGGAGCAATCGTGCACGGCTGCTCTTTGCCTCTCTTTCTCCGGTTCTTTGCCGATCTCGTCAATTCATTCGGGTCGAATGCTAATAATGTGGACAAGATGACCCTGGAAGTCGTCAAGGTAATAAGAAGATGACGAATCATAATCCAATACTATGTGATTTGGAATTAACGAATGCGAATTGAAACGCTGCCTTTGTGTTATTTCCAGTACGCATTTTACTTCCTGGTGGTGGGCGCTGCTATATGGGCATCATCATGGGCAGGTGAATTCTTCTCTGCGACATTAACGTTTAGAAATTAGATGGTTTGAATGTAACCAGAGGAGCTCGTGTTTGTTGCAGAGATATCTTGCTGGATGTGGACTGGCGAGAGGCAGTCAACGAAGATGAGGATCAAGTACCTTGAAGCTGCCTTGAACCAGGATATTCAATTCTTTGACACCCAAGTTAGAACATCCGACGTCGTCTTTGCCATCAACACTGATGCTGTCATGGTCCAAGACGCCATTAGCGAGAAGGTGAAGTCCACGCAGTCACGAATTCAACCATTTTTCCCATCGTTTTGTTTTATCTGGTTTCAGTGTCGTAGTGTTTAATCCAATTTTGCTTGCTCTATGAGCAGCTGGGTAATTTCATTCACTACATGGCGACTTTTGTTTCTGGATTTGTGGTGGGTTTCACTGCTGTTTGGCAATTAGCTCTCGTTACCCTCGCTGTAGTCCCTATGATAGCTGTAATTGGAGGCATCCACACCACCACCTTGACCAAGCTCTCCGCCAAAGGCCAAGAAGCTCTCTCTAAAGCTGGAAACATCGTGGTACAGGTAAGAGAAAGAATTAACGCAGATTAATGCTTCTTTCTGGTTTTTCCCAAGCCTCAGATTTATGTGGATATGGACAAAATTGTCACTTTTTGAGCATTATCTCTGCTTCTGCATCTGCGGGTGGTTCGAATTGCAGACGATCGTGCAGATTCGAGTAGTACTGGCTTTCGTTGGGGAGAGTCGAGCATTACAGGACTACTCTACGGCGTTGAAGGTGGCCCAAAAGAATGGCTACAAAAGTGGGTTCGCAAAGGGCATGGGATTAGGCGCCACTTACTTTGTCGTTTTCTGCTGTTATGCGCTCCTGCTATGGTACGGAGGCTACCTCGTCAGGCACCACTACACAAACGGAGGACTCGCCATTTCCACCATGTTCGCTGTTATGATAGGTGGATTGTAAGTATTACCGCGTCAACCTCATTTTCATTCGTTTCAGGACTTCTTTGAATCATATTACTTACCCTTTCACTATTTCAACTACACAAGGGGTTTGGGGCAATCTGCGCCTAGCATCGCTGCATTTACGAAGGCCAGAGTCGCTGCTGCAAAAATTTTCCGAATCATCGATCACAAACCGGGTGTAGACCGAAATACTGATTCGGGTTTGGAATTAGAGTCAGTCACTGGGCTAGTTGAGCTAAAAAATGTAGATTTCTCATACCCGTCGAGGCCAGAAGTTCGGATCCTCACTAATTTCTCTTTGAATGTGCCGGCCGGCAAGACCATCGCTTTGGTCGGCAGCAGCGGCTCCGGCAAGAGCACTGTAGTCTCCCTTATCGAGAGATTCTATGACCCTACTTCAGGTAAACTAGTGGATTAATTCACCTGCAGTAAATGCACAATTTGACCACAAATATATCCGTCTTTTTTATACTTACGTCCTAATTCTTAAAAGTCGGTAACTTGATTTACCGAAAAAAAGGGTCGATTACTTGGGTGTCAATCTTTTAAAATTTGTAATATGAATTAATTCTATTTTTAAAAATGATTTATTTGTGCCAAGTTTCATACTTTAGTCTGATTTGTATTAAAAAAAAAGTAAATTTTAACATTAAATTAAAGGGAAAGAAATTAATTGCGTTCGTGAGGTCGGAGTAATTAACTAATTATATTATTGAATTTGAACTACTCTGTCCAGGACAAGTTCTGCTAGATGGACATGACATTAAAACGTTGAAGCTGAGATGGCTTAGGCAGCAAATAGGACTTGTAAGCCAAGAGCCTGCATTATTTGCTACCACCATCAGAGAAAATATATTGTTGGGAAGGCCTGACGCAGACCAGGTGGAGATCGAAGAAGCTGCAAGAGTAGCTAATGCTCATTCGTTTATTATCAAGCTTCCCGAAGGCTTTGAGACCCAGGTCAGTCAAATTCCTGCTCCATCAAAATGGATATGGTAGATGCTTTACCAGTAAAGGCATGTTTGGCAAGCCCTTAGAAACCAAATTTAAGGCCAAAACTGCGTTTGATGCATTTTGTGATGTGTTTCGCTATCTTTTTGTGGTGTAATAGAAACTCATTATCGGCCCAAAACCTAGTTCTTATAAGTAACTCCCTCCTTACTTCTCTATTCTGCTTCTTCAATGGAAAAATATTTATACATCTAAAAATGTTTTTGATTAAAATGATCTAAACATAATCACTTTTATCAAAATCAATCATCTAAACATAAACATATTAGTTCAAAATCAATTTTCACTATAATTACGTTGGGAAACTAGTTCTACCACATCTTCATTTTGAAAGACTGAAAAAGGGGCTCTAAATTGTTATGGACTTATGCTGGTTGATCACGCCCATCCGATGGTCCATTCAAATCAGCCACATAATTTGATTTCAGAATCTGACATAGAAGAATCCATTTGTTTCGTTGGTCGTAAGTCATATTTAATTTTCAAATATATATTTCAAACAATAAAAAGGAAATTAACTATTTTATACCGCAATTATTAGGGCAGGGAAGTGGCATTATTTAGTTAGAGATAGAGTTATGCCTATTGAAAGTTTTTTGCAGTTTTTATTGTCTTGGGATGGATAAATTTTTTTGGTCAACGAATCAAACCTCTTCTCAAAATTTGTAGAAGTCAAAGCCAGGAAAGTGCATGGTCATGCATTGCATATGAAAATGACCAAGAGGATAACATGCCTCACGCAACAACGCATGTGCATAAATATTAAATACAGAGGAATTGGATATCTGTTCTTAAATAATGACTAGTCAACCCGCCGCTGGACGACCAACTAGCCAGTGGTGCCTAGAACATTACTTTTTTTTTATAAGAGTAAATATTCTTCCATTTTATGGCCTCTATAATAGCAAATAAACACTTTTGAATTGCTCTTAATAAACTCATTATAATTAACAGAATTAATCAGAGTACTGAATATATCCTGATTTATTGACGATGAGGTGGAAATTGATTACCAAATTTTTTTAAGGATACTAAGAATGCTCCCTCTATCCAATGGCTTATAAGACTCTTGAAAAAAAGACAATCTTCTAAACTAACTTCTGGTAGTTTCGAAATGACAGGTAGGAGAGAGAGGATTGCAACTCTCAGGAGGGCAAAAGCAGAGAATAGCAATAGCAAGGGCAATGCTGAAGAACCCAGCAATTCTTCTTTTGGATGAGGCAACAAGTGCATTAGACTCTGAATCTGAAAAACTAGTGCAAGAAGCCCTTGACCGATTCATGATTGGTAGAACAACTCTTGTAATTGCCCATCGCCTCTCTACCATTCGCAAAGCTGACCTTGTTGCTGTGATTCAGCAAGGAAGTGTTTCTGAAATTGGAACTCATGACGAGCTCTTTGCTAAGGGTGAAAATGGAGTTTACGCCAAACTTATTCGGATGCAGGAAATGGCACATGAAACTGCTATGAATAATGCCAGAAAGAGTAGTGCAAGGTAGGTTTCACCATAGTTGGGAATTGTAATTTCTGTTAGCATTAGCTGCAAATTATTAATTTTTTAATCATAAGAGCATGTTTGTCTTTTGATCCTATTAGATATATTCAGTTGAGGGTATATTATCCATTGACATAACAATCCACTTGCAGGCCTTCAAGTGCAAGAAATTCTGTAAGCTCACCAATAATTGCTCGAAATTCTTCTTATGGCCGCTCACCATACTCACGCAGGCTGTCAGACTTCTCTACTTCTGATTTTAGTCTATCCCTTGATGCTTCACATCCAAATTACAGGCTTGAAAAGCTTGCTTTCAAAGAGCAAGCCAGTTCCTTTTGGCGCCTTGCAAAAATGAATTCTCCTGAATGGCTTTACGCTTTGATTGGTTCTATAGGCTCTGTTGTTTGTGGATCTCTTAGTGCATTCTTTGCTTATGTTCTTAGTGCTGTCCTTAGTGTCTATTACAATCCAAACCACAGATACATGATCCGAGAAATAGAAAAGTACTGTTACTTGTTGATTGGGCTTTCATCAGCTGCACTCCTCTTCAATACGCTGCAACACTTCTTCTGGGATATTGTTGGTGAAAACCTTACTAAACGAGTACGGGAGAAAATGCTTGCTGCTGTGCTAAAAAATGAAATGGCATGGTTTGATCAGGAGGAAAATGAGAGTGCTCGGATTGCTGCAAGGCTCGCCCTTGATGCCAACAATGTTAGATCAGCCATTGGAGATCGGATTTCAGTAATTGTGCAGAACACTGCACTTATGTTAGTTGCTTGTACTGCAGGTTTTGTATTGCAGTGGCGCCTTGCACTTGTCCTCATAGCTGTCTTCCCAGTTGTTGTTGCAGCCACTGTTTTGCAGGTTGGCTTACTATAATTCATCCTTCCTTGCATGCTTTGGTAGTCAATCGTGTTGTCATTTGTATAAGTTGTTACTCATTATATTGATTTTTGTACAGAAAATGTTCATGACTGGTTTCTCTGGAGACTTGGAAGGGGCACATGCTAAGGCCACACAACTTGCAGGGGAGGCTATAGCTAATGTAAGAACTGTTGCAGCCTTCAATTCAGAAACAAAAATAGTTGGTCTTTTCACCTCCAACCTTGAAACTCCACTACGGCGTTGCTTTTGGAAGGGACAGATTTCTGGAAGTGGATATGGGATAGCCCAGTTTGCACTTTATGCTTCATATGCACTTGGTCTTTGGTATGCCTCTTGGCTTGTCAAGCATGGAATCTCTGATTTCTCTAAAACAATCAGAGTCTTTATGGTCCTTATGGTCTCTGCCAATGGTGCTGCTGAAACTTTAACCTTGGCTCCTGACTTCATTAAGGGAGGTCGAGCCATGAGGTCAGTCTTTGATCTTCTTGACCGTAGAAATGAAATTGAACCAGATGACCCAGATGCTATGCCTGTTCCTGATCGCCTACGTGGAGAAATTGAACTTAAGCACGTAGACTTCTCTTATCCCACTCGCCCAGATATGCCAGTTTTTCGTGATCTCAGTCTCCGTGCTAGGGCGGGTAAAACTCTCGCCCTTGTAGGACCTAGTGGCTGTGGTAAGAGCTCAGTGATTGCACTTATACAGAGATTCTATGATCCAACTTCTGGGCGGGTTATGATTGATGGAAAGGACATTAGGAAATACAATCTCAAGTCCCTCAGACGCCACATTGCCATTGTACCCCAAGAGCCTTGCCTGTTTGCTTCTACTATATATGAAAACATTGCTTATGGGAATGAGTCAGCAACTGAAGCTGAGATAATTGAAGCAGCGACTCTTGCCAATGCTCACAAGTTCATATCTGCTTTGCCAGATGGATACAAAACCTTCGTTGGGGAAAGAGGAGTTCAACTATCTGGAGGACAAAAACAGAGAATAGCAATAGCTCGGGCTTTTGTGAGGAAGGCAGAGATTATGCTTCTTGATGAGGCAACAAGTGCACTTGATGCTGAATCTGAGAAGTCTGTTCAAGAGGCTCTAGACCGTGCTTGCTCTGGAAAAACTACTATTATTGTTGCTCACAGGCTATCAACTATTAGGAATGCCAACGTGATTGCAGTGATTGATGATGGGAAAGTGGCAGAGCAAGGATCCCACTCACAGTTGCTGAAAAATCACCCTGATGGGATATATGCACGCATGATTCAATTACAAAGGTTCACACACACGCAAGTTATTGGGATGGCCTCTGGTTCAAGTTCTGCAAGAGCAAAAGATGATGATGAGAGAGTGGGTTAGTCATTCATTAGAAATTACCAGTATTAGAGGAATATATGCCAACTACCCATGATGATTATTGGCATTTTTGTTTCACGATAGTATAGTTTGTGTATCATCCTTCCCCTCGTTTTATTTCCTCCTGTCCAAGAATGTAATTCCTTGTCTTGATGATTGTTACTAATTAAGGAAATGACAAAGACAAATATACAACAGGAATTGAATGAATATTAAAAGAGCACTGTTATTCTTATAGAAAACTGTATCTTAATCTGACGAGAGATGTTGTTGAGATATTGCAGAAAATAATATTATATTGCACCAACGGTGATTGCGTGGTTGTGATGTTGGGTAAGGTAGTGAATGCTGATATTAGATTTCTATCATTTTCCAACATTGATAGTGTGGTGGTGGCTGTGAATATAGACTGGTGATGAGTAGCACATTTTGCTTCTTGACAATGCCAGACACATCACAATCAGATCTTTAAGATGAGGTTTTCGCATTTGCAGTGGTGCGAAATCTTGTGGTCTTTATCCCAATTAGGCGTGAGTACATATTAATAGGGGCTGTGGCGGAGGGAACTGAACTATTGAGTTGAAACCACATGGATGTGTCACAAATGGGGAGGAGTTAAGTGTATATATAATAGTAAAGTGGGAATCGAAGAAGAATCTAAATGTAGGAGGAGTTAGTGGGCCAGCGTGGGGAGAAGAAGTAGGAAAGGATAGGAAAGTGATCGAGGAGCGTGTGTTTAAGAAGGCGCTGTTGCTTCTGGGGACCAATCTTTGGTGATTTTGTAGAAAAGAAAAGGTAAATGATGTGAATGAATAACAACATCAGCATGTGGGGTGTTTTATTAGATGTGGCTCATTCTTTGGTGGGGATAACAATCACATGATTCTCCCGTGGATTGGCTCCTGTCCTAGTTTCAATGAGGCATATGGTCAACAACATTGTAAACCACAACATATCCCAAGCATACAAACCATTCCCTTACTCCCAGCTTTGATTTGAGATCCTACATAATACACACATATTTACATGTATGTGCTGTGTGAATGTATATATGTATCATTTAAAAGATAATCAAATCTGTACTCTTTCTTATCAAAATGATTTTTTTTGTTTGATTTGGAAAATCATCTAACAGCTAAGTTTTTAATAAAAAGTAGTCTTATTCCTCTGATAAAAATTCCTAGACCAAAATATTTTGTAATAGTTTTAGTATTTTACTGTCTCGAATCAAATTTCGCTCCATCTAATTTCACAAAAAAAATTAATTTAGTTTTTATAATTTAAAGCTTCTGTTGTTTGCTTATATGTGACCCATAACTTTCCACTATTTACTACCGTTTGTTCAGGCTCGGATATCACGCATGATAAAAAATGGCTTGATAATGATTAGGGAGGACAAAATTAACAGAGTCACAAATAAAAAACATTAAAGTCAATATTAATAAAAAATAGGGGAAATGACAGTTGGAGATCAAAAGTTTAAATTAAATACAGTAAAGAATTTTACAATTTTTTTACTACTGAATATCATAAATTTACTACTGTTTTGTTCTGTATTTACTATTAAAAAAAACTATAAAATTTTTTACTGTATTTAATTTAAACTTTTAGTCTCCAACTATCATTTTTCTTATAAAATATAAGATTTTTGGTCACTTGCTATAATTTCCAGGAAGCCGCAAAATATACTTTCTGGAAATTCCTCAGGAAGTCCAAGAATTTAAGTTTAATTAGTTTAATTTGCTTGTTTAATTTTTTTTTTACTTTATTGGAAGTTCAAATTATTTTTAAAATAAGCATATTATGTTTTGGTGTTAAAGACATAAATATCTTTACCATTTTTATTCAAAAAATAAATTAAGAAATTAAGAACATTTTAAAAAAAAATTGCGTAAAGTATAACTTTTCAAGATTTTACTCTGAAAGTAGAATTTTCTGAGTCCAAATATGGGAAAATTCTACTTCCCCTCAACCAAGTGATATAAAAAATTGTTAACAATGTTACTCTCAAACTCCATGTAATAAAAGGACTCCGCTTGTCCACTTAGTTGATTAAATAAATAATTAAATTAAATTAATATAATGAGTCAAGCTTAAGTTTGTTGAGATTTATTAGGAATCAATTAACATGTCAAAACTACTTTTTTTTTTCATAAAGTACAACTTTTCAAGATTTTATCCGCTTGTCCAAATATTTTGATTTTTTTGGTCTTTTTTCACAATTTCTTTTTTTTCCCCTCTGAAATATTTCAAGATGACTTAATAATTCATACAAAATTCAATTTTTTGGTAGCTTATTATGGATATATTTGTATTGCTTTTGAAATGCATTTCTAAAATTAATATTCTTGTTATATCATTCATTTTTCATGTGTTAACTAGTTTTTTCTCCCTGCGATGCGTGAAATAAATATAAGTGTGTATGTAACATATTCAAAATGATATCCTATGTATGTGTCACTTTTATGGAAATAGTGTATCCTAGAGTATATGTAGAATATTAATGAAATGGAATTATATAATATATAACTGAAACTACGAAATTGCTAATTAAGGTGGTTATATGGAATGGAACAGATAAAGATGTTATTATGTTCTTGTTTAGATGGCATTCTTATTTGAAATGGTAGAATACTGAAAATAGATTGAAGAACTACTGAAATTACATCGATAGATTTCTCCCGAACAGATAAAGATGGTTTGGCAATTAAAAAAATTACGTGATCAAGTATGATGATATATAACCGTAATAAAGTACAGGTATAGGAAATCTAATAGACAATAGTTGCAGAATTTTTTTGATAAAGTATCTAAATTTAAAAGTTGTAATAAGTGCAATGAACTAAAAAATGGCCGGTATAAATTTAAAAATGTTAAAAATTGAAATTATATCACAATAAAAAATTAACAGGTGGAATAAAAATGATTTGTTGAGTTAGTGGATATTGACAACGTGTAAGAGTTCAAATGTTCTGAACTTATTCATTGGACCTGTAGAAAACTAATTATTTAATAATTTCAGTATCTTCGGAACCGTAGAACTCCATCGGTAGCATATGAATGGAAGTGTCTCTTGAATTCCAATGGTCTCGTATCAATGGAAGTGTCTGTTCAAATGCAATGGTGTTGTTAGTAGTGAAAGTGGTTGTATTATTACACCTTATTTTTCCATGAATCTGTGTTCAATAGCTTTATTCTCATTGTCTTCTTTGTTCATCTTCTTGTTGTCTTGTTGCGTCAAACATGGAAAATAGACAATATGACATACATTCTGAATTGTATCCAAGCAAAGGAGATCATCCAATATGTGTGCGTCTCATCCATGTATATTGGAGAATGTCCCCACAAATAACTTTCTACGATATGATCCTCATTGATGAGAAGGTGAGTTGGGCTTTCCTGTTTACTCCGTTTACTTTTGATATGGTCCTCTGTATACTGTAATCTGAGTTCTAATATGTATGTAATGAATAAATAGGGTATGAAGGCGCATGCCGTTGCTGTGGGTGAAGAGGATGCTAACTTTGTTAGTCAACTTCTTGAGGAGGGAAATTGCTATTTCATTAGTAAATTCAATGTTAGAATGTCTCTATTTCCATCCAGTTGGAAGGAGCATCCTATTAGAATATACTTTGACAAGAAGATTGTTGTTCAACGCTATTTGAATAATCTACGTCGATGCTCGTTTGATTTTCGGCCTATCGAAGAAATTCTAAGGTTTCTTTCCCATGAAGAAGACATTGTTGGGTAATATCATATTTGCTTTCATATCATTATTTTTTCATGTAACTTGATTTGAAGGAAGAAGAGTTATCTAGTGCCTGTTTGGCAACACGTTGGTGACCAAATTTTGAGTAGCAAACTTGGTTTGATGCATTGAAGATATGTTTGGCTCATTTTTTTACTCTTGTTGAAGAATCATTTTCAGGCCAAAACAAAGTTTCAGTATAAATAGATCTAGACATACATCTACGTTTTGCTTTTTCGTTTCCATCTGCATTTATTTTAAAGTCTGATAAAAATGGATCAATAAAAATGAGAAAAAAATGGGAAAACTAGGAATATAAAATTTTTATAAAATTCCTCCTATCTATTAATCAAAATGTCCCTTCAAAATTTTAATTTTCATAGACTATGACCTACAAGAAAATCTTATATCAGATAGACTATATTTCCAATCAAATAAATGCAGATTAAATTTTAGTCCAAGAAAATTAAATTAATTATGAGATAGAGTTTAAATTTAAATTTGAGGAAAATTATTGCACTAATTTTAATTAAAATTATCTAAACATAATCACTTTTGTCAAAATCAATTTTCAAATAAATCATCCAAATATAAACACGTTAGTGCAAAATCAATTGTTACCATAATCATGTTCTAAAACCAATTCTATCTAAAATCCATTTTAACTAATTGAAAATCAAATGGAACCTTAATATTATATCTTTATTTGGAAACGGTTCAGATGCATTTGGTTTTATAACCAACATGAGTGGTTTGATGGAATGTACTGACAATATGGGTTGCTATGTTCATATCAACTTTAATATTTCTGATGAGAGGTAAATTTTTTACAAGTTGAATTTGTAATAAGTTACTGATAACATGAATAATATAACATATTTGTAACTGGTGATATGCCAGAAGGAGAGTTCTTAGATGTGAGTTTTTTGGTAATGTTGCAAGAAAGATGGCTAATACATTAAAGGATGCTGTTGAGGGTGTTTCAATTGTTGCGATCTACTATGCTACTCTTGGACATGATGATGGTAACTGTTGTAGGAAATGAAGTTTTTTCTTCTATTATATTCTTTTATCCTTTTTTAAATATTTTTTATATCCATTTTTCCATATGGTAATTCACAGTTGTCAAACTACGTTGGCAAGACGGTACTTTTCCTTGATCCAAACATTGGAGAAGTTCCCCAGCTCAGAGGCATTGGGTTCTATAGTTGATATATCATCAGTTTTTCTTTCCTTTTGAACAATTAATGTAGTATTCGAGAAGTTTGTCTCTTTTTTGGAGTTTTCTATAAGTGTATTTTGTATATGTATGCTTGAGGCAAACTGAATCTTTTGGGTAATTATGATGCCATGACCGTACTACTTAGTTAACATGATTAATTGGAATCTTGATACTCTGGTTTAAAATTTCTTTTGATGTGAGCTAATTGTTAACAACTTCCTTCATTAGTCAAGTATTCAGATATGCTAGATCAGTATATCTTGTGACACGTAATACTTGTTTAATAACTCAGTTCTTTTGATGCTAGTATAAATTACCAACTTAGTAGGTGCACAACCAAGAGTGCAAGCTTTGGTTATGATTTAAGAAGCATAGATACGATATGAAATATTATAAAAATATTCGAATTGATGAAGTGAGTTGTTGTAGGTTTCACATGACTAAAGAAGTTAACTTTGGGAGTCATATATATATATATATATATTATGAAATAGGGTTGTTTTGGGGATGTTAAAATTTGTTATGAAATATATATCCATCTACATGAATGAATTAACCTCCTTCATAGTTGGACAAGATTAATGGAATTAAGTTGAACAATTAGAATTTGATTTGTGGTCGGTTCATATAGTTTTCGTTTAACTAAATGGGAAAACATGGTTCATTAGAGAATGTATTTAACTTCCAATGATAAAAATAGTAAGACAATAAGAATGGTTATAAGTTAAATGTTTAACGGTGATTTGAAGATGAAGTAGAATAAGATCAGAACAATGAGAAAGAGAGAAAGCCTGTACATGGATTCTTTATGTTGTCATTATTTTAGTATAAATATTACAAATCCATATAATAAAGGGGACAACACTGTCATTTTAAAAGCCCATAATTCATGATCCTAAAAATTACTTTAAACAGTCTCAAGCAGATAATTTTTCAACGGAAGGGAGATAAAATAACATAAATTCCACATTAAAAGTAATTTGGAGTTTGAATGAATATATAGTAATCAATTGACAAAGTTAGCATGATTTACATCCAATGATCCTATGTCAGTTATAGGAAGCAGCTCAAAGAATTCCTTGACAGGCCTTGCAGGTCCATCTTCATAGTTAATTGAATCATACACTTCTTCAAAAGTGCAGCCTTGAAGACAAATTAAGAAACACACATGTCTAGCATAGTTATAAGTTAAATGTTTAAATGGTTAAAGTTGCCCTAGCATTTTTGTATTGTCAAGCATGGTGAACAAAATGATCTTAGATGTTAAGCAAATATATTTGTATTATCTGGTACATTTGGAGTCAGTAAAAATTGTTAACTTTTTCCTAATAATAATGTAATAACGCAAGAAGTGAACTTACTATCAAAGCTAAATTGTGTAAAAATGCTACAATTCATCTTACAGGAAAAGACAAATCGAGGATATCAGAAAAATATTTATAGATAACTTGGTAAAACTAACAATACTATTCGATCAATTCAATTGTCTAAAAAAGCTTGAGTTAATCTTAAGCCAAAAGATTAAGAGAACATATGAAAAAACTATTTATATATATCTTGCTAAATATAACAACACAATTTATCAGTACGGTATCTTAAAGATGGACTATCTTGCATGATATTGGAAATATAGTTTCAAGATGAAAGAGTTATGGTAAGTTCGTGAAACAAAATTCATTGATAATTTGTGATGACCAGAGAAAAATCTGTTGAGAGCAAAATATTGATCACAAATTTGTAGCTAATGTTTCTACATGAAATGCTAAAACTTTGAACTAAACTTTGTGAATAGGAAGTCTTCACAATGGATCAAATTGTATGATACTCCAACATGCATCAGTGAAGTAAACCTATAAAAATGTTTAACTCAGTCAGCATTCCTTTTTGTATCCAAAATTACAGTCAGTTTTAGTTTGAATGTATGAAATAGAAGTATATAAATAAAATGCATTAGTAAAGTTACCTTACCCTTTATAGGCTTGCCAACTCAGTATCATACTGACTTCCACTGTTTTCAAATATATAGATTCTAGAAAATTTCTTCATAAACTACATTGGTCGTCCTTGTCAAAGCTTTCCTCTGTTCATCATGTATAAAGATCTTAAACCCATCAATTCTCTTGGTCCTTGAAAGAGTTACATAAAGTTGCCCATTAATAAACACTACCTTTGGCAACTACAAACCAACATATTCCAAAGATTTGTTCTTGACTTTTGTTGATAATTGTGGCAAATGACAATACAATAGGAAATTGTCTCATTTATATCTTGAATGGCCATATTGTTTCTCAAGGGTTCATATCCATTATATGTAAAAGTATTTTTTTATTCGGATGTGACACATCCAGTGTCCTTGCTTCAATAAAATGTGAAGCAAGATTAGTGATTCTTAACCTAGTACCATTATAAGGTCCTGTGGACTAGTTTATGTTCCTAACTAGCATAACTGCTACTCCAACTTTTAGAGTTAGTTTATAAGGAGGAAGACCAGAAGAGTTAATTGTGTTAAAAAATTTTGCAGGGTACAATTCATCCATTAAATCCAAGTCTTGACTAGATTGACATATTGAATCTAGACTCAAATATTCAATTGATTCACCAAGTAATAGTGAACAAATGTAATCATTAATTTCATTGATTGTTTCAATAGTTAGCGTCAAACTAGCCTTGTCTATCAAGTATTGTGGACTTGATAAATTATCAAGTAAATTTGGATATGTTGAATTCACTATGGCTTCAAGAAGGTCAGTGAAATCAATTACAAGCAAGTCAGGAGGAATATCTATCTCCACAAATCCATCTTTTTGTTCTCCTACCTTACCATTGCCAACATCAAGTATCCATTTTGAGAATTTTCTCAATTCTTTTTGGTCTTGTGATGGAGAAGCTTGCAACCTCATGTTTATGGTCAAGTAAAACAGTTTGTTGTGGGTCCAAAGTGAAGAAGAATTAATTGCACAATTCACAATTTCAGCTTTAGATCCTTTTAGTATAACTGGTAGGATTTGATGAAAATCCCCTCCCATCACCACATATTTCCCACCAAAAGGGAGGTAAGCATTACTCAAATCAATTATTTGCATAATATCTTTCATTGAATAGTCAAATGCTTTAATACAGTATCATTGTATCATTGAAGCCTCATCCTAAATGATTAATTTCATAACTCTAAGCAAATCTACCAATGGAGAATTTTACTTGATATTGCAAATTGAGTCTTGATGGATTTCTATTGATATTACAAATCTAGAATGAGTTGTCCGACCATTTGGTAATAATGTTGTTACAATGCCACTTGATGTAACTGTAATTACAATCTAGCCCTTAGCTCGAATTGCACATGACAAAGCATTCCATAGAAATGTTTTTCCAGTACCTTTATAACCATATACAAAATAGAACATATCACATGGGGAATTGATGACATTCAAAATAGTATAAAAATGATCTTTTATTTAGATGTCAAAGACAAAATTAACTTTTTAGCTTCTGATTGTAAAGCTACTCTAGCCATATTTAACTCGTCAATTATAAGATATTGAAGCGATTCATGATATCTAGATTTTTAGGGACACATAAGCCTGGATAATCTTGTAAAGTCTTTCCATTTTCGTTCAATATTTTCTCAATTTCAAGAAGTGCAGCATCTTCTTTCTGCTCTTTACTTATAAAGATACCTTTAAAAAACAAAGAATTGTGTTTAGTAAACCAAGCTACTATAATAACATATTAAACATAAGAAAAAAAGTATTATTGGGGAATTACTTAAATAGAAAGGATCTATATTTTCATATCCGACCATTGTTGATTACTGTGAATGATGTAGAATAAATCTTCTGACAAGATTTTACATTTCTTGCTCCAGACATCACGTGGCCTTGATAAGTAATTACTCAACAACATGCTTGCAAAAAGCTTTCATAGAAATGGGCCTGTACCCCTATGTGATGCTTCTTTGATTGCATATATGTATTCTTGATTATCATCAAGAAACCCAAGTGCATAGCAAGCTTTTTTAAAGCTTGGATATATGACATTGTTTAGTGTTATAATTTCTTCAAAAGACCTTGGACTTTTCACTTTGTTCAGTAGAATTATTAAATAATACAACTCTCCAGAAGACGGTGATGCATGATGTAATCTAACCATGCATAATCCTTTTTTCGTTGGCTCCCAAAATCTTTTATTTCGATCATACACATAATGTTCAGGAAATTCCATACATGTTAACTTTCTTGCATTTGGATTATCTACATTGATTCTTGAATTGTTGGTTTGGAATAGACATGTGACAACTGATCCGATGAAGAATATATCACTGACTATTGGTCTGGCAGGTGAAAACTCAACCTTTGAACAGCAAGATATTTGTGGTGTATATTGAATCCAAAAATCCTGTAAGTAGCTTCGCATGTTGAAACATAATGGCAAGCGTAATACTGTTGAATCTCATTAATTATGTCACTTCCCTGCTTTGAAGGATCATTTTGATATAGAGTTGCAATTACTTTATCACTACCTTTGCTAATGTCCATAAATAAGTACTTTATTGCCCTTGATTAATTTGTCTTCTCTACATTTATATGGGCTTGAAACATCAAAAGCAGTTAAAGATTGTATGGGATCACATAATTGTTGTCTAAAAATGTACCATTTTTCTCTACCTACCTTCCATTGTCTCTCCTTCTATATGTAGCATAACCATTTTTATCAACTTTTGTCTCCGTGACAAACTTCTATGGGAAGTATTTGTTGCATTTGTTTTTTTTTTCATGGAAGGAGATTTAAGGTTGCTTTGTTCAAAAGGACCATACATCTTGTATGTCTTGACAAGATTATATAGTAATGGTTCAGTTTTTTCATTTGGTACCTCAACTAAAATAAACTTGTCAACTTATTCACGTGTCTTGATTTTGTTCAGTTTAGCTAAAAACAACAATATATAAACCTATGGCAACCCTCTTTTTTGGAACTCAATTGTGTGGATTTTTTGTAATTGCAATAGAAATACAAAAGTATGTAATAAGTCAACTTAATATTTATAATAATTGAATATGATAGAATAATCCAAGTAAGGTTAATTATCAATATGAATAACATCATAAATTAAATTGGTCACAAACTTTATTTGTAAAGATGTGTGGATATGTTTATTGTGATAAAGTTGAAGTATCAAAATATATCAACATGTCCTAAACTATAATTTCAAATCAATTTTGCAACAACTCAAGTTGTCTATATAAAAAAGCTTAGTAAAATTTGTAAATTTTACTTATATGCTATACATGAATTGCTATAAATGAATAAACAATTACTTGCACGAATTGTGCCAAATTTTTTTTTTCCTTTACAACTTCAAGTAATTGCTTAAGTTTCATTTCAAAGACTCTTGTCAAAGCTTCTGGATGGTTAGAAGGCATTCTGGATGTTCCTTATGATACCTCTTGATTTCAAACCATGTAGGGTTGCAAGTAAAGGTTAGGAAAACATTTGAGTATCCTGCCCATCTATAAATTACCATTGCATCTTGGTAGTTTTGAATTAGATATCTAGCACCTCTAGTAAAGATCATGGAAGGATAACCCTCTTTCAAACAAAAGCAACATTAATATCACCCCTTAATACAACTTCACTAATCCCTTGATACATATCCGCATGCAACTCTTTTTGATGATACATTATCCATTGAAGTCTGTCAACTTCCATCATAGTATACCCATCCACAATGAATTGCTGGAATAGTTTTCTTGATGCAACACAAATATTTTAGTCTTCCTTAACATGAGCATATAAACAAGATACTCTCTAATTGTGAGTCTTGTCTTCTTATCTCTTTCAAGTGTTGATTCTCTATGTTTGATATCTTGCCTATAGCCATCTTCTCCCTAAGGAAATAACAATGGATATTGAATTGGAAGATATGATGAGTGAGTTTCACTTATCCGCTTTAATTGGCCTATTCTCTTCTCAACAATGATATCTTTTGGATGATAAGATTCCTCAAAGTCACCAATAACTAATGCAATGACCTTGGATGATAAAGTAAGTTATAAACATGGCCATCTATATCACTTTTAACTAATAAAACAAGTGTCACTTCTAAATTATTATCTGCTTGCAACATGCTTGATGCTAGTCGATATTGTTTCACATAAATGTTGACTTCATTGAGTTCATTCATGATATTAGTCACAATGATAGGATCAATGTTACTTTATTGGTTTAATTATAAAAAATTAGTTCTTATGTGAAATTAATTATTAATTAACAGGTAATAAATCAATGTAGTTGAAATGCAATTATTTGTAAACTTGATAGTAGAAATCCTATTCTAAACTTTATTATCTGTATCATATATATAAAATTGAGAGTAAACTGAATGTTTTCCTTCAGGTGGCAAGAGACTCCCTATCTTGTGATAATTTTGACCCAATAAGACAAAGCAATATAGCCCTTGTCCATAATTAATTGAGTAATCAATTTGTCCCCCCATTGATGTGAATGAGAACATGTTATTGTATGACCTTATGTTTGCAATGAAATTTTTAGATTCAAAGGAACATATATTGAAATACAGATTGTATAAATATGGTGGAGGCAGGTGCATTGGTGGTAATTAAACTTTTCCATTTCCACAGCATAAGGAAAAGTGCATTCGTTCATAAACTCTTTCATTATACCATATTTGTGCCTCGCAATAATTGCACTCATGGATTGGATCACCTAAATCTAGGTAACCTAAACATAAAACCAAAAAAAAAGGCAAAAATATGTATAACCACCCTAAACTTTAGATCATTAGGATATAACCCCCTGTCTTTGAAAGCTTAAAAATCACGCCTTCATCTTTTAGATTTTAACCATTAATCCCTTGCTATTAAAATGGATGTTACATTTAATGAAGTATATGCCATGTCAAACTAATCAAGATTACTTGGCAAATGACATGGAATGTTTGATATTTTATTAACTTAAAACACATAGCTTCATTAAGGGTAGTTTTGTCACTCTACCATTAAGGGCTCCCTGCTTGCCGTCTGCTTCACTTCACAACATCTCCCTCTTCATGGCGTCTTCTTATCTCATGACGACATCACTTTTTCCTTCAACAATCATAGGAATGATAGATTGGAAGTGAGATAGCACGACATAGATAGAAAGGCCGGTGACATGAAGAGAATGAAGGAATTGAGAGAACATCTGGTATGTTGATTCGATTGAGTTTTTTTGTTTTGTTTGAATCCAAAATTTTATGATCCTCTTCTTCTACAGTTTTTAGGTTTAAATTTTATGGATTGTAGTTCTTTATTGTCGAATTTGATTATGAAATCTTGAAATCTAAGTTGAAATTGATATCTTCTTTTTTATTAGTTCCATTCCCACTAAATTGAAATCTTATAATCGAATTTGATTATGAAATTTTATATGAGTTAAAATTGGGGTGTGAAATTTTTAGTTCCATTTCCACTTAGTTGAAATCTTATAATCGAATTTGATTATATATTTGGTGTATAAATTTTTATTAGTTCCATAGCCACTAATTTGAGATTCAATCACTAGTTGATATATAAATGGTCTACGTTGAATTTGGCATATGCAATCTCAATGTATTTTCAATGTGAGTTCAAATTTCCATCTATAATCTAAATTGATAAATGCTCATTATATGTAAATGAAGGAATCAAATATTTCTTTTCCAAATCATTGAATAATTTTATTAGCATATGGAAATTGCATTTTTCTTCTTCATCTAAGGCATCATTTTCTTGAAATTGTTTTTCTGTTTTGAGCACAATTAAATATGAAATTTCATAACTTGAATTGACTTTGATGATTTATTAACCCATGATTAACTTTATTTTCTGGTTAACTTTGAAAAAGAGAGGCTCAGTAGCATTCTTGTTTGTATATAGATAATACATGAAGGTAAATATTGGATAAGAAAATACTTCAAGTTTTAAACCAAAAGTGCTTAGTATGGTTATATTTGTGGGTAAAAATATTGATGTCTCGAAATAATGTTTTGTATTGTTGATATTGGACAGATTAAGAAGTTTAGGCCTCAACTCGTTGGTCTTAGAAATGAGTCCCTTTTGATGAACTCACAAAGGTTTTGTTTGATTGTAACCACAAACTTGAGATAATCCCTAGAGAATGAGTCATTGAAATTTGGATGTTAGTCTTAGAAATTTCACTGAAGGCGACCAAATGAAAGTATCAAGCTCAAGTGTCTCCATCTCTTGTTCTTTCTTGAATGCCATAGATGATTGATACACATTGGGGCCATGGAGAAGAGAAGTGAAGATGCAACAATAAGTCTTTATTGTTGATTTACATTGCATCACTGAAAAATTTTATAGTAATAATATTGATGTGGCACTATTAAACTGATATATTGATGTATTGTAATGAGAAGACCAATTGAGTTGAAATAAAAAGCCTTATAGTTGTTATTTGGTTTCTTTAGACTTTATTGTAAAGAGAATCTCAATTGAGTTGAAATTAGAGAGATTATTCTCAAGTTCCTACGATGTAGACTTAGTCTTTTTTCCTAGATGCTTGTTATCTTTGATTTCAATTAGTTAAGAAAAAAAATTCCAAAAATTATATAATGTTGTTCTTTTCTTTTTTAGTGGAAGAGCAAAACTATTATCTAATTGACACCCAAATGGACAAAGAACCTTCTCCTAAATGCTGACTACCATGATGTGAGGACTTATATGCTGCCTCACAAGGAAAAAGCATCCAACAATAATAACAATTCTACTTACTACCAACATTAACAAATTTGTACTAAATCATATTAACATAAATCTAAACTATATCATACAAAAAAAGGTTCCGACAATATTAAGGATTCTATATTTCATAGAAAGGAAAAGAACAAATAATAATAGAGATAAAAAGATCTCTCAATAGATTTTCTTTGTTCTATCTTTAAAATAAAAATTTCAACTTCAACATGTATTCACCAAATTTGAAGTATAGAATTAGAATTGTAATTTTCCCCGTCCTGCAAAGTCCAAACTCAATTATACCAGTTTCAATAAAAGAAAACTAAATGATATTAGTCCAAAAACAGGATGTGAACTAAAAAGAAATTATTGATAAAATTTGTAAGTGCAGTAAATTTGATAATAGATCATGAACATAATAAGAACGAGTGTAAATGTAACACGTGAACATGTCAATAATCAAAGTGGATATACAAGTTATGAGACCAAGTAGACAAAACCTATTAAACCAATTCATATATGTCGATTTGCCCATAGGGAAGTACCTGAATGTTTTCATTTATCTATTAAGAGACTTGAGCATGTGGAGGTTGGCTTCCTTACATGAATGACAAATAAATATTCATTACATTGCATATGTCACTACAGTAGAAAAAAAATCACAAAGTAAACACAAAACAAACTGTAGGATTATTCTCTATTTGATTAGATTTATGTGGAGCATTCTTCTTCAATTTCTTCTTATACACCCTTTTGTTGGGATTAAATGGATTTTTGCAACCACATGCATTATGACCCATTGCCCCACAATTACCACACTTCATTGTAGCCCCCTTCTTGCTTATCTTAGAGGGGTTTTGTGGTTCATCTGAACCCATTTTTCTAGCTTTTTTGGGCCTACTAGGTGCCTTGTTATACTTTGGTGGTACCAAAGGTTTTACAGTTGATACTGGTCAATGCTTCATTAGGTACTGCACCTATGACGAATTCATATGCTTTCATAAAGTACTCCTTGCTATAATAGTAAACAACATAATCTTTAGGTACTCACCTCATTCGATAAATAACAGCCATGACATGTCCACATGGTATGCCAATCAAGTCCCATGCATTACATATACATGTCACCAAGTTAAGATCCACCACCTCCTTTTTCCATGGGCTCTCCACCTCAAACCTTCCATCTCTTGTCATGCAGCAAATGTAATTATTGGAATCATTCTTTGATTTTTGAAGCTTTTCCATTATTTGAGGACATATTGTTCCTTGATAACGCTCCATGCCCTCTTTTTTGGCAACTATTCTTTTCATTAACATCCTTCTAATTATCTCACACATGGTGATTATTGGGTTGTCTCTTGCAGCTAATATGAAGGAGTTAAATGTCTCTGCAATGTTGTTTTGCACAATGTCACACTTGGCTGTCCCTTGGAATGCGTGCTTACTCCACAGCCCAGGGTCATACTTGTCCAACCAATTAGCAGCATTAGCATCAAGTTCGTGCAAGCATTTCATGTGATAATTGAACTCATGCTAGGTTGTTGCCCTACATGCATTCCGAAGCTCATTTTTAAGGTTTTTACCCTTATATTTCAACCTAAAGTTGGCATATAAATGCCTAACACAAAACCTATGCTCACATTCTATTGCCTTGAGTACCTCTTGCAACCCCTGCAAAAATGATATTGTTAATGTCTTTGAAAACTCAATTAATGAAAATACAATTATGAGAAACTTAATTTACCTTTTACATGTCTAACATCACAGCCCATCCCTTATCTTGGCAAGAATTAATGTCTTCTAATAAATAATGATAAGAACCAACTCTAATTATCCTTGCACTCTAATTCCACAATGGCATATGCAATGGGAAACATGTTCTCATTTGCATCATTCCCAACTGCAGATAAAAGGTGCCCTCCAAAACTTTCTTTCAAAAAGCAGCCATCCACACAAATAATTAGTCTACACACCATTACAAAGCCCTCTTTACAAGCACCAAGACACATATACAATTTTTTAAATTGAGACCTTTGTGCCTTGACCATCATCTTACTTCCCAAATTAAATTTCATGATTGCTCCACAATAACCATATATCTTAGCAAATTACTCTGCATCACAACCCTCAAGTATCTCAAATGCCATTCTCTTTGCTCAGTATGCTTTAAACATAGAAATTTTAACATTATGATCCCTTTGAACCTAGTTTGCAAAGGCCATTATATTCCAATTTGGTTGATCTCTAATATGTGCAATGTACTTCTCAAACAGCCAAGCTACATTCACCCATTTATTTTCCCTCACTCAACCGCAATTATGCTCCTTCCCATGAAATATCTTGATTTGAAATGCATCTCCATTGTGAGTCCTTGACACATGTATGACCCATCCATAATTATACTTGCACTTCACCCTAATTCATGATGCCCCATTTTTCATGTACATGAATTCAACATCATTCTCAATGGCATATTGCTTCAAAGCCTGCCTATATACTTTGAAGTTGGAAAACCTCATACCAAGTTAAAGATTGATAGGTCCCTTAAATTCTGTCTTCTCATTAAACTCTAAATGTGATTATTCTCTTTTTAGTTGGACTTTATCATCTGACCCATCAAGGCTCACCAACTTATCACTATCATCATAGTCTGAATGCACCTCTCTATACCAACTTGAAGATTGATAGGTCTCTTAAAGTCTGTCTTCTTATTGAACTCTATATGTGATTGTTCTCTTCTTAGTTGGACTTCATCATTTGATCCATCAAGGCTCACCAACTCATCACTATCATCATAGTCTGAATGTACCTCTCCATTCTAATGGGACCCATAATCAATTTGCTCAATGGGATCAAATATGACATTATTTGCATTTGGTTCACTTCGCTCACCAATTTCAGCATTTTCAAAGAATAAATCTGGCTACTTAGCATCACTATCAGGAAATTCACAACCAATCATATCAATATCAACATTTGACTCATCCTCAACCCTTAAATTTTCTTATGTTTCACCCCTCTTCTCATAATGAATTCTTTGCTTCTCTTGGATACAAGATACTAACATTGTGCTCAACATAAATTTCTAAAGTCTTGCATTGTTTAGATTCCAACTTCATAAATATTTTCATTATTTCATTGTCTCCTTTAAGAGGAATAATTTGTGTCATGTCTTCATCTCCAAACTTGAACCAAATATTGGAGTAGTTTCCATATCCTGAAGTCTCCAATAAGTGTGTTATCTCAAAAAAATGAAGTCTATATCATAATCTCTATATACTGTAACAACCCCTCCCACATAGACCAAGCATGGCATAAGAATAAATTTTTCTCCATGGTGAACCTCTAAGCTTATTGTCGACATTTTCAATGAGCTCACATAAATTACAAAAATATCCTTCTCAGCTACTATTATGGCACATATCATTTAATCTTAAAAAATCATATTAATATAATTGTAAACTTATTTCAGTGGTCTATATTTTTGTTCTATTATACATATATGTGCTTGTGTGTGTGTCGCAAAAGGGATGGATTTCATTAAGGATCTTTTGTTTTCACTTGTACACAAAACATATGCAACTATTAATTTGATATACTTTGAAGTGATGAGAGAAGCACAAATCGAATACAATAATCATATGAAAGGATAAGATTTGAAGTAGTTGTTGAATTAAGTGTTTTGATTATTCCAAACAACCGGAGCTTGGAAGGAAGATATCAAAGGAATATAAGAAATTTCAAGTGAAGAAATCCAGGAAGAAATGAGTGCAAGATTAATTTGTAGGATTTCTCACAATGTTCACAGAGTAAAAGGCTTTGATCTTGCACCTACTGGTTTTAAATCAGTGTTTTTCAACAATCTTATATTAACTTATGATAAATTTGAAAAATACTTACTAACAGACAAATTTTGAACTATTAAACTTCATATATTTCTATGAAAATTTAAACTTTGATAACTAAAATTTAAAGTTGTAGAGATGTTGCCTTTGATAGATGAATTTCAGACTATTGAAATTTGAATTTCGAGTTGAGCATAATTTATGAAAAATAAAAAATTCGTCTAAAACTATGTCAAAGTTCATATGAAATTAGAGTGAAAAAAGAGTTCAAAGTCAGTACCTTTGATAGACGAATTTTGGTTTTGGAAATTCAAATTTTGGAATGAAAACATATACGTCTGATAAGAGGTTTCCATGACAGACAAACTTTGAAGAAGGCATATAGTTAACTAGTGAATATTGGATACTAGCTATGCAAGATGAACTTATTCAGTTTGAAAGAAATCAAGTTTGAGATTTAGTGCCCAAACCCAAAGATCACCCAATTATTGGGACTAAATGAGTATTTAGAAACAAACTTGATGAATCAGGAACAATTATCAGAAACAAAGTTAGATTAGTGGTCAAATGATATAATCAGGAAGAAGGCATAGATTATAAGGAAACTTTTATACCAGTTGCAAGGTTGAAAGCAATAAGATTCCTCTTAACCTATGCATGTATGAAAAACATAATGCTATATCAAATGAATATAAAGAGTGCTTTTTTGAATGGATATATCATGGAAGAAGTTTATATTGATCAACCTTCAAGTTTTGAGGATTCAACAAAGCCAAACTATGTTTATAAACTGAAGAAAGCTCTTTATGGCTTAAAACAAGCTCATAGAGCATGGTATGAAAGGCTAAGTAATTTTCTAACTAAAAAGGAACTTAATAAATGAAAAGTAGATACAACATTGTTTACTAAGAAAGAGAACAAAGACCTACTTATTGTTCAAATTTATATTGATGATATTATATTTTGTGTTACTAATGAATCTTTTTGCAAGAATTTCTCTAAGCTAATGCAAAGTGAATTTAAAATGTCAATGATGGGTGAGTTCAACTTCTTCCTTGGACTGCAAATTAAACAATGTGATGATGACATCTTCTTCAATCAATCATAATATCTGAAGAAACTGCTGAAAAAGTTTGGAATGGAAAACACCAGATCAATGGGGACTCTTATGGCTACTGCAACAAAATTTGATATGGATGAGGGAGGAAAACCCTTTGACATAACTCAGTATAAGAGAATGATTTGCTCCCTGCTATACCTAACAATTAGTAGACTTGACATTATGTTCAGTGTCTATATATGTGCAAGGTTCCAATCATGTCCTAAAGAGTTCCATGCAACAACTGTGAAAACAATTTTCAGATGTCCAAAAGGCAATGGAAAAGAGCTCATGGGATACACTTATGCTGACTTTGCTGAATCCAAAACTAATAGAAAAAGTACAAGTGAAACGTGTCAGTTTCTTAGAGGATCCTAGTTTCATAATTTAGCAAGAAGCAGAACAGTGTGGCTCTCTCCACAGCAAAAGTTGAATATATTGTAGCAGGCAGCTGTTGTGCTCAGATCCTTTGGATGGAGCAGCAACTTGAAGATCTTGAGATTGAGATTAAGGAGATACCAATAAAATGTGATAATCAAAATGTTGTCAATATCATAAAGAATCCAGTCATATATTCAAGGACAATGCAAATTGAAGTAAGACATCAGTTCATAAAGGATCATGTTTTGAAAGAAGATATCAAATTGGAATACATCCCTACTGAAGATCAAATTCTAGACATTCTGACTAAACCACTTATAGAAGATAGACACTGCAAAATCAAAAGAGATTTGGGAATGGTAAATCCCAATGAATTGTAAGTAAGCATCTAATTAAATCTATTTAAAGTTTCTCACATTAAATTGATACTAACTTTAGCATTGGAGTGTGTTTGAGATGTTTTGCAGGTACTTCACATGAGTCTAGATGATAGTAAACTAGTTTACTGGAGTTAATTAGATTTGTACAATCAAAAGATGCTAAAGGAAAGTTGAAAATTTGAACTTTCAGTCCATATTTGTAAGTTCAAAAATCAGAAATTCGCATTTTAAAAGCTATTAGATGAATTTCCATGTTGAATTGTGTTTTTAAATGAATTGGTATGCTCAATATTCAAACTTAGATACTTATCAGATGAATTTTAGTAGCTTCCACACTGTTACAATACTTTTATATCCCTTGAAATTTATCTATTGACTACTGGAAATTTGAATTTCTATACTACATTTGAATGTTAACTTTGCTCAAAATACTCTTTATGCGAATTTCATCATCTTAAAATATGCATTTTAGAGACTCTTTACAAAATTGTGAAATTCAAATTTTTGAATCACTAAATTTATCTGTTGAAGCATGCTTTCATGTCAAGTCTCTGTAAGATGAACTTTCAAAATGAAATTTGTTTGTTACTTTTCTTATTCATATTTGTTCAATGCTTGGCTCTTCAAAATTTGAACTTTGGTGATTCAAAGTTCGTTTGTTGATGCTTGTTGCTTGAACTTAGCTTCTGTTAGACGAACTTCATGAAGAAAATTTGTCTGTTAGAAAGCCTCCTTGTGTTGGTTAACTAGTAACTGCTCGAAATTTAAATTTTAACCCCTCAAAATTTATCTGTTGAACGGTTACAAAAGTTAAAATGAAGGGTCTCACTCTGAACAAACGTAACCCTATTTGTCTCTCTCCCAAGTCTATTCACTTTCTTTCTTAATTTCTCATCAATTCCATTCACAAATCTTCATTTCCCATCATTTAATTTTGCACCTTATAAACCCATTCCTTGCATCTTTCTATAACATTCACTCACGAGAATGGCAAGGGTTAAGAATCCAGAAGTTAGTAAAGAAGAGTCTAGACCAAAGAGGGTAGTCAAGTCTCAATATGCCTCAAAAAGAGGTGAAACTCAAAAAAGGAAAGGTGAATCCAGCAAGGGAATTCCATCTAAAAAACAAAAAATCACTCCCAAAGCATATTTGAAGAAACCTATACCTGTTGCCCTTGCTGCTCTTACTTCTTCTTCTTCTTCTTCCAGTACTGAGTTAGAGGAATACCAGTTAACCACAAAGCCATTGTGGAGTAATGTTCATATCCTGGAAGAGTATACCACCAAGTTTATCAGTAAGAAGGTAATCAAACACTGTAAAAATATGGAAGAATTTCTTATTTCCAACAATTTTGATGCTGGGCTATAGATGATAAGATATAAGAACTTGTTAGAAATGAAGGAAAGATATGATGATAAGGTTGTCAAAACATGGTATGTTGCTCTAATATACAATAACAAAAAGGAGAAATGGGAGGTAAATATGAGGTCTAGAACTATCTGGCTGTCTAATGAAACTTTCAATGAAGTACTGGAAATCCTTGGGTAAGATGGCCTAAAAATTAACATCACCACCTTAAAGTCTATGGATGAGGATGAAACTACAAATGAGGAAGGTGGTCCTTTCTTAAATTACAAAAAAAGTACAGTACTGAATACCTTGTTTAAAAGACATGAGAATATGCCTTCTCTGAGTTTGCTGAAGCCCTCTAATCTTAGTGCTTAAGTCAGGATCTTATACTATATTGTGTCTATGATCATATTCAACAAAGGAGAAAGTTTGAATTCGATCACAAGGGCTGAAGCACATGTGATGATTGCACTCATGTGTGGTAAGCTGATTAATATGGGTCATATCATCCTTCAATGCATGATCAAAGCAAGAGATCAAAAGAAAGATTCCACTTTGCCCTTTGCCTCCATCATCTCTAAAATACTTCAGTATGCTAGAATTTAACACCTGGAGAAAGGGAAAGGCAAGCCCACTGAAGTTTTCAAAGAGGAAGAATTGCAAAGGATGAGAATTGAGAGAAAAGATGACAGGTAGATTGGAAAAGGAGTTGGGAAGTCAGAAGACATGTTCTTTGAGGAAGGTGACTCTCAATAGTAAGTAGGAACCTCTGAGACTGCTCCACCCTCACAGCCTTCTTAGTCTGTTTCTCCTCTCTCAGCCCACTTAGACACCTCTGTTATCCACTCCTTCCACTTGGGCAAAGCCAACCAAGATCACTAAGTTGTATGACAGCCTATCTACACTCATGTTGAGCATTAGAGATGAGCAAAATGCCAAGTTTGCTCACCTCCAAGATCATATATTTTAATTGGCCAAAAATATGAAAGTGATTGCTGATGTGTACGAGGACATCAGAAATGATATCCCCTCTGCATTAGTTCCACCTTAACTAGGATCCTCTAAGCCTACCAAGTCTCCTACTCCTGAAACTCTAAGCCCATTTGAGCTAGCCTCTCCTGAGCCTACTCCTACTGAACACGTTGCTATTGAGGCTACTGGAACTTTGGCCACTCTACAGGCCTCCAGTAATGAGATAAGCCTTGGTCCCTTTTGGACTATGGCATAGAGGACAAGGGTTCTCAAGAAGCAAGTTCCCACGAGCCTATTGTAGAAAATACTCAGGAGTCAATTCTGTCACTCCAAGAATCTGAGCAAATGGAAAAGCTTGTTACAGCTATCACCTCTGCTTTTATTATTCAAGCTGCTCTAAATGAGGACAGAAGTCTTGTGCCTTACATGGATATTGTAGCCATTGCATATAATACCATTGTGTAAGCTCAAAACTAAAGACTTGATGAGATGTTTCCCCCTCCTGCTCCTTAACCTTTATCTCCTCACTTTGGCATGTCTATAGCACAAAGGGTTAGATTTGCCAACCTTAAGAGGAAATTCAAGAAATAATTGAAGATGTTAAGGATAACCTGCCTGTCACACCATCTTCTGTACCTCTTCCTCAGCTTAATCCTGATTTGCCTTTTGTCCCTGTTCCTCTGCATGCAATTTTAGTGTCTAAGATACCTCCTCCTACTGTACACACTCAAGTCCCTAATGATGCCAAAAAGGGGGAGAAGAAATATGAGCAAACTAGGACATTCTGGGAGCACCTACAGTAAAAAATCCAAGCCCAAGAAGAAATGATTAGATCTTAAGGTTGCTTGGATTTACTTGTTTATGTTTGTTGTATCTCTTGTAATGTAATATCTATCTTGCTTTGAAATTCTATGTTTGCAATGCCATATCTTTGTACTGAACCTTTAATGAATTAATACAATAAGATTTTCTATCTCCCTCTTGATCTGCTGTATATGCTGCACTTATCTTTGAACTTTAATGCATATATTGAGGGGGAGCTCTTAGAAGGCAAACCCAAGTCCTAATTCAATTTGCAAATTGTTTTGTCATCATAAAAAATGGGGAGAATGTTGAATTAAGTGTTTTGATGATTCCACCGGAGCTTAGAAGGAAGATATCAAAAGAGCACAAGAAATCTCAAGGAAAGAAATCCAGGAAGAAATGAGTATAAGATTAATTTATAAGATTTCTCACAGTATTCACAGAGTAAAAGGCTTTGATTTTACACCTGCTGGTTTTAAATAAGTTTTTTTTCAACAATCATTTGTTAACTTATGATAAATTTAAAAAATACTCACTAATAGACGAATTTTGAACTATTAAACTTCATATATTTCTATGAAAATTTGAATTTTGATAACTGAAATTCGAAGTTATAGAGATGTTACCTCTGACAAATGAATTTTAGACTATTGAAATTTAAATTTTGAGTCGAGCATAATTTGTGAAAAATGAAAAATTCGTCTAAAGTCTTGTCAAAGTTCATCTGAAATTAGAGTGAAAAAAGAGTTCAAAGTCAGTACCTTTAACGGACAAATTTTTCTTTTGAAAATTCAAACTTTGGAATAAAAATGTAAAGGTCTGATTAGATGTCCTTCTAACAGACAAATTTTGGTTTTCAAAATTCAAACTTTGGAATTAAAATATAAAGGTCTGATTAGATGTCCTTCTGACAAATGAACTTTGGTTTTGGAAATTCAAACTTTGGAATGAAAATGTATACATTTGATAAGAGGTCTCTCTGATAGGCAAACTTTGAAGGCTCAAAATTCAAATTTCAAAAAGAAGAACTTTTGTGCTATATTAAGTTGCTCATTGACAGACGAATTTTAGACCCCCAAAATTTGAATTTTGAGTGTACTGTAGTAATATGAAATAACTGTTCACACTTATTAGAAGCACTTTAAACTTGAAAATTCATATGTTCTAACTTGGGAAATATTTGTCAATGTCAAAATTTGAATTTCACCTTTGAACAGACGAACTTTGAAGTTCAACGTCAAAATCTTTAACTTATGGTCTCTATGAAATTCGTCTGTTGACACCTCAAAATTCAAAATTTAGATGTCAGACGCATTAAATGTTGTCAGTAAATAGCTAGTTTTGCAAAGTAACTGTTGGATAACGTCTTTAACAACTAGATCTTATCTCTAACGTATAGTTAAGACATAAATCTATAAATAGAATTTCATTTGAAGTTGTGGGTAATAATTTTATGTCACATTTACTAAAACCCTGCCAAAATCATTAGACAAAGCTTTCAACTCTTTCACATTTCATTTATTGTACTTCAACTATTAAACATACTTTATATTAGAAAGTTTCTCTTAGTGTAAACAATCTTATCTGCATCTGGAAGAAAGATTTTCTTGTTTGATTTCATAAGGGATTTGGAAAGTACTTAGATAGAGTACAGACTGAGAATCTGTAAATTCTTAGAATAAAGCACAAGGTTGTACTATAGTATTACAAAAAGCCCACTGAATTCTTGTAAGATAGCAGAAAATTTTAAGTGATTATTTGAGGACTGGACATAGGTCAAGAGGAAGAGACCGAACTAGAATAAATCTCTGTGTCTTTCTCCTTTTACCTTGCTTACTGCTATATTACATTCTGCACTATGTTTTTCTACAACTTTTGCTTTCACTACTCTTTTATAATTTTGCAAAAAAATTTAAACTTCCTAATTTATTCCCCTTTTAGGAAGCTAGCAGACTTAACAGTAGTGAAAGAATACGAGGAAAAGCATGGTAAGGTAGTGTTTAACTAAGCTTTTGTGCAAAACGATCTTTAAAGATAAAGATTTGAGAGGAATGCCCACTAAAGATGTTTCTTTGCGAAATAAAAAGTACGATGCTATGTGTTTTATGATGAAAATCATTTTCTACAAAATTAATGTGAAAAAGATAACAGCATGCATAATTGTTACAAGATGATGCATTTGTGCTAAATTCCCATTAAAATGTTGACTAGGAGATAATTGCTTTTGAAATGATGTAGTCTAAACTTGATATTAGATCACCCAACATAGAAATAGGAAGATGTCGTCAAGAACTAAGCAAGGGAGAGAAAGATGAAGATATCGTTGAAGAGATATAGGACGGAGAAGTAAGAGAAGAGAACTATTATTTTAGAATGACAAAATCACCCCCTAACTGAAGCTATACGTCTTTTGTGAGGATAATTAGATAAAAAATTAATATTCTCAAAATTCCATGTCATTTGCTTTTAAGTGTTTTTATTAGGCTAATGTGGCAAAAATTATTAGACTTAACAGCTATATTTAGTGGTAGGGGGTTTATGATAAAAAAATTAAAAGGTTAGGGTGTTAATTTTAAGCTTTTAAAGTTAAGGAGGTTATATACAATTGACTTAAAGATCGAGGGACTTATATGTATTTTTGCCAAAAAAAAAAGAAAATGTCATTAAATATAGATACATAATCTACGTATACTCTTTTATTGATTATTTTGGAAGTGAATTTGTTTTAATGAATCATCACCTATTTGATATGTGTTGTTGCAATTATTTAGATCATTGGAGTCAGAGCCATTATACATGTTTGTAGCTATAAACATCTCATCATCTAACATGTCTGGAAAGTTAAATGCTATTTAAAATGAGAATAGTTCATCCCACAAAAGAAGGCAATTTTAAATAGAATTTCTTTTACAATACTTGGATATCTACAAGTCTACATTCATTTTGTGTGGAAGCCTCTAATTCTCTATCATTCAAATCCATGCTTTGTCGTTGATCTATATCATTTAAACATATAAGATACATTACACTAAGGAGCATACGTAAACTTGACTAACATAATATCAGTAGTAATAGTATGTACCAGATTGATGTGTTTCATGAAACCTTGCATCTAAGCTCTGACACATTCACTCTTCCAAGTGCACTCTCACAAATCACAATATGTGAGTTGATATTACCTACAAAAACAAATCATTCACTACTGGCATCTGAAAGAGATTGTGTATTTTTTTATCAACTAATAAGAATAGTAGAAAAAAATAGATATAACTACAAGTTACCATGGTGGACAACATTATCCATACTTGTGGTAGTAGGTCCATGGTGGTCATTAAATTCTTCTTGTGGTCCTTCATCTACACATGTTATATGTCATATCTCATATTTGGACATTTTTTCTATGAATATTGCTTCATTTGGAATAAGAAAGAAGATTATTGAGAACTTGAACCAATTAGAAACCTTAAAATTGTAAAATTCATCTTTATGCATTGTTTATTTATGTGTCCAATAAACTTTGAAAAATTATAACTAAACTATGATTCAAGTCTCTAAAAACCATTCACATCTTGAACTTCATGAGAAAAATATAAAACTAGAAATTGGACATATCAATTAGTACAGTTTATTAGTCCAAATTTACTGTTTATTTTCTACTTCCAGTTTCTATCAAGATTTTGACCTATAAATTTAAAAATTCATATCTCAAAATTCATAAGGCTGTTTTGAGCTTTCTTTACATCATTTGAAAGTCTTGCATGTCTACTTTCTAAATATATTTATTTTGTACATTTATTTCATATGTACAGAACAGAACATCATTATAAACCATCAGGAGTCAGAATATAATTTTTACTATAATAGTTTTTAACAAAACATGTACATCTTTCATGCTATAGCTCTAAATACATTCAAATAAGTGGTATACATAGATTTATCCAACCATGTCAACCACTAAATGTTTGGAGTATTGCATGATTTTATATATCCTTTCAAATATAGACAATGTTTATAGTAAATTTGTAGTTTTTCTGTAAATATTCAGTTTTAACTCTTAACTTCTTTAAGCAATAACCTACATCATATTTAGCCAATTCATACATACTTTGTCTTGGCTTAAAACTTAACATATCATCTAACTATAGGAATCATACTTTGATTCATTTCTCTTAACATTATGTACTTGAACATTTTTTAACATTAACATATCATAATCTTTCAATAAAATGGAATATTCATAACTTTTCAAACTTAACTTCATTTCATACTTAAACATCATCTCGCATAATTTCCTATACATCATATAGGATCATAATACATCATTTATATATAATCATAACATAATACCTAAAGCATGCTTCATCATTAAAACATTATCATAATATAATCTTTAACTTGCTTTCTCATCATTTTTTTCTTCCTTTGCTTCCCTCCACTGCCTTTCCATCACCTAGCATGATTAGTACTTGGGATGATGAGATTGATATTTCAGTAGTATACTTGTACATGCAATTTTATCATCACACTGCATTGAAATACTCATAGCATTGAACAATTTATTAACAAAATGCATAAAAATACCTTGTTGACTAGAAAAATTTTGGCAGTATAACAACTTACAAATATGATATTCTAGGTAAAGCCCTCATTACATAAATAGCCACTCACTCAAGAAAATATTTATTGCAACAATACAACAATATATTCATCTCATAAAACATAATTATGCAATAACATAAAAGTAAAACAAGTTATACTATCTTGGAGCTTTAACCTTTACACTTTAACTTGGATTCCACTTGCTTGAATCTTCTCCCAATCACCTCCTTGCCATTTCTTAAGCCTAAAAATGACATTAAAACCATGTTAAGTCATCCTATTCTTAATGAACTCGTTTAACGTTCACTTGAAGCTTAACTTTTCCTATTTTGCATACTAACTTTTTCTCTTAAACTCTTGACCTTTTTAGACTAATTTGGACCCTAAGAATTCATTAGAATAATTAGAATCATCAAATTCCAATCCTAAGGTCACTTTTCCCCTTGGCCAAATCATATAGCCTAAAAATTTATATTTCTTGTCTTTAGTTTAATCAGATCAAAGAACACAACAGAAATAATTCCAGTGTTATCGGCCACAGAGTAATGTACTATAAATCTAAATTGTCAAAGAAATATATAAGAAATTGGAGAACAACAACACAACATCATAATATGATTCAAAAGTTGTAGAGAAACATTCAAACTTGGCTTCAATTTCTAGATTATCCTTTTGACAAGCATGATGTCTAGGTACTGCCTTTTGAGTTATCTTGGGCTTGCTAAAACAAATAGTACACCCATCATATGACCAGCCATTTGATGTTTCTAATTTTAATACTATTACTAAAATTACACAAGAGAGATTCTAGTACAAAATAAACCAAAGTTAGATAAGTTGTTTTAGTGACATAATGAACAGGATGAGCAAGTTACAGGACATTAGCTATAAAGTACATACTCTACTACACTTAAGGACATCAGCTATCTTGATCCTTGTTGGAAAATAGACAAGCTCAGTTGTGGATGTTGTAGATGAGTAAGTTTCATATGATTGGTTGAAGCTTCCTATGGTATGTGTGAAACTCTGGCTATTAGATAAGTTCTCATTGGGCAGCCTAATCATTAAATGAAGAACAATACAATGTGAATATTCTATAATAGTTAATCAGATTATACCAAGCATGTTTTGGTTAATACAAATTCCTTACATGGAATGCAAATTTGTAACATGAGGAATATTTGGATTGAACCAAACCTGGTTAGCAGACCAAGAATTACAAATTTCAAGCTAACTTTGAGAGACAAAAAAAAATTAACAGAAATATTCCCTTGATGATTTAAAGATTTGAAAATACACTAAAAATATCTGTCTTAAATTCAACTTGCACTATCATGATTTATCTTAAGACAGGCAAGTTGCCAAACTACAACGATAGGCAATTCCAAATTATCTTCTGTAACATCCTAATTTTTATGTATGTATTTTATGACATATCATGTTATAAATGATATTTAAGTGTTTTAGATTAATTCATGATAAGTGGAGAAACCTGGATATCTAATTAAATTAATTTAAGGCCCAAAATATCCTAAAAATATAAATAATGGGCTTAGAAGGGCAAAATTATCATTTACAATAAGAGAGAAAAAATAATTTTTTAATATTCCGGTGTAAGTTAAAAGTACAAGTGATATTGATTATGTGGGCCATAAGAGGAAAAAGCATAAATCCGGTAAAAGGTGAGTCCCATGCAAATAGTAAATGTCGAAGGAGATAAATAGTAAAAAGTAAGTAAGATAGGTGGACCCTACATGAAAAAGTAAAAGAGAAAGTTGATGGGTTTCATGGATAAAGTAAATAGAAATGATACTGAGTATAATAGAAAATCTAGACAAAAAAGTACTCAAACCAGAGCCAAATTTATCTGTAAAAGTAAAAAACACATTATCCCATTTTCTTGATGTAACTAAAATTTAGGAGAAAATAAATAGACATTTATACTATTCCCTATTCTCTCACAAGTCAAAAAATATCTAGGTGTGTAATAGGTAATTAGTTTATAAAATGTGAGAATAATTGTGAGCCCTAAAATTAAAATCTGATCTAATGGTCCACAATTTATTGCCTTTCCTATAAATACCCGCTTCTCTTTACCTTTGCCCCACATACACACAATAAGAGAAAGGGAGATAAGGCATAAAGAAAAGAGGGAGCCAAGAAGAAAGAAGGAAGGAGAAAGAAAGGGAAGGCAATGAGAGGTCTTCCAAGGTAAGTTTCTACTCCAAATCTTTTCTAGATTTCTTTTTCATTTATTTAGTTTAACATTAGTTAGAGTTTAAATCATTTTCTTCCTCCTTCTTTTTGAATGAAGAAATGATTTTGAGGGAAGAATTTGTGGTTTATGGTTGAGTTGAGTTTATATGATGATAAATAAATTATTAAGTAAGATTTAATAATACTAATAGGCTCTAATCAAGTCAAAGAAGTAATTCAAGAAATAGAGAATTTAAAATTAAGGGATTAAAACTTTGAGGTAGTAACTCTTACTCTAAACTTTTACATTTATACATTGCGCTTATGTTTTAAAAGTGTTGTTGTGATGTTTGGCTACTTTTTATGATTGATTTGGCTATTTTAAGTTAAGAGTTAAATCTTGGGATACTCATTTGTTAAACCGTTATGCTGCCAAAATTAAAACTATAACTTATAGTTTTATTATTTTCCCAAAAGCATATTATGAAAGTATTGTGATTATGTAATGTTTATGCAAAGTTTAAGTTAATGTGATAATGTGATAACCTTGAGTTATGTTGCTACTAAGATGTCCCATATCTCATCCCATGTTTCCCAATGACAGGGTCAAGTAATGCTAAAGGAAAGAATTTAGCAATGAGGATTGAGGACGAAGATTGAAGTATGAAACTGAATTCCTTTATTTTTTTTTCTGTTTATTTTGATACATTGTATAAATTCAAATATGTATCAAAAATTTTTATGGTTTATATGCATGGATAGATCCATGTTTCAGGAACATACTGGCATTAGTTTGGTTATGGATAGATTTATACAATAGTAGTTATGCATGATTTACTAGGACTACTCCAGTGATAATTTTATCTGACCTTTGATGATATATATTGATGCTCTGACTAGTAGGAGTAGAATAAATGTACAAAAAAAATATGTTAGAAATTAGATAAGTAAAGCTTTCCAATGATGCCAAGTGTGCACCAAATAAATTGGTATATTAAGAGAAATGAATTTTAAAATTAAGGTTCAGTTTTTGGACAGAAATAGGGATGCTAAAATAGACAATAATATTTATGCAATAAACTATATGAATTTGTGCATTCATTTCCTGGTTCTTTTTTTTTCCTGAAAATTCAAGATGTGCGTGATTTTTAGAGACTTAAAGCACTAGAAAATGATTTTTTTATATTTAGTTATGATTTTTGAAAAATCATTACACTATAAGCTGAGAATCAACAAAAATAGTTTTGTTCAATTTTAAAGTTTTAATTGATTTGAGTTTTTTTAAGAATGTTTTCATACATTAAATAAGTAGTTTTCATGAAAAAATATTTCTAAATGTAAGATGTAACATCTTCCTTGGAAAGAAAAGTACTCATTGTACATTCACCAAAAAGAGTTACATTAATAGTATTGTTCCTAACATACGTTATGTTAGTCAGCAAGATATAAAATTGGTTTAATTAAATTTCTTGATGAAGAAAAATTTCAAAAACTAACTCAACATCCGATAGGCTGAAGTATAATCTATGATGCGTTTCATTGTTCCTTCTAAATTCCTGAAGACTACCAAATGTATTGAGGAAACCAATCACATCTGTGACAATGAATATGTCCAAACTCACATGTCAAAATCATTGAGTGGAAGAATAAGATAACATCTATTATAAAATATAGAAAGATATATGAGGGAAGAAAGAAACATATTAGCACATCTATTTTAACCTTGGCATTTACAAGGTCATGCATAGGTACAAAGTGAAAGCAATATGATAGAATAACATCTTCATACTCTTTTCATTCCTCAATCAAAGTGTGGCCATGGAGTGTGACTTTGGAAGAATGTGATGTTGCACAATATGCAACATTATTGTCGGACACCTCAAAATATTGCATAAAATAACACTTTTCCTGTACTGGGATGTTCTTGTATTTATCAAACACATGTTTGTTTGTGACGTTAGCTTGTATCTTAGTACCCCGTTAAAAGGAAGAGATTTTAGAATAGAGCCAACTATAGTAAAACAACAAATCTTACAAGAAAAAAAAAGATTTACAGAACTTGTCAAACAACCAAAACCATGTTAATGCATGATATGTTGTGAGCTGATGTTGCTTTCTTAATGGTCCACCTGCGTAACACTCTAACAATAATAAACCATGTTTCACATTGAGTATTCAAATTCCTCAGATGGTCGTATTGAGTCACCTCCATTGTAAGTGTAGCGGAATAATGCATCAACAAAAGAGGATAATATAATGAAAGAATACAATCTACATAGAACATTAGCAATGAAGTGTGTAGATGAAATGGACAAAGTCTCTCACAATAAGGGGCAAGGGTATAAATAGATGAAGATTGTAATTGTGTTTGAAATACGTCAATATTAACTGCACTGGCATTTGAATTTATGCAGCGACAATGGCATTAAAATAATAGCATAAAGTCTAATGTGTATAGTGTTATTTACAGTGGATGAATAGTATGGTCTCAAAGATTCAAAGCCTCCTAGGTATCGGGAAGCTTTATGGTAATTGGAGAAACTATCCAAATGAAGAACAAGGGAGATGGGGCATTGACAAAGACGCGAGAAGAAGCAAATGCTATGGAGAGAAGTCGAAAGAAGGTGAGGACAGGGGATGCTCAAGTCTCGAATGATAGAGCTATTATTCCTCGAGATAAAGATTGGATGAATGATGACCCAACACCAAAGGTGGATGAAAGGAAGAAGAAATCATATAAGAGCGCATGTGTTAATGATAAGGGTTCAGATTATGAGGAAGAAGACAAAGCAGATTGGTGGAGTAGGGGAGGGTTGGAAGAGTAGGATTGACATGCAGAAAACCACCAGGGGGCCAAACATTATCATTAAACCAGACTTCATGAAAAAGTTAGCAAAGAACTGGCGGTTTACTATCATTATACACCTTTTGGGACACATCCTGAGGGAAGACTTTCTCCGTACTAAGCTGCAAAGGATGTGGGATCGAAAGAAGGACGTTGAGACAGTCAAAGTTGATTCAGGTTTTTTTTTGTCACATTCAGCGAGAAGGATGACTACGAGTTTGCATTAACAGGGGGTCCGTGGTTGCTATTTGATCATTACCTTACAATGTAATCCTGGAAGGCCAACTTTGATCCAGATGAAGAGGAGATTCATAAGATTGTTACATGGGTTTGAATATCGAGGTTTCCTTTGGACTACTATGACAAAGAAATATTGTATGTGGTGGGTAGTTAGATTAGACGAGTGCTCAGGGTAGATACAAACACATTGTACAGGTCAAAGGGGTGTTTTGCACATTCATGTGTGGAGTTAGACTTGAAGGCACCTTTGCTTCCTTCCATTCAGATTAGTGGAAAAGAGAAAAAGATCGTTTATGAAGGGTTACATTTGATATGTTTTGGGTATGGGAAATACAGTCACGATATTAATCGGTGCTCTAGCCGTGGGATGGGAAATAGCGATAGTAAAGCTGAGCATGTGGGCATGGAAACCAACGGAAAAATAGGCTCAAAAACACCTTCGGTGGTTCCTTTATAGATTCAGGGCGAGTTGTCGATAGAGAAGAGTAATCCCATCTATGGTGGTTAAATGTGTGGTCCTGAACGTAAATGAGGTTGGCGTCTGGTGACCGGGGGAGGAGGGTAGCAAGAAGTTAAGTGAGAATTTTGGAATGGGACGAAACGAGCATTCAATGGGTCGAGATTCTCGGTGTTGAAGAATGTGGAGGAGGATTTTACGCATGATAAGGATTATGCAGTTAATGTACATGATCCCATATGAGATATCAGAAATAGGAAGAGAATGCAGGGTAAGGCTATTAAACCACGTGAGCAACTGGAGGACAAGCGTAAAAGTAAAGTTTCTAGAGTTGAACCAAATCAAACACATGTGGGCTAAGGGAAGGAGTCTAAAAGCCCAATGGACATTTACCTAGCTATTAAAGAGAATATGATGCAGGTGGGCACTATGAAGGTTGATCCATTACGGGCTTCCACGTCACATCCTATAGTAGGATGGGAAATTGCGTTGATCACACGTAAGCCAGTTTCACGTAATGTAAGGATGAATTTGGATTCAGAGGTAAGGAGTGTTATTCCTAGCCATAGAGTTCAGTTAGATGCTAGTGATCCCATTAATCCTGGGGAAAGAATAGATGATCACTTTTCTATTCGTTCCAATCCCCTCTCTGAGGATATGGACATTGGGAAGTTAGAAGTTGAGCTTGCAAAAGTTGCTATGGATTTGATTCAATAATGAGTCATGGGTTGGTTTATCGTTTTCTACATTCTTTGAGTTTTTATAGATTCAAACCTTATGATATGGAACTTAAGAGGAGCAGTTGGTTAGTCTTTTAATCGCTTGATTTGTGACTTGGTTTTAAGGCATAATGTTGGTTTGCTGGCTCTTATTGAACCTTGACAGAGAGTTTTTAAAGCCAAATCACTTGCTAGGAAACTCAAATGGACGAACTTGGAGCTAGTGGAGGCTCGTGGTTTCAGTTGAGGCATCTGGGTTTTATGGGACACTTTGATAGATTTTACTTTTGAACAAAAATCTGAATAGTGGATCCATGGAATGATGAATAAGGGTAAAACTAATGAATGAGCTATTATGTTCACTTATAGTGATCCTAATCCGCAACATCGACAAGGGCTTTGGGACTCACTCAATGAGCTTTATAACGTGGTTCATGGCAAATGGGTTGTGGGCGGGGACTTTAATGCTACTCTATATTTGGAGGATAGATGGAACGAGCATAGACACAGGTTGGGTATTGATAGAGAGTTTCAGCTCTGGCATATTAATAATTCAATGATAGATGTTGGATTTATAGGTCCCCATTTTATGTAGAGTAGGGGACGGAGCCATAGTAGAATAGATCGAGTGTTGGTTAATGAGTCATGGTATATGACTTATCCAAATACTTCGGTTACTCACCTACCAAAGTATAAATCGGACCATTGCCCCTCTTGCTGTAGCTGGAAAATAGAGAGAACTATAGGCCTCGTAAACATCCTTTTTGGTTTTTCGCTCCTTGGGTCATGCATAAGGAGTTCTCTAACTTTGTGAAGGAAAACTGGCTCAGCTTAGTGACTGGAATAGTATAGTTTCTAATTTCATAGAGAAGGTTGATTCATGGAATAAAGAGGTTTTTGGAAATATAAATAGAAGTAAGGATTTTCTTTATCACAGACTTGAGAGTGTCAATCGACAGGTGGCTGTGTATGGACCTACTAATAGTCTTGAAGAGACTCGGCAAGTTTTATGGCTGGAATTAGAGGAGGTCCTCATGTAAGAGGAAGTTATGTGCTTGCAAAATTCCCGATGCAATTGGTATTCTTATAGGGATCGCAATACTAAGTATTTTCATATGGTTGCCAATAATCAAAGACGACGTAATTGAATTAAAGCTCTTAAACTTGATTATGGGGAATGGTCTTATGATCTTGAAGAAATTATGCAAATAGGTACAAAGTTTTTTGAAGAGCTTTACACAAAGGAGGCACAATAGGGGAATGAGATTGATTTTGAATATAGTTATCTGCCATTGTATGAAGACCATCTTTATTCACTTAGAAGATAGATTGAGGCAAATGAAGTTAAGTATGCAGTATTTGATATGGGTCCTTTGAAGGCTTCAGGGCCGGATGCACTTAACCCACTCTTTTATTAAAGCCAGTGGGACACTGTTGGTGAAAGTGTGGTAATGAAGGTGAAGGAAGTGTTTGCTAATCCGTCTTCGGTTCATCAGAATAACGGTACTCTAGTTGTTTTAATCCCAAGGTGGATCATCCACAAACGATCTGGGAATTCCGTCCCATTAGCCTTTGCAATGTGATATATAAGATTGTCACAAAGGTTACTACTAATAGACTAAAAAAGATTATGCCTCAAGTGGTGGCTTCGAAACAATATAGTTTTGTTAAAAGACATCAGAGTATCGATAATATCATTCTGGTCCAGGAGATCATTCATTCTCTGCATAGCATGAAAAAGAAGAAGGGTTTCATAGCTATAAAGATTGATTTGGAGAAAGTTTATGATCGTGTTAGATGGAATTTTTTGTTTGATTGTTTGAAAGAATTGTGTTTTCCAGAGAATATCTTAAATGTGATTAGTGAATGTATTTCTTCTTCACGGATGCAACTTCTTTGGAATGGGGAGAGAGCAAATAAATTCCTTCCATCAAGGGGAGTCAGACAAAGGGATCCCTTGTCACCTTACTTGTTTGTTCTGGCATTTGAGAGACTTGGACATCTGATCCAGTGTGAGGTGGCGAATGGAAATTGGCGACCACTTAGATTGAGTCAGACAAAGGGATCCCTTGTCACCTTATTTCCCATTTGGTTTTTACTAATGATCTTATACTTTTTGCTGAAACAGATATGGAACATGTGGGCATCATTAAAGCTCTTCTTGACAATTTCTGTGAGGTGTCGGGTCAGAAGGTTAATGCTTCTAAGACTAGGATTTACTTTTCCAAAAATGTGAATCATGTTAGGGCTCGAGAACTAAGTGAATTTTTGGGGTTTACTATTACTTCCAACCTCGAGAGACATTTGGGAATGCTTATTCACCATGAAAGGGTCTCTAAAAGGACGTATCAATTTATCTTAGACAAGATGGATGTACGCTTATCTAGTTGGAAGATGAATTCACTTTCTTTCGCTGCTTGTCACACCTTGGTTGCCTCAGTATTAGGAACCATGCCTTCGTATAGTATGCAAACAGTCTCGCTTCCTAGTGCTATATACCAAGAGATTGATAAGAGGTGCAGAAACTTTCTTTGGGGTAGCTCTCTCTCTCATAGGAGGTGTCATCTTTTATCTTAGAAGAAAGTTTGTAAGGGAAAGGAAGATGGGGGGATGGGTCTTAGGTATGCTAAGGTTTAAAATTCGGCCTTTATGATGAGGATGGGATGGGGACTTATCAGAAGAAGGAATGCTCTTTGGGTGAAGTTTATGCTTGAGAAATACAAGTGTGGTGATAAAGTTATTCCCATGGTTGGTAAAAGGCTGAATGCTTCTCGAGCTTGGGTTGGTCTTTGTTCTAACTGGCATAATATTGAGCATAGCTTAGCTTACAAAATTGGTAATGGTTAGTTGACAATATTGAGCACATCTGGGCAAACTGGAGAATCTTGCTTTAGGTGGTATTTCTTCTACTATACTTGACTGGAAAGTTAAGGACTGCATTATGGATTCTTGTGGATAGGATTGGAATAAATTCTCTCAGTACTTTCCATCCTATGTTATAGACGAGATTGCATGTGTGGTTCCTGATGGTCCTAATGAGGAAGACTCTGTGATTTGGAAATGGACAACAGATGGGAGTTTTTCTTTGAAGTCAGCTTACCATTTCTTAAAGGGAGAGATTAATGTCGGAGATTGTAATTTTTGGCGGCATATTTGGAAGTTGCAGGTTCCCCAATGATGTCGCTCCTTCTTATGGTTATGCACAAGTGACAAGCTATTCATGAATATGGCTCAGAAAAGTCGAGGTCTCCATGAGTCAGGTTTGTGCAAGTTATGTGGACAAAGGAGAGAAACTACATTGCATGCAGTTAGGGATTGTTCTATTGCTACCAGTACATGGGCCTTGATTATTCCTGAGCAACAGAGGAGGCGTTTCTTTGAGTTTCATATCGTTAGTGAGTAGGTTAGATGGAATTTGGGTGTTATTGCTTCTGTGGAAAATTTTGACTGGAAATGTTGGTTTGCAGTGGTTAGTAGGAACATATGGATTGCTTGGAATGTGAAACTTTTTATGGGAATGATACATCGCAGATAGACATCATCGGATGCTCGCATGCATGCCTTTCATGGGGTAAACTGGAGTTGGTCAAAGATGTTAGTAATCTTCAAGGTTGATCTCAATGGCGATCACCACTGAGAGAACTTATTAAGTTAAATGTTAATGGATCTTTTTACGCAGAAATTGGTCAATGCTCTTGCGGAGGCATAGCTAGAAATCATGCTGGGGAAGCCATTTTTGGGTTCATGTGCAGATTACAGGTGGGTTCATGCTTTACCACTAAAGCTTAGGGGTTATTTGGGCTTTGAAACTTGCTTAGGATCGAGGTCTCCGATCTATTATCGTTGAGAGTGACTGCATGGAGCTAGTTTAAGCTATTCGCACCAGTATCTCTCATGAACATTCAGATAGGATGATTTTGCGGGAGATTCAGAGTATGTTGGAAGGAGATTGGCAAGTGGAGATTACCCTCCGTGATAGAGAGGCAAACAGAGTAGCAGATGTGTTGGCCAAATATGCTGCTCATGTGGCAATGGATTTCTGGGTTTTCTCGTCTCCTCCCATGGTGATCGAACATGTGCTCCGACAAGGCAGGCGTGCTTTAAATGATATTCATTGTAGAGATGGTAGTGCGTAGTCTTAGGTTTTCATCTGTTTATAAAAAAAAAAAGAAATAGCACCAATGAAAACCCATCTTTTGAGTCCTCCACTAACATGACCATAAGGAGTTGATATAGCTTAGAAGGGAATTGGAAAATGATACAGCTGTGCAAAAATTAACCCTACTAATGGAAGATTTTTAGACCATGTGACTCCTACCATACACTTAAATTTAAACAATTTACACCAATTTTTGGTTGAACAAATTTATTTAGAAAAAGATGCAGCTTGGACTAAGCACTTCAACACATATATGGAACTCAAGATGAAGTTAGATTAGCCACTTTTATGAATGGTGTGGTTTATCTAAATTCTAATGTTTTATAGTAGATTTGTTAAATATACACATTGGTCAAACTAGGTGTTAAAAAGTTGATATTCAAAATACATAATTATTTATACCGTAATATATATCAAATTGTTTAAGATTTGGTTTTCAAAATTTAATGTTAGGTTATTTATTAGTAGTTGAGATATTGCTTATTTATTTAGAAATTATTTGTTTGTTTAAAATTGACATCTAATCCAATATTATTAAGTTTGATGATAAAATTAAAATTAAAATTTTAAAAAAATAGTAATAACTAAGTAAACTTAAAATCGTTTTTTAACATGGTTATTTTTATTTTTTATTTTGGGCGCGAAGAGCTTTCCATTTTTTCGACTTTTCCTCTTCGGGTCCCTTCTGTCTCTGGAAGTCCGGTTATGTCTTAAACCCTAAACCCTGCATTAGGTTTTTGCCGGGGATTAATTCGGAAGACGACGAAGAAAATGGGAAGTAGGCCGACATTTACTGGGAAGGAAGTTCCCATCATTGGTGACGATGCCGTGAGGTGGATTGAATTGTCCGTTCCTTCTTCTTTCAACAGTGCCGCTGTTGCCGTTGACAGGGGTGCTGCCACTCTTGGACCTCCCAACGGGGACCGTGCCTCTTGCTTTGTTATCGGAGATCCTTCTACTTATCTGATATGGTTCTTTTCCTCTTTCTGTCCTCTTATCAATTTCTAGCTCCACTTAAATTGCCTGTTTCGTTATATACCAATTGTATTTTCTTTTAGTAAAAAATCTGACCCTATCACTACTATGGCCTCCTTTCATAGGAGAATTCACAAGACGCAGTCCCAAGCATTAGAGTTGCTGGAGATTCGTGCTTCCCAAGAATTTCCTAGAACTGGATTGAGATTCACTTTCCCTGATGCGCTCTGCCCATTTGTGTTCATCTGCAAAAACGAGGTTATACATTCATTATACATCACATGGCATATCTTTTTGATACAATATAGTTGGGTTGTAATGTGTTTCATTGGTCATTTAGTGTATGCCGTTGACATTCTATCCTGTAATTTATTTGACTCAATTAACACTTCTGTTAATTGCAGATTACTGCCACTTCTAGGTTCCCCTACTTGCTTTATGTATTAACTGTGTCCGGGGTGGCTTATCTCTTGAAAATTAGAAATGTTTCTACATATGCATCTTGCTCCATCGTCCCGGCGCACGAGCTTATAGAGCTTAATATGCATGATTATTCGAATCATATATCAGTGACTGCAGTAGCAGTAACATCCGGGTGTCTTGTAGTTGGCAGAAATGATGGTTCTGTCTGCTGTTTCCAGCTCGGTGTACTTGACCCTAGTGCTCCTGGTATGATTAACTTGGCTCTTTACTTTAATATGGTAATATGTGCCCTAGTCTTCATATTTCATTTCCCTTTCCTCTAGGCTTCTTTCATTACAATTCATAATGGTGCAATTTGCATATCCTCTGCGAAATTGAGTTGGCATTCATGTAACTGTTCCCAGGTGATGTGGAGTGGTTCCTCCTGATCGTATTCATATTTCAAATTATATCCTACCTACTGTAGCCCTTGTTTCTTCTTATTGCCACTTTGATGATCAGCGGTCTTCTTGTGTTATGGTTTTCACTGTGTAGCATCAGTGTTATTTTTCTCCATATTTGGAGCCTTCTTGATTTAACTTTCTGCTTGTCATTGTTTATAATGCATCTATTTTTCACGGAAGGATTTGTGGTTGAGCTAAGAGATGATGCTGGAATCAGCCGATTGTGGGGTCTTATGTCACGGTATTGTTCTTTAAGGATATTACTATTGTGTAATCAAAAGATATATTATTGATCATGTGATACATTTTTTCCAGTCTTTTGGTAATTGGTATATCTTCTTTTTCTTGGATTTTCCAATTGCATTATGATTTATGAATTGTATAGTATTCATTAACCATCTTATAGGGGTAAAATGGTGAGTTTGGTACAAGACTTGGTGATATATGAGTTTCACGGGAAAAGATTTCTGTTTGTACTTCATTTGGATGGGTCACTACAAGTTTGGGATCTCGCATGTAATATCAAGGTCTTTAGTCACACTATGGGCACTACAACCATGACGGGTAACTTCTAGTTCTAAACTTTGATCCAGCCTTTATATTCTTTTCTATTTATCTTATACATGCCTCTTCACCAAGTGCACCTCTTAAAATATTAGAGAGGACTGTTATCCTTGGTTTCTACTTTATTGATGTCTTATAAAGTGAGATAAATTTGGAAACCTGCAGCAGAATTTACTCAAGGGTTTAAGGATTTCAAGACGCAACTTTAAATTTTGGAATTCAGAGAAAAGTGTATGATAGATTTGGTGGATTGTGTGGGGAAGTTTGAAGGCTATGTTGTGATTGGATTTATGTTAAATTTGGCTTTATAAAGATGAATTCAGACTTTTTTATGCCTTCTTTTTAACATCCTGTGCTTTTGCACATGTTTGTGGACATTCGTAGAAGACAAACTGGAGGATTTAAAAGGGAAAACAAAATTCAGCTAAGCAAATTCTTTATTTGGTGGAAATAAAAGGAAGAGAAATTTTATTTCTTATAGAACTCAAATGCTTGATGAAGAGCATTTGGAAGACCTTTTTTTGTTGTTGTTTAATTGTCTCCTTTATGGGTAATGGTACATAATGTCTTTCTTTTCTCATAGAGCTTCTAAAACAACTGAAAATGTGTTACAATTGTTCCCTTCTTTTCTTTGTTTAATGATAAGCATTGAAAATGTTGTTTACTTTTCTCACAAAGATATATGTGTGTGTGTTTGTGTGTACTCTTATATCTCAATGTTTTTATTATTCAGGCACTAAGTTTGTGAAACTATGGGTGGGTCAACCTTATTTGGACTCAAGTACAATTCCATTGGCAATTTTGTACAGAAATACTTTGGTATGAGACTTATGATTTCAAACCCATTTGTTATTGAAAAATCCATTGGGGCTTATGCTTTATCCTTGTTATGTTCTGTTAGCCTACACATTAGAAGCTTTGTGGCTTGATAACTAGAATTTTCATTTGAGTTGTGTATCTTCTAAACTCTTGAAAAGTGTACAGATAAATGTGTCTGAAGATGCTAGTCATCTTGCATTATATGAATTGTCATATTGGCCAAGGCAAATATATCTATAGTTTCATCCTGTCATTTAAGCTGAAGATGATCCCTATTTGAGCCTGGTTAATAAAAGTGACTTTATTGTTCACGAGCGAGCATGAATCAGATTAGCTGGCCTACCTCAGCCAATTTGGCTTATTTGGAATGAGCAATATTGAAGTGGCTTATTAAATCGCAATAATAATTTCATTTGGATAGATGTAGTTTAAATTGGTTTTAGAAGAATTGCATAACAAAAATCGTAGGGTTACATTTTAACATTTAAATATTGAAAATAAATAAAATTGTTAGCTGTAGAACTCATGAAATTGAATTTGTCAATTTTTAATTTTCTTTGTTTTGTTGTAATAAGTTAATAGCTTTGTATTTTACTTGATAAAAGAGTAGTATTTGATTGGTAAAAATCTCATTTAATCATTGATAGGATGAAATTATAGATATATTTGTTAAATGAATTGGACTCTAATGGACGCTTGATAGGGACTTAAGTAGTATGAGATTTCTAAGTCTCACATAAAGTAGTATGAGATTCTTAAGAGGTATTTAAATGGATTGATTTCCCCATCTCAATAACTATATTTTGGGGGAGAGTTTCCCATCTCACTTGAGTACTTATCAATTGGTATCAAAGCTAATGATTGGCAATTCTGGGGAGGGCTACCTATAAAGGATCATGACTGGTAGAGGGTTCTGACCGATGAGAAAGTCAAGTAAAGTATCGTTGAGTGAAGTGTTGTAGAGTGTATCCGCGAGGACGTTGACTCTCAGGGTGAACCAATTGATGGTGATTTAGGTAGTATAGGATGCATGAGTACCACATTGAGTAGTATGTAATGCTTAATTGGATATTTAAGTGGGTCCGTTTTTTTACCTTAATAGTTAGCTTTTAGGGAAAGGTTCTGCATCTCACTTGAGTACCCATAAACACCTAAGTGGGGTGGGGAGCCCTCTTTCAAAAACTAGCTATTAAGAAGGGATAATCAACTGATTTAAGTACCTTATAGAGTATTTGATGCTAAATGTGGACTTAGGTATCCCATATTGTATTGTTCTTTATTAATTGGCCCCTTTGGGGAGTCAATGTTTTGAAGGCTACACTTTGCGACACTTCACTTGGCTTCATCACCGTTCAGAATTCTCCATTTGTTAGAATCCTCTATAGGAAGTCCTTTTAGAATCATCAACCACAAGTTTTGATATTAATTGATGGAAATCTAAGTGGGATTGAGAACCTTTCGCTAGGAGCTATCAATTGAGGCAAAAGAATAAATCCACTAAAGTACTCCATAGGGCATCCTATTTTATTTAATATGGGAATTAGGCATCTCATACTACTATGGTCTTCATCAATTGGCTCCCTTTGGAGTATTGATATTCTAACGGCTACATTTCATGATACTTCACTTGATGACACTTTATTTAGCTTCTTAACTAGTCAAAATCCTCCACCAATCTGAACTCTTTGTAAGTACATTTTTTTTTGGAACCATTGATCACCAATTTTGATATCATTTGATAGGCACCCAAGTGAGGTGGGGAATCCCCCTCTAATAGCTAGCTACTGAGATGAGAGAATCAACCCACCAAAGCATATCATTGTGCACCCTATATTACTTAATTTGGGACTTAGGCATCTAATACTATTTTGATCTCCATCAGATTCAAAACAATTCAAGCTTTATTCATTTAACTAATGAGTTAGAAATGTCACTTGTGTTTTCCTCATTTAGCTAGCAAGCAATCTTGTCAGGAAAATTATTTAGTCAAGCTTTGGCAATGCTTTCTGCTCAAAATTGTGAATCTTATTCACGTTAAATTATGCAGCTGCCATAGGGTTACATAAATAGAAGAGACAAAGCCTAGAATCTTAGAAAATCTGACTAAATCAGAATAAATCTAGTTATCCTAACAAAGATTTAAAACATAACTGAAACCTAAATAAAAGTTAAGAGGCGGCTGTAGATAAAACAAAGAAACCCTAAAAAATAGATTAATGGGCTTGAGCTTGCGACTCTTTCAACCCTTTTCTTAGTCACTGTGGTTATTGTCTTATCTAATTTCATTGTTTTGTCGTTTTGCTTTTGGCATAGGGTGGGATCCCCTATCTTGTTGTATGAACTATTAAGGAGATTTTTAAAAAGAAGCTGTGTCTGTGTTTGTAATGTCTCATGTGTTAGACACTTGTATTAGACACAACAGAATAATTTAAATAGTACCAAGACAACTTGGTTTTTGGGATGTTGCCGGGTCCCACTTTTTGGTGTTACTATCCTTGCCATCGAGCTTGTGGAACTTCTGTTGAATGAAAACCATAATTTATATGATGTGTGCACTTTTTAATACTCTTACTTCAAAACAATACGACATCATTAGGATATCATTTAACATCTCAAGTTGGGGAGATGATCTATGTTGTCCTAAAGACTAATGTATAGTAGATATGATTGATACATATTATTCAGTTTTTTTTTTTTAATTTATTATGCATATTTCCTTTTTTAGTTATTTATGTTCTTGGGATCTGTATTGTAGGATGAAAGCATGGAGATGATCTCTATACACAATATCCAATGTAATTTTGGTGACAGAATAATTTTCTCAATGAAGACTTTGGCAAAAAATATCCCTTTAGAGGAGGTAAATTACTGGCTGTCTTGTCTTAATTTGATTTAAGCTTTTAGACGTGACTTTTACCCTGCAACAAATGTTATACATCTCTAGTTTTTTCCAGGGAGGATGCATTGATGTCCAACTGACTTCAGACAAGATATGGATACTGAAGGATGATGAACTAGTATCACACGTGTTTTCTGCAAATGCTAACGAGTATGTGAAATTTGTCACCTTGTTCCTGTTGGTCTGTTGAATTGATTATTGTTCCGTATTAATTGTCATATAAAATCGGTATTCAATCTCCAATGATTTTTGGCATTCTGATGCTGAAAATTTGAGGATGGTAATGAGCTATTCATTTTTTTGCTAAAGCAGTTGGTTTTGAACTCAAATATAGCTAAACTTAGTCCTTGTACAGTGACATAACAGAACTACCACACTTGTCAAAGAGCGAGGGTCTCCAATTTGTATTTGTTAATATTCTTAAGATAACCTATTATGCAGTTAATGATTTCATTATGAATGTGGGTGATTTGCTACATTTTGCAACCTGATCGTTCAAGCTCATTTAATTATTCTATCTTGCTAGGGAAGAGGCATTTTCTTATGCATTACAAGAAGAATTTGTTGCTGATCAACTATTTCAGAGTTCAGATCATCTTGCAGATGAATTTTTGCGGATTGCACATTCATTATTTTCATCTTCCAAGGTATTGGTTTTTGTGTAATCTTCCATTATCTTTCTAAAGTTTAGAAGTCAGTCACCAAAGGCTTGATTGAGTTCTAAAGAGAGTGGGGTGGGGTGGGGTGGGGTGGGGTGGGAGAGGAGACAACCCATTCCATTGATCGCAAGTATAGTAAGATAAAAAAAAAAAGAGGTGGTAATCCACTCTGTTGTTTGGATGTTACAATCTCATTAATGGGGCAGGTTGGGTTTGAAGTGTGAGATTCCAAGATTATTATTGTGATTTTAACCCTTCAAGAAACGGCAAGGTGAGAGGGTTGAGAAAGGAAATGAAAATGATAAAGAATTAACCCATCACAAAACCCCCAATTTGGAGGGGCCTGAAAATTGGTGAGAGGTGGGTGAGGATGGGTCTTAAATCATCCTAAGCTACCCCTTACCATTGGCTTTTAAACACCCGATCAATGATCAGGATATTCACCTTATTGCACCCTACTCCTACCCCATCCTCCCGACCAAGCCCTGAGTTTGGGAGTCCAAGTTCTAAAGATGGTCTTGGACGCCTTTTATTCCTTTTCTATCTTATTGGAAAATATTTATACCTCAGAATTTATCGTATGCATTTAAATGTACCTTTGTTGTGATGTGCTTCCAGGTGTATGTTTAAATAGATGCTTGCATGTAAAATAATATCCAAGTCTGATGATGATTTTCTATATAGTTGACTTTTCTCACTCTTCAAATAAGGTGGTTATTAAGAGCATATTCCGAGTGCAATGGGTGCACAGGAATGATTAGTCTAAAATGGTAATTGTGACGGCTTATCAATTCATTTGATGGGTTTTTGTGACTGCATGATTCTAAGTGATGATTTAACTAATGTACTACTAGTAATGTAAATATGCAAATCTATAGTAAAATAGAGACTTCATTTGCATCCACATATAACCTTGTTCTCTTAATATACTTGTCCACATCTATATTTGGTGACCAGAAGCAACTTATCCTTCATTTCTTGTAAAGTAGAAAGAAAAGAAGATGAAGAAATGTTACATCTTCCACTATTTTACTAGGCGGCTTTGTTTTCAGTTTGTCACTGGAACTTATTAAGGCTAATTGTTATCTTGCTTCCAATTTGTCAAAGATATTACTTACAGTTATTTCTCTATGCTATTTTCTGCAGGATGATATTATTCCTTTTGTATCTTCAATTTTCTTACGCAGGCTGCTTCTTCCTGGGGTGCATCATAATGATGTTTTGTATGCAACTCTAATTGAGTATAAAAAGCATTTGGTTGAATCTGAGTTCCAAGCACTAACTGCTGATGGACTCAAAAAGGAGATACTTTCAGCTGTTGAACATGAGGTTGTCATTTTCATATCTATAAACTCTTTCTTCTCATTCTTACTTTCTGTTTTTCCTTCAGTCTTGGGAAGGAGAAATCTGGTATAGTAAATTGACAAGATTCCTCTGATAGGCTGGAACTGAAAAGATGTCCATATTTCAATGCTGGAAGTATTTTTGTACCCGCTACTTCCATAATTGGTGCAAGATCAATGCATCATGTGGCTTGCTCATTGACTCCTCTACTGATGCAGTTGGTTTAATTAGAAAAAGTTCAGTATCACTTTTTCGGTCTTTGGAAGATATTGAGCGGATTACAGAGGGTAATTATGGACACTTCTCTATACTTCTCTCTCGCTGTCTTTTTGACTAAATTTCTTTTCATACAAAACAAGAGAGGACTTCTAGCTTTTCTCTCAAGGCTGGATTGGTAGTTTTGATGTGAATGTAGGGTGGAGAAGATATCCCATTCTGTTGCTTGGAAGTTCATTAAAAATGGATGGTAACCCACTCTTCACTGTTTGGAAGTTACCAGGACATAATGGGGTGGGGTGGGTTTGATGGCTAGGAATTTCAAATATTGCTCTTTAAAAGAAAAAGAAAGATAGAAGAAAAAGTGGAGAGGGTTAAGCTCCCTGAATTTGGTGAGGTAGGAAAATGTCCAAATTCATGCCACCCCACTCTTAAACCATCCTCCCAGTCAAGCCCTTGGACTATGTCTGGTAAGAATGGGTATTTTTTAGGAAAATGGAAAGGGGGAAGGAGAGGGAGAATATGTTTCCATTAAAAGGCTATTTCTCTCCCTAAAAAATTTAAATAATATATACCAAACATATTACACTTTCTCTCTCTCTTTCCCTTTCGTGAAACTCATTTTCTATCTACCAAACCTAGCATTAGTTTTGTTTGCTTCTTTAATTAGATGCTCATTGTTTTATGTACAGTGTTTTTCTTTCTTTCTTTAATTGGTCGTCCATTCATATTTTATAGGCTCTTCAAGAGAAGGTGTTGTTCACACAGGTCTTGTGGATTTATTTGATGATGATCTTGAATTTGAAATTCGAGGGGAATTGCTCTCATGTGTTTTGAATTTTAGCCAACAGTTGGGTAAAACTGCTTCTTCTATATTTTATGAGTCACTTCTAAGTGGCCCCGTTATCTCTTCTGAAGATATTATTCATTGTATAATGAAGATTCTGGAAACTGGATATGGTTCATTGGGTCCAGTTCTCCATACGTCCATTCCTGGGAATGATATAGTTCTGGAGAAGGAGCTTGCAGATCATAGAAATCTGAGGAAACTTTCTATTGACTTGTTCTTGTCTCTTCAAGGCTTGTACAAGAAAGTGGCGTCATGGGGCAGGATATTAAATGTAATTGAGGGTTTTCTGAAATTTTTGGTTCCACAGAAAGCTGTACATAACTTTGATTCCAAAACATCATCAAATGTCAATTCCTCCATTGTAGTCCATGCTACTTATCAGATTGCAAAGGTGATGTTTGAGTCTGCCTGGGACTTTCTTCTATTTCTAAGCTATCTGGTGGACATAAGTGGGCAGGTCAGTGTAAACTTGTTTTTGCTTTTATTCATGATGTTTTTCTGCTTATAAAATTCAGTTAATTCGAATGAATGTCTTGTTCATTAAGACAGTTATCTATCCAAAATAGTTGAAACATTTATTAGTGTTTACTCTCTAGACAGTTGTATGATCTTGTTATTTGTTAAAATTGTAATGTTTGCCTGGATCTGTTGTATTTGGTAGCAGAGGGATTATTGTTTCTTCAAGCGTATTTTTGTGTCTGTACGTCTGCTATGGGATGCTTTGCTGTTTATGCCTTCAGTTTGGTGCTTTAGCATATATATCCAAAGGAAATTGCTTTATTTAATGTGTTGAGAGAGTTCTCTTCCCAGTCACTTTGAGCTGTTTTGAATTAGTCTCTTTCTCTTTTTTCGTCATTTTCGTTCTCTTAAAAAATTGTGGGGCTTCTTATCCAGTTATCCTCCCACTAAGTTGTGCTTCTTCCCTTTCCTTGTTAGTAATATTATGCCTTCTTATCCTGAAGTGTTTGATATTACTGATGCAGATATGATTTTTTTTTTCTTTTATCAATTCCTCAATTGCAAGCAAACAAATAAACAAGGAAAACTGAATTAGGGCATTTCTAACATAGGCCCATTAGAAAGGGGGGGAAACTTTTGAGTTCAGAAGTGTTTTTACATATTTGCACGTCTTCTCTACAGCCTGTCCTGAGCTTAGCTGCTTCTTCCTCCTCCTTCCTGGATTTCCTTCTCCTATTCTTCTTTACAGACTTTCTGATTATTTCTTCCCCTCTTCAATTTTTTCAAGTTTCTACTCTAATTTTATGATTATTTTTTCCTTTCTTCTATTTCTTATTTTGAGTTACTGATTCTTTCTTCCTCCCTACAGCCTGCAGTTCCCTTGACTCTTCTGTACTCCCTCCATCTCCTTCTCCTCGATGTTTAAGTTGTTATCCATTATACTGAAACCAGTGGACACTATCATAGTATGTTTTTTAATTTAAAGACTAAAGACATCAAGAATCGAATTGTTTACCCCTTAGTTAATTAGACTGTATTGCCATGTATGCGCACGTGTGTGTGTGTGTGTGATTGTGATGTATTACCATGTATACTGCTTTAAACTGAAACTTCAATTTTTTGAGATTTAGGGTATCAAGTACTGAGCTCTAGAGCACTTGGTAATTGTTCTCTGGTATCACTTTGAGCAGTTGAAAAACCGCATCACTTAAAAGTTAAATTGAAATATAAAGCCCAATAATGGTTTTTATAAATCAGAAACATCCACGCATGTGAATAAGAGGCCAAAATGCTGTAAAACAACTTTCCTATACTGAATTGTATTGCATCATAGTTTGAAAGTTTAATCGTTTGAATGCAAGTGCAGGTTTCAATTATAAACCAGCTTCAGTAATGGTATATGTGACTAATATTAGTTTTTTTTTTTTGGGCCGGAGTGACTATTATTAGTTGATAATATATTTAGAAGGATTGTTTACCAGAAATCCAAATAAAAATTAAATTGCTGTTTCACTTAACTTCAGGTTGTATCATGTTACAAGAAGAAACTTCTGTAAGTCCACTTAAAACTCGTTATTACTGATAAAAATTTAAAACAAATGCAGCCATATAAATTTATCTTACTTGGATGCCGCTAATCCTAATCTTAATCTGAGAATGATTTGTCACCTCAATAAATAAAAGCACAAAATAGATTAAATTAAAAAGCCAACAGCTAACTGATCTGTGGAAGTATCTTATTGGTCATGAAACATTACAATTAGACAAAATCAAAATAAAATAATTTATTTCTTTCAAGTTTGAAAGCTCGCCATTGTGGTTCAAAAAAAACAAAATAAAATAATTTATTGTTTCTACGTTCTTTGGCCTGTGTTTTCCAAGTGTTTTGTTGCCATCATCTCTGGGTTTGCGGACAACTAAACACTCTCTTTCTTTCCTTGTTTTATTTAAAATGACATATTTTATATGGACCAAGTTGCATGATAGTTTTTATAGCATATATTAGCAAGATGTATGAATTTGTTTGTGAACTTGTATTGATTCACCATTTGTTTCTGATGTAATTTTTTTTTCTTTTGCAGATCCATATGTCACATGATGATATAACCAGAATACAAAATGAGTTAGTTCCTATGCTTCAAGAAAATATTTTTGAGTGGCTAGTTACCATCTTCTTTGCGATCACACCTTCTGCACCAGCTGTAATTGAAGACTTCAATTATAAACTATCATCATTACAAATTGGTAGGTTTTATGATGTATCTTTCTTCTAATCACCACATTAGTAAGCTTTAATATGACAACATTGGATTTCACAGTATGAAGGATGGAGGTGCTCAAATCTGCTTTTCATCCCTAAAATTCAAAAGAACCAAAAAAATTGAAGGTTTCATGAGGCTACACCCTAGAATTGTGCTGGCCTCCTAAAAGAAAAATTAAATCTTAAAATAAATCAAACTCTGGGCCCTTGAAAAATATAATCTAGTTTATATGACAACCCCTATGGCATCAGGTCTTATTGCAATTTAATTAAGTTTTAACATTTAGATGCTCTGTTCTATTTGAGAAATTGGATAAACAGGCATTTTGTGGCACATAGGTATGCTGTTGTATGACAAATGGTTCAATTATCAAATGTAGATGTTGAAAAGGATGCCTTGCATAATCCCACAAGTGGTCAAAGTGCATCATACTAGAATATTCTAGTACATATTCTATTGGGATTTTTAGTTATACCCGATTCTTGCTACCCTTGGGGATGTTAGTGTCTATCACAATGTGTCAAATTGTTTGTCACTTAATCTATACAAATGAATGAGTCAACACTCAGCAGATTATGTGAATCAAATGTCGGTGTTTGAATTTGAACCTGGGCTACAAGAAAAAATATCTAGTCTGGCCCCATGTTTTTTATTTTGATACCTAGGTTGAATTGCATGCATTTATTTTTGTGAACAACTCTTGAGTAATTCAGAAAAGCACATCTTATGTTCAATGATTATAACAAGTTTTCAAAATTGCATTTTTATACACTTGGGGATGACGGAATTGAATACTTCTTGTACTGCTAACATAGTGTTATTCATTATATTCATGGTTCAGACAGCAACATGGGAAAATGGTCATGGAATGAGAAGCTTGGAAGATGTGACTTCACGCTGGCTTTTATCTTCTTGCTGAATACTAGAAGTTCATCCATAGATGGTAACCACCTTTCTTCAGAATGTTTTTCAAATATGCAGAGCATTGTTGTCAAGATTAGAGACTTTGTCAGTTGGATTATCTGGGGTCAGGCTGGAGGATCTTCTAACTTCTTGAGCCGTTCAATTGATCTCTCCTTTATCCTTTTCAAGCATGGGCAGTATGGTGCTGCTGAGGTTAGCTTCTTCCCTTATTCTGGAGTGATAAGTCAGTCCTCCTTTATATTTCTTTACTCCCAAGTAATCATGAATAAAACTATCTGATATTTCAAATATGTCAAAAGCATTTGCTTACAATGGTGGAGGATTATTTACAAAACGAGAAGGCATCTCAAAGTATTCAAGAAGCTGATGGTGGATGGTGCATACGTCACCATCTTCTAGGTTGTGCCCATCTTGCACAGGTGCAGTGTGGATTGCATGGCATTCTGAAAGAGAAAAAGGTCTATGATGCTGTTCGATGCTTCTTCAGGTAAAATAATTTAACTGAAGTATGTCTTTTTTTATTCAGTGCTTTATGTGGTTTAACATTAATGTGGAGAATTAATGTTTGATGCATACAACTTGAGTCCAATTTTTAGGTTTTCTTTTTTTAGGTTCTAATGAAAAGATGACAAGTAAACTTTTTATTACTCAGCGCCAAAGGATTGGATTCTTGCACGTGCTATGCATTTATTGGAAAATGACAAACCATTAGGATCCTATTGAGTCCCATATTGGGTAGTACGGCATGCTTCAGTGGGCTAGTAAATTTAGAGGCTAGAGGCTCTACCTTTCTGAAAGGGAGAGATCTCTTCAAGGCATTTAACACAAACACTTAAAGAACTCTCTAAGTCGTCCATTGTTAATGAGCATATTGAGCCTCTGTTTGTGAAGTGATGTTGAATGCCTCTGCCCTAAAATATTTTTGAAGTTCAGCTGCATGTTGACTTGATGACCAATAGGTTCAAGTATCCATCATCTTACATGCTTACTTATATTGCATCATAGTTATTGCAGAAAATGCTGATTTCTAGATGCTCAACTATGGTTGAAATTGCTGAATCAGACTTAATTCAGAAAATCTAGTGATTTGAAGCAAAAATAGCAGGGATACCAATTGATATATACTTGGACAGAATAGAGGAAAGGGATGAAGAGTGAGTGAGGAGAGAACAAAAAACAGAAAATTGGGGAACCATATTAGTGTAACAGCGATTCAATTAATACCAACTCTGAAATCTCCTGCAGTTAACAATCTTTGTATATAAATGGACAATAAATAATCAAGATTTTACTAAAATCAATTCTAAGAACTAATAATAACTCATTAGATCAAATCATAAATTATAATTAAATGGCTAAATTACACAAAACTCTCCTGAACTTTGAACATTATGCAAATAACCTCCTTTACCTTTAAAACTTGACAAGAATCCCCTTAAATTTTAAATTTGTGAAGATAACTCCTCTGCCATTAATTAATTTGTCATTTCACTATGGGATCATGATATGTTAGTAATCATATACCCCATTAAAGTTTTTTTCATGTAGGTAACCCTAAACTTTGGGTTTTGTTTATATAGCCCTACTAAACTTTAAAGTTGTGTAGATAAACCCTCTATCCCCCTAAAATTTTAAATTTATGCAAATAACTCCATTGCCATCAATTTGTCCGTTATTTCAATGATAGAATGACATTTTATTATTGAAATAACATACAAATTGACAGCAATGGAGTTATTTGTATAAATTTAAAATTTAAGGGGGATTCATTGTCAAATTTTGAAAGTTAAAAGGGAGAAAGGCAGATTTTCTGCACATAACCTAAAGCTAAGGACGTTATATACAATTTAACCTAATTAAATACATCAATTAATCTGTTAACTGGTATTGACCAAGAAAAACCTTTTAACTGATATTGATGTGATATACTATAAATTAAATTTTTTAATACATGATAATGACACTTTCCTTTGTCAACAGTATTCTTTTGATGTTTAACATCAATTAGATGATGCAATAATGTGCATTGCAATTGATATTTTATATGTAGTTGGAATTACCCTCCAGTGTACCAACTGAAAGCCCACTCGTAACCTATGAGTGAAGGGATTGAATGAGGCCTTAAGCGAACAAGAGCGGCCAAAAGGAAGAAGTCACTTGAACTTGAAAATAGTGAGGGCTTTCCTTGACCTGACCATTGGCTTCTATGAGCTATTGAACGAACTTGAATGACTTCTCCCCTTCTAGGAGTTGCACACAGCATTCCATCAAGAAATCCATTTAGGCGATGACAACAGTAGAATTCCATATATGCCTTTGTAACCATTAAAAATATGTATTGGCTGAAATTTTGACTTGAATATGATTTCTAGCGTATTGTTTCCTGTGGGCAACTTTTTTGTGGATAAACACTTTGTTCTCTTAGTTTTTTATGCCTGGACAGAGATTTTTAAATTTGAATCATGCCAGTGGTTTCCTATAGTTCCTGGTGCATGGTTTGTTTTTAAGGGAATTCTGACTTGCATAGAGATTGGACAACTCTATCATACTAATATTTTCTTACAGCAGTTCCGTGTTTTGTTTTGAGGCTTTTCTTGTAATTTCTGGTGTGAGGTTTTCTTATGCTCCAACAAGTGACGAATTTTTCTCTAATTTCCTTCTTCTATGAAAAGCAATATCTCTCATGTCTTTATGCTTTGAGGCATCACTGTGTAATGGTCTTTCAATTCAGGTCTCCATCTGGGAATGGTGCATCTGAAGCTTTGCAGAGTTTGCCCCATGACATTGGATTGCCATATCTTAGTTTTGGTGAGTATATAAATGCCTAAACTGTCATAATCTGACACGGACTAGCAATCTCAAGTTTTAGTTGCTTATTAATATGTTCCTTTCTATTGTTCTTATGCAGGTGTTTGTGCTTCAACTGCTGCGTGGAAGCTTCATTACTATCAGTGGGCAATGCAATTATTCGAACAATATAATATTAATGAAGGTGCTTGCCAGTTTGCTCTTGCTGCACTTGGGCACGTTGATGATGCTTTACTTGTGAAAGATGAAAAGCACATGAGACACTCAATTGATGAATCAGCAACAATCATCAAGGGACGGCTTTGGTCAAACGTCTTCAAATTTGCTTTAGATCTTGGCCGCTATTTTGATGCATATTGTGCAATAATTTCAAATCCAGATGAGGAGAGCAAATACATCTGCTTGAGACGTTTCATCATCGTCCTTTATGAACATGGTACTATCAAGGTTGGTGACACTTTGAAGAATTTTTCTAACTTTACTGTTTTAATTGGCTTCTAACTGTGACGGCTGTTTCTTCAAAGAAAGGATCATAGAATGTTCAACTTGTGATTACTGGTATTTAGGTTAGAATGATTCGGACTCGGGAGATTGAATATTTGGGTTGGATGAAAGTTTAAACTTAGTACCCTGTCCTATTGAGGTAGGACAAGGACGGGAAGGCATGGGGAGAAAGGAAAAAGGAGGGAAAAATATGAAAGAGGAAGAAAATAGAGAGAAATTGGAGGAGAGAGAGAGACTGAAAAATACTCAAACTTTATTTAATTCATCGAGGTCTAAAATTGAGGAAACTCTTGGGCTATTTATAGAGCCCTAGTAGAATTATTAAAATAGAAATAACTCAAACCTATAGCAAAAGAAATCCTTACCTAAACTTAAAGTAAAATAAACATTAAAATTGGAAGCAACTAGAAGATAAGATAAAAGATAAAATCTTAATAATTCCTAAGAGATAAGATAAAACCTAATTAAATATAAAAGATAGTTTGAATATCCTAATAACTTTATTTAAAAACACCACTTATCTTAGAATCTTAAAATAAAAATAAAATAACATTAATCCCATATCCCATCACCTACATTATGTACTAATGTCTTCATGTGTGTGTGTGTGTGTGTGTGAAGGTCCCACTTTTGTGCAACTTTTCTTTCCATTTTGTGCTAGATTAAACTATTAAGTCTGTTAAATTCGTTTATTTCTTTTTTCTAATTTCTAGTGAAAACTAGCCTGAATGATATGGTACCAGGCTTTACATGCTGAGACATTCAAACTTTTGTTTAATTATACTGCATGAGGATATTTTTCTTTCTGAAAGTTTTGTAGATAGTTCACATGCTTTAATTAGAATTGCCCCGTCCTCTAATATTTTTTGTTATTTGCAGATTCTTTGCAGTGGTAAGCTTCCCCTCACTGGTTTAATGGAGAAGGTGGAGCAGGAGCTTGCTTGGAAGGTATAGAGACCTTGACCAAGTAGGTCCAGTGCTGTAAACTTATAGTTTCCTTCAAGTTGACACTTAGAAATTTACTATGGATGTAGGCTGAAAGATCAGATATATCTGCAAAGCCTAACTTGTACAAGTTGCTTTATGCATTTCAAATGCATCAACATAACTGGCGACGAGCAGCAAATTACATGTACCTGTATTCTTCTCGTTTGAGAACTGAAGTGGCTCTAAAAGATCACCAGGTTTCTTCATTGATATTGCAAGAGAGGCTGAATGCACTCTCCGCTGCTATTAATGCATTGCATCTTGTTCATCCAGCACATGCCTACATTGATCCACCAGCTGAAGGAAGTGCTCTTATGAGTGAACAGTATCCGAGTAAGAAAGCTAAAAGAACTGTAGATATAGATTGTAAGTAATACAGATCCCAAAACTAATGCTGCTTGTTTTTAAATTCGACATGATTTTGTACCAAGATCTTAGAATTCTGCTTTATATTTTTAGCGGAATGAAAGGGACTAGCAGGGAAAAAAAAGAGGAAAAGGGGGGTTGATGGGGGGAATCACTAGTGGATATTAAGTTCTTCATAATTTTCCTTGATATTGTTTGGAGACAGTAATATTGTTAACTTTCCAGTGGTGGCTGAAAATGATGCTGACTGTCAAAATTGGCAATCTGCTCTTGATCTTGAAAAACTGGAGAATGAGTATGTGCTAACATCAGCAGAATGCATGCTGTCACTGATAAATGTTAAGTGGTCATATACTGGTAACTCTCATTTGCTCACTCTGTATAAATTCTGGCGATATCTGACTTATTTTTGTCCTTTAGAATTTTTAGTATTCGTTTCTTTCTCTTTTTGAAGGTAAAGAGGGAGCCCTGTCAGATTTGGCTGATCTCCTTGTCCAAAACAATTTATATGATATGGCCTTCACGACCCTTCTCAGATTTTTCAGGGGCTCTGGATTGAAGAGGTTTGCTTCCAACAATTGAGTTGCAGTTGGTTGCTATTAGTTATTGTGTTGATATTTTATGTTGTTTGTAATTGTAATTTATGTTTATGGCATCCTTATATGTGTGACTGGGACTCTGTTTAGGGAACTTGAAAGAGTTTTCTCTGCTATATCTTTGAGATGCTGTTTTGATAAAGTAGAATCCACTTGGATTGAGTAAGTTATCATTTTCTTCAACATTCCTTTTATTTTATTTTTCAGTGTATTTATGAAATATTTAATTTGGTTGCTACTTTCTAATGTCTTTTTGCTATTCAGTAATTTGGTACTTGGAACATGTCCAAGGTTTTTACTGGACTATTTTAAGTAATTATTTTTGGGTTGCATAATTTATGTAGTTTGGATGATTACAGGTCACACAGTCGTTTGTTGACATCATCCAAGCTTGAAATGGTAGTCCATGGTTCACCTCCTACAGGTTCTCCAACCCCACAACTTGACAGGAATAGCCATTGGGCAACTCTTGAGCTTTACCTTGTTAGTATCTTCCTGTATTCTAATTTTACATAAGTATTATTCTTGTACATAATTATTAATAATGATGGACTTAATGAATATTATGGTTATTGATTACTGATGTTTATTATTACTAGATTTTTATTTCCTATATATTATTTTAATACATGAAATTAAAAACATATTAATTTGATCACAATCGATTCAACCATGGTGAAATTAGTGAACCTTAAACCTGTCCTTTGACTGGTTTAATAACTGGTCTCATTTTTTTGTTTAAATGATCTGATGGTTTCCAATCAATTATGGGAACTGCTTCTGTTTCTGTTTGCGGAGATATTTGTCCCTGGTTAACTCTTATGGAACTTTTCCCAACTTGCAGGGAAAATATTGTGAATTTCATGGTAGGCTACCAGTTATTGTTGCTGAAACTCTTCTTCGTGCAGATGCTCAGATTGAATTGCCTCTTTGGCTGGTTCAATTGTTCAAGGTAATATTCTTGGCTGAAGCTGCAGTTTTTAGGTGGTGTTCATTTATGCACGAGTGGCTGTTTGATTCAAAATCTATCTCCATGAAACAAAAATTAGATGACTTCTAAATCTGAAACCATTAGGAATTCTCAACTTGAATCTTTCTACTTGGTTTTTTTAGGCTTATAGGCTGAGTTCAAGTGCCTACAAATTCTTCATTAGAATCCCATACGTTTTTGTTGGTTATTAAGCTGAAGTTAAATGCTTTTTTTTTGGATTAAACAGGTTCCTACTTTATGAGTGTTTATTTTTGTTCAAGTTTGTTTCCATAGAGGGTGATTGGCTGAACCTTCTGCCCCTCATTCTCCTTTGAATTGCAACCATTGTGTTTGAAATAAAATGAGAAAATTTAGAGTGATGCTCATCTTTATTATGATTTCAAATATTATTTACACCCTAAACCCTCTTCTATTTCTCTGTGATGTTCATCTTTATTTAGCATCTACTCGATGAGGTGTTATCTTTATTAGTGCATTTTATCATCTTTTGTTTTGTATTCCCAATCTGATATTGTTTACATGAGTTGTGGCAGGAGGGTCAAAGGAAAAAGATCTGGGGGATGGCTGGTCGAGAATCAAATCCTGCATCCTTATTTCAACTTTATGTTAACTATGGTCGATATGCAGAAGCTACTAATCTCTTGCTGGAGTTCATAGAATCATTTGCATCAACGGTAATTTATTTCTTAATGTTCTGGATTGAACTTGTCGGGGTCATTCTGATATTTGTATGTTCTGCTGGTATTATTTGCTAGTTTGGAAAATAAGAGTAATTACTTTTGCAACCACATCTTCTTTGGGAATGAGGATTGTTTTTCTGCCCCCTTTTCATGTACTTTTACTTGACCTAATGTTTTGTTATGTTATTGCACTTGATAAAATATACAAGTTAATATTTCTTTTCAGACAAACCTTAACTAAATTTTTACATTTGCACTATGCCTGGAATTTTGTGAACTCTATACTCAAAATATTGGGCTCTAGAATGCAAGAATGTTTTGCTTTTCCATTTGACACAAGGGGTAATTTGCAAACTACATCACTGGATGATTTTAGCGACTCTTACATTAGATATAGGTAGTGGATGTTCCACATGCATAAAGTAGCCGTAGTAACAATTGCCTGTTTGTGTCAACTCTCCAGAGACCAGCAGATATAATTAGACGGAAAAAACCATTCGCCGCATGGTTCCCATACACAACAATTGAACGACTACTGTATCAACTTGAGGAGTCGATTGAAATGGGTCACATGGTAGATCAATGTGACAAGCTCAAGAAGATGTTATATAGTTCTTTGCATAATCATCTTAAATTGGTATGTTTCACAGCTATCTAAATTTCAATTTTTATTCTGCTTGTCATGGAAATTTCCGTCAGTGAGTCTCTCTGGTTTTCAGTTAAGAGAGGACTCGGATGATGCTATTTCTGTAGCTTGTTGATTGCGGGTCAGTTGGACCCAGCTAGGGATCTGTTGCTACTGTTGCGATTGGTAATGCTACCAAAAGAGAAAGCACCTACGTTGTTAACAGGTTTGTCTATTCATTCGTTCCTCCTTTTTCTCTCTAGTCTTGGAGTACTTGCTCTATTTTATCTGACTGCCTAAGTCACGAGTTTACTTCTTCCATTTCCATGATTACCGCTGAAAAGACCAGTGGAATGGACTAGGCACAAGGGATATTCCTCTATATAAAGTTGATCGCTCTCACCAGAAAAATAAAGTACCAAAGGATGGCTGCTGCCTTATCTTGCCAGGTTTTGGTGATGTAATAGTGAATGAGTGCTCGTGGTCTAATGCTTGTTGTACATGCATTTTTATCTGAACGATTAATTCATATGCAGTGTTGTTTATAGACGCCTTGACGTGGAAACCATGGCTGGGTAGGCACAATCGCAGTACAACTGATAGTAAATTCTTGATTGAGGATTCAGGCCCAAAAAAAACAATCTTGCTTATGGATAAGCATGTGTTCTCGGCATGAAAACACGGTATAGACGGGTCGTTGTAAGTATTAGCACACCGTATATTAATAATTCCGAGTTTTAATTTTCCCTGCTTTTGTTGGTATTTCTACTATTTTGTTACTTGGAACTAACTGCCTGTACCTTGCCAGCATACCAATTCCATAAGACGGTACAGTACCAATGCTTTACCACTACGATAAATACTGGAAAATTAAATTTAGTATTCGACTTTGATTGTCCATACTACAACCCCTCTGCACGTTTCGATCCTAAATCAAACGGTCCAATGTCCTGGGATGGGTTTTTCATGCTCGAGTCTTTTGGCAACCCTTAAGCCACTAATTTCCTTCTACTTTCTTCGCCTGCTGCCCACGATATTGACAACCGCTGAAATGTCGCCCGTTAATCCTTCATTGTTATTATGTTAACGCCGTCAAGAGAAGACAAACTAGACAATAAACAGTATGGTACTGCCCGTTCTTTCGCATGCGAGCGCAGGGCAGGGTAAACAAGTTTTCTCCCGTACATATTATAAAAATACTCATCATGAATAACTGCTTCCTACTCGGTCACTCCCAAAATTTGCTTGCAATTGGAAACGTATAACAGGGAATGAAATTAAAAACTATGATCAAAACTGGTAACCGACTTTGTTGTACTACTTGGAACAAGGGGTCGTAAACGTCATATCTTCCACGGCTTCTGCCTCAAAAATCCTCAAGGAAAAGAAATCACATAGACATTAGCTTCGGGCCATTATCTGGCATACCCATCCCTGCAGCTAATTCAGCATCAAGTTGAGTATGTGGTGCAGGTCCCATCATTTGTTTTACACTGCACAGAAAATGTCGAATAAAAATCAATATCCAATCACTCCATCGAAACTCATAAGATATACAATTGATAATAGCTTGAAGACTCGCTATAACTATGTCTAACAACATAGTTGAAATCGACGTTCATTGCACAAAGGTAGGGAAAAAAATGACATTCAATAATTTCAGCATAGATTGTGAGATCAAAATACCAAATTGAAGTTACACTTTTGCAACCCAGATACGTGTATGGCCAATGGTTGATAAAGCATATTAAATTAGTACAAGAACCTATGGAATTAGATTCAATAGCCAAATTGAAGTTACACTTTATTGCAACCCAAATACATTTTATCCAATTTTATATGATACACATGTCCCAAGCCTAATATGGACTTAAACGCACAAGTAGCCTCAAAACTTAAAAAGCAACACCATCAATATAAGCAATATTCATCGATATTGAAACAAACAAGGAGGAAAATGTTAAAAGGGAATGAGAAAAAACACTAGGTAGCCTACCGCTTCTTGTGTCGTTTGGTCCTAAAATGCTCATCCCTCACAGCCACGTTGGATAAATATCGACTGCATAAACATAATAGAAGAACGAATTTGTAAATTGTTATCAATTCTGTGATTCCAGTCCAAGAGGAAATAAGGATAAAAAAGGAATAAAAGAATGTATGCCACGATAAGCAAAATTACTCGCAGTGAAGGCAGTAAAACTGGCCCATCCCAGGTAAATCTTCGTCTAAAGGTAAAGGTTTCTTCTCTTCATCCGGCTTCTTCAGCTCGTCATAAACCATATCATCTCGTGTCCAATTAACCAGTCAAGAATAACATTCAAACTAACAATATAAAGTCGAAGAGAAAACGTGAAATTGAGGAGATCCTAGATAATTGGGAAAAATAAAAAGCATGAAAGATCATAATTAAGAAGGATATCTTTGTGGAGGAATTTGGTGCGACGAGCCATCTTGTGAGAATACCTTCGCTTCTTTACGCTTCTATGTGGGCATTTTCCACCCATGTTTACCTTTCTGTGCTCACAGAGTTTTAGGGTTTTGAGCTGTATATCGCCTTCCTTCAGAAGAAAGGATGAATAGTTTGTACAGAAGCGTATAAAAGCAGAAAAGAAATAATTCTTTACTTCTGTAAAGAGCGCCGACAAGTACCAGTCGAAGTGATGACTCGATGATTCCGAGGGAGGATTCGAAAGGGAGTACAAGAAATCTTTGAAGATTATGAAGATTGGGAGAGACGACACTGAGTAGAGACGGCCGAACATAAGCACTGAAGAATGAAGGCATGGCAGTGGAAGTGAAGATTAGGTTTAGATTTTAAACCCGACAAAACGCACAGCCATGAAAAATGAAAAAAAAAAAATATTTCTAAACAGCGTTGGTTTCTGTTTTTTAATCTAAAAAACTAAACCCAACAATTTAATTAGAAAATTAAAAAGAATAAAATCTTCAATCAATAATTTAATATACTTATAAAAGTAAGTAATTATCAGACATTTAATAAAAATTTCAATTAAATTGATGACGCAGGTAATAGACTCTCAAGTTTTGCGACACATTGTGATAATTGAACTCCATTAATTATCATTTATGAAATTGCTTATATATACTCCAATTTTTAAAATTAATAATAAAAAATTAATATTTTTATTATATTTTGAAAGCTAAATTATCAATTTATTTCAACTCTAATAATAAAAAATTAATAACAGAATCAAATAATATAATCTTACAATTATTTAATGAATTTAAAAATAAATAGAAATTTCAATTTCAATTTATTTATTAGGAAAATTAATTATTATTCTAAATATTAAATTGTAATTATTTAATGAATCAATAAATTACTTAAATTTTTAATGAATTCAAATTTCAGTGAAAATTTAAAATAAAAATTAATTATCTTGGAAATTTAATTATTATTAAAAAATATTAAAATAAAATTATTTTTTAAGATTTTAATCCTTTTAAAGTGTAAATGATCAATTTGACTTTAAATTCTAATATTTTGAAATTAATACCAAAATCACCTGATATCTAATAATAATTATTTATTGAATTTGAAATTAAATAGAAATCAATAAATTAGAATTATAGAAAAACGTGATATGAATTAGTTTCCTATTTTTTTCGGTTCTGGTGGAACAAAATTGCAACAAGCTGCTTTGGATTTCTACTTGTGTGCGTTGTGCGTGTGTGTATGTGTGTATTATTTATCTAATTTGTCATCTGCCTATGACTATTTTATAGTTGAGTGTTATCTCCCTCTATATATCTCTCTCTCTCTCTCTCTCTCTCTCTATATATATATAACCAATTCATCGTGACATTAGTAACAAGGATTCATTTTTTCAAGCAAATAGCTAAAAAATTATTTCTTAATATTTATATATAAAGCAAATTCTGTTTGAAAAAATCTACCATCTATTGTCAATAACCCTAAATAGCTCTAAGGGCATATATATATATATATATATAGCAAAATAGGGTGTAAACTCAATTAAAATGTGTTTGGATTAGATTATGTATAAGTGATTATGAGGATTAATGATTATTCATAATAGATTATGATAATGAGTAATTATATCAAAAGTGAATTATTTTTGAATATTTTTAACCCATAAATGATTTTGAAAAAAAAAATGTGTTTAGATATTAGAATTCAAATGATTATCAGATAGATAATGAGAAGAAAAAATGAAATAAATATTTATGATAAAATAAATTATTATTATAAGTTGGAAATATTAACTTAAAGAAATAATTACTTAAATGACCATAAATGATTATTTTGATCAAAATTGTGTTTGAAAACTGAATTTTGAACATGAAATAATCATTTCTCCCATCTAAAAAGCTAATCCAAACACACTATTAATTCCACATCTTCCACATCGTATCATGTTAGTAGGTATCCTAATGCCCCTTTAATCATTGTGCTGGTAAAAACCCGGTTCAAATTCATTTTCAATTTACATCAGTCATACCCCTAGTTTGCCCATATTGACCATAGACTTTTGTCTATGGAGAATTAACAATTATACTACTGTCTTGTCCCTAACAGGGCATGCAGCAGTTACCATATTGATGTCCTACTAGCAGCTCCGCAATTTACCAACTTTAAAAAGCCTATTATGTTTGAAACCGTGGATTTGGGTAACTAAACTGTCAGTACTAAACTTCAAGTATTTTAACCTAAAAAATTTAGCATTTTACTAATCTGTCAAATATCTTTAACCATTTGGCCCAAAAAAAAAAATACATCTTTAACCATTCTAATTCATTATAACCAAGTCTCTTAGCCGAACAAACTAAAAACTTCACTATTGATCTATACTAAATATTATGGCCATATGGGTAAAGAACTAGATCTGCAAACAAATAGAAACAGAAATTCATGCTTTTGTATATCTATATGCATAGCTGTGCAGTAGCCTGCTCAAAAATATATACAGCTTAACAAGTATCGAAGAGGGAAAAAAAAATCAAATAAATAAAGTTATAGTTAAGAATAAAAAAATACACTTGAAAATAGGCGCTTCAATTCTAATTACTTTAGATCATCAAGTTTAATCTCGTACTGTTCACCGGTGGAGAGAATTTTGACACCAACCATACCCCTTTGCCACTCAGAACTCCCCACTAACACCAGTCGCTGCGCATTTATTCGGGTTCCTCGCTTGAAAACCCTAGAAAGAAAAATAAATAGGAGAGAATAAATTTGGCATGAGAAAATTTATCCACTTACTATAAAACCTACCTTTAAAAAACAAGGAAAGGTAAAACCTATGGACAACGCAAATTTTGTACCATTTAAGTGGTTTGTTCTCCAAAACCAAGTCAACACTCTGCCCTTTATCTCTGAGAATTGTAGCAACCGTGGAAGCAGCTCCTTGAAGATCAACATCCAGGGCACACACGATGTTCTCTATTTGCAGGCTGAGCTCAGGCAAAAGATCCTTATCTCTAAGCAACTTTAATACAAACCCAACCATCCACATCCCCAAAAACAAACAAATAAGGTGGTCAAGCAGAAGCAGAAACAAGAGAAAACAGAAACAATGAGGTTAAAAACAAGAAATCAGTTCGCAACAGCAGTAATTGGCTCTAACATGGAAGTCAGCATTCATAACTTGAGGAAGAAAGCAATAAGTGAGATACTCTAGTGGCTCCATATAACAACATTGCAAAGGAGTCCTTAGTCATCTCAAAAGTTCTAATAGATTCATGTCATCTTTCACTATTGACAAAATAAATTCTAGTAGTTAGAAAAACGAAATGTTGAGACCCCTAAAATCAAGCATTTAAACATACAGTTGACAGCAAAAATTGAATAAGATAAATAAAAAATGAATATAGGATCAATATTGTAGCACATGGCAAAGAAAGAAAAAGAATTATATAACTAGTAATCTAACTAGAAAACAAAAATAGATATTTAGAAATATAAAACAAATCAAACTATAAAAATAAATTTCTATAGAAATCAAACAATAAAAATAAACTATAAAAATATAAAATAAATCAAACAATAAAAATAAATTTCTAAGGCACAAATTATTTTAGAAAATAAACTGCATTTATAAAATTTATTTTTCCACACTTAGCTTCTCGATAACTAATCCTAAATCTAAAAAGGTGTCAGATTCAGCCACAAAAAACTTATTAGAATGCTCAAGATGGTTCCTTCTTATTCCATTCACTGGAGGAAATATAGAAACTTACTTCGACTATGACTGCATCACCAAACCCAAAGCCGCAAGCAGGAATGTCATCAGCGCCAAAAGTTGAGAATAAGCGGTCATATCTGCCACCACCACAAATAGCTCGCAGCTTTCCTTCTCTGTCAAAGCCCTATAGATGAAGATTTAGTCTTTTTTTTTTTCACAGTCCAATTATACAATAACTAAAAATTAACAGAATCAATACAATCAACAAAACTATTATGTTCTTACAATGTTGCTAAATATGGAAAATAGTGAAAAAGAACTCTAGCAGCAAAAATAGCATGTCGCCCCAAGAGAAACAAGCATATCATTTTACTCCTATGCTGATCATCGTCATGCTCAAAATTGTGTTGCTCCAAAAATTTTCTCAAACTCCATCTAGGACCACTTCTCTTCCTCCTCCGTTCACTTATTTACCCCCCTTCGGTTTTTTGTCAACAACCGCCGTGCTCATCGTTGATCTCTACGCTCACCATCGTGCTAAAAATCACACTGCTCCAGATCTGGAGTTCGGCTGGGTTCACCGAGATGTTTCAAACTCCAGATCTGGGTTCCCAGATCAATTTTTTTTACTGGCTTGAGTGCTGTTAAGAGTAGAGATACAGATTTGGGTTCACTGTGGACAAAGGAAGGAGTGGCCGCTGGTGGAGAGGAATGGTGGTGGTGGCTGGTGGAAGCGGGAAGAAGGAAGAAAAAAGGAGGTTTTTTTATAACCTAGGACACTTTAATCTTTTCCTATTTATTTATATTTAATTAAATATAAAAAATAAATTTATTTCCCACATCCACAGTATCATACCAAACAAATTCACATGTAATCATCAATGCATAACGTTCCATTTCACTCATTTCATTACATTCTCTAATCCCTTGGTAATTGAATCAAACATGCCCTAAGGTCTTTCTAACAAGCAGTTTCAGTCATTCACCAAATTCCATATTTATAATGAACGTCTTCGTGAAGAGGTCAAGACACAAGAATAAAGAATATCTCAACATTCGAAAGACATCTCTTCTTTCAACACCTCAAAAAAAAAACTTCCCTGTACACTTGTCACAGAATTGTCGAACAGGCATTGTACCAGGTTAGACAACAGATGTGCAGGCCACAAACAAAAATTTTTCCTGAAAAGGCCCCAAATTCTTCAACACAATAATCAGTTTCAGCTAATATTTTGTATGAACTACAACCAACCTCGAACACAATGCCGGTGTAGTAAGCAAGGCCACGAGCAACTGATGCATCAAACTGAAGCCATTCAGAGTAACCAAACTTTTCGGCAAGTGCAAATAGCTGTTTCAGATCAGCAACTGCTTCCCCAGTGCTTCCAAGTCTCTCTGCTCACAAACAAATTTAGATTGCAAGTTCAGCATATGTCCTCAAAGTCTGGAACTATCATTTGAAAGTTTATGGAGAAGCTATGGCTTTATAACCGAGAGAGAGAGAGAGAGAGAGAATTTTCTTATTCAACAAGAGGGATACAATGTGTAGCATTAAAAAAAAAAAGAATCTGCTGAAGCAAAAACTATTCCATACGGCAAACCAATTTCAATCAATACGTAAAGAGGGTCAAATTGCAGGAAACTAAAAAAAAAAAATCTCCTCTAATGATCTCATAAAAACCAATATATGAAGCATCAGAGGATTGCACCCATATTTTGAACTTCAAAAGACCTACTCTCAAGTAGAAATGGCCATTTTAGACGTGTCTTTCAATTAGTGATTGCAACAGATGAAAAGTTACGAAATTTCAGAGTCCATATACAGTAAATCACGAACCTTCCAACTCTGTCAATGACTTTATGGAAAGTACTTGCAATAGCTCCTCAACAGCCTCTTGCGACACACCAGAAGCCTTCAACTCTTTCTTTATCTCATCCAATGGAATTTTCTCTATCTGTTCCAAGTTAAATATAATACTAAACCCTCTTCTAAAAATCTGCTTTCAGATCATAATTGTATCTTTGTGCATGCTAAGGAAAAGAAAATGCCAGATTATGAAATATCAGTCGTTTAAAAAATAATTGAATAAAATAAAGGAAACTCAAATCATAAGACAGCTTAAAACAAAAAAAGAAAAAAATGGAAAGTAAAAAAGGGTATATTGGTGGGTGAAATTAACTAGTATCTCATATATTGAAAAAATGTGGCATCCGAACGTTCTCTATGAAGTAATTACTAAAGACTCTTGCCTTAAACTTGGAAGCATGGGCAAACATGAAAACCAAGTAAGCTTATTAGAATTCTTGAGAAATCTAAAACTGTATACTCAGGTTATGCAATGGAATATGTTGAAAGAGCAAGTTTGATTGGTGGTTTTTTTAAGGATATGAAAATAATTGTGTGTTTCTTGGAGATTACTTTGGAGAAGACAATTTGTTCCAGCATAAAACTTAATTCAAGGAGTGCATTTGCTAGAATATATCTCCACTTTCTACTGCTGAAAACATTCAACCATAAAAAATTATTAGGCTTTCCTGCCTATTGAGACTCGCAAGATGAGAAAAAAGAATTCTTGTTTTAATTAATGATTTAGATATCATTTGGGATTTATGATGTTTGTAATTAGATGATTGGGGCAGTTATAGGATTTAGTCAGCATTTATAAACAATCGTGTAGACAACGTCATCTCTTCATAGTGTTTTTTTTTTTTTGGTTGGACTAGGATTTCTCATTAGTTCCCTACAAATAAGTTTTAGTTGAATGTAATAGAAAAGTTACTCCTATGATTATTGATAAATAGATTTGATAATAAGTTTTAATAATTTTGATCTTTATTATTTTTGTATCACTCTCCAATTAGTGTATTCCCTGTATAATAGAAAGTCACTATGGCCTAATATAAATAAACTCCTTGGTTGTTAATAAATGAGGCTAGTCAATGTAAATAAGAATTAGCTATAGGAAATTGGTGGCGCTTGGTATTGGCTTTAGCGTTTAATTTTGTATAATGTATCCTTAATTGTGATCTTGACCTCACACATGCAACACTAGAAAAGACTGATCTACACGGATCTGATGTGTTATTCTAAATATAAATATAGATATAACTCTGTAATGCTTGTTACGATTAGTACAAACCATTGGAAGAAACAGGAGCTATCATAATCCATTTCGTCATATCTGTTTTCTCATGAACAAACAAGGGCCAGGATGATTAGAGCACTATTAACATTCAAAAAACAAAAATTAAATTAAATAGCAACTGTGTGCATAACTCACTTTGTCTATGATGACGCAAACCTTGCCAAATAAATGTTCAGGTATGGAGTAACACTTTAATACTTCTTGTAGAACCTGTGAATCAAGGAGGAAAGATATTCAAAATAATTACAGCCTCTAGTTTTCCAAAATAAAAAACTTAACAAACCAAGAAATAAACACTCTAAATTGAAAATTGTGCGTTTTTCTTATGCAGATGAGAAAAGTAACAACAAAAACTGAGGTTCACAATGGTAACACATCATAAATACACGAGACTAATCACATCAATGCATGAATAGCAATAGAAAAAATCCTAAAGAACAAGAATAGCATGGAGTTGCAATGTGGTATTAAACCAAGTAAAAGATACTGAGCTACTGTACTACTGATAAACCCTGCAAAGTTGATTTAACAAAGCTGTGATAACAGATGACATTCTAGATGAATCTTCAACCCTCAATCACCATCCTTTTAATATAATTACGTAAGACCTGCATTTCCAAAACTATTCAACCAAAAATGCAGCACAAGTAAATAAGTTATTTGATACATTCAACACATCATACATCTTGACATGTTAATAATTTTCTACACACACACACACGTGGTAATATTTCACACATATCCCTTGAAATTTTAGCCAGTAACACCTCTTGGCTAAACAAATTGCAGTGTTATCAGGATTTTTAAAAACGTGACACATTATTTGTTATCAGTAATATTAAATTATTAATTTATACAAAGCACTAAAGTACATAACTCTAGAGAAGAAAGAAATATAACAAACAAATAGCACTCGGGAGGGACTCCGAGCCCATCATTCAGACAAAGAATGAAGCATCCCACCTTTCGGCTGGAAACCTTAAACCCAACATCTGATTCTGTGATCCCAATCCTCTTGAACAAAGTGACAATGGAGGATATGAGTTCTGCTTCAGCCTATAACATAAAAGGAAGAAACATAAAGAGGGAAAAAAAATACAACAGGTTATGATTTAATTCATTTGATTGTATCTTCATCACCACCTGCTGAGACTAAAAATAATGTTGACCAAACCGTGGAAACTCACTCAATGAGCATGCAAACAGAAGTAAAAAAATGTCAACCAAACAAGATTGTCATCACTATGTAGCAAAGAACATCCATAAATTTCATTACGATGTGCCTCAGCTACAAATAGAATGAGCTAGTTCATCAGTGTTGTTGTAAGGAAACGGAAAGTAACCAAAAAGAATTATCAAACATATTTCAGTTTAGTCAAAACAACAAAATTTTTACAGTTATAAAGGGATGACACTTCAGCGCTAAGCTTCTATATAAATATTAAATTGTGAAACATTTAAGCAGACAGCACAGTTCATTACTTCTGAAAGTATGGGCAGCTCCAGCACATACCATAACCTCAGGAACACCAATAATGTCCATATTCCATTGGTAGTGCTCACGACGACGGCCCCTTGTCATTCTTTCATACCGCCAACATTGTCCTACAGTAAACCACTTCAGTGGGAGGGGCACAGATTTTCTGGGAAAAAAAGAAAACAATATCACAATTAGACCTTTACATGAAAAAATCTTCAGGAGTAATATAGGTTGAACTGAAAGTTTCATAGACCAACAATAAAAATTATAAATATATGAAAAATCTTTAATAAACAAATCAAGAATAATTTCGATACCCTTTCTGTATTACCAGCCTTGCCAAAGAAGGAGTAAGTTCAGGCCTCAATGCAACACGACGATTACCCCGATCTTCAAAACAATAAAGCTGCAGAAATGAAGCGTAGAGGTTTTTTATTATTTCGCTTCTATTATTTTTCAAATGCTTTGTCTGACATAATCAGGAGAGAAAAAAAAGTCAAGCCTGTAAATAAAATTGGTATATTGATTGCTTGTCTCTCAAAACTTTAAGGCCTGATCATGGCTCTATTAATATCAAATACTAGTTACTTGAGGAGCCAAAGGTTAACATGATGCAAACAGGACTCCGAGCGTATAATAAATAGTCTACATCTCACCCCATTAATTGTCCACAAGTAGTTAGGCAATATAAGGTACACAGCAACAAAAAAAATTACTTACAACGTGGTGGTCATTTACCAAAATTTGTAGTTTCTAGTAATCAAAATTGAATAAAACTCTGCAAAAGAATTACCATTTGCTTTTTATCAATTACTATTACTTCTATACATCTAATTCTTGCTCTTAACTACTCCCCTTCAATTCTATATATGTAATTCTTGCTCTTAACTTCTCCCCTTCAATTCTATACATGTAATTCTTGCTCTTAACTACTCCCCTTCAATTCTATACACATAATTCTTGCACTTAACAACTCCCCTTCAATTCTACTCGGAATTATCTTATTTAAATGCTAGAGAATTTGGATCCAATATTATAGAAGACTAGCCCATACTTATTGATCCTCTCTTCTGTGACCCTCCATAAAGCCTTTTTCTTGATAAATATTCCAAATTTTTTCAAACCACCCTTATATATGTCACATTAACACAATACTACCATCTCAAAATAGCACTCTCTAAACACTTATTTATTCTGGCCAATTCCTAAGAACGTATTAAATTATGTTAATGCAACTCAAGAAGTTATGCTCAAAATTGGGACTTTAGATTAAAATGGCCTAAAAAGACCAATAAGTAAGATCAGATCAAGGATTTAAGGGGGGGAAATCTAATGGAAAATGATGATTAAAAATATACATTAGCATATATGACAATTAAGCATATTATTTTCGAAGTTATATATAAAATACTCAAACAACGTATGTTGTTAAGAAATAAGACCCGAAACACGATAACATAGAAGGTACTTTGTAACCCCTAGGAGTGGATGAACTTGCAATCATTCAACCCCAGGTTAAGGGGTTTGTGCAATATCTGTTTGAGCACTAGAAAGATTCCTTTGGACCAGAACCCAACAGCCTCCTGTTTTAAGTGGAGATTAGCCTTCGCCTAGACCATGAAATTGATAAATGAGGGACCCATCATGATGATTTGCCGCAGTCCACAAACAAAAACAGAAAGTGCACTTTGTAGCAATAACGTGAAGAATTGCTACACAAGGTTTGAAAACATAAAGTAGCAAAGGAAAAAACACACAGCCAAACCCCACTTCTTGTAAACTTTAAAAGACTATCCTTTCTCACCCAACTATTACTTCCTTCTTCAGGACCGTAGGTGCTATGATATCATTCCATCAGCCTTCACTAAATGAAGTTGAAGGCTGCAGAGGCTACACAAATTAGAGATGGAAAGGCAGTATATGTGCAGTATGGTTAAGGGTTTGAGCTACTTCCATCCCACTTGACCTAGGAGGTTAGAAACCAAGCAACAGGGGGAAAAATGCTGCAAGTTGAAAATGCCATAGGATTGATAAAAATTGCAACATCTGAAGATCTTGAGGTTTTAAATCAAGAACCTAAAAGATTTAGAGCTAATGTAAGATTGGGACTGCTAGGGTTGCTTGGGAACATGAGACTGTAAGATCTTCATATTTAGATTGAGATGTTGACAACCCTACGCTGCTAATGGGAACAAATGTTTTAAACAGCAGTTTAAAAAGTCCTAAATATTGTTTGAGCAGCTTACTTGACATTATCTACAATACCACATACAAAATCCTTCCAAGTTCAACTCTCTAGGCAGTCATTTAAAATGCACAAACATCAAATAACGAGATGGACCTCACATCAGAGGAATTTCATCCTCCCATAACCACTTTTAGAACCCTACAGCCGCTTTGTAAAACAGAATGAGCCAATAGCATAAAGCCCGCGATGATTCAAACCATCATATACTAGCTGACTACTCGAATCCATATACTAACGCTAAGTTGGCTACCCTATGTAGGATTGCTCATCTCATATCTTCCCTGCGAATGACGATGGATTATACATTTTGAACCTCAGATTAAAGGGTTGAATAATTAGATAAATAACCATAGTATACGCGGACATTGTATATCTTTGATACGACTAATAGAATATATGCTTATTAAATTTGAAACCATAAACGAAAATGATAAAGCAGAATGACGACCTGGTCTTTAATCTCCTCCCCTGCCTTCCTAGTGAATAATGCCTCTGACTCAAGCACCGGAAAATCAACCTCCTCGAACCCATACAACCGCGAAACCTAGAAGTCACAGCAAATTAACAATCCGCAAGTATTTAAAAAAAAAAATTCAAACAATGATCAATCATTCCATGGATACTGACACGTGAAATAATTATAAACCTTTTTACCTCTTTGAAATTGTTGAAAAGCCAGTTGCGCAGGCGCATATCTTCGGGCGGGAAGTCCCGCGTCCCCTTGGGAGGGTTTACGTCGATTTTCGGCACATCTCCCTTGAGTGGACCAGGAGATAACGCACCAGACCTACCCCCGCCACTCGCATTATCGCTTGGAGACTCGGCTTGTGTCGCTTGTGATAGGGCAGAGTGGAGTCTAGTATTCGACGAAAATGAAGGCCGGAGAATGGAGAAACTCCGAGTGCAATTGAATGTACGGGATGAAGATGACAACTGATAGTTGAGGGAATAGAATAAAGGTTTGAAGTATAAATTGAAGCGCGGTTGGAGGATAAGGAACGAAGATGGAAGTGGAGCTGCAGGCATGGTAATGGTGGTACCGTCACTCTGGCTGCCTCGCAATTTTGCTTTTGCTTACTTCCAACGCGGGATAAGGTTACGACCCATGAGAGTTTTTTTTTTTTTGGCCAACATTTTTCCCCTTCCTTGACTGGATAAAAAAAATAAAGACTCCAACGGGATTACTTGTATATGTGATGATGGTATCTAATATTATTTTTGTTTGTTTCTATATATGTAAACACAGGAAACGGAAATCATGGACATATTTGCGTTCTCTATTTTAATATTTTAAAAATTATTTTATAAAATTATGTTTTAAAATAAGTTTCAAGAAAAATAAAATAAAAAAATTATTTAAATAATTATTATCAAAATTATATCTAATAAAAATGAGAGAAATTATTCAAAATTTATAATTTTATCATTAATAAAATAAGTATTTTTTGTATTTTTTTATATATTTTAAAATAAAAAATACATAACACATTAAAAATTATCTAAATTTTCTATTCTTTTCTTACATAATATTTTAAAAATATTCTAAATTTTATATTTTTTTATTTTTCATAACATTTTATAAAAAACATATTTATTAAATAATTTTTTATTTTTTAAATAAAAAACTACTATAAAAATATGAATCAAACTGTTATTATTTTTATTTGTTTCTACGTACACAAATATAGGGAGGGAGGCCCCCTAACGAAAGGTAAAGGAGTGTGGGGTTTTAGCCCCTTCTCTTTTTATTTAAAAAAAAGGGGTTAACCAGTATGGAACGAGAAAAAAGAGAAGCTAAGGAATGATGAAATGGGCTTTTTCTGTACCTTTTTCGGCCTGAAGAATGAGAAAATGGGCATGACAGAACATCAAATACTGTTGTCTCTTGTACCAAAAAAAAAAAGGAAAAATGACACTTTAAACCAAAATTTTGAATTAAATATAGTAAAGAATTTTATAGTTTTTTTTATTATTGAATATCACAAATTTACTACTGCTTTGTTCTGTATTTACCAATGAAAAAACTGTAAGATTCCTTATTATATTTAATTCAAAGTTTTGATCCTCAACCGTCATTTCTTAACAAAATTTGCTGTCGTTTTGGCAACGAGGTTACTGGTGTTCAGACTTCAAAAGAAATTTAGTATGTTTTATCATTAGAGTTGATACTGATTGAGCAGCCTTGAGCTAAAATAAATTGTAAGTGTAATTTTTTATATTTTTATTATTAAAGCCTTCAATCAAGGCATGGTCAATGTATGATTTTAAATAATTACATAAAATATTATAATTTTTACAAATAATTATAGTTTTTTCAATTGAATCGAACATTTATCATATTTTTCGTTAAAAAATCTAACTCGATAATTCACATACAGAATTTACTGAAAATGAACCTAGAAATAACACTCAAAAGCTAACTTCATTTTTCCCAACAATTAGTGTTTTCACCACTATCTCAATTTACGAGTGTGGCTGTGATTACGCAGTTTCTTTTGATGTTGAACACTAGACGTCAAATATGCATATGTATTTATTTTTGCCATGCATCATCAATAGATCCAAATTTATTTTGTAATTAAGCGAGGGAAAGTAAAGATAATGTAAAACTCGCTTTATGAAATTTATTGTTATCTAAGTGCGATGAATCAATCAAATAGATTCACTTACTCTATATTTTTCACTTTCATCAAGCGTGTTTAATTCTCTCTTTATTGTTGTATAAACCTTTAACAGGACATGAAATGATCTAAATTTTGTTACCAGCACATGAGCGATTTTTTCAGTACGTGGATACCCTAAAATGTAACTTCTTATAATTCTAAATTGTTATTAGAAAAAATCGTTAACGAATCATTATATATATTCAATGTCAAAACAGATACATGATTAATAAAAACCAACTTTTGAACTTGGACATATTATGAGAAGAATACAGCCCAATGACACGCTATCTGTCTCAGTCAGGACTTCAGTTTGGCGAGACTGAGTACGCCTCCTAAACGAGTCTTGTACAATTTTTTGTTTTTCAATGAAAATACACGCCGATTCTTTTTTTTTCCCTTTTTTCGGGCAGGAAAATATATGCCAATTCATACAAGAAACAACAAAACAAAGAACGCTAGGTACACTATTTGTCTAACTCAATAAAATTTCTACAACCAAGAAGGGATCGGTAAATAGAAGAAACTGGAGATCCAGGTTATAGATGAGCACACTTGATTTGACAAACCAATTCAAACATTTGTTTCCCTCCCAGTAAGCATGGTCAAAAGTGATGCTTCAGTAGTCCTTCCTTCGCAATGAACTAATATTCTCGATCTAATTCCCTTAGTCGAAGTTTTTTAAGGAAATGAATATTCTCTAGTTGACAGAAGCCCATTAATCATGCTTACTGCCTCCACGAAGTCAGCACAATTATTTCTACGTTGTCCTCATAGACACTGCCAGAGTTTCTATCCCACGTGGAGTTTTGATATGGACTGTTTATTGGGCCGTTGCCCCATTTGACACGCACACAAAATAAGAAAAAAGGAAAAAAATCTAATGAAACAGTACAATGCTATCGTTCGTTGTTGATGTCGCTCTATTTTTTTTTTCCCCCCAGAAAGGAGCAATTTCTAGCTGCCGCTGCACGCAAAAGAGACGGATCAAATAATCAACTCGCACATGGTTCCACGAGGCTAACAACATATTGAGAGGGACTTTGGTGCCCCTCTGATCATCAAACACTAATTTTCCCCCATTCATTAACACGCCGTTTTTTTTTCCTTCGGTTTTCCAGTTTTGTCAATAGTAGATAGCGTCAAAATGTGCTAATTTGTAATTATTGTGCGGCCTAGAATTATGCTCCCTCCATTTGTGACAGAAGCATTAAAAAAGAAAATAAATAATCTAATGAATAATATAATTTTACTAAATTTTTTTAATTGTTATTTATTTTCTATTCACACTCTTAGTTTCCTAAAATAATGTGTTATTAAATACTTAAAGGTATAGTTAAAAAAAATAATAAGTCATTTATTATTTTTTAAAATGACAGATAAAATTGGACATTTAAAATTTTATAAAATGATATATGAAATAGGATGGAGAAAGCAGTTCAAAAAAAGAATCAAAATCAAATCTAAACCAGAAATTGAAACTCCATAAAATCCTGGTAAACAAAAAAATAATCCGTAAAATGTGAAAAACTAAAAAAAAATTCAACTCTAAAGAATTGAACTGAACTGTGTTGGCAATTGAAAGAAGTATAATTTAAGAATAATTTAGGGCTCGTTTTGTATAATTCCCAGAAAGTAAATCCTTAGGAAATGTATTTTTTCAAAATTTAATTTTTTGAAAAATTTATATATAATCTACTTGTTTTATTTTTAATTTTTCTAGGAGTTTTAAATAATTTTTAAATAAATATATAATATTTTAATTTTAAAAACATAAATACCCTTTCTATTAAAAAAATAATTAAGAAATTCAAAGCCTTTTTGGGAAAACATCACAAAATACTCGAAAAGTAGAGATTTCCTAAGTTTTACTAGGAAAGTTTTACTTTTAGAGTTAAGTTCAACTTTTTGATAACTTCTAAATTTTTTTTAAATTAAAAAACGTTAATCAGTTCACTTATTATTAAGAAGTTTAACTTCTCTTTCCCCATTTTTCCCATATCAAATGAGACCTTAATTTTAATTCAAATATAACCCATTAACTTTAGTATTACTATTATTAAGGAAAATCATAATATCAAGTTTTTTAAAGTTAACATTGAAGGTTGGTTTTTAAAATTATAGGATATTTATTAAACACAAATTACAAAACTTTTTTGACCGACGCACAAATTACAAAACTAAACAGAACTGTACTTACGCCTTTTAATTGGACTTGATAGAATAATGTAAGTACATATAGCGATTACTGCGCGAGTGAAACTGAAACACGAAGCAGGTGTGATCTTTACTCCTAAAAAGTTATGCGTGTAAAAAAAAAATTTAAAAAAAAACTGTTGTTGCGCATGTGTGCCGATTAAGGAAAATGGATGGAAACTTCGGGCGTATAGATAGGAATCACGATGAACATGTGCAGACACAGCGTCCTGGAGGCGTCGTTTGGTCCATTGTCACATGAACACAATATGATTGGGTGTCTCCAACTGTCCCAGTTCTTAGAATCTGCTCACTTCCATTTTACACATTTTAATTAGTACATCGATCACTTCCTATATCTCATGCGCTAATTACTGCTCTCAGAAAAAAGTCACTATTCGTTCCTTTCTTTTACGTCTGTTTAAATTCTTAAATATTCCAAAAAATCCAATACAAGTGAAAATATATATGTAGTATGTCAATAATTTAACATAGACGATGCATGGCATATATAGCCTCGAACAAAGTATTCCATTATAGTAAATAGAAAACCTCCTTGTGTGTGAATGTCATTACCGTACTCTCACAAAAAAGTGAAAAACACGACACCTTGGATCGGTTAAATCAAAACAGATGTGTATGTATAGGGTTTTTGGCTTTTTGAATTTGGTGGAGATATATATATATATATATATGTGTCACTCAGCTTGGATTTCAAAAATACTCTAATGAGGCAGTTCCCTTCAACACAAGCTTCGACTTGCCAGCGCCATAAAGATTTGTCACCTTGTGGGAGTTCCCTTGAAAAATCATCAAAGATCATGACCATGAAGACACAAGAGTGGGTGCTTGGAATTTTCGAGCTTTGGATTTTATCGGTTGGTAACGTCACCAATGTCGTTGGATTCGAGATAAGGTCAAAATAAAACTAGGCCCTTTCCTGCGTGCGTGAATCTTGCCTTTCACACCCAAACATTAAGAATAGCTAGGTAGGTGGCTTTTGTTTAATTTACAGGGTTAACTATTATAATCAATATCAATACTACTCCCTCCGGTCCTATATATAGGGTATTTTACTCTAATCTTGAATATATGAGATATTATTTATTATACATTTATAAAAAATGCTCCTATTTAATATATTTAAAGAGAAAGGGATTAAATAAGGGTATTTTTGAAAAAAATATCAAAATTTTTGAAAAAATCGAGATAATTAATTAGTTTTAATTCATATTTTTAATCCGCGTGAATTAATTAAAAAAACCTTATATTAAATACCAGAGAGAGTACTAATTATGTGTGAGTACAAGCTATTGGTTGCCCTTAATCGTCATAAACGAGGGTTGTAGGAAAATTTGGCACGCAATTCGTGGACTACTTGTGCATGATCATTCCATATATACTGGGACCAAATACTGGATGAGGAAGTCCAGAGAACCGATAATCGTGGATCAATTCAAAATTTATATATGAAATTAGTTAAAACTCGATAAAATCAGTTAAATTTTAAGATTGAACTGTTGAGCTCTGAATCATATTTAATTAATTTAATAATAGATTGGAGTTTTAAAACATTACTATATATATATATATTGGCGCATCCGTGAAAAACTTGACATACTTGGTATCGTTCTGCTTAGTTTGGATTGTGGGCGAAAAAGTGGACACTTGATTTGAGAGTGTTTTGTTCGGATTTTTATATCTGTTTGAGTGAATAAAATAATAAAATATACTTTAAAAAAATAAATTAATTTAATACCTATTTTTATTTTGAAGACATTTTTTATATATCAGATACTTTGTCATATATGTACAAGTAATAAAATAGTTAAAAGTCAAATTGGGTTCTTGCCTTTGAATACTGGCGGATACCTTTTATGGTTTGTTTGGTTGGAGGGAAATGGGGGGAAGAGAAAGGAAGGGGAGGGAAAATGTTATTAAAATTTTCCCTCCCCTTATTTGGCAATCAGGAGGGGAGGGAAAATGTTATTAAAATTTTCCCTCCCCTCCCCTTATATATTTTCCCCCCAAATTGGGGTAATTTAGGGGGAAAATATGTTATTGTGTCCAAAATGATCAAAATATCCTTTATTTTTTCATTACTCAGTTACACAATATACTGGTCAGTCTTGTCCCTATATTAACTTAAATAAATTAAGGGTATAATAGTCAAATTATAATTATTTTCCTCTCCTTTCCCCCTCATCCAAACGAGGTAAAATTAAAATCCCTTCTTTTCCCTCCCCTTCCTTTCTCTCCATTAAAATCCCTTCCCTCCCTTTCTCTCCATTAAAATTTCTTCTCTCCCTTTCTCTCTTTTGAACCAAACAGACCACTAAAGCAAGAAGAAAGGCTAATGAGCAAGACAACCGAAATTAGCGAAAGAAACAAGCCTTGGGCAGGAGAGGAGATTGACGATTCCTAATGGAACTGAACTACAAGTAGTAATTCGGTTCGGTGTGTTCCTCATGCTGTGGTGTGCTACGGCATTTTCAATAATTTCAACTCTGACAAAACAAATCTTATCATATACTCCTCTCCTAGAATTTAACAAGGGTCGGAATTCATGGTGTCTCGATTTTCGTGGTGCCGCCGGGGACCAACCATTTCGAAAATGACCCATCTGCATATACTACATGCATTCCTTCAATTTTATTTAATTTAATATTCAACGACAGCAACAATAAATTGACTCATACGTAGATTATTTGCATATCAGTACGTTAGTAATCTGAGAAAAAAAATTATATTTCAATTTTAAATTATAATAAAAAAATAAAATTTAATATGCGAATAATCTAGTGGGTGTGATCTTTACCGAAAAAAACAAGGACTTGATTATACGCAACCGTTTCTCTTTCCAAATTTCACACCATTTTCAATTTCTGCACTTTTGTTTTCATGCGCCCAGATTTTTTCAGGATCGTGGTGACCCATAATCTAATTTCTCTAATACCAACCACAGTGAAATAGAATCAATCACGCAAAAGCGGCGTGACATAATTAGATCTTTATCACTAAAACCCCAATTTTGAATAGACACTTTCAATAACAACAACAGACCGTATAGGGTTGTAGAATGAGCATACGTAGTGCTATAAAAAAAAAAAAAAGAATGAGCATACGTAGCATTCTTTTACATGATCACTTATCAAACCCAAAAATCTGGAATTTTAATCATTTACTAATATTTAGTAATCTATTTTATTTCAAAAAGACAAAACAAATTTGCTAACGCGACGGGAGAGCCGCCGAGGCATCATTTGAAAAATTTTCCTGGGCCTCCGAAAACCTCCGCAATGATCAGTAGGAGAGGGATAGTTCAGTCATTTCGCTGACACCAGAAAAATTAGCTGATGAGTCATCTTTGCGTCGTCTCTCGACAAACATAAGTCGGCCGCAAACCAATTTAGATTTTTTTTTTCGGCGGAAATATATCATTTATTAAAAAAATTAATTGAAAAATAGAAGCTCTTAATTTTTTTATGTTTTAAAATACAAATATTTTGCTAAATCCAAGAAACCCTTTGGTATTAGCAAATGCGCCTATTATACCAAGGGCCATCATGCCATATGGCATATGCATGTACATTCTAATTAACATACATAACCCATGAATCATGACCCATCCTCTTTGACCTAACCACCAAACCAATCTTTACTCCCTTGACTCTCATTTCTTTATATATGCGACTGCTTGCCACCATTTCCCCTCTTCAAATAACCAGCACCTTCCTAGCAATTCAAGCACCCACAAATAATAGTATTGTCATATCCTCTATCCTAATTTCAAATGGGAGAGGTGAGTCTCAAATTTTAATTTTATTCAAGCACAATGAATTACTCATTTGTAGTATATCAGTCTCAGTTCTGACACTCGTTTCTTTAATTGTTGGTTATGGCAGCAAAAAGAGAAGCCAAAGAATGAGACCGAGAAGAAGCCCGAAGGGGAAGCCAAGAAAGACGACGGTCCAACCCCTATCGTTTTGAAGCTTGACATGCATTGTGAGGGATGCGTCAAGAAGATCAAACGAGTCGTGCGGCATTTGGATGGTATGTATTGACTATATATTGAGAATTCCATTTTCCCTTCTCGAGTATTTATTAGATCCCGTGTTAATTCGTTGAGATTCGTGAGGTTTTGTTTGGTGAATTTGAGTTTCAATCGGCGGAGTTGATGTTGGATATTGCAGGTGTGGAGGAAGTAAAGGCCGACATGTCCGCTAACAAACTCACGGTGTTAGGTAAAGTGGACCCCACCTTGGTGCGGGAGAAGCTGGCGGAGAAAACAAAAAAGAAGGTGGAGCTCATCTCCCCTCAGCCTAAGAAAGATCCCGGCGCCGATAAAAAGCCAGACGAGAAACCGGAAAAGAAGGTCGAAGAGAAAAAACCCGACGAGAAGAAAGCTGAGGATAAAAAACCAAAAGAGGTATTTGACATTAAATTAAATTAATTATATTTTATTATACATCCGTTACACTTACGCCACACACGCACCTTAAAATGGTTTCGTACTAGCCAAGTCGGTGCATATTAACCATCTTAAACAGAAGAAACATTAACACAAATTACATTCAATTTTCCATGTGGGTCATAATTAAGTCAATTAGAATCGTTGTCCACCCTTTTTTCCCCTAATTTTTCCGATAACGGCTTATAATATCCTAATTAAATTTTTGGATGGTTCAGAGCACAGTGGTTTTGAAGATCAGATTGCATTGTGATGGTTGCATTTCAAAAATTCGGAGAATCATACGCAAGATCGAAGGTGAACCACCAGCGTATTTGACCTAGACTATTTTTTATTATTCCGATCAATCACCTATTATTTTACATATTATTTTAACTTTTATTCAAATGGTTAAGGATTAAGATCGATGACGCAATATACCTACCCTTACCCTATATATAAAATTTGAAGATGCATTAATAAAAAATTAGAATCGTAGTTTAATGCCTTCAGTGGCTGACGATGGTCTGACGTGTCGTACAGGGGTTGAGTCGGTGGATATTGACGGAGCCAAAGATTTGGTAACGGTGAAGGGAACGATGGACGTGAAAGAGCTGACACCCTACCTGAAGGATAAGCTGAAACGAAACGTGGAGGTGGTCCCGCCCAAGAAAGACGACGATAAAAAAGAGAGAGACGGAGGAGGGGAGAAGAAAGAAAACAAAGAAGGCGGTGGCGATGGTGGTAAAAAGAAAGAGGCTGAAGCAAAGCCGGCCGCCGGAGGAGACGGTGAGAAGAAGGAGGGGGCAGCTCAGGTGGAAGTTAACAAGATGGAATACTACGGTTACCCTCCTCCTCCTCCGATGTTATGGTACAACGGACAGTTGCCTAGTCAAACCAGCTACGCCATGGAAGTTCATCCAGGGTATTCGAACCAAGGGTATTATGGGAATCCAGTGCACGTAAACCAAGGATACCCAGGAGAGCCACCATTCTACATGCAACCAAATCATCCCCAGATGTTCAGCGATGAAAATCCCAATGCTTGTTCCGTGATGTGAGTGAGACCGATCGATCGGTGGTTTTCAGAACAATTAATGAACACGTGGAGGCTGTATATAATTAAACTATGTTCATAGAATAAAAATATTGTTATAGAGAAATTCAGAGATGGTGGAGTTTTGATGTTATCGGATCATACTCAGTGACGCGTAGAGATAGCCGGCTCTGGCTGCAGAATCTGGACCAGAAAAACCACTGCATTTGTTGTTTTATTCGGTTTTTAATTCTGATGGATTATATATAGATATATAGATTAATAATAAATACATATTTCATGTTAAAATTCGTTTCTTTAACTTTCAAATATATTCAAGGCTTGAATAGATGTTGAATCTATAGCATAGGGTTCTCATCGATCAGATGAATGTACCTAAATTCGATTTAGTAGTTGTTTGAAATCAAATCAGAGAGTTGAACATGATATATATATGTACACACGTATATGTATTTATTTATGTTTTTATCTGTTGAGAGTTGACAAATGGCAGGAACCACGTACCAGAAAAATATTCGATGTTGAAAATGGAAAATAAACTCTTTTCAATTTTTGCTTCCATCAAAAGTAAAGTGAATCCAATTTACCAGTACATGTACAGTGGCTTTCGTAGTACAAAGAAAATATCACATATAACGTAGTACATGGCACCAACTCAAAAGCAAGCAAGGCCAATAAGGAGACTTTCGAGAGGAGGGGCCAGTTCAAAGAAGAGAGAGAGAGGGAGAGGAGGGGTCCGTTTTCTAATCAAATCAATATGGCAGTACAAGAATCTTACTGTAGAAATAGCGATGATTAATGCCCCTAATATATATTATATATAGGTGTCTTATATATATATATATATATTTTTTTTTTTTGAACAAAAAAAATCCCTAAGATAACTTTCGATGAATTTGAGTGGCTCAGCTCAATTCAAGTCCCCCACGACTTCCGCATCAGAAAAAGCCATGAAAATGGCCTTTCTTTTCCTTCTTTTTAAATTTTGTCATCTACTACCAGTTGTGTTCCTCTTATCCTTAATTTTAGTTGGAGAAATTTGGAAGAAAAAGGAGAAAAAATTAAAATTCTTTCATATTTTAGTTCAATAAGTAAAAAAGGAAAGGAGAAAAAATTGAGATTTTTTCTTAATTCAATAAATACTGGCCAACCCCTCTTCTCTAAAAATGGGGAAATTTAGTGGGAAAACAAATAAATTCTTCATTTTCCTTTCAATAAATTCAAACAGAAAAAAATTAAAATTTCTTCCCTCCCCTCTATTAAGTGCATCATGAACTTTTCAATAATTAATTATGGAGATAAATAATTTTTCATAATTGATTGCATGTTTGAATTAATTTTTCTATAATTAATTATGAGAATAAGTAATTTTTCATAATTAATTATGGAAAAACGGGTATATTTGTTAACTTTATAAAATAAGTAATTATTTTCTAAATCCAAACAAGTTCTAAAATCCCTTTCTTCCCCTCCATTAAACCAAACATTGCAGTGCAGTAAAGTGACTTCTTTTCTTTTTGGCTTTTTATCCCTTGTTATTTTTAATGAATATATGGCCGTCTGATTAATGCATCGAGTTCATGAGTATAAAGAAAAGGAAGGAGAGAATAGTCAGGATATCCTGGTATTGTTCTGGTTTATTAGAAACCACGAGCATGCAATTTAGATATATGCATGTTATATATAATAAGCCGATCGATAATATAGAGTTTAAGTTATAAACTATACGTGCATTATACATTAATTGGAAGCCTTGAAAAATAAAAACTGTTTCAATACATGCGAGTTCAACTTCATAACGTTATTATATGTACGTGGTCCATATTTGTGAATGATGGAGCATTTGCTACGTATACAGTCCCGTCACTTCCCCCATTAATTGGTCTCTCTTATTTCGAGCTAGAGGCTCTACTATATGCTATTCTATAATCTTCGAATTATTTCATTGAACCTTGCTTCATATCTGTTTTCCTAGCGAGCGTTGGAGGTCGTTGTTATATATAATTAAATCCTGGCACATAATAAGCCAATTAGACTCATCTACATACGTAGTTTATAGAAATATTATAATCTTAATTTCATCTCGATCATTAATATTTGACGGTTAGTTTGAATATGTATATGAAGGCACCAAACTAGTATATATATATATATATATATATTAATAACAACCTAGCTAGCTAGCTAGCGCTGTTATGCCCTATCCTTGAAAGCTTTCATGTATTCCTCTTCTCTCTCGCTGATTAGAAATTAAAAAGGTAAATGCAGGAGCAATACAGAAGGAATAATTAAATTTAAATATTAAATAAATAAAACGAGGATGCAAAATAGATCGATCAGTCCCCTCCATAATTTTCTCAAAATGGTGGGCCGGCGCGGGCCTACAGTGTTTAAAAGGTACTATATACATTTGCAGGAGCAGTACTAATGTTGCTTCTGTAAATAAACTGCATTATTAATAATTAACACAGCCAAATCCTGGATGTAATCTAGTAAAACTATGATAGTGTCAATAACCACGAATAAGCATTTTAGCTTGTTCCTTATCATGCATCCGAAAAGAATAAAAGCAACCATTATTGACATTATTTTCTTAAAACAACTAATTTGTTTAGAATCTGCGCTTGATTATTAGTCTTCTCCCTTACTAGCTAGCTAGCCGAATCTCGAAAATTAACCGTCAACTTGTGCTTCCGCATGCACTTGGGATGAGAGAGATCCCGCGCATGCCACATATAAATCAATACAAATTAGAGTGCTTACTTAAAAAAATTTATAAATATAACTGCCCATTATTTTAAATAACAAAATGATAAGAGGCCTCACAAATGGTCGGTCTGATTACTTAAGCTATCACTTGCTTATGTAATTGTGAGTCTTCTTTTTACTCAAGAGCTTATAAATGGATGGGAATCGAAGTTTTGATTATCTATTTATATTACTCTAATTAACCATGCGAGCATTTAGCTAGACGACTTTTTTTTTTTAGAATAAAAAAGACCCAAAGCCATATATATCGCTATGAGGCTTATATTTTTCTCTTTTTTTTAGTGGGTATTATTGTTCTCATTAGTTTATACGTTTACGAGGGATTCGTTTGTGCTTAAAGGTGAACAAGATTAGCACAAAAGAAAAAGAACAAGGACAATAATTGAGGAATAATCCGAATTAGGTTTTCTACTTCCATCAGAAGCATGAAAGCGATGGAATTTTCAAAAAGATTCCATTAAGCAAAACGACACTAGATTTTTATGCTCATATCCTCACAAATTCTGCTGTGCAGGAGGACAAGGAGAGCATCCAATCATTTTATTTTGGACCAACCAATCATTTCGAAGATAAGAAAATAGACGATCATCTAATTTGGTATTACGTCATTATACGCATGATTCATAGTGACTTTTTGCTCCATTTATGAGAAAAAAAAAAGACTGCTTACGATGGGTGATAATGACACTATAATAATGCTAATATATATTATTTTCTCATATAATTCATTCATCAATGCCATTTTCTTGCTGGAAATGAAGGAAAAAAATGTTTGATTCAATATTGTTCCTTTATTTATTGCCTATCCCGTCAAAACCTTATCTCTAGCTGGCACAAATCATCGCATGTTCATCACAGCTCACGCAAATAGACAGAGAAGTGGAGAAAGAAAATGAGATAAGGAGGAAAAAAAAAAATATATATATATATATATATATATATTGAACGCACATTTATATGCACCTAACTTTTCATGCATATAAGTTAACGATTTTTCTTTATGATCAGAAAGGCAAAACACTGAAACGCACTTTGCAATTCTTTTGCAATAGATTTAATTAGTATTATTGTAGAATATATTTTTTGGCTGGATGTGTGAGAAAAATAATGAAGGACACGCAGAATCCCAATATAACTTCAGAATGACCTTCTGCTAGATATATATTGATGTATTATTGGAGCAATTAGAAATTTAAAATAATTACTTAATGTTAAAATGACTGATTTGTCTGTAACTGGTAAGTGAAGACTAATCTTTTTAAGACATAAATATCATTTAAATAGGTTTTTTTTCTCCTAATAAGATCTTTTTCGTATACACAACTATGAAATAAGTTCTGAATATTATATTTAAGAGATTCAACTATCTAATGTGTTATGCCATACTGGTTATCAAACTATACTTTTGTTAACAAGATCTTATAAATATCCATAAAAATGGCATAATTACACAAGAAAACGATTACACCAAACTTCTTCATGTTTATTATTTGAGACCCATATTTTCCTCCTGAAGTTCAATCCCGACAGTTTTATAAATATTTGAACACATTAGTTAATCACGAGCTAGCCGACCCGTGCCGTATAGTTAGTAAAACCGATGAACTAATTAAAGATTTGACAAATGTCGTCCTATATCTTAAATTTCAACCACACCTGCAGTGAGATTTTTGTTAAATCTTTGATTTTTTTTTTATCACTAAGTATCGTGCATTACAAGTGTTGTTGGATGAAAGGCCAATTACCCAGATAATGCAATGCACTTAATTAATCAGTGACACTCAATTGAAACTTACGCTGTTAGTACTTAATTATGATTGTATCCCACAGTAACCATCATATTAAAAAAAAAAGGCCGTGAGGTCATGGGAGGTGATTATAGCCAAATTTGACACCTGTGAAAGGTGTGGGGTAGATATTCCACCACTGCTGGCATAAAAGTTGCTCTGGAAGCTCCATGTCACCACCATTAAGGCCCTCAATGCGCTACACTAATCTTCACACTTTTGATTATCTTGAGTGTCACAACGTCGGGTTTTGAGGGTCCCACACGAACCCCATCATCAACCACCACAGCAGGCGGTTTCTCCCTGGCTGACTCATGTTTTTTACTGTTGTTCGGTTGCGTTCCGCGTCAGCTCCTACGTCATGGTTCCATAGGAAAGATGCATGCATGCCATGGATGCTCTAGAAGCTTAATTAATTTGCTCTATTGATTATCATATTATTAGTTGTTTTTTATATTTTTTTTGCCACTGATCCCACTCTTTCAATTTCAAATTTCGATCCATTAACTTTTTCTTATGATTTTTTATTTATTTAATTTCGATAATGGTTCTGTTGAATGGGTTATGACAAAATGTACATGATTTGTTGTGGCCACATGGCATGAGCTTTTTTTGTGTATTTTTTTCTTCGGTGTGGTGGGGTGAATTGAACGAAGATGGAGCCCCCTCAAATCAGATCCAGCTTACCGGTTGCTAGGTGAATGCTTTTGAAAATAAAATCTAAGATGGGCACAAATTTAAACTTTTTTTTACCAACAAAGAAAACTCTCAAACTTCAAACAAAGTGATAGGCGCATTCCAATAAAAAAAAATTAACAAGATTTTTTTTGTCCATATTACCTCCTCATCTCATTTTTTCCAGAGATCAATATTCTATAAATTAATGACTCAACATCTCATGTTTTGGTGTATTTTATGTCCATACACTGTTATATGAATAAATTTGATTTTATGATTGAATAATACTCCCTCTTATTCTTAATATAAAATCTTTTAACCAAATCACTATAAGACTCTTTTAACCAAATCACGTAAATTGAATATAAGAGTTAAAATTAATTAATTAATTTAATTTTTTTAAAAATCATAATTTATTTTCAAAACTATTCTTATTAAATTCATTTCTCTTTTTCTTTCTTATCAATTGAATGGGGTTTTTTTTAATGCATAATAAATCGTGCATTATATTATGAAAAAGATCCTATATTTATAATTAAGATAAAATAACCCATATTTAGAATATAAGGGAAATGGAGTATATAATTATTAAAAAAATATAATTATTACAATTTTTTTATTTTGACAATATAAGACCGAGGCGGCCACCAGCATCTCATCATACGATGCAGGTTGAGTTTTGGAAACTGAATATTAAATTAACATAATAAAGATTTGTTTAATATAATTCCATATATAATTTCTCCTACGTACAAACCGATGCGCGTTATCGTGATGATGTATTGGTTAATTGCGATTAATTGCGAACAAGAATTGTGGGCGTAGTTGTTTCTTCTTTTTTTAAAAAAAATCTAGATTTTTTAAGAAGATGTATTTGACTAAATATAAATTATTTTTTAAAATATAAAAAATAAGTTAAATCATGATTTTGAAAAAGGAGATATATATTGATTTTATATTATACATTTAAAAGTATTTTTAACTTTTATCATTTAAATAAATTTTTTTTATCAAACTATAATTTTACAAAAAAAAATATCAAAATATAACAATTTACAATTAACTTACTTTTATCAAATTTTATTTTTATAAATTTTATTTATTCTAAATTATTTTTACAATAGGAACAAACTAAGTCTGAGTCATCAAGTGAATCTTGCCCTATAAATGGGGTAGATCATATTTTAAGCAACTAATGGTGTGGCCAGTACCCACCCCCATCACTTCAATACAGCACACTGGGCCCTTTCAGTTTAGGTAAGCTTTTCATGATTTTTTTTTTCAAACATTCAATAATAATATGCCCCACCCGAGATAAAAAGTTTTGCCACTCCTTGAATATATAAATATTTACGCTCCTACATTTGTATATGAATATGATGATCTCTGGATCAATAGTAACAACGTGCCAAATCAGTGTTCTGAAATTTAATAATGCACACAATATACATTATTAATGGACGAAGTATATATATAATAACATTAAAAATTACGCACATTATTGGCATTCAAATTAGAGCTATCAGTAAACACAAGTTATACATACAAATATGGAATAATTGATTTTTTTTTTGGCGGGGGTGGGAGTTAGTTCGCAATAATAAATATAAAGTGAAGATAATGATATGGAAAAGGAGATTTTAGGAGGAGCATTTAGAGAAAGACAAATATAAAGGAATTCCTATGAGGGGCCCTAAGAGCAAAAGAGGAAGGTAAAATTATGACTCGGCCCTGACTATACATCGCAAAATGTCTGCTCCTTCCACATCACGCATGCATCACCCATTTTATGTGCATCCCCACGATGATACATCCATCCCATTCATTCATGCATGTTATACCCCATGATTTATTCTTTTCGGAAACCAGGTTGCGTGCTACCTCTGGAATGTTCTGGAGATCGAGCCCTTTCACAAGTGCCAGTGTGAAATGAAAATTGAGCAAGGATGGATGAAAAATGTTCATCTTCATTAATATTTAAATTTCATCTGATTATTTTATAGTCATTTAAAGAATTTAAGCTGTACAATATTTACTCTTTCTTTTATTTTATATTATCCGAATTATCATACGAATTTTAAAGTCGATTAATAGCTGTTTGAAATATTTTATTTGTTGTATATAAATTATAAAATGAAAATCTTAATATATTATATATTCGTATTTTATGCTCTGCTCTACTCAGAGTGAGATCGAGTTGTGGACTCACGAGATTGGGGTTACCCGTTACCCACCAGACAGGTAGGCCCCATTCCACGTCACCAACACGTGGATCCGTGTTGGAGTTTGAATTTGCACGCCAAGAGTGCTGTAGTCGTTCCCTTACTCGTTCACGTCTCTACCCAGTGCCTGTGGCATCCAAACATCAAACCAAAAAAAAAATTGGCATTAATTAATTTAATAGTAATTGCCTCTTCTTTTTCAGACCAGGGAAAAAACATTTCCGCTTGTTTATTTTTCTTGTCTTCCTTTCACCCTTATTTCAACTCCAGCAACTATTTCTATTTAAAAAAATTTGAAGCAGTTTTATTGTCACACTTACTAATGACTATTATTTTTTTTTATTCCAACTTGATTCCTGGTGTTAAAATGGAAAATGTTGCGGATCAAAGTCAAAAGCTAGAATCTTCAAAAAGATGATAGAAATAGAATGCAGTTAGTTCAAAACCCACGTGTACTCTACTCTCATATATATATATTCTAAATTTTAATTTGGGTCTTGGGCTATGATTCAATCTGCGTTCATGGTAGGCTGCTTCATTTGACTTTTGAATTTTCTTTTTGAAAGAGGAAAATCACCACCATGATGGGTTTCATATTTGACCATGTATTTATTGCGGATAAGATTTGGAAATAAGGGTCCCGGAATGTTCAGCGTTTTTCTTTTCTCACCGTCGAATTTAATGTTCTGTTTTCTCAGGCCATCTTCCTGTGACGTATTGCACAACTTGTGGTAAGCGGCAGTGCAAGGCACAAGGGATGCTTGGTCCAAGAAAAAGACACAAAGGATACAATGTCGGTAGAGAGGGAATTATTTTGAGTTATTTTTTCTGCTTTAAATTAATTTTATTTTTGGCTATTTAATTACAATTATTTATTTTTCAAATGATTTGAATTATCAGGACCAGTTCAAAATAATTTATTTTCTTTCATAAATTGAGAGAGTATGAATTAATTGTGTCCAATTTATGTAAAGTTTTCAAGGCATAAACACGAATTAATAAAAGCACAGTGACCTTAGGTAGCCATAAGCAAATATTAAAATAAAATAAATAAAATTATAAAACCGGTGGCAATTTTCTTACCAGCTAGTGCTGGCAACGGAGAAAAAACGTAGCTTTTGGATTTTCTTTTTCACCTGAAACGTAGCATTTGGATTTGAAGAAACCTATATTCAAACTTATATGATAGTAAGTAATAATCTTCTCTTTAAAGGAATATGACTTTTTCAACTTTGTTTGAACCGAAATTATGTATTTTGTAAGGAGACATTCGCTATGTGAATATATAGTACTTTTTGTATCCAAAGCATTTTTGTAAAATCTTTTAAACACACATGCACGCACAAAAACAGGAAAACATCTTATAATCAAAATTATTATTTAAGTACCAATAAAAATTAAGATCAAAACCCAAATATCACAACAAATGTACGCTAAAAGTTATGATTATTTCACCGCATTCTTCGCATTATTTTGGGTTAGTCCCAGCGTTAAACTTGTTTAATCATATATTTCGAATTTGACTTGAGCTGATATGAATCAAAGGCAAAACATTGTTAACAGAAAATGCGCAAGTAAATTAAGCACCAATGGGCTTTGTTTAGATACAAGACAAAAGTTTCTATCTGGGCTCAAAATGAGGAGTAAAAGGCGCAAATCATAGAGTGACGAGCCCATAGCTAGAGCCCAAGAAAAGATCTAAGGCGAGCCAATATTTTCATCATGGATAACAATCTTGACCCCTCTGCTCCTCATAGCGTTAACAATGGCCCATGCCTTGGGACAACTGTGGAGTCCCTTGTTCTCGATTTCCTTCCCAGCGTCGATGTGTGCCCCACTTCCTAGCCCCTCCGTCTTCAGCCGCATCGCTAGCACCTCTCCGATCGCGGCGGCGGCGGCCTTGGCTTCAAACGCGTCCTTGATTGCTTGCTCCACCGTGGATGCCGTCGCCACAATCCTGCCGTTGCTCTTGTCTACCACGTTTGCCGTGATGTGCTTCACCGATATGAAGAGTCTTAACAAGTATCTCTTCGTCTCCCCCATTTCCGCCTCACACAGATTAGCGTCCGTCAACTCGAGCTCCCAATACAATCTTCTAAGTTCCCTCGGACTAAAGCCCAATATCATTTAGGCCTTGTTTTCTTACTAGATGGGTTTACTTGGCCTGCAGGTTCATTACTCAACTCTACGTGCTTCACACGAATTTCAAAACAAAATATTTATAAGAGAAATCACATTATTGATTATTCACAACTTATGAATACTATAATTTTCTAAAATTTTTAATATGTAGATAACGATGATTGATTTTAAGTTGAAAACGTCATATTCTACCCATAAATAGGTTGGTATTAATATCAACACGGCTATCGAATCGATCAAAATTAAATTTAAAATTAATTTATAATATAATGTGAATTAAATTGTCTATTAAGGAATCAATTGAATTACTTAATTAAATTAAAATAAAATTTACTAAAACAAGCAATAAAAAATTAGAAATTTAGAAATTGAACTCAATTAATTAACTAACTAAAATTAATTAATGAAATAATTAAAATAATGACAATATTAAATAAGCATGGTCAATAAGCAAAATTTTCATCGCCATATCTTTAATTTGTTAGTCTGGTTCAATTTAACATCTTAGTATTTTAATAAAATTTTTTCTAAATAACCATTTAGAGATTAAGCTGCTATTAATATTATAATTAACTGAATCTCAATTAATATATAATATAGCACCAACCTTAATGTAAAACATACCAAGAACAAAGTTTAAATAATTATTTAAATAGAGTTAGAACATCTCATTATTACTGAAATCAATCAATTACAGTAATCAAACTCATCATATTAAATATTAAACCCAAATTCATATAACTTGATTAGCTTTAACCAGTAGCAAACAAAGTAATATGAAAATAGAGAAAAAAATATGAATAAACTAAAATAAACCAAATAAAAAAAATATATTAGTGTGTGTTTGGATTAGATTATATATAAGTGATTATGAAGATAAGTGATTATTCATAATAGATTATGAGAATAAGTGATTATATCAAAAGTGAATTGTGTTTAGATATTTTTAATCCATAAGTGATTTTGAGAAAAGAAATGTGTTTGGATATTGTGGTTTAAGTGATTATTGAGTGGATAATGAGAAGAAAAATTGAAATAAGTGATTATGAGAAAAAAATGATTATCATAAGTCGGAAAAAGTAGCTTCTGGAAATAATCACTTAAAAGGCCATAAGTGATTATTTTGATCTGGATTGTATTTATTTACTGGCTGTATAATCACTTTTCACTCCTCCATAATTACTTATAATTTAAACCAAACATGCTTTTAAACTCAAGTTCTAATAAAGGCATCATATTCATATTTTGTGACTGATTAAAAAAAAATTAGTAATTCATGGTTTTAATATGAATAACCCACAAAGAAAAAGTAAAATTAGTTATAGAGACAATAAAAATAAAAGATAAAAACTCAGACTGCTTTATCCCAAATTTCAAGTTTTCAATTTCTTCCACTCTATGTGCGCGGCGTCTTCTTTCTTCTCTCGTCTTTCTCTCTTTTTCACGTTATGCCGCTCTCTTTCTTTTCTTTCCTTTCTTTTTTGTATTTTCAGCAATCTCTCAGACTCTCCCCGGAAACCCTTACTTCCTCCTTTTATTTAATGGGACAAACTATCACTAAATATCTTAAATTAAAACTACCTATAAAGACTCTAAATTAAATATTTATCAATTTATCCTTAAAAATAAAAATAAAAACTAAAATAAATAAATTTTAAAAGGCATCTCCATTTATGTACAAAATTATCCAGCTTTAATTGAAATTTATTTCCAAAAGAATCTGTATATAATCTATATAAAATAAAATGAAATTTAGTAGACATATTGTGTAAAAATATAGAACATGAATTTAAACCCAAAATTGAATTAATAAATTAGATAAATCTAATTAATTTCAATTTATTAAAAAATAACATAAATTATATTCAATTAAGCTCAAATAATTATACAAAATAAAATAATAGTTAATATCCGTAATGTGCAAAAGAATTAAATGAGAATTTTAAATATAAAATTAAAAAATTAATCAAATAAATCTCATTAATCAAAAATTGGCTAATAAAATAAACTGTAGTTCAAATACTCTTAATTAGCCAAAATTCATTAATAAAAAGACTAAATAATAAGGATAAAAATAAATAAAAATATGATTTATCACAATATAAAATATAAAATTTATATTATTTATAAGTTCTAAAACTCCTCCAACAAAATCATTTCTTGGGCTCCACACCCCTCTTTGTAATCTATATTCCTTCAATATTTTTAATGTGTCTACTTTAAATATGACAAAATACATCCATGATTTTTTTTTTACCAAAATGATAATGTTAAATCTTACTTATTACTATTAATTTTAAATAGAATTTAATGTTTTTATTTTAATCCAAAGTTGAAAGTATTTTATATATTTCAAAGTGCATATATCAATTTCATATTTAGACTTTTAACATAAACATGCGGGAACATATCAAGTGCAATATGGATTTTTAGTCCAATCTTCTTGCAGTCGTTTTGATGTGTTGCCTACCATCGCGCCACCATGCTAGGTTACTTATTATTAGTAAAGAGGAGTCACCATGCTAGATTACTTATTTGTCCTATCATTCTTGTTGGTTTAAAAAAACAAAGGATGCTTCCAATGAATAACTAACTTCGCCCAAAAAAAAGACTTCCAACGAAAAAAGTACATTTATTATCCACCGTTGAAGAATCACATGTAATTGTCCCATTCATAGACACACATACACAACACGTGGGGTATCAGTATTACAGGTAACAAGTTAGGGCTTGTTTAGTTTATTTTTTGACAAATTAAATCATGATTTCTAACCATAATTTTTTCAAAAGTTATCCAAATAGATTTGTAGTAAATTTCTTTTTTTTTTATCCAAATTTTATTTTTGTAAACTGTAGTTATTCTAAATAACTTTTTATAAAAACACAAACTAAATAACCACTTAGTTGCGTTGATACTTGGTAGTAGTTGGTACACACACATAAGTATGAGATGTACTGTACATAGATTAGTTATTTTGATTCTGGTTATGGGGGTTGAATTTTGAATACCGAGTTGTTCAGAGGATGATGACAGTAATTCATTTTGTCCCCTTCTTTTGTTTAGAATAATAAAATAATATAAGTATGCTGACTTTTTTTTTTGACAGGAGCAGATCCTAACTTCTTGTGAAGTGGAAGTACGGTTGGCGTGAAAACCTTCCATTACATATGAATAATGAATACCTAATTAATTGATTTCTTCAATTCCATGTATACTTTAATAATATCTTTGTGATTAATATTTTTAATCTAATAGCATTTCTATTATTTTCTTTTTTAATTTTATTGTCACTTCATGTAATGACTACTAAATTTTTCAACAAATGTTCTTAACATTAGAATTATAGTCTTATAAAATAATTAAAGTATAACTTTATTTTCCAATGAATACTTTCTGCGCCTTGCGTGGGGCAAATTCTAGTTATATTAGAACTCTGCGCGAATATTTTTCTTCGGGACAAAAATCTGTGTTCCATTCGAACAGTGGAGCTGATAGATTTTACCAACACAGGATCAAGTCTTAATCTTTATGTAATATTCCCCCAGCAAACAAGAAACATCTTGCAATAAAGTCACTTCCAAGTTCGAACCCTTTTGTAAAAGTCTTTAACCCCTCCCCCCTCTCTACTCCTTTTTTCGGTCAGAAACTTTAAATGCATCAAGATCTTCCATATCAGGATCAAATTAGTGGGTCCATCCTAACAATATGCCTGAATATGTGGCACACGTACTTTGTGCTACTAATTTATTGCTCAAATTGTACAGTCTTATCTTTAGTTTACTTTCTTAAGTAATCCCTCCCTTGGTTCAATGTGACAATTTCGTGTTAGGTCTCATCGCATTTCATCTACATTACATGTATCTTACAATTTTTGAGAGTCAGGAAACTATAGTCATAATAGTCTAGACAGTCTGCAACTTTTTGAGGAAAAAATGAATAGAAAAACACCTTTCAGCTTTCGTAAGAAGTGATGAGCATCATAGTTCATAGGGCAAGTACTAATGATGATTGAAAGAGGCAAAATGGTATTTTTGAGTCTCTCTTATTTGAAGTTGCTCAATCTGCAGGAGTTTCTCAAAACTAGAGATTGAAAAAACGTGGAACAAGATAATTTATATGCTTATTGTAAGAAAGTGTCGTTAGATCAATAAATAACATCAGCAAAGTGCAACTGATTTGTCATAAAAGGAAAAAAATATCTTGCTGTTCTCACCTTCAATTTTAACAGAAAACTGAATTTCTGGATTGGATCAAGTCAAACTATATTGAATAGTAAAACAAGGTCAAAGTATTCCTGGCCCTCAAGGTCAATGGTCAGATCTGCTCAACTTTTAAAGAGAGAAACTGACACGTCAAATGTCATTGAATGCTATGTATGCCCACACTCGCTGCTCATGGCTCCACAGAGACTCCGTCTGGTTTCAGGAAATTTCATGTGTTTCCTCCATTTTATTAGTATAAATAGCCACAGCCTACAATAGAGTCTGCAAGCTCTGATGCCTAAATTAATATCCTATCAACAAGAACAAATTAGAGCACTTGTTTTCAAGATGCTTGGATCGCTCTTCACATCTAGAAGATCAACACTCAGCTACTTGAGTGAAGATCGACTCGAAGCAGCAACTGTTGTGCCATATGACGTTAAGGAAGGGTATTTTGCTGTTCTTGCAATCATGGGTGAAGAAACCAGAAGGTTTATTGTTAAATTAGAATACTTAACTGATCCTGCATTCATGGCACTGCTGGATCGGGCTGGGGAAGAGTATGGTTTCAGACAGAGGGGAGCTCTCGCCGTTCCTTGCCTTCCTCAAGAACTACAGATGATTCTAGACAGTCGGAAGGCTGGGAGTACTACTCATCTTCCTATGATAAAACAAGTCTCAAGCAGTACTAATTTCTAGTTTTAAGCCTTCTCCTGTATTATGATCATTATCTGTAGCTTATTCATTATATTCTTTGGTCAGTTTATCATCATCTCACCTCCTTGCGTTTAATTAACTGCGAAAAGAAATTATTTTATAAACAATTTCTATGACGCCATCTGGCATTGGAGCAACTTGTTTCGAATGTCCCATATCAACAGAATTTGTATCAAAGCCCACGACAGATTCCTAAAGCATAAACATTATTCCGCACGATATCATGATCTAATGGATATTTCATTTCATATTTGGGGAAAAGATATCTAATTTTGACAGCATGACAAATGATTGATGTAAAGGAAGGTGCATAACATTTTGGGGCTCGCTAACTAGTTACCCTACACACACAAGTCATCCCAGACAAGAAGAAAGTGGTTCATTTCTGCAGATAATGTAGGCATGCTTGCAGTAACCATGTTAGAAGAGTCCTAATCAACTGCAATCCAGCTGATTGTCTTTCATATAATGTAGTGAGCTAATATCTAGCCGGGTCAGATTATCATTACCAAATCCAAAGAAAATATGACAATTTTAATTGTAGAAATAGAGAATGGAATGGTAGATATAGGCTCACTATTTCATGTCTGCCATTAAAGTTTGTGCAGAACTTGTCCTTTGCTAGTCACATGGTACCCAGGCTGGCCAGGGGCCACCATCGCTGTAGATCTACTGCCTAGACACACATTATACATCTCACTAATTTTCCTTTAGCCTGCAGCTGTAGTGTGCGTGCTGTGCAGCTAATATAAAAGATTTGAAGATGAAAGAAAGTAATTCGTACAGTATGTTTTGCTGGCACAGCACCTTTGGTTTGAAAATTAAACATTTGGATCCCAGGAATCTTCCCTTCTGTGATTTGGCTATGGATATAAAAATGCACCTCAACGCACTAAATCAAACATCTGCTTGACTATGAGCTCAAATTCAATATTCTAGCTTCCTCTGAACTCCAAGGCCTCTGTCCAAATAGATAAGGTACCTTCATAGCACTGATTTAAAGTTGTCAGACAATTGTTTATGTAGCATTGTAAATGTTGGTTCTCAGTCATTCAAGGACTCAAGGAGTCATTCTAGAAGGGTAAGAGAAATTCACTCACTATTTGTTTATACTTGACTTCATATAGACATGTCATTTAGACAAAATAGGTCTATATTCTCTTATACTCACCAGTGCATGATTGAACAAAAACTTCAATTCTGATTGAAAACGCAAGCAGAAAACATGTAATTTCTGGAATAAATACTCACCAGTGAATGATTTGCTAGAAGGTAGAATTCAATATGACATTCTGTCCACTGCTCTGTTGCACCAGCAAAACTTACTAACTAATCACGTTGACTGCATATTGATAGAGCACTTGACGCTCAGTCTACTATAGCATCTCGTGTATTCTACACACCAAAAATGCCTTACATAACTCCACGTTTATAACTGTTAAATACATAATTTCATTAAACTCAATATGAATAAAACATAATGCAAATTTACTTTAGTAGTTTTTAACTCATAAGTCATTGCCGTCAAACCTAAGAAGGACAACAAGCTGACTAAAAAAATGTTTTCTCATGACACATCACATTGATAAACAGAGTGCTGCCTCTTGAGTCCATGGTAGAATTATTTCACCTCAGAGCAATTATTTGGTCCAACAGGCTCTTTTAAGCAATTAGAAATTGCCATCACAGCTGCTTCAATAGATGCATCTTCCCCCTGTTTCAACTTTCAAATCAATAAAAGCCCCAAGAACTTGGAGTTCAACCACAGTCATTAACTATGCTATGATAAATAGCTATATTAAGAAAACAAGTTCACCTTCTCTCTCCAATAGAATATGTTGCCATACTTCCCTGCCAAGCGGCTCCAAAAACTACGAGGGATGTCCCAATCAACTGTAGCGCCAACATTGAAATTCAATATATTCCCTAGCAAACAAAGGTCCCAATATAATAGGAGTAGTTGTACTAGTAGATATACCCGAGAGAACAGGCAAAGAATAACCAAAAGGACAAGCAACAATTGCAGTAAAACAATTGTGTTTGATCAGCGGCCAAGAAAAGAAAAATAAGTGCGTTTGATCTTTACCAAATGTGGGATCAGCAACAAAGACAATAGTTCTGTCATCCACTTGCCAGAAATCTTTAATCGCCAAACCTGTAGAATATATTGGCGGTTTCACTATCAGCCTTGGTTCTGCAATTTAAGTAATCATAGATTTGGAGAAGAAGGGGAAGGGAAGGGAGGGGGGCCGCAAGTGAATTTTAATTTATAAAAGGTTCTGCATGGCAAACTTTGTGATGACACGTTATACCTGGTGTTTCAGGATAGTTTTGAGCCAAAACTCTCAACTTGAATCCTGTATCCTTTTCAAGAGAAGCTATCTCTTCAGCTAGTCTTTTTTCCTATAAAAAAAATGAATAGCAATATTGCTTATCTACTTTACAGATGCATAATTACTTGCTAGTCCATTTTCATTTTCGAATCCGGTAAGAAAGAAAAACCATATAATAGACGCAATAGGCGAAACAGGCACCAAATCCTGAGCTTAAAAAATGTATAACAATAATGAACTTCAAATGGGGGGACACCACACCTGGCCATCAGAGAGGAACCCGGCAACATCAATGACCGTACTAAACTCCTTAGGGAGCAACTCAGGCTTGTTCACGCCAACTTTTGCCTCTGCCACTCCAATTCCTACCAAGTTCGTATTTTTCATATTTGAGTTTTGCTATTTATTCAGCATCGAAGAAATGAAGTAAATTGATAGCTTCCACCGCTCACAATTTAAAAATTGCGAGACAGAAGATTCCAATATAGCAGAGTAAAATCATGGAGCTGGATGTGAAGAGAAAAAGATTACCTCCGAGAAATAATCCAAGCGCGAGGGCTCCTGACAGCATAAAATTGAAAGATTTCGAATGAATTTCAGCAATCCATCTCCTGGAGTAGGCTGATATTGGTAATAAAGAAGGTTGGGTAGAAAGACGAGCCGACACAGTTTTGGATAATGACAGGTTAGTACGCCAATTAGTTGGCGAGGGCAGAGCGAGAGATAAAGATGAAGGTATATGAAGATACGCCACCATTTTCCTTCGCCTCTGGAACCGCACTGGTTACAATTTGAGGATAATCATCACTGGATTGGCAAGCTGGGCTTCATATGGGAACCAAAGCACGTTGGGTTATTTCTTTTCTCAGCTTCAAAACTTCGCCAAGTCTTTAATTTTGTTAATTTATTAATATTAACTTTGTAATGGAAGCAAGTACCAATTCTGCTCAAGACGAATTTGTTTCTTCAAGAATATGAAGAGTTAATTAATAGATAAAAAACTTTAAATTTTAAGTATAAAAATGAAATATGATTATCATTTGGTTTATAGAATACACTGAAAATTTGTGTTGTCAAAACCCAGTTTCATTTGAAGGAAAGAAAAAACAATTACAGTCCATTCGCACAGCCCAGTACATTTCGGGAGCGAGATCAACCCCACCTCGGATCAACCATCAACTTAATTTCACTTATCCTCGTCTTGATCAATTCAGCCTGTTTACTCCAACACACATGACTATAGGTAAAGCCAACATTTGTAGAGGACCTCAAGCATATACTCAGTACGCTTACTGTAAGCATGATGGCACAAAAACCAAAAGGAATACTTTATGTTAAAATGAACTTTGTTTATTTCTTCGATGCTACATCACAAAGGAAATGACCTCCTTTTATACTAGTCTCCAAAAGCATTGCAATGGACAAAATTTTAATGGAATTTATGAAGGAAATTATGGAAGGGGTAGGGATTACATGGAATTATAGAGGGGTTATGAACAATTTAGGTTACATGGAATTGAAGAAGGAGTTAGGGAATTATGGAGGGGGTATGAACTCTTTCATCCTCCCCGGGTTGCACAAGCATCATCATCGAAATACGGAGATAGATCAACAACATTGAAGGTAGCCGAAACACCATAAGTACCAGGCAATTCCACTTTCTAAGCATTATTGTTGATTTTTTGCACAATCTTGAATGGATCGTCAGCTCTAGGAGACAGCTTGACATTTGGTTGCTTGGGAAACCGTTCCTTCCTTAAATGTATCAACACTAAGTCTCCTACTTGAAAAGTTTGCTGTTTCTGGTGCTTATCACATTAAATCTTATACGTCAAGTTCTGATTCTGTATCCGCTCACGAACTTGTTCATGTAGTTTCTTGATTTCCTTTTCCCTTTGATCTGTATCAGCGCTATAATGTTGCATGTCAGATGAAGGAGTCAAATCCAATGGGCTAAGTGGACGATTACCATAAACCACTTCAAATGAACACTTCCTAGTGGCTTGATTAATTGAGTTATTGTAAGCAAACTCACTTGTGCAAGGACAAGATCCCACTGTTTCAAATTCTTTTCAACATAGCTTCGAAGAAGATTTCCCAAAATCCTGTTAACTGCTTCGATTTTACTGTCTGTCTGAGGATGGCTAGCACTACTAAACTGCAGTTTGGTTCCTATTTTCTTTCACAATGTTCTTCAGAAGTGATTGAGGAACTTAACATCACGATCATAGGTGATAGTTTTGGGAATATCATGGAGACGGACAATCTCTTTGAAGTACAAATCTGCAACTTGAACAGCATCATTAGACTCATGACATGGGATGAAATGTGCCATATTGGAAAATCTATCCACAACAACTATGATGGAATCTTTCTGTCTCTGTGTCCTAGGCAATCCAAGGACAAAGTTTATACTCACATCTTCCCAAGGTGCTTCTAGTATTGGAAGAGGCATGTACAACCCAGTGTTTTGGCTCTTAGATTTAGCCAAATAACAGGTCATGAATCGTTGTATATGTTTGTTTACATCTCATTTAAGTCTTGGCTAATAGGAATTCTCTTTCACTAAGGCCACAGTTTTATCTCGACCAAAGTGTCTTGCTAATCCACCATTATGGGCTTCCCAAATGATTGCCTCTCGTAAGGAACATTGAGGAATGTATAGGACTTTTTCTCGAAATAGAAAACTTTCATGCCTGTAGTATTGCTGAAAAGGTTGAACTTCAATGGCACTCCATGCTTGATGGAAGTCAGGATCATCTTTGTATAATTCCTTGATGGTTTTAAACCCAACAACTTTGGCTTGGATGGCAATGAGCAAAGCATGTCAACAGCTAAGTGCATTAGCTACTGAGTTCAAGGTTCCAGCCTTATGCTTAAGCAAGAATGGGTAAGCCTGCAAAGTCTGACTCCAAGCAGCATGTCTGCGATTGATCTTTTGTTGGGAATTCAAATGTTTGAAGGCCTCATGGTCAGAGTACATGATGAATTCTTTACTCAAAAGATAATGACTCAAGTGTTGCAAAGCTCATATAATGGCATAGAACTCTTTATCATAAGTAGAATATTTGAGCTTGGTGTCATTGAGTTTATCATTGAAAAAGGCTATAAGATGCCTTTCTTGGCTTAGGACAGCACCAATTCCAGTGTTAGAGACATCACAGTTGACTTCGAACACATGGTAAAAATTAGGAAGGGCTAATACAAGCGCTTCAGTCAAACGCTTCTTCAACTCTTCAAAGCTTTTCTGGGCTTGTTCTATCCACTGAAATTTATCTCCTTTGATGCTATCTGTGAGTGGTACAGCAATGGAGCTAAAATTTTGGATGAACCTCCTATAAAAAGAAGCTAATCAGTGGAAATTTTGGACTTCATGGATAGATTTCGGGGTCAGCCAACTATTAATGGCCTCAACTTTGTTGGGGTCGACTTGAACACCTTTTGCAGTGATAATATAACCCAAGAAAACAACTTCATTGATTAAGAAATTGCACTTCTTCAAATTGACATAAAGTTTTTATTCTCGCAGAGTTTGCAAGACTTACCGTAGGTGCTCTAAATGCTCCTCTTGATTCTTACTATAAATAAGAATATCATCAAAGTAAATAACAACAAACTTTCTGATGAATGGTCGTAGTACCTGATTCATTAAACGCATGAATGTGCTAGGAGCATTGGACAAACCGAAAGGCATCACAATCCACACATAAAGTTCATCTCTTGTTTTGAAGGTAGTCTTCCACTCATCTCTTGATTGAATTTGAATTTGATGGTATTCGTTATGCAGGTCAATCTTAGAAAAGACAACGACACCATGTAACTGGTATAACATGTCATCAAGTTAGGGTATCGGGAACCGATACTTGATGGTGATCTTGTTTACTGCTCAACAGTCAACACATATTCTCCAACTCCCATCCTTCTTAGGTACTAGAAGAACATGTATAACACAGGGACTAACACTTTTACGAATCAATCCTTTCTTCAGCAACTTTTCAACTTGCCGCTAAACCTCAGCATGCTCCTGTGGGTTCATTCTGTAAGCAGGCTTGTTAGAAATCATTGCTCCTGGAACAAAGTCCATTGCATGTTGGATATCTCACATAGACAACAATCCTGGAGGAATCTCTTCTGAAATTACATCTATAAACTTAGCTAGCAACTGTTCAACTCCAGAAGGAATAATGGATCCTTCATTTGCGTCAAACAATCGAATGAATCCCATGGCTTGGATTTCTGCTTTTGTCACTTTGAACTGATGTTTGGCAACTAAAGACATTGGCAACTTGGACTCCTTTTTGCTGTATTCACTAGGTGGCAGTGGGGCTAACTTGATCTTTACCCCATCTTTTGCAAAAGAATATGTATTTGCATGTTCGTCGTACATAGCACAATGATCATATTGGTATGGTCTTCCAAGAAGTAGATGGCAAGCATCCATGGGCACAACATCATACCAGGCTTCATCTTGATACTTCTTGCCAATTGAAAAAGAAACAAGGCAATGCTTAGTAACTTTTACCTCACTTCCCTTGTTGAGCCACTGTAGTCTATATGGATGTGGGTGATCCTAAGTTGGCAGCTTCAACTTTTCTACCATGCAGTTTGAAAATATATATTCTCACAGCTTCCATTGTCAATAATGACATCACAAACTTTCCCTTGGGTCGTGCAACGGGTATCAAAGATGTTGTGACATAGCTAGGGCTCCTCTTTTGTTGGCGCTATATGCAAACTTCGTCTAATCACCAACAATTCTCCTTGATCTGCAGTAATAAACTCTTCATCATACATTGGTTCATTAAACATGGGGTCTTTCCTCCTGTGCTTCTTCAGGAACTTCATAAGCTTATCCTTCAATAATAGTGACAAACTTACGGTTGGGATAGTCTGTAGTAATGTCCCCAAGCCCTTGGCATTTAAAGCATTTAGATGCTTTAGAGCCAGACTCCTCGGTGACTTTTGGTGGAGGCTTACTCGAAGAACTGGGCTATTGGAATTGTGTATTGCGGGCATTAGAAAAACTTATGGAGGAAGAAGGTTGAAATGAGGACCTTCGGGAAATCTGCTTCTCAACACATATGGCTAGACGGATTACATCGTCTGAAGTCTAATACTGTTGAAGTTGAACTGGATGAGCAATGTTGGTGTTCAACCCTCCAATATATCGGGCTATCATCTGCTCCTCCTTTTCTTGAATATCACATTTCATCATCAGCTTCTCAAATTCCCTGGTATATTCTTCCACAGACAAAGATTTTTGACGTAGATTTTGTAACTAAAGAAAACTATCTTAGTAATAGTGTTCAGGAAGGAACTTACATGAGAGCTTGCGTTGCATCTTGTCCCACGTTCAGATCTTACTTTTTCCTTCTCGTTCACGTCTCTTCTTAAGGTTTTCCCACCAAATGGAGGCATGCTTCTTGAGTTTGATGGTGACAAATTTCACTTTTTGATCTTCTAGCACCTCCTTATATTCAAAGACTCGCTCGACAGTTTGTAGTTAATCAACGAATTCATCTGGCTGTAACTTTCCTTCAAATTTAGGAATCTCCACTTTGATATCATTGTAGCAGACCATTGGTCTTGGAGGACGTCGAGTGTTGGTGGATGAGGAGCTGCTGCTATTAGAGCCTTCTCCTCCAGCCTCTTGTTGTCCAGCTATAGCTCTTTGTGCGTCTAGCTGTGCTCATTAGACATTGACAAGGTCCTAAACCAGTTGGACTCAATTTCTCAACTCTTCAATCACAACTTCATGCACAGGTCTGCATCGTGGAGGCATTTTGAAAAGTTATAGGACTAATGTAAATATGAGAAGTTTGGCTGACTGAGGTAGGGTGATATGGCAGAAGTGACACGTGGCAGACACTGAGTGGCTAATCTGTCACTGACTGGATAGGTCAAGATGACGTGGCAATGACATCAAAATCTTTAACCTCCAGCGGGCGTGTGGACAGAGCGTAGAGAGTGTTGCCTGCACATGGGCGGTGCATGATCTTCCGGTAGTGGCGTATGGAGGCACGTGGAGTATTAGATGGCGGTGAAACTCTCCAGTCTGAGGTTTTCCGGCCTTCCGAGCTCGAGGGTGATGTTCATTTGCCTGAAAAGTGGTCAAAAAATGGATTTCGACGACAGTAGCGACGACTGCTGCTTACTTTCAGGTCACTCCTTGATGGTTCTCTCATTCTACTCGTCTTCTAGACACTCTCTCACCTTGCTTTGATATAAAAAATGGCACAGAAACCAAAAGGAACACTCTATGTAAAAATGAACTTTGTTTATTTCTTCGATGCCACATCACAAAGGAAATGACCTCCTTTTATACTAGTCTCCAGAGGCATTGCAACGGACAGAATTTTAATAGGGTTTATGAAGGAAATTATGGAGGGGGTTAGGGGTTACATGGAATTATGTAGGGGTTATGAATGGTTTAGGTTACATGGAATTGAAGAAGGAGTTACAGGGAATTATGGAGGGGGGTAAGAACTGTTTCACATGAGCCTACTATTCAGTGATAATGTTGATCATATGATCATTTTTTTATTTCTTTCAAGAAAAAGTTGCATGCTTAACTTATCCAGAGGAAGTCCATATATTTAGCTTTAACTGAGGCGCTTCTACTACTATTTTAAAACTAATGCAAGGGTATTGTGTAGACAGGAATATTAGTTGCTGTTATGTTGAGAAGTGAAATCAAGGCAATGTCTGCAATAAACCTAGGGGAAATAGGGAGGCCAATTGAAGCAGTATGAATCTTGTTCCTCTTTCTTCGCCATGTTCTCATTCCACAGAAACAACATAAGCTTTTATAAGAACATGTCACTCTGATCATGATAAATAGAGTAGAAAATTTTAGCAAAGGAACAAAATAGAGCAAAAAATAAAACTATCCATTTGCCACCTCTTCAGATCAACACCTCAAAACAATTGGATACAGAGAAGTCCTATAGCATATCCTGAATTCATATGGCTGATTCTTCTTTTTTGCTTGTTTCCAATCATACTGCTTGAACAACAATGCTTTAGCATGCCAACTTAATGTAAAAGTAGCTTAAAAAGTTAGAACATGAAATAGCATAGTGATTATGCAAATTGCAGCAGAAAACAACAAGTCAACTCAAAAGTCAAAAACTGCTGCAATCAGATTATAAATAAGCTCAATATGTCGGAAGAAGGATAGAGGAAACCAAACAAAGAAATAAATAGCAAATCAACCTGAGAAACAATGCTGCAATCAGATTATAAAAGGTAAGAACGCTGATTACAGCTGATCCGACCCAAATATTGATTAAACGATCCAAGTCAGCATGTAGCACACTCGAGTCACCCTGTAAGCCAAAATATTTCTCCATTCTCTGCCCATGCCTTCATCCTGGCGTTACTGGGTTTGTGGCTTTAGCTTTTTATTTCTTCCCTTTTTTTTTTTTAAATGCATATACTTTAGCCTTCCCTTGTGTACTCCTTTATCAATCACGCCTACTCAATATTATTCATAGTCATATACTAGCAAAAAAAAAAAAAAACACACACACACACACACACAGATATATAAACAGTCATTGCCATTCATAACAGCCGCAGCCACCACTAAAACGACGTCGCTTCAATTTCATTTTTCCCGTCCCCCAGACCAAGACTTTTATAAAATGACTTTTCTAAAAATAAAAAGAATATTGAAAATTCATTTGCATTTGCAGGCAGGTATTAGCTGGGGCTATTCTACCTCTTATTGGCTGAACCAGTTCACTGGTTCCTATAAATAAACCTTCGTCTCGAGCTTGGTTCTCCGACCTCAATTTCCTTTCCTTCGTTCGTTGTTTGATTGGATTAGCCCCCATTTTTCAAAAGGGGCCTACCAGGGTTTATGTTTCTGTTTGCAAATCCCTCTTTCCCTCCGTCACTGACCTGTTAGCGCATCACTGTGCCTCTTCGGTTTAAAGCTTCTGTTGGAGCTCTAATATTTCCATTTCATGCTTGGCTAATTATCATTCACATTCAGGATTCCCCGTCTGTCGCGAGGTTGCTTGTTTCGATGCCTCGGAAATTTTTCGTTGGTAAGAGTAAAAAACTCGACAGCTGTATGCTCCCTTGTGACCCATTTTTAAATCTTTGAAATTGGCTTCATTCTCAGTACCACTCTAGGGTTTTTCAAAAACCAGCTGTGAAGATGTGCTTTTTTAACTTGTTCATCCTTCTGTTTGTTTGATGTGGCAATGTTTGGAAGCTGGAAGTCACCAAGCTTTCGAATTTTGAAAATTTGTTCCTGTGTGAGACGAAAAAAGTGGTTATGTACTTCTTCGCTTAATTTCTTTCTTTAATATCTTCTTTATTGAGAACTACATTTCATTTGTCTGATGATTACAGCGGGTGGAAAATTCATGGAGTGAATAATGCGGCTCATGAAAACCCTAATTGATATGTGGGCTTGAATATGAACCATGGGGAAAGAGCTGCAGGTGATGACTTTGGGCGAGCGGTGTCGAAGGTGGCGGTAGCGCAGATATGCGAAAGCGCTGGGTTTCACAGCGTCAAAGAGTCTGCCCTGGAGGCTTTTGCTGACATTGCAATCCGATACCTCTTTGACTTGGGAAAGATGGCAGAGTTCTATGCTAACTTAGCTGGTAGATCAGAATGTAATTTGTTTGATTTGATTCGAGGGTTGGAAGATTTAGAAGCATCCCAAGGGTTTCCCGGTGCATCTGAGCCTAGTCAATGTCTTGCCGGCTCTGGCACATTGAGGCAGATTATTCACATGGTGGGTTCAGGGGAGGAGATTCCATTAGCCCAGTCAATACCTCGATTTCCGGTGATTAAGAGCCGAAGTGCCATCCCTAGTTTCTTACAAATGGGTGAGACACCACCTTCCAAGCATATACCTGCTTGGCTGCCAGCTTTCCCTGATCCCCACACTTACATTCACACACCCATGTGGAATGAGAGGGCCACGGATCCTCGAGAAGATAAGATTGAGCAAGCAAGGCAACGGAGGAAGGCTGAAAGGTCTTTGTTGAGTCTGCAGCAGCGGCTGCTATCTAAGGATTCAGCAGAAACATCGACCTCGAATATGCGATGTGGTGCTGCACAAGATCTAGAAAGAGTGGTAAAGAATCCGTTCCTTCAGACTCCCATGCCATCAGGTGATGGAGATGTTTCTCCCATTGTCTTACCCTCAAAGCTTTCGGATGAAATTGCTGGTGCAAATCATGTTTCTGTGCTAGAGGCATTTGCTCCTGCAATTGAGGTAGTGAAGAGTGGTGTAAATGACGGGCAGGAAGGCAAAACAGTTCTTCCTGTGGTAAGGTCTACTGTTCATTTCAAGTTCAGGACTGGGAAGAAGCTTATTGGTGAGTCTTTGGATACAAGACAGCAGAAGAAGAATGCTGAACAAGAGCAAATAGCATCTTTAACTGGACGAGAAGATGAGCGAGATGAAAAAAAGAGGAGAGCCGAGTATATTCTTAAACAGTCTATGGAAAATCCACAAGAGCTCACTCTTCTGTAGATTAGTTGATAGACCGGCTTGCTTGGTCAAAGTTCAGGTGCTAGTGAGTTAACAGAAGCTGCCATTACCTGGGGGCTACGCGTGCACAAAATTCATAAATTAAGGGCTTTCTGATCTTCTGGTGAGGATTTTATAGCAATGCGACAGTGACTTGTAGAACAATTCTAAACAATTTTTTAGAGTAGCTGATTTGTTTCTTGCAGTTTAGCTATGATTTGGTTATAGGTCTTGTATTTATACGTGGAGGTCTTCTGTTCACATCTTGTATTTAAACGGTTAATTTAATTGCTGAATTCATTCACTGAATGCTCTGTTTTTGTCTCGTGATCATCATTTTTTCACTATGATGTGTGTTTTTTTTTTCCACCCAATATGATGTACTGGTGTCTGTTGCTGTCAATTGGAAAAAGATCCCTGAAGTGCCAAAAATTTCTAAATTTTCTTAAGTGAATAAATTTTAATAATTAGATTTGACGGATGGATCAAATGATTCGACTACAAATTTTCATGGCAATCCTATACTAGTCAAACAAAAGCAGAGTTCAGTTTTCAATCCAGTAACATTTCTGCCATCCAACAAGAGCAAATTTTCCAGGATTTTTCCAGGACTTTGATAAGCTTGCTTCCACCGCCCTTTTCTCATTTCGGCTTCCAGAACTCCATAAACCATTTGGAAGTCAATGAGAGGATGTCGTCCAAACTCCCTTGAATGCTAAGCAGACTATAAAAAAGTTAACAATGTTCTAACAATCAACCAGGCAGGCATCAGTAAAAGTTTTGAACCATACCAAGGACATGCAGTGTTTCCCCAAATAGATGGGTCAGCTACTTTCATTTTAGACATCCACATAATATACTTCTACGGTAAAGGTTTAGACAACCTCATTAAATCATGTATATGGTCAACGTGCAGGCTAATCTTTCATAAATGGTTAAAATAATCCTATCAAAATAACAAGGATAAGTGGGCAGTACAGAAATATTTAGTTGAAGCTACAATAGAAAAATGCAAAATCTCTTACATCAGTGATAAATAGCGAGTAACGTGAATATTGCTAGATCAACAACCAAACTTTTAAAAAGTGAAAACGAGATTTGTCTTCTTCATATGAAAAGATGAATGTACTTGCTCGATCCAAAAATCCTCAATGTCTCAGCTTCACATCCATTTCCACAGGAAAGACCTTCCCTCTATGGTTGAAGATCATGAAATCCAGGTTGGCTGGTAAAGAAACGATCCTGCATCCCAAAAGACACATTACATAATGATTATGATCCAGCAAGGAAACCAACAAGTTTTCCAAACAGAACATTCTTTTGGCAACAGATAAGTATATTAAGGTAATTATACACTCAAATATAATACTTGTAGCAGTGACTGTCACTTGCATCAGCCGCTGACGAAGATAATCAACAGTAACAAGTAATAACAAAAGATCAGTGGCTAAATGCGTACGAGAGTGTCATAGAACAAGTAGGGGCGCATATAAAGCACTAAGCCAGCACACTATAGTTGAATGAAAGGCGAAACTAACGCTCACAAGATCGTCAGGCAGAAAGTTTAGACCTTGTCTAGTCAATTGTTGTCTTGCTTAGTGGATAATAAGCAGTAGAAACTAAAAGGATGAAGCCTAATGGTTCAGCTGTGAGCTTTCTGATACATTTGTCATGTGGAGGAACGGCCAAAAGTTCCCCCCAACCTTTTTCTCAATGAATAATGCCAACATTCGGCAGATTCATCAATCCTGGTTATTAGCAATCTGACTTACAGATTGTAAATGAAAATTTGACTGGTGTATGGTTGCTTAGTAGAGGTGAAAGAGGAGATAAATGTTATCCAATTACCAATTTGCCCATCCTGATTGCTTAGCATCTAACCAGCAGATTACAAATGAAGAACTTGATATAAGTAACTTCATGGTCCTATAACAAGTTAATGGCTCCCTGCCAATATAAATATAACGATTTAGTCTCGTTTTCCATCCTCAGAAACTCCATTATTTATTTTATACCATTAACTTCATGCAGCATGGCAAGAAACCATGAGTTAGCCGGTCTAGATGAAAGAGGCAGAATCAGAATGGAATAACTGACAATTACATAAGCCAAATGTGCTAACAATATATTCCTCACATTTGAATTTTGAGATTTAAAAAATGTAATTTTATTCAGTGAAATAAGACTGTTCATATTCTTTTTGGTCATAACCTAAGTTTCACGTAAAAATATTATCTATGCCTTGATTACCCTCCCAAGTCCTACCAAGTAAGGAGGGCAAAGTTAATTTAAATATATATGTAACATTAAAATTTTCTATTCCTCTCTCTCTATATGTTATTACTCCTATCTATGGGCTCTGTTCTAAGACAAAATGACCGATAAATAAAATAAAAGAACCATATCAAGGTAGATCAAGCTTAAAAGGGCAATGTGAAGAGTCAGAGAGGGTCAGGACAATTTGCATCATGTATATAGAACAAGAGCAATCCAATCTCATAAAAACTATAGCACAACTTATCTTTAGACACATCACCATTTGGATTCAGATTTTTCAGTTTAATTGACCTCTATCACCATTCCGATTAACTTTCATGCGTTTTCTATTTCCATTCCTTAATGGTTACACCCTTCTCAGCCAAGTAAAACCAAAGACAGAGTGATCAACAACATGAGTTGATCGAGGAAGAGCCATCACCAAAGAACAAGAACAGTACGGAGCAAAAGGAATTTATGTTAACTTTATAGCTCAAGCCTCAGAAATCAACATGGAATCATTGCCATGTCAAGAAATCTTATCATCTCTTCAATATTTGGGACACATAATAAAAGACCTATCATAAAATAACGTTACGGGTAATTATGGAACAAGAACATTTGAAGTTAAGTTTACAGCTCAACCCCCAGAAATTAACATGGAATCATTCCCAATGTCAAGAAATTTTATCATTCCCAATTTCAGGTTACGTTTACAACGACCTCTCGCTAACGTTTTATCAGTTAGATGACAAACTTAGTTTAACTGAAAAAAAATAAATTTATTTAAGTCTAACATCCAAATTGAGAAACAAGAAGTTACCTATTTTCTTCGGAGTCTGGATGTATAGACAGAAACTTCCCTGGCACAGTCAGCGCAGCCCACATGCAGAGCAATAATCCGAGCAACAACTCAACAACCACCTGCATTCATACGAAATTCCAAATGCATGGACACTAAGAAACCGCAGGCATGCATCAAAACCATGTTAATAAAGCAATATTATGGAAAATACTCACATTCATTGGAGGTCCCGAAAACTCTTCCTCCGTAATCTTCAATAAACCCCTATCTGCAACCAAGTCAAACCCGAATTACATATGCATGCCCAGATCCCAATTTCTTTTCCAAGCATATTGAAATTTCCAATAAAGGAATGCGCATATATAAGAATGAGTAATTTCCTAATTAGATACATCCACATGTCCTAGAGCATACATTGGATTGTTGCATAAGCAGCATGAAATAGAATAAGAAACCCGCAGATGCCGATCGCGAAACCTAAGCCCATATTTCCAGAAAGATCCCTCTGTGCTTTAGCCGGCGAAAATTTCAGAAAGTTTGCAGATTAGGATCAGTGAATCGCCGGTCGCAGACCCTTGAAGAAGCAGGGGTTTGTGTCCGCCAATTCGCAACGCCCGCACTCAGCAAAAGCCAATTGCAATTTGACTCCCAGCGAGTCTTTTTTTGGCCACGACTCCCAGTGAGTGAGCAAACGATTTTTGTTTTGTTTTGTTTTTCTTAATTTCTCCTGATAATAAATATTGATTTTTTTCTACTATTTAATTAATTTAATGTAAAATTTATGTCTATTATGTATTTATTATATGAAAATAAAATTAAAAATACTAAAATACCCTTAACACGTTGTGCTTTGGGGCAATCGTCGTAACGTCAACACGTCCAGGGGTTAAAGTGACATTGGGAGAAATGTTATGTAGGTGAAAACGACGCATCATCTCGGCTTTTCGCTTTAAAATTCAAATGACAGTCTAGTTCTGTCGTTTTTTTTTTATGGGTACAAAGACATCCGTCCTCCGCGCCCTTCATCTTCTGCGTTATCTTGGCGCCATTGGGGTGGCCGGGCTACAAGGGTGGATGTAGAAGGAGTCAGTGCCGTTGAGTTCACCTGTGAAGAGGCGAGTTGAATTTCCTTCAGTGTTTCCCTTAATTGTGGTAGCTGATCCATGTGACTGCCCGCCATGCAACATTCATTTTGGTTGTTAATTATAGTGCTGGCAATCCTCTGCGTCTCTACCTTACTTTCATATTGTTAGGGGAATATCCTTTATTGTTCGTGCAGGACCAGCTTTTGGAACTTTATGGGGCACCTTCTAAATTTGCTCCATGGAACAGTCTTTTTGAACAAATTAAGCTTCCATGACCACCGCAAGTGGCTCCAACAAAAGACATGTACTTATACCGAAAAATTTACCAAGTTTCAGAGGCATAATGGTGCTCTACTAGCTTTACAAGGTTATTCTATAAAAGTGAGCCTTTTTTTTAAAAAAAAATATTACCTCTCTGTTGTCTGTTGTTTTGTAATATTTAATGTTATTTGTGACAGGTAGTGGGGCGTTATCAGGTCAAGCTAAGAGCTTAATTAACCATAGGGTAATATACAGTCTTGGTTCCTTTTGTGCTACGGTATTATGTTCTGATGTTTAAACAATTAGGACTGTCTTCTTTAAGATTTAGTTCCTGATAATCAATGCAAAAAAAAAAAAAACTATTTACTGTAATTATTTTGAATATTAGTGATGCTGAAGAATGTAGGCTTCCTTCTTTGTGACTTCGTTTCATAAGTGAATGTGTTACTTTTTGTCAATAAACTTTGTTGTGCTCCTAATATAAGCATGTTATGGTTTGCTTTTAGATTTACGCTTATAATGGTGGAGAATTAAATGCCGTTCCTCATATACAAACTCTGAGAGAATTTCCTAAGGCAGAACTTTCTGCAAAAGTTGTCATCGTCAGATTTGATTCTAACATTTTGATCAAGCAACAATGTGAGCAACAGACTCAGTCATTTTCTAATGCATTACTTACAATTAAGTATTTACATGAAGCTGGGGCAAAAGTAATTCTGGTTAGTGATTGGGATATAAATAATTCAAAATTTCCTCACATAGAATCTGTTGCAGGTACGTAATTACATTCTACCCTTGTTTTAGTCACTGGTGTGGAGTTTAGCTGTTAAATAAATGGCTAAAACAATTCTCCTCTATCTAATGAATGGAAAGATGGAAGAAAATTATTCAATTATGAAGATCTGGAACTGTAATTAATATGATCAATGGAAGTAAAAAAATGGTTTCTTTTATGAAACAGGAGCTTCCATACTAGATAATTGATGATGATTTCTATACTTCAGATTTCTTATCGGAAGTTCTTCAGATACAAACTGTTCCACTGCAGCGTGTATCTTGTAATAAGCTATCAAAGATGGGAGGCCCCAAGAAAGCAGAGATCCTTCTTGTTGAGAATCTTTCTAGATTTAAAGAGGAAGTTGCCAACTGTTTGGAGTTTGCTAAAGAATTATCATCAGGTGTCGATATCTTTGTCAATGACTCCTTTTCTCACTCTCATAAAGTTCTAGCATCAACTGTTGGTGTGACTCGCTTCTGCTATGCCTGTATGGCTGGTTTTCACTTTGAGGAAAGCCTATGTCTACTGACGAAGGTCACAGAAGCTACCAAGAAGCCTTATGTTGCAATTGTACGTCACTTCTGCTGTTACAGCATTAGTTATTAGAATTATCCTCACAAGACGATCTAAAGTTTTTTTATTGATGAAATTTAGTCTCTTGTTGTTTCTCATAAATCCAGATAGGAGGGACAGATTTCTACAATAAACCAGCTGCTTTACGTTTTTTAGCATCCAGATACCAGGGCTTGGTGTTTGTTGGAATGATGTCATTTCAAATAATGCATGCATTAGGAGTTTCAGTTCCTTTTGATCTGGTGGAGCTTAAGGCATGTAATGAAGCTCTAGGTATGGTTCAACTTGCTCAAGATAGAAATATACAGATTCTGTATCCAAAAGACTTTTGGTGCAGGAATGAAAGCAATCCAAAGCAACTGCAAGCATTTCCTTCTCACAGCATTTTGGATGGTGAGCTTTTCCTACCATTAGTTACTTTGGTTTTTTGAAATAGAATGTGAGCATATTTTCTATAACAAATTTATTGTGTAGAAAATACCAGTTCTTGTAGAAGACAATGGCAATCTAACTTGCAAAACCATTCTGTCCCAGTTGTTGGTTGTCACTTTGGATGCTTGCTGGTGCAATTATTATTGGATACAAAAAGATTATCTATCCAATAGTTTTGCCAAATTCCAACTGCATTGAATTATGTCATAATTATAAATTATCTTCATAATGCTAAATTGATGACAAAGTTCCATGGCCTTTTGCAATGTATACTAAGAATCAAAACTACGATAACAATAGTTGTGTCCTTGTAGCCTCTGTTATAATATTTTTCAGTGAAATTTCCCCTCAAAACTAATTGACAATAATAAGTATTAATAAAAGCATTTGAATCTTTGAGGATATATAGTTATAATAATCTTTTTAGTCTCTTCAAGTTTTCATGTTATGCAAATAATTATCTTTCAATTGTGGTTGAAATTTAGAGGAGCTATAACATGGTAGGTGAGCTCCAATTCATTTATTTGTATTTCTATTTTAAAAGTGATAATGAAGGTTTGACGTTTGAGTATTAAAGCATTCATTTTTCTTTCATTCACAAAATAAAATTGACACAAATTTTTTGTTTTGGCAAACAAATTAACACAAATTTGATTCTGTTCTAGGCTGGGTACCTATAGACCTTGGACCTGCATCACTTGATGAAATAGGCTCTTTGCTTGCAACATCTAAGGTGCCTTCATTGTGTACTTTGATGTAGATTTAGGCGTACGCTACTCTTGGTTTGATTATTTTAAATATCTTTAAGATAGAGAATCTATTGAAGTGAGCATTTCATGCCTGCAGTTTTATTTGCTAATTTGGTTTACATTTTTGCAGGTAATTAATATCCTGCTGTAGCCATACCGTGATAGAGATAGAGGTGTTTTCATAATTTTATTATGCATTTATTTTAAAAATAATATTGTTGTTATATCACACTAAAGTCAGTCTGACACTTTGCTTTGATCAATTGCAGCAAATCATATGGATGGGTCTAGTGAGATTTGTTGGTTCGAGTAAATACGCAAATGGAGCAGCAAATTTGGCAAAAATGCTTGATCAACTTAGTGGCAACTATGAAATAACTGTTGTTGGAAATATGTCATGCCAAGTTGTGAGACAGGAGTTAAGTTCCTTGTCTGTTATAAGTATGGTTGAAAATGCTTCAGTTCTATGGGAATTTCTCAAAGGAAGAAAGCTCCCTGGAGTTATGGCCTTGGACAGAGTATGTTTCTATAACTAGTTTTTCATACCATTCTTAGACTTGATGATTAGGACTTAGAAGAATCAGAATAGTATTTTTCCGAATGTTTTATTTGAATGAACTGTTTTACATGCTGCTTACACATATTCTTTTTTTCTTTTTCTCTTTTACAAATTTAGAATCTCTCTATATATACACTTTCTTGAGGATAGTTTTGGCCACCTAGTCTGAATTTTATCTAATTAAAAAGCACAGTGACCTACTGTGTCCCTTGAGATGCTAGGGATTGGATCATGCCAAAATACTCTCTTGAGCAATTTAATTTTTGTTGTTTAACCTACAAAATCTGATTTGTCAAATTGCGTGCTGGAAATTCTTTTACATTCATTTTATTGCATTTAACTGATGTTGTTGTTCTGGCCAAAAAAAAAACTGATGTTGTTGGCTCCAGGTTTGGTGCTTCTTGCTTTAAATTAGATATGTTGCGATTATGGGAATGGATTTTACTTGGATCTCAGTGTTTTCTTTCATGCTATGATGTAACAAATCCTTCTCTATTCTATATCTTTATCTTTCTCTCTTCGAAGAGGGACTGTCTCCTGATTAGGATTTGCTTATGCAGTATGGTCAAAAAAGAAAATGTTGTTACCAAATTTGGGTTATGACCCATGTCAAATGCCATAAAGCTGGTTAATGTAAATTCTCAAATGAACAGAAAAGGTATTACCATGCCTGATTAACCAATCAGGGGAATTAGATTACCCTTAAGCAACTCAATGTGCAAAAAATCCTGCATTGGTGATATGATGACTACTTAGAGTGCTTACATTTTGCAGGCATACACGTTTAAGATCAATTGGAACGACATGTATTCTGACCCAGCTCAACCTCTATTTGTTGATATAGGAAGTGGTACCGTTTGTTTTCTATATATTATACTTACTATGTGCATATAAAGATGAAGCCTAAGAGAAAAATGACCTTTAAGTTCTAAGGCATTGTCTAATAAACAAGCAGTTTGTATGAACTTATTGTTTCTTAATAAAATTATGGATTTTTAACCTTAACATTGTTGTAAAACAGTCCCTAAATTATGTGAGAATAGAAAGATATGGGTGTTTAAAAGAGAGTGGAATAATTGATGCTGAAGTTATTGGTTCTGTTTAATATATGAACTTTATCACAGGTAATGGGCTTTTTCTTCAAGAAATGGCTCGAAGGAGGAAAGATTTGAACTTCCTTGGTTTGGAGATTAATGAAAAGGTTTTGTGCTTACTTTTTCTATTGTTGTTCCTTTTCTTTATCATTTTTTTTCTTTTTACATATTATTCTCCCTTATGTCAACTAGTGTAACCTTTTCAGCTTGTGAGGCGCTGTTTGGAATCTGTTAATGAGTTTAGCATAGGGAATGGGTAAGACTGTTGTTTTCTTAGTATAAACAGATGCAATATCTGTTTGGTTTTTGGCTTTGGTCTACGAAATTGATTTTGTCTAGTTGGCCATAAAGAAATGGCAGAAGAGTTTGCTGAATGCTCACATTCAGTTAGTTTAATCTATCACTATGTGGGCCTTATGCATTACATGGAGTTTGAGAAATGAGTTGCATTATTCACGACTTATAAATAGTGCGACTTTTTATGGATTTAATATTTGATATTGACTAGTCTCAGAGTTCTTGGAGGTTTAGATATCTATATTTTTGTTTAACCATGTAAACATTGTTTCTTGGTCTCTCCTTGCTAGGCACTTTATTGCAACTAATGCAACATCAACGTTTCGTTCAATTGTTTCTACATACCCGGGAGAGTTGATTCTTGTTTCAATACAGGTCAGGAATATATTATATTGTAATGTAAATTCTAACGTTGAAAAAGCTATGAACCATTTTGTTATGACAATTACACCATCAATTCTTTTCACTAGATCTAGACACTTTCTGGCTTCACCCTCTGCCATCAAGGCTGCCTTGATGGTGCTGCTGCCACAGTTGTACAAGTGAATGTGTTGGCAGAATTCTTAGTCCTGCTGTTGATGACATCCCCTTCAGTAACATTCCTCCTCCAGCATAGCCATTATTGTCATCAATGAGCCATCTCTTAAGTGCAACTAGCTAACCAGCATCCATAGCAACTTCAGTTGTGATGCAGTCATTTATTGTAACACTCTGATGATGACCACCTAACACTTAAGTGTCGGTCACACAACTAGTTGTCATTTTCCTCAGACTCTGTTGTCATGATCGGCATTGCAGAAAATCTGATCATCCCATTTCTTCATCTTTGTTGGACATAAATGTCATTTTTGTGGAAAACTAAATATTAATTTATTAATTATAATTAGTTGTATATTTTTAGAAATAGGATTTTGGGTATTTTATTTGATTTAGTTGTATATCCCTTTAGTTTCGGTCAATCCCCTATTTCTTGGCTTCTCATTCATTATGCCGAGTGTGTATATACTGTATATATTTCTCTGCTTCTCTTGAATAATATACGTGGAAGAATCAGTCTCCATACCTTCTACATGGTATCAGAGCAAGAAGGGGAGACAACATCCGACTCTTCTGAGAACTGAAAAATAGAGATGGAGTCGATACCTCGTGTCGAGCAGCCTCGCCGTTTGGCTGCGACTGCTCTTGAGGGATCCTCTGGAGATGAGTCTTCATCCGCCACGATTGGGTCTTTCTCTACCCGACTCGTCGTAGCTGGACTTGAGGGCTTTGCACTTCTCATCGTCCTAGAAAAGCTTTTTGGCAATAATTATCGCGAATGGGCTCAGTCAGTAAAACTCGCACTTGATGGTCGTAGTAAGCTAGGCTATATTACGGGTGAACTTTCTGCTACTCCCTTGTCTGATGTTCAGGCTCTGAGGTTATGGAATTCCAAAAATGCTCGTGTCTTCTTGGCTGGTCAATGCCATGATGCCAAAAATTAAAAAAAGCTTTATGTTTCTACCCTCTGGTCATGACATTTGGGAAGCTATCCGTGAGGCCTACAGTGATGGAGAAAATATCTCACAATTATTTGAGATTAAAACCAAACTGTGGGATTTGAAACAGGGGACTCGAAGCTTGAGTGAGTACTATCTTGAGAAAACATCTCTATGGCAAGAATTGGATCTGATAAGTGAGGAGGATTGGAGCTCGCCTGTGGACACTGCAAAGTACAAGAAAAGGGTGGAGAAAGAACGTCTATTTGAATTGCTTGCAGTTCTCAATCCCATCTTTGATGATGCTAGAGCCCAGATCTTAAGCTTAGATCCTTTGCCCTCTGTCCGGGAGGTATTTGCCATACTTCGAAGGGAAGACTCAAGGCGTAAAATTATGATGCAAGATGATTCTGTTATGTGTTCTACTGTCACTGAAGCTTCTGCCCTTACTGTGCGTTCTAATGATAAGAAAAACAACAAGGGTCGTCCTTTCTGTGAGCACTGCAAGAAGGCTGGTCATATTAAGGATACTTGTTGGGATTTACATGGTAAACCTCCAGATTGGAAACCAAGAAAGGGTAGAGGCCGTGGTTATATGGTTGAAGTTACAAAAAGTGAGGAACCCAACATTTCTTCTCAAGATGATCAGTTGAGCAAAATCATGGAGATGTTAGCTGCCTTACAGACTAATCAACAACCTAGGAAACAACCAGTTGCCACTGTTGTTAAACGAGGTAATTTCTTTCAGGCACTTTGTCACGGCCTCGGAACTTTCACGCCTTGAACCGTGCGGCCTTAGCTTGATCAACCCTCTTGATCCCACGCTAAGTCAGCCGAACCCTCGAGTAGGCAAAAAGAAGCGAACTAGAGAACAAGAGAACACTCACACAAGAGAGAGTTTGAGAGAAATATGAATTGCACTCAATTGCTTGGATTCTTCGATGGTTACAAATAAGGTGGGAGGGGGTATTTATAGGCCTCCCATGATTTCCAGAAGTTTCTCACCTCTTCAATGGACATTGGAGATCGTTTCGATCTAACGGCCTACAATGAATCTCTAGAATTCTCTACAAGATATTTACAAAGAATTCTCTAGAATGTATAAGGGAAAGACAAGCCTATAATGTTCTAGAGTTATCTACACTGTACAAGAGAAATCAAGCCTCCTCAAGATGTCTCTGGAATGTTCTAGAAGCTTCTGGGAAAACCTCGCGAAAATTTAGTGACATTCTCCCCCACCTAATCCGGTGACGTCCTCGTCATTGCTTTATCCTTATACCGGCGTAGGTGGTCTTCAAACTGCCAAAGGTCTTCTTGTGATTCTCATGTTGCCTCACTCTTTGGCAGTCCCTTCCATTTCACCAAGTATTGGGTACTTGGTGGCACTCCCCTTCGTCACACGACCCTGTGAGTAAGTATCTCCTCGACTTGTCTATCGTAAGACTTGGTTGTCACAGGTGGTGCTCTGGTGGAGATTCCTCGTTCAAGCTCATCCTTGTCTTCATGGAATGGCTTCAACATACTCACGTGGAAGACAGGATGAATCTTCAAGTTAGGTGGCAAGTCCACATTGTAGGAGACCTTTCCGACCTTCTTCAATACCTTGTAGGGACCTTCATATGTTCGAATGAGGCCCTAATGAACCTTCCTGAAGCCCTTGAATTGTTGTGGGGGAAGTTTCACCATCACTAAGTCTCCCGCTTGGAACTCAGTCGCTCGCCTCCTCCTGTCAGAGAACTTCTTCATCCTCTTGGCTGTCTTGACAAGGAAGGATCTAGTCTCGTCGGCTTGTTCCTGCCAAGACTTAGCCATATGGAAGGCTCCTGGACTTTTGCCCTTATATGTTGTCGCAAGGGCGTGAGGTTTCAAAGGTTGTTGTCCCATCACCACTTCAAAGGGACTCCTTCCTGTGGACTCGCTCCGCTGCAAGTTGTAAGAGAACTGGGCCACATCCATCAACTTAGCCCAATCCTTTTGGTTGGCACTCACAAAGTGTCGGAGATAACGCTCCAACAAAGCATTCACCCGTTCTGTCTGCCCATCAGTCTGAGGGTGAAAGCTAGTAGAGAAGTGCAACTTTGTCCCTAATAACTTTAATAGCTCAGTCCATAGTTTGCCCGTGAAACGGGGATCTCTGTCACTGATGATAGTCTTGGGCAATCCCCAAAACTTTACCACGTTCTTGAAGAACAGGCGAGCCACTTCCTCAGCTGTACAGTCCGTTGGGGCTGGGATAAAAGTACCCTACTTGGAGAATCGATCCACCACCACCATGATGGATCTAAACCCTTCGGACTTAGGCAATGTCGAGATGAAGTCCATGGAGACACTCTCCCATGGTTGGCTTGGTGTAGGCAACGGCTCTAGCAACCCTGGGGGAAGTTGATTGTCTACCTTGTCCTGTTGGCATACAAGACAAGTCTTCACATAGGCCTCCACGTCATCCCTCATGTGAGGCCAGTAGTAGGCAGCTTCCAACAATGCCAACGTCCGCCTCTGTCCCTGATGACCAGCCCATTTGGAGTCATGACACTCCTTGATCAACTCCTTCCTCAAGTTGTTCCTCTTAGGAACAAAGAGTCTTCTTCCCACAGTATAGAGGAGTTCATCCTCGACCTAAAACCTCTTAGTCTTACCCTCCTTAGCCAAATCCACAAGCTGCTGGGCTAGGGGGTCTTGAGTAATGCCTTGCTTGATCTTGGTGATCAAGTCCCCACTGGCTTGGCTTATAGCTGCTAACTCAGCCTTCCTGCTCAAGGCATCAGCAACTACATTCGCCATCCCTGGCTTGTATTCTAACACATAGTCAAATTCAGCCAGGAAATCTTGCCATCTTGCTTGCTTAGGGGAGAGCTTCTTCTGTCTCTGGAAGTAGCTAGTAGTGACATTATCAGTCTTGATCACAAATCGTGCCCCTAGCAAGTAATGTCTCCAAGTGCGCAAGCAATGAACCACGGCCGTCATCTCCTTCTGTTGCACTGTGTACTGCCTCTCGGTATCATTGAGCTTGCGACTCTCGAATGCAATAGGATGCATTTCTTGCATCAGGACCCCTCATATAACGAAGTCAGAGGCATCAGTGTGCACCTCAAAAGGCTTGGTGAAATCCAGGAGAGCCAAGACAGGTTCCTCTGTCACTGCCATTTTAAGCTCCTCAAAAGCTTTCTGGCATTCCTCCGTCCAAACCCATGGCTTGTTCTTCTTTAACAACTCAGTGAGAGGGGCCGCTCTAGCAGAGTAGCCCTTGATGAACCGCCGCTGCATCATCGTGATGGCATCCATCACATTTCCCTCCAGCGTCCTAATCGATTCAGCACGCTGATCCTCAGAGTTCTGGATATTCTCCACAGTAGCCTTGAGACCTTCGAGCTCATCCAATGTATGCGACTCAAGGATTGTGAAGTCGCTCTCCAGCTTGTTCACCTTGTTAGTTACCTCCAACAAGGTGTCCTCTAAATGACCAACTTGAATCGAAAGAGAAGCAAAGTCCTCAGCACTTACCTTACTAGTGCTTCGACCCCTCTTGCTCCCTTGATGAGTAGCTTGGGTCTCCTTGCCCCGCACCTCTTCGTTGAATACTCCAGTCTCAGTTGACATCCTTACCCACGAACAAAGCTTCAACAAGGCTCCCTCGAACCAGGCTCTGATACCACGTTGTCACGGCCTCGGAACTTTCACACCTTGAACCGTGCTAGCCTTAGCTTGATCAACCCTCTTGATCCCACTCTAAGTTAGCCGAACCCTCGAGTAGGCAAAGAGAAGCGAACTAGAGAACAAGAACACTCACACAAGAGAGAGTTTGAGAGAAATATGAATTGCACTCAATTGCTTCGATTCTTCGATGGTTACAAATGAGGTGGGAGGGGGTATTTATAGGTCTCCCATGATTTCCAGAAGTTTCCCACCTCCTCAATGGACGGTGGAGATCGTTTCGATCTAACGGTCTACAATGAATCTTTAGAATTCTCTACAAGATATTTACAAAGAATTCTCTAGAATGTACAAGGGAAAGACAAGCCTACAATGTTCTAGAGTTATCTACACTATACAAGAGAAATCAAGCCTCCTCAAGATGTCTCTGGAACGTTCTAGAGGCTTCTGGGAAAACCTCTCGAAAATTTCGTGACAACTTGCTACCATCAAAGGTAAGTGCTCTGGAAACTGTTGGATTGTAGACTCGTGTGTCCCTGATCATATGACTGATAAGATTTATCTTTTTATTGATTATGTCCCTTGTACAAAGTGACTTACTGTTAAAACTGCTGATGCTTATGCGTTTGTTGTTGCTGGTATTGGAAGCATACAAATATCTACTTCTTTAACACTTCATCATGTTTTCATGTTCCTGATTTGAAGTGTAGTTTACTGTCTATAAGCCAATTGACAAGAGAAGAGAGATGTAATGCTAATTTCTTTGCCACGTATTGTCTTTTTCAGAATCTGTTAATGGGGATGACGATTGGCAGTGCTAGAGAGTTCGATGGGCTTTACTATGTGGATGACAATGAAGTTAGAAGTATTGGAACTTGTAATAAAGTGTCTCTTCCTAGATCGAGAATTAGAGTTATGGCACAAACGGTTAGGCCATCCAAATTTTCATTATATGTCTCATATGTTCCCCTTAATTTGCTCAAATAAAAATTGTTCCGAATTTTATTGTGACTCGTGTGAACTTGCCAAGCATAGTAGAATATCTTGTCCTCGTCTTTAATATCATGCATCTCAACCTTTCACTACTGTTAATAGCGATTTGTGGGGTTCGTCTCTCACTGCAAATGGAACCCATTCTAAATGGTTTATCTCATTTATTGACTATCACACTCGTGTGAGTTGGGTTTTCTTACTAAAAGACAAAACTGAGGTTTATGAAACGTTTCTTGATTTCTTTCACATAATTCAAACCCAGCTTCATACAAACATTCAAATCTTTCACACTGATAATGGCACTGAGTATTTCAATAAATATTTGACTGCCTTTCTAAAGGATCATGGCATCATACATAAGAGTACCTGTCCTTACAGCCCCCAACAAAATGGGATTGCAGAGAGAAAAAACAAACATATCCTTGAAACTGCTAGATCTCTCTTGTTTAGTAGCAATGTGCCCAAATATCACTGGGATGATGCTATTCTTACTGCAATCTATCTTATAAATCGCATGCCTAGCAAAACCTTATCCCATAAGACTCTTTTGTAGGTTCTCCACGCCACTTACAACCTACCTTATCTTGAGAACAATCTATCCCTACGAGTCTTTGGTTGCACCAACTATGTCCATCTCCACCACACCAATAAACTTGACCCAAAATCTGTCCGGTGTATCTTTCTTGGTTATTCTGCCTCACAGAAGGGGTACAAGTGCTTTGATCCCACCACAAAATGCCTCTTTGTCACTTGTGATGTTACCTTTCATGAAGAGGAATTGTACTATCCTGCGTCTTCAATTCAGGGGGAGAGTTGGAATGAATTTCAGACCTTGCCTGAACCTGAAACTCAAACTCAACTTGATTTGGTTTCCTTAGATAGTGTCCTTCATGAATCAAGAAAGGAGGATGTGCCTGGTGAAAAGGAAAATTCTAACCCAGGGGGAGACACTACCAAGAAAACTGTCAAGTTCTATACTCGAAAACTAGAAGCAGGTCTGGTGGAGGAACAAGGTATCAATATTGATGATGAACAAGTGACTATGGAGACAGTGAAGCAACCGAAGATCAGGATCTTCCTATTGCAGTAAGGAAGAAGCCTAGAGCATGTACACAACATCCTATAGAAATGTTTGTTTCATATCATGCCTTTTCCTCAAAGTATCATGCATTTGTTGCTCATCTGGATAATGTCAAGGTACCCAATGATATTGATGAGGCCATGGCCGCACCTAAGTGGAGACGGGTAATCATGAAGGAAATGGAAGCTCTTAAGAGGAATGACACTTGGGTAGTTGTTGACCTTCCGAAGGGAAAGAAGCCTGTTGGTTGCAAGTGGGTGTTTACCTTGAAATATCATGCACATGGAAGCCATGATAAATACAAGGCTAGACTTGTGGTAAAAGGATTCTTGCAGATCTATGGGATGGACTATACAGAGACATTTGCACCTATAGCAAAACTTAACATAGTTAGAGTCCTACTATCTCTTGTTGCTAATTAGGATTGGTTACTACATCAGTTAGATGTCAAGAATGCTTTTCTAAATGGAGAACTCAAGGAAGAGGTGTATATGAAAATGCCTCCAGGGTTCCCTGGGAAGAAATCAAGCCAAGTGTGTAAATTAAAGAAGTCCTTGTATGGCCTAAAGCAATCTCCTCAAGCTTGGTTTGAAAGATTTACGTGTGTCCTTAAGGGGCAAGGCTACATTCAAGGACAGAGTGACCATACTCTGTTCTTCAAACACCAACATGGTAAGATAATTGTTCTAGTGGTCTATGTTGTTGATATTGTACTCACCAGAGATGATACAACAGAAATTGAATTTATTAAAACTGCATTGGCTCAAGAATTTCAAATAAAAGATCTCGGGGAGATGAAACACTTCCTCAGGATGGAAGTGGCCCGGTCAAAGAAGGGGATCTATATTTCTCAAAGGAAGTATATCCTGGATCTCTTTAAAGAAACCGGTATGTTGGGGCCTAGACCCAGTGATACTCTTATACGGGTTGATAAGATTTGTGATAAGGAAGATCTTGGCGAGGAAGTTGATATGGGAAGATACCAGCGCATGGTGGGAAAATTAATATATCTTTCCCACACTCGACTAGATATTGCTTTTGCTATTAGTATGGTAAGTCAAAATTCACATGATCTAAGGCAGAAAAGCATTTGAATGAAGTGTACAGGATCCTTCGTTATTTAAAGGGTTCACCTGGACGTGGACTCTTATTCAAGAAAATTGATAAGAGATATGTAGAAATGTTTACAGATGCAGAATGGGCGGGTGACCACGTTGATAGAAAGTCTATATTTGGGTATTTCACATTTGTATAGGGCAATCTTGTCACCTGGAGAAGTAAGAAACAAAGTGTTGTTGCTAGAAGTAGCGCCGAGGCTGAGTTTAAAGCAATTGCTCTTGGAATCTATGAAGGTATTTGGGTTAAACGAGTCTTAGAAGAACTGAAGTAGAGTATAAATCTACCAGTTAGATTTTTCTCTAATAGCATGACAGCCATTAACATTTCACACAATCCTATCGAACATGATTGAACTAAGCATATTGAGATCGACAGGTACTTCATAAAGGAGAAGATGGATGATGGTATTATTCATTTATCTTACATACCATCTAGAGAACAGATAGCTGATATTCTCACAAAAGGAATGGCACAAGACAAGTTTGAATACTTTGTTGGCAAGTTGGACATGATTAACATCTATGATCCAATTTGAGGGGGAGTGTGGAAATCTAAATAGTAATTTATTAATTATAATTAGTTGTATAATTTTAGAAATAGGATTTTGGGGATTTTACTTGATTTAGTTGTATATCCCTTCAGTTTTGGTCAATCCCCTGTTTCTCGGCTTCTCATCCATCATGCTGAGTGTGTATATATTGTATATATTTCTCTGCTTCTCTTGAATAATATACACGGAAGAATCAGTCTCCATACCTTCTACAATTTTATTCCACTATCATTATGCATAATTATAGATCATAATTTTTCTTTTTCATTTTTAATATCTGTTGTGGCCTTTTTACCTTCAGTGTCCAAACCCTGACTTCAATAAGCCTGAGCATAGATGGAGGATGCTGCAGAGATCTTTAATTGAAGCTGTGGCAGATCTCCTTACATTTGACGGGAAGGTAATTATGCTTTGGTATAGCTTTACTTGTATCTCCTTGTTCAACATGCATTTCATGGCAAGTTCATGATCTCCATCCTCCTATCACAAATCAATGCCTGACTTATCTAAGTGCAAACTAAACTTGGAAAATAATTGTTTTTCATTATCACAAATCAATACTGGACATATCTAAGTGGTTTGCTTCAATTTTTTCTTCTATCATTTTGAGTTTATTAATATTTGATTGAGGCTTATTCAGATTATTAATATTGAGTAGGTCTTTCTGCAATCCGATGTGGAAGAGGTTGCTATGAGAATGAAAGAACAATTTTTGAGATATGGCAAGGGTAAGCTTAATTTGGTGCATGACCAATGCAATGGCCAAAGTAGTTGGCTCGTGGAAAATCCATTTGGGGTTAGATCAGACTGGGAACAGCACGTTTTAGATCGTGGAGCCCCTATGTACCGGTTGATGTTGTCTAAATCAACTGATACTGGTGAAGCTACGGGCTACAAACGATGTTACACCAGAAAGATTGCTAATTTATCAAAAGGGTTAATATTTGCCCAAAGCCTCTATCATAGTTGTTTCACCCTGCAAAGTATGCAGATAAAAGATTACATATTGTCACTGATGGTTTTGTGATAAAACTTTTCCTTTTAGTTTAAAAATTGTGTTCTATACTGCTGCAAGTGACGCTGTTGTCACTAACATGGGATACCATCTAAGTCATCGAAATGATCCAAGGGTGATTAATAATCGAAATAAAGGCAACCTGTAATGGCATGTCTACTTTTATCTTTAGGAAATAAATTGTAGTTTACCGCATCCTTTGGTCTCCTGGTATTCAGGTCTGATAAACAATAATTGTTTTTTGCATATGGATATGGTTCTCTTCTCTCATATCTAGACCATAAAATCTTTGCTCTGGATGGCCTTCGAAAATAGATCCTTGTTGACCAGATTGTAGACTGCTCTTAAATTGTAGAACTGTTACGTGTTTCAACGCTCCAAGTTGGGGGAGTCATTGGTTATTATCTTATCATTTGTGATTCTAGCTTTCCTTTTCTATTATAGTGAAGAGCTTTTAATTTTTATACTAAAATCATAAATGTCCAACAACATTTTTTCCAAGAAATTATTCTATTTAAAATGATACCGGACTACTATGATTGTCGAACATGAGATTTTATAAAAATATAAATATATATGTTATAAAACTGATGGAAAGATAAAGAAAGAATTGGGGAAAATATTTCTCATAGATTTAGATATGTATACAATGGAACAATGCTTTGTATAATGTTTTAGATTTCTAATTATGGCCATTCAATCATTATAAGAATTCAACGTATCTATACAAATATTATGATTTACATTTTCCAAAATCAAGGCATTATTTTTTTAGCCCGTTGATACATTTGAATGTTTGCACTCAATAATTTGGATTTATGAATGAAAAAGGAAAGTAAATAGTTAAGACTCTTTGATATATTGGTTAATTTATGAATATAAAGATCCCTTGACAGAGGAAATTAAACTTGATAAGTAAATTAATTGATGTTGTTTGATTATTAAAAAAATGATACAACTTCTCAACTTCTCAAACAAATTCCTAGAAAATTATGGTTCCCGAGTTAATTACATTAAAAAATATTATCAACTTTCTAATTTGTTTCGTTGATAAAAGTAATATTTATGTCTTGAACATTAAAATATAATTTATTTATTTAAAAAATAATTTAAACTTCCCATAAAATTAAAAAAGAAATAAGCAAATAATATATTAATTACCATGAAGTTAACAAGTATATTTTTTAGGAAATTAATTCTCCAAAAGTATACTAAAACGGCCCTTTAATGTCCTTTAATTTCAATAATTTAAAGGTTGTGAACAGTATTAATCAGAAAAAAAATCGTAGACATCCACTAAATACGATGATATTTATAACATCAAATTTTTTTTTTTTGGGGACCGCATTTATAACATGTATCAGTATTATGCTATACGCAAGAATACATAAAAGGAAAAAGAAACATATATATGATATTTCATTCAACAATCAGAGGAACAGCTAAGTACAACTAAAGGAGTCCGGAGTCCCAACTGCACACCAAGTTCTGCTTGTCGCTTCCAAATTTTTTTTAAGGAACCAAGATATTTTTAATCAACAATAAAAGACTAATTTTTGTGTTGTGAAAAAATTACTGAAATAAATTTTATTTTTTATCTCTTTCAACAAAAGTTTTTTATATATATTGAATTCAAGATCATATATTTAAGAGATCCAATCATTTACTAACTCTATTAGAATTTTATTGATCCACTTTCATTTTTTATTTTTGGGCTATTTTCCTCAGACAAGGCTTAAAAATTATAATTAAACAAGTTAATTTCATAATAAAACTAGCATTAAATTTTTATGTAACGAAGTTGTGATAAGTTAGTTACTATTTATTAGTGAAATTGCTTCCACGATATTTTATATAGATATAGATATTTAAATTGATATCTTTTATAATTATATTTTTGTAGAATTCTTTTTGACTGGATTTATATCGTGGGAGCAATTTAAATATCTATATTTAAATTAAGAAATTTTTTTTATCAATTTAAACCCCTGAATATAATTCTTTTTAAAAAATAATGAATTGGAAAGTCGATGAAACAAGTATGGATTTGAATAGCCACACTGGCTTGGTTCTTATTTTCAAAATGGAAGTTGATATTATATATTACATTTAAAACGTGTGGTACTAATCAATAATCATAATTAATAACTAATAAGTGGTGTGGATTATGAAACAAGATTTATCATCCTTTTTAATAACAATTAAATATTATTGGACTTAAGTTTGATTTGTTCCTTTTTTATGGATTTTTTAATTTTAAAGAAACTGTTTTTTTTTTCCAACAATTTTAAAGAAACTGTGAAATTGATAACTGGCTGCACAGCTCCGTAAAGGTTGATATGGCAGTGTCATGTGACCCCAACAAAAAATGGTTGAGTTACTTGGCGTGATAACTAACTAAAAAATAAACGAAATATCTGGTAAAAAAAATACTAGTATTATAAATAGATTAATGTGCACGTAATTTTTTAGATTTTAGCCACGAGTAAATAATTATTTTAATTATTAAAAAATCGACAAGAATCAGTTTTTTGGCCAAACGACAATAATTCTTTTTAAACTTCTAACTTTGAATAAATAATCTTTTTATTAATTAGTTGTTTTATTTCACTGATAGAACTTGACATGATGTGTCATAAACTTTTTATGCTTTGGGTTATGTATTCATAATCACCATAAATTTTAAGTTTCGTGTAGATAAATAAATCATCAATATATCAATATTTTTTTTGCCAATATCAATATATCAATATATATATCATAAAAAATAAAAAAAAAATTATATAAATTTATAAATTTTTAAAATGGAAAATTGTATAATTTTAACTATGTTCAACAGAAATAATCTATAATGTATTCTTATAATATATATATGTATGTATATATATATATATCAATATATATCATAAAAAATAAAAAAAACTTTTATATAAATTTATAAATGTTTAAAATGGAAAATTGTATAATTTTAACGATGTTCAACAGAAATAATCTATAATCTATAATGTATTCTTATAGTGTGTGTATAAATCTCCCAACGAATTTGAACGGGAATAACAATCCCGGCTCAACGGAAGTAACTCAAATTTTCTAGAATAAATCAAATTCTATTCCATAAGTTAATAATGTATTCTTCTAATATATATATCATAAAAATAAAAAACTTTTATATAAATTTATAAATTTTTAAAATGGAAAATTTTATAATTTTAACGATGATGTATTCTTATAATTAATATATATATATATACACACACGCACACACACGAATTTGAACGGGACAACAATCCCGGCTCAACAGAAGTATCTCAAATTTTCTAGAATAAATCAAAATCTATTCCACAAGTTAATAACAAGCAAAGAGTAGGGGAAAGCAATTCCTTTCCTCACAATAAAAGCAGTTATCCTTCAATATAAGTATCAGCGACCTACCCCGCATCAGATCTTCCACACCGTCCCTTACTTCATTCCTTGTTGCACTGCAAAGAAAAGACCTTACCTTCTCCTACTAGTCACCGTTCGTCTCTATCTCTTCTTCCATCATGTCTAACCAGGCTGAATCCTCTGATTCGTAAGCCGTTAATTCTGCCCTCAATTCTCCTTTGTTTTTCAGATCTCTGTTTTACTTAGCACTTTGATTCTTTTATCTGCTTAATGTTTCTGTATTTTTTTACTCTCTATTTTTTTACTATATAGAGTTTTATTTTGGAGTTTAATTTTGGTATAGAACTTGATTTCTGGAAATATATCAGTAAGGGAACGAAGAGGGACTTTAGCACCGCGATTTTGGAGCGCAAGAAGGCGCCAAATCGGTTGATTGTTGATGAGGCCGTCAACGATGACAACTCTGTGGTCGCACTCCACCCAGAGACAATGGAAAAACTCCAGCTGTTTCGCGGCGACACCATTTTGATTAAGGTAATGCATGTGCAGTTTTTGTTTATTGTGGGTTAATATTCAAACTGCAAACTGCGGGTCCGGCTCATCTAGTGTTTCGGAAACTTGCTGGGCGCTATTCATGGTTTCCTCTTCGTCTTTTTTCTTTTTGGCCTGACTCATCACTGCGTCTGGTTGCAATAGAATTAGGTATTTGGGTTGTGAATAGATGCTGAAGCTTTTTATTTTTACCTGATCTTCCTAGGCTAAATGCAAATTCAAATTGGAGGAGGGTTTAGTATCTTTTTAATTTCCCATCAGAAGTTTGAAAATAGATTCAATTCAAGAAGGAAACTCTTTTTTCGTACCGCACCTTTGAGGTCCTCTTACTGGCATTTACCCTGCTCCTAAGTTCGTTTGCATGGTGTGTGGCGGTGTGAATTGTAGGGGAAGAAGGAAAGAGCGAACAATTGGCTTGATAGGACATTCTACTTGAATATAAATCGCTTGATAGTTGCATTATTTTTTTTTTCCTTTCATCCCAAGCTTTTAGGGGGTGGTAGCAAACGTTCTGTGTATTGAATGTTGTGACTTGCTGTTACCTTTTTTGTTTTTTTTTCGGACAACATTTACTAAAGTCAGTTTTCCCCCCTTGAATATTTATAACTTGTTCTCTGTTTCATAAGTTGTTTATTTATTTCCGTTCATGGTGTTTAGGGAAAGAAAAGGAGAGATACAATCTGCATTGCCCTTGCTGATGACACGTGTGATGAACCAAAGATAAGAATGAACAAGGTTGTGAGAAACAATCTGAGGGTTAGGCTCGGAGATGTTGTTTCTGTGCATCAGTGCGCTGATGTCAAATATGGCAAGCGGGTCCACATTCTTCCTGTGGATGATACTATTGAAGGGGTGACTGGAAATCTCTTTGATGCATACTTGAAACGTAAGTTACTATTTCATCTTTTGTTATGCATTGAGGGAGTTGTTTTCATCTGTTTCATATTTCTTAAATTATATCCTCTTTCATCTGCAGCCCTCCTCTTTGAGTAAAATAATTGTAGTTCTTGGTGTTTATGATGGCATTTTTTTGGGTCATGGCATATCCTTCTACCTTACGACTTGAGCTGCAAAATGGTCTGATATATATATATATATATATATATATATAAAAACTTTTTCCCTCTAACATTTGACATTTGATTTAAGCATTCTGTCTCTGCCCTTGCTTGCATAATAGGAGGAAAGAGCATTATCTCGAGCATTTAAATCAATGGTCATTGTGGTTTGTGGCTTCCTTATGTCCTTATCAGTCAGGCATTTGATTGAAAGTATATTTTTCAGGAGTTGTTGCTTAGCATATATCACCAAAGCCTAGTTCATAGATGAAAATGATAAACTATATAATGAACAGTTTTAGGGTGAGGCTATACTTATACCTTCACCCTATGCATTGGTGTCTTTGAGAGTTATTCCTAGCATGTTATTGAAGTTGAATGGAAATGTGATGCTGTTGAACTTCTGTCCTCTTATCTTATTGTCATTGATTTGGATTGCATCCATATATACTTGTTTAGGTCTATCATATTATGAATACTAAGTCCAGTGCTGCACTCTTGCAGCTTATTTTCTGGAGGCATATCGCCCAGTGAGGAAGGGTGACTTGTTCCTTGTCAGAGGGGGGATGAGAAGTGTAGAATTCAAGGTTGTTGAAACTGATCCCTCTGATTATTGTGTTGTTGCACCAGACACTGAGATCTTTTGTGAAGGAGAGCCTGTGAAGAGGGAAGATGAAAATCGATTAGACGAGGTTGGTTATGATGATGTTGGTGGTGTAAGAAAGCAGATGGCCCAGATCAGGGAATTGGTGGAACTGCCACTGAGGCATCCACAATTATTTAAGTCTATTGGCGTTAAGCCACCCAAAGGGATTTTGCTGTATGGGCCTCCTGGGTCTGGTAAGACTTTAATTGCCCGAGCAGTTGCAAATGAAACTGGTGCCTTCTTTTTCTGCATTAATGGGCCTGAGATCATGTCAAAATTGGCTGGTGAGAGTGAAAGCAATCTGAGGAAGGCATTTGAAGAAGCTGAAAAGAATGCACCATCTATCATCTTCATTGATGAGATAGATTCAATAGCTCCCAAGCGAGAGAAGACTCATGGAGAAGTTGAGAGGAGGATCGTTTCCCAGTTATTGACACTCATGGATGGGCTAAAATCACGTGCACATGTAATTGTTATTGGAGCCACAAATCGTCCCAACAGCATTGACCCAGCTCTTAGGAGGTTTGGAAGATTTGACCGGGAGATAGATATTGGGGTTCCTGATGAAGTTGGCCGTCTTGAGGTGCTACGTATCCACACCAAGAATATGAAGCTTGCTGAAGATGTAAGATTGGCCTTCTTTTCCCCAAAAGTTTTGGTTTCATTTTAAAATGTTCTTAAAGGAGTTTTCCTGATGTGCCATCTGCAGGTTGATTTGGAAAAAATTTCAAAGAATACCCATGGCTATGTTGGTGCTGATCTTGCTGCTTTGTGTACTGAAGCTGCACTTCAATGCATCAGAGAGAAAATGGATGTGATTGACCTGGAAGATGAAACAATTGATGCTGAGATACTGAACTCAATGGCGGTGACAAATGAGCACTTTCAGACTGCTCTTGGATCAAGCAATCCTTCTGCTCTCCGTGAAACAGTATGTTATTTTGGTCTTCAGTTTTCCCAAAGATAGCTCCTTTTCCTTAATTCTCGATCTCCTGACTACCTTCTTTTGTGATTTTGCTTCTAAAGTGATGTATCTTTAACTTGGACTTTTTTAATGAGCTAGGTTGTTGAAGTGCCCAATGTCAGCTGGGATGATATTGGTGGCCTTGAGAATGTTAAGAGAGAACTTCAAGAGGTAAGTGAAGATTTTGAATTATGTTACTTCACTTCTTTTCATTTGCCTCTGGATTTTTAATGCTGTTCTCTTTTGCAGACTGTTCAATATCCTGTGGAGCACCCTGAAAAATTTGAGAAGTTTGGAATGTCCCCATCAAAGGGGGTTCTTTTCTATGGGCCTCCTGGATGCGGCAAGACACTTTTGGCTAAAGCTATTGCCAATGAATGTCAGGCGAACTTCATCAGTGTTAAAGGTCCAGAGCTACTAACAATGTGGTTTGGAGAAAGTGAAGCTAATGTGCGGGAAATATTTGACAAGGCCCGTGGTTCTGCTCCATGTGTCCTGTTCTTTGATGAACTTGACTCAATTGCAACTCAGGTTTGTGACAGTCAGGGTTACGAAGTTATAATTTGGATATCTGACTAAATTTATTGATTTTCAAAATCTTGTATTCGTCCTAAATATCATTGAAGAGAAAATCTATGCACCTTGTGACAACAAAAATGATCATTCTTGTTGATACTTGTCTTTATATCTTCTATTGGCTTTGTATTGCAGAGAGGTAGTAGTGTAGGAGATGCCGGTGGTGCTGCTGACAGGGTTTTGAACCAACTCCTTACAGAAATGGATGGGATGTCGGCAAAGAAAACTGTGTTCATCATTGGGGCTACCAATCGACCAGACATCATAGACCCTGCACTTCTGCGCCCTGGCCGTCTAGACCAGCTGATTTATATCCCCCTCCCTGATGAGGAATCCCGCTATCAGATATTTAAATCTTGCTTAAGAAAATCCCCCGTTGCAAAGGATGTTGATCTTAGAGCTCTTGCCAAGTATACACAGGGCTTTAGTGGTGCTGATATTACTGAGATTTGCCAGCGTGCATGCAAGTATGCCATTAGAGAGAACATTGAGAAGGTACTCTTCTGAAGACCTTTTTCTTGGTAAATGCCTTAGCAGAATCGATAGGAGTTGGGTTAATTGTTTTTCTTCAATTTCTTTTGGCAGGACATTGAGAGAGAACGGAGGAGGAGTGAGAATCCCGAGGCCATGGAGGAGGATGTTGAAGATGATGTGGCAGAAATCAAGGCGGCTCATTTTGAGGAATCCATGAAGTATGCTCGAAGGAGTGTAAGTGATGCTGACATTCGCAAGTACCAGGCATTTGCCCAAACATTGCAACAGTCAAGAGGATTTGGGACCGAGTTCAGGTTTCCAGATAGCAGCTCTGGAGGTGGTGCTACTGCCTCAGCCGACCCTTTTGCTGCTGCTGGTGGAGCTGATGACGATGATCTTTACAGTTAGGTCAAACACGTGGCTTTGTATAACTTATTAATCGATACATTTATGTATTTTTCATTTTGTGAATGAAGTCTCTAGGGCTTCCATTGGATTGTTAATTGTCATTGTGCCGTGAAAGGCATTGTTTCATATGACCAGCGTTAGGTGCGAGGCTGCCCCTTTGAAAGTTGGAAAGAATTCTTTCGTCGTTAATTTTATAATGTAAAACTCAACAGATGCTCTGCACATTCTTTGGTGCCCAGGACAATTATATTTTTGAGTAAAATATATTGATTTTCGTTCTGTTTTATTTAAATTATTATATTGAGATTTTCGTTCTATTTTGTTTTTTGGCCAACGATTTTCTTTCTATTTTTAAAACTTACATTTTAGTCATAGAAAATATTTTTTAAGGATATTTAATTATTAATTAAAATTTATAAATCACAGTTTTCCTGTAACATAAAATCTCTAATTTTTTGACTCAATCCCCCGAATCCTCACCCCGACCTCACAGAGGAGGAACTTGACCCCTGGATCACTAGGGGAAGGCAGTTTGGTCAGTGTAGCTAAAACAAATTTTGGTTGATGGCAGAAAAAAAAAAGTAAATTTTAGTTTCTTGCTATGCTTGGGCATCCTGATCTGAATATATTTTGATATATTGATTACCAATCTCATGCCAAAGATAAATGATTATTTGACTGGATGGGGAGAAGCAACTTTTGATCCCAAGCGACCATATTCGTGATGTGGAATAAGAGTTGTATCATATTACATCCAATTTTCCAAGGAATGGCAATGGGGTGTTAGTGTTACTGTATATCTCCCACCTTATAATCTTTTTTTTTAACAAAAAAATTGTCATACTTAAACTTTTAAGTTTTCTGTCATCTCTCCTGATCCACCATAAAATATACAAGTTTTATTTTCTAATAAAACATCTTTTGAATCAATCTATTTATTCATATATTATAAATAGTAAATGTACAAATTCATATACAACTCAATATTTTAGTTTGAAAACAATTTTCCTTAATGTGGGAGAAGTTCGGGTCATAACACATATCAAGACTATATTGTCACGGTCTCATCTCAAATTTAAGTATAGAAGATGGTTTTTTTTTCCCCTTCCAAAATTCATCCCAAATTTTGATCAAATGTCAATTTATTCGAGTTAAACAGAACATGTCAGATTCTTATGGATCGGATTTAAATGATCATTCCTAAATTTCAGCCACCCCTTCTTTTTCAAAAGACTCGTATACTTGGCATTAACAACAGAAGACCATTCATGTACAGATTAGATTGAATGCAGTTCGACGGTGGAAAACTCAAGTAGCAAACTTTCCCTGATGCGCAATTTGAAGGCCGAAAATTTATTACATGAATTTGTTCTGTTTTATTCGTGAGCATTCAAATCAATGCTTGGTAGCTAGCAAGTGAGTCGATTCTCAATCACTGTCTAAAATCTAAAATTGCTCTAAATATAAAACCACTGTAAACAACTGCACCTCGTAACCTTCTTCTGCAAATTTTTCTAAATTAAAGTACTGCAAAATCTGAAAACAACACCTTCACTTGTTATCAATGTCCTATCAAACTAACACAAACTGCGACCTCTCTGCACCGACCTCACAACTACCACACGTGCGTGTGAGAGAAAATGGTTGAATTCTCCCTTGGAAACTTCCAGTGGACCCACTCCACTAATTATAATACCCACACCCTCTGCAACAAGCAACATAAAAAGACTTATAACAGCGAGCGAGCTCCCCTCTATGACTCATATTTTAACCCCCTCAAATTAACATACTTCATATATAATAAAACTAAGGTTGTTTGGCAACAGCAAACTTGTGCAACAATAGCTTCTCAATTATTGTTGTCCGAGTGGTTGCAAGATGATTGATTGAGCGTGAAAGTGGAGGGAAACGAAAAATGCCCAAGTTTAGTGACCCACATCACATCATAGTGAATTTAAGTGAGTGGAAAATTTGTTTGAAGTGAGATTAATGCGGCTCACTGGGTCAGTGATAAGACATGGAGATTTGGGCCAAGATTATGCAGGAAAAACGGGGTTCATGTCGCTCACAGATAAGCACACCGCGAGATTGTTGGCTTTGGGTTGGCGCCCTTATGCTAAACACATTATAAGTGAATCTGATATATGTATAGTGGAGTGGTGCCTTTTATCACAGTACTCATGACTAGACTAAATAACCTTTTCCTCGCAGACATTATCACATGAAGATGAAGTGTAACGGGTCCTCAATCGACTTTTGAGGCCTCATGACAAATGTATACAATTTGACCTTCAAATCAACGCCTACCTAACTCATCTATTCCTCTCCACCTATAGCAACACTCAGTATTCAATGAGGTGATGACTAGAATTTAACTACCAACACTATTCTTGGCCTTGCAAGTTCTGAATCCCACCAAAAATGTCCTATCAAAACTATAGTGGATTTCGTGCATTTATACAGAATATTCAAGATGAATTATATTGTTTATGAACAGTGATAGTGGTGATGATTGTTGATGTGAGATTTTCTTGGCTAGCTATGTACGTATATGGTTTTTATAATGCAAAATAAATGAAGATAGATTTGTGTTTGTAAATGGGAAAGCGGGTATAGAGTGGGGAGACATTGTTGGTTGGCAAATCACAGAGTGCATTAAGAGGCACAATAATTGGGAAGAAACCCAACAAATCATATCATATATATATATATATATATATATATATCTGTGTGTGTGTGTGTGCCGTAAAATAATAGTGGAGAGAGCAATTTCCCACAATATATCATCTCATACAAATTATGTCGTTGAATAAAATGGGTATGCCATGTACCCCCCTCATCTTCTCTAAATAAAATGATAAAATACAAGCTTTTAAATAATTTAGTGTTATACTCCTATATATATATATATATAGCATGACTGGAAAATGTAATAGAAGATGAAGTGAAATGAGAGAGTTGGCATACAGAATATTAAATGAAAATCAACTATGTTTTACATTTTGAATCGAAGCTCTAAAACATAGTTATATATATATATATATATATTGATCCTAATATTTTTCTCAACTTTTTAGGAGATTGTGCAACTTGTTTCTCTCTCTCTTTGTTTTTTTTACCAGCCAAAACTTGTTTCACTCAATAATTTAAAAGTTGACCTAGTTGATTTACTGTTTTTAGCATATATAAATAACCAATGGTGTTACTTAAAATTGAAAGGATAAATTAATTTGAAGGAAATTATTGACATTGAATTGAAATTAATTTTAATCAAAGTTTTCTTCTTCTTCCTCTCTCTCGTTTTTGGGCCGCAGGGGGGGGGGTGTGGACAATAGAAGGTGAGAGGCAGAAACGTTCAAGCGCACATGTTTGAATCAAAGTTTGAAAGCTGAAAGACGAAAACATAGACCGCTGGCCTGGTATGGCGAGCCAATAGAAGGATAGAAGGGAAGTATATAATTGAATTAAATTAATAGATCTGACAATAGAAGGGAAGTATATAATTGAATTAAATTAAATATGAGGAAAAACTTGAAATTAACAGTTTGATTCCATAAATTTCATTTTGTTAGTTACCAGATTCCATTAATTAATTTGTTTTAAATTAAAAAAAATAGAGAGAAATACGAAAGGGAATAGTAATGATAAAATGAATAGGGTGGAACTGGAAAGTGGGTGGAGAAGATAAGGAAAGGAAAGAGAGAGAAGGCAGAGGGGGAAGGCACACGTGCGTGACCACGTGGGGAGATGTGAGTGGATGGGTACAGACAGAGGGACAAGAGAGATGCCCACTTTAACGCTTGACATTTCAACCCTGTCAGATTTGCACGTGTTTTCCCTCCACCCTTTGCCCCACCTTCTTTCTGTCAACTTCAAGGCTCAAGCCTCTCGTGTCAACTAGTAAATAAAATGTTATATTTAATATTATTGATGGAACGACACATTAAAAAAGTTAGATAGTTTTGAAATTTTTGTCTCCAAACATAAAATGGCTTGAGAAAAATGATATATAAGAATGAAATCATAATTTTGATATGCTTCATATATTTCCATAGTAAAATTCTCTAACATCCTATTCATTTTGTCTTGCTTTCAAAGACCTTTCATAATTATCTATTATAAAGCAAATATCGAATGTGTGGCATACTGTGATTTTAGATCTTCATCTCATTAAAGTTGATTAAAATTTTTTTTAATTTCATATATTCTAAATAATATTTATTTTTTTATATATTTTATTTTTTTAGTTTTTAAAATTTGATATAATCATTAATATAAAAATAAAAATCAGTTGTATATTTATAAAAGCACAATTTATTTGTCTAGGTATACATTAATCTTGTGGGTTTTATTTGTATTATAAATACATGTCTAGTTCCATTTATTTACTTTAATCTAATATGTCAAATTGATTAAAAATATTTGTAAAAGATTTTAAAACTAATATTTATTAATTAAAAATTATATGAAAAATACATTTAACAATTTATCTCTCGTTGTATTAAATTTCTTATTCACCATTTTCTTTAGATACTTATGTGCATGTACAACACACGCTTACACTGTGTGCCTGCACCCACACCCGTTCACATTAACTCACACATATCATAATTATAACATGACTAAAATTATAACATTTTTATAATAAAATAAAAAATTAACAAAATATATCTCTTCAATTTAAAATATAAATCTTATTTTATTCTTAAAAAAACAAGACTTGTATTTTGGACCTATAAATCCTATTTTACTCTTTTAAAATCAAGACGTGTATTTTGGACAAAACTTAAAGTAGTATGTGTTAAGAAGTTTGTTTTTGTCACACTTGTATTGAAAACATTTCTAAATAAATAAATCTGTTTGCGAGAATTCTGAATCATAAACTTATTCAATTATATAACATCACAGAAAAGCTTGAGTCTAAAAGTAGGTTTTGAAAATAGGAAGGGAATCTTTATAATTAAGATAAAATAGATGAGGGGTTAGTATATTTTACACTTATTTTTTCTCACCCCTTATGTTTTTTAATTTCTGGTTTTTATTAGAAACACTTTACAATTTTATATTTTTAAAGTATGAAGAAAAAAATGTTTAGATTTTTAAAGTTACAAACTTGTGAAATATCATTGAAAAGAGGACATAAGAAATAAAAAGTGAATCAAAATAAAGAACTAAGAATAGAAAATAATGGAAATCAAACTATAAATTTTGTAGTATAAAAAATTTAAGTAAATTAGGTTGCAAAAGATTACCACAAGCCTCAGAAATTTAATAGCATTTATAAATATCCCTCTATAGTACTTCCTTTGGTAATAAATATAAAATATATTTGAGATGTTTTCTTTAATTCAAAATATAAAATACAAATGTGGGATTATCTGATGATATATTTATTTTTTTTTATTTTATCTTTATTACATAAGTAAATATAATTAATTTTTATTAATTACAATATAGAAATATCAAATATTAAATGAAGACATTTTTAAAAATTAATTTAAGTCCCTAAAAAATTTAATAATTAAAATTTTCAACTGTATTTCTTAGTTTATATCAGTCTGGTAATATTTGAGATTAGGTTATAATATTTACTTGATATCAGAATTCAAACTTAGGTCCAGACATGGTGCATATGCTTGGGAACCACGTCAATTTTGATTTGGAACAGCCATAGAGATGAAGAAGGAAAAGGGGGGGAGTAAAAGGTAGGGTTGGGAGGGGGAAAAGAAAAGCAGGTGAGAGAAACAAAGCCAAGGCCAAGGCCGCACGAGGGTCGTACCCCCAAACTCTTTTTCCTCATTTCGATTCTCGCTGTCTCCCCCTCCCTGCCCCACTCCTCCTTCCTAACCTAATAATGTCTTTTCCTTTCCTTCTATCTCTTCAATTCTTATTTCACCATTCTTATCATTATTATTACTATTCACTTTCAACTTCAATAATCATCTTTCCCTTACGTCACTGATCATCATCTTGTCCATTACGATGGATAATAATCATCCCTCACCTTATTGGGGTTTCTGAAAGCAACCATTCTCTCTTCCTTGCTTACTGTTTCTGGCTGCATCCTCCCCTTCCTAGTTTATGGATCTGTTGCTTCCATTGAAACATGTAACCCAGCAATGGTGGGATTTCGGGACACACGAATACTATTCCCAACCAATGCATTATGGATATGGACCCATATATATTACTCCTTAATTTAAATTAAACCCGCCCTTCTTGTCTCGTGTTTCCTTAGCACCACCCATACAATCACATTCTCTCATCATTTTCACTAATCCTTCCTCTTCCCACTTTCCTCCACTGGGACGCATCATAGTTCCTGCATTAAACAAAGTGACTCTGAGTACTATATCATTCTTTTTCATTTCTTCTCCTATTTTTAAAACATCTTTTCTGCCACCCACCTACCCTATACTTATTTACCTTTTTTTTTTTAATTTTTCACGCCCACACACACTCTCTCTCTTCCTTAGCGTCATTGGAAACTAAGTCCAGAAATAAATAACAGATCAATGTTAGATTAGCCATTGTTACTATCATCGGTGAGAACTACGTAATCAGATCAGGTCACACGGACCTAGTAGTTAGCTAGTAGCCACAGAAACTGACCCTCTATATCTATATATATAGTTATTTAAGTGTGAACTGTTGGAGAGTCAAATGGGATCTCTCTGAAATAAGCTTCCTTTTGTGGGCAGGATAACGCCACGAAGAATGAAGATAGTGCTCCCACGTTTAATTGTAAAGACACTCACTTCCCCAGAAAGAAGGGGTCTCCTTCAAATGTGAAAGGCAAAGCTACTTTATGCACACTATAATTCTGCCATGTGAACTGTAAAAAAATTATACATGGGTCATACCAAACAGCGAAACCCTCACTAATTAATTATATAGTTAATTATATATCAGAATCTCTTCGACTGTAGGTCAATTATCATTCATAAATAAAGTTATATCCTTTTCTTAGTTGATACTTTCACCAAGTTCCAGCTAAAATGAAAAACAAGTTAAAATTCTGAAAAGTCGAAGGAAAATGCCTACTGAACTGATCCTCGATACTAAAGAAGATCTACATAAAACAACTCCCAAAAGATGAACAGATCTAATCTCTTTCACATATCAGCTGAATTAATGGACATCGTTTTATATAACGCAGTCTTCTGAATCCGGAAAAAAAAAAAAGTTACAATTTCTAGCAAGTATGACATTAACATGGCACCTTCATTTAATTACTGCAACCTTATAGCTAGCTAGCGAGATAGAGAAGTTCAGACGATGATACTGCCAAGCCTTCTGTGACCAATGAAGCTTCATAAGCCGCTCAGTGCTCGCCACGCTCATGCCAACACAGAAGCATCGCTATGCAGCGGCGAACAATGTAGAATTTTGCTCTCTGCTTCTTCAACAGGTGGCTACACTTCTGCCCAAAGGACTTGCAAGGGTCGCAAATTTGCTGATCCTCTTGATGATTGATGGAATGATGATGATTACTTTGGCTTGTGTTGCTTTCCTTCACAGCCATGAATGATGCGTCTGATATGCCACCATAAAGCAGTAAATAAATGTAGTGGTAGAAACATGAGATGAGCTTCAGCTTCGTTAGAGAGGTACTTATATAGCAGAGGAGATTTGTATATGGGCAGGATGCCAGTGATTCTGGGTCTTCTAGATCAAGTATGGACTGTTACTACAGCAATCCACTAGTTGTCAGAAGCATATGAAAATAGAATGGGCCAAGGTTACTATAAGTTTTACCCTCCAAGTCCTATGTACCACATTGCAGTCAGGAAGGGGGAAAAAAAAGCTGGTACTTTTATTTCAAACTTGGTTCCAGATTTCTATCAATATTATATTTGTTTTTGCCTATGCAGAATATTCATGATTTCCATTGCTGATATGATTATTCAAGAGGAAAAGAACGATTATGGTTTAATTTAAACTGAGAGGGGACAGAGGATGGTTAAAGGTTAGCTAGGGTCTCATAGAGTACCAACCCTTTTTGCCTATTTGGAAGGACACATAGGGTGGCCCAGCCTACCTATTTTGCCTTCGTATACATACGTGGATATATATCGTGGTGAATGATGGAGGAGAAACTCAGAAATTATAGAGCCTATTTAAGTCTCTTAACAATGTCTGTTGTTCTTTAGAATCTAGTGAAGATAAGCATATTAATTAAAGCTTTTCCTTTTCTTGTTGCTGCATGGTATGTGGCAACCATGGCATGAAATTTCCTTCATTATCTTTGGGTAATGCAATGTCCTGCTCATTTGTCACGCTAGCTGTTTTTTTTTTTTTCCCAAGGCGTTGCACATGAACATGATAGTTCGTCTTTTGGCGTTTTCATTATGGTTAGTGTGCTTTTTTGCATTTAAGCATCCTCCCACAGTGATCTTAGAAAGCAAAATTTGACGAGGTCGTTGATTGAAGGTTGATAAGCTTGGGGGTTCAGTGTGATGATGTTAACATCAAATTCAGAGATGCCCGATTGTGGGACCTAACTTGTGCCAAACCCTTAATTGGTGTCTCACTCTTCTGTTGGATTTGAAAGATACCTTTTTCTATGAGGGGTCTTTACCACCATAACTTTCAATTCCAACTCCATAATCACCACCATCATTTACAATGGTTTAATAAATTTCTCACGTTATGCGTAAATGTCCAAGAAAATTAATCAAACCCAATCAAATTTTGCAGCTTGCAGGCTTTGATTTTTTTAAATTTATTTATTGAACCACATAATATATTTTAATTATATTAGACTCTAACTAATTCAAAGCATTTTAAATTTTTAAGTACTAAAAGCGCTCCACCCAAAAAGGAAAATGCTGAAAATAAAAGCAGTTTGCTTTTTTTTTTTTTGTTTGCAATAAAAAGCTATTCTTTATCAATCTTTTTTTTTATTTCTTATTTCTTATCTCATATTCTATCTCAATTTCAAATTACAATGAATTATACTTTTGTACACACTTTTCTTTCCTAGCAATACTTCACTTTTTTTTTGCGTCAATCATTCTTCATTTTTTCAATCACATTTGACTAGCAATTATCACTAATTAGGATGCTGGCATGGCATTGTAGTCCACCGTAGGCTTAATTAGAACTATATACAGTTTTTCTACAAAATTATAGTTTACTCTAACAAATTAACTATGGTTGCTTGTTTTCCTTTAACTCTTTTTCTTACTTTACATAAGTCGATCCTTTTAGCAAATTTTGCATTATTACATTCCTTCATGGTGTCCCAATCAATGGAGCAAAACTTGTTTATTCAAATGAACAATGCCCAAAGTCATGAAGTTTCCCTTTTTTCTTTTCGGAAACATTGTTTAGAACTTTAAATCCAAAGATAATATCCGAACCATAATGAAAATGACAAACCAAAAATCAAACAATCACCAAATCCCAAAATCTGGAATCTCAGCACACCCAGATTTGCGATGTATAAGAGAAGAGAAAAATGAAATGAATTCTTACAGTAAATCGGCCAACACAGATATGAGAATATAATCAAGTAAATAGCGAACCAAGTGAATTTTTTTGTGTCTAGGCCAGCCAGCCAGACGTAATCTAATGCTTACTCCTGAAGCTCCACCACCTTTTCTTTTTCTTGATTCACTTGACGGTATACCTGGATGAGTAAACCAGACAAACTGATATACTCTAGTTAGCCAAGTCAAGGAAGCTTCATGTTTCAATTATATTATTAGATTTCAATCTAGTAATTCTCACCACTAGTAAGCTTGTTTCAAACTAATTGAAGGCTGAAGCTAATCATGGGAAAATTGTAAACTACGATTACCTCGTTGAGGATAGACGGAGTTGTAATGCACCTCTGCCCAAAAACTCAGGAAAATTACTGCAGTAAAGGCATCCATTATTATGCTGGGAGATTATACGATGAACCAAAGAAGTAGGTACTAATTTACCTTTGAAAAAGGTCCAACAACAATACTAAAGTTAGTGTTTTAATTAATGCCAAAAGAAGGCGAATCAATCAACATTCATAAAATTCATACTTGTACTTTTTTTTGAAAAAAAATGATCACGAAAATGGAAATAAATTCAAGCAACTTCCAAAACTACCCTACAAGATTTCCATCCGAGGGAATATGAAAAATAGAAACATATTCGGAGATTAAAGTGAAACAAGGAATGGAAAAAATTAAAATAAACAGAAAACGAGACCCAAAATGAAAGAAGAAAATTTAGCATGGAAGAATAAGACCTAGCAGAGAGAAAAATAATCAGCCTCCGATTGGGCCCAAGATTAAGTGAAGAATGGGCTGAAGCCTAGGGTGCAGGAGCTAAATCCTCCGCCCGGAGCTTACAAAGAAGAAAGCTTTACCAAAAAAGAAAAAAGCTTTACCTCATTTTGGCTTCTCAGAATGTGGAACAATCTCTATGCAAAAGGTGTCCTCAAAAGAAGTCATCACAAATATTCTCACAGAATACTGGAGGAAAAAGAATAAGAAATTGATGGCATTAGTCATAATGCGAAAACGCATATTACTACGCTACTAATGTCACATAATATTATAAGCCTAGCAGTGACATTATCTCAAGAAGCAGGCAAGGAACAGGGACTTGAAGCGATATAACAAACTTGCAAGATTTGAAACTGCACAATTTTTTTTTAAATTTTTGGCCAACGTGCACAACCAAAAAATGTCAAGCAAACAACCAAGCATGAAACTTTAAAGACGCAGCTTGGAAACGTTAAATGGTCATGCTACTGAATTATTATTTCCCAAATGGAACAAATGATATCCAAAACTTGATAAGAGAAATAGTAAACTGCAGTGTCATACCGAATCAGCAGCTGCTTGAAGAGTGACATGATCACCCCATTCACCACTCCTAGATTAAGGCACAAGAAAAGTACATGCATATTAGTTATCTCAAAAGGAATCATACATCACATAGATATTTTAGATAGAAGCATGAAGGAGAGGGGGTGAGAAAGTGGACTATCACCTCGACATTTTATCCAAATAGTCTCCAAATTTCATAGGACCATATCCCTCATAAATCTCTGGATGAGACTTGAGCTGTCGTAGTAAATCATCATTAAAGACAACATCAATCAGATTCCAAAAGTAATGGACAGAAGCTGAGCATTCAGGCAAGCATACTAAAAGACAACCCACAAGACAGCTAACCTGATTCACAACTTGTCGTCTCACAATCTCGTGGTGCCCCGGTGTGTGATACAACTGATCAGATAATGCACGGAACTGGGTCGAACAAACATGAAAGATAATCATTATTAAAATTTACCAAAGAAGTAGAGATATATGAAATTACGGTAGTAAACAAATGAAACTTCCTAAGCACCAGTGGGTGAATATATATAATTGAAAAGTGGAAATAGTAAAGCAACAAACCTGACAATTACCATCACCCTGTACCTTGTGCTCCACAAAGTCATATAACTGCAATCTGTTTTAAAAATATAGGCAGCTTAATTTGACAAGTTGTGTATATGTCCGGCAAAAGAAAATACTTAAGAAATAAACACTTCTTCCAATCAGCTCATATTCATTACAAGTTACTTGAGAACAAAGAACAAAGAAGAAGAGAATTAAGCACAATAAAGCCCATCTGTGACATAAGCTTCATTGTACAGAAACAGCAAAATAGCGAAGAACACCAAATGGCAAAGGAGAAGTGAATTAGACACTTACTAAACAAAAATAATACTCATACATGATAGCAGTGATATGAACTATTCAACAGAAACAAACTGTTATTTATAATACCTGTCCAAAAGCCTTTGATGATCTGAATTTGCTTCATCATTGAAGGAATTCCTCCACTAATCCTGGGAACATGCTGCACCGCCAATGAAAACAATTCATGCATCAGAGTAACATATTGAAGTCATACAATTGATTAAAAAAAAAGAATTTTCAAAATCATACCACAAATGAATGGCTATAGGTTGAAAACTAATTGATAAACTTAGCATAAGAAAAAAGAAAAATAATGACGATAGACAGTTCTGAGACTGAGTCCTTGGAGCAATCGTTGCTATGAAAAAGAAAGTATCAGACTGTCTCTGTTTTCCTCTACTCCCGACGTGATGGCTGTGTGTTTAAAAAGAATGATAAAATACAAAAGTTGCATCATTCATAACCATGCATGAAAACTGATTAAAGATAGAAGTAAAGGTTTTGACTTTCAGCTATGCTGAATTTAAACTTCAAATATCTTAAAAGACTCATTTGAACGTCAGGTAAAGCAATAAAATGAAACTTTCCTTCAAAAAGGAACCAGACGCTGGAACATAATGAACCAATTGGCTGGTACTTACATGAACATAAAAGGAAAATCTCCATTAAGGTGCTAAGTGCATCTAATATATTGCTGATGTAGCTGATCCAATGCAGAATCAACAAAAGCAAGAGAGTATAAACGCACAGGAGTTGGAATCATCTGACTCAGTCTTCTTTCAAAATTATCATCAAGTGGATAATCGTCAGTCAGCTCCATTATCGGATAATCCTCCCCGTTACAATGACAAGAAAATGAACTTGAAGGTTCTACATCATCAAGTTTATAATCGGCAAAAGGATGGCCTGCAAATATAAAATATGAATTAACTTAAGCGATTCCTTGGAGAAGGATAAATCCCACCTCTAAACAAGCAACCAGCAACTTTATGCCTTTTACCTGTATCTCCTGAACCGTAGTTCATCAATGAAGAGTTGTGCCAACCATATGCAGGCTCAGGAGCATAGAACTGATCTTCAGTTGCCTGTGAATGTCTGGAATATTCAGCAATATCAAGCTGTGAAAAATCTTCCTGAAGAGTCCGTGCAATGATCTCATCATTCTCTACTTGGTTACCTTCGGTATCATAATGACTGTGCAAGTAGTGTCCATTATAGAGGTCACCAGTGTCACGCTGAATCATGCTATCATAGTCTCCAGAAGCATAACCAGGGTCGCCATCAAGAAGTTGAATACCCCACTGCATAACATCTGAATGTTCATAAAGAACCATTTCTGAACACTACATTTGACAAGGAATCTGGAGTCTAATGTTGAAAAGAGTCCTCAACAGCAAAAATGGACCTGCCCACAAGAGCTATAAATAAAAAATTTGGAGCCTCAGCCGTAACTAAGAGTTATGACATTGACATCCGGCTATTCAAGAACAAGTCATCATAGAAAGAGATATAGTTGTCAGACCAGGTATTAATCTTCGAAGTGCATCATGGAAGACCTATATTGGAAGCGTAGATACATATCTTAGTATGTAAGACCTACGCACATTAACTCTGGGAAAAAACGAACACTGCAACATATATCTCCAGTATATTTATTATATTCAGATTTATGAATAGTTCAAAAGAGATTTGTTCTGCAAGTTTTTGTCACGTGCATTTCCGGGCCCTATATTTGATAGCACTTGATATTAAAGGCTTTTTTGCTTTCCGGTGTTGTTACCCTTGAAAGGTGAGTATTATATGCATAGGCAGGCACACTATATTCGCGAATCACGAGCCAAGGGGAATCTCCACGAAACAACACGCTCGAGCATGAGTAGTATTCTAGCAAAAGACGCGACCTTTCAGATACTGAAGTCATGGATATTGAGGCCAACCAAAGTAATAAGAGAATATGTAACCCCCTCCCCGAACAAATTAAAAGCCAATAGGACGCCTTCTCCAAGTTCGTTTCCTTAGTATGAAAGAAATTAAAAGTTGAGTTTTTTTAAGTATGTATAATATTTCGTTGCAACATCATCCAAGACATTATTAAAAATGTGCGTCCTCGATCCAGCATATACTCCATTGACTGTTTCAAGATGAAGCAACAATTGCTAGCTAAAGCAGCATCAATGGCCAAAGTCAAATCAAATCACAACCACTTTGGATATATGAGCAACTACGAGAAACAGCCTCCTCGTTAACCAACTCGATTCCCTGCCCCCAACCCATAAAAGAAGCCACAACTGAAACAACATCCACACATATCCAGTGATTTTCTATGTCTATTTCCCCGCCCCTTCAGTTCATGTATAATTAAGTGGGTCCTCATCAAGTCTGTGTCGAAAACTCAAACCGCACCATAACTGAAATCCAGAGCATCCAAAGTAATCTTTTCAATATCCTAGTCCGACAGAAAGATTACTTGAATTCAACAACTTGAGATTACCGCCTATACCAGTCCAAAACAAATCCACATGTATTCATGGAAAAAAAGGTTCGAACACAAATATGAAATGATCAAACACCATTTAGAGAAGGAAATGTCGAAGAGAAAAGAATCAGGAATTGAACAGCACAACCAACTTGCCAAGCAAAGTTATCAAAATAATAAGTACTATCTTACCTACCTTCGATTTAGCACCAAATCAGTTCAGAAATTCCGCTCAGCTCTGTATTCATTACTAAAAGGAAACAGAAAGAGGCGTAAAGCAGTTCACAAATCATTGTACGTGCGCAAGCCATGGCTGACGAGGATGCATTAAATATTGATGCTAGGGAAATGGATATGGAAAGGCACACTTCAACGCCAGTTTCATATTTTTCAAGACAAATTGGTTAAAGAAAGTGGAGAATCTTTTCTTTTTTTTTAATTACCAAAATTTTTTAAAATTAATATCAATACTCTTTCCGCTCCTCTTTATAGGTAACTTTTTAAAAGAATTCTTTTAAAAAAAAATTTATGATGCTAAACATAAATTACTTTAATATTAATTATTTTATTTAAAAAACATTCTTCTTAAAAATTATTTTATAAAGCATTAAATATTTTGAAAAGTTTAAATATATGATATTAATTAAGGATGAAGAAGAAAATCAAAATAAATGTTAGATGATTGTATGATTGCAACTAACTTTTTTTTTTATTTCTGTGAGATAGTTGAAAGTGATTTGAATTAAGGATCGGAGAGAGTAAATTATAACTCAGTTTAACTGTATTTAATCTCTCTTTATTATAATTTTTTATTATTTCTAAGAGGAACAAAAATGACAAACTAAGATTAAATAGTACTCCCTCTGGTTCTATATATAGGATCTTTTATCCTGATCCTAAATATAAGACCCTTTAGTAATATTTATTATACATTTTTAAAAAAATTCTCCTATTTAATATATCCAAAGAGAAAGAGAGAGAAATTAAATAATGGTAATTTTAAAAAAATATTGGAATTTTAAGAGAAATTGAGGTAGTTACTTAGTTTTAATTATAATTCTTAATCCGCATAATTCAGTTAAAATGATCTTATATTAAGGATCAGAGTGAGTACATAAATTTTAAAAAATAATTTATATCTTTTTTTTATCAGAAAAATAACTTATATTTTATATCTTGAGACCTGAGGAGTATTAAGAAGCACAAAAATTTTAGACGACATTTTCTCGAGCTATATCTTTAACTCTCACGTCTCCCACAGTCTCATCCATTGGCACTTGAATATTAATTGAGCTTATGGTCAAAAAGAATATTAATTGAGCTTTCAAAATACAGAATTCGCATTAATGACCGCTGATTAAGGTGAATGGACTGGCGATTCCTATTTCAATGGCTTTGGATCAGACATTATGTAAAATGAGCAATTCGACTTTTTCGTTGTGCAATTTGTCTGTTATATAGTAAAATTCGAACAAGGAATTCTTTTTCAATCTTTTTTTACGTCTTAAAAAATTAGTTTCACCAGTTGATTGGGGATATTTTTAGTGCTCATCGGAAAAAACCTCCCTTTTGCACCAAAAAAATCAACATAGTATGATTGGGGGAGCATTGTTACGAATTGGCTGTTCATTTTTGGAATGACAAATTGGAACCGTTTTTGGCCCTTTCCGCGGAAAGCTGACTTTTCATTCAAGCAGAAAGCTTTGGGTGGGAAAAAAAAAAAAACAGCACCGCAATGGTGGGTGGATTCGAGGTTGGACTAATCGTTGCAGTACACGTGTATTAATGAAGAGTAAATATTTTTTTTTGGCCAAAAGAAGAGCAAATATGTTTTAATTTCTCCTTCAATTATTTAATTTTGAATCATAATATATGTTTTGAAACTTTTTATTTTAGTACTACTCGATTCCTAGATACTGGATATTTTTTTCCTGGTATTGAAAAAAGGACTGAGTCTTAATATTTAATTTGATCATGATTTTAACTTGATTTAGCTTCAGTTTTATTTATCCCTCGTGGAGTTTATGCATCCTTATGACGTGACGGTCAGAATTTCCTCCTTTAGTTCTCATCCGTCGGTGTTTTCAATCCCTTATCTTATTTAAATGGGAAAAGTCCGTACATTCATCATTCATGCATCATTACGGTTTACGGCTTCAGAAAATATTATGCTTTTTGTTTTGTTTTAAAAGTCAAGTTTCAGTTTTAATTATTCACCAGCTTTATACAGCCGATGAGGCATTTTATATATATCCAGCTGCAGGCTCTTCCACAACTATCACGAGGCTTATTCTTCCATGCATCTTCATATAAATATTCAATTATGGATCATTAACTTACTTTCTTAACTATTTCAGTCCAATGGAAAACGACCAACTGGATATAAGCTCAATATATACATGCCACTGATATCGTTGGCTAGCAAACAATCCTGAACATGCAAACCACACGGGTATGTGTGATAAAGGAACACATCTCCATTTTACATAGTTTGTTTGAAAACATAATTATCTGTGCATTCAATGTGAAACTTCCTAAATGAGGTGCTAACATTACAATATGCATCTGCATACCGTGATTCAAACATAACTCCAACCCTAGTATTTTACAATTTCCAGATTTATGACTCTCGCCCAGAACCAGAACAACAATCAAATGCGACAGCCTTAGCAGCTAAGCTAGTATATCCCTGTGTTTCTTTCCCTAGAAATTCCTATTATTCCCAAAATTTTCTCAATTTGCTTCACAAGCTAAAAGCTTTATACCCATCGTTTGAGGAGAATTGCTGAATTGGAAAGGTAGGAGAACATCATTCTGGTGTGACTGCTTGGTATTAGGAAATATACACGAGCTCAATATGGTGTCTAAATATGCTGCTGATGATAAATGATTCTTTCCCACGAAGAAGCCTTGGCCCCATTAGTTGATTCTCTTCAAGCCCTAATTATCAACATACTTTTAAAAGCTTTGGTCTGCACAACCAAACAAACCAACTATTTTCTCCAGGTTTGAGATCCATAATCCTTCTCTTGTTCTTTTTTTCAGTGCCCTGGCAAACTTCAGCAGATGCCACACTCCTCAAGGGTATCTGTGGGCTAGTAGCAGCTGAAGATTCTACAATCCGATTCACCATTTCCAATACCTCACTCATTTTTGGGCGATTCTTCGGGTTTTTGACCAAGCATCGGTTAGCTATAATAGCAAGTCTCTGTGCTGACTTGAAGAGGTGTTTCCTGTCAAGCCTTGGATCCAGTATTAGTTGAAATTTCTTCCCATCTGATAGGTATGGCCTTACCCATTCCAAGAGCTTTTGCTCGCCCTTGGGACGATTCCGATCCAAAGGGCGCCTGCCAGTGATGAGTTCATAGAGGAAGACACCATAACTCCAAACATCACTTTTTGATGTAAGACGTCCAGTTTGAATATATTCAGGAGCTGCGTACCCCATTGTTCCAACAACCTGCGGAGCATAATCAACAATAAGAACACGAGTAGCATATTGATTCACTAGATGCCACTGATAGGTGGCTTGGACCAGTTGTTCGCACAGTATGGATTTAACAAATAAAAGGCATATTCTGGCCAAAATAAAAAATAAAAAGGCATATTTACTATCAATTTGGTCTTGTTGAAATAACAATAACAAATAAACAATAGACAAACTTGAATTCAATTATTATTGATGGCACAGGAAAAAAGTAATTCCTGTATTTATTTATAAAGTGTTCAACATCTAAGACTACAACACAGGCATTTGACATTATTATTTACTTAGCAGTCTACAACAATAACATTAGCTTTATCCCACTAATGTGGGGTTGGCTACATAGATCTATCCAACACCATCTCCATTATTTAATTACCAGTAAGCACCTAAAAATTGTCAGCAGCTTTACTGATGTTTCAATATTCAGGTCCTAAGGTTTACACTTAAAAACGACTTGGCAAAGATCAAAAGTAATAATCTCATGTATATGTCACCAATTAATTACTAAGTATCGTAGATTAATGCACAGGCTCATACCGCTGTTGAGACATGAGTCAACCCTTCAGATGGGCCCAATCTTGCTAGTCCAAAATCCGAAAGCTTTGCGTTCCACTGCTCGTCCAAAAGGATATTGGAAGATTTGAAATCTCTGAAGATTATCTAAATATCTCACACGTAAGCATAGTTAACAATACAATAGTAAGCTGTTACAACAGATTTGAAAGGCAAAGAGATTACGAACATAAGATTCCATTTCTTTTACAGAAAACTGAGGAATCCAGATTGGCTAAAAACTAGTTTGTAGATAAACCTTTCAGTTATTGAATAGTATAGTTAGGTTATATAAATATACCTGAAAATCCATTTCTTCATGAAGATAAGTTAAGCCACGAGCTGCATCTTGAGCTATTTTTAATCTCATACCCCATGAGAGAGGGGTCTCCGATCGGGGTGATAAACGGTGTTCCACACTTCTGTTGGGCATATATTCATAAACCAGAAGCCGCTGGATTCCTCTTTCATCATCATCAGCACAGTAACCCACAAGTTTCACAAGATTGGGATGCTCAACAATGCCCAGAACATTCACTTCTGTCACCCATTCCTTATGGCCCTGCAACCCAAAAATGAACTCAATTTACACAAGATTAAAAAATTATGTACTAGAGAAAAATATATACGGAAAAGTTAAATGCAACAGAGAATGACCATCTTGGGACAATAAAAGTATCTCATTAGACAGCAAAATTCTTCGAGCATCGAGTAAGGTTTATCACATACGACAACAAAAAGATTTACACCCTGAATATCTTCTACTTTGATAAGATAGAGATACATTGTTCAAACTTATAACTATCTCTATTTGAAGAAGCTCATGTGACAACTCAAACACAGTAGGCATTGCAATCTACTCACTAGGACTTGCATCATTGCATAAGATTACTTAAACTACATACATAGTAACAAAATAACTACACCATGTCATACTTTACTATGAATTCCTTCCTTCCCCCCAAATATTACAGAAACTACTAAACTTGTTAACTTTAAAGAGGGGGGAAAAAAGGAGGGCAAACCCGTGCCTGCATTCCTCTTCTACCAAGTTGCTTAACTGCAACTTCAATTTTTCTGGATGGGTCCTCTAAACTCTTGATCAATCCCTTGTAGACACAGCCAAATCCACCCTCTCCAATCATAACAGTGCGACCAAAGTTTTTAGTGGCTGATTTCAGTTCAGATACCGTAAACACTCTCAGGTTGCTGGGTCTTTGAGACAAACTGGGAAACGAAGTTCTCCTAAGGGAATCTGTGCTAGTGTCGGAAACATTCTGAGAATTTAATTCAGAGCCAGATCTTCTCAAATCACCCTCAACATATGGGAAACTGTTGGACAGACCCGAATTTGACTTGATGCTCTTCCGATCATCCTTCTTGTCTCCGAGGTAGAACGAAAAACACTTCATTGGAAATTATTGGACTGCGTTTTCAGAAAGGGAGAATATTTGAGGAACATGAAAGTATAAAAGCAGTAAACCTTTCGAAAGTCATAGATAATGAAAATGACTTCTCCATTTTTTTCACAAGACAGAAAAAAAAGGGTCGCCTAGCTGCCAATCCGTCCCTCCCAACAACGCTAATTTGAATTTCAGGCGACCGAACAAGAAAAGATTGATAATTAATACTAATTTACAGATTTTAGCAAAAGCAAAAACCTCAACAAAATTCAGAGAACCCAAGTGAGTCCTGTTCAAGGAAGCCAATTTTGAATTGCAGAGCTTTGAAACTGCTAGCATGTACTGTGCTTCAGAAATTAAGATAATTAACAGCGTACACCTAACCTCACGCGTATTCTGAAAGCATACATGGTCATAAACCTCAGTACACATGTAGGGTCATTTGGGATTAATTAGACGTCCCACCAACAAAACGGAAACTACAAAAGAAAAGGAGAGAGATTTTGTAGTTGCTTCTGACCTCTAGTATAAGTAACTAGTATGATGGCAAAGGGATTGAGCTTTGAAACTAAACGAATTCCGCGCTTTTGCAAGAGTAGGAGAGAATTCTGTTAACGGAAGTGCCTCCAAATGAGATCCCGAAGTTGAGAATGAAGAGAATATCCGCACACGGCAGCTACAGGTCAGCTTACCAACTAAAATAAAAAGGTTAAAACCCAAATCAAGGGAAAGAAGAGAAGCTTAATTGATTTGGACAATATTAAAAAGCAAGGCGGGTGTGAATGGGCGATGGGGGATTTGAGACCAAGTAAACAGCGGTGGAGGGAGAGAGATTGAGATACAATTAGCATGGTTGGGGTTTTTTTTTTTGGTTTTCTTTTAAGGAAGGGAGGAGAGTAAGGGGTATGATTATATTTTTAAAAACAGTTTTTTTTATTGAAAATAGAAAAATAAAAAAATTGGTTTAATAAACCTGTTTTTTATAAATTATTCTTTGAAACAAAAAAATAAAAGAATAAAAAACTCAAAATAACTTTAAGGTGTTTTGTAGTTTTTGTTTTAAAAAATATAAAAAAAGATAAAAAATACCCACATCATTAATGCTAAATTATAAATTTTGAATAACTCATTTAACACTTACTAGTTATGATTTTGAAAACAATTATTCAAACAATTTTTTTTATTTTCTTGTTTTCAAAATTTATTCTCGAAAATAGTTTTATAAAATTATTTTAAAAATAAAAAAATAGAAAATACTATCAAACAGGCTCTAAGTTCCTTTGCCATTGGAAGAAATTAAAAGGAATTTAATCATTTCCTATCTATTGCCTTTTTATTTCCCTTTAAATTGGATTTTTCTAAAAAATTGAATAATAATTACTTAATTTTTTAAAATTAAATAATATTTTATTAAAATTTCTTCAATTTCACAAAATAACAAAATTTTAAAACTTTTTTATTTTATTTTCCTCCAATTTTTTATTAAAAAATTATTTTTTCAATTCATTCCCCTCTAATTTCTTCAATTGAATCAATCAGATAAAAATGTAATTATTGAGTGAGAACAGTATACAGAACGATTGCTAATTTTTTCCATCGGTCGGTTCACTCATTTGTAAACGCGAAAAAGACCACTCTGGTGGGCCATCCGAATTTTAAAATGGATTCTTTTCAAAACAAAAAGATTTTGATGTTAGAAAGAAGTTTATGCAATAAGCTAGTATCTCTCAATACACACGTATATTAATATATAGGTATGATTGATTAATTTGGGTAAATCTATCCATAAATTGCAAGGAATTCAGGCTGCGGGTGCTAGTGGTATAAAATAAAGCAGACAGGATGGTGGAGAAAGAAAAGCTAATAATGCTTTGTGTATTTCGAAGAACCTTCCGACGTTGGCCACAGTTGACCGTCAGCTTGTTTGGTAGTCCCCTCCCATCCACCCTAATCGGTAATCACATTGCATGACGATATGATTGATAGTCATTAGTCAGATAAGGGCGTTTGATTGATTTATATGTTTTCTATGTTTGGACCATAATATATAATATTACACAGATTTTAACCATTCAATTTTTAACGAAGAAACAATACAATCAGACCAATCTATCATAGGTTCGTGTGCCTCTAACGAATAGTAATCAAATAGTAATAAATTCTCACAAAAAAATCAATAATCAATTAATAAATTATATATATACATGATTTTGTCTTCATGTTTTATAGGATGATCAATTTATCATTATATTTCTTTATGTTTTTTGGATTTATACTCGCCTATAGATTATAACCACTTACCATTATTGGTGGCTTTTAATTTGATATTCCTAGTCGTCTTTATATTTCCTAAAATATCCAATTTTGTTCCCTATCTTGTCATTCATCTATAATTTAATACAAAATTTAATATTGTATTAGCTTCAGACATTAAATTTGTGTGTCATAAATAATATCTGGTCAATTTTATATAAACTAAAGTTTGGAGCATGGGCTTTATTCACGAGTCTTGAATTATGCTGTTCGTGAATTATGAATGTCTCTGGCAAAAAAAAAAAATTAAAGTCTTCTTATAAATCTTATATACATATTGATCTATAATTTAATAATGTATTAAGGACATTAAATTTGGGTGTCATTTGATAGTAAAGATAAATAATATTCTGTTAATAAAGTGAATTAGATAATAAATTCTATATAGTGCCCATGTTTTGTGAGTTTAAGCTTAGCATATTTTTCATTATTTATGAATAGTGTGGTTTTTTTATATATTTAAACAAACAAATATAGATTATTAAAAAAAGATGAATTTTTGTTCGCACTATACAAATGGAGATAACACTCTATTTTTTTTATTAGAGGATCAAGTCAAAAAGTATATAAAAATTAGAGAAATTAAAAATACATTTAAACATTATATATAAAAAAAATACATTGAAACAAGATAAACGGTAAATAATAAAAAAATATCATTTTTTTAATTGTAATTTTACTACATAAATATATTTTAAAGTATAACATTTAAAAGCTATTTTTGTTTATAAAAAAAAAGATATATTCTCTCGGTCTTATATATAGGATATTTTATCCCGATCTTAAATATAAGATCATTTACAATATATGAAGTAGTATTTATTATACATTTCTAAAAAAATATCCCTATTTAATATATCTAAAGAGAAAGACAGAGAGATTAAATAAGGTTAGTTTTGGAAAAAATATTAAAATTTTTGAAGAAATCAAGATAATTAATTAATTTTAATTCTAATTTTTAATCCACATGATTCAGTTAAAAGGGTTTTATATTAAAAATAAGAGAGTGTAACATTTAAAACTAGCTAATAGTTGAAAATTACGTACTTAATCAATGTCATCAATAAAAAAAGTAATTCTCATTCTCATTGATGGTAAATAAAATCATAAGCGTCTTATGTAAAGGGAGGGAGTATAATTGTTGTACTAGGAATATAAAATATTTAGAATAGATCAATTTATGTAAAGCGTCTTATGTAATGCGCACACACATACGACAGATATCAATTTTGTCTTGTTTATAAAAGATGAGGATCAAAATTTTAAATTAAATACATTAGAGAATTTTGTAATTTTTTTTATTATTAAACATCACAAATTTACTACTTACTATAAGATTTTTTATTATATTTAATTCAAAATTTGGATCTCAACTGTCATTTTTTCTTTTTTTTTTTTAAGTGAATATGCATACATTATTACTGACCATTATTATTAATTTATTATTACATATATGTACATACTGTAGGTGTAAAGATGATGAGCGGCGAAGAAGAGAGTTAAGTCCGTTTTGGGGAAGCATGCTGTCATACATAATTGCTTAATGCAAATGCTCCAAGTTTTACGTAGTGCGCTCGAAGCCTCGAATTTTGGGACTTGATCACTTGTAGGCGCCAATGCATATCCTTCAATTCAGCCAACCATTTCTCTCGGCCATTTCTTCATCCCGAAACCCGGAGAACTCCTTCAAATTTCTTACGACCTCTCTTTGACCCCAAGACGAATCCAAGAAAAGAAAAAAAAACTGGAAAACAAAAATATAGTGCACCTGCATTCAACTTTGTCGACCCTTCATCTCCACCAAGCTCTACCATCGTGCCGATGCAAGTTACATTTCACATTTCTTTGTTCTCAGACGGACAAGGCTCGCGATTCGCTTCGGGGTGGGATAATGTTCGAAGGAATCCATGTTAACGGACGCTGTCAGAGATGACGCCATGATTTTTCACCATTTCAGCAGTGCAGAGCTAATTTCATCACCCCAATTTATCAGGATCTTCTGGCATGGTCTTCGAGGGTGCATGATTTGGTGGGATTTGAATTATGGAAATGAAAGGAATAAAGAACAATGCCTCCTGTGTTGCTCTTGTTTTATTGTTCTCTTTAGTTTCTCTGAGTCTGCTACCGCGAATTCGATGTGCGGACGGGGAAAGTACTAACCCTAGTGTGCTTCCAATAGTAACGCAAAAAATCTATGAAAGACTTTCAAATGTTACTACAGATTTAACCAAGGATATCAAGAATCACTTAGGCTTCTGCATTAAGGATGTGTGCGTCATATTGCCTTCTTCTATTGGTTAGTTACCTGTTCACATTTGTCATACCTATTAACGACACATTCCCATCTTTCAGGAATAGAGATTGGGATGGAGCATTTAATTTTTCAGGAAAACTGGATTTTTTGACTTCCTGTATTAAACAGATAAAAGGTATGAGTTTTCTTTTGAAATCTTACTTTCATTTACTCTATGCTCCTGAGGTTTGGAGTATTTCCTAATAGGTTGCATGCCCTGTCACTCGAATAAGTGGAGTAGGAATTTCAAGTGAATTTCACTTACATAAAATATAATGTACTTCACTTCATGTTTAGCGGTTAGCATAGCGACTCTGTTCGGTCAGAAATGTGTTCTCCTGTGCATAACACGAGGAACTGGCGAGTTCCATGATTGCGTGTTTCACATGATTGTTTGTGCTACTAACCTGCTGAACTTCACATGAGTTTATGTGCTAAAAGCGAGTTTATGCAACATAGCTGTTTGTAGCATAGAGACTTCATGGCACCTACCAAATCTTGCTTTATCTTTTCTTCTGCATTATTTTTCTTGAAGCAAATTCATATTATTCATTCCTCTTATTAGTTCTTAAATATAGTATGGACTAATTGGCAGGAGATCTCACATACCGAATATGTAGTACAGCTGAAATAAGGTTCTTCTTCAATTCTTTCAAGGGTCAGTCATCGAGTACTAATTACCTAAGACCTAACAGGAATTGCAATTTGACCTACTGGGTGGAAGGTTGTGAACCTGGTTGGCATTGTAGTGTGAGCACAGATGTTGACCCTAAATATTTAAGGGAGTCAAAGGACATTCCTGTGCGAAATAAGGACTGTCAACCTTGTTGTGAGGGGTTTTTCTGCCCTCGGGGATTGACTTGCATGATACGTAAGTATGCAATGCCCCGTAAAATTTTATCTATAATTAGTATGGAATTATGCTAATCATTGAGATTTTTTAAGTTTTGATGCTTTTGTCATCTACTCTTTAAATTTTCTTCAAAACAGATTAGTAAAGCATACAGGCGTGAAGAAAATTTATCCTGGATAGCAACTTATAATGCATATATATGAGTTTCTAGTTTATTAAACATCAAATGCAAATCTTGTGTTAGAACTGTGGCATGCTATGCCTGATCTCAAGAGTGCCAGTGGGCAATTCTCTTTGTGAACAAGATGTTGGGTTGACCCTGGTCTGTGATAGAACTATCAATGGTCCTTCATGATTATAAGCCATTTTCAATTTGCAGCAAAGAACCTGAATTATATTTTGTATCTACATAGACGTATATTTTAGAGCAAAATTTGGAAATAATTTGCCCAAATATGATTTGAGTTGAGATAATATGCTTTCCGGTCTACAGAGACACAGATGCGCACGCACTGTTAATCTGGAATCAGTTATCAATTTCTTCTCTCCAGCTACTATTTGATGGTCATAGTGGGAAGCAACTTTTGTTTCATTTAAAATCATCGAAAGTATCTTTTGCGTGTGAAAATTAGTTGCTCTAGTATCATTAACTTCTCTGATTTTGTTGGTGAAGCTTGCCCACTAGGTTCTTATTGTCCCCTTGGAAAGCTGAACAAAACGAGTGGATTATGCTCACCGTAAGTTCTGGCCTAGACCCTAACTCTTGTTTTTTCCCTATATGCTTCATCACTCAATGTGGTCATCACTAAACTAAAATTTGCAGATATCATTACCAGATACCTGCTGGAGCGACAAATCATAGTTGTGGTAGCGCTGATATTTGGACCAGTGTTGTCAACAATAGTGATATCTTCTGTTCTCCAGGGTCATACTGCCCAACCACGACAAGTAAACTTTCCTGCAGTAAGGGGTATCGATTTATCCCAGTCCTCCTTTTGCTTTTCTCTGAATTATCTCTACTTCTTTTGCTGCAATCTTCTCTTGTTACATGCAACTACTTTTCCTCCCCATTGCAACCCCCTGGCATTGACTGCTGAGCATCCATTTTTACTGGTATCATGTTCTCCACTTTCAGACATTACTGCTGGATGGGTTCCTTGCTTCAAAGGCGTAAGTCTAATTTCTTTGGTCAATTTATGTATATGCCATCATGCTTCCCTCAGATTACGTATCATGAATTTAAATTAATGGCTATTAACAATAACTTAATTCAAACAGGGATCGCTGCAGTTCACTTGTGTTTAGATACTTAAGATCCTTGCATGTGTTGAAAGAATTATGAGGTTTCAGAATGTAAATCTTAAACAGACATGATAAAGACCTGATATTAACTTGGATTGTTGTTGGGAATGCTTGCATGACAAAGTACTAATATGATAAACGGGGTTATATTTGACATTAACCATCAGTAATGCAATTTAAAATTATTGTCTCATTAACCAATCTTGATTTCGCTTCACGGAATGGAGGACATTAAATCAGAACATTAATTGGCATTGCCCATCTTGCAGCATGCTTCAAGTTGAGTACCTGTAATCCAAATACAGCAAACCAAAATATTCATGCTTACGGGGCTTTACTTCTTGTAAGTGGATTCTTGTCTGGTATATTCCATCTTGGGTCACTTGTTATACACTATGGAAAAGTTTCATTCAGCTTCAGTTTACTTTGGAAGTTGTTTAATGGGTTATTTCCCTTGACAGCTCAAATGTCATACATAGCTTTTGATGTATATCCACGTACACTTCTTGGTTCTTAGATAAAGTTTCTGTATCGGTCTTTTTTCTGACCAACTCTGGTATCCTATACTGCAATTGAAATGAAGAAAGATAGCATGAAGTCAGCACAAAAATGCCCCAAAATTCATCTGCTTTTCTTTTTGCATATCCCCTGAGAGCGCATATCAATACTTTGTTGTATATGCTAAGCATTGGTTCTCCGTGGGTCCTTATTGATCCTTCTTGTAGGCTGCATTGACTGCTGTCCTGCTCATCATTTATAACTGTTCTGATCAAGTTCTGTCTACTCGAGGAAGAAGGCAGGCTAAAAGAAGGGAAGCTGCGGCAAGGCATGTGAGAGAAACTGTACAAGCTCGTGAACGGTGGAAATCAGCAAGAGATGTGGCAAAGAAAGGTGCAGCGGGATTGCAGCAGTCATTCTCTCGCACCTTTTCTCGCAGAAAATCTACACAACAGCCATCTGGGTTCAAGATCTTTAGCTCTAAAACTAATACAGGTGACCCTCCAGCGCCGCCAGCTCCTCCGGATTCTTCAAATGAAGCTTCAAAAGCAAAAAAGAAGGAACCTAGCAACCTTACCCAAATGATGGATTCCATTGAGAATGATCCAAAGAGTCATCAAGGGTTTCATTTGAATATTGGAAATAAACAGACTAAAAAGCAGACGGCGAAGGATTTGCATACTAAGAGCCAAATTTTTAAGTATGCTTATGGTCAGATTGAGAAGGAGAAAGCAATGCAAGATGCAAACAAGAACTTGACTTTCTCCGGAGTAATTTCAATGGCTGCTGGAAACGAGATTAGGAAAAGGCCTCCTATTGAGGTAGCTTTCAAAGACCTTACTCTCACTCTGAAAGGGAAAAGCAAACATGTGCTTAGATGCGTGTCAGGAAAAATCAGTCCTGGTCGAGTTTCAGCGGTCATGGGTCCCTCAGGAGCTGGGAAAACCACATTTCTTTCGGCCATTGCCGGAAAAGCTAGAGGCTGCTCCGTGACAGGCTCAATTTTAATCAATGGAAGACATGAATCTATACATTGTTATAAGAAAATTATTGGTTTTGTGCCACAAGATGATATTGTGCATGGTAACCTGACAGTGGAAGAGAATCTTCGTTTCAGTGCAAGATGCAGGTATCCGATTTGCCTATGCCTTGCGGCACCTATCTTTTGCACTCCTTTTACGTCTTATAATCTTCATTTTTGCCATTAGTTCTCATTCATTGAACTTGATTTGAAGCTGAATGGATATCAAAACACATATCTATTGAACTAATTGTCATGCGGCGTTTCAATTGTCTTTAGTTTATACCAAACTTGCATGGCTTTCCACCATCTTTACTCATATCTATATTGTTTATATGAATCAATATAAAATTTATAACAAGCCTACTGTTCACATTACTGCTTATTTTTCAAACTCCATGCAATGCTCCCACTAATATATACCTAACAAGGTGTTTATAGAGAAAACTACTTAAACCTCCTCCATGATTCAACAAAATTACAAAGACAATTTTGTTCTAGTAACTCAAGTCTGGATTTTTAATGAAACATTGCACCGAGTGCCTCATGTGACAATTTGTTTCCATGTGAAGCACGTTGTAGATTCTTAATTATTTGAGTTATAAGTGAGTGCTTCATTTCTTTCCGGAGTTAAATGTTTCCTATTTTTCGTTTTTGCTTCCCACTGATTGTTTATTTCATTTAAATGGCTGTTTCTTGACAACGATGGAGACTATCTGCGGACTTGCCAAAACCAGATAAGGTTCTGATTATTGAAAGAGTAATTGAATGCTTGGGCCTCCAGGCAGTGAGGGATTCTATGGTTGGCACCGTAGAAAAGCGAGGTATTTCTGGGGGACAAAAAAAACGTGTCAACGTAGGGCTAGAGATGGTGATGGAGCCTTCTTTATTAATCTTAGATGAGCCTACAACTGGTCTAGACAGTGCATCTTCTAATTTACTTCTTAAAGCGCTCCGACGTGAGGCTCTTGAAGGGGTAAACATTTGCATGGTACTCCACCAACCAAGGTAATGCTCTCTCACTTTCTCTGCCCCATAAAGTTTTTCTGAACTTATGTCTTCCTATCCTCCACTCGTACCTGCTAGGAAATAGGCAAATCTTGAGAATCAAATACATATGCTCTTCCAACATCCAATATTTATGTTGATTTTGTTGTGATACAGCTATACTTTGTTCAGAATGTTCGATGATATTGTATTTCTAGCCAAAGGTGGCTTCACTGCATATCATGGTCCTGTTAAAAAAGTAGAAGAATACTTTGCTGGCATTGGAATCGTTGTACCAGATCGTGTGAATCCTCCGGACCATTTCATTGATGTTTTGGAAGGCTTAGTAAAACCAAGTTCAGGTGTGACTCATCAACAACTCCCGGTCAGATGGATGCTTCATAATGGTTATGCAGTACCACCAGATTTACTTCATTTTGCTGATGAAATTGCTGCTTCTGGAACTGGTTCTGCATCTACCTCAAAAAGTGGGGCAACAAAGGGGACTGATGAAGATCCTGATCAATCCTTTGCCCAAGAGTTTTGGCAGGATGTGAAGAGTAATATGCACATCAAACGAGATCACGTTGAGGAAAAACTTTCAAAGACTAAGGATTTATCTAACCGAATAACTCCTGGTGTACTCCGGCAATATAGATATTTCCTTGGGCGGTAAGAAATCCTGAGTAAATATACAGTTACTCATAGTGTTTATTAACCAAGATAGATAGATCTCTAGCCTCTTGCTAGCATATCAGCTGTGTCTTCTGATAAGAAGGAAAGTAAATTCAGAGTTAAACTAAAGTAATAATTGCAAGGGTAACCAGTGTTAACAATCACTCATTCTTAGTTCAATAGCCTTATTTTTATAATTCACACAAAGAACCGCACCCGTGGGGTAAAATCTGGTGCACTGCTTTCTGAATGCAAAGTAGTATTTCGGTCAATTTAGTCCTTGTTGACAACATTGATTAGTTATTAACCAAGGCCATTCATTGCAGGATTGGTAAGCAGAGGCTACGAGATGCCCAATCACAAGTAGTCGACTATCTCATTTTATTAGTCGCTGGTGCTTTATTAGGAACTCTAACTGAATCCAACGACGAAACGTTTGGGGTCCTTGGCTATACTTATACTGTCATTGCAGTCTGTAAGTTGAAAGCTTTTTATTGAATTTGAATCTCCTCCACTGCCTTAAGAAATGAAATTGATCTTTAGGAGTTAGAATGTTTGCTTTTATTTCATCAAGTTTGTTTGAAAACTCAATCCAATTTGAATTTTTTTTTTAAACAAATAAGCTAAGAAGATGGTTAAGTGATATTCGTTGAAAAAACACAAAGTGAATTAAAGTGAAAAAGTGCTGAAAACATTCAGCATATGGGAGATCACTAAAATACTTATGGCAACAACACTTTTCCTTTTCAGTACAACACTATTTATGCTCTTAGATGGCAATACATTCTTTAGCAAGCATACAAAAGTTGCATATTTTTTTTTTTCAAACGTAAAAATTCAGGGCTGAAACTTTTCATCACTGAGTTTCAGCAATCATCCAAGGCTCCTTGAGTAAACTTAAAATTTTGACTTTTTTCATTTATATTTTGATAAAGCTTTCCAAATTTGTCTTTTCACATAATATTGCATATTTGCAGCTCTACTATGCAAGATTGCAGCTCTCAGATCATTTTCTCTGGATAAATTAGAGTACTGGAGGGAAAGTGCAGCTGGGATCAGCCCCCTGGCTCATTTTCTCTCAAAAGATACAATTGATCACTTCAACACAATCGTCAAATCTGTGGTATATTTGTCCATGTTCTTCTTCTTTAGCAATCCAAGGTCAAGCTTTGGAAGCAATTACGTGGTCTTGGTTTGTCTTGTATATTGTGTGACTGGCATGGCTTATGCAATAGCCATTTACTTCCAACCTGGTCCTGCACAGCTGGTATGAATATCACTTGAAAAATAACTCGCTACATATGTACAAGATATTCCCACGTAGCATTGCCGATAATAATTGCACTTGTATCGTTTTTTTTCGCTTTTCCCATTACTTGTAGTGGGCAGTGCTTCTTCCAGTCGTTATGTCTCTCATTGCAAACCAGCCAAGAGATACTGCACTAATGAAGATCCTAGTGCAACTGTGCTACCCAAAATGGGCTCTAGAGGCCTTTGTCATCGCAAATGCTGAAAGGTAAGTTCTGAGTTTTGACCACTGTTTCATTCCCCTTCCTTCTAATGGAATAATGAGGGGATGCATGAACATCTGAAAACGGCATGCCCGCGCCCAATTCTACTTCTACATGTGGGTCAACAAATATATTTGGTCCTAGGTTGGTAGTGTCATGAACGCGTGATTTATTTTGGCTATGATGTTCGAACTTGAGAAAACAGAATTTGAATTTTAAGCTCAGGATATGAACCATCTCAAATAATGTCCAGGTGCTGACTACGAGAAGAATACCGAGGTTCAATTTTGTTAATATATATCATAAAATTAGACACTTTGGCTTTCATTTTCTACGTTGTACCGGGCACCACAAAGCTCTATGTGGTTTCTCAGATCACAGGACTACAAATTAAAACTTTGAGATTCCAAACTTGATCGTTGATTAATGCTTCTGATGTTACTTCATCACCAAGTTGTGTGTGTGTTTTTCAGGTATTCTGGAGTGTGGTTGATAACCCGTTGCAGTTCACTAATGGCCAATGATTATAACGTCAACGATTGGCATCTTTGTCTAGTTGTCCTCATTTTGTTCGGTATATTTGCCAGAGTTGTGGCCTTTTGTCTTCTTTTCGCCCGAAAGAAGTGATTTTTGATATAGGACGAACTTCCACTATGATCTTACTGTACAAATCATAGATGTTTATAACCCAACCCTATCCATTATATCACTAATGTATGTAACTAGTTTTTCTCACTTAAATAAATTAATGATAATTTAACAGTTTAGGTAACGTAAAATCACCCGTTAGGATTTCCATTGAGTTCTTTTTCATGGTAAAGCACATGTATAATGCATTGTAAATTTAACTCTTCCTTTTTTTTAGTGAAATTAAAAAAGAATTAAATTATATATACACTTTATGAGTTTACTTAAAATAATTCACTAACATAAATGTATGTATATATATTACTAAAATATCTTCATTCAAATCCAACAATACAGGAGGGTAGATCTGATTATAAGGAAATATTACATGAAGCCAGCAATAAACTTTAAATTAATATTGAGGACTTGGTCGTCTGATAAACTTAAAACTATAACATGATATCATTTTTATTTTAGAAATATTGTATTTTGCAAGTGAAAAAAAATCATATATATATATATATATGGAGAAAATTTAAAAATATGTATAATTTGCTCCTTATGAAACAGAAACCATCATGATTTCAGCTCAAATTTGAAATTGGGATTTACACTTGCCTTTCATATAATGTTGCTGGGAAAAGGGTGCGTTTACATTTTCGCAGTCAATTAATTTTTTGTTTTTTAAAAAATAGAACCCAGGCTTAAAAGCCAAGAACATTACAATAGGTGAATCTATCGCTCTCATCTCATCTAAGCTCATACAAGCTTCAAGAACCAAACTGGCCCTTTAGCCATTGACAGATCAACATTCTAACCTCATGTATTCCATGTTAGCCAATCTACAGAAAAAAAAAAAAGAAAAGAATTTTTTAACATAGCAGTATTATAAATAAAAAGCCTCTCGAAATTTAATTAAATTATACTAAATTTTTTTTACTTCAAATATTTTAAAAACGTTTAACTAATTTTGACATTTTCACTATACATAACTAATAAATTTACTTTATCATAACATAAAAAATAATTTAGCAATTCTAAATACGCCTTTGGTCTACAATATAAATTATGTTTCAAAAAATTATTTTGGTGCAAAATGTAAGTCATATTTAGATATTGTATAGTATATTAATAATTATTTTCCTATTTTACTATTATTTTCAATTTTCATTCTAATTAATGCTATGTTAGAATTTAATATATTGAATAATGATAATAGTGAAAATAAGTGTAATTTTTTTATAAATTTAATGAGTTAATCAACTTTTAACTCCTTTTCTTTTCTTGTTATGTGTAAAATTTTAAAAAATGACCTATATTATCAATAAGGGTGAGTATAAAATAAATATATACTGTAATAAAATTTATTGTTATTACTGTAAATAAATTCATGTAATTTATAGAATTAAAAAAGATTATTAATAAAAAAACTAGTGAAGTTTTTTATTTTGAGAGGAAAAAAAAAGCATAAATTGTTGTATACTCCCTCCTTCCCATATTATAAAGTAATATTTGGGATTTCAAGTAAATTAAAAAATGAAAAAAAAATTCTTAAATTCTTTAAAAAAAGACTCAAATATTTTTATTTTATCCCTATTAAACATTATTAAATACTCTCATTTTTATTATTCCTACTTAATTTATAATACTATATATTTTATTAATTAGAGATAAAATTATCAAATTTTTAAATATTATTTTATATTATGAGATAAAATCACAAATATTTCCTAGAACAAAGTAGTAGCATTTTGCTGTCCGCCACGTTCTCTGTCGTGGTGACCTCTCCCTGCACCCAACAAGTTAACGTTGGGCTAAATTCATGAGACTAAAAAGTCTCTTACGTTTAGTCTCTTCTTACGTTTCAGTGAAAGACCAAGAAAAACCATGCAATATATAAAACCGGCGTTTCGAAACGCTTGTTCCACTTTCTCCCGCTCGTTAAACCCTAATCCCCACACCCATAGTCGTTTCTTCCTTGTCCCTTTCCGTTCGCTGCCCATCATCACCGCCTCACACTCGCCGTCGTGTCTGAGCTCTCATTTCCCACTCGAAACTGTTCGATCCCTCTCACCGCCTCGCTGCTTCTCTTCTTCAATGGCGGGTGGTGGCGACCACTCAGGGCCTCCTTCGTCTCAGTCTCTTGAAAAGCAATTTGAGGACTTTCGGCTTCAGCTAGAGGAGTCGGGGAGTTTGCGAGAGCGAATTAGAGCGGTTGTTTCGGAGATTGAGTCCACCACCAGACTTTTGTATGCTAGCCTTCTCCTTGTCCATCAGTCTCGTCCAACTCCCGGTACCAAAATGCGATACTCTTGTTCATCCACCATTTCTCTATTTTTTTTTTAAAAAAAAATCTTTTTGAAATCTTGATTTCTAAATTCGTCTATTTGTAGTCTCTTTATTTGTCTGAGAAAGAGGCGAAAATACTTCGCATTTTTTTCATGTTCAGATGACTTTATTTATTTTGGTGCTGTTTATTGCTTGGTGTCAAATTTTGACTTCCTTGTGGTTAATGTTAGATGTCTATATTCTATTATGTTTCGAACAGGAGAATAACTAAAGTGTAGTTTACTTTAACTCTACGGGAGTTCCCAGAGAAGCAAACAATTTAGCTATAGGACTCTACTTTACATCAAGCTTTGATGTAGAAAACTCGGGGAGCTGTTATGTTTCATTTATGCTACGGGCTTCAAAAATTTAATCTCAGGCTCTGTTTGGTTCAACTAAGGGGATTGGAGGGGAGGAGATTGGAGGGATTTTAATGAAGGGAATTGGAGGGGGAGGGATTGGAGAGATTTTAAAATTTTCTTGTTTGGTGGAATTAGAGGGGAGGGGATTGGAGGGATTTTAATGAAATCTTGTTTAGTTTAGGAAGGAATTGGAGGGGATTGGAGGGGATTGAGTAATAAATACTCTCTCCCCTCCAAAAAACCCCAATTTGGGGGAATTTAAAATGGGGAGGGGGAATTCCCCCCAATCCCCTCCAATATTTTAGCCAAACAAGGGGAGGGGATTCAATTCCCTCCAATTCCCTCCCCTCCCCTTAAAAAACTCTGAACCAAACGGAGCCCTGTCATACGAGAGTTTGCTAAATATATTGTTGGAAGTCACTGGTGTTTTTACTTACCTCGAACTCATTTTCCTCTTTACCATTTGAATAGAGCTTTTGGAGAAAGCCAAGTCCTATGTTAATGTGCTGAAGGACCATTACAAGCAACTTGCTGATGTTCTTGGAGAATGCTCTGGCCAGTACTATAGGTGATTAAAATTTCAAGCAAGTTTTTACTGTTCATGGTCTTCTCTTGAAAATTTATTCTTATTGTCTGTAATTTATTTATTTTTCCATATAATTTAGGTACCACGGTGATTGGAGGAGCGAGACACAGACAGTAGTTTCACTGATTACTTTTATGCACTGGTTAGAAACAGGAAGCCTTCTTATGCATGCAGAAGCTGAAGAAAAACTTGGGCGTATGTCTCAGTACTCTCTTGTCTTTACTTGTTAATATGGTGATAAATATTTTCTGTTTGCTATTAGGTGGGTACACATGCATTTGCTGGTATCTTTATTAATTAAATAGAATATCATTTCTAAGCTTCTAGCAGTAATAAACGGAAGCTGGGCTCAGACTGATGCCTTTCGCATAAACATACTGCTGCAGCTTATGCATGGATTTTGGTTGAGGAAATATTATATGAAATACCTATAAATCAAACTTTTATAGTTTAGGTTCAGGCCTGATGTAGATTTTCATTAGCATTCGGAGTTTAAACTTTGAATTAAGGAATTATGGTTTAGAACTTCTTTGGGACAAATTAAGTTTTGGAGCCTTTTTCAAGGCTTTCAAGCTTAAAGAGAATTTGGGACTGAAAAATTTTGATTTTTTGTTTACAATAATCTTCTAATGTAACCTTTCTCCTTTGCCTCAAATTTTAACTATACTTAATTAATGCCATATTTCTTGTTCAGAGTCATTTTAAGATTGTCAAGTGTCTGTTTCTTAACTTTGCAGTGAACAGTTCAGAGTTTAGTCTCGATATTGAAGACTATCTAGTAGGTTAGTGTGCTAACTACTATTTAATTCTTTGTAATAATAATTATTTTTTTATGAATATGATCATCTCACAGTTCGAATCTGTCTTCCCTTTCATTAACTTTTAGTGAGCAGTGACTACTGACTAACATGAAAATGGTTATCATCTGAGCATGGTTGTAGACGTGTGTTAATAGAGTAAAAACTGTTCTAAGGAGTCAGGAAAAAGGAGCACAATACGGATATTCTGCTGTAGTTTAGACATTGGATTTACCGATCATAGCTATGCACGCCATTATGTACAGTTCTTGTTCATCATGCAACCCCACACTGGACCCTTGGTTTGGGGTGGTAATATATATAGTCAAGGTCGATTCTAGTGGGTTTTCCTTTTCATATTTTTTTTAACCTTGAGATGATTTGCTAGTACAATAGGATTTTAATGTTGCTTATTTTGCTATGTTTACTGACATTGATACATTCTTGTCTTGCAGGTGTTTGTTTTATGTCCAATGAATTGGTAAGAACTATTGTCCTCTGAACTTGTTAATCTGTTATTTGTGCAATACAAATATGCTTGCGTGTTCATAGACATGATCATGAAATTATTGGTTATTTTAAGGAAGAAACTTTACACAAGACAATTATGCTCACACCCTGTTTTGCGGCCATCTAACCTTGCAGCCAAGGTATGTGGTGAATCAGGTAACGGCTGGGGACTATGATTGCCCTAGGAAAGTCTTAAAGTTCTTAACAGAGCTTCATGCTGCATTTCGCATGCTTAATCTTCGGAATGATTTTCTGCGGAAGAAGTTTGATGGTATGTTGTGACTTTAGACACTAACCTATACTTCGTTGCCTTATACAAACTCATCTGTTTGAATTCAAACATTCCACTATCGGCAGGCATGAAGTATGATCTGAGAAGAGTTGAAGAGGTTTACTATGATGTCAAAATTCGGGGTTTGACACCCAATAGTGAGTTAGTTGAAGATCAAGGTGTTCAAGGACAACCTTAGGTTGTGAAAGGCTGAAGACTTGGGCTACGTGTACTTTTGAGATATAGTCGGCAACTATGCACCTCAAAAGACGTGTATAATTCTGTTCCTAGTGAATGGTGGAAAGAAGGAAGGGAAGGTAATTTCTGTTAATTCTCCATTTAGCCGACTCTTTCATAGCATTGCTATCGGAAGAATCTATAGAAACCAACGTTTCAACATGATGTAGATGCGGAATTCATTGGGTGTTTGAGTTTTTTTTTTTTTTTCCAAATCCGGTGTCAACATTGTTCAAGTTATTAGTTTTCTTAACCTTTCTTTTTAGCTGAAAACGAAGCAGCATCCTTCTCTTATTCCAAGCCTTGCTGTTGAGTTGTTATAGGATAAAATTACCGACTGGTTAGGGGTAGGAGGGTGCAAAACAGTGGCATCATTGTGTTGCTGGTCAACAAATCTTCTGGGTGATTTACATAGAAGCGTTTTGGTAGAGGCAGTTTTCATGGTAGATGCTAAAAAAGATTAGAATCCTATTTTTAAGAACTCGTATGGTTTTCCTTGAAAGGCTCCAACCAGATAGTGGGAATCTGTTGCAGCTTATTTTTCTTTGCCGTGGTTCTTAGAAGTACGTTTTCGTTATATGGTTTAAAATGCGCTCTTCGATCTCTGTTTACCTTGATGGGAAAAAGACGACTAGATAGAGCTGATCTGGTAAATATGAAAGAGCCCAAGTTTGCTAAATTCTGCACCAGCAGAGGCATATGTTTAGCCAAAGAATGAGGGTAAAGATTAAAGAATCGGCAAAAGGTTTGAGTAGATATGCAAATAATCCTATAAAAATATAATGTATATATAATTATATATTAGTTAAAATCCATATGATACTTTAGCCAAACAGCGTAATGCACCTTGACATTTTGTGCCGTGTGTAATCAATTGAACCCATCTCTGGTTTCGATGTAAATGTAATTAAGTCTAAAATCAACTGCTATCATAAAGTTCTATCTTTTGCGAAGGGAAAAAGAAATACTCGCCCCGGACCATTCAGATCTGGTCGCCCATATAGGTCTTATAATGTCCTCAGATTGTACGTAATATTTTCTCCCTGTCAGAGTACTTATTTTCATAAGTCAAATATGAAAATGACAATGACCTTTTTTTTTTAGCCAAAAAATGACAATGGATCGATATTGAGGTCTATCTACTAGATTGGAAGACTAAGGATTGAATTAAAAATTGAAAAATGTCAGATTTATATCATTAATCTTTATTTTCACAGACCTCACCTCTATCTCTATATAATATTATCCAGTTTAACATGCATATAGAATCGACACGAAAATTTATGGACATGGTAAACTGGTCTCAGAGGTTCACAGAGTAGTCTGACGGAAACAGATGCCCAAAGAGGAGAGAAGCATGAGTATGCTTCATCTTAGGAAGCATGAAGATGAATTGATAGAGGCATGTGCGCCAGCCAGCTCATGAGAACACAGATTGCACGTGCAAGGGATTCTCGTTGCTAAGCCAGTCAAATCAAATCATTTTGGGAGATTATTTAAGTTCTTTTTATTTTAGTAGTTTTTTCTTAGTTAAAGTTATATAGAAACCTTGTACTACTCCTTTTTTTAAAAAAAGGCTTAAATTATATAATTGACCCATAAACAATATTTATTTAAAAAGTTCTTATTAAAATTTTGATGACAAATATTTAAAAAATTATTCATAATTTATTCAATTTGGGGAATATCAATAAATTTCATTAATAAAATTTTATTTCAAGGAATTTTTTATTGAAGTTCCATTATATGATGAAGCTTGAGGTGTGTGTGACCAATACGAAGGCTTTTTCCCTCGAGTGGTGAGTGAGTCTCTCTCATGGGCCAAACGTCATGTACACCATGTCCCTTTGCTTGGTTCCAATGCCTTGCCCTTTTGTTCCCTGACCTCTCTGACTCTGATCATTAGCCTTATCGCTTCTCATTCTACGAAAGTGCCTCGTGAACTGAAGCCTCTTACACTCCCGTACAACTCAATACAAAATTCACAAACCCCCAATGTCTGTTCCGATGAAAGCAGCCACTTGCTTCCTGAATAGTTGACTATCTCCTTCCTAAGAATTTGTAGAATCAATCTTCCTTCACAGACAAATTTTGATATTGTGCTCTACAGGATGCAGGAGGAGAAGGGAGCATAGCATTTGCCGATAACAAGTACAATAAAATGGTGCTTCAAATGGTGATTGATTTCACGAGATCCACTGAAAGGATGTTCAAACTGGACCAGGCACAACACACTTTTGTCTTAAAGGGGATGTATCCATGTTCTGGCTTTGCATAGGATGCATGAAGCAGAAAAAGGAAACCCCAAAACTCATCTTCCTCAACTATTTCTTTCGATAAAAACGCTTAATATTTTTATTCTAACAACATTAAATATTCATCTCTCTCACTACTTTCCAAATACTGGATAACCAGAAGTTTCCAAACTACCCCAGCTTTTCTTCTACACTATTAAGACCTAAACAAAGTGGCAATATATTTTCATATAATTGAGGGTTGAAAGTGGAACCATTGAAAATCGATGCTTGTTAAGATTCCTAAGGTCTGTCAAGTTTCATCACATCGACCAAGGGTCAAAATTTTCGGGTTGAAGTCTTCAGCACAACCGGGACATTTTCTTCCATCCCTTCTGCAATGCAAAGCTCATTTCCTGTATGCCTGAGAGAGATGCAGAGAGCAGTAAAACTTTATCCCAAATCCATTCAAACTTCAAACAATAATATATCATCCAGAAGACTCAGAAGGTATACTTTGTACGGACGGTACACTCAGTCCCGTTCAAACAAAATAACTTTAGCCGACAATTTGATATTATTCAAGATCAGAAATGAGCCGAAACCAATCGCTTGACAAGAAAATGTGCCTGAGTTGATATAGACGCTAACAGTATTCATAAAACACAATCATCAATCCCATCTTCAACAGACCCATTTTTCTGGCACTAAATCTACAGTCTCACCGACGTTCTGCTCTTAATTAGCAGCACAAAATGTTCAAGAATTATGACTCAAAATAGTTGAAGCCTTTCAGAAATAGCTGATATATCTTACGACATCCATCCCCATATATTAGAAATAGGTGGGATAGCACTTTACCCAAGAAACTTATCCCATCCCTATATCTTATCTTTTCCTTTCCAACTTGTGGGGTCTTGACTTTGAAAACTTCGACAGATCCGTGATCAAGCAGTTTCTTTCCAGAATTACTGAGAAACAGAGTACTTATTTCCTAGGAGAGAAGTTAACTGATTATAAAATATATCTAAAATCATTGCATGCATGTTCTACGCATGTTCCTCCAGTTTCTGCAATGCTCTAAAGTAGTTAAGTAGCGAGTGAAGTCAGCAAATATCTATAACTGAAGCACTTAAAACAATTATATATTGATCCACCATAATTATTATTACCATAAGCTACCAATGATGTCAACCATTTATTGCTCCAATGCAGTGGCTCTTCCCATGCTACAATTATATAAACCTCTACCTTTTCATTTTCGTAGTACTCACTGCTCCTTCTATCTCCTTCTCCCTCCCTCTTTCAGCAAATACCTGAAAAAGTAAACTATGAAGGGAAAATTTCTGAGGGAGTACCTTAACAAGTGGAAGAAGATGGGGACATGTGTCAAACCTTACACCGCCTGTGAGTACTCCTGCCAATGGGATTCCGTGCATGAGAAGAGGAGCTCCATCCCAAGTGATGTCCCAAAGGGTCACTTGGTTGTGTATGTTGGTGAGAACCACAAGAGGTTTGTAATAAAGATCACACAACTCAATCATCCACTCTTCAAGGCATTACTGGATCAAGCTCAGGAAGAATATGGTTTCATTGCAGATTCAAAGCTTTGTATTCCTTGTGATGAATATCTTTTCCTCAGTGTCCTTTGTTGTGCAAGCTCCCCACAGAATGAACGGGTGTGTCTGTGCCTTTGAGAAATAATATCCGTTGAGAAGAGACATCTATTCAAGCCGTTAGAGTTCTAACTAGAACGTTGATGTGAAATGTAATGTAAACGTAATGTGATAAGTAGTTTGAGGCATAACTGTATTTGTCATTTAGTTCACTGATGTAAATCTACTCCCGAACATAGAGGATTCCAATCTGTTTTGTTGCTCTTATAAGCAAGATGTAAAGTTTGTGCCTTTGACTTTGAGCAAAGTAATGCCTGCTATCCAATAACTAGACTGTGACTCATCTAGACGTGCTTAAGATTGTTTGTCCAAAACTTGAATGCATATAAGAACTAAATGAATGGCAAAAAAATGCGAATTTTCAATGGCCAAGGAAAAAGGCAGCCTAAATCAGTAGTTTCGGAGGCAGAAGTTAGGATAGTAATGGATCTACTTGAGGAAGCTTCGTCTTTGATATTACATAACGTTCAGCTCACCTGGATATTGTAAATTACAAGCAATGCCTGTTCTATGAAAAATTGGAATTGAGAGTTCTTAAATCTGAGAATCCGATTGGGTGGGACAGGGGCATAGGAATTGAATGGATTGAGAAAGCTAAGTGGAAATTCCAAATGCTCTCTGTGCTGCACTTTTTTCAGACCTTTCAATCACCAGAAAAAAGATTTGTACTTCAACTGGGAATGAAAGAAAAAGGACAAACAAAGCAGCTTTTCCAGCAGCAGGAAGCTACTGCCATAAATGGCAAGCCAGTTTTCGACCAAACAAAACTTTTAGGTTCATGTCTATTGAATAAATCATTCAAGGATTTTCATTTTATTTTAGGTCAATGAGAATTCTAACATCTATGTTACTTTGTTCTCAACTTATGCTTGAAGAAGCAACTATGCATCATGACTTCACGCTCAATCATCATCAATGAACCATGTTTCCAAGAAAAACAGAAACACTACGTAGTCAATCTATGTTTGGTACGAAAGCATGTTTGCGCATGACCGTCTGCTTAAGAAATGCCATCTTTATAGAAAACTTCAATGTTTTGTATTAGCAGGCATTTCATGTATTTTAAATAATTCTAAATTGCTGTACTAAATACATAATTTTCCAAAGTGGGAAGATAAATTGCATTCTATCCACCACTTGGATAGAATATCTAAAGAGCTTTATAGGCATCAAATATATGAACATCAGGGCACCCAAAAGTTGTCAAGAGCAATTGCAATCGACAACATTGAAGGTACAGTTTTTCATTTTTAATCATTGAATATCATATCACTACGTGGAGAAGAATGGAATAAACAAGTTAAGTGCAGAACGCAACGGTTATGACATACAGACAATGCCACAAAAATACTGAAGCAGGATTGGGCAAAGATGGTGCGCGCTGCTTTGGGAAACTACCACCAACAGGAAATATCTCACTGCATAGCATGTGTGATAGGGAATGCCAGCCATACTTCAAGAATTAAAAAGAAAGAAATGGCCGTAAGAAGACCATACATGATAAGAGGAGGACCACTTAGCTTTAGTTAAGCTCCGATCCTCTCTGCAGCAGCCAACAGTCAGACTCTGACTAGCAAAACTCTGTACCTGCATGAAAAGAAACCTACAAGAAACATATGATAAATTATGTTTTCGATTCCTTAGTTTTAGTTTAAACAGGTTTTGTCCTATAATTTTTTCAAACTGAATTTAGATTTTTCCCCGTTCAAATATTATGTACAATTACTTTAATATAATAATTTGAGGAAGAATGGTTTAATTGGAACAGAAAAGAACTGAATTGCACTAATGAAAAAAGACATCATTTTTATCAAAGTAGAAAGACCAAAAAGTAATAATAACCCTAAAATAAACTCTTCTGCTCGGTGGCTGCTTAACAGATTTAGATTCAAAAAGGATTATTAAGAACTGATCACTTCCACTCCTTAACCAATGTGATCCCTCGAAAATAAAGCAAGCTCCAAATAACCAAGTCCTGAAGCTACCAGGTCCATGAAACTTTTTTTTTTCTTTGGACCACCATGAAACTTTTACCTTGGCTGGATGGTATAAACAACAGATCACATAAACAGGATTACCTATGACTTAAGAACCATTGAAACATCAGAAGATCCTAATAATACTGTGATGGAGACAGCAGTGTCCATCTCTGGATTTACAGTAGTAACAGAAAGGGGGGGGGGGGGGGGGAACTCGAAAAACCTGGCTCCTGGAGGGGCTACTAGTCACAACTTCTCCACAAATTCTGCCACTCCCTCCTCTCTCACAGCCCTGGCACCTTTTTATTCCCATTCTTCTTAACAAATTCCGAGAATCTCTCCTAAATAGTGCCCGGGTGTCCCTCTCCCACCTAGATATTACCCAAGCTGTATCCAGTGCTTAGCACTCAGTTTATCATATTCAGGGATCCCATATACTACATATAAATCTTTTAACTGTTGATTTGCTTGAAATCTAACCAACCTGTTCTTAAAAAGAGATTCTTACTAGCATGAGTTATTTAAGAAATGTATAGTTCCCAAATCCATAATATTAATCCCCAATTCCATTTAACCTCCCAAGGTCAATCACTGACTGAACACACACTATTCTCCATTCCAGACACAGGAAATATTCCGACATTCACTAGCCAATTTGCCATCCATTTAATTAATTGTAATCGAGGTGCATCTGTAAACTGTTTATCTAAGCAACTTATTCCATTTCCTTTTCAGTCACCAAAAGATCAAAGCATCAATCTGCTCTACTTGATGCTCAGAGAGGAAAACCAAAACAAAATAACTTCAAGAAGCCAACAATTTAACATTTTGTTCTTGTGACATCAATATATACCGTCAATAAATCAACAAATTAACATAATATAGTATCAATATCAAATAAGAAAATATATGACAAGTCGCACTATTTACAAGTTATAAACAATGCAGTTCATTTCTCAGATTTCATACAGTACACAAGAACCCAATCAATTACAAAATAAATTACCAAATGAAACCATTAGACGAGCTCATAACTCATCAACAAGTAATTGCAACAATTGAAATGGCCCTCTGACACGGCACTATCTCAATTATCAGCCTAAACTTTTCCTTTCATCCAAAACCTTGCAGAATGCAACATAAGTTCTCCGAACTTGCAGCAGGAAAAGTTTATGCACACAACAATAATAGCACCCCATTAGCAAAAGGGTATGCAAAAGGTGCTGAGAACCATGACAGACAAATGTATGGTTACTTTCTTAAAAGAAATTCAGAACTGAGTCAACTGACACAATAGTTTTCTCGGTTCTATAGATTAATGTACTTCTTCCCTAGTAGTATAAATCAAATAATCCAACTCATGCAATAAATTGTCTGGATAAAAATAGAATATAGCAACAAACAGAAGACAATGGTTAATGAGGTTGTGACAATATACCAACCTCCTTCATTGAGAAAAATGATTACTATCCTCTACTTCTCATACACAACGACTATCCACTATCATCACCAACATTTTGTACTGTGAACTAATTAAATGACTGCATGAACAATTTACAAATGAACTATCCTCTTTCAGAATATACACAAGTAGTATATTTGCCTCCTGTGAAGTACATATGACACATAATTGGTGATAAAACTACAAAATGGTAGTGACTGTCAACAGGGACTGCAAAAGTGGGATACGTAAAGCGGTGGAACATTGCCGCAGAATAAGCATTACAATGGAAGCCCGTAAGGGAAACCACCAATCGCCACCAAGTGTCATCTACGACCTTCAATCAAGCCCTCCAATTCCCTCTGCCCAAACCTCCTACCCTGTAAATTGGCATCCCTACACCTAGCCGCAAAGTAAAATAGCAGCCAGGCAATCATGAAGTAAACCTCCACTGTTGACTGAAAGATCTTGGCAAAAGATCGCCCACAAATTCGAGCTAAAATCCATCTCACAAACGATCCACAACATATAGCTTCCAAGCATTTTATTTTTATGGCTTGGTTCAACATTGTAGATATCAAATAACAGCCTTCCTTCACGATTTCTCTCCCACTCCTCCTAGAGTCCACTATGGCAACCCAGGCATCAACAGAAAATATAAAAGCAACGAACGTATCAACAAAAAACCAAGCAACCAAGAATCCAGAAATCTGCTTCTCAAACCCTCGTACCCATGGAGACATAACTGAGAATGGCATTAATTTCAATCTGACAAAAAGCTTGAAGAAAGAATACTGATCTTCGATATCACCGAAATACCATAGCCCCAGAAGCTGAGTCAACGCGTCCCTCACAGCCCACCTCATCAGAATAAACCCTGAAAGCCTCTTAAGACCCAATCTGGAACCATCGGAAATCATCCCAGCAATTGAACTGTACCTCCCTAACAGATCATTAACAACAGTAATGAAGACGATGCCCAAGACCCCAGAATAAGTAACAAGAAAAACTAAAATCAGCCATCCGTAGGCCGCAGATAAGAAACTGATGAGGAAAAACAGAGTCGCAGCATCACGACGGCCGAGCTCCAATCCCTTTATAAAGAAATGCAAATCAATAGCTTTATCCACATCTTGACCATTTCCCAAATCAACCTTTTCATCTCCGTTATCGTTCTCGTCATCGCTGTCTTTATCATCAGTAAATGATAGACCTTCCGCCTTCAATGTAACTCCAGAGCGAACTACCTCGGGCATCCTAATTCCGTTATCGATTACATGATCTGAAAACCCTGATTTCAAGTTAAACTGGCCGAACACCACAGAACTGCCATTTTCAGGAGCGTTTCTGTTGGGCCCGAATAAACTACGGCCATCGTCGTCATCGCCAGAGAAAAAGTCATCATCGAGGGTTCCGATTCGAGTAAGGTGTAGGAAGGGCCGTCGGCGGTGGCGGCGCAAGGCCGCAGGCGACGGCTCGTCAGGCGATCGGTGGCGATGTTGGTCAGTATTACCGGCGAGGTCAAGACGAGAGAGAAGGGCCTTGAGGGAGGGATCGCGGTCAATGAAAGAGGTGACATAAGTGGTCCCGTTCTCAACGAAGGTACGGAAGGACAAGATGAGAAGGGAAAGTAGGAGGAATGTGAGGAAATTGGAGGTGAAGGAAGAGGCTGATTGTCTGAGAAGTTGGGCACTTGTACGCAGGTTCTGCAGCCGAGGATGATCGTTCATGGCGGTTCAGCGATTCCCTGATGGAGAAGCCTTTTCTTTCGCCTCTTTTTTGGTTTTGGAGTTTCTGATTACAAAGCGGCTTCCTCGTCGGTGCCAGGAGGCGAGATGGCCAGATGGGTTGGCGCCTCTCGACTTTCGGGTAAGGATGAAACCAGTACAAGCGCAACCAGGCTGTGATCTGCACGCTCTGAAAGATTGGTGGGCGAACATAACCATGGTCCGCAAAATATCATAATCATTTTCCGGCCAAAAAAGAAAACGGAATAAATTAAATAAAATATCTTTTTTCTATATTTCTTTTTTATTAATTTATTTAATTTAAATTATTTTTATTGGAGAGAATATAAATGTAATAAAATTTTGAAATTAGGATGCCAATGTTACGAAATGTTTTTCAAAAAGAAAAGATGTGTAATACTAGTAATAATTATGCCGAGTATAATTGTCAGAGTATAAATATTATTATATTTATATTTAATCAAACGCATGTAATCTCTCAACATGAGAACAACTCTTGAACAAAAATAAGTGGACGTTCTGCAACGCACATAATTTCCAAACGACTAGGACACATTTATCCAATTTAATTAGTAAATAGTGGCTGGGATTCCGTAATGTTTCTATTTCTAAGCGAACGAAAAAAGTACACAAAAAAAGCATAGATATTGGAGGCATGTATTCAAGCCGGTTGGTGATGTTTATGCGGAATGTAGAGAGCGTAATGCTTCATTTGGTTCATAGAATTATTTACAAAGGAAATAGAAGTGAAAAAAAAAGTGGATATTAAAAATACGTTTGGTGTGTTAAGAAAAAGTAAAAAAACAAAGATATTGGAGGCATGTATTCAAGCCGGTAGGTGGTGTTGATGCGGAATGTAGAGAGCGTAATGCTTCATTTGGTTTGTAGAATTATTTATAAAGGAAGTAGAAGTGAAAAAAGAAGTGGATATTAAAAATACGTTTGGTGTGTCAGAAAAAGTAAAAAAACAAAGATATTGGAGGCATGTATTCAAGCCGGTTAGTGGTGTTGATGCGGAATGTAGAGAGTGTAATGCTTAATTTGGTTTGTAGAATTATTTATAAAGGAAGAGGAAGTGGATATTAAAAGTACGTTTGGTGTGTCAAAAAAAGTATAATGAGTCTAATCTAATTTTTGTTTGGTATGACATATTTGATAGATGGAAGTGAAGTTAAAAAATGAAAAAGGCTGTTTTGCCCTTAATGAAGAGAAAACAAAAAAAAAATTTAACCCACATTACACAAGATCGACAATATCTACCCTTCATCACACAAGTTGGGAATGATGAAGACATAGGAGACCTCGGTGACAGACACAGCATAGGCGACGTCCTTTGCCGGCATCTTCTACTAGTTCCTATTGTCTTTGATTAGCTATGGATTTTGGCATAGGCGATTTCACTTGTTCTCCACCGGCTTATCGTTCGTGGATAGGGTTTAACAGTGCACTCAAGGTAATTGTCTACTTCGAATTATGGAAGCCCCAATATAAATTTCCAAGTCTATAAGCAAATCAGATGCATGGATTTCCTTGATTTGTTCTACTTCTACATCTTCCTATTTTTCTTTGTCATGGTAAAGAGCGTCATGGAAGCAGGAAGAGTTCATGGTGTGCTAGTTAGTCATGGTAATGATGGGCGTTTGCCATCTTCTTGTAGGAAGAAGAAAGGGAGTAAGTATAGTGTTTTGGTCATCATAAAAAGCAAAGGCACAGTCTCTCACCCATCTCTATCTCTCTCTTCCTCTTTTTGCGAGAGTGTCTCAGTAATGGGGAAGTAGAAGAGAGAATTGGGGAGAAGGAGAGGAGGAAAAGTAGGAGTAGCAGTAGATATTGAATTTAGAGGGTGAGTGGATTTCACACTTGTCTTTTATATATATACATATAAAATTGTTTTTGTTGGTGCTTTCGGTGTTTAGTTGGGTTGGAGGGCAGAAATCTTGGCTCCTGTCTTGCTTGCATGGAATGGGGATAAGGGAATCTGCCTCTCATTACAAGGAACCAAGAGGGATGGGAATGGCTGGGACAGGGAGTTGGGAGGGATTAATATGATGCTTGAATTGGGGTCTATGATTATAGATTTAAGCTTGAAATTGACTTGTAGCATTAGGGGTCAATGATTATAGATTTAATGGTGGAGCATTTGCTTATTACAATTGTGTCATGAAGAAGAAATACTGTCAATTGATAATGTTACTTCTACATATATATTTTTTCATTTCAATCAACTATCCAATTTGAAATCTTTAAGTTCAGTTTAGATAACTTGGTTCAGTTTTTTACAAAAATAGTAATGCATTTTTGGAATGGTCAGCACGTATGGATATATGATCCAGTCTTGTTTTAAAGAACTTGCAAGAGTTGTTGAAACTTTAGCTTTGAAAATCATTCGTATGAGGGTGAGTTGCTTCATTTTAAAGATAGGTTCTTTTTTAACACACACACAATTTTCTTTATTAGAATTTGTTTGATTTTTTTATCTCTAGATTATATTAACCAAACCTATATTCCTTTTCTTCAAATTATTCATAATTCATAATTTACATCCTTTAAATGATTAAAAAGCTAAGCTCCCTATTTACACCATTTGAGTTAAATCTCAAGCAAATGCATACTTCCAAATGTATTACGCTATGGCGTATAATTGTATTTGTTAATTAAAAGCAAAGAAGTAATTATCTCAATTTCCATACTCTCTACAAAAAAGAAGGGAAATAGGAAAAAGGATTAGAGGGAGGATCATGTTCTTTGTTTGTTTTATCTTGTATTCCTAACAAGTGATGACAATGGAATTTTTTTTCCTAAGACCATGGCAAGTGAGGGATGCTCAAATGCAAAAATGCATGTATGGACACCTGAGGAGGATGATTTGCTCATTGTGTGCTTGTTGGAATTGCATGAAGATGGAAATTTGGCTGAAAACAAATGTTTAAGGTCTGGATATTTGAAGTAATTGGAGAAAATGTTAGAAGATAAGATTCCTGGATGTGGCTTAAAAGTTAGTCCACACATTTAGTCTTGTTTGAAAGTAATTAAACAACAGTGGCAAATTGTATATGAAATAATATATGGTAATAACAATTCAGGTTTTGAATGGGATCCTAATACAAAATGTGTTATTGCGAAAGACGTTGTTTGGGATGATTACATCATGGTAAGAAATTATAATTCAAATAAGTAATATTGTGAGTTGATTTGTTTATATAAATTTTGATAATTAATAGTTCATACAAAATTTTGTAGATGAACAGGATAATTGCATTTGTCTGCTCTAAAACTTTCCCCCACTTTGATGCACTTCATACCATATTTGAGGAGAAAATAGCAATTTGGCCAAAACCACCAGTATACGGTGAAGTTGTGGAAGAGTTTGAGGTGCTATACAATGAGCTGTTAACGGTGGAAGGGCTTACTGATAATGAGCGCCTAATTGTTTATATGAAGATCCTTAGAGATGAAGAGCTATGTGTTGCCTTTGTTCCTCTTCCAAAAAATGAAAAGGCAAATGTGGTTCATATGCTTCTTGCGGGTGCAAATTAATGGAGTTATGAATTAAGATAGATGGTATTTTTTGGTTAAGGAGAGATGTTGAACATTTTGCTAGTAGTCCTTATAAAGGAACTATGACTTATTCATTGTGGCTATTCAAACATCATGTTCCCATGTCAAATTTCATTGGTTATAGTTATTTGGCTATTATGTATTTATCTATTAACATTTTATTAATAGTCTTTAAAAGTTATTTAATTAAAGTTGTGTATATAGCTACCAAAATGGTCCACGTCACTTGTCTTTGTAGGTATGTGAAAATTTTCAATTGGAAGCAAAAATTGTTGCCTAGACAATATTCCCATTGCCGAAAACATTACTGCAATTAACATCTCTATCGACGATAGAAGACTTGTGCATCTTCAGATAGTTTTGAGCAGTCCCAGTCAAAGCTAACGAGATTCTTAAAGATAAATATTATTCTGCCTTATTCTTTTATTCAATGATATAATTTAAATCATTTTAATATTTAAATCAAAAGGCCTTAGAAAAGAAGCCATATCACTTATACCTATATGAAAAAAATATATGATCATGAATGCTTCAAGGCTTGATCAAAACAAAATATATAAGTGATACAACCAAGTTAGATGTATCATCTAAATTAGAACCAGAATCTTCAGATAGCTATCTGTACAAAATGTACCCCTGGGCAAGTGTTTCCACACCACATCCAAGTTAGATAAAAGTGGTAAATACCAGAATATAATGGCAACCTCCCTATGCAACAAGCTTGCGCATCACAGCCAGCTTCACATTATCTAGAAGACAAGGAAAGACAATAAGGAGCTCATCATCTTTAATAATTTTGAGCAAAGCATCGTGTTGCTCATCATCCGTGAGTTCTTCTAACTTTTGAAGCTCCTCATAAAGCACTTCACGTTTTGCATCCAACATCGCATCACGAGCCAACTTGTCTACACAGCTTGCTAAGATTTGTTTTACATCTTGAATTGCTTGAGATGCGGATGTCAGCATCTTCTCAATAGCCTCCATCATGCCCTTATCTCGTCCCACACTATTTCTCTTTCTCTTTTTGTTTCCTAAAGTTGAAGTAGCAAATGTGGCAGCAATGAGAGTTTCTTCAAATACTAGATCATTGTCCTCAAGCCCTATATCACCATCATCACTGTTGTCCTCAACCTCGGCCTCAACATCAACAATAGGTATATCTTCAGCCTCATCAATAACATCACAATAAGAAATTGCCTCTGCCCCAGTAGCTCTACCCTTTCCAAGGACAATGCAAAGTGCATCAAATTGAGGAAAAGATTTTCCTCAAAACTAGGCAGCTTCCTTGTTGGTCTGAAAAAATTACAACACAAAATTGAAGTTAGAAAAAACTAGAGAAAAAAAAGCTAGTAAAATCCCACTAGTCAATAATAGAGTTTCTAAGCAGAGGATATTCATACAAAGTAAAAGAACAAAAAGGAAAAGGTCATAGCATAATATTTGCATAGTATGAAGAAGGGATTTAGACCATACAAATGAGAAACATTAATCTTTGCACACGTTTAGTATAACTAAATTTATTATCATGAATGGACAATAAATGACATAATTGTCATACCTTAACATATTCATCCCAAACAGGCTTCTCTGCTGTAACACAGATTTTCAAGATCCCATCCAAACCCCAATGTGTTATTACCATGCACCATGTCATATACTATATGTCAATTTTGTTTCAATGTCTTTATCCTAGACTGAATATGTGGGACAGCCATTATCCTACATCTAGGAGCCTTTTCCTTCATCATCCACTCCAATTGCTTAAATCCTCCAGACTTGAATTCATTATTAGCAACCAAAGTCCCTTCTACATGAAGTTCTAGTAAGCAACTTACAAGTAAAGCATTCTCATTGGGTGTCCAATGATGAAACCCTTTCTTGTGGATCCCTCATCTACTATTGTCTTACTAAAAAGATATAAACAATCAAATGGAAATGAATAAGAAAACAAAATCTATACAAACTTAATAGTCATATTGGCTAGCACTTCCAAACATGAAATTAGAACATGAGAAATACTTCATATTATATAAAACTAGTAACCAACACCATAGTGTTTCACAACTACCAAAAAACATAATTACTTGTTCACACATATATATATTAATACAGTCCCACAATTACTAAAAATAGTTACTACATCTTTAGACATTCATCTATTATCTCTACGTCTGTGAACACCCTATTTTGTCCAGGCATTTTAAAAATAAATAAATAAATAAAAGAATTATAATGAAAAAACAAATGAAATAAAACAAAATGCTCTTCTAAGTAGTGAAATTAATAATTATAATTTAATTTCAAGATCCAACTTCTTCTTTCTAGAATTCGATATTTGAAATTTCAAATAAAGAAAAAGAAGAGAAAAAAAAAGAAATTTAAAAATTAAAACCGAAGCTTTTTTTTTTAAAAAAAAAGAAAACAATAAATATCTCCAAATAGATTAGATCCTACCAAAACACAAAAAATACATAATAAACAAAAAGTAAAAAGAAAATAAGGCAGAAATCATAAGAAAATTAAAAATATATATATAAACCATATTTGGGCTGAAATGCTGACCCAGCATTTCAGTCCAAAAGATCACGAGTCCAATTGAGGGCTCATGGACTAGACCAGAGGGCGTTGCCCTAAAGAACGTAGTGAGGCTGGCACCTAAAGAAAAGGGAAACAGAGGGAGCCGCGGGGGGTGAGAGAGAAGAAGAGAGCCGAGGGAGCCGCGAGATCTGAGCACAAAGGCTGACTGAAGACCAGAAGCAGTCTGAGCACAAGCAAAGCAGAGGGGGTCTAGCACCAGAGAGAAGAGACCCGAAGAAGTCTGATGGAGACTGAAGAGAAGACCAAAGGGAGTGTAGGCATAAGGATGAGAACGAGAGAGGCTTAGATGTGACAAAACAAGGGAGGCCATGCACGCGAAGAACAAGAAACAAAGAAAAGGCAGAGAGCTCAAACAAAAGGCTAAAGAACAGAAAAAGAATGGAGGGAGCCGCCGAAACAGAACAAGAAAGCAAAGCAAATGGCGCATAAAATCAGGAGTGAAAAGCAGCCACGTGCTCGAAATTCCTCTGTCCTTCACTTGCGAAGCTGCAATAAAATGGAACAGAGGAAGACGGTAAAAGGGATCAAGAGGGGAGATTGGAGATAGAGGGAGGCTTGGGCAAAGGAACAAACGGAGCCGTGAGCAAGAGAATAGAGGAGAGAACGCTGAAAAACCCTAAGGAGGAGAAGTTAAGGAGGAAGCAGAGGTGGTCGAAAATCTCCAAGAGGTTGCTTGGGAGAAATTTGGAGACCGGGAAAAGAGGAAGGAACAGAGAAAAGCTGGAGGGGAAAGGGATAAGAGAGGAGGCGAAATTATTGAACACTTGTAGTAGGTTTGAATTACTCTACTCTATCTTTATTTTTCTTTCTTACTTGGCCATTACTCGAGTATGGGTTCAAGTTGTTACTTCGGTAGATTCCAAGCATAAGTTTGGAATCATGCTCTGTGCTGACTTACAATAAAGAATCGATATTTTCATCCTTTATCTGCGAGAATATGTTCCTGCTAAGAATTGTTTTTAGTATACTCTGTACTCAGACTTACAATAAAGAATTGATGTTTTCATCCTTTTCCTTTATCTGCGAGGGCCTGTTCCTACCACGACTTGCTTGCTTGAGTGATTAGGATCTTTGCTCCCCCCTTGTAATGACCATAGACTTTGTATTCCGAAGTTGAGAAAGGGCTTGGTCAGGGTTTGATTTGATGATTAGTTTGTATATGGAAAAGTAGCAAAGGTTTAATGTTGTTATTTTAAAAACAAATTTGATAGTTTCATCCTTTATCTGCTCCTGCCAGGAATTGTTTTTTTTTTATATGCTCTATACTCTGATTTACATGAACTGATATTTTCATCCCTTATTTAGAGAGTTTGTCCCTACTTGCTTGTTTAAGTGATATTGGGATAGTTGCTTCTCCTTTACAATGAACATAGGCTGTGTATTTGGGATTGGAAACAGGGCTTGGTCAATGTCTTATTTGATGACTGGTTTAATACTGTCATTCTAAAAGATTCGATTATGCTGTTGTAGTAAGGATTAATATCATGAAGGATTATATATGAGCAATCTGATTGTGCATGATGACTGACAACAGGGCTAACTCATTGTGAAAAATATGTGTAGTGATTTTGGACAATTGAGCTTTAGGTATATTTTAGCAAACTTATATGCTCCCTTCGGTCTCATACTTCTGGGGTTTAAATGTCCTTGATCAATACTTTGAAATTTTCACTGTAAGAAGCCTAATCTTGCCATCATTAGTGAGTCTTCATCTCATCCCACAAGTATCCAATCATGGGTTCTTGAGCTTGAGTGGCACAATGCATTTCTTATCACTTGGGGTTTGCTTCGCAGCTTCTTATTACTCTAGAGATCATACGCCTTGGTTTTGGGAATATATATTTAAGAGTGAGTGTTGTTTTTCTTTGGGTCATAGTGGGTCAAGACTCTATCTTCTGTTTGAAATTCCCAACGCCTCTTGCACCCAAGGCATAGTTTTCCATATCATTTAGAGGAGCATCACAAATTAAGTTGGGTTTCAGGGTATATTGAATCAGGAGGGTGCAGATAATTGCTGATTTTGTCACTTTTATTTTAAAACATTTTATTCAGAAGTTGAAGGAGGTGAATTTTCATACTTAACATAATTACTCTACAAAAATGTTTTTTTTAGTAAATGATCTTTGGCGGACCCTTAGAGTTCTCTATAAGGGACTAAGTCTCCATGAATATATAGAGTATCAGTCAAGGCTACCGTGAGTGAGGAGTTGCCATGGTATCCGTATTGGCTCTGTTTTAATTGAAAGGAAATATATATATATATATATATAAATAATTAAAATGAAAGCCCCTATTTCAAGTTTTTCTTTTCACCCCGAGTAGTGATGTTATGAGCGTTTAGCAAATTGTGAGTGACAAAATCACCACATAAGCTAGTTGATTGTATTCTGTAAAGTTATTTTCATATTTTTATTTTGTAAAATGCAAAAAGTATAATAACAATAATAAATAAAATATATGTATATATAATAGTCATATTTTATATTCCTTTTGTTGCTTTTCTTTTAGAATGAGTTAGCATGGTCATGTAATATACAAGGAAATAAAAATTATTGATGCAAAATACAAAAAAAATTAAATTAATTAAATTGTTTATTTTCCCCAATTTTAATCCCCTAAGCCCTTTTCATGCTTACGTACTCCGATTGACAACACCGTGGGCATTTAGGTGCCAATTGGCGAGCTGTGAGTGATAAAGTTATCACAAATCCTGGTTGATTCTTTTTTCTAAAAAAATAAAATAAATAATATATACATATATATAAGTCATTTTTAAATTCCTTTTATCACTTTTCTTTTCATAAAACATGTTACCATGATCGTATTTATTTTTATAATTTAATATAAAAATGAATTATGCAAAATAAAATTCACTTTCCTCAATTTTATCCTTTAAGCCTTTTTTTTCCTTTGTCTCGAGTGGTAACACCGTGAATATTTAAGTATTGATCAGTAACTTGTGAGTGATAAAATTACCACATATATTAATTATTTCTGTTTGAAAATAGATGTAATAATCACACTCTGAATTCTTCTTAATGTTTTTCTTTTAAATAAATAAATGTGAGTTAAAAGGATCCTATCTATTTCTATTTTTATAATAAAAAGGAAAATAAAAATGATTTGCACAAAAATTATTTATTTTCCTTCAAATTTTTTTTATTCTTTATGTCTATCCGTCTTGAGTGGTAACACCGTGGATATTTAAGTACCAACAATGTGAATGATAAAGTCACCACATAAGTTAGTTGATTTTATAAAATTGATTTCATATTTTATTTTTAAAAAAAATGAAAAAGTAACAATAAGAGTAAGGCATGGAAATTAAACTATTTTTTGCAAATTAAAACACAACTACCAATCCTGACAATCATTTTATTTGCAGAATGATAATTCATTTTCCAAACTTCTCTTTTAAAAATATATATATATAATAAAAAATATCAACCCAGTGACACGCATTTATAGTCCGACCTACGTTGGCTTTGATCCCTATCGCAGGGTACGTAGGCCTCAGACTCTGATTCTCGGTCAAGTCTGCTCTTGTAAATAAATAATATTTTCCTCTTATTTTATTTTTCCAACTTCCCATGTTTTTATTTTATTCTTTATTTTCATTTTTACATTTTCTTTTATTTTTATATTTATTTTTACATATAAATGATTAAAGGGTAATTAAAATAATTTTTAAAAGCCATAAAAATTGCATGATCAACTTAAGATAAACCATTCTTAGAAACGGGTGTTGTGGGAGTACCTAACACTTTCCCCACTCACAATCATACTCTCGAACCTAACTCTAATTCGCAGACTATTCTTTTCCTTTTTATTTCGGTTTTCCAAAATTTTCCTCAAAATTTTGGTGGTGACTCCTCCCAAATCGGCCTTTCTCTTTTTCTTCATTTCTCGCGCCATCCGCATCACATTTTCGGGTGTGATAACACCTCATGAAGTCAACGAACATGTCATTTGTCAACATCTCACGGAAGTCGCTCCATGCATTTGATGGCTCAATGGTAAGAATTGGGGGTGCATCTACATTAGGGCTAGCTATGTCCAATGCTTCCACCTCTTCCTCAAGAGGATCCGATCCTTGTTGATGAATCAAGTTGTGCAAAAGGTAACATGTTATTATAATTTTGTTTTGAGTTCGAATGGGGTAAAATGAAGGACTCTTAAGAATAGCCTAACGTAATTTCAATATCCCAAAGCAATGCTCAATCACATTGCAGGCTGATGCGTGCTTCATATTGAAACACTTACGTGCATTTATTGGATGTCTTCCATCTCTCCATTCGCTTAAATGATATTGTTGACCTCGAAATAGTGCAAGGAATCCTTCACAATTTGTGTACCCAACGTCTACCAAATAATATTAGCCTACATAACGAGATATATGAGTTAAAAAATGATATTAAACAATCTTCCATCTGTGGCCGAGCCTTCCCACCTCTTACGAATCACTACTTATATTACTATAGTTTATAAATATACATTGTTTATAGGTGTTTGCAGGCAATTGCTATAATATTAAATTTGTCAAGAAAAGGAAAAGGCACATTGAAGATATATACCTCTTTGATTTCTATTCTCAAAACCCTATATTTGATATTTACTTGTTTTCCCATTCAAAACCAATCTTCATACTGAAAGAGACTTTACTTACCCAAAAGTCAAAATTCTCATCAAATTGCACAAGTGCACTGTCAAGCATTAAATTAAATTAAAGTATACTAAAAGGTAGGAATTTGATACTTGAGTTTTCATACACACACACATATAAAACAAAAATCTTTAATTGCCACACACGTGATATGTACACATTTTGCAGAAGAAGGTTTCATGGCACACCACAAAAGAAAGTTGAAGCCACAAGTAGTGATTCGTAAGAGGTGGTAATTAACAAATAATATTGGCCTACATAATGAGATATATGAGTTGAAATATGATATTTTAGTTGATGAATAACTAAAAATGGCAAACCTTGTGGTACTTTCAATCCATTCCTTCAGGCCATTGCATCTCTCAACACTCTTCCATCAGCGGCTGAGCCTTCCCACCCACTTAGAACATATATAAATTGTGCATTAGTAGAACAAACACCTAGCATATTAGTGGTTATTTCCCCATTTCTATTCCTATATCTTGGTTTGTCAAACATAGGGACTTTGACTTTAACATGGGTACCATCAAGGGCACCCAAACAATTCTGAAAAAAACATAGAACTGATTATGTATATAGGGATGCATAAAACTCATTTATATGATTATATAACTAATTTATCTAATGCACAACACTATATCTTGAACCACCTCCATCTCTCGTCCATGGAATCCTCAAGAATCAATTCTGGTTTCTTAAATAGCTCCCCACCCAAGCACATCATAGCAGCTAAGACCGAATTAAAATTTTGACTAATAGTTTTCTCAGACCTCCCAAAATAAAATTGTATAACTCTATTTTTTACATGATGTGCAAGAATATGTCAAAACATTGCAACTTTTTCATCAACCATCATATTTCTAGTAGGTTTTAATCCTCTTATACCATCAAGCATGAGACATAACTTATCGAAGGTAGCCCTATTCATTCTAATTTGGTTATAACAAGTTATGTCATTACCATAAACTAAATTGCGAAGATGAACTCTCCTAGCATAAAAATTCACAATGTATGGTCTACGACATATTCGTTGTATACACATGAGAACAATGATACAGACAGTCAAAAAATATTAGTACATAGTGAACACAACATGCAACCACCAAATCAATAGATGCACAACCAATTCTGTTGTTTTAGGATCCATAACTGTGTAGAAGAAAAGATAATCAAGATCTCATGTAAAACAATGTTAATAAGAAAAAATTGCACCATCAACAAATTGAAAATGAAACCACGACATGAAATAAAAAATTAATAGCACATGTACTAATATATTAAACAAATAAAATTTTATCCCTCCAAACTAAAGTTTAATTGATACAAGGGAGACATTAAGGTGGATTCAAGTCCCAAGTTAAGCTAACTCAAATATTGGTATGATGGTTAAAATTATGTGGCCTTTCACTATTATATTAATTCCAAATATGATTTCTTTATAATAATTAGTCATCATTAACAATATAAATAGATTCTTCATATGCCTGTAACAAAAAAAATTGGTGCAAGTAATGGGCTTATAGTACATTGATGAGTAGACAAGAAAACAGTTTTACCATACCCATGTGGCAAAATAATTGACCCTTGGGATGGATGTATAAAAAAAAAAGGAAAAAAAGGACAACAAAATCTTATACCAGAAGATGCAGGGGTACGATAAACTATCCAAGCCCCTCTATCAAACCTAGTGGTTTCATGATCTCATGTCTTGATGATCATTTACCACAACTAATCATGTGAGCTCCTAGCTTGGGGTTTGAATTCCAACATAAAAAGTGTCCCTTTCTCAAAATAACATGATGCAAAAAGAATTATAGCAGAAGCAAATTGGCAAAGAAAATTTAGTCATCAAATGGAGATTATAAGGGGAAAGGAAGGAAAAAACCATATTTTGTAAAGTAATAATCATAAATTTAGCTAAGAAATTCTAGTCAAATCTCAATTTAATTAAACCAAATAATAAAGAAACATAAAAGTATCAAGTCTTATGTCATTTCAAACATACTTTGAAAAAGCAAGCATCTCAAGTCCCAAAGAAAACCAGGAGCTTCTCAAAACTAAGCTGCTGGAACAAAGGAATGATACAGTAATATGCACTATAAACATATCATAGTAGGAATTGCTAGCAATTAGACACGAGGATACTGAATTATGAAGCACAGAAACAAGAAATGACATGGACATGTTCACACATTAAACTTAAAAGATATAGAACATGATATAACATAGCATATATACGTTTAAAACAAAATTCAATATGATATACTTTTATAGAAAAACACAAGCAGCTTCATAATATATTCTAAGAATTCAATACACCATTTGAGGTCAATTATCTATAGCTTTAGTCCAAGCCGAAAAGAATCTGACTTTGTTCATACGTATCTTAGACGAACGTCAGACATCTATTAGAACTTTACAATTAGTTATTAAACAAAATCTCTCACAACCAAATGTATGAATCCTAGAGATTAATACCACTTTTTTTACACAGTATATAAAGTCACATAGTAGCAAGTAAAGAAAGTTTTCATTTTTAATGCACACAAGCAGCACAAGTTTATATAGTTATGTATATATATATATATATATATTTTTTCCACAAACCATCTTAAATTAAATTGCTAAATTGCTATGGTATATTTGCTTTATAGCACAAGATTATCTTCAAAGAAAAAATTTTGCTACAGAGCTGTCATAGAACAACTGAGAAACTTTAGAAATCAGGAGTAGAGGCATTTAACAGTTAAAGAAATTTGAATGAGTTGTTGAAGATACTTCATAAATCAACATGGCAGAACTTGAAACTCAAACCCAAAACCAAAAGAAACTCTATTTAGAGGAGAACACATACCCTCGATGAAATTGTTCTCCTACGCTGATGTCATCCGATGCTGTCGTCGGGAGATGTAGCAGGTCCTCTTGTATTCACAACTGCTTGTTGTTGTCATCAAAGGAGGTAGGTCTCTTCTCTTTCATTTTGTGCAACAAAATGAGATGGAGCTAGGGTTTTTGGGATAAAATGACCAGGGATAAGATTGTCTAGAAATTTCATAATCAAGGATAAATTTGTCCAAAAATTCTCATTTACATGGAACCGATCAGATTTTCATGGGCTATATGATGGAAGTCACTTCAGCCCATTTTAAATGAAGTAGATTCCTACAAGAAGTCCTGCTGATTCACACCAAACAGACATCAAGGTAGAATCATTTTCCATTTCCACTTCTCTAACTCCATTTCTTACGAAGCAAACGAGACATAATACATCATAGGAAAAATTGGGATTTGGGATAAAAAAAAATTGACTCATTTGAGAATTGATATTTCTAGCATTTGAATTAATAACATGGAAGGAGCAAGGAATTTAAGTGCAGGTAAATTTACAAAAATACCCCTAAACAATTTAAAAACAAAGAGACAGAGGGAAAAACACCAAAAATGAAGGGATCATTAAAGAGAGAGAGAAGAAAGAATCGCACTCAAAATGGAACTCGAAGCGATGGAGAAGGAGCTGACCATGAAGTGCGTATGGTGAAGGTGTGAACTGGGCGGTGGTGAAATATTTCGGTGATTGAGAAATCATGAGGCCGTTGTTTGAATTTCTGTTAGGGTTGTTTGTTGATTTCTCGCTTCCTCTCTTCGTCCAAAATCTTAGGTGTCAATTGTTCTCACCCCTTGTCGTGCTCTCTCAGTCACCGGTAGAAGTTCCACCCAGGCTTCTAAGCACACGAAACCTTCAACCCGCCGTTTTCCGTTAACCCGTACCAGTGAGTGACACCATGGTGTTCGATCAGATTAAACACGGTGGCAGCATCGAATTTACGGACGCAAGATCATTGGAACCCCTGTCTCTTTCGGGTCCGATCCATTGACGATGACACTGCTCATAATTCAGGCAAGCACTGCGAGCTTGAGCACAAACGAGGTCCGATAAATATCCTTGATGGATTATAAGTTCTAGATTTCTCTGAAATTGTTAATTATTTGAAATATGTTTTTGTTTGTTCTGTAATAGGTGTTATCAGTTCTAGATTTCTGCATTGCGGTTTTATTATTTGAAAGCGGTTATTGGTGTGCTGAGAATAATGGCTATAAATGCTCTTGCAACCCTAGAACATGTGGTGGGAATAATGGCTGATCCCCTTCAATAGTAGAGTTTCCCTCATTCCTTGCAATTGTTTAAAAAAAAAAAAGTTTTCATCTTGTCAATTTTAATCATAAAATCAGTTGATAATAAGTAGAAGCTCTCCAGGTTAATTTTATACATATTAAGTTAATTGATTGAATTTTTTAGCAATAGAAGAGAAGTTTAAAAGCACTAGAATGTTGTGGTTACTTGCAATTGAAAGAGTTGACTGACCATGAGATTATAATGATATATAGTTAGGAAAATATCTTCTGCATAGAACATTGTAAAAAACAGAAGTTTCACTTTTATAATTTAATTTTCTTTCAGATTTCGGCAATTCCAATGGAAGAACAGATCCAGCATCAAGATAACATGCCTCATTCACATCTTGTGCACCCTGCATCCTCTGAAACTAGCAACATCAATGGATTTTCAATGATGCCATTATAACCAATGGCTGTTGGTTCTGATGCTATTATGATTTCTATTTTTTATTCTTTGGGAAATTTACACGAGTTAAATAATAATAATTACTAGAATACTTTGTGAGGTCTTAATATTAGGGGTTGGAATAGGATAGAAAGTTGTTCCTTTGATGTATGTCATGGATATTAAAGATATGTAAGCCATGTGTTGTGATTTAATGGCCTCTTTCTCTACCCCAATGCTCAATTTGTTCCATAAAATTCAGGGATCAAAAGTAACTGAGCAGTCTGAGTTGGACATATTAGGATATGCCTCTTGCTAGTTGCCTACACTTCTTTTTTTTTTTTTGGTAATGGGAATGGAGAGTATATATTCACAGTGAAAACAAGAGTACGAAAGGAGGTGCCTCCATAAACGAGGTTGGTGCTTGTCCATAGCTTTGACTTGGAGAGCCTTGCTGCACTTCAATTCGTGAGCCTTTTGGTTCGATTTTTTAAACCAATATTCCCATTTTTCACCTGGCCCCTGTCTCGTATAATTTGAATGAAAAAATTAACATTGAAAATATCTTTTTAAAAAGATATAAAAAATGAAAAAAAAATTAACAGTCACTTTATTAAATAATACAACATAATTAAATGATATTTATTTTACTTTTATATGATATAATAATTAGCCATCCAATAGGATCTATGCATATAGAATCATTACTTTTTTTAATTTTGCCTACTGTCTTCTTTTTATATAAAATTTTTTCTCAAAATTCTTACTTGCTGATAAATTAAAAGATTACTAAATAAATAAGTTTAAAAGATTCAAAATAATGAAATTAATAATAGGTGTTAGAATGACTATTCGATAATATTTATGTCATATGAGGATATTTAGGATCAAAATAAAATAAACATGAGACTTAACAGTTGAGTAGATAGAAATGGAATTTTAAAAATAGAGGAAAGGTTTATGTAATATGACTTTTTATTTTAATGGAGATCTATATGGGTTTTTAAAATAGATGAGATATCTCTGTAGTTAAAGTAAAATAGAAGGGTAGTTAATGCATTTTACTTAATTATATAATTTGATGACATGATCTCTCAAATAAGAAAATATTACATATTTTAAACACATATTTTGCTTTTTTTCAACCAATCATATAAATATCAATACGAATTATTATAATCACGGCTGTACATTAATAACCTGTTAAATATTTGTTATTATTTATAATTTCAAAGATTAAATTAAACAATTAAATAAATAGTTAATATTTAAATAAAATAGAGGAGTATTTTGTATTTACATTTTCATGCTTACGGACACAGTGCCACAAACTGATCATTGTCCGCTCAGTCTTCTGCACTTGAGAGGGAGCAACATAGAGAATAGGGGCACTTCAACTTCACAATCACATTATAAATTTCATGTATGATTATGTAAAGCAATACACTCATTATTGTGTCTTACCAATAATAACCACTTAATTTCATCCCAATTTATTAATTTTTGTTTCAAAATATTGTCACTAAAGAGAACATGTGGGATTCACAATTTATTGTAAAGAAGAGACTAAATTTATTAAATTAACTAATTTTTTTAAAATTAGTAGCTGGGTCAATATACACACATTTTAAAATATCTCTTTAAAACAATTCTTTTCAATTAACGATTGGGTTAAGTGGTAAAAGATTCAATACTTTTAAAATAAAATTTTGCGTCTGAATCTTATGGATAGAAAAATCATGTTGAAAAAATTATTCTCATTTAAATTCAACATTGCTCGAATCTAATATAGTTAGATAATTATATATTTAAAAAAAAAGAAATCCTCTTTATATAATCTTATACAAATATAAAAAACACTAAATTTCAATATCAATTTTATATTTTAAATTAATATTAACCAAATTATAATAAATCAGTATACTGGATTGAATAAAATTTGAATTTAAAGATAAAAATAAATAAAAAATAATAACATGAATTGTTAATATTTTATGTTGACATTCGTCATAAATGAAGAACAACAATTATAGCTTTTAAACAAAATTATCGTTATAAATATAATTAAAGATATTTCATGTGAACAAGTTTGGAACTTTTTAATTAACTAATTTAGATATTCAATATTAAATCTTATTTATTATATATATTACAAAATTAGAACTATATTTTTTATATTAAACATACGAGCATAGTAATTTTATAAGAAAAACAAGGCGACGCTAAACAATGGTATCTGAATAAGAAATGCTTGAGAATAAATCCCATAGATGCTATAGCAAAATGATATTACACAGGGGAGATATTTTGGTTCTCTGCAACTTCTTATGCATATTTTCCTCCAGCCGAAAGGCAAATTCAATATCCTCAAGCAACTGGTCATTATAAAGACCAGCAAGTAATAAGATAGATACGATTAAATGGAAATCAAAACCCAACAAACAACTTGTCAAAGAGTTAGGGGAAGCTTCATATCACTGAAAATCAGGCTTCTCTGATGGGTATGTGCAGCCTGACCTTTGGATGATAACATTTGCTGCATAAGAGCCCCCTCTCACACATGCTTCAATGGGCTTTCCTAGAACCAACTGTGAAAGAAATCCTCCAACAAATGCATCTCCTATAAACACAAAACAAGAGGCGCGTTCAACTTATTTTCACTAGCATCTTAGGTGGACAATATTCGTATCTAGTCTGCAACTATCATAATATATTCTAAAAGCCAAGAGCTTAATTTTTAAAAATTTTTCAAAGGCTCAAGTCCATAGCCCAACCTTAGCAGCAATTAGTTTTATTAATTAATAAATACAAGTGCCTTCCATGTTGATCACTGGGCTGCATGATATAATTTTTGCAAAGTAACATAATAGCTTCCATGATATTATGAGCTCATATCTTAACCATGAGAAAGGAATTTTCTATTTAAAAATTTAAGCACTTAATCACAAATACAACATTTCATTCCACAGTAGGACCCAACAAACAATACGATAATTACCTGCTCCATTTGTATCAACCAGTTTCTCTTTAGGTAATGGTATCACAGGGAACAAGTTCACCTTCCCATCCTCGGCAATGCACACAGGATCTGCACCCTGTGTGATAACAGTAATCCTTTTGTGTGTTCCTGATGCCTTTGGCCATTGAGAAATCTTAAGAGCTATCTCCTCAACCTTATCAGTCTAGTCAATAGGAAGAGACAAACAAGTCAGAATTTAAACCCAAACGGGCATGTCTAGACATTTGCTATGCAGTGATTACCTCCCAACCATGAACTCTAGCAAAAGTTCTGGCTTCAGTCTCATTTCCAAAAACAAAATCCACATACCTGAATCCCAGAAAGGGTATTCATTAGATAGATAAGTAAAATTTTTTTCATTTCAAATTTAACAAACTAAGATCCTTACTGTAGAGCTTTTTCTTGCACATCCCTGAAGAACTCACAGATGAATGGGGCAGAAAGGTTCATCAAGAAGAACTATATGGCAAATTAAAATAAAAACTTGTTAGAAATTGCTAGTAAACAGGGATTGCCAATGTTAAATCACAACTTACCTTGTTATTTGCAGCCGCATGCTCAGCAACTAACTGAATGGATTCTGGCGATACAGTGAGGAAGAAACCACCAATATAGATATACTTGGCCTTTTCAACTGTTTAATAAAAGATTCCACAATAACATATGTTAATAATCTATAACCAAGGGAATAAAGAGGGAAAAAATAGATAGAGACGGCATGGACTAACAAAGTACCTAAAGCCCAGTTTTCTGGTTTCTTCAAATGTTCAGGCTTGTAGCAATTTGCAGCTGATAAATTGGCAACCAGAGACCTATATTTCCATTTAAAACAACATTTTAAAATGTAAAGAGATCTAGGCAAATCCCAAAAGGCTTTCACAATTGCTTTGCATCAAGTAAATATCAAGCTGAAGATGTACACTTTGAAGCAGCATGGACAAGTATTTAGCAAAGCACTGAAAGGAAGCTTATTCATCTAACCTTTCACCACCAATTACACAAACAGCACAAGTTCCAGTAGGTGCAGTTTCATCTTCGTAGTAGTGAACCTGATAGTCAAATGAGTAAAGTTAGTTCAAAATGCAAATTCTAGGACCCAGTTAAGACTTCAGAGAAGAAGATAAAGATAGAAAAGCTAAAACCTACATTTACACCAGCAAGCTTTGAGTTCTTCTTCATCTCCTGCCCAAACTTGTCCTTTCCTATGGCACCCATGTAGCTTGTTGCCCCAGGTATTTGAAGCATCCACTGGAAGAGGAAATGGAAAATAGTAAATTACTTAGACCCAAACTTTTCCAGGTTCTTGTCACCACTATGAAGGGTTAATACATACCTGTGCGACCCTGATAGAATTCTGACCAGCACCTGCCAACAAGTAGTGAAACTATTATTATCCAATGTGCACTTTTTTTTCCCGAAATTTTGTTGATAATATTAATAGTAAATTAGTTATCTTAAATCCAATATGTCTGACTGAATGGATCACCTCCAGCAATGTATTCCACATTATATTTTGTCGCCAATTCTTCGTACCTGATAAGATTGGATGATCATATAAACTCAAAATACTAGTATAATATAAAGAGAAATTAGTAGGGGCTGGAGAGAGACATGCAAAACTAGATATGATTGAAGGTTCAATATCCAACTAATTATTACATCAAATTATTAATTTACAATAAAGCAAAACTGCATTGATTGAATATTTAGTCAACAAAGAAGCCTCAAACGTCACGGTTTCCTTAAATGCAATTGTAGCTATTAGGGGTGATGTCATGTATCAAATGTAGCAGGAAAGTACTGAATGAATATAACGATAGATCCATGGAACCCGACAAACACCTCAAACTAGCATCTTTATAAAACTCAAGCCACTTCATAATGAAGTGGCTACAGCACTGGAATATAGTGCGCTCCTGATGAAAAAAAAAAGATCATGCAGGAAATCTTACTCAGTGAAACGAAACCAAACTTAATCAAGACTACAATCAACGAAAACAAATTAGTTACATTTGTGGTTTGAACAATAAACCTCCGTTGTTAATATTAATCACACCTAACTAAACTTTATCAAGGAAATTGCAGCTTGCAGGTGTTGATTTTCGATTGTAAATAATATGGTGTTAGCATAGAAAGGGATCTCTTACATAGGTTTGTGCTTTTCTTCCGCAAGAATTGCATCGTTCAACTTGATGCCATATCTGTCACATAAATAAAGTCAAATCACTCTAACAGTGAGATTTTACCAGAAAATTCTTAAATATTCTTCTCTAATTTAGAATGCTGCTGCAGATACATAAATTTAAAAAAGAACCAAACAGGTGTTATCTCAAAATAGCAACACGTACACGTGTACATAGCAATCCCATAGAGTATATTAGTCTTTCCAACACCAGACAAAACACCCCCGAATTTTCTTGACACACATTGTAAAACCAAATGATGACTTCCCATATTTCTTCAATACACAAAGCATGCGGGATCGACAAACTACGAGCCTTCGTGTATAATGCAAAAACTCGACGGCCAAAAAACATCACAAATATGTGGAACTACTCATTAAAACTTAAAATATTCAAAAACAAGAAAAAATTAGCCTTTTATGCAGAAGACGATGCCTAAGCGTGTCAAATATATTGTTCACCAGAGACATGCAAGTTGAAGCAGGGAAGATAGATCCGCCCCCAAGAAATTACAGCAAGACAATTCAACCGAGCTAAAAACCATCACTTTTTAATGCATTAATAAAACATAAGGAAATCTAGGAATAGAGATCTAAAATAGAGATTAAGGTACAGGAACGAAGCAAGAAAAATAAGGACCGAAGAAACGTACTTTTGCAAGAACTCTTCATCGACAACGGCCGAGATATCGAGGAGGGGGTTACCCATCCCGAGGAGAATACCTTCGGACCCCATTTCGCAGGTTCGGTGAACTGCACAGCAAAAGGGGAGTGGGTAAGATTCAGATCTGCCGACGAACAAATGGATGCCCAATTTTATAGGGGAAAAATTCCACCTGACGCCATGCCTTGATGAAAAGTAATGGGCAGTTCAAACCTTTGGTTGGTTGGTCTGTGGCCAAAAATCAAATCAAATTAATTCAGTCTCCTATATTTTGGAACCTATTATTTATTTTTCTAATTAGTTTGGCTTGGTTTCAAATTCAATTTAATTGGGTTTGATTTGATTTAATCATACTTAAATAATTTAAAAATATAGTATTTTTTAAAAAAGTTAAATTAAATAGGTATTAAAATACTTTATAAATATAAATTATATCTAAATAATTTATTAAAATATTATTTTTATGTAAATTTTATAAACATTTTTTTACATGATTATTTATAGCAATACACTAATTTATATTTTTTTATATAATAAATATTTTCTAATCTTATTCATGAGCTTATAGTCTAAAAAATATATATTAATGAATATAATAGATATAAAATATATTAAATTAAAAATAAAATCTATTAAATAAATATATTATAGTTGTATAAAAAAATATTATTAAATTTAATTTAGATTTTAAATATAAAAAAAATGAATCAAAAGAAACCAAATTTGTTTTAAAAGTAAAAAAATTGAAATATGCCTTATTTAACTTCATTTCTAAATCGATTTAATTTGATTTAATTTGTTTAACTGATTTGAATTGATTTTCAACACCAAAAAGTCATGCCAAGCGTATCGTCAAAATTATATCAAAAAATGAAGTTCACTTAAAAAATTAATATTTACAGAAAAATAGTTAAAAAAAAATGTGTATATATATTGGATCCGGAGGACAATCGGTCCATTGAACCATAAATACGCCTCTAATTGGATGAAATTGTAATTTTCTCATTCACTAGGACGTTTAATTTCACTGGGTGGACAGTGGACTAATGTCCATAAAAAATTCTTGGCAATTGCTCTCGCCTTATGATTCACCAACCCCCATTGGGCCCACTGCCGATAATGAATCCACAGCCGATTTTTTTTTTGGTAAACTGCACGCCCGCCATTTTACAACACCTTTTCCGTCTTTACTTCTGCGTCCTTTTGTTTTTTTTTTTACGCACCCTTGTTGGTTTGTTCAGAGTTTTTTTTAGTGCAAAGGCCTAGAAAATTATACAAGATGATTCAGTACATAATTATTTTTTTTTATCATAGTAAATTATAGATCTATTATCCATTGGGGGCTAATCAAGTATAATAAAATCTCTATTTATTTCATACGTATACTGAGCTAATCAATTAGCACACTTATTAGCCTTTTTAAAAATATGATTTATTGTGACATTTTAATCATTTATAAACAAAATTCTAGCTTCCTCAATGGCATTCCTCCAAAGATGACCATTAGGATTGCCACAAGTTATAAGATTTATGGCCTCTATAGAATCACTATAAACCATAGAAACTCTTATCCCAGCAAAGCTTTATATCATAAATGATAGCCATAAGTTTAACCGCAGTGTAAACATCCAATTTAACCATAAAACCCATAATCTAATTTCCATTGCTATCTCTAATGACTCCTCCACAAGTGGCATCCCCTCTGCTATCAACTAAAGCATACATATCCATTCTAACCCACGATCTTTCAAGAGGACTTCGTCTTGAATAGGCTTTTCTGAAGTTGGCTCCCAAAAAATTCTTCATGGACTCTAACTTGATATTTTCTAAGGGCTTTTGGGTGCTTAGAAAAACAATGTCCCAATCCTCATACCCTTTTTCCTCATAAAAACAGCTGCATCTTGCTTTCCATATCAACTAGCATGCATGGCTAAACCCACTCTTCCAAGGGACTTTCATAGTGTACGTGTTTCCTGCCTCAATCTTTGTGTTCCAAAATATCCAATCCTACATGGGCAATTAAAAGAATCGGTCAATGAAATTGCAAGAAACTAATTTCCTCCATACCTCTTTAGCTTGACAGTAATCGCGCACTATATGAATGTCAAATTCTGGAACATTACGTCTGAATGGACACATTTTTTTAATAACATTACAAGCCTCATTCATAGTGAAATCCATCTGAAATCTATTATGAGCCATTTTCCACGTTTGTTCACAATTTGTTTTACACCTCTTCAATGACTAAGTAGACCCCAGCAAGCCTCAAATGACAATTGCCTCCTTTTGACATTATCAAGGTAATAAATGAAATTTTTTTATCTTATAATATAAGAACAGTGACTTTATATAATAATTTTTTCACTCATTAATATAACATCTATTATTATAAATTATACTAATTAATGATATTTAATAGAAATAAATAAAATTTTTTTATTTTTTTTAAGAAATTTAAAGATATCATACACTTTTATTAATACATTTAAAACCTCACTTATTATTTTGCAATATTAGATGGAGAAAGTATACTATAGTTTGCTTTGTGTGAAACTTGCTCCTACCTAACCATTTACCAACCCCTGAAATATTGCACTAGATGCTTTGGCTAAGCGATGTTTGGGTAGTGGAATTCCTTTTCCATTTTTTGACACGGTTCCAATCTTCTAGAATCACTAGAACCCTGGCGAAGAAGGATTTATTGGGATGTCAATCCCCATATCATTGTAAGGTCGTTTAGTTTTCAGTTTGTTAAAATAGAATTTTGATAGAATTGATTTTACAACATGATTTTTATGAAAATTGGTTTTTACTTGACATATTTATGTTTGGATATTTTATTTCAAAATTAATTTTAACATAAATGGTTTTGTTTGAATGATTTTAATTAAAAGTACTTATAAACATGTAATTACTGAAAAAAGACATGAGTCATATTTAAAAAAAAAACTATCATAAAAAGAATATTTGGATTGAGAACATTTAGTTAATCTTCTTTTTATAAAACATATAAATAATAAATAATATAACACAAGTCAAAATAATTCTTGAAAGTTCATCCAATTTCACTCTCATCCTCACTCTCACACCTACCTCTACCACCAACCACTAAAACTACATACCTTTAGGTTATGTTTTGGAAGTTTAGGATGAAATAGAATAAAATGGTCTAACGCAAAACATCTCCGAAAACTACTACACACAATAAAAAACTGTCCAAACAAGGCAAGACAAAGTTGGAGCCGTGGCCTTAAAGGTATCACCATGGTGGGGAAGCTTTTAGGTTCCAAAGAAAGACAGACAATAAAGGATGGCACTGCGGTGCTTGTATCAGAAACCATATCAACAATTTGCTAATATAGTTGCTGATACAAGCACCATGGTGCCAAAATCCAAGTCACGACGCTAGTCTCTTTTGTTCCAAGAATTTTAGAATCTGAGAGCTTTCGAGCCACTGTGATATTGTAGTAGCCACGGCGCCATGTCCTAATTTTTATGTTTTGTCTCATTTGGCCAGTTTTTTGGATTTTATGTGATGTGTGGGGATCTACTTTAGTATGGTGTTACATTTTGGTAATGGAATGTAGCATTGAAACCACATGCCCTTAGTCAACTATGACTCCTACTCTTTGATCGTGTGAGTGAGACTATTAGCAGGGCACACAATCAATGTTCAATTGAGGCATGGAATGATAGTCAAGTTGAAGGTCAAGGAGGGAGGAAGCTAAAGCACCGAGTATGAGACAAGGATTGACAGCAGAGCTTGAACAAAGAAACTCGATTTGCAAAATTGGCAAGGGGATCTATAAAAGGAATGCCTAGGATTGCTTGATCTGTGATGTCGACAACGTCCGTGAACAGGAAGCAATAGATCGATGTTGGTCTCCATCTAAAGCAAGTTAGTGTTGATCTTGGCGATTTTGGCGGTAAGCTTCGATGCAAGCAAAGCATTATTGGAGCTGTTGGAGCATGAGATTCGGATGCTTCTAAGCTTATGGTTGGGGAATGCAAGATTTGGTGAAGAGAAGTTTGAAAGATGAGAAAGATGTTGACAAAGGAGTTGAGTTCAAGCACAACGCGGTAGATGCAAGGTTGTTGATGAAACTTATCTTGATAAATTCTCTAATGGCCATAATTAATGCCCAAAACTTGGTTGGAGCCAACAGAAAAGCTCCATGTTTCTTGCTTCTCCCTCAACTCGGTTTTAAGGATAAATCACGGCAGCAACATGACATAGAAAGAAGTGGGAAGCTTGATTTTGGGCTCTGCTTTTTCAACGTTGAACCAAACATGCACAAAGTATGAGTTTCATTTGTATAAATAGAAGAAAAAAAAACTCGCTGCTGGCGTTTTCCTTTTTGGAAAGCAGAAACCTGAACCTAACATTTTAAAAATGCAAAAAACCACACGAAATAAATAGGACATTAATATTCACCCTTATTTTTTTCCCCAATAATGCATTTCTTATTCAAAAGTCTTCAACACTTGTTCCCATTATAAAATAACCGATAATTATACACGAAAATAATATGGAAGCTTGCTTATTATATAATCGTACGTATATAATAATAATTTTATTTTCACATTTTAAGTTAGGCAACTTTTTATTTTTAAAACTATCAAAGTTTTATTGTTAGTAGATTTTTTTAATTGAGCAAAAGCCCATAGGGTCATTAATTATTAGTAATTGTTATTGTGAACAATGATGCTTACACAGCATCAAATTGGTTCAATCTAACAGATGGGCCTTGTGGCTTAGAAACTGCGTTTTATATCTTAATTAACTCAATTTAAATTGAGGTCAAAATAGTGGCCGAAAAAATAATTAAGGTAAAAAATAGCTCAGTTTATAGACGCCATTTTTTCATGCCAAAAAAACACATTAAAAACTTGTACACTTAAAAGTGTAAATGTAATATCATATAAAATTATAGTATTTAAAATTAAAAGTTATCAGTGTATAAAATGGTTCATAACTATTAAAAAAGAAAAGAATAAAATAAACTAATAAAAAATACAAAAACTAAATGTCCATATCGTTGTTAGCTGGCCAAAAAATTAATATGTTTTTATAACTAATTTTTGTTATTTATATTAATTTATTTTTAAATTTAAAATTTACATTTTTAATTTGATTTGATACAAGCACATTAAGAATATAAGTTCAGATATCTCATACCTAAGTTTTCTCCATATACATATATATTCATATATATATATATATATAGATTCTACTAACTATTATTTTATTAAATCGAATAAAATAATTAAGGACAAGAAAGAATGGTTACAAAACAAAACAGAAAGATGATCCATATTAAACTTTTCTAATCATCTCACTTTGTCCGTAACCATCAATTCTTCCGAAATATATGAACTAATCCCCACAAGAGATGATTTCCAATAAGCATCTATTATAGTGTATTACTTCCTCCCTCCTATATATTAGAAGGCAATATAAGAAGTTTTCTTATCCCATAATATAAGATAATATATAATAATTTATTTTTTATTTTTTATATTATTAGAATTATAACTTATACTATATTTAGTGAAAAGAGTGGAATTAATAGGATTAAAATTAAAATTTTAGATTTTTTTTAAATTTTAAAAATATAATATATATTTCTTAATATACATAGAATCTCTTGTAATAAAGGATATAAGTAATATACAACAACAACAACAACAATAGTCTTATCCCACTATGTGGGGTCGGTTACATGGATCAAAGGATGCCAATGAGCTCTATCAAACACTATCTCTTCAGATAAATCATTTATCGAAAGGTCATTCCTTATAACTTCCCTTAATGTCCTTTTTAGTCTTCCTCTACGCCTTTTGATCGGGCTCCACGCCATTTGATCAACTTTCTTCACTGGCTCCTCTTGCCCTCTTCTTTGTACATGCCCAAACAACCTTAAATGATTTTCCACCATTTTCTTCTCGATAGGTGCAACCCCAACTTTCCTTCATATATAGTCATTTCATATTTTATCCAATTTTGTATGACCACACATCCATCTCAACAATCTCATCTCTGCTACTCCCATCTTATGCTCTTATTATCATTTCAAAGTCCAACATTCACTACCATATAGCATTACTGGCTTTATAGCTGTTCTGTAAAATTTTCCTTTAAGCTTCGTAGGCACCTTGCGGCCACAAATAACTCCTGTTGCTTTCCTCCACTTTAACCACCCAACTTGTATCCTATGCATAACATCCCCATCAATTTCACCATTATTCTGTAAAATTGACCCCAAATATTTAAACTTTGACATCTCAGGGATGATTTGCTCTCCAATTTTAACCTCTGAATCATTTCTAATTGACCTCTTATTAAATTTGCAATGCATATATTCTGTTTTGCTTCTACTCAAACGGAAACCTTTTAATTCCAAAGTATGTCTCTATAATTCAAGTTTATAGTTGACCTCTTCTCTTGAGTCCTTAATTAAAACTATATCATCTACGAAGAGCATACACTTTGGAATTTCTTCTTGTATATGTTCAGTAAGAACATCCAAAACCAGATCAAACAGGTATGGACTCAAAGAAGATCCTTGATGTAAACCTATTGTTATAGGGAAGTCCTTTGTCACACCTCCAGGGGTTCTCATACTTGTTGTTGCCCCCTCATACATATCCTTTATGGCTCGAATATAAGCCACACGGACACCTTTCTTCTCCATTACTTTCCACAATACATCTCTTGGCACTCTATCATAGGCTTTTTCCAAATCAATGAAAATCATATGCAAGTCCCTCTTTTTACTCCGGTATCTTTCCATCAAACCCCTTAATAAATAAATAGCTTATGTTGTAGACCGTCATGGCATAAATCCAAATTGGTTTTCTGAAATACGAGACTCCTTTCTGAGTCTACACTCAATCACTCTTTCCCAAAGTTTCATGGTGTGATTCATGAGTTTTATTCCTCGATAATTAACACAATTTTGAATATCCCCTTTATTCTTGTATATGGGCATCAGAGTGCTCTTTCTCCATTCCTCTGGCATTTTCTTGGACCTTAAAATCTCATTAAATAACTTTGTGAGCCACCAAACCCCTTTCTCTCCTAAGCACTTCCAAACTTTTGACAGGAATACCATCGGGACCAATGTCTTTATCATTATCTATTCTCTTAAGAGCTTCTTTCACTTCTCCAACTCGGATCCTACGATAGAAATTCAAGTTAAGATCATATTCATGGGTTGTTAATCCTTCAGTATCAATAGTCATATCCAATCCATTATTGAAAAGCTCATAAAAGTAGCTCTTCCATCTTTCTTTGATATCATCGTCTGCAACCAAAATTTTTCCATCTTCATCCTTAATGTATCTTACTTGGTCCAAATCTCTTGACTTTCTTTCCCTTCTCTTGGCAATTTTGTAAATCTTATGTTCACCATTCTTTGTTCCTAAATCCTGGTAGAATTCCTCAAAAGCTTTAGATCTAGCCTCGCTCACTGCTTTCTTAGTCTCCTTTTTAGCCAACCGATAACGTTTCCAATTTTCATCGTTATTGCATAGATGCAAGGATTTGAAACACTCTTTCTTATATTTGACCTTCTCCTGCACACTCTCATTCCACCACCAAAATTCTTTATCCTTAGGTCCAAAACCTTTGGATTCACCCAATACTGCTTTAGTAGTATCTCTGATCCTTTTAGCCATCTCATCCCACAAGATGTTAGCACTTCCTTGTAAGTCCCAATTACCTTCCTCCATAACTTTCCTCGTAAATATCACTTGTTTCTCACCTTTTAGTTGTCACCATTTAATCCTAGGATTTAAAACTTTTCAACTTTTCAGTTTATGGTTTTTAACTATCACATCAAGGACCAAGACCCTATGTTGTGAAGTTAAACTCTCACCAGAGATTACTTTGCAGTCTTTACAAGTTGATCTATCTGAGTTCCTTACCAAAAAGAAGTCAATTTGTGACCTTTGGACTCCACTCTTATATGTAATTAAATGCTCCTCACGCTTCTCGAAACAAGTGTTTACAATCGTAAGGTTGTAAGCCATTGAAAAATAAAAAATGGAATGTCCCTCCTCATTTACTTCTCCAAAACCATAACCGCCGTAAACTCCCATATATTGCTTTGTCTCTTTTCCAACATGACCATTAAGGTCGCCCCCAATGAGGATCTTTTCCTATTGTGGGATATCTTGAACCAAACCCTCCAGATCTTCCCAAAATTTTTCCTATATGCGTCCGACCCTACTTGAGGTGCATAAGCACTAATAACATTGAGTGTATCATGTCCAATAGTCAATTTTAAGGATAGGATCATATCTCCAATCCTTCTGACTCCTACTATATTCTTTTTCCAGTCTTTGTCCACAATAATACCAACTTTGTTCCTTGCTCTGACCTTTCCTACATACCAAAGTTTATAACCAGTAGTGTATAACTCCTTAGCCTTTTCTCCCACCCATTTAGTTTCTTGAAAACATAAGATGTTAATTCTCCTTCGAATCATAGCATCCATCACCTCCATAGATTTACCAGTTAACGTACCAATATTCCAAGAACCAAATCTAATCTTGCTTTTCTGGGCTAGCAATATAATTATAATCTATTATAATTATATTGCTAACCCAGAAAAGGATAGAAGTAATATAATCTATTATAATTATAATTCTCTGAAATCTGGATAAGCAATACTTCATAAGCTTTGTTGCTCCTGCTCAATTGACCCAATGTGGTATATATAGATATATTTTTTTTATGAAAAGTGGCGTATTAATCAATAAAAGAATCTTTAATGTAAATCACTTTTAACTAACTCATTAAAAATCAAGAAAAATTTATTACATCATTTAAATTATTTTAAAATTAATGTATTTTCCATCTTTATTTTCTAATAAATACTATAATTTTAAATAATTCACATTCTCTCTCATGATTAAATAAGAGTATTTTAGTAATAAAATAATTAATGCTCCAAAAACTCATAGAAAATAACTTACATTTTGAACCATAAAAAATTTATAAAACGTGACTAATAAAAATAATTGGAGGGAATACAAGTAGCAATGCTGAGTCAGAGGCAGACTCAAACAAAGGCTATGTACTCTAGTAAATTTTTTCTTTCAAGCTGTAATTTTTCTTATATGATTTTTACAATAGTCCAAAAAAATTGGATTACTCTACCTAATTCTAAATATATGGCCTTTTATTTTAATTCTTTACTATATATAATATAATATTTATCATATTATTTTTTAAAAAATACTCTTATTTAATGTATCTTATAAAAATAAATTAAAAAATTAAATAAAAATTATTTAAAAAAAATACTATAACTTAAAAAAATTTGATATAGGGTGTGTTTGGATTAGATTATGTATAAGTGATTATGAGGATAAATGATTATTCATAAGTGATTATAAGAATAAGTGATTATGTCAAAAGTGATTTGTGTTTGGATAGTTTTATCTCATAAGTGATTTTGAGAAAGAAATGTGTTTGGATATTGAGGATTTAAGTGATTATTGGGTGGATAATGAGAAGGAAAAATGAAATAAGTAATTATGAGAGAATAAGTGATTATCATAAGCTGAAAAAATAAGCTTATTCCATAAGCACTTATTTGAGGTATAAGTGCTTATTAAAAAACTGTTTTTGTTTGACAACTCCACCATATAAGCACTTATGGGATCCATGAGCGGGAATCCAAACAGGCTAATAATTAGTTAACATTTAGTTCTCACTAATAATTTGTATTCTCATCCGTAATTCAGTTAACAGAAAGTGTTGTATTCTCATCCATAATTCAGTTAAAAGAAAGTGCTGTATTAAACACGGGAGGGAGTTGCAGCATGCTGTAGTAGTTAATGAGAAGGATTCAAAATTTGGATTCCCATTGGCACCATTTAATCTAAGTGTCCCTGGATTCAAAAATGTACTGGAAGATCTATAAGCAGATTCAAACACGATGGCTATTTATACCCTCTCCTGATCGTCTTCCTCTTGGATCTCCCATTGTCACTCTTCCACCGTGAATCCGTTGACCGTCACACGGCCACACCCACCACCATTTCACGACCTCAAACCCCATCATCGTTCCCTCTACTCATTTTAGGTTAGTGATTTTAGACTTTGTTTGATTTAACTGGGAGTTTGAAAAAATTTTAAAATTTTTTTATTTAATAAAATTTAAAAATAAAATAAAATAATTTTAATAAAATTTTATTTAATTAAAAAAAAATTGAAAGTAGGAGGAAATCCACTCCAAAACCAAACAAATCCACTCCCCTCCCCTGAAAATACCCCAATAAACCCCAACTAAACATAGGCTTAGTCGATGGGCGACGAGAAGTTTGGACAAAGAAGAAGAATAAGACCAGAACTTGATCGTCCTCTGAATGAAAAAAATTATGTGATACTGTGGTTCCTTGCTTCTTCGTATATTATTCTCCTTCCTTATTTTGTTCTCTTTCATTTTAGCTCGTGCTCACTGATGCTCTGTTATATGTCCAGGATTCTTATCGGATGCCGTTGAGTACCATCTTCTGAAAGAATTACATTGTCGGCAAGAAACTTGGTCTGGCGGAGGTGGAGTGTCAAGAACCAAACATCATCTCAGAACGTGTCATGTATTACAATGGTCTTGCTAGATCGAGAGGTTCCTTTTTTTTTTCCTTCTTAGTTTATAAAATTATTCTGTATTTCTGAAATGGCCTCTGTTATAAATCTCTTTCCTGGATAGGGAGGTAAGATATAAGCCAGCGTTATGAATCCAACTTTCTTTTTGGACAGGGACATGGTCTTTTTTTTTAGGGCTATCTGTTATATTCTCTACTTCTGTAGAAAGCAGAAGGAATGAATTGTTTTAATATCAATGTCGACTTTTATTTATTGGACAAGTAGAAAATGTTGTGAACTGAGAAATTTCGTTAAGTTACTATTTGTCAAAAACACCAGTGGAATGAATTTGTTGTGTTATTATTACCATGTTCTTTTCATTTGAACTTTTGGCAGTCATGTTTGTGTCGTTGCAATCCGGGCTTTTATCTTTGCAAATAAATGCTTAGAACATAAAAGATTTTATTTGAGGTCTTAGCATGAGAGTTTCACAATGTCAACATTAGACCTAAGGTCTTGGTATCACTGCTGATGACCTTCTGAAACCTTTTTCCCCCTGATCTGCCACTTTGCAACCAAGATAATAGTTAACCAAACATAGTTTCTGCCATAGATCCGTACTTGTATATAGAAGAAAGGTACATTTTAGCTGGAAGGCACTATAGCAAAAGAGAGGTACACTACATGATGGATTACAAGTGGTTGATATTGTATGTAAACTCTTATTGTAATGGCTAAAAACATGATGCAGGGTTTAGCATGTTATGAGAAAGGATTTATTATCTACAACTGTTAGTTAACTTATATATTCTTGAATAGTGCAGCTATCAGTATCTTTGTTTTCATATATTTCTATTGAATCCTCTCTTTCAAAGTGCATAATGGTGTAAAGACAAGACTAAAATAATTGCTGAACATGGAAGAATTGACAGATATCAGCAACATAATTTCTAATGAAAGTTTTAAGAGCTATTCCAATTGAGAGCTGGTGTAATTGACCCTCATGTGGTTTCAGTTGGTGGCTGATATTATCCTAAAGTCAGAGGTTTAGGTATATAATAGTGTTGTTTAATTAGTTGATCCTAAAGTGATGAGATTATCTGTTGCAGATGTTCACAGTGGAAAGATTTTCTGAAATTCACCTTGAAAGTTGCATACACGTACAAATGGTAGATGATATGATATTGTTCTTGGCCTGCAGAATAAAGTTTCGTCTGAAGAATTTTAATTAAGGTATCAGGTTCTAATAGATGAGATTGATTTTCGTGAAATGAGAATATTTTTCTTGTAAATGCAATTAATGCCCACCACCAGTCATCATAGATGACTTCGATAATAGAGGGAAAAAAAAGGTTGAGGACAGCACATACTCTACAGATTAATGCTTTCTTAATCTATCCATTTAACATGAAATAAAATCACAGATGTCAAAGGAGTAAAGATATTGTTGAGAAATGGTATTTGCACCTGACAGTTAGCCACCTTTATTTATTGCTTAGTTGATTTTCACACACTGCAATTTATTTATTGTCCATTCAAATTTCCCACGTTATTTGCTATGCATAATTCAAAAACTAATCATCTGAACTAAACTTATTTACAGTGTAAGTTCCCTCCAAAAAAAATTCACCATCTGAACTTAACTGGTACATATATACCTCTCTTTTACTGATAACTGAAGGTGGGCATATTTCCTGTTTTGCAGATACACAAAGTAAACGGTAGTGCTGATGTTAACATGAACTAGACTGGTGCGTGCGTTTCTATATCTGTTCACGGGTTGCTTTCTACAGTGTTAGTTGAGAATCAAAGCAAGATACGATATTGAAGAAGACCAGGACAAGACGAAGGCAATACTTAATGAAGGAGTAATTCAACAATATTGCTGTCTTTAATGATAATATATCCCCATCTTTAACATCTAAATTCATGGTATGGCAACTACTAACTACACTATCTTCGTCAGAGAAATTCAATTCCAAGAATATCAATGGCTCAATTACATCCGGAGGAGTGATTGTTGATATTAGAAAAACTCAGCCCTCAATGATTATTCCAACATATAAAAAACAGAGATCTTTTGCTAGCAGAGCTCCCCTAGAAAATGTGACAAACATATCCGTCAACTTAACTTGCAGATTTAATGGAGCACACACATCAGGTATATGTTATCATGATTGACTTGCTGTCTAAATAGTGTCTAAGTTTTATAAATTTATCTTAAATTTGAGTTGTTGGAATGGGAGTTGCTCTATATTCAACAGTTGTGGGTTAACAAGCAAAGCATGAATTAAATGATCATGAGTTGGAGAGTATAATACGTGAGGATATTCAATTCAGTGATGGTAACATATCTGCAAATATAGAGGTATACCACTGTAGTATAGGAACTCTTAACTACATTATGTTCTGCAGATAATATGCGATTAGAGGATGTCAATGTTTCAACTACATTAAATTTTACAAGAATTTGACTATTATAAATTTTTTTCAGGTTTCTAAAGGCATATATTATGCAGTATCATCCAACCTGATCCAAGTTTTGACTTCCTGGATATTCAGTGTCTTGCAATTTGGAACACGATATGCACATTTTTCTAAGCTCATGTTGTTTTGTTGGTCTTTTTGTAGTTGGTGAACGCGACTTTGTTTTCTTTTTACTGTTTGATCTATTAGATTGTGCAAGGAATACTGACAGGTGCACTGACCTCTTTGCTCATCAAACGGTCTTTGAGGACCTTTTTTCTCATTTATGCACATGAGAATTGGTAACATTGTGCATGACGGATTGAGATTAACATAAAAGGGGATTCAATTTCTTAGGTTGATAGTGTGATTTATCTGTACTGAGACCCTTTTCTGTAAAGCTTTCAGCAGTGATGGCTTTGGACCTTTAAGGACAAATTCTTTCATCATCATGATGACAACATCTTTTCATCAAGTTTGTCAATCACTTATTAACCAACAGATATTATAGCAGAGGACCTTACAAGAATAATGCTCCTCATATCTTTTATATATATATATATATATATATGACTTTTGTTAAATTGTGAGTAACTAATATCATAAACTACTGATTAAATTTATTATTGTGCCTAGGAACACAGACTCTGCTCAAGTCACAATGGACTCATTATAAAATATCCTATTCTTTAATTAACTTATTATATAATTATAATACAATTAATCATAGAATGTACTAATAAGATATATTGTGGAGGACCTATCAAGATGAGCCTCAAACTACGTTTCCTATTTGCAATGGAATCCCGAAAGTTTTGTGTAAATATGTACTGATGAAGGTGATCAAGAGAAATCCTAGATTAGTGAAATGGAAGTTGTGTAAATATGTGGGGAACGCCATTTGTAATGCACTTCCAAGAGAAGTTATCCAAGATGAGAATAAATATGCCTGTAGTTTATATATATAACTGTATATATGTACTTATAACAGATATTGTCAATGACCTCTGTGACTTGGTTCAGGACGTCTGACTTGATTCCGTAATCTGTGTGTAGTCAGATCTTCATCCAGAAGCTTTTAGTAATGTAGACTTGTACAATATTGTGTTATTAATATTATGTAATATCCAATATCACATTATTAAATATATTTTGTACCAGAAAATAGAGAAAGCTATATCACATTATTAAGTATATTGTGTAATCAAGAAACTTAGTGATTCAGAAACTAGAGAAAGCTATGCCATCAAATCGAAGTAAAACGAATAGGCAACCGTCAATTACAGATTCAGTCTACCAAAAAGCTATAGAGGATAACGTTGATTGAAAAAAACGCCGACATACTCATAGCAACTCGATAAAACCATTCATATGGATTCATATATTTAGTAGTCGGTTCTAACATATAGATTCAAACAGATTTATACATAGTAGCACGTTCTAACATCCCCACTACAGTAGAAGAGAATTAAGTTCCGACTAAATATAAAAGTACAAAATATACCCATGATAAGTGTCACCACCCGAAAATACGACGCGGATGGCGCGGGAAAAGAAAAAAATAAAGAAATCAGCCCGCCTGACGGAAGGCCGATTTCGGAGGGAGTCGCCACCAAAATTTTGAGGAAAATTTTGGAAAACCAAATAAAAACAAAAAGGATAGGGATTGGTCTGCGAATCGGAGTTGGGTTCGGGAGTACGATTGTGAGTGGGGAAGGTGTTAGGTACCCCCACAACACCTGTTCCTAAGAACGGTTACCTTAGGTTGATCATGTAATTTTTATGGCTTTTTACAAGTTTATTTTGATTGCCTTTTTACCATTCACATGCAAAAATAAATGTAAAAATAATAATAATGTAAAAACGAAAATAAATAAAATGAAAATATGAAAAGTTGGGAAAAATAAATTAAGAGGAAAATATTATTTATATACAAAAGTGGACTTGGAAAAATAAATTGGTAAATATTTATTAAATTAAGAGAAAAAACACCAAATAAATCAGAAAAATGTTTATTTATTTACAAAGGTGGACTTGACCCAGAATTAGAGTCTGGGGCCTACGTACCCTGCGATAGGGATCAAAGTCGACGTAGTTCGGACTAAAAATGTGTGTCACTGGGTTGATATTTTTTATTTTATTTATTCTTTGAAAAGAGAGGTTTGTAAAAAATAATTTGTCTTTCCACAAAGAAAACAATTTTTAGGATTGGTTGGTGTGTTTTAATTTGTAAAAGATAGATTAATTTTCATTACTTGCTCTTTTCATTTATTTATTTTTGGTTTAATCAATTTTTAAAAGAGATAAGATATATTTTTCCTCAATTTAGAAAATATGATTAAAATTATGTGCGATTTGAACATTTTTATTTGAAAAGAAAATATTTGAAAACAAATTTATTTTTACATAATAAAATCAACAGGCTCATGTGACGACTTTATCACTCATATTTACCTATTGATGCCTAAGTGTCCACGGTAGTGTTACTCGAGACAAAAAGGCATACAAAATTCAAAGGAAAATTTTTTTTTTATACAAATAATAATAATTTTTTTGTTTTATTTTTATTATAAAAATCCTTTTAATACCTATTTATTTATTATAAAAAAAAGTTAAAAAATGTGATCATTACGTATGTTTTGAAAAATAATAATCAGCATATATGGTGACTTTATCACTCACAAGTTACTGATCAATATTCATATGCTCACGGTGATGCCACTCGCGGCAGAAGGCAAAAGGCTTAGATAAAATTGAAATAAATGAAATCATCTTTATATTAAATTATAAAAACAAATACGATTATGATCGTTTTATAGAAAGAAAAGCGGTAAAAGGAATTTTAAAAATATGACTTTTATGTATATATTCATATATTATTTATTTTTTTATTTGTTTATTTGTTTTATTTAAGAATCAATCAGGATCTGTGGTGACTTTATCACTCACAACTCACTAATTAACACCTAAATGCCCACGGTGTTACCACTCGGAACATAAAGGCCAAAACAATAATTTGAAATAAAGAGCTCTCATTGAATTATTTATTTTTACTTCTAATAAATAAGTAAAAACATTGGTACTCATAAATAAAAATGAAACAAAATAAAATAAAATTTAGCCAATGTTTATACCATGACAACTCCTCACTCATGGTACAATTGACTGACGTTCTATATGCACACGGAGAATTGGTCCCTCGTGACAAACTCTAAAAGCGAAAAGAAGAAAAATCCGTGACCCAAATAAAAACTGAAATCAGAAATAAAAACAACAAAACATTCAAATCAAATACAATTTATCAGGATGTGTGCTAGTGCAAATCCAAATAATTTACACCCAACCATGGGATGAAAAAATGCAAACTCTAGTATCTTCATTTTCTTTTCCTTTGTCTCAAAGTTGATAGCTTCCATTTCCTCTGCTCGGCTTGATGACAATGGCCTTGATTTCGCCCGAACTTGATTCATACTCCCATGGTGCTCAGAAGAAAATACAAAGGCAGTAGTATTTGTCTTAAAAATAATTTTCGTGGCCATGAACAACAACAAATTTCTCAAGCACATAAAGGGTCAAATAAGCATACCATTGTGACTTTAAATTAGTACCAATACGCTTGCCACAGTAGTAATAGGTTTCCCATCAATATTTATGGATTATATCAAAGTTCAAAGAATATCCCTTTGAATACATATAGTTCACACTAACAAAACCAACCACAACCTAAATGCTTCATACCAGTAAGTTGAGAATGAAACATTGAATGAAAGGGTTCAATCTAGATCATGATGGGATATAAGATAGAAAATCTGCTTTAGTCCTTTATAACATGAGAATGTCTTGAATATTAAACAGCACCTTCAATTAAATGTTATCCACCTTCTGAAATCCCAGCAAGAATGATACAGGCTTGAAAGGCAAGCTAAATACTTGGTAAATATCATCTCTTAATCCAATAAACTCTCACAAGCATTTCAGCATACACTTGAAAGGCGCACTTTAAAAAGATTATAAAAAGAAAAACAAACCATGTTCCCTCTAAAGAGTTGATTATGTACCAAACAAGACTTGTTTAATATCAGAATTAAAGCCCCAAGCAAGGCCAGGCAGCAAAAGGTTTGTCACAAACACTATATGGACAGCAGAATAAAGCCTCCTGAATCACTTGAACTCCTCTACGCAATAACAAGACACAACCCAATATTCATGTCAATGAGAAATAACAAACCATGCTCCCTTTTGGCATTTCTTCAAACACTTGACTAACATGCTTAAAAATGAGCGTTGAACATTGTATTTCTCCTATTCAGAATGCTAGTACTAATCAGAAAGCAAACCAAACACAATCACAATGTTCCTAAGTTCAACAAGCTTTCCCATTAATCAAAATTCTCACTTAAAACATCCAACTTTCAACCGCTTGCTATCGTTTTAGAACATCCAATCCAAAGCAAGAAAGAAACAAATGAGTGTAAAAGAATGTTACCTTAGTCTCAGTGTTTCCAGCTTTTCCTCTGAGCTCCACCGAGGCTCCCTCGGTTTCCTGCTTCCTTCGTCTCTCAACTCTCTCGGTTGTCTCTGTGCTCAGCCGTGGCTCTCTCGGCCTTCTCTACCTTTACCCGAGCTCCTTCCTTCTCTCTTTTCCTCCGTCGGAGCTCCCCCTCTCCTCTGCCTCTCGAACAGCCCTTGCTCCCTCTGGTCCTCCCTCGGTCTCACACTCACGGCCGCCTTCCTCCTTCTCTGTTTTTTTCTTTTTCTTAAAACTTCAGCCGCGGCTCTCTCCTCTGTGATTTCCCTCAGCCGCGGCCCTCTCCTCTGCGGCTTCTCGGTCTCCTCCTCCAGATCTCCCTCTCCTTTCTCTGCTCCCACAGCTCTCCTCTTTTTTCTCTAAGGCTCCCCTGTTCAAACTCCCTCTCTGTTCTTCCCTCCGAGCTCCATCGCGGCCAGCTTCTCTCTCTCTCAAACTCTCCTCCTTCTTTTGTTCGTCCCCCTTCAGCCTCTCGTGGGTGTGACAGTTTAAGTTCCCTCTTCCACTGTCTCACGCGACCACCCTCTTATCTCCATCGATCAGCTTTTTCCATCGCGCGTGCTCCCTCTTCCTTTTTATTTCGTGCACGTTTCCTCCTGTTTCTTCGGCTCCCTCTGCTTTTTTGTCAGTCTGCTCTCTCTGCCGCCAGCCTTCGCCTCTGCTCCTCTCCTTCTCCTCTCATTCCCTTCTTTCCTCGCGGCCCCTCGTGCCTCTCGGCCAGCCCTGTCCCGAGCCCTAAAGGGCTCTCCTCCTTTCGGGGCAATGCCCCACTGGACCAGGTCACGAGCCCTCAATTGGGCTCGTGACCTTTTGGGCTGAAGTTTCACTTCAGCCCAATATCCCCCCCTCTTTTTTTTTTTTTTTAAATTTTGGATTTCGGGCCTAATTTTGGCCCGAAGTCTTTTTTGGTATTTTTTTTATTTCGGGCTGAATTTTGGCCCAAAGCCCCTTTTTTTTATTATTTTGTTATTTATTTTCATTATTATATATATATATTTTATTTTTTTTATCATATATTATTATTATTACTATTATTATATATTTTTTTTTAAATTACCCGGACAAAATTCGGTGTTCACAGTTGCCCCTCTTTACTAGTTTCTTGTGTGATAACGAGGAAAATGCAATTTTTGGAGTTCTCGCATAAGGAACGAGTAAAGATTAGAACACGAATTTTGTCCGTGCAAGACACACGAAGACTCACTTGCCCCAGACACCCAGAGATGCCACATGGCATGAATCTTAGAGCGTACAAAACTCTATTTTGGGTGTGAATGAATATTTTGACACGAGACACGCAAGGCAAATGTGAAATGAGACACGATTAACTAAATTGGACTCAAGCTAGAGCTCACTAATGAACAACTGACTCAAGATGCATAAATGAACAACTGACTCAAGCTAGAGCCAAACTAATGCCAGATGCAATGATGTGACATAAATGAATAACAATGTCAACTATACTGGGACTGATGCAGTAGGCCATGACGTGGCTAAAACAAATGTTAACAAAACAAAAACATGCTGACAAGGTCCAAACAAAATACCATGTTGACAATAAGCTTCCAAAAAACATCATTGTTGAACACTACTTGAACATTCCAAAAGTAAGTACTTCCATAATAATCAATGGACTAAAATCCATGTTCTCTGATGTCATGAACTTCTTCAACATCTACATCGGGGAATAGCTGTCTTCCCAGTGTAATTTGCATTTTCCTGCTTTCCCAAAGTAGATATAGAAATGCAAACAATATATTCAGAACGTTCAATATATAAGTTCATGTTGGGAAGAAATAACACATAAAATAGCACTTCAATTAAGCAGGAGTTACCTTCATCAAGTCCAACAAAAGCATTATAGATTGAAACATCGAAAACTCCTTCTAAAACATTGTTCAACGTGTTAATCTATGAATTCATCTTCACGGCCCTGATATTTCATGTATTAAATTTCTATAGTAATTAGGCACATTTACTATCATGTAACCAATTTTGGTCCTTTTTTCAATGAATTCAAGAAACTATATCCATTGCTAACTGGTGCCGATGGAATTGAAAAGACCAAAAAAATGAGGCACCAAATATTTGGAATCTGAAATTATTTATCTTATTATTGTCAACTTATATCAATTCTATTAATTGTATTAGTTTAAGAAATTAATCAAAAAATTACTTTCAAGACCCACTTAGGAATGAAGATTATATGCTTCTTATAATATTTTGTTCTGTGTCAATTAGATAAATTAATTACACAAGATGAACGATAACCAATTGTGATTCATATTATATTTTTTTCCTATGTGCTTCATAAAAGAAAAATCTAATACATCAAAGATGTACTATAAGCAAGTAGTATTTAATTCCTTTCACGTATAAATATTATATGCTTCATATCATATGCTGAATCAAATTCAGCTGCTTTTTATCTTTCAATTCTAAATATCTTCTCACATGATTATCAAATGTAATAATAACCATGGTGTGCTTTATTAAAGAGCAGCAAATTGAAGTGCACTCTTTAGATCTATTGGAGTTGATGGTGAAGTCTTTGTTGCTAGATATGATAATCATGTGAGAGGTGTATTCTTATAGATTGTTCTTGCTAGATTATACTGGTATGGTATGGTATGGCTTGAGCCCTGATTTGTGGCTGTGAGGATTGACTATTAGTAAATGTGGAAGAGATACTATAACACTGGTATGGTATGATATGAAATTAGTTTAATGTCTCAAAATACATTTGTAACTCATAGGATACTTTCTGACATTGAAAACTAATCCAGACAATGTACGGGGAGAATAATTACTGGTTTAAATCATGTTTTTATAATCTTCTATTAATATGGATTTTTTAAATGTTTTATCATATTAATAGTTAATAAAAATTAAGCAAATGTTTTTTGAAAAACCCGTGCAAGTAAGTGCTCCATTTGAATAGCTTTTTTGGGGCAAGGAGGGGGGGGACTTTTAAGAAAATTAATATTAACTTTAACAAAAAACCATTATAAAAATATGATTATTACCTAATAATATTTTTTAATATGTTTCATATAAAATCACAAACAACAGTTTAATATATTTTTTTACCCCAGTACTATAAGTTTAATATATTAAATGTATTCTTAAAAAAATTGTGTTTGTCTAGGTTTTTTATATAGTATATGTTATAATTACAAAGTTTTTAGATGCGCGGGAAGAAACAACTAGATACAATCTAACAACTGAAGCGAGGACATTTCATTCACTAGAATAAAGAGTCTAAAATTACAAAACTTGGTTCGAAAGAATCCAACTTAAACAATAATACGAAATTATTGTACATTCCCGACCTGTAGAAATTCTGAGATATCAGAAAAGCTTTATCGATGTGCATTCCGAATAGTAATTACTCCATGCAAAAAACTGGGAACTTGGGTGATTAAAAAAAAAGAAAAAGAAAATCAAAAGTAACAATTCTTCCCAACTGCAAAGTAAATTTTAATTTTTAAAGATGATCACAAATTGCTTTTGTGAAGTCAGTTGTCGTTGAAGTGCCACCAAGGTCAGCGGTACGGTGTTTCCCTTCAGCTATTGTGTTAAGAATGGCGTTTTGAATCTGCTCCGCTTTGTCATTGAGCTTCAAATGGCGCAACATTGTGACAGAACTCAGCAGCAAGGCAGTCGGATTCGCCAAGTTCTATGAGAATCCACAGTAAACATGGCAAAACAACAAAATAGAAATATATATTCCAAAACTAAGAAAGCAGTGGCTATACTATAACATATTCCAGCCAAATATAGTTGAATACCAGAAACATTTTAAAAGGGAATTGATGTGTGTGTGTGTAACATAATTTACACTCATCTTTCTTGAGAGATTATTAAATTTTATTCTGGATTCTATTACACACCCTCATTTTGCCAACCAATGCCAACACAAATGGGCATCTTGACAGCCCACAATAAGCTATTACAACTTTTCTTTGTTCCACGGAATGCTAGGGTTATCAGAAAGACAAAAAACAATGCTACACGAATCCCAGCACTTTCCATACACTCCCTCGCTTTGAATACCAACTTCACCAAAATTTATCCATCAAGTTGACTTTGATTATCACACAAGGAACGTCCAACACCCTCGGTCTACACCCTCCAATAGACAACTGACGCATCTATTATATTGACTAGGCCTAAGCTCTTGTTTTGCAACTTTCATTCCCCCCATCTCATCAGCCCCGGCAATTTATGATGCTCTTCTTCTTCTCCATAATTTCTATTATGCAACATTCTATAGATGTTTGAAGGACTTCTGTACATCTATAAATGAAATTGTGCATAGACGTAAGACCTAAGGTACAATGGGAAAGCTATCCATTTCCAGTCGAATTAGTAAGGGGTGTAGCCAAGCAGAGCTTTGAGTGATAAAGCTAGCCAAAGCTTCATTTGGCTCTTCTCAATTAAGCTTGAATCCAGCTCATTGAGGCTTACTTTAACCTTATTATGAAATAAGATATCTCAATATCAAATGAGCCAAACAAGAAGAACAAAAAACTTGTTTATTTAATAATAGGTGTTTCAGCATCGTCAATGTTCAGCTCAAATACAGCTGATTATTAATCTTGTAGCTCCATCCATCTAGATCAGGGTGGTGGCGGAAGCCTGTGCTATTGATTATGTCCAGGGTTATAAGGTTGAGGACAGATAATATAAGATTGAACAATTCTTTCTACAGCTTACCTTTCCAGCAATATCAGGTGCTGAACCATGCACAGCCTCAGCAAGTGCAATACCTCCCTCACCAATGTTGCAACTGCAAAAGATATAAAATCAATTAAGACAATACACTCTAGCATTCTAAATTTGTTTTGACGAAAACACTGAATTACCTTGGTGTTAAGCCCAACCCCCCAACCAAACCAGCACAAAGGTCACTGATAATATCACCATAAAGATTGGGCATCACTAACACATCAAAAAATGCTGGATTTTTCACAAGCTGTGGATGGGCAAAAAATAATCAGCGTCATTCCTCTTATAATAATCCAAAATTTTTCATATGCAGTTGCATCAAACATCCACTTCATCAATATTTATATAGGGCAACCTCATACCATCATGCAGCAATTGTCAATGACAACTTCCTCATATGTTATCTCAGGGTACTTCTCCGCGACCTCACGACAGCACTAAAAATAACTTGATGTAAAATGTTAAAAGAAAGATTTTGTGGCCAAATATTTTAAAAACTTTTGCATCAACAGACAAACCTTAAGGAAAAGACCATCAGTTTTTTGCATAATGTTGGCTTTGTGTATTGCAGATACCCTCTCTCTTCCATGTGTCTTGGCATAGTGAAAAGCATACTCAGCCACTCTAAGACTTGCTTGACGGGTAATGATTTTGAGACTTTCTACAACGCCTCTCACAACCTACCATGATATAAGGCATGGATGTCAACTTTATATTAAGAAAAAAAAAGTGATAGTATATACCATCGATTACAGGTAAACTCACCTGATGTTCAAGTCCACTGTACTCACCTTCCGTATTTTCACGGATAGTGATAAGATTTACATCATCATACCGAGTTTTGTAGCCAGGAAGGCTGTAGCAAGGACGGACATTGGCATACAAATTAAGTTCTTTTCTGAGAGTAAGATTTAACGAACGATGTCCTTTTCCGATTGGGGTGGCCATTGGCCCTTTCAAGCCAACCCGATTTCGCCTGACTGATTCTAAACTTTCCCATGTTAGAAAAGTGTTCGAGGGTCAATTTGGTCCCCAACATTGTGCTCTTCCCACTCTATTGGTACTTCTGCTGCGTCATATACCTAATTATTGCAATCATAACAATTGACAGTGTATTTCAATAAATCCAAAATTTTATGAACATCACCATAAACATCAATAGCAAGAAAAACTAGGAAAGTGGCATTGAGCTAGAAGCTCGCGTGGCATGAGCTAGTAGCTCGTGTGCGTCTCTCATGTCAAGGTTTAATCCCTACTCCTACCTCTCGTAAGAAAAAGAAACCAGGAAGAGTGAAGCACATCAGGCGTTGCAACCAAATAGAATGCATTCGACCAATTACGACATGATTGAGACTTTGAAGTAAAATAACAATAGAATACGAGTAGGATGATAGCGTTCATTAATCAGGCTAGGATCAGACAAGTAAAACAAAGGATTGAATTAATTTTGTTCTTGATCGTCTTCATTTCAGAAGTATGTGAAATTCACAGACACCAAGCCTTCGTTTGGTCGAGGAAGCTAATTTTAAAGAAGCTACCGTCAGCAAAGCTCTTGATATCTATTTCTCATTACCAATTTATTCTTTATATGGAAAGGAGAGAGTGAGGGCATGAAAGAGAGTGATGAAAAAAGACAGACCTGTTTGACGGAGTCGGCGATCTCGGGACCGATGCCATCGCCAGGAAAAAGAGTAGCTCGGATAGGAGTAGAAGCGGAAGAGAAACCCCTGGGGTTTGGCAAAGAGAAGATTTGGCTTGTGCGGCTTCCAAGGGTTCGTCTGAGGAGGTGAGAAGCCATTGTCGACGACGGAGAAGTAGGAGACAGAAGTTATTTTGTTACTGTTGCTAGTAGAATGCTGGTTCCATGAAATTATTTGAAGCCACTAACGCCAGGATCGCTAATCGTTGGCAAATCAAAAATCACACCCTCCTTAACTTAAAATATTTTTCCCTCTGATTTGGTTTTAAGAATATTTTACCGCGTTTCCAGCCAAAAAGAAAGAATAATTTCCGGCCTTCGTCGCCCGCCTTCTTTATTGGGCTTATTCCCTACTTTCAGTTAAAGCGCTATCTGCGCTTCTGGATCTCCTGCCCCAGACATTTTTTTTATAACTTCCCTGTACTATTTTTTAAATAATCATATGCTATCTTCAAGAATCAAGACTAGATTATTAATAAAATTTTATAACTTGTTATTGCTTGAGGGAATAAAAGTTTTAAATCAGAAATTAAATATAATAATCTCAACTTTTTAAAATTTATAATGAGCCTTAGTTTAAAATTTTGAATTATTTTAAGACTAAAAGTTTAACTTTCACCCTCTTAAAAGATTATTATCTTTTAAATCTTAAATCCTTAATTGATGTACAAATATGGATAGGATAAGATATATTGAATATGATAAATTTTAAAATTTTAAAATATAGATATGGGATATATACTTATAAAATTATACATATTATTCAGCAAATCAATATATCAAAAATAAAAATTTAAAGAATTTAAATTTTAATTAAGTATGTTATTAAAAGTAATATAAAAATATCTATAACAATAATTCAAAAATTGAGAATTGAGTTTTGTTATAAATTTTTAAGTAATTTTAGAATTTTTTTAAGATGAAAAACTAATTATACCTATGGTGAAGTATGATATATGTATTATATCTAATAAGATACGAGTATGTTTTCTTTCTATTTTGTTTTTTTTTTGGGTATACTTGATCTTTTAGTGTCTTACATATCTGTTGTTCATTTTTTAATATTTTTATTTTTCACCTAAAATTTTGTTTAAGTTAATATACCTTCCAAGCAAAAAATTTCTATCACGTTATTATTTATCCTATACAGTATATAAAAAATAGCTATAATTTAAATCGTAATTTTTAGTATTAATAGTTAAACCTAAAATAACTTCATCGTAACATTTTGTTACAATTCAAATTTAAATAATAGCAGATGGGCTGAAAAAATAAACTAGAGTGAAATAAATTTTTTAACATATATTATATTTTTAAATTTAAATTATATGGACTTTTGGGACTGAGCGAACAAGCATGGACATTTAGAAGTACCATTTTTCAAGAACAACAATTTTTTACATCAAAAGCCTGTAATACCGTTGGCACACAAGCGATGGCCAACAGTGGAACTTCTATTTGCAGTATTCATTACAACATCGAGGGAACAAGCAAAGCTTTCTAGATTGATTTGCCGGAGGCTTTATCCTTACCGGACAAACCAAAGGTTTCTGTGACTACTTCACATACAAGAGACTATAATAAGGAAAGCCATCCCATTCTCAAAAGTAATTCTGATATTCGAACTAACAGATTGCAAGAGGGGCACCATTCCACTCCCCAAGGCATTCCAGAAGAGGATCGGTAATCTTTCCCTGGCACAAAGCCCTGAACACTTTGTCACACTCCTCACCTGGTGACCTCGTCTTCTGTCCAGTAAGCAACCCAGTTCCCAACTCTTCTCTCACGAACTTGTACAATGGGTAGGACTTGCATTCCTTGATCTTGTTTGGGATTGCTGAATTCCCGCTCTCGTATGCAATTCTTGCGTTTTCAACCTCCTTTGGCAACACGGCCTTCAACTCCTCCTCAAAAGCTGCGATCTTCTGGAAGATTGATGTGCCCAGGTTATTCTCGTTATCGCCATTTGCTAATGCGTGATCCACCAGAACTTGCCTTAGTTTTTGCATCAATGGGTATGTAGCACTGGTGGGGTCATCGATGTAGGCAAATACGTACTCCCTATCAACCACTTTCAGTAAATCTTTCTCACAGAATCTGGAAGGATGGAGTTCTCCGTTGACCCCCGTGGTCAGAGTTCTCTTCGCAACCTGACTCACAGCACTCTTTACTGTGCTCTTCAAATTCTCCTCCAAATGCCTCAAGTCTATCGCTTGGCAAAGTGCAATCAGGAATGTTGAAGACATGAGTTTCAGGATCTCAATAGCTTCATTAGTTTTTCTAGATGAAATCAAGCCCAGCGAGTTCACGTCCTGATTGTGTTGCTCGGCACTCTGGACGTGGCTTGTCACTGGGTTTGCAAGATATTGAAGTTCAGAACAGTAAGATGCCATGGCGATTTCAGCACCCTTGAAACCATAGTCCAAGCTGGGGTTTCTACCAGCAGAGAGGTTTGAAGGTAACCCATTGTTGTAAAAATCGTTGACGAGCTCCGAAAACTGAGCAAACATGAGTTTCCCAATGGACGCGAGGGCCAAACGAGTGTTGTCCATGGAGACTCCGATAGGGGTTCCCTGGAAATTACCACCGTGCAAGGCCTTGTTCCTTGAAACGTCAATCAAGGGGTTGTCGTTTACAGAGTTGATCTCTCTCTCAATGGATTTGGTGGAGAATCTGATAACTTCAATGAGAGGACCCAGCCATTGGGGTGATGTTCGAAGGGCATAGCGATCTTGTTTAGGCTTCTGCAGGGGATCAATCTCGTGCAACTTACGAGCTGCTTTAATGTAGGAGCTTCCATCCAGAATATGTTCCATTATAGCAGCAGCCTCAATTTGGCCAGGGTGGTGCTTCAACTTATGCGTCAAATGGTCCGTAAATTCAGGCTTCCCCTGCATCACTTCAGCGAAAATTGCCGATAGAACTTCAGACAACACCGCCAAAATGTTGGCCTCGAAAAGAACAATAGAGGCTAAGCCAGAACCAACGGCGGTGCCGTTTACGAGAGCGAGGCCTTCCTTGGGCTGTAATTCGAAAAAGTCACAATCGATGCCAGCCAATTGAAAAGCATCCTTAGGAGTAAGGACTTCACCGGAGGGTCCGACGGCTTTGGAGTTGGGTCGGCCGGTGAGCAAACCGGCGATGTAAGAAAGAGGGACAAGATCACCGGAGGCAGTGATTGTCCCGCGAAGAGGTAAGCATGGGGTGATGTTGTGGTTGAGGAGCTTGGTGATGGCTTCTAAGATCTCGAATCTGATGCCCGAGTATCCTTGCAGGAGAGTGTTGATTCTCACGAGCATGGCTGCTCTGGTCGCTGAGTGTGGTAAAGTGTGGCATGACTCTGTGCCGTTGCCAAATATTCCCGCGTTCAAGAATCTGAAATTGAAATCTTTCTGTGTGATTCAACTCTGCTTATTACATTAAAAAAAAAAAAAGCACAGCCTGAAAGGATAAATTAAGTGATTAAACCCACAACATCACAAATTTTATTTTACAATTTTTATTTCTAATGAACACCCAAAAAAACCACCGAACCAGAGGTGCACTCGCACCCACCCAACCCAGCCGACTCACTCCATTCACCTGCCCCGGATCACGTACCCTCACGTGCAAGCCACCACTTAACCGTGTCTTTTCTTTTCACCCGACTGTGTCAAGTCACAAAAATATAGCTTGCATAGAAAATTTTCTTAAAATTAGTATTTCCTGATTACTACCAAATTTATTTTACTAGCTAACACGTGAAAATGATGAAAAGAAGGTGAATGGATGTTGAGGAGGTGGTCAGATTAAAGGACGTACCTGATAAGCTCTTTCTGCAGAGCAGCACCTTGTTTGGTTCGTCTGTGGGAGGTGGCACCGAAGCCGGTGGTGACACCGTAGCTATCGGTGCCTTTGTTCATGCTATCCATGACCCAATCACTGCTAGCCTTAACGCCAGCCCTGGCCGACTCCGATAGCTCCACCTTGACACCTTGGTCGTGGGCGGCAATGGCTGCCACCTGTGAGATGGTAAGGGTCTCACCACCGAGGCGGACCACCGGCTTCCGGAACTCAGCCACCATGCGCTTCACCTCGTCCAAATGGCTGCCCTTGAGTGATTCGGCGGCTACTCCCCAGTTGAGTGGGTCGCCGGCAGTTCCTCCGCCGCTCAGGCAGAAGCTATCGGCGGTGGCACTAACGTTAGCGACAGTTTCCATGTCGATGAATTACAAAGAATGCTCTTTAGATGACGTGGCAGGAAAGAATATGAGAGGCTTTTGCGATGCAGATGGGAGGAAATCCTTGGAATCGAAGGTTTGGTTTTCCTGAGTTGGTGAGGTACGGTGGAGAGGTTGGGTTTTTATAGTGAATTTTGGGAAGCGACCTACCTAACATTAACTATCATTATAATACCAGTACCAGTAGTATTTTATGAAACATTTAATCGCATAAAATATGGAATTCATTACATTTGATCCCTCCCTTATTCAATTTGAGTTAATTAGATTGTTTAAACTTAATGAGAATGAGAGTAAATTTTAAACGTTATTTTTTTTTTTTTACATTTTGAATCAAGAGGCATACTACTATTTCATCTTTTATTCGATTTAAAACAAAAGGAGTTATAAAAAATTGAATCATCCAAATTAAATATAAACAACTTACTACCGATTTGATTTACATTTTTATAAATCAAATCATGATTTATAATTATTATTTTTCCCAATTTCATCTAAATATATTTATAGTAATTTTTTTTATTTTTATCCAAATTTCATTTTTGTAAACTATGATTATTTTAAAAGATATTTTACAAAAAAAGATAAGCCAAAATGACACTTAACTTTAATGATTCATTCACGTAAAGATAAGATAAAATGGAGTATTGGTCTCTAATAGTTTTTCCACTTCTTCTAATGTAGTTCTTCTATTTTATTGTTCTTATAACTTGATCCCTATAATTTTGAAACTTTGTAAAAGGACTCCTTATCGTCACTTTCCATTAAATTGTGGTTAGGATGTAGACTTGATAAATACTTAAATGCACAAATCCGTATAAGTATAAGAAAAGAAAATAAAGTTGTGTTGCTTCACAAAACTAAAAATCATCGCTCTCTAATCAGTCGTGCCAATTGGTAATTGGTAATTCCAACAATACTAAGGATCAAGACACTCATGAGTCCTCCGAGTTAGGAAGTCGATCCACAAGTAAGAAAGGCACGGCCTTGGGACAAAATTTTTACTATATCAATTAAAGTGAGGACCCCACTGGTAACTTGATTCACCTGCTCGTTTGATTTACCTATTCTCCCATCACACGCAGGAGACAAAAATCGATCAGTACGCAAAGTGGTGCTTAATTTCCCCCCGCCCCCCCCCTCTCTTACATGTAGATGTAGGAGTTTGAAGTTAGAAATAATTGATATTAATATACGTCAGATTTTGAAAATACTACTATTCCGTAGGAGAGACGGAGGATGGAGATCATGAGTTGTGTGCTTAATTTTGGCGAGGGAAGCATGTTTCAAAGTTCAAACCACAATGTTCAATCCATTTTTCATTTTTGTCGTGCTTCCTCCGCCACGGAATATGCAGGGAATCAATAATTTGTGGGTGGGAAAGTTGGCAATGCATGGACCCTAAACAAGAAGACAATATATTGAGGGGGGGAACATAGGAGGGGAATGGATGATTTTATTTTCTTCTCTTGTACGTAATTAAGTTATTATGTGGCAAAATGTGGGTGCTATGGTTATTTATTAATTTCACCTTTACTTGAATACTAGTCATGTATTTATTACATACACACTAAACTTTTAACAAGTCCCAAAAACAAACCTTAAGAGACGGTATCTTAATGTATATTAAGTTAACGGTATATTATAATGAAAGTTAACAGTAAGAATCTAAAATTAACGGAAATTAGCAAAAAATCTAAAATTATGAAGATTAAATTATAAAAAAAAAGATATACATTAAATGAATTAAAAATTTAATAAAACTTTATGGACAACAAGTTCAATTCAACTTTTTTATTCAAATAAAATTGTGAATTGTCAAATTTAGACTTAAATTAATATTTTATAGGAATGTATCAATTATAATTATTAGCATAGGTATAAAATATTTTAGTTATTTTCGTATTATTTAACTATGTATATCTATTTTGAATGTTATGACATATATATTGATTCAATTATATAATAAATATGGGATGTAAGGTACTATAAAAGATTTGGCATAAGTAATCAACAAGGGTGTGTGGGTTTGGTAGGTGGGGGATTAAGAGGAGAGGATGGGAGGTGGTGGTGGGGTTGGTGGGGAAGTAAGGAGAACCGTAGGATGATGAAAAGGATCTAACGGCCACAGTTAGCCATCGTGTCCTGTCGACAGAATCACCTCTAATGTTTTGTTTTGGGAGTTGACAATGTAGCAGTAGTGGTAGCAGTTGGTGACCTTTCTCTCCAGAATCCAACCACGTCCAAATCTGAAATCCCCCCTCACATCTATTCCATCTCCATGTTTCTTTCTTTTTTTTAACTACTATATTCCCTTTTTTTTCCTTTTCCCACTCCCATACTTTATATCTTCCTCTAACCATTTAGATTTAGTTTTACGTTTTTTTCCCCTTTTTGCCTTCCATTTTTAACTTTTAAAAGGATGCTACTTGCTTAATTACCTACACCGCAAGAGAATATATATATATATATATATATATAACAAACAAGACTATCGAAATATTAATTTTATATATAACTGTCAAATGACTGGTTGCAATGTATATATTATATTATTTTGGCCAATCAAGAATGTTGGTGTTTTGATTCCAATCCACGGCGTATGTACTATACATAGTTATAATTTAATAATTACTATGCTTTTCCAGAACTTAAACCCCCAACACACATCACGAATAAATTATAAAAAACGAATCAGACTTTTGATTTTTCAGTAAGGAACCATCAAAGTATAGTTTAACTTCTCCAACACCTACCCACCCTCCCTCAACGCTCCATCGCGAAAGAGAGAAGTGACCCCAAAACGAGAAAAGTTTTTCTTTTAAATTTTAATTTATTTTATTTACAAAAAGGAAGAAAAAACAATGTGAACGTGAACAAATGGAAGAATGTCAATAATGTAAGAGTGATAATACGGACAAGCCGGTGAGCCAGGGGAAGTTGGCGGGGAAGGTGTGGTGGGAGTGGAAGAATTGGAATAGTAGTATACTCAGTAGGCATATTCTAGTCAAACCATGACTGGATCTTGGTCTGTCATGTCTCTTTTTTCTTTCGATCGGGTAGAAATTGGAAGTCAATCAAGACTTTAAAATGCCAAAAAAAAAGTTATGGTTTTAATTTTCTAAAATTTATAGTAATTAAGAATTTTATTTCAATTATTTTTTTAAATATATATATATATATAATCAAGTATTTTCGAATCATGGTTAAATTCCATTGAAACTAATTATTTCGAATTAAGTTTTCTGCATATAACTTTTTCCTTAAAAATCCACCAATGGCCACCTTATTTGAACGCTGACCCACCCTCCCCTACCCTTAATTAAACAACAATAAAATTGCAGTGAGATCCCCACAAGTTTATGTTTGGGGACGGCTTGCTAAGTAAAAAAAAAAAAAACTCGACATAAATAGTTTGGATTCGTTTTACATATTTTCGTACATATAAAAGCATTGTTTATATTGAATTGAACAATAATAATTTTTATAATTTATAAGTATTATATATATGCATGAGAAGAAAAAAAATCCGAAAATAACAAAAAAAAATTCACTTCAGGTAAGTGCGACCACTATTACATTTTTTTTCATCAATTGGACTTATGAAATTGGAATGTTGTATCATATTCTCATGCTAAAAGTTTCTTAAAAGAAAATTGAAAAAAAAAAAATCAGAGGCACCTGTCTTTATTGACCCAAAATAAAGAACCAGTCCTCTCAACCTTATGTGTGTGTGTGTGTGTCAAATTGCTTATGATTTGAGAGAGTTAAAATATAGACATGGTATATTATAGAAGGTCAAAAGATTTAAATATTTTATTGGCCAACAAAAAATTTGAAAATTTCAATTCACGGGCAATACAACACTGTGTGATTTTAGACAAGGCACAGGCGAAAAATTATAAACATGGATATATGCTATACTAATTAGTCTTTATATCCATGTTTGTGCTGGCATGCTCTGAATTTTGAGATAAAGCAGTAAATATTTATTTTAATTCTCGTCAGAGAACTTCGTCCAAGTCTGTTAGCCTGTAATAGGAAACTATGCCGCAGTTTGCATTATATATATATATATACGCACCACACAGAAGATAATTAGCACCAGATGGATAGGGTATCTGGAGTTTAAGAACGAAATTTGAAAGTAGTGAAATCACACAGAGCAGATAAAGGTAATTTGCACACAGTTATCAATAGAAATAGTTGAAATCGAGAAAAAAAAATTGGTGGTCCTAAATATACAAGAAATGTTTTTTTTATAAGTCAGAACAAAAAAAAGCTAATTAACAAAACAAAAGAGAAAAACAGAGACGCGGGTAACGTAATGCTTCCCACTTCCGCAGAGAGAAAATGGAACCCTGGCATCATAGATAAGGCTCTATTCGCTAATAAATCCGCGTCAGTATTTACAGCTCTTTGGATTGAGACGAACTTCACACACCAGTCTCGTCACATCACCGCTTGGGCTTCTTGAATCAACACCCTATCCGCATGAAAACTTGATACCTCCTCCTGCAACAGAGAAAGGGCCTCCGATGAATCACTATGCAGTGCAGGACAACTTTTCTAAAACCTCCCTCCCAAGCTCTATTCAATCCCACAAGGCAAGCCCAAATTTCTACAGATGAGCTGTCCCCCTGCTCCAAACAAATCATGAAGGCCTCCTTCACTGAAACGTCATGGCTTCTCATAATACCACCACACCCCACACGATGATTAACGTTTGAATATTCCCCCATCTACCCATAGTCTAATCCAGTCATCTTCCAAAGAAACAACCCTATAGAGATTACCTGAAGCTCCACCATGCAGATTTTTCTCTTTCAACTTACATGAAGCCTGATTCAAACATCCTACAATGGCTCTTGCTTTAGCAACAATACTTTCCCCATTCACCGGTGTACCCTCGAACACAAACTCATTCCGCTACCTCCAACGAGGCCAATAGATAATTGAGAAAAAATCCTGCCAAAATCCCTCTCCTGTTCCAACATTATCATAGAAATTCAAAACAAACCAACCATGAAGGTCCTTGGAAAAGAACGTACTCACTAACGAGCTTCAAAACAAGACTTCTCCATACCGTCTGCATAGTATCACGGTCCCGAAAAACATGTAAAATATCATCATCTGAACTTTGACGTATATCGCACGTCCCCATTTTTAGCTCATTGGTGAGCAGTCTTCCATGTAAAGAAATCCACATGAAAGCCTTACATCGTTGGGGTACCTTTAACTTCCCAACCCTAGACTAAAGAGGATTCGAGCTATCAATAGTCGCGACAAGTGATTTGTACGCAGATTTAGTTGTAAATAAACCATGCATTCTTCTAATGCTTCCAACGGTAGGCTTCCACACCATCGGACCTCTATATTTTCTCCAAACTTCTCTCTACATCATCCCAAGTAGCCTTAATACCACTCCAAAAACGGGAACCCGCACGTTTCTTATCAGTCTCAGGAAGCAAATCATTACCACAACGATACTGTCCATGTATAACTCGGACCCACAAAGCATCCCAATCGATTATTAACTAAACCCTAGCCCGTTTTCATAAGAAGCGCCTAGTTTTGTGGTTTAGCATTTAGAACACCTAAGCCACCATGCCTCTTATCTTGACACACTCTATCCCATGCAACTAAATGGATCTTCTTTCTTTCAACTGAAGAGCCCCACAGAAAACCCCGGGCTTATTTCTCAATTTCATCACAGCAGCTGGTAGGAAGTAACGCTGTTTGCATGGAATAAATGAGAATATAGAAGAATCCACCGAGGATAATAAAGTATTTCTTCCCACAAAAGACAGAGAATTTGCTTTCCAGGTGCTCAACCTTTCTTTAACTTTATCAACAACATGCTGGTACGTACCTTTGCTAACTCTCTCATGATGTAATGGCACCCCCAAGTATTTGCCAAGATCCCCCGTCCTCGAAAATCCAAAAGCCTCACTGATTTGAGAAGCTTTATTATGATTGACATTCCGCGAAAATAGACTCTTGTCTTGGCTTGGATCACCTTCTGACCTGAAGCTGAACAAAACTCGTTTAAACACTTCAAAATCACATCAACTTGATCTAGTGAAGCTTCAGAAAAGATAATTAAATCGTCAGCAAAGGAAAGATGTGAGATATGTGGCCCATTTTTATTAAGCTGTATGGGCTTCCAATCACCAGTCGACATCACGTGCTAAATAAGATGTGTAAGTTTCTCCATACAAATGACAAACAGATATGGAGATAATAGGTCTTCTTGCCTAATTCCCCTGAATGAAGTAAATTTATCAGCTTTTGCCATTCGACAAGATTTGCATAATAGAAGAAGAAATACAATGTGAAATGTATCAAGCATTGTCTATTAAAGTGTCTTACTATTCATTTAAGAGATCATTTGGTATAAGAAAAGTTGAGCTTGACTTTTGGGAAAATACATCAGTCATTCCTATTTGGTTTTATATATATATATATATATATATACAAGTTTTCAAGAAGTTGGACTTAACTTACAGAGTATTTCATAAATAAAACATAAGAAAATTATAGTTTCAGAGTGTTTTATCATATTTTTTCAAAAAGACTATTAATTCTTTAAAATTTATAAAATAAAAAGGTATTTATATTATTAATATAAAAAATAATATACTTGTCTAAAAAATAAGTTGAACTTTCTTAGAAATAAAAAATTTAACAAGCAAAACATACACAGATATGTTTTATGAAAAGTTAACTTCTCAAAAAAAATCACCACCTGGTAAATATATTAAGTGATCCCTTATATAATTTGCATTTTATTTTTCGCATAAGGTATAAGTCATCACTTCCCGTGGAGAGATCATGGCCAACCAAACAAGCAGGGATTTTGGCGGCAATTCCTTGATATTTCCAAGTAAACCCACCAACCAAAATTTGGTTTTTTCCCACAAAGCATATCATGGGACCACAGAACAAAAAAGAAAGTCTTCATAATTGTGCGTACCAACCCAATCTATTCTCCATCACCACAAATTATAATGGAAATTTTGAATTAATTAAAATCTTAGCTAAATTATACTCCTCCACTTTGTAAAAGCGATAACTTCAGGATTTTTAAGAACTTTTATACTCTATTCATTATAATATATAAGCCACCATTTGAAGAAATTAATATTTCACAAAGTATATTTAATTTCCTTTTATCAAAAATATCCCTAAAAAATTGATTAAATTTAATTAATATTGAAGGGTTTAATTCATGGGTTAACTATAATAAATAAGGGTAATTTAAAAAATGATAAAAAAAATTTTAGTTATTAATTATCACCCTTAATCAGTGTGTAATAATTAAAAGTACTTTATAAATTGGAACAAAGAAAGTATTATATATTATTTTAGAATTTTAATGAAGTATTATTTACTTATTTTATCATTTTATTCTTCATTAATATTGAATATATCATTTAAAAAAATATTTAAATTAAAAATGTTTTAAAAAACATTATTAAAGTTTATAATATTCTAAATTATTTAACAATTTTTTTATTTTATATAAAATATCGTTAAAATAATACTTTTTGTGAACTAGAAAGAGTATATTTCCTCCAATTTTTAGTATAAGTGACTTTCAATTATTTCACAAAGACCAATAAATATTAGTTACATTAATAAAATTATTTTAATATTTATTTTAGTTTTTATCCTTACCCCTAATTAATATTATATATTTAAAATTTTTAAAGTAATTAATATTTCATAAAATAATTTTTAAAAATAATATTTTTAAAATAAAATAATTAATATGAAATAAAATTTTGTAAAATAATTTATATTTGAGGTTAAAAAATCTTTTAGATTGTGATTTATATAAAAGAGCAGTGACGGGAAGTAAAAGAAAAACATGGGAACAGATAATGTGGTACTGAAAATGTTTTGACCGCTTAATAATTGTGACATGATTGAGGTCATGAATAAACTTGCGACGAAGTGGGGCGTGCGACAAGACAATAAATAATGGATCGGGCTTCTGTACTGCTAAAAAATAGCAACAACTACTAGCTGGGTGTTGATGATCAAGGATTAGATTTGAACCGTCCATTTTAAATATGAATGATGTAGATTTTCTTATATTTTTATTATTAAACATTACTTGGTCTATCTATAATATAAGGATGTATGATTCATTTTTTTTATTTATAATATAAGGTGTAGTAACTCAAATGAAAAAAATTTATTGTTGTTATATTTAATTATGTAAGTTAGTTTTTTTTCTCTTTTATATTTGTAAAGCATATAAGAAATTATTTTATTTAATTGTTTTAATATTCCCTCATTAAATATGGGTAAATTTGAAATTTTTGATATGTTAAAAGATATTTTTCAACTTTCTTAATAACCGTGAAAATGAGTCTCATATTCTATATTATAAACCGAAGGAAATATTTTTTTAAAATCTTATAGTTAAGAGATTATTTTTATTTTGTATTTTGCTTATTTTAAAATTAAAAATGTTAAAAATTTTCAAAAAAATTATACAAAAAATCTAGACCATCCAAATTTTTTTGGACAGTCCAGATTCGTTGCTAAAACAATCAACACTCTCTCTCTTTATTTATGAGTAAGAGAGTATAGATTATTTAAATTTGTAGTATTTATTATGAGTAAAAATAAAAACCACATCAATTTTAAAACAATTTTAATATTGTAACAAATTTTTCTTAATTTCAATGAGTTAGTTTAAAATGACTTATGTTAAGGATATGAGAGAGTAAGTTATTCTGTAAAAGTTAGTAATCATTTAATTTTTTTATTTTATTTTCACCCCATTTATGATAAACCTCAATTAAAATAGATACCTGAAGTTTTTTATGGTTAAGACTTAAGAGAAATTAAAATAGATAATAGTAATTAAGATGTGATAATTTAATAAGAGTAATTTTAAAAAATTATGGTAATTTTTAAAAAAATTTCAAATATGTAACTATCTTTAATTACTTTTTTTTTATATGAGTGAGATGGTTAAATTCGTAAAATATTTTAAAATGGAAGAAGTATAATTTAAGAATTATTGCTAGTTTCATTGATCATTTTATTACAGTGGAAATTTTTATTTAACAAGCTCAGTTATCAAAACAAAAGATTTACTCCACAATTCAACTTCAACGGATGTATCATCTATATAATATATAGTAATATACCCATGTCTATGTTGTTTGTCAAACCCCGGAGCCAATTACTACTATGGAAGCTGCCAATGTAGGTTGTCTCTTTGCTGCCCTATCCACTTTCACAGTACGTGTATGGTGGTTAATTAATTTCCTAGAGACCACATCCCCTGCAAACCTGGAGACCTTACTGCTCATTATGATGTGTTTTTTATTTTACTATATTACAGTACTTTTTCTTATCCTTGATATATAATCATTTTAAACGGATCACGACCGGATTAAGAATTATAATTAAAATAAATTAATTGGCTTAATTTTTCTAAAAATTTTAATATTTTTTTAAAATTATTCTTATTTAATATCTTTTTCTTTCTCTTTAGATAGATTAAATATGGATATTTTTCTAAAAATATATAATAAATATTACCCCATATATTATAAAGGTCTTATATTTAGAATTAGAATAAAATATTATATCTATATATATATATATATAGAAGACGGGGGAGGTAGTAACATGAAATATAAAATTAATTACAAGTCGCGCTATTAACTTATTTTTTCAATCTTGTAGGATCGTTTGATTATCACCACGCTCACATCCCATCAGTACATGAAATATAAAGACATCGTTCGACGTCAAAGGTACGAGATAAAAATTTAAGATAATTCGTCGACTTTGATTTGATGTGAATTAATCATCATCGTACGCCCGTTGTAATTTTTTTTTAAATCTAATATTACTACAAAAGCATTATTCCGAATTAAATTGAAAAAAGAAAAATGAGGAAATGAGGGGCGAATGGAGACAACGTAGTTTAAACTTTAAAGTGGGTGGGTGAGCCTTGCAGTAGGAATGTTGATAGGATAGGTATAGTGTTGGGACGTCAAGCTAAGTGATGATATGTTAGCAACAACCACTCTTAATCTGAATGAATTCGTCCATATGCATCAGTCACCTACCCTCCTTTGTTGCTCAACCACTCACTAATTATAATCATAACCATTGTCGCTTATTTGTTTTTAAAATCATTTCTTTAATTTATATTTAGCATTTCAATTGAGATATTAAAATGATTATAAGCTTCAAATATTAAAATTAGATTTAATGGTTCATAAACTGAATACAGGAATTTTAGGGGAAAAAATAAACGTTATTCCATTACAGCGATCGCTTTACTCAAACCCCAGCTCTATTTATATTTATATTTTAACATCTGACATTTTATAAGGCATTAATTAAGATATATATGTTAGGTAAGTTGACGTTTAACAGGGTATCAACGTTTTGAAATTATCTCTTAAATCACTACTGTTTGGTGGTTGGTACAATGGAAGAGGAAAGCCTAAAAGGAAGAATAAGATGAAAGAAATGGAGTGTATTTGGTTGGTTGGATTGGACGAGGAACGTTTCACACATTTTTTATCTCATTCGTGAGGTACTGTTTATTCAGCCTGACTTGGCTAGCACTATACGGTACATGACTGACCCTATGCTTGGATAGAAAAAAAATGAGGCAAAAAAATTTGGAAGAAAACATGAGCAAAAAATAGATTTTTCCCCATTTGAATAGTAAGAGAAAATATGAAAGAAAAAATGGGAGGGAAAAAACATATGAACCCATATTTTTTTCTCCTTAAATGTAAAAGAGATTTTAGAGGGAGAACACTTTTTCCAACCTACAAGAATTGCTTTGTATATATTGATTTTTTTGGTTACCGTTGATCATCACTTTCCACTAGCCACCACTTTCTATCGCAGCCCACTACCAACAGTTAACTACCACCATTAGTAGTCAGCCATCTGCAATCACAGCCTTCCGCAGGTCATCATTCGCTCAATTCTTAGCTATCACCCCTCGCCATTAGTTATCACTCGCAATTAATAATAATTATTACATTAGATTTGATAAATCTATTATTGTCATTGTGAAATAAAATAGTTAGAAATATGAGTATTTGTATCATTGTAAAATAAGTTAATTTTCTTTTGTCTGTATTTTGTTTTGTTGATTTAAACATGATGAGAGAAAATAATTTCTCTCTGCCAACCATTTTCTCTTATAATCTAGACAAAGGGTAAAATTAAAGGAAAAATGTAATTTGTACTAAAGAGTAAAGATCTTATAATTTTAAGATTGTTTGAAAGAATACAATGACAACAAAATATTAAATTAATATCTTAACTTGTAATTCAATCGCCAAATAAAAAATTTTGGTTGTTGGATTTCTTAAAATAATTCCGAATTTTGAGGTCGTTCCTTCCATATAAAATCGTTGACTATATAGGTTTGAAGCGTTGGATGGAGAATAGAGTTGTTTATGTTTATTATCCAGTGGATGTAATATGGGTAGGATTAGAGGCACTGCATTATTGGGCTTGAGTATGGGCTTACAGAGAAGGCCCATGAAAGTAGTACAGATCCTGGGACATAACATAACTGACACAAATCATTATACACCATCCTTTTTTTATTTTGGGCACAACACAAGAAGCAACTTTATTAAACGAAATAACGCCAGGACAAGAAGAGTTCTAAAAACAAGGATCAAAATAACAATTCCATACTAAAAGCCAAGAAAGCAAAAGAATTAACCAATCCCTTTTTTCACCAACACAGTCCCAGAGGCATTTTTTAAAATCACATTCCCTGCACCTGTGAACTAAACTTTGGTCACTTATTAAGCAAAGTGGATGTGGCAGAGAAAAAAGTAAAGAAAAAACATTGGAAAAAAGTGGAAGCAGCATATAGAGGTGAACTGGTAAAATATGATAAATATATTATGAAGCCAGATATTGGTGATTAACTACTATAGCCCGAAAACCCATTGCACCACAGAAGCTTGAAGATATTGAAAAATATACACACATATCAGAGAAAAAGGTACAACACAAAATCATTATAATTTAGAACTAACACAAATCATTATCAGTCATTTTTAAAGTTTCCCAATATGCTAAGCATCACTCTAAAGAAAATGAAATTAAAGGGGATATGTTGCTTTTCCATGTGTAGGTATTTTACCCAATATATATATATATATATATATATTTATAAACATACCATTATAATTTCATATCAAGAGATCCTAATCCCAGCCCATGCCCTATGAACGTCGTCTTCGGCTTTCCTTATCGTCGATCTCCAATAATAATTGGTTTCGCTCTTTCCATTTCCGCTGTTTTAGTTATTTGATTAACCCTCAGTCACCACGCTCCCTAAATTTTATCCTGTGTCTAATTTTGTTTACAAGGCTTTAGGCCTAGCTCCATTCATATCTTCACGGCTCTCTGGAAAACAAATTTAGTTTCTACCATGAAAAATAACCTTCATCGGTACGTACGTGGACGGATCCATTACATTTCATCTAAAATTACCTAGCCATTGGAAGAAAAAAAATTAATAATTTAATTAAATTTATCTAAAACTACCCAGGTCAGACTGTCAGAGTATTTTATTCTTAATTCAGCTAATTGGAACAAGAAGAAGAAAAAACTGACTCCATTTCATTTGTTAATGGATTGAGATAAAGTTTGGTTTGGCTAAGTTATTCCGAATCGCGATATTCTTTTGGGGCCTTCCTTCTTATATACTAGATTAATGACGTAATTTATAGCGGCAATATTATTTAATTATTGTTAGTTCACGATAGTGTTAGGAATTATTTTCATAGCGACAAAAAGAAAAAATGAATTATTTTCATAATTCGAAATCGTTACCAAAAAAATAAGTTCATAGTGTATGGTACATGATAAAAGAAAATGTTTTAATGGTGATTCAATTAAATAAAATGGATTCGATTCCCTTAAACAGAATTTTAAGTTTGAACCTTATAAATAAATAAACGGAGTTATGCTGGGATAATAATTTATTTGGGACCCAATGATGTTCGGAATTTAATATTCGTTTAAAACCAAATCAAGCATCCGAAGTTTTTTTTTTCTGATTAAGATAGATTTTTTTTTGGGATATTATGTTATAGATAGATAGATTTTTTTTCTTTTGGATATTATGTTGTAGATAGAATTCGGAAGGAGCAAGTTATGGCTGAGCCTCAGCACACTTGGAAAGAAAAGATAAGAGGCTTAACACATAGTTACCCGCTTGAATGAATTGGATTGCATCTCTACCCATTGGGCATTGGTCCATTATTAACATTACACGACAAAATATTACCCGGATGCTTGTGGAAACTATCTTATGGCCACCTGCCAAAAAAAATTATCTTAAGGCTAAAATAGTAAATTCATATGCTCATCAAGTTTCACTTGTCACTCCATATTCCTGCCGCAAGGAAGGACCTGTTTGGTTATTTTTTTATTTTTATAAATAGAAAACTTAAAAAACTTGTTTAATAAATTTATTTTTTTTATAAATTATTTTAAAAACAAAAAAATAAAAAACTCAGAACACTTTTAAAATGTTTTATAATTTTTATTTTAAAAAAATAAGAAAATGTGATAAACATCAATCTTATTAATAATAAAATTATAAATTTTGAATAACTCACCTATCACTCGTTAATTATAATTTTAAGAAAAATTATTTAAATAAATTTTTTATTTTTTTATTTTTAAAACTAAATCTTAAAAATAATTTTACACAAATAATAATAATAAAATAGAAAACACATAACTTAAATATCTTTTTTGTTTTCTAAAACGTAAATACCTTCTTGCCCTATATGCCGAATAGGGCGCGTTATAAATATATCACGTAAGGGCCCTTCCTCTTTCGAAGCCTTATCTACTGTTGTGGCGCCGAAACCATGGCTACCTCTGTGGCTTCCTTATCCATTCCTACCTTCACATCCAGATTCCAGTCACTATGCTTTGCGAGACAAGCGTTGTTCTCTCCCAATTCGGTTTCTTTCGCGTCTCTCAGACTTAAATCGAAGTCTATTTCTTTGACCGCCTCCGCCTCTTTTCCTCGATTGGACACACATTGTCCCTCTCGTTTTATCCGGAATGTTGCTCTTTCTTCTGAGTTCGACCAAGAAGACATTGTGACCGATGGAGACGAGCCTAGCTACTCCCCCGACCTCAAACTCTTCGTGGGCAACCTTCCGTTCAGCGTTGACAGTGCCCAACTGGCTGAATTGTTTGAGAGCGCTGGAAGTGTAGAGATGGTTGAGGTGTATTTTCTCTCCGAATTTTAAGTTTTTTTTTTTGTGATCGGGTATGCCCAAATTGAAGAAAAATTGTTTTCTTACCGACATGACTGCGGGCTGAAGATAGGATACCGTTTTCTTTACCCTCTAAACTTCTTTTTGCGGCAGGTAATTTACGATAAAGTGACCGGAAGAAGCAGGGGATTCGGTTTTGTGACCATGTCTACCTCTGAGGAAGTCGAAGCAGCCGCTCAACAATTTAATGGCTATGTAAGTACTGACATTGTATTTCTGTGGTTTGGTGGTCATGCACCTTTTCTTTCTTTTTTTTTCATAATTGCAGTTTTCTGATTTGATAATTGGGTTCTGAGCATTTCTCATTTAGTTAAGCTTGCCACACGCCTGCACCCAATTTTAAAAGTATTGATTGTTTCAAATCGAAATTCGATGGCGAGTATATTTGTGCTGTCTTTGAGCACTTTTGTTTATCATATCTAAATAATATATGGTGGCAATTTTAAGGAACTTGATGGAAGGGCATTGAGAGTAAATTTTGGACCTCCTCCACCGAAGGAGAATGCTTCTTTCAGAGGATCAAGAGGAGGTTCTGCTTCGGACACTGGACACCGTGTTCATGTGGGTAATCTTGCATGGGGCGTTGATAACTTGGCGCTTGAGACTCTGTTTGCTGAGCAAGGACGGGTTTTGGAAGCAAAGGTAATTTATGACAGGGAGAGTGGAAGATCCAGAGGATTTGGATTTGTGACTTACAGCAGTGCCGAAGAGGTCAACAGTGCTATTGAGTCCTTAAATGGTGTGGTAAGAACGCCTAGCCTTTCCCTTCTCTAAGTGCGTTTGTAAAGTTTTACCGGTTTACTTTTTCTGCCATGGTGATGCCCCAGCGGAAATATCTGTAAAGGAGGCTATACTTTCTTGCTCTCTGAATTCATATATAACAGGTTGGCTGATGTGACTGAAATTTTAGATAAGCAGTAGCATTTGCATTGAGCGATGTATGTTTTCTTGTTCTCTAAAATCTTATGTTGATATATGGACAATCATCATTCCCTCTAATTGGAAGTCTATATTCAGCATGAAGATAGTGAAATTATCCTCTATTAGACAAGGGGAGTTATCTGGTGGGATAAATCCATCTTTTTAGAGGTAGAATGTATTTAAGCATCTGAAGTTGGATGTGGGTTTAGTCCCCTGATTCTCACCTCTGGACCGTGTGGTTGCACTTGCACATGCTGACCTACACGCATAATTGTGTGGCGTTTAGATAGACTTTCTGAAGTGTCGTGAAAATAAATTCATGATTGAAACTCATGTAACGTGAATGCACGTTATATATGTCTTATGAATACTGAATGTCCTGAAGCACTATGCTTCCTCTCAGGATGAGGCATCATATATTCATAATCTGCATTCTCAATGGCATTATGTTTTGAACCGCCAGAATCTTATGGTGAGATGTTTGTTGCAGGACTTGAATGGCAGAGCTATTCGAGTATCATTAGCAGATGCGAAGCCAAGGCGTCAATTTTTGAATTTGTAATCCTCTCCTGAAGCAGGTGCGCCATCTGGGCCTATTGAATATGTGGCGTTCATTCAAATGTAGTGATACCTTCGAAGTTCGAACTATGGGGCTTTCTGCCATTTTTTATGTTCAATCTATATTTTGGGCTCTTGGTATCTGCTCAAAACCGCAACTGGTAGTCGGGGAATTTGCGTGGTGGCACATTATGGATGCTTTTTCCACAGTTTGCTAAAAGCACTACACGCATTGCAGCTGGGTAACAATATCCGTCATCTGATATGTTGTTGCCTGAAGAGTTGATTTGTGTGTCTTTTGAAGTTAGGATATGTATGCACCAAATATGAACCCCTTTGCTTGTGTACGTAGTATTGTGATATTCTTAACCAGCCCTTGATACTGTGGAAGGATTTTATTCCTGAAGAGCTGCACGGATAATTATTTACTACTGAAATGGTAAATCTATTTCCCTTGGCTAATTGGTGTGCGGGAGAGCAGGGAGGAATCACGAGCTTGTGATTCTTGTTTTGTGATAACAATTCAATGCATACACCTGTCAAGTTTCAGAGCGAGAATTTAGTTGCGATTGATGACTATATTTATATCGGGCGCTTCCAAAAGGGGGGGAAATGCAATACTGAAATTAAAGCCATTTATTTGGAGGGTAGTAAATGGAAGTTTAATTAGGTTAGGCAGTATGCAATTCCACATTTTTTTTCAGAAGATAACCGTCCGCTCTTTGGTTGTTATTTTGCAGTTCGACTAATCCAATTAAGATATAGTTGGCTTCATTTGAAGGAAGTTTTCTTAAAGATGTTTTCTATATTTATAGAATCTTGAACTTGAGATGTTGTACTTAAATAATTTTTACCCGTTCTATTAAGACTATCACACATTAGTAGTTCCACATTTATACCTTGTCTGTAAAGGCGTTTGGATTCGATGTTGGTGGTGGGGTTGCAATGCAACGCCTTATATCTCCCATGTACTTAGGCTCATCTTTTTCCCCATACTCTCACGATTATTCTGCGAGGCTCAGGCCCTCGTGTCCAGATCACCTTGTCTTTTGTATATCCTTTTCATCCGATAGGGCCAACTTGCTGTCAACAACATCATCAACCCAACCCCACCATACTCATGAAACAAACACCTTCAATTATGAGATGACCGCAAAAAATTTTAAATGCATCAGCATCATTGTATCTAATCATCTAAACTTGATCTGTGCATTTAAAACTTCTCTGGAAACTTTCAATTATGCAAGCATTAATTATTCCTTTATTCACATGTCCTCCCCGCTGATATCGAAAATAAAACTTCACGTACATTCTTTATGCAATCTCCATCACAAACTATGATATAATATAATTATATATAATTGTAAGATTGTATTATATTATAAATATAGTATTATTTGCGGGAGGGAGAAAGGGGGAGGGCGATGGATCAAGCTAAGTTCATAGATTACATTTTTTTTAAACAAAGAAAATTAAAGAAAGTTGGCTTGGCATTACTTTAAAAAGAAACGTAGAAATTGATTTGGAAAGCATAGCTTGTTCACAGGCTCATTTATAGTTTTGAATAAACAATATTCACGTTATACTCCCATAGGGATATAGATTCAAATCCCATTGCAAATGTTAGTATTTATTAGAGAATAATTTATAAATATCTCTATATAAGTGTTCCTAATTTAGTGAGTTCCGAACCTAAGGTACTTAAAGTTTTGCTATTACATGAGTTCTGACTTTTTTTTTTCTCGGGATATTTCAATAACATCCTTCCATGACCAACCCCTACAGTTGGTCTTCTTTCTTCTCATTTCACCACGTAGTCGAATATGCTATTGTTCATACGTTGCTCCTTTCCATACGGTTAGAAGTCTTGCATGGTAAATATAAACGCAACAAGTGGATAATATGCAATTTTGCGGTTCCACTACCCTCGACCCTACTGTTCTGAATGTGAAGTCCAACCAGCGACGACTTTGAATCCTTCCCTTAAGCTTTTAGCAGTATCATACTCACAGGTTTTACCTGCACTTTCATGGAAAACTTGAAAGGGCAAACTGTATACTTCTCAATACATAAAGTCATCTCGTACTTTTCTGGTCACATGATTTCTGCGAAATTTAATGACAAAAAAATTGGTTCATTATTGTGTGGTCCAGTTCTTAGATCACATCTTTTCTTGGTTGTAGATACTAGATACACATGTATATATGAGGTTCCAACACGTCTCCGTCCAGGTAAATAATCACTTGCGGAAGTAGAACCTCCATGGCTTCTGGTGAATCACGAACTGTAAGGTTTGCCTATTCTTCCCTAGCTCATTCTGCTGTAATATATAAATTCGGTTGCTAATTATACGTACCTTGTGATTTAGTCATGATGCTGAAATTCTTAGTTAATGTGTGCATTCAGGTTTCGGGATGATCTTGAAACTGAGATAAGGGCAAGCAAAGAAAGTCCGACGTCAATACCGGCCTATAAGATAAATGACAAACAGATGAAGTTGTGGAAGGAAAAAGAACTTACGAGGGTTTTCTCTGAGGATTATGATGCCACAGAGAAGTTGATATTGGATCCTAGGGGACCCAGAGTGAACATATGGAACAAAATCTTCTTGGTAGCATGTCTGGTTTCTTTATTTGTGGATCCCTTGTTCTTTTACTTGCCAGTGGCTAAGAAAGCGCAGTGCGTTGGTTTATCCACTAGCCTCGGAGTGTCCCTCACCATAGTTCGCTCCATGGCTGATGCGTTCTACATACTTCAGATTTACGTTCGCTTTCAGACTGCTTATGTTGCTCCTTCCTCTCGTGTTTTTGGCAGAGGAGAGCTCATTCTGGATCCTTCCAAGATAGCATCCACGTACCTCCAAAGAGACTTCTTGCTTGATATTGTGGCTGCCCAACCTCTTCCTCAGGTATGTTCCTCGTAAAGAATATGTACGTACGTATGTATGTGTGTAATCTATATTCGTATGAGATGATTCAGTTGTAAACATGCTGTTCTTGCTCGTTCCAACACCTTGATATATACATATACGTCATGTAGGTGTTAATATGGCTTGTAATTCCAAATCTCAAATGTTCACAAATGATTGCTTCGAGGCATATTCTGCGCCTTGTTACCATTTTTCAGTACCTGTTAAGGTTATATCTCATCTTCCCTCTATCATCGGAAATCGTCAAGGCAAATGGAGTAATGATGGAAAAGGCCTGGGCCGGGGCAGCATATAATCTCATGCTCTATATGCTGGCAAGTCACGTAAGTCACAGTTACCGATCCTTTTGTCCATTAGAATATATATACATATATATATATCTGTAACAAAACTAATGTTTTCTTTTAGAATAGGTATTAGGGTCGTGCTGGTACCTCTTATCAATAGAAAGGCAGGAAGAATGTTGGAAAAAAGTTTGTACACTCGAACATCCGCGCTGCCAGTACTATTATATAGAGTGTGGAAGCGTAGGTGACCCACACAGGGCAGCTTGGCTCAGAACAAGCAATGTCTCGAGTCTTTGTGATCAGAGTAGTGGTTTTTTTCAGTTTGGCATTTTTGCTGATGCTCTCACTTTGGAAATCACGGGCTCACAGTTCTTCATCAAATACTATTACTGTCTTTGGTGGGGACTAAGGAATCTCAGGTAATTCATTGGGATTGGAGATGGTAGTATTATTAGATTGCAATCCGAGTGACCTTTATTTTTTTTTTTTACGACCCGCAAATTTGCTATATTCGAAGTTTCTTCTTACCATTTCACGTTAAATTTTGCAGCTCTCTGGGACAGAATCTCTTAACAAGCACTCATGTTGGGGAGATAAATTTTGCTGTGATCATAGCAATTCTTGGCCTGGTGCTTTTCGCCCAGCTTATAGGCAACATGCAAGTAAGTAGAGCAGCTGAACTTTACGACCCAAATTTCGTCTTCGTCAAGTAGGGATCATGATCCTAACAAGCAAATATATACATAAATATATATATATATTATCATTTAACCAACAGATGTACCTGCAATCCACAACTCTGAGGCTGGAAGAATGGAGAATAAGAAGGACAGATACAGAGAGATGGATGCACCACAGGCAGCTACCTCGTGAGCTGAAGCAAAACGTTCGACGATACGAGCAATTCAGATGGGTTGCTACACGTGGAGTTGACGAGGAAACCATTCTCAGAGACCTTCCCGCGGATCTCCGACGCGACATTAAACGCCACCTCTGCCTCAATCTTGTCCGACAAGTAGGTCGTAGTCTCAGATTTTCCAACACATATCCTTTTAATTGGTTGGAACAAGTTTATGGAACTAAATAGACACGATGATTCAGGTACCACTATTTGATCAGATGGACGAGAGGATGCTCGATGCGATCTGCGAAAGACTGAAGCCATCTCTGTGCACCCCCGGGACAAGGTTAGTTCGTGAAGGTGACCCTGTGAATGAGATGCTCTTCATAGTTCGAGGTCGCTTAGATTCTTGCACAACCAACGGTGGCAGAACTGGGTTCTTCAATTCCTGCAGAATAGGGCCGGGTGATTTCTGTGGCGAAGAGCTATTGCCTTGGGTTCTGGACCCTCGTCTAAGCGTGGTGCTTCCTTCCTCAACTCGCACAGTAAAAGCCATAACTCACGCGGAAGCTTTTGCACTCATAGCAGACGACTTACAATTCGTGGCAGACCAATTCCGGAGGTTACACAGTAAGCAACTGAGGCACACGTTCAGATTTTACTCTCAGCAATGGAGGACATGGGCTGCTTGCTTCATACAAGCAGCTTGGTTTAACTATAAGAGAAGGAGAGAGGCCAAAGAGCTCAAGAAGAAGCAGAATCTCATGGTGCCCTCTGTGCCTTCAAGTTATACTGCCTTGGAGTATTTCTCTGCACCTCTGCAACCCCACATAGGGTCCCCTCTTATTAGGTATCCCACCAGAGGTGGGAGCTTGCGATATGGTTCTGAACTTGACATTCTTGGTTCGTTGAGGAAGCCTCTTGAACCTGACTTCACCATGGAAGATACATGAAGCATTATAACTGATATGCGTAAATAGCTTGCAATAATCTAAGATCCAGGCCAAGGGTCGTTGAGGGAGTAGAGTTTGTAATGTCTTAGAATAGGGTCAAGGATGTACTAAGAAAAAAAGGGGTCAGGGACTGAAATAAATTAAAGCTGAGGCAAAATTAATCAACTCTTGAAAGCGAGATACTGATGTGGATTTTAATTAGTTGACCATTTTTAAAATTAAGAATATAAAAATTATATTTTTAGGGAAAGTTTAGTTTTTATCGAATAATTTATATTTCTTGCGAATTACAACTACATTTTTTTTTTTAGTAAACTGGTGGCAGGAATGGCTCCCACCATTCCGGAGAGTGGAGCAGTTTGTGGTTACCTCAACCTTTGGCATTGCACGAATAAGTGGGGTTCAACCTGCTTACTGCTGGACCTACCCAACCGGGCTTACAACTACACTGATCAAACAAAATCAAGTAAATTATTAAAGGCATGTATATAACGGTTTTGCTTTTTTGTTTTTGGTGAACGAGTGGGGCTACGAGCCCAAAAGAAAGCATAGTAGTCTTTTTATTTTTTTGCTCAAAGAGAAAGCATGATAGTTATTCCGGATGATATATATATATATATATGCTGTTAGCGACTCATTATTTGGGTAAAGTAAGGACCTCAGCCCAACTGAGAAAGGCTCTCATCTGTTGTTAGAGTATTTTATTTTGGGGTGGGAAGAAAAGGCATATCACCAACTAAGGTTATTCAGTTGGTAAAAATACAACCCATATTCTATGAGAATATGAATTTAAATTCTATTATCGATGTAAGAATTTCGTGAATAAATAATCTATAAATATTTTTTAAGCACTCTCTAAGTCATGAGGGCATATGCTGACTTGACCCTGGTGGATCCCTAAATCCAACTCTCCTAAACATTTGTTGATTAAAAAAGAAAAGAAAAGAAAAGAAAAGAGAACATTTGCTTATTCATATTCCAGTCATATATTGGGGAGAATATTCCAGAGTACTTTGAGTCAAAAGAGAGTAATGGGATGGTAAGTGTAAATAGCTGGTGTGGGTCCAAAAAGTACTTTAGAGTCTAGACAACAAGTTTGAGAAGCAGCAAATGATGAAATCACCATGAAAATTTGCAAGCTCTTTTGACCAACCTTGTCAAAAGTTTAAGGTGGGATTCCTCAATCCCAGTTAATTTAACAAAGAATATTCCAAATCCATTTCCGAAGCCAAAACACCAAATTCAGATATATGTTTTACAAAAAGATCCTTTCTTTCCTTAGGGAATTTATATGGAAGGGTAAAAAATTTCATCTCGCTTCTTGTTTCCTCACTATCCCATATGTGTATATATATATATATATATAGTCTTTAATTTCAAACCCCTCTGTTTGTTCCACTTATCCATGAGTAATTAGATAATAAGGGCAATGATTAGAGACAGGTACATGATTTGATGGAGGGAAATATGTCTTGCAAGCCAAGCCAAACACAGTTACAGAAATGTTCAGGCTTTCCATATATACTTCGCTAATATCGATGCAACAAGTTCATTAATTCAATATCATGTCAAGCATGATAAGCTATTATCCATGCTCTGATATATATATATCATAGTGCTTGCATGCCTGCCTTCATAACCCTACACGCGCACACAAAATATTACTAATTAAGTTGCGTTGCCAATTGACATAATCGGGCGAAGCTATTAGTTAGTTACCTTAAGGTGAAATAAAACAAATTAATTACTGATCAGCGATAAATATTTATTTGGCACAATGCAAGTACAATATAATGCATACATGTCATCTTGGAAAACTTAGCAATTGTGAATACATATACAGAGGGGAAGCTAGCTTTGAAAGTTAATGAGGGAGGATCAGTCTTTGAATTTAACTTGAGGGTGAGTATATATTATGTGGGTGTATGTATATATAGCATTGCAAATATACAAACTTGGCATGGCTTCCATCTCCCTCCGTCCCTGTGTGTGTATATATATATATATAATTGTTTAGTATAAATGAAATTTCCGAGAAACACCTTGGGCAGTACGTACTCATGAGTTCAAACATGACTGCCTCAGAAATGGGTGACACACAGGTTTTTTTGGGGGGTTTATGTAGGTGACACACAGTCCTTAAGGAAATCATGGCCACACATCAACAGCATATATTTCATGTTCATAATGCCACCTTTAATTTTGCTTTTGTCTATATATTGCTCTCCAGTACGTACACATACACACATCTCTTGCCGTTGCGTTATCAGTCTGTGTTTGGTTCGATGCAGCTTATGAGCTTATAGATTTATGTGTATGGATTTGAATTTTTTATCACTTGATACAGCGTTTACAAGTATCAGCAGCTTCTATGTTCTCTCTCAATCTGTATTCTGATATATATATATATATATAGAGAGAGAGAGAGAGGACTATATACAATTAATGTGATGTGGGGTCTTCCGTTCCCCCTTTCAAATTAAAACAGTTAAAGCCAGCATCTTCTAACCTGCTAAAACCATCAGATTGACGGATCCATGAGAAGAAACTAATTAATACTGATTGGTTCTAACTTGGAATGTGCCATAAAAGTCTTTACGGGTTAATTACAATGTTCGCTTTTTGTTATGATTCGAAAGTCAATTGAACCGTTTTAATTGACCGGGAAGCCAGTCTTGAAATTGAGTTCGAATATTTTACATTATTAATTTTGAAATTTTGTGTTTCGAACGCAATCAAAAAGCACAAGCTAATTGATTGCTTATCATTGTTTTTTTTTTTAAAAAAAAAAGATTGGCTCAGGAGTACTTTAATTTGTTTGACCAGTGCCAGTTTAAAAGATAGTTACTAGACATATCAGAGAATTATGTTGAACAGACAGAGCGACAAAGATCGAAAAACAAATTGAGGTTTGAATAAGGTGGGTCTTCAATTTAGAATAATGGAGCTTCCCTTTCATTCAGAAAGTTGCTGAGTCGTTGAACACTGAACAGCTAGCTAGCAAGACACAAAAGATCGATGTCCCCTCCAATATGATTTCCACGTCCGTATAAAGATCGAAAACCTTTAACTGGCTTTTGTTGGTGTGTGAACAAGAGAACATTTGTTAAAACAAAAACTAAGCGTAAATATGAAGCTATTGATTAATTTCTTTCAATTATCAAATTTCTAAGAAGAACGACCCAATACCAACCCCACCTAGCTACTCATGCATGCATGAATGATAATATATTTTGTTGTGGGCAAATCAAATTAACTTATAGGCTGATATATATATATATATATATAGTGTATATATATGTTGTCAATATATAGATCCATATATGTATTTGGCCAAAATATAATAGCTCCACATATATTTATTTATATAGAGAAACCCCGCTGAACTGAATTAAATTAAGGTTGGGTTCAAAACATGCATTTGGGGTTTGTCATATTTCCATTCCACATTACCATATACTCTCTCAATTTCTTAATATAAGGAATAAAAAATAAAATTACATAAATTAAAAAAAAAATAAATTTATTTAGAATATAAAATTATTTCTAAAAATATCCTAATTTAATATTAGTGGTTTTTATATCATATAATTAATATAAATACATTGTATTACTCATTTTTTTAAAAATTATCTTAATTAGAAATATTTAAAAAAATTATTACATCCACGAGATAAATACCTTATGTCTTTTATATTTCAAAACATAAAAACTCTTCAAATAGTCTTATATATATTAAAAATAGGAAAATAGGAGGGTGTTTGAAATATTGTACATGGAACCACGCCATATATACAAACTCCACATTTTCATGCAGGTAATGATGGAAATGATGAATAGAAATATTAATGGTGAGAATATCGTAATCGTAGTAGTAGGAAATAGGAATCCCACCGATGCGGATGGATGATGATGATGAAGGGACTGACAGAGAGGGGATTAAGGTTGAAGGGGGAAAAAAGGTCAGGTTGGATGCCACGTGTCGCAACTCAATTGAATGGAAAATAATTAATGGCCATAAGAAGTAGGTGGGCCGGGAAGGTATGGGAAGCTGGAAGTCAAAGCACTATAATGCAGAAATGGCAGGCCTTCTGTCTTCTTCACCCCCAGCCGTAATACTTTATAGTAGTATAAGTATGTATGATTCCTTCCCCTTTTGCTTTTCCTGATACAAATATTCCAACCCTACTTTCTTTTCTAAATTCCATCGAATATTTCCTCTGTAACTCATCACCACCCCGTCTTTTACATGTGTGTGTGTGATCCCCAAAACAAAATATTCAATATATGTATATATATGAGGGAGTAAATAAGCCGAACCCACAGCGAGTCAGAGTCAATATTCGTGCAAATTAAAACGCAAGGAGACCGGCTTGTTCAAACAAAGTACTCTAAGGGCTAGTTTTCAGCTAATTAAATATAAATTTTAATAGAATTGGTTCTCCAAATATAGTTAAGATAAAAATAAATTTTAAATTAATATATTTATATTTAGATAATTTACTTGTAAATTAGTTTTGATAAAAATGATTACGTTTGAATAATTTTAATCAAAAGTAGTTAAATATAGTTGTATATTTTTTTCCACCTTTTAATAGATAAATTTTCTTTGTCTAATACCTATTTAATAAATATATATGTGTATGTGTTTGTCTAAAAAAATAGAAGTGCCAAAATTAAAATATTAAAAGTAAGATTGATAATATTGCATTATTAATTATACTGTATAGATTATATAATATGATCTTATTTAATAATTCTTCCATTTTATTTTATTTAATAATTTTCAATGTTATTATGAGTTATTTGTGATTTAGTTATAATTAAATAAATAATTAAGAATTGGTCTATATAGAAGTAAAATTGTCAAAAAGCTTTGAAAAAGTTTTTCCTAGTATTTTATTTCCCTTTTTTTTATCATTTTATCTTATAATTTTCCTTAAAATTGAGTTTAAATTTTATCCCTCAATCAATTTAATGTCTTTATATCAAAATTTAATATAATTTATGTTGCATTTTGTTTGATTGGAAACATAATCTATTTGATTAATATTTTCTTTTAGGTTATTATCCATGGAAATTGAAATTTTGAATGGGTATTTTATTTATTAGGTTGGAGGAATTTTATGAAAAAAATTTTCTCAACTTTCTAATTTTTCCTCATTTTTATTTACACATTTATATCTGTCTTTATTTTTATTATTTCATCTCTTACCTACTTGTACTATTTCCTAACAACCAAACATGACCTTACATTTTTTCTCTTCTTCCATTTTCTTTCTCACTCTCTCCTCATCGGCCACCTCATTAGCCACCATTAATCTCAAGTAGAGCTTTTTTCTCTCCTCTTTCTATTTTATTTCTCTCTCTCACTTTCGTTGGCCACCATTAATTTCAAGTACAGAACTCTTGTGACGATATACCAACAATGACAACTAGGTTTCCGCCAACGAAGAAGCATCCATGGAGCTGCTTTATCGCCTGTTTGGATTGCCAAAAATAAGCACTTATGAGCTCCATAAGTGTTTATGTGGTGGAATTGCCAAACAGAAACAGTTTTTCAATAAGCACTTATACCTCAAATAAGTGCTTATGGAAGAAGCTGATTTTTTTCAGCTTATGATAATCACTTATCCTCCCATAATCACTTATTTCATTTTTCCTTCTCACTATCCATCCAATAATCACTTAAATCTTAATATCCAAATACATTTTTTTTCTCAAAATCACTTATGAGGTAAAAATATCCAAACACAAATCACTTTTGACATAATCACTTATTCTCATAATCACTTATGAATAATCACTTATCCTCATAATCACTTATACATAATCTAATCCAAACACACCCTTAGACTCAACGGGATTTATGGGCAAAATCACGACTCCAACATGATGACGATTGGAAATTCAAACACGCGAAGAAAGGTGGAAAACTTGGTTTTGAGTTATAAGTAGTTTTAAAATGAAAAACCAAACATGCACCAACAATTTGATAATTCTAATATTATGAGGAAGAATAATGATCAACTGGAATTATATATTAGCCTCGTTTCTATTTAACTATTGTTTAAGATTTCATCAACTAGATTAAGAAACATAATTACTCCGTCCAATCCTATTTATGAGGGAATTTTTTTTCCTTTTGGTGCTCTTATTTATAGGAAAAAAATAGAATTAATGTTGTATTAATTTATTTTTATCAAAATTACTCTCTTTCATTAATACCATTAAGAGTCACAAGGTGTATCTTTGGAAGGAATTGAGAGAGAAAGATTAATTAAGTAGGCATAATTTTGAAAGAAATTGAAAATGGGAGACAAATTAATTATTTTTAACCAACTTCAACTTCCTTCTTTAATACTCATGAAATAGTTTTTTCCCCCTTATAAATATGACCGAATAGAGTAATATTTTAGATTTCCTTTCAAATTTACTAAGACACCCTTACAAAAATAAATAGATAAAAAAATAATTAATGTTATCTTTGACTTTTAATATGACAGATGAGGGTATAAGTAAAAAAGTAGTAATTAAAACTCCTTCTAATCCGTATTATAGAGTGTTTTATATGACAAGTTTTTTATCCAAAATATAGGGTGTTGGGTATTTTTCTTTCCATTTTACCCCTATATTTAATTATTCCTTACTCCTCACTTATAACCTTACAATAATAATAGAATGAAATATCTAATAAGGGTAAAATGAAAAATATTGATATTTTTTACATTGATTTCAGGCCAAAAAAATGATTATCTCAATATGTATGTAATTGATACAAAATATCTTATAATATAAACAAGAAAAAATAATGTCTTAGAATTTTAAAATAACAGATAAAAAAAACAATTTTTTTAAATGTGACAAATAAAAAAAATCGAGAGAGAGCATATATATATATATATATATATAAGATATAACCCATTTGGTATCACTCATGATAAATAAATATGACTATATAAGCCTCATAATCAATTATTTTTAAGTAAAAGCAATAAATTGTTGCTTTTAGATACTAGTAATTGATTTTAGACACAATTGATTACAAGTGAAAACCAAACATGCACCTAATCCTATGGACTTTTGTGCTAGTGGACATAAAACAAGATATGTTGCATTTTGTTTTCCTTGATATTATACTCCCTTTATTTTTTATTATAAGACATTTTATAAATTTTTTTATCTTATAATATAAGATTTTTTATATGATTTAGTGGAGTATTTATGAGTTTTTTTCAATAATAATATTCATAAATTTACTTTACAACTAACTCAATTCTCTTTATAAAAAAAATCAATGAAATTAATAGAGGGTTTTTTTAAAAAAAATAATTTTTTTGATAAATTTGAGACTTTCAACTAACTTTAACTACTTTATTTAATCTATGTAATTTTTTAAAAATTCTTTTAATATAGTAGGGAAAAAAATATGATTTTTGTATGGATATGAATGCATGCATATGTACGGAGGATTGATTTTTTTTTTTGGGAAAAGGAGGATGGAATTTTATTGTGATTAGTGCCGACCTAATCATAACAATAAACCTAGTGAAGTATAGAGAGGAACCAAAGGTCTAACGGTGTTACTGTGACTGATTATGACGGATGCAAGTTTTTAGTTCAAAGTCATTAATCAGAATCAGACCATGCAGTTACCAAAAGTTGAAAAGCTATAGAGGCTGAGAGAGAGATGAAAGCAGAAATTAAAAGGGATAAAAAAAATGATCAAATTAAACATTTTGAATAATTAACCCATCCACAACTAATTAAAGCAAGTAATTAGTATAGTAATACTTTCGATTCTAAATATAATATGCAAATAAACAATTCACACTAAATAAGGAATACAATTAAAAAAAGTTAGAATTATTCAATATAAAAAATATAAAATAATTTTTAAAAATGTCCTCATTTAATATTTGATTTTTTTATTCTGTAATTAATAAAAATTAATTATATTAATTTATTTAATGAATGGTATAATTGAAAAAAAAAAGCATCAAACAATTGGCATTTGTATTTTATAATTTGGATTAAAGAACATCTCAAATATATCTTATATTTAGAATAGGCATTGCATGACTAAATGAAGAAGCAAAACAAACTTATGGAAAATTAGCATGCATGGCCCTTATCCAACATAACTTTTTTTTTTTGGTAAACTATCCAACATAACTTTGCTACCTAATTAATTTGCTTCTTCACTTTAACTTAATCATGAGTCAAAAAAGCCTGCTACTTTGTGGTCAGAATTTAGGATATCAGGAATATTAATAAAAGTCCAAAAGGGCACCATAAATAACCAAATTACTACTAAACAAGTGTCATATTTTTTTATTGCAAGCTTAATTAAGACCATTTGGTCGCTATTATATACATATAAGGGATAAAGAAAAAAAAGTACAGATTAAGAAAAGCGATTACAATTATTAAATTTGTCATAAATGTAAAAAAATCTCTTGAATGAGGCTTATATTATAATACGGAGGAAATAAATGTTGGTTTCATTTCCGGCAAGACATGATAGGGCCATCACTTGGCTCCATCCACGCAGAGATCAATGAAAAACATGATCCTAAAGGCTCCACCCATGGAAAACATGATCCTAACGGTTTCACTAATTTGTTCTAGTGTAGAGAAATAAAATTAGGGCTAAGATGGCTATTTGGTGAAGTCAAGAAACAACATTGTTTATATGGGTTATGCCATATTATTTTTTCCATTTCAAGATAATTACTATATCTGATCTCAAATATAAGTCACTTTTAACTACTTTACGGATATTAAGTAAAATTATTAATCAAATTTAATTTAGTTATCAAAATTTTTCCTAATTAAATGTTATACCTTTTTAATTACTTTCTTTAGTCCTTAATATAAGACTTTTTTAACAAAATCACACGGATTAATATGAGAGTTAAAGTTAATTAACTACTTTAATTTCTCTGAAAATTATAATATTTTTTAAATTTATCCTTATTGAATCTCTCTCTCTTTGAGATACATTAAATAGAGGCATTTTATATAAATATTTAATAAATACTACCTCATATACTGTGAATGCTAAATGCCTAAATGGTCATATGTTTAGGATCAGGAAAAAAGATCCAATATTTATGACAGAAGGGAATATTAAATTAAGTCTTTTATATAATCTCTCTCTCATTGTCTAATTAATAAAGGATGTTTATAAAAAAAAAATTTAATAAGCGACATATGACTTATATTTTGGATCATGAAAATTCTTCTTTAAGCAAGTTATATTTGACATAGAAGGAGTAATTTTTTTATATTTTCAATGACATAATACTTTCTACAGTCCTAAATATATGACCATTTTACTTTGTTCTAACACTACTGAAAAAATTAAAATTAGTAATGGACATTTAGTGACAGTCCAAAATCCGTCACTAAAAGTATAAGTTAGTGATGGATTTCAAAAAGTGTCACTATTTTACCGAAAATCATATATTTAGTGACGGATTAGTAACGGATCTACGTCCGTCACTAATTTTTGTCATTAAATAATATATATTAAACTTTATATAATAAAATTGCAGATACATTTTAGCTTAACTCTAAAAAATGAGAACACAAAAGAGGAGCTATAGGTTGCGGGTTCAAATTGAGTGAAGACATTTCTTAAATGAAAATAAACAGGGGTGATGTGGCGTAGGTAACACGTGTGGTGATGATATGGCACCCATGTGGCAATGATGTAGCATTGATGGCACGCACGACATAGACCTAGATGTGACACATAACAAGTGATGTGGTGAGATACACGTGGCAGTTATGATATGACAGATGACCTAGATGAGACACGTGGCAAATGATGTGGCACTAGAGGTATATGTGGCAGATGACATGGAGGAAAGATAATAGGACTCACAAAATAAATAATTTTTATATATAATAAATTAGTGACGGAAGGTTAATAAATTAGTAATGAAATTTACCATCACAAAATTAGTGACACATATATATATCTGTCACTAAATTAGTGACGCTAAATTTTTTACGGAAAATTTTGTCACTAAATCCAAAATTAGTGATGTATTTTGTCAGACGGATTTATCAGTCACTAATTTCAAATTTTCTAGTTGTAAGCAAATTAAATATCTTTATATGGTCAATTGCATAAATTATATTATTTATGTTTAGGTATTAATTGGCTGGGTAAATAGTTTCAACTTTCAAGTAAAGATTACGTTGTTGTTGTTGTTGTTGTTGTTGTTGTAACGATATATGAACATAGAGTCATAGACAAAATATAAATGAGACTCCCATCCCACCAACCCCTTTCCCCGCTATATGGCCCCTAAATTCAACCAACCTTAGCATCTACTAAAATGGATTCACCAAAGTATTGGGAAAATGACGTAAGAGGGGTTGCAAAGAAAGTTAAATAAAAGCAAGGACAGTCCAAAAGACTTTTCAAAATAAATATGTAGAAGGATCGATGTAACAAAAATTAAAAGAAATTATAATATTTTCAAAATATTACTTTCCTTCCTTGCTTCCATCCTTCTTTCCTTTGCCGCTAGTAAACAACAGTTGGTCACTAGCGGCTAGATACCAATGACTTTTCAATGAGGGAACCTTTCTATTTTTTATGACAAATCATTGAGTAATTGTAAATTTATGTAGGGTTGGTCAATGGGTCATATATAAATAATTGTAAATTTAGTGACGGATTTACCTATCACTAATTTCTTTTTTTTAGTAGTGTAAATATGAAATTCTTTTTAAAATATAATATAATATTTATTATGCATTACTAAAAAGTTGTTATTTCCCATTTGTCAAAAAAATGTTTTTATTTAATTCATCCCAAAGTACTTTGGAAAATAAAGTCCACTCAGTCTTTTTATACTCTGAGCATTAAATGAAATGGTATAATTCACTTTCTCCTATAAAATTCAATAATGGTAATTTTGGAAATATATTTAAATTTTTTTAAATTAATGTTGTTAAATACCCCTGCGTCCCATGTTATAAAGCAACAAATAAGGTTCATAATATAAGGCAATATGGCCTTATTTGTCACCTTTACCATTTATTATTGTAATGTATAATATTTTAAATTATGTTGGAATTATAAAAAAAGAATATTTACTAGAAGCATGATAGGAATGTTTGGTTTTTTTTAAAAAAAAAATTCAGAATATTATTTTCATTTATTGATATGCTTGAAACTCAAATGTTGCTTTATAATATGAGATGGATGAAGTAATTTTAACTACTCACTTTAATCACGTGATTTGGTTAGAATGATCTTATATTTATATTAAAATCTTTGTTCGTCACTAATAAAAATAATGGTAGGTAAAACTCTAAATGTTACTCCTTTTTATCCAAATTATAAGACTCATTTGATCAGTTTTCCATTATCACTAATATAAGACTTTTCACAAAATGTGTAAAGTATTTATTACTTTTTTTTTTCGAATATGTCTTTCATAATTATTGTAGTGCAAGTAGGATATTTTTCTTTCTCATTCAAAAGAAGATAGCCACATTGAATTATTTTAGTTAAGAATAATTTTGAAATGTTGTGTTAATTTTTTAAAAAATAAAGGTTTTAAATATGTGTTTCAATTGTAAAGATTTTACATGTAGGGCTGGTGGGAGTATAATATTTAAATACTTTAATTTAATATAAGAGTATTTGAGTTGAATATGATTAGATTTTGCTACAGTTTAGGTGTTTTTTTTTTGTTTTTCAGTATGTGTTATAACAATAAAATGATAAATTTTTTCCACAAAGTTTTGGGGTTGAGGGGCTACGAGATCTTCTATTGTTAAAGAGCAGAGTTTTTTAAGACGGCTTGAAATCAGTCCTAACTGATGGCAAAATTGTTTGGGTGCTTTAACGGCAGCACGTGACCTTAATTCTCAGTTCAAGGCATTGGCCAATAAACACCATCTGACCCAAATAAAAATAAAAGAAACATGTAACTTGAATTGAGCATTAACATTAGACTTTTTTAGCGAGGGGTCAAACTCAAAAGCACCAGTTATGACTGTGAGGGTGGATCGTATTTATATTTAAATAAAGGAGTACAAAAGGGGAAGGTGTTCGCGTTTAGACTTTAGAGAGAGAGGGTAGGGATGCTCCGCCATGACCATATATATATAGGATAAGATAGGAGGCCCCACATGGCGCCACGTTTCAAAACTTTAAGGCTGTTATGTGTACACCACGTCTCACCTTACAATATGGACTATGCCTCTATTCCCTCAGTATTTTGTCTGTCAAACAAAAATATTATGGGTCACACACACACACACACACACACACGTACGTTAACAATCTTAATTTGTTTTAAAAAAATTACAATGTTTATTCAATGTTACATATATCTATACATATATATATATATATATGCCCTTATTAAAAGTTAATTATTATAATGATGATTGGTAAAAAATTATGTGGACTTTATTTATTTTCTAAAACACTTTAGGATGTATTAAATAAAATTATTTTTTGTAATTTATAATATATATTATATTACATTTTAAATAGAACGGGAGAAAGTAATAAAATTATGAATTAATAATAGCTTTTATAAAATTATAATAAAATAAATATTTTTAAGTTTTCTATTTTTTTTTATTTGCGTCTCAATAAATCTTATCCAATAATGTATAATACCCGGTTTAATTTTTTTTTTAATATAAACTAGTTGAGCTTGCTACCTATTTCATGAAAAATTGAGGAGTGAATTATATTATTTATAATTTGTGAATAACGCAACATAAATGAATAAATTGTGCAAATACACATTAGATGTTAAATGATTATAATTTTTATCTTTAGACTCTAAGTTATTATCTCCTGAAAAAAATATCTAGTTTAAAATATACATTTTACACAAGAGTTTTTGAAAAAGAAATACAAATGCCTTTCTTAAACTTTATTTCACTTATAAATATTTATTTCATCTTTTGAAACCCAAAAAAAAAAAATTCACAATCTCTTATGAAGATTTAATCTCTTGTTCATGATTTTTTTTAACAACTGTAGAGAAAAGAAAACTAAAGATTACACATTACACGTCTCATTCTAACGAAGAAAACATTAGGTGGAGAAGGCAGAACAATCAACAATAGTATCTATTATCTAGACATGATCCGTGCTTAAAAGAAACAAGCTTATCGGCTACTCTATTACCGTCTCTACACATGTGAAATCTTTGTTTTGTGTGATTATTACACATTTTTAAATTTCAAAATTCGAAATCTTAAAAGGCCAATTACGAACATTCTTTTCCAAAAGCATAAAAAGAAAAAAGGGTTACCAACAGATGAAAGACACCTTGCCGGAACAAATATATGTGGCCTGCTTAAAAGGTGAAATAATAAAGTAACCGAAAGAGAAATTTGTGTCGAAGAGGAGAAAAAGAACCCAAGTCTAGAGGGGTAGTATTGGAGTGGGTGTAATGGAAAAGCTTGAGCAAATAAGAACACGGCCAAGTCGAAATATGAAAAATCTCTAGTATATTCAAAGAAGAGCATGCTTTCCTTTTTCTGTGTGTGACTCAGTGCGGTTGTGCAGCTCGTGATGTTCGGGTAGGGCTAAGTGTTTTCTTTTCTTTCACATCAACTCAGGCCCTTCCGGAAATTTTCTTTCACATACCCAGTGAATAAGTAATGTGCATCATCATTATATATATCAAACAGTTTTAATTTCTTAACGAACAACACACACATATTCTTTAATATTATGGTAATGTGCAGAAGAGATCAACGAAGAAGCGTCTGCATTTGGCTCATCAAATAAGTGCAGGTTGGCAGTGGAAGTATTTGTCTTGTTTTTCTTGTCATAAGTATAATCACTAACACACAAAAACATGCTTTTAAACGCGCATGCAAGCATGGGAAGAGGTTCAAATGAATTTTTATACAGAAGCTCAATCCCCCATTCAGAAGGAGTGATAATGAGTTTATAATCTCTAAACATGGGAATGGGCAGGAAGTAGACAAACAGAGCTGGTTATAAAGCTAAGCAAGAACAGCCAGAAAGGCCATATTGGGATTGAAGCCTCAAAACCAATATAAGAACCCATTAGCTTAAAGGCTGGAACTGTTTGTGTGCGCAATAGATCAATCCATATAATAAACTCAAAAACCCATCAAAGTATAAAGAAATTGGGAAATAAAAAATCATGGGTTTTTGGAGAAGGAGATTTGATAGGTGGAGAAGAGGGCATATGCAATGAGTGAGGATGGAGAGGACATGGGAAATGGAAAGAGGGCGTGTAAAATGAATACCAGATGTTTCCTATGCCTACAACAAGTGTGTCGAATAATGGAGAGTGGATGTAATAAGGGCACTACCAAACCCACTTATGTTTTCTTATTCAATCATCAATGCACAATGCTCAATGGCGTTACAGCTCCACCTCCATCCGAACTCAACTTCTGCTTACACCCATAACTTGCTCAGTATAAGGAGTTTTCTTTTTGGAACACAAAATTGAAATAAGAAAATCTCTGTCAGAGTAGCCCATATACAGCAATTATTTAATTGTGCCACCCTCACATTTTTTTGTTTATATCTAAAAATCTAGGCTAATCATAGGTAAAAGTAACGAGGGTGAAATTTAAAAAGCATTCTTTATTGTAGGCGTAAAGCAGAGACACTCAAGTTCTCCACTTTTCTTGTCTCACTATACATTTCTTTCATGGTGGGGGTCTTTGTAGTTAAGAATCCATTGATTTTGATTAGTTAAAAAGTTATTGATGAACCACTTTCTCAGTGAAGCAGCACTGTTTCTAGATAGAGGCCAGGGTATGATTTTTTCAACACTTTAAAACTAAGTGGCAATACAGAAAACAGAACAAGTGGAAGGCCAAAGAGGGCAAAGTGGCAGTGTTGCCCATACATAATTGGCGCCACGTTGAATTGTGACTTGTCATGACAACTTTGGTTTTGGATAGGACCTTCTTCTATCTCCTCCTTGACATTAATAATTCAAATTTTAGATGGTGGAATTCTGCATGAATGTATGTCTGGCTCAGGTTAAAAAAATGAAAGAAAGAGTTACACATATATACTTGACTTGATCGGTTTATCTGGCACTTGACTTTTTGATTTCTGGTAGCTTATAGGTTCCCTGTTTCACGAACAAGTACTTTAATAGACAGCATTCTCCTCCCTGGCAAAAGAAAATATAAATTTGCCGAGACAAGAAAAAAACTAATAATGAAAGTAAAGCAAGTTTAACGTTAAATCATCGAACTTTATTTATTACTAATTGATTAAATTAGTAAAATAATAATAATACATATAGTCTTAATGTGTTGTGATTATTTTGACTGGGAAGCATTTACGAGTGTATATTGAATAATCCTAGGAAATTAGGTAGGGACCACAGGAATAGTAGGCCACGCGTGCCAAGGGTAAATGTGTAAATGTGTGGGTATGGGGTGACAGCGTGCTAGAGCACTCAGGGTCAGGGGCAAGGGGGGTTGTATTGTTTATAAATAGGGAGGGCAGGGAGGAGGAGGCACTGGGAAGAGTAGGAGTAAAGCAAGCAAAGCTTGTAGTAGTTGATCCTATGACACATGCATGAGTCTGTGAGAGTGAGGTTCTAGTGCTACTGACTTGTAAAGCAACACAGGGCATAGTTATTATACAAATAGAGTGTGAGTGTGAGTGGATTGTGATTAATAGATATAACAACGGAAATGGAGGGTGAGACGAGGCAGTCAAGGTTTAAGAGGATTTGCGTCTTCTGTGGTAGCAGCCAGGGCAAGAAGAGTAGCTATCAAGATGCTGCCATTGAGCTTGGCAAGGAATTGGTAATGCCGCCTTTTATGGCTTTCCCATATTTTCACCTCCTCGATTCGGTTCACTGTTTCGCCCCATACCTTTTCTCTTTTTCCTCAAAATGCCCTAGAGGATGTTGTGGGATGATCTATGCGGCATGGTTTTTATCTGGGTCTGATAGAAATTCATTAAACTAAATCATATAACATCTTGGATATATGTTCTGTTTTAATATGGACAACTCATTATGTTCATGACATGTTTGTGATTGTTCCTGACTTACGTTGTTTCTGTCAGCCTCTAGCTTTTCTCTTGGTTAAGTTTGTAACAAAATATATTTCATGCAATGTACGATGTTGCTTTAAATCTTTCTCAAGTTAACTCTCCCTCATTTTCTTGATATTTGCTATTACCTGTGAAGCTCAATACCTTGCTGAACTGAACATTTCTCCACACAAAATGTCATAATGATGACCATTTGGAAAAGAAAAATCCAAAAACTCGGCATTCAAGATGATTCTCCAACCCTTGTTTGCTTTGATAATGGATCTTTATGGCCTATGGGCTGATTAAATAAATGGTGTCTGAAGGTCTCAAGGAACATCGATTTAGTGTATGGAGGGGGAAGCATTGGTCTAATGGGTTTAGTTTCACAAGCAGTTCATGATGGCGGTCGGCATGTCATTGGGTATGATTACTTTTCTTTTTCCTCACTCCTCTATCTATTTTTTTTTTTGTCCCCAAAGATGTTGGTGGAAAAGGAAGATCAAGAAAACAGAGTCAATGAGAAACCACATTGTGTTGATGTTGTTTGTGGTTTTTTTTTTTCCACCATTGACGCTGATTTGTCATTGTATTGTCTCATGCAGAGTTATTCCCAAGACGCTCATGCCTCGAGAGGTATGTCTGCTTCGGCCAAAAGCTTAACATCTTTTACTTCTCGTAATAAAAAAGTATTACATTACACTTATAAGCATTTCTTTATTTATTTCTTTTTCATCGAGGACAAAACTACGGTTTCATTTATTTTAAATTAATGTTGCTTGATTACTGATTCCATTTCAACTTGCATCATCTTCTTTGTCCTGTATCTTCTTCATTTTCATCCAGGCAGTCTTGTTTCTTTGGATAATGAAATGGCAGTCTTTATTCTCAATACAACTGAGATAGCTGTCGCTGCAGCATCTGCATCTCTCCTTTTCCTGTTTCATTTCAGCAGTTTATACGTTCAGCTGAACAGCTTTGTGCAGTTTCTTCAGTTTTACTTAGTTGGCTATTAATGGCTAACGTCTTCCCGTAGTCTATTTCTTTTAAAATCTTTTTCAGTAATAAATGACACAGTATAAAGCTGGGTTAAATAAAAGTATGGGATTATTCTACGGTTCCTGCAGGCTGCGACGCTCATCATTACCAAACAGCTCAATACTCCAAAACACCTGCCTTCTTTTTTGTCTCTAAATTTGAGTTTGCTCTTCTGATTTTGTGTTGCATCTGCTGTGCCTTTTGCAGCTTACTGGCGAAACAGTGGGAGAAGTGAAAGCGGTGGCAGATATGCATCAAAGGAAGGCAGAGATGGCTAAGCACTCAGATGCTTTTATAGCCTTACCAGGTTACCCTGCAATTACTCTTCTTGCATTTAATTCCTTTCCCCACTTAAACCAAAAGTAGAACCATAAAAAAATGCTTTTAGTTTTCTTCTTCTAGCTTGAAGCCACCTAGCTTCTAGCTACTATACAAATGAAGACTGAAACTATTAATTAAATAGAAATAAATATCTCTAAAAAATTATTGAAAAGATTAAATTTAGTGAGGTTAAACTAGGAATGACTGGTAAGTGCAGAGTCCAAAGCAGCTTTCCTGATTTTCTTTTACATGCCCCAAGGTTTATGATAAGAGAGGAACCCGTCAAGGATCCCTTTAACTTGTGACACTGAAATTAGAGCTTTTGAGGCTCCCTGAGCAACTGTGCTTCTCGTTTTATCCCATTTTCCCATCTACTCTTCCTGTGAACTGTGACGTGATTGTACCAAATTCACTGCCAAAGGTAGGGAACCAAAGCAGAAGAACTTTCACTATACAACCCTTTCAAACTAGCACCTGCACCTGACATGAGAATAATGCTTTACTGGTTTCAATGACTGATCAGGGTAGTTCTTATTGTCCTAAGTAATCAAGTGCTGAACATTTAATTTGTGACAGAAGAAGCGCGCATAGCGAAACTTGTCACCTGTTCTATCAGATCCCCTCGTATCATTTGAAAATCGATTCCCCATCCCCATGCATGTCACTCAATATTGGAAGACTAAACAGGAGGGATGGTGAAAAGATCATATCTATATATTAATTACGACCTATTTGGTGCACCGGATCCGAACGTTTGTATGATGCTATCAAAGGGTCTCAATCCCTGCCTGTTAGTAATCTCCTTTTTCATCTAGTATGATATTCCATTCAGAGAAACGCAAAATATATGTGCTGGCCTGGCACAAAGTTAACAAACACAAATCTAAAAGAAAATAAATGGGGAAACAGAGAGTCCAAACTAAGTTTTTACTCTTTTCTACTACGGAATATAGAGATGAGTTGACTTCATTATTTTCATTTCTGTCATAAACAGCCCACGGTTTTATGTTAAATTTTGGAAGGAACTCATGGGAATTAATTATACATGCAGGAGGTTATGGGACTCTTGAGGAGCTTCTTGAAGTCATAACATGGGCTCAGCTTGGGATTCATGACAAACCAGTAAGTGACTAGCCCCATTTTGTTGGAACCTGTATTTTAGTTCACATCCATAGAGATGCCTAACTAGGTTTGGGTTAACTGGTAGGTGGGATTACTAAATGTTGACGGATACTACAATTCATTGCTGTCGTTTGTTGACAAAGCTGTGGAAGAGGGATTTATTAATCCAAAGGCCCGCCACATAATTGTTTCAGCGCCAACACCAAAAGAATTAGTGAAGCAATTGGAGGTAATCAAGTTTATTAAATTAGTTGTGTATTTCATTACCCGAATGCAAATTGTTTTACTTCTTCCTTTTCCCTTGTCAGAATGTCTTCTCCCTGGATAGTAATGTTTTGCGATTATATGGTATCAATATGTAAGAAAGACATGAAATATGATTAGGGTGTTCAATTCACAGGAATACGTTCCTTGCCACGAAAGTGTTGCTTCCAAGTTGAGCTGGCAGATGGCACAGCTGAGTTATCCTCAAGATTGTGATATGTCAAGGTAGCTGCGTCTACATTACATGCACGGAAAGATGAGAGCAGATAGAATTTTGAAAGTGGAAGGAGAAGCTTATTACTAGGAATATGACTAATTTGTTTTAATTTCTTTTGTGGTGTAAATTAGTGAGATTGACCTGAGTATGTGAAAGGAAATCATATTGTTCCCCTTTTGTGAAACTAAGTTGCCGTTTCGGTTGTAAGTACTAGTAGGGGCTTGTGATGTTAGTGTTAAATGTGAATTTTCCAACTAATTTATCCCGTTTAAGTTTTAACTGTGCTTCCATTCCATGTATCTAGTTACAACGGTCAGTTACTCTAACTCCTCTTGTCAGCCAATTAGTGGGAAACAAAAATGGTGATAGTTGCATGCAGCAGGGGATTCTATCTATCTCCCAGGCCCAGCAAATGGTGGGGGCCACTAGGGATTCAAACTCTTGTCATGCTCATGCCTGATGGGTTATAGGAATCATGTCAATTATTGGGTGTGCCTGCAACAACTGTTTCTGTACCAAGATAGATAATTTCCCAAAGCATTGGGCTATTGTGCTGTCAGTTGTAACGTAGTAATGAATGGAGGAGAAGTGGATTTGAGACGTGGATATATCAGGAATTCACGGAAACACCTCCCATCAAACTCTCTTATCATAATCATATGAACAAAGGGAGAGCCTAGTGATGGAAAATGAATAGTACAATTACAACATGAGTGAGTGAGTGTGGAATCAACATCATGCGGTGCCAGGTTTGGCAAACATCCATCCATTAGGACCACAAGAAATTGTTGTGTATTTGTCTGGGAGGACCACATCCCGGTGAAGCATCAATTCATTGTTGGGACCGAGTAACATGGCTGGTATTGTACGGCCCAATTCCAGATGCATTTTGCCTCCGTACCAGGACTAGGAGGATTAACTTAACCACACTTTTTCTGTTAAACAAACAAAGGCACTTTAGGCCCTGTTTGGTATGAGGGAATGACTCTTAGGGAATGGGAAAGAGTGAAGGAATGCTGAATGCCATGCGTTTGGTACATTTAAAATGTTAATCCTGGGAATGGATGATTTATCTCGACACCTATGGGGAACCTTAGAAATGTTTCATTCCCATGGGTTTCAAAAATTATGTGACACTTTTGCCCTTAAATCTTCCGTTCGCCCTTTATCATCGTTTCGTCGTCGTCATTCATTTGCTTCACTGGTGACTTTCATAGACCTGGGCTTAAGTTTGATTTACTCGATGGTGATGGTGGTTCCTCATGCTCCAATGATGATGGCGAGCTTCGAACAATGACAGGGCCTTTGTCTTCGAATCTCGGTTCATCGTCTTCAATGTAGTAATTTTTAGATCTGGGTTTTCATTCTTCCTTTCTATTCATCCTGCTTCGTCACCTCCATCTTCAACGACAAGGAAGATGCCGCTTGTGTCTGAGGTCTGTTCAACTTCGTCATGTGAAAATCATCACCTCTACATCTTACCCAAATCGACAATCTGAGATGGATATATTTTGTTTTTGGAAATTGGCTTGTGTTGAGAGACATAGACATAGGGAGGAGGGGGTGGTCGAAGGTGGTGGCGGCGGCGGCGGCTAGCAAGGGAGGAAGAAACGAGGATTTTTTTTTTTTAATGTCTGAACATTTGAGTCATTTCTTAGTTTTATTTTTGTTATTTTTATCAATTTTTTTCTAACATACCCAGGATACATTTAAAACTATTCTATCCTCAATCTTATTCTCATTCTCATTTCTATTTCTATTTCTATTATATAAAAAATCATTCTTTACACCAAATATAACTTAAAAGTCTTATTTTCCTTCAAGTGAGGAAGATGGGACCAACATCAAATCCAAGCATGTTTTGATACTTATTAATTAAGTTTTCTAAAAATTAAAATAACATTTTTTTTATTTGAAAGTCTCATTTCCAGTTTTTCCTCTCATTTTTGCTTTTCATGTCTCTTTCTTATCAAACATGACCTCAAGATGACCAAGAGCCCATTTTATCACCGATTTATCAAACTGTTTTCTTCCCCTTTTATGTAATTCCAATGCCCCAGGACGGCTCCGTGTAAAATTCTTCTGGGCAGTGCATAGATTAAAAGGAAAAAAAATAAAAGATGCAAATCAAACTAATTTAGGCAGACTTTGTGTCTTATGCCGAATTTAAATTAGCATATTATATTCATTACTTGGAAAGAGTATAACTTATCATAAAATTTATAATAAGTATTAATATTAATTGATATTGATGATTTTCCGTGCCCCTAATCCTAGTGAAGAGGGAGAAAGGGAAAAGCTCAACTTGGTATCATACACTTTTGCGGTTAAAGCTAGAAATAAGGGAATGCCTTCGGCTGCTGCTGTCACGTGTATTTTAGCATGCTTTTGAATTTCTAATGTAGATTTCTAATAAAAAATATAATAAATTACAACATGTAAAATTTTCATCTATTTATTTTTTATTATTTTTAATTTTAGGGATCTAAATTTTTATACTTGACTAGTTATAAGAATAAGGGCAATTTTTTTTATTAGATTATATATTATTTTATATTAGAAAAAATACGTGTAGTTTTTTTTTTAAATGCTTGTTAAATGTTACTTAAGAAAAGTAACATATGAAATATTTTTTTTTAAAAAAGAGATATGTTGAATTGAAGAAGAGAATATATAAATAAGATGCGAAGAGAGGGAAACTTGTGTGTGTGATATATATTATATTATATTTCGATTAAAAAAGAAATGATGGATGAGGAGAGCGCAAGTGAAACGCTAATGTGATAAGAAATGTGTTTGAGTAGAAATAGTTTTAAATTAAGTGGATGAGAGAGCAAAGCAGTGAAAAGGATCAGCCGAACCTTTTGGTTTCTGCGGATAATTTAGGGACTCTTTGTTTTAAAGTATAAGTGATTATAGTACAGAGAAAAATGATTATATGATCAGTAAATAAACACAATACAAATTAAAATAATCACTTATGGCAATTTAAGTGATTATTTTTATAAATTATTTTTTTAACTTATGATAATCACTTATTTTACTTTTTCTTCTCATTATCCACCTAATAATCATTTAAATCTCAATATCCAAACACATTTCTTTTCTCAAAATTACTTATAGATTAAAAATATCCAAACATAATTTACTTTTGACATAATCATTTATTTTATAATCTATTATAAATAATCACTTATCCTCGTAACTATTTATATATAATTTAACCAAAAAAATTGGAAATGCTTGAGCTACTCTACATGTACATGGAAGAAATTAACAAAGAAATCAACATTTTCAACCCAACAAAAAAAAAAAGTGAATCGAAGCTTATCTTGCGAGTTGGGAATTGGCACGTGAGGTTAGGAGTCAGGAGAATAATGGAATGGCCGAACGTGCGTTTAACATTGTGAGACGGTGGTCCGACGTCTTCTCTCGAGTCACGACTTAATTATATATATATATATATATATATAGCAATTTGTCATTATCAGCAGCACATCAATATAATAGAGTGCTCTAAAAAAGTCTATTTGCCCCCATGCATGCGTCTCCCGCTAGCCACTGTTTTTAGGATTAAGTCTCTTGACACTCCACAAATAAATATCTGGCCACAATTTTAGAGGATGAGATTCAGAAACATGGCATCAATATCAATCAATATATTATAATGAAATTTATCCAAAAAAAAAATAGTAATACTATTCATTAGTTATAAATAATGCAACTCAAACTTTAATTTTGTGTATTGGTTAAAAAAAAAAACTTTAATTTTGTGTAATGCGTTAAACCTACTTTTAGCTATTTTATATATAAGCATAACGTAGCTCAACTAATCCAAATGTTACAAGGGTTAAAAGGTGCTCTGCTATCGCCTGTGGGTAGGGTACGCATAACTGCACAGTATGCATGAGACATATAATTTTTTTTTTCTAAAATAAATGCATGCAAATCACATGATTACATTAGCCAATTTTTTAATATTTTTTTCATCAGGTCATTTTAACCGAATTACGTGAATTAAAAATGAGAATTAAAGTTAATTACTTCCAAAAATTCTAATATTTTTTAAAAACTATTATTATTTAATCTCTCCCCCTTACTCTCTCTTTGTGATACATTAAATAGAGCATTTTTTGGAAATATATAACCACTTATACATAAGTCAATCCACGTACACCTTATTTATTATTAAATAAATGTAGGTCCCTTACTCCTTCTATTTCGTTATATAGTGCATTTTTTTAAAAAATTTATGTTTCATAATATAGTACATTTTACGGATTACGTAGTGTATTTTTTTTTCTTTCCAAGATTGGCCCTAACTAATAGGCTTAAATATTAGTTTATTATTAAAATGTTTCATTCCCAATACATCTAATGATGGTAATTTGAAAAAAGGTAGGAAATTTTTTTAGTTATTAATTATTATTTTGATTCATATGCAATAGTTAAAAATGTACTATAAATTAGAACGGATGGAGTAGTTAACAAATTTTTTATATTTAATGTTAACATTAAATGAGTGTTCAAAACATCTTAATAAAGAATATACATGGAGAGAGACTAATAACTCAACAAAAATTAATGTAGTGTGACCGTGATACACGAGTTCTTGACTGGTTGATTAATAGGTATTGTGACTTAGTTACGAGTTATCCGCATCAATTGGTAAAATGAATGACCCACTAAAGTAAAATACTAAGTTCACATAATTAAAAAAAGAACATACAGTATGTATGCCGAAGGCCCCGCAATTTGAGAAAATTTGATTGACTACCCCAGCTACGACATTTTTTGGCAGGATGAGTCATCCATATTTGAAGTTCATAGTATTTGTGATAAATTCATCATGTTTAGGTTTTTAACTTCGTAATATTCGGTAGAAATGGCTAAAATTTTTTAACCAATGAAATGGATAAGGTTTCAAAAACCCACTCTTTTTTATAAAGAAAAAACTGAATCACGCGATTAAAAATGAGAGTGAAAGTTAATTATTTCTGAAAATTTTAATATTTTTTTTTAAAATTACTCTTATTTAATTTCTTTCCTTTACTCTATATAGGGTATTTTGTCATGATTCTAAATATAGGACCCTTTACAATATATGAGGAAGTATTTATTATCTATTTCCAAAAAATGCTCTTATTTGATGTATCTCAAAAAGAGAAAAAGAGATTAAACAATGATAGTTTTGGAAAAATATTATAATTTTTGGAGAAATCAAGATAGTTACTGATTTTAACTTCCCTCCTTACTCAAATTTTATATTAAGGATCGAAGGGAGTATTATCTCGATTCTAAATATTACCTCGTATATTGTCAAGAGTCATATATTTACAATTACAATAAAAATCTCTATATTTGGGATAGGAGAGAGTATTTAATTAAATTAGTTTTTTTTAGAAAAATAACGAGACAACTTTGAATTATAAAATCTATACATTTATCTATAAACATGTAGACATGTCAATATTATCATTAAAAGAAATAAATATGTTGTATTTTAATTAAAGAAAATATTAATCAGAATAAAGATAACCCCAACTGATTTGTAGCCTCAAATTGCGTACCGGCTCAAACGGACAGTGAACATAACAAACATTGCTTTAAACCCGTGATTTGAACTTATCCCTTGAATATTCTGGTTAAAAAAACAAAAACTACTTATCCCTTGCGTTGCATATCGGAATGTCGATTCTTTTACCTGTAAAATTGAAGAAATATTTTTTAAGTGAGAAAATGACCTCAACACTACAGATAAGCACATGAATAAAATTTATTAATTTTTTTTTATAATGCAAAGATAATTTACGCATCCTGGCGTATGCTCTGCTTTAGCTGGGCTGCTTTTTAACTCTTGCTCTTGCTTAATGCCTCGTCACTTTATGCTTGCTTTTGACACCTCTAAGAAATCTTAATTGTCTAATTAATGTATGCATGTCCCACTCTTAAAACCAATCTCACTAACTTGTGTTAATTAGCCAAACAATTTATAACGTATGGTATTCTTTCATTAAAATATTTAGCTAAAGCGACACGTAATTATAATGTTAACTTTTAGTATAAGGTTGTAATTACTTCAATGTTCTCAATAGAAAAACAATTTATAAAACAAAAATGTAATTTTATTGGCAAAAAATTATTATTATTATTATTATTATTATTATTATTATTATTATATAGGTAAAAAGTTAAAAGAATCAAATAATAATTTTGAAACGAAAGAAGAGAAATGTAAACATGTTAGTGTTTACTAATTATTACTAGAAGAAGCACAAGGTAGGAGCCCAAGCAGTAATGGTAATTTTTGTGGTGGTTTTGGACTGTTGGTGTGGTGTGTAGTAATAGCACTGCGTGTGTGTCCATGGCTTTTTATGTGCTCTGCTGCTTCCCTGTTGGGGATGGACTTCGTCTCTTAGTTTCATATCTTTGAACGCGAAATTTTAGTGATCTTTCTATTCTACATGAGAATTTTCTGCTTAAATTTTGGAATTACCAACAGATATTATTGTGGCGTCGGTTACGGCTTTTGTTTTATTTCTTGTTCCATCCTCTTCTCTTCTCCTTACTCTTTTTGCTCTACTACTCTTCCCACTCTCTTCTTAATTTATCCCTTCATGGTTCTTTTTTTCTTTCTGCAACTGAGTTAAATTAAATTAATTGCAATCTTCTCACCATTTCTCCACTCCGCCTTCGATTTTCTGCTCTTGCTTCTCTCCCGTAAATGAGAATTACATAAGATTTCACAATTCGGTAGGCAGAACATTCCGTTAGAGATACCTTTAAACTCTTCCGAGTTAAGATTCTCTGGTCTTAAAGATGCGGACATATCATTTGACAGCAAAAGAGTAGGCTTCTGGATTCGGAGAAAATTGTTTCGTCACTCGTCAGCCAAATTGGGAATCAGAGCAATCGTGAATCTCGACCTGGGATTATGTTGCTCTGTGAAAAATCTCTCACCAAATGATTTTGTGAAATTCCTCTGATATCTCGTGGACAAGGGGCACCGATCCTGAATCCAGCTCTGCTGTGTCCTCCATACTTTCCCAGGTTAGAAATTCATTCATGAAATTCACTCTATAAATTTTAGCTATCCTCCGTTAAGGAAATTTAAAAGGTTGCAGGAATTTTGCAGTAAAACGACTCTTGGAACTGCTATACTCTTCTAAGAGATGATTACATTTTTGGAGTTGAAGGAGAAATTAAAAGAAGAGGACAAATGCTTGGATACTCAACTATGGCATGCCTGCGCCGGCGCGATGGTAAAGATGCCATCGTTGAACTCCAAGGTCTTTTACTTCCCTCAGGGTCACGCCGAGCATGCATGTGGACCTGTTGATTTCAAGACTTGCCGGAGATTTCCTCTTCCATCTTACATTCTATGCAGACTCGAGTCTCTTAAATACATGGCTGATCCCGAGACAGATGAGGTATATGCGAAACTTAGGCTTGTTCCTTTGAATGGGAAGGAGGCTAATTATGATGATGATGGTGCCGGAAGCAGCGTCAATGGATCTGAAGCTCAAGATAAACTTCCCTCATTTGCAAAAACTCTGACGCAGTCAGACGCAAACAATGGGGGCGGGTTTTCTGTTCCCAGATACTGTGCAGAGACAATTTTTCCTCGTTTGGACTTTTCTGCGGATCCTCCTCTTCAATATATTGAGGCTAAAGATGTTCACGGGGAATCCTGGAAATTCAAGCACATTTACAGAGGCACACCGAGGCGGCATCTTCTGACCACCGGCTGGAGTCCATTTGTGAATAAGAAAAAGCTAGTTGCCGGGGATTCAATAGTATTTTTAAGAGGACAAACTGGAGATCTCTTTGTGGGGATTCGACGAGCTAAAAGAGGAAATGGTCGTCGATTTGAGTCTTCATCAGTGTGGAGTTCAGAGGGCGAAAATCCTTCTCTACCTTATGGAGGATTTTCGGCATTCTTGAAGGAGGATGGTAGCAAAAAAGTAGTGATAAATAATGGTACTGGCAATGGAATGGTAGGCTCAAGTGGGAGTGTTATGGGCAGTGCAAAAGTGAGAGCTGAAGCAGTCATTGAAGCTGGGACTCTTGCGACTAATGGACAACCATTTGAGGTTGTTTACTACCCTAGGGCAAGTACCCCAGAGTTCTGTGTAAAGGCCTCCTTAGTTAAAACAGCACTGCAAACTAGGTGGTGTTCTGGAATGAGGTTCAAGATGGCTTTTGAGACGGAGGATTCTTCGCGGATAAGTTGGTTTATGGGAACTGTATCTTCGGTGCAGGTTGCTGATCCTCTACTATGGCCTGATTCACCTTGGAGGCTTCTCCAGGTAACAAATAAAAGGTTTTACTGAACTTTTATCTCTCTCTTAACTAACGACATAAGTACTTGATAACAACTACTGTACTGAAGGATTCATATTTGTAGGTTACATGGGATGAACCAGATTTACTTCAAAATGTGAAACGGGTGAGCCCGTGGCTGGTTGAATTGGTATCCAACATGCCTGCAATCCCTCCTCCTTTCTCACCTCCACGAAAGAAACTGAGGTTGCCTCATCATCCAGATGTTCCACTTGATTCCCAAATTTATTTGCCAACGTTTGCTAGCAGCCTCTTAGGTCCCGCCAATCCCTTTGGTCATCATCTACCTGAAACTACTCCTGCTGGCATGCAGGGAGCCAGGCATGCTTTTTATAGGCTACCCTTACCGGATCTCCCCCTCAGTAAATTGCAATCAGGTCTATATATGACTGGCATTCCACCTCTTGGTCATGCTTCTATGCAAACTAGGGTCCCTAATAATTCAATAGTGCAAAATCACAGCATGAGTGAGGATGTCTCTTGCTTATTTTCCAAGGAAAATTCTGCCCAGTATTTGAATGAACAGGATAATAACAAGACACCCCACCTTGTGCTTTTTGGGAAAAAAATTCTTACCGAGAACCAGATCTCTTCGAGCTACTCTCGTGACAGAGTCTCTCAAGTTTTCACTCGAAATAGTTCATTGTATGGAAATGCTGATAAACTGACCATTTTTTTGGATGATAAGCTCAAAGAATCTGAGTCCAATTTGGACAGAGGTCACTGTTAAGTTTTTTTTTTTGAATGAGAAACTTTAGGTCGGACTGTGAACTTCTCGTTGCTGGGGGTCTTATGATGAACTGCATAGAGAGCTCATTGACATGTTTGGAATGGAACAATCTGATGACATGCCGGACCGTGTGCTTTGCCAAGACATAAAGGGTGTAGTCAAATACATTGAAGATGAACCCTGTGGGCAGAGATCAATTGTATTATTCAAAGGATTTAAATTGCAATTTGCCTGAGTCTGAGTTGAACGTGTTCATTGCTATTGCAGTGTCTTCATGAAAACAGCTAGGAGGTTGACGAGTTTGATAGACTCCAGCAGTGACAATGTAGGAGGAAGAAGAAAATAAACCATTATTTCAATTTGTACAGCGACTGAACAAATCCTTCATTTCTGTTATGAGACTTTAGTCATTTTGAAGCAAGGGAAGGAGACAATCTGATCTAATTTAGGGATGTTTACCTCTTTGGGATCGGTATTTTGTTTTCGTTCTTGAATAGGACATCTAGACTAAAGAATTTTTAGTTGTGAAGACAGCTCTTTTTTATTGTTTTTGTGTACTTGACTTTGATTTCCTTTTATAATTTTGTTGGGAAAATGGACAAGTGGGAGAATGGGCAAAATCATATTTTGTTTTGTAGGGATAAGCCTGTGTAATCACATTCAGAACTCTTGTTGGACTGATTTTGTAGGAAGAAAAGAAGCACCTATTATTGATACTTTCTGGGAAAATGAAGACGACGCATCTTCCTTGCTTCTATGTGGTCACATGTTTCTAAGATTGTTTCATTGGCTCTGTAAATAATATATGTCAGTTACATGTACCTACAGATCTACGACTACTAGGTTTCGCAATGTGCAGCATCGTGAAAGAGCCCGTAAAATGTGATAAAGCTTCCAAAGCAGAGACAAAAGAAACGAGAAAAAAAAAATTGTGTACCCAGAAGCAGTTGGATTTTCTTACATCTTTTTCATAAAAAGTATTTCTTGCCTGACCCGAAAAGTTAGAGAGAAAAAAAAGATGAAGGTGGTTAAAAGTCTAATCAGGTATTGACTAAATCAGCAGTCAGGGTGTTGGTTAAGAATCAGACGGTTCACAAGGCAACATATATATGAATGGATGGTGTGAGCCAAGATTCCCACCAAGTAAACCGATGCACATGTGGTAGACAATGAGAAGTACCGATTTTCTTCTCCAGAAAATTCAACGAAAACAAACATATGTGATGTGTCGCATCCTCGTGCCGCGAAGCGTGGGGATAATTAATTGGGTTAGTTAATGAATGGTTTTTCTTTTGACGGGTTATTATCGGGATTGCCTAGCAGCGATTCTCAAACACAAAGTCAATAAACAAATATATACTATTTGTGAACAGAGATTGAAGATGCGATGAATTGGACCGCACGTGAGAACGTGGGGCCGTGTCCCGTCGGGGTCAAACTATCGATAGGTTCTCGTGCGCGTTTAGGTATGTATTGCGGCGTGTCAGCGAGCAGGATTTCGGGTCGGGTTGTGGGTTAAGGAGCTTTTGACTCCTGAAATGGCTACGCTCACGTCACGACGATGATATATACGGATCCAAGAGATACGCAGCATGTCACCCCCTAATAGCTAGCTAAAATATGATGCGCTCGAAAGTCTTGTGCATTAAATAACATTTTCTTTTAAGTCTTAAATTTGTTCAATTCCTACGTACCTTGACTTTTCTCAATTTTATTATTATTATTATTTTTTTAAATAAAAGTTTGGGTAGAGATGACAAGAACAATTAGCAAAGCCTTTGTTTCCATTGTTGGATTACTTAGTGTTCAGAATGGAGAAGTAGTTTACAGGAACGAGGCGTCTGAATCTGATGATGGGGATTGGGGTGTTTTGCCTAGTTAAAAAACTTGAACGATACGCTAAATCACAATCAATTAGGTGAAGAAATCGTCCATTGGAAAATGCAATACAAAAATGAATTGAGTTGTATCGAAATATCAAAGTGAGTGGCCCACATTGCGTGGGACAGATGCCATTTTTCACGTTTCATTTCAATGATGATTTCCTCCATGACTAAGTGACTCGATCCTTAATTTGACCTTCTCCCCACCATGCATCCATCTCATTAAGTCAGTGATATTACATGTTTTCTCCAATTTTTTATAAAATATTTTTAACTATTTTACATAAATTAAAAAAATTAGTTATATTTTTAAAATTTTTAAAAATTTCTTTTTTACCCCTATTTATTATAATAATACAATTATTATTAAGTAAGGTTTTCAATCAAGTGGAAAAATATAAAACCAATTAAAATAAAGTTAAATATCATTGATCAATCATATAAAAACTTCAATGGTAATTTACGAGGTCAAAAAATAAATTATTAGGGACAAAATAGGAACAATATTACAAGGTTTTTTATAAAAAAAAATTAGGAAAAATTTATAAAAGATGCCTTATAAAAAGGATTAGAGGAAGTATCTATCATGCAACCAACATTAATTAGTACATTGAATTGAATTAAATTTAAGAGAAAAAGACAATTTGGATCCTTTAACAAAAATATTGACTAAAAGAATCCCCAATTTTTTAAATCATCTAATTAAGTTTTCTAAGTAAATATAACTAAATTTTTAAGTGGAGATAATTAAATTTTTAAATGAAAATAACTAAATTGCATATGAGAGATAACTAATTTTTATATGCGTATAACTGAATTTCCAAGTGAAAATAATTAAATTTTCAATTGCGTTAAACTAATTTCTCAAGTGAATATAATCAAATTTCTAAGTGGATATAACTAACTTCTCAATTGAGGTGAAATAATTTTTGAAGTGGATATAACTAATTTTTCAAATGGAGATAATTAATTTTCTAAGTATAAATAACTAAATTTTTAAGTGCAAATAACTAATTTTCCAAGTTGATATAACTAAATTTCTAAATAGACAAAACTAATTTTTCAAGTGGATATAATTAAATTGTCAAATACAGATAATTAAATTATAAACTGAAGTGAACTACTCCCTCCGGTTGTTTTTAAGGGACTTTCAGCTACTTTACGTGGATTAAGAAATTTAGTTATTTTCTTAAAATTCTAAAAATAAAACTAAATATTTCCTTTTTACCCCTATTTAATACTCCATCTGGTCCTTAATATAAGACCCTTTTAATCGAATAATGTGGATTAAGAATTGGAATTAAAACTAATTAACTGCCTCAATTTCTCCGAAAATCCCAACATTTTTTCAAAACTACCCTTATTTAATCTCTCTTTCTTTCTCTTTGGATACATTAAATAGGGGTATTTTTCTGGAAATATATAATAAATATTACCTCTTATATTGTAAAATGTCTTATATTTAAGACTAGGATAAAAGATCATATATATAAGACCGGAGAGAGTATAATAATACAATCTACATTAAATATCATTTGACTATTGAGAATATCTCTTTCATCCACAAAGTTCAATAACACTTTACGAGAAGAAATAATTGATGAGGACAAAATAGGAAAAATCTTACTAAACATTACAAGGTCTAGTATAAAAAGGACAGAAAAATAACTTTTGAAAAATCCCTTATAAATAGGACTGGAGGGAGTAATTTTCATAGGGGTAGTCTTGTCCATTAAAAAAAAATTTTCCAACCAAGGACCTAGGTATGATTTCACAAATTGAGGGTCCTTATTGGCAAATATTTTTGTTGTAAGATCCCAAATTGCTTTTTTTTTTTCAATTAAATAATAGAAAAACACTTTATTCATTTGCAACCAAAATTACATTTGCTTGCTCTTCTCTAATGCTTGTCTTCAAGTGCAACATCTTTTTTTGTGATTTTTTTTGTTATTTAAATCTAAAACTCCCAACTAAACACAGATTTTTACCGTGTCCTCTTCACCATTTTATTATTTTCCCAACGGTCTATTCATCTGTCACGTACCGGGAAAAAATATGTAATTAATTAATAAGTGAATTGTTTTCGTTTGAACTGAGGCGATGTTTCCGGATGTGGTAAAAAGTTGAAGGTTCATGGAAGGATGAGGCAAGTTACCACAGATGGACCACATTGGGGAGTGATAGCAAATTAATGATGCGAAGAAAAGCTGGATACATATAAATAGAATACGAAGAGTAGAAATTAGAAAAGCCAAATTTTGTGAAGGAACACATTGAAACCCAAGATTTTCATGCAACTCATAATAGTGGAATTCAAAATTAATCCTCCAGATAGATGTGATCCTTTGATTAATTCCTTACAATGTTCCTCATAGTCACACTTCTCATCGTACTTTCTGGGTCCACATATACATAAGTTCATATATCCTGTGTACATCCAACATTTTGGTTCCTTCAAGTCTGATGTGCCACTATTTTATTGGGTAATATTGTGCTGTCATTACTTTGACCGATTTCAGAGTTACTGAGTTTGTTTCCACTCTATTTTCTCTGAGGAGGGATTGGATAATGAGGTTGAAATTAAAAAGCGCCACTTTTTATAAGGTAATATTATACCGTCACTAATTCTGATTTCACTTGTTTCACCTTTGAACTAATTAAATGACCCCGTCACTGTGATGAATGAACAAGTTAGTGGTTTCACCATTGGCTAATGACGGACATCAAGATTAATTATTCCAATAATTTTCTTGCGTTTCAATATATATATATATATATTATGTATTTATTTCTGCAAGTGAATAATATGTAATATATAAATTCTTATACTACATGTCAAAGTGGATTACCGTTACGATCGTTTACCATCACCAATAACCTATGCAGTGAAATGGTAGGCCCTCGTCTGACAAAAAAAAAAAGGAAAAAGAAAAGAACAGGCCTTGATTCCTCCCGGCCGGTCAGAATAAAAATGAAAAAGAGAGGACATGAAAAACAGCTGTAGAGAGAGTTGAAGCATCTGATCTAGTACCGACCTCAGATGCACGAGCCTACTTTAAGCAGACCACGCCTGATTCTGCTGGTCGACATTAGAAGGTATATTCTCCCGGTGTAACAAATATCTTCTTCGCTGAAAATAAGAATTTGATTTGATCCACTTAAAGTAAAGTCGAGCCCCTGCATAATATTGTTTCTTTATGTTAAAACTTATTTAGTGGAAAGAAAAACTTGCATGTCCAAACAAAACCGCGGGAACAAATCAGGCCGCTGCCCCCCTTGTTTCATGATCCATTAATTAATAATTATTAATTAAATTCAATAGAGGTGCCTTTTTGCTTCTGTAGCACCGATACGGGTACGTGTATCGGATATGATACGATATAATACGAAAGATATGTTAATTTTTAAAATTTTAGGATATGGGTGCAAGAGATATTTATACATATATAATATTATTTATATAATTATTTATATGTATAATTAATAAATTTACCTATTAAGATAAAAATGAGTATTAAATATTCTAAAAAGTATAATATAAATATTAAAATAAACCATAAAATATTTATAATAATTTCAAATAACCCTATTTTAATGTAAAAATTTAAAGTGTTATAGATGGGTACAAAGTGATACGGATGGATACGTATGCTTAAGTACAAGATGAGTATCATATCGTATCATGTATCGGATACTGATACGTCTATTTTTTTAAAGTATCAGTGCTTCATAGCTTCCAATTTAACTAAATCGATTATCATTTCTCTTTTTCCAATTTTTTCTAGAACTAGAATAATATATCTATTTGGAAGCAGTGGTTTCATTGTTTATTAACAAATAATCCAATACAGTGAATACAAAAAAATAGAAACAAGGGGAAAGTTTTATTTGTTCCTACCATTTCATGAACTTTACTCAGAGGCATGCATGGGGTAAGCTAGGCTGTGCCTTTCTTACCAACTATGGGACGTTAGCCACCAAGCCCATGGATTCCCACCTACGTATCTCTTCTTATTAATTTCCTCCCTGCTTCTGCATAAGCTGCTACATTTGGAACTGCCCGCCATCAAATATTCTTTTCTTTAATTCTGTATTTTATTCTTTTCATAATTTTTCATCATTTTAAGCCACAGTAGATCCAAGGGATATACATGAGCATGAATGAAACCGCAAACATCATTTGATAAAACTAATAGCATATGATCGGTTCTCCTTATTGTAAAACTCTGGACAGCCATCATCATCAAGGCAACGAGGCTCGTCTCCTTCACAAGAAAGAGTCACAAGAAAAGATCGCACGGCTAGTCCGCTAGAAGAACGAGGAAAAAGAAAAAAGAAGGGCATAAGGATATGAATATCAAACAGAGGTAGCTAGGAAGCAGTCAAAAGTCAAAACTCAAGGAATTGAATCCATGTATCTACGTTCCAACAACTCTGATAAATATTCAGTATTTGCTAATTAATCTTCAAAACCAACTTTGTTCCAAATGGCATTTCTGACACTGAGCAGGTCTCTCTGCCTTGGTGCCCCGAGAAAGAAGCCCCTCTGGTCCTTGCCAGATACTCGTGCGGTGGTATTCTAGTCTCTTCATCCTCAACCCCAACACACTCCCTCTTGCGATTGATCTTTCCATAAATCCTGGACCAGTCAGGTATGTGGACGGGCAACGACCCAGACGACGCCACTGAGCCACCAGCATCAGCATCCCCCTCCCTGGTGGCCTCTGTGACGGGGTTAGCGCTACTTGACAGGTTCCATAGTTCGGCTTCATCAAATTCGGAAACGCCGTCCATCGAATCTGGGTGGGAATGGGTGTGTGAGGTGGCTGCAAAGATACAACTTGGCTTCGCAAGGAAGCTCTTCCGTGACGACGCCAGTGATCGCAGCTTTGAAATTGATATGTATGCTATGGGCTCGCGTCTCTTTCTCTATCTCTTTCTCTGTTTCGCTTCTTTCCTTTTTGGATTGGATTGGCCTATGTTTCCATTCTGCAATTTTGTAATGCTTTGGTGGGAATGGATAAAGCATAGCTCTGAAGAGTACTGTGTTTACTCATACATAACAATGATGAACCACTGCATCGTGACCCAACTGCACGAATCTTTATTGATCTTTTTAGATTAACAACAACAACCAAAAAAAAAAAAGGAGAGATTGAATTCTAACATTTTTCTTTATTTGACACTTTCTTTAGTACATGATATCTCCTATCTACTGCTCTCTATTTCTTTATATAATATTTCTGCACATATAAGTTAAGAAACACATAATTAGGACATCAAAATTTCTTTTAATTTTTTTAATATGAACTTAATTTATTACTAGATACGATTAGTGTCTAAAATAATTAATAAAGGTAAAACAACAATTCACACTATTTTGAACCTTTAAAATGATTCCTAAATAGAAACAAAAATTTTTGTGCAAAAAGTACCTATAAATAAATTTAAGTAATTTTTTTAGGTAGTTGATTATACCTACCTGGCTTTTGAATAGTATCCGTTATTTAACATATTTAATTTGTATTGGGCTGCATATTTTAATATTATTTTATGATGCAATTTAATAGGCATATAATTTGTAAAATTTCTTTGAAATCTGTGTATTGTATACTATATACTCCCTCCGGTCTAAAATATAAGGGATTTTCTAGAAATTTTTTTGGTCCAAAATATAAGGTGTTATGTAATAATTAGTAATGATTTACCTTTTTTGCCCCTATTCATTGATGACCAGTTTCATAATTTGTAATAAAAAATAGTAGAAATAACTTTAATTATTGATAATTAATAAGAGTAAAAATGGGATATTGAGTTTTTTTTTCAGAAATTTAAGAGTGTAACTACCTCTTCTTAATATACGTGAAGTAGTTAGAAATCTCTTATATTTTAGACCGGAGGAAGTATATATATATATATATATATAAATTTGAATTCCTTAGTGAAGCACCACATAGAATTGGTGCTCTAGTTTCGTTTCTGCTGATGTAGTGGGAATGTGGGATATATATACATATATGTGATATAGCGTTCGATAATGATGAAGTGCATTCATATGTTGACACGTCATGGCATGAAATACCTGAATTCATAACTAGCACCACCAAATAGAGGTGTGTTAGTTGCATTGCTCGATTCCTGCTCGGTGTGCAGCATGAATGAATCGAAACTATAAGTTTTAACTCAATCAAATTGAATTGTGTTCATTAGGTTCGGTTTTTTATTTCTATTTCTTTTTTGTCTCGATTACTTTTTTTCAAAAATTATTTCAACGTACATTGCTTAATTTTTGAGTATAAATAACCTAAAATAAATGAACTAACTCGAAAATTCATAATGTGATTTTTTTGGTAACTTGATAACCCATTTAAGTTGATGGATAGCTGTTTAAGTATTAAACAAATATATATTGTTCTAAAGTTGATATATATATTTTAGTTTAAATTTGTATGAAATTTAAATGTACTTAATTTTTTTTTGTCACTTATGTATACTTGATTAAAAATGCAGAAAATAAGGCCCAATTAACCCAACCCAACCAAACAAGTGGAATTGAAAGAAGTTGGTTTGGTTTATTTTATTTTATAGCTTTTTCGGTTTGATTTGATTTTCCTTTTGCATTATGTTTAGTTTTTTTTTTTTTTGAGTATTGTCCAACTAAATGGAAACAAATCAATACAAGTCGGGTTCCTTTTATTTTGTTCTGGCCAACTACTCTTCCGGTTCCGTTAAATTAATAAATAACTACATAGGGTAAACGGCTTTTTTTTTTTGGGCAAAAAATTTAAGGAAACAACTTAACTCTCCTCCCCCTCTCTGTTTTACGTTATGAAGTCAAGAAAGCGATGCAGTTCATTTATTCAACTGAGCTTCTATTAAGAATTGAATAATATGTTAAAAAAAAATAATCAGCTTCGTTGGACCCTGTTTGTCACTTTATTATTTTTTTTCTTTTTGGTCAACACAGAAACTATTCATTCAAAGGAGTCAGCCTACACCAACTTTGCAGCCCACAAGTCCATAAGGCCCATCCTCTTGCGAATGCCCTATATCCATAACACTATTTTAGCAATACCAACAAAAAATAAAACCACAATTATAAAAACTGATAATCTGTCCTGGTTTAAAAAAAACCGACAATCCAATCAACGGGTGAAAAGATGGACACAGTGATACGAGTTAAAGGGCTTGGACCTTCAGCCTAATCATTAGCTTTCTAAACTCAAGAGCCCAATATACTATTACTACTAGATCCAGTCCAAGGATATTTTGGTCATTGCAATTCTTCCAACAAAACCCTTGTTTATAATCCAAAACCCTACAACTGCGTCGTCCTGTCCGCACTTCAGCTTCGAAACCCTAATCCACCCTCTACCACTGTCGACTTCGCCGACGCTACAGACATGCCTCCAAAGTTCGATCCTTCCCAGGTCGTGGACGTCTACGTCCGAGTGACGGGTGGTGAGGTTGGTGCGGCGAGTTCACTGGCTCCGAAGATTGGTCCACTGGGTCTTTCTCCGAAGAAGATCGGTGAAGACATAGCCAAAGAGACAGCAAAAGATTGGAAGGGTCTCCGGGTCACTGTCAAACTTACCGTTCAGAACCGGCAAGCCAAGGTGTCGGTGGTGCCGTCCGCTGCTGCTCTGGTTATCAAGGCCCTGAAGGAGCCGGAAAGGGACCGTAAGAAAACGAAGAACATCAAACACAATGGTAATATCTCGCTCGACGACGTCATTGAGATTGCCAAAATTATGCGGCCCAGGTCCATGGCCAAGGATTTGAGTGGAACTGTTAAGGAGATTCTTGGCACTTGTGTTTCTGTTGGATGTACTGTGGACGGCAAGGACCCAAAGGATCTGCAGCAGGAGATAACCGATGGAGACGTTGAAATCCCTCTAGATTGATCCAATTTCAGTAATTTCACTGTTGCTTATGCTTTTCGGGCACTTATATTGCTTTCTGGAAAAAGAAATTCATGTTTTTCTGGATATATTCTTGTATTTTACGTTTTCGTTGAGCATCCTGTTTCCAGGAGAAAAGGTTAAAAGACGAAAGAGAAAAAAGAAGAAATGCAATGCTGGGGAACGAAAGGATGTAACATTTTACTATGAAAAGCTTGATCTTTGATGTTGAGGATATTTAGTTGATAGTATTACATGATGGGTTTAAACTATGTTATGCTTCTATATCTCACTTCAACTATAATCGTCAGATTCAGATTCGAGACTCTGTCTTTTTGATCGCAGCACTAGTTGTTAACCAAAAGAATCCTTTCAACACTCCCCTCTCAACCCCCTCCTATTATTCCGGTCGCCATCCATGAAGACGCTGCTGAAGATTACGATGATCAACAACTATGGCCTCCCAGGTCAAAGATTTTTGAACAATGTAAATCTGATGCTCGTAATATAATCCAGTTGTGTTGTGAACTTGAGGCTGGCTAACACGTCCAGGGAGATTCATTTTGAGCCATCTTAGTTCCCACGAATCTAACCAATTAACATATCATCCATGAATGAGGGCTTCTTTCCCCCTTGTGGTATCATGCACATTTAGTTGAACAACGCATGTTTTCTCCTTTTCTCGTGATGAAAACAAGATGCGAAACCTTGGGGAGAAAACTACGTTACTTTTGAGAATAAATATATACAAGAATCATCCAACACAATGTGTACCAATTGAGGAGTGAGGTAAAATGAAGAGATATAATGCTGCGTTTGGTAGGAAGAAATCGTTTTGGTGCGTGTTTGTTTTTTTTGGGGGGGGGGGGGGGGGGTTGGGGGGTGGTGTGGTGGGGGAAGAATTTCCTACATGTGCACGTTTGGTAGGAGGCTTCCTTCACCAACGCCCATGTATGTGAGAATAATGAAACCTACTCGGGGTGGGAATGGGTTCTAAACTTGAAATTTTGTGGATAAAAACACCCCTGTTCTCTTCTACACTTGAGCTCACCGACGACCTTCCTCTTTCAAATCTTCGCAATGGCGACCTTCCTCTCTCAAATATTCATGATGGCGGTGGAAACTTCTCCACCAAGGTTTTCATGATTCTATGTGGCTCTTCGAAAATGAGATGTGGAAACTTGTTGCTGCTGTCTAGTTGCAGGCCTTCATACTTCATTGATCCATCATTGGTTTGCCGCGGCTTTAGCTCCAGATCTAAAAACATGACATCGTCTCCTTCGTGTTTCTTTTCATAGATCCATCATCTCCTTCTTCATGATTCTTTGATTTTTTTTTTTTTAAATTGGCTTGTTTGTTTGTTGTTGAGAGATGTAAATAGAGGAAGCAGAGGTGGCTAATGAAGAAGATGGTGGCAGTGGTGGTATTTGAGTTAAGAAGAACGGATTGGGGGGTGTTTAAAAAAAATATCTGGCAGCATTTGAGTTATTTACTACTTTTTTTTATTTATATCATTTTTCTTTAACATATTAAACATATATTTAAAATTTAGTCATATTCCTAATCACATTTCTATTTTCATTCTTATTCCATAAAAAATTATTCCCAAATGGGCCTATAGTAGTTATTTGGAATCTGCCTTTGGAATAGTCATCTAAAACTCGTAGCTCATTCTGAAAGTAGTATGAAGAGATTATTGGTTAGTGGTAACTGGAAATATTATTGTCTAATATTTACGAAGCGCAATGTTAATTCCATTTCTTTTTTAGCGTCGTAATGGTAATAGAAATCTGTGAAAATGAAAAAATTGTATTCCAATGTCCTCCAACTCTTGCTTTGTTAGCTGTGTATTTGGGAGCAAGCATTTATGTTCAAGAGGATGAGGAGGAGGAATCACGAGTGCAGTATTTTTGGATTTAGCAAGTATTTTCCCTATATGATTTAATAGCACTCAGTTTTTATTCTCATACTTCAATTTCACAATGAGATTTTAATCTTTCCTATTGATATGACAACATAAAAATAATTTTTTTGCCAACATCTAAAAAAATATTTGAAAACACTCAGATCTGAATTATGAAAAAAAATAAGTTAAAATATAATATAACAAGTGGGAAATAATGTGAACCCATTTAGTTTTTCATTTTTAATTTATTAATTTTATTTTTATAAAAATTATTATTATAATAAAAAAATTATCAACACATTCCTTATTATTTCTATACTATTGTTTTGGGGACTGTTATACATGGAAGGATCATTATTTATAATTTTTTACGCTTTAAAAAGTATTATAAAGTAATATCAATATAATAAGTCTTCCTTTTTATTTGGCCAAACAAAATCTTAAATCTTAAATTTATCAAAATAAAAATAATTATTAAAAAAAAAAAAAAAACTCCAGTCCAGAGTAGTCTCTTTCCTGATTTGAAACGGAAAATATATTGCCCCACTTCATGATAGACAGTAGTCAAGCAAGCTTCCCCGATTTTTCTGTCTCTGTTTCCTCTGAATCTAGTCACTAACTAAGCCCCCATAGGTAAATTCGGATCTCTCGATTCTGTATTCCTGTCCCATCTTCTGACCTTCTTCCTTTTTATTCCTCTATTTATCAGATCTGAGATTTCTATCCGCTTGTAACTGTCATTGGATCTTATGTTGTTTCCTGCCGATTTGCGTAAATTTCGCCTTTCTCTGATTTTTCTGATGAATAAGTTTGTGATTTAGCTGTTTATTGACTTCCCTTTGCTGTTTGCTCTCTGTGGTTTCTCGGCAATTTGTTGAACTGGACCGACAACTAAATTTGAATCCCTTCTTTTCCATCATTTTATCGTCCACGCTGTTACCTTGGAATAAAACTTACTCAGGATAGAATGCGCGATTTTAACGACTCGCTTTGAAGCTTATCTGTTATCACGTTAGGAGTCGAATTGAAGCTTTTTTGTTGAATCAGCAGTATTTGACTTGCTTCTCTAGATTTTGGGTTCTGGGCCGTCGTTAAGAATTCCGAAGGGTTTGCGTACGGCTTGTGGCCAAAAGTCGTGGATAAAGAAAGCATCAAGCCCAGAAACTTATAGAAGCTTAAATAGTATGCTATGATCAGGAGGTGTCCATGCCATAATGCTAGAACATTTATACTCTTATGTTTTCTCTTTAATTTTTATTGCCATAATCAAAATACACAATCTTCCTATTGTATTATCAAATTTATCTGATTGTTATGAATACCAATGCTGCTTACTCCCAGAGAAGTAATTTGGTTGAATGAAAGTTGAACGGTATCCATGATCTTTTTGTTGTTAGGGGGAATCACAGTTAAGGACCAGTTGATGTAATTAATAACAAAGAAAGACTTTCAATTGATAAAAAGTAGTAAAAACTGGAGGATTGAGTAGTACAACTGGGAAGATAAATAATAATAGGGTCATATTTTAAAATAAAATTGCTATTTTTGTCCCAAAGTGTGATTCCCCCTTGTTTTTATCTGTTACATCAAGTCTTTGCCTCTTTTAGCTGTTGGACTTCTATTTTGCCTTTAATACTTAACCGTAATTTTATCTTATCAGTGTTGGTGTGAACTCCTTTTTTTTTCTCTGTCAGAAAATAATCTTTCTAATTTTGTAAATCTATTAGAAAGTCCTGCTTTCAGACTCTCGATAATCCCTTTTTTTGACTCTCATTATCATTTTATTCTCAATCTCTTTTCTTTTTCTTTGTTTTTTTTTTTACCAGAACTCAATCTCTTTTCTATAGATCATGGAGAATCTTTGAAACCTCTTATGCTTTTGTTGGTGGAAGTTATTTATTTTTCCCAGTATTTCCATGGAGTGTCTGTGTTCCTAGATCCTACTCTTCCCGTATGATGTTTTTCCCACTTACTTTTGGAGGGAGAAGGGTATACAGTTGGTGGCGATATTAGTTGAGTTTAATGTCTTGGTGTCGAAAGTTATGGATTTATGGTTTTACATTCCTGGCTTGTTCTATTTCCATGTGTCAATCAATGAACTTGTCTGCAAAAGAATATAATTATGCTTCTACTGCACGGCATTGCTTTATGAATACTTTCTATTAGTTCCATTAATCCATATTTTAATATACAGAATGTTTCAATTACAGAATGGCATCCAATAGGGGTCAGGGTGGGATTCAGCAGCTGTTGGCTGCAGAGCAAGAAGCTCAACGGATTGTTAATGCTGCCAGAAATGGTACTCTCTCTCTCTCAATTTATCCTTGTTATTACCATGATGATATATATTTTTCTTGATCCATGTATCCTTTTTTATCAAACTTTATATGTCTTACCATGAGATGATCTACATGAATGTAGTTTTTCTTTTTCACTTTTTTCCATATTCAATATTCTTTTCATTGGGATAGAACAAACCCCCGGATCAAAAGTATTGCTACTATATACTAGTCTCCCCCTTTCCCCCACCTTTTTACTAAGTATTACTCCTTTAATTTGTATTTGTTTGCTCAATAGCTAATCTGATGCTTTGGATTTCTACAATTAGAAAAAATGGCAAGGCTGAAACAAGCCAAAGAAGAGGCTGAAAAGGAAATTGCTGAATATCGAGCTCAGGTGGAGTATGAATTCCAAAAGAAACTGGCAGAGGTAAGTTTATGGTTATTGTAATAGACCTCGTTAGACTATTCCTTGGTCTTATGATGAATCATGCACCAACTTTTGTGCAACCTTTCTGATGAATACAGAGTAGTGGAGATTCCGGTGCTAATGTGAAGCGTCTTGAGCAAGAGACTGAAGCAAAGATCCAACACCTGAAAACAGAAGCTTCAAGAATATCTCAAGATGTTGTGGCTATGCTCCTCAGGCATGTAACGAGTGTGAAAAATTAGAGCCTTTGATGCCATATTGGGGCAGAGAAGTACTAAATAATGTTACTTATTATCGTGAGTTCGTGTTTTACTTAAATTGATTGGTACGAATAAGGTTCTTGTTTCGGTTACTTGGTGCCCTGCTGCATCGGGTTCAATATATATTTATAGACAGTTCAGAACACAGACATGCCTATTTGTGTTGGTGTTTAAAGGGTCATTTTGCCATTGTCAAGTAAGTCCGGAATGCAGGGTCTATTCTTTTGTAAACATTCCCACCGATTTTATTCTGCTCTTGTTGCACCTCTCGTAATGCATCACTGAAGTGGATTGAATGGCATTCTCCCACCTCCCACCAATGTTCTTTTACGGGAACTTTATTTATTTATTTTGTTGAGACCATGACAAGTGAAATATTTATCCAGAGAAAAAGCGGTGTCCAGAGAGGGCCCTTGCGGTGAAATATTTTGTTACAGTCAAAAGGTTTCTCAACCCACAGATTTTTTTTGGCAAGAATTTTTAAACACCAAACACCAACGTCTGTTATAACTTATGGCAATACTCTTATGCCCCAGTCGATTTGCCTAGGTGTCAAGTGTTTTTGAAGGAAGTGGAAATGAAAATGGAGATCCACCATTGCTGACTACAACCACCTTTTTCACAATCCAGTAGCTCAGAAACAAAAATTGCACAGATCTAAGACAAAGTCCAGTAAAAGACAATGAAAACAAAATGGGTTTAGTTGAAGTCCAGTTAGATTGTTTTAAGCATCTCATTATTGGAGATTATGGACCACATATTCCTCGTGAACTTGTTCAAGCTATTTTGTTTGAATAATCGTTATCTCTCAAGAGTCACGACATTTAAACCTGCCTCTTCAAGAACAGGAGAATGGTTATGACGATGGGTCACCGATTTACAAATGGAAAAATTTTAGGTATTTAAATTTAAAATTCACTTATTCTTTGATCAATAAAAGTCATGTATTCTAATTTGATTAAAAAAAGGCATCTTAAATATATATTAAGTGCCTGAATTTTCTACTTCACGAGTTCCTTGGTAGGGAAGAAAACACGATTTTAATTTCGCATTTGTAGGGTTATACTTATACCAACAATATTAAATATCCTTGTCATTTATGTTTTTTTTTTACCCTTTTTTAAATATTGCATTCCTTAACTCTCCATAGTCCCATTTATTCGGTATGGGCCATTGAGAATTGTTTGATAAGGACCAACACCTCGAGTTTTAATCGCGAGGAATTGCATTTAATATGGTTTATACACCACCGATTCTTAATATAAATTATTCTCAATTATCTCAATAAAATAAAATAAAAAATTTATTATATCATTAAAATTATCTTAAAAATAATATAATTTCCATCTTTACCCTTTAATAATTACCCCAAATTTAAACAATCTATTTTCTTTCTCATAATTAAATGAGGGTATTTTTGAAATAAAGTAATTAATACTTCAAAAACCTATAGAAAGTGACTTACATATAGTACCATAAAAAGTTTCTAGAATATGACTTATAAAAAAGATCGGAGGAAGTATATTAGTAGTATATGAAGAAATTGAATGGTTTGGAATTTGGATGATTGTTGACAATAAATACATTGCATTCACCACAGGCTTCTCAGTCCATTGACTTAATGTGTTTAGATTATTTATTCGTATCAAATTTTGGTAATTTGTGAAAGAGTTGATAAAAAGTAAATAAATATATAGTATTATACAATATAAGATTCATTTTTTTATTTTATGATTTTTATTGTAAATTGTATAGAAAGTTTGTGATGAAAATTTTAGAAGATTTAAACTTTAAACTAAGTTTTCCTAGAGTGACAAGGACATGTCCGTCACAGGTGGGTCTTGTGATTTATAAACTTGTTTATGTTCTCCATTAGTGAGTGCATGTTGAATCAGGGAACTAACTTTACACTTTGCAACAATCAGCATCCAAATTCTGAAACGCCAATCACGCACATTGCATTATTCCACGAGTATAGTAAGTATATTGGTATGCCTCTCCCTACCTTTTCCTCGTCCTCATTCCATCTTAGCACTACCCCCCTCTTTCTCTTCTTATAAAATCTCTGTCTGTTTAGTGGTCCACATCATATTATTCCATTTCCATTTCCAAATCCATCCTTTTGCCATGCAAAACAAAGCAGAGGGTTTATGTAAAATTTGTTCATATGATCATTCAACAAATTATTTGGACGCTGAAAAAATCATGTCCCATAATTGATTTGTCAAGTACTCTCATGCCAATCATGTGATATGACTTCTAAAAATCTCTCAACATTTTTATTTAAAAAGGAAAAAATCTGTTCCATACAAAGACAGTGCCCCAACAAAGAGGTGGGTGGGAGCTGGAATCAACCATTTGTCCCCCCCCCCCCCCCAAAAGGAAACTAATCAATTCAATTACTCTTTCCATTTCTTTTATTTCTCATTTTTAAAGAAAAAATTTGTTAATATTCATGTCATTTTAAAAGTTCAAAACAATATTAATTGCTATTTTTTTTCAATCATACTCTTATTTTGACTAATTTTATTAATCCTACATGCTCATAAAAAATTAGAAGAAATTCTAATAATAAGGGCATATTAGAAAAGATAGAAAAAATTGTAACATAGTATTAATCATATTTTTTAATTAATTAATGTGAGTGAAGATGAAGGTAGTAGTAAGATTGGCATGCCCCTTAATTGGTGGACCTCAATCGTGAATTGCACGGTACAGTGCCTGAAATAGAAAATCCGTCTCCTTCATTTTCTTAATTTATTTATTTAATTTAAAAAGTGTGCTGGCCAACCCAACCCAACAGCTGATTGACTTGGCTTGGGAACTGTGTCTTCTCCCCCAAATTAAACGTTTAAATATATTATTTCTAATTTATATTATAAAATTTTTATATTAATTATATATATATATATTAAAAATTATTTTTTATTGAAAATTAATATAAAAATATTCATATTTTTTATTTTATTTTAATTAAATATCTAATTTTATTATTATAAAATTATAAATAAGAAAAATAGAAATATTAAAAATAATAAAAAATATTTAATAATATATATTTAAAAAATCTTATAATATATATTAGAGAAAATATAAATATCATGAGCACTTGACCTCAGTCCTGACTCATCATCACCCACGTGATTATCTCATCACCCTATTCTGTTTTCTAGGCCATTCTCACAACTTGCATCCCCCACCCACACCCTCACCTACACCTAGAGGCTAGAGCCACAGACGCAGATCTAAATCAATAGTAGATTTTACCAGCTTCGGTTAGATTTTAATTTGCTCAACAGTGAATATCCACAGTTCGTCCATTCAAATTTCATTTCCTGTCGTCTAATCCGACAGATCTACTGTAAATTAAATTAAACGGCTTTAGTTTTAATTAATAGATAGATGGATGGAACCTCGATTCATACCATATGTTCATTCATATGCATGAGCATGGCCACCTAAGTCATAGTCGACTAAGGGGTGGGTAATAGTAATTACTAGTGTTTAGTAATACGCCCCGTTCTATTGGCTCTGCTTCACATTACCCGCAAATTGGAATGGAAGAGCACCGTCTAAAAGGCAATGAAGTGTCATATTAATTAATTATTATTAATATTGTGATAGAAAAGTTGCATATAATTCACCTTAGAAAGGAAATCACGCAGTGCAGATGTGTCTTTTTGTTCGTTTTTATAAAAAAGATATTGTTTGGGGGATCCACATTCAAAGCACCACTTGTTGTATGTTAAATAAACAGTGACATGATCTGATATGAATCCTTTTGAAAGTTGGCTGTCCTGTTCCGTTCCTAGTGGACACTCCCACTCTCCCCACGCCACTTTCTTCGCTTTCTGACTGCTTCCAGGGCCTCTCGAGTTCTCTTTTCCTCATCCTTCCCCGAACATCACCCATATTTTAAAATATTTTCCTCCAGAAACCTCACTTTTCTCTTGTATGCGTTTGCCTCGATGCAAAATTTTTTTTTATTACAATTTCACAACCTAAAGGGTGGAAATCTTCATGTAACATTCATATGTTATACTTTCTGAGCTAGCCAATCCCATCGCACATCCATGGTTGCCCATATTGATCTTCTTTTAATTTTTCCCCCTGAATTCAACATGGTGAAAAGCTCAAGGTGGGAACTAAAAGATAAAAGCACAATTGGCACTAGTTATAGTATAATGGAAGCAATTGGTAAAGAAAGTTGACAGTGACAGTAACTCCTTCGGTATTTTCAGGTTGAACCGTTACTCGCAGGATTGTAAAAATGGCGACAACGACCACGTTCTTTCATCCTCACCATCATCACTCGCACAACTCTGACCTCAGCAGACAACAATATCACGAGCACCCAGCTGTATCGTTCCCTTCCAAGAAAGCTCCGTCCCAAACCCATTCTCAACCCTCAGTCGGACCATGCAGGTCCTCTCTGCGAGTAGCTTTCGTTGGCTTCCTTCATCTTCTGTCCTTCTTCAGCTTCTGCTCTTCCTGTGCTCCTCTTGCGCGCATGGGTTTGGGACGATGGGACCGATATCGGCTTCATTTGGTAAATACGAATTCTTCTGCGCCATCGATGCAAGTGGGAAGCAGGATGTCATTTGCTGGGGCAAGAACATCACTTCAGCGGTTCCGCAGCCTTCTCCAGCTTCAGCCTCTGTTTCTGAGAGCCCTCCTATGGCAGCTCTGTCCGGTGGTGAAGGCTTTATGTGTGGCATTCAAGCAAGCACTTCGCAAGCATACTGCTGGGGCGCCACAAAACCAGCTATAGATCTTGTGCCTCCCGCATTCCAATCCACTTCTTATTCTCAAATAGCAGCAGGCAAGAATCATGTTTGTGCCATTAGAGGATCCTATTATTCTAATGACGGTTCGGGAATTGTCGATTGTTGGGAAATTGTGAGAACTGTGGACAACAGCTTAAAATGGAAACATAGCGATCTGTATTATGATCAGTCAACGAGCAATCTCGCATTAAACAAAGTTGTATCAGGTGAGGGATTCGCTTGTGGGGCGGTCAGAGACGGAGGACTTGCCTGTTGGGGACCTACATCCGCCAGCTTAAGGGTATCCAATGTGTCAGAGAACTTCGCAGTCTTAGTTTCGGGAAGGAGTTCAATATGTGGGATTTTGAACGTTTCTGGAGATTTGAAATGTTGGGGTGATGCAGATTCATTTTTTGATCCACCCACTGGGGTTGAATTAGTCTCTTTGTCAGCCGGAGCTCGCCATTATTGTGGTATTCGAGCCGATAATCACATAGTGGAGTGTTGGGGGAGTTTCAATTCGTCTGTGGTTCCAAAAGGTTCTGGATTCATGGCAATCGCTTCTTCTGATTATACAACTTGTGGCGTCAGAGAAGAAGATCTTCTACTTGATTGTTGGTTAGTGAATGCGTCCACGGCTGAGTTTGATCCTCCGTTGGAATTATCGAGTCCAGGTATTTGCAGGGCCAGTTCATGCAGTGAAGGTGGGTTTGCTTTCAATGTTAGTATTCTGAATGAGCCCGGTATAACAAGCCTCTGCGTTCGAAAAGATTTGAGGATTTGTTCACCCTGTGGCTCAAATTGTTCTGAAGGCTTTTTCTTGTCCAGTCCATGCACTGAAAATGCCGATAGAGTATGCACTGCTTGTTCTCTTTGCCAAAATAGCTCTTGCTCGGATGTTTGTCGACTTCAATCATCTCCAGAGATTATTCATAAGAAGAGCTGGCACCATCTGCGTCAATTATTGATCATAGTTGGGTGCGCTGCTTTGGGAGTCTTGTTTATCTTAACTTGTGGGTGTATCTTTCCATGCTTGATGACTAAGAAAGAGTCCAAATCTTTCACAGGCAAAGCAGAGCAGCAAGTTGATACTAATGCTGATCTTCACTCTTTTCCTTCCACAACCTCCTGTCCTGGGATGCCTCAGATTTTCCGACTCTCAGAGCTAAAGGATGCCACCAATGGATTCAAGGAATTTAACGAGCTTGGTAGAGGAAGTTATGGTTTTGTTTACAAAGCTGTACTAGCAGACGGGAGGGTAGTTGCAGTGAAGAGGGCAAATGCTGCCACAATAATCCACACTAACAATCGTGAATTCGAAATGGAGTTGGAAATCCTCTGCAAAATCCGTCACTGTAACATTGTGAACTTGTTGGGTTACTGTGCAGAGATGGGGGAGAGGTTGCTGGTTTACGAGTATATGCCACACGGCACACTTTATGACCACCTTCATGGTGGCCTTTCTCCTCTGAATTGGAGCCACCGGTTAAAGATTTCAATGCAAACTGCAAATGGTCTTGAGTATCTTCAAAAGGACCTAGTGCCACCAATTGTGCATAAGGATCTCAAGAGTTCAAACATTCTGTTGGATTCAGAATGGGGAGCGAGAATCTCAGACTTTGGACTCCTTACGTCGGGTGAGAAAGATCAAAATGGGGATGTGCAGAGCGATGTTTACAACTTTGGGATTGTATTGCTTGAGATTCTAAGTGGAAGAAAAGCTTATGACAGAGATTTCAGGCTTCCCGACATAGTTGAGTGGGCAGTGCCTCTGATCAAACAGGGGAAGGCTGCTGCTATAATCGATCGCTCTGTGGCTCTTCCAAGGAACGTTGAGCCATTGCTGAAGCTGGCGGATATAGCAGAGCTGGCTGTGAGACACAGCCCAAGCGAGCGTCCAGCCATGTCGGAGATAGCATCTTGGTTGGAGCAAATTGTGAAGGACAGATTGATCTTATAGTTTTGATCTTCATTTTGATGCGTTAGAAGCTTCATTTTGATCCGAATTCCGTGAATGAGGAACGATCTTCTGCAAGTGTACATTAATTGTTTTTTTGAGTTGATGTTTATATTATTTACGTTCTTATATGGTTTTGGGATTGTATCTCCAAATCTTCAAGAAGTGAAGGACATGGCACAGTTGCAGCATAAGATACTTTCTAATACGTGTAGATGTACATGTAGAAATATTTTTTTGCTGGAAATCAAATCATGCTGGATGGTATCCTTGTGTTGAAGTCATTCTCATGTGTTGCCGTGATAAGACAAAATAAGTGTGTCTATGTGAAGAGAGAAAACTATGGGCTGAAGTCCTTTTGAGGACGAACAAACTTTTCAAACTTTTACGGATCTTCTGGAAACTATATGGTGTGGGCTTGTGATTGTTTCGTGTGACACTTGTTTGAGTGAATTGGGGTCCGAGTAGGAGGGTCACTCGTCTCTACAGTTGAAGAAAGAACATGATGCCCACCTTTGATCACTTTACTAGGATGCTATTGGATGACAACTTAAATTGTTTATATAAAAAAATATAATTATATATGAGAATTATATTACTATATTTTTATTTTCCTTATTATCTTCTTTCTTTTCATTGATTTTCAAACACGTTCGTTACCCATTTTTTTCAATTTTGTGAGTATAAATAATTGGTTGGCAAAAAAAAAAAATTGATCCTGTCTTCTTCATACTGGTAGGAAGTGTATGGTTTGTTCGAATTTGAGATGCTAAAATCATAAAAAGGACAAAATGCCTAAAAATATTAAAGGTGTTTGTGAGAAGAGCCGCATAAAACACGGTAAATGAAGCGCCCTCCACAGTCCACAGAGCCGAATGCATGGTCTGCCTAAAATATTGTCACCCTTTTCAACTGCTTTTGTATTTTTTGGGTTACCACCCAACCTTTTTTTTTTTTTTCCTTCCCCCCGGTTCCGTCCCAAATCCCAAGTCAATTTGTACGGAATGGTCTCTTCATCACTATTCCCATCTCCCACCATTTGTTGTGCCAACTTGCCATTGTCCTCTTTAAACTAAACCAGTCATCACTTCATTTAATTATACAAATTTAATTTGGTTACATTTTAAATTTTTACATATATGTTTTATTTTTATAAGTACATAATTAAAACACCATTAAGATTGTGAATTTTTCTCAAAAAATAAAAAGTTAAAAGAGTTTGATTTAAATCCAGATAATTAAAATTTTATAATTAACTGAACTGAGAATATTTTTATTTGAGAGAGTTCAAGTTTGAATTGATTAATGCGTCGGTCTTTTCACATAATCTGGATGCTTTCCATTCAATCAATTATAAAGTTTGAATAAATTTGGAAGATTTAAAATTATTTTTTATTCTTTAATCTAAACATTATTTAAAAAAAATTAAAATTAAGCACCTATATTTCATTCTATTCTACTTCTTTGAAGATAAATTCACTCCAATGATGCGCTTCTTGATGATTTAAATCACTCTGCCAGCATAAAACTACTTAAAAAAAAAAAAAAGAGTTAGTCTGCTTGTTTCCATAACAAGCAAGGGGTGATGCCAAATCATACTCTCTTGCTAAACAGCACTGCCTCTTTTTATGAAAATGTGTCCAGAATAAGTTGACTAGCCATTGGAGCTAATTTAAAATTCTAGGCTTCGGAATAATTTGACTGTGATCACCCAATTTTTATTATTATTTTGATGAAGAATGCATTTGCCCAACACCTGCTACTTACTGAACCAGAAACAAACAAGATCAGCAGAATATAGAATCTTGAATGGGAAGGTAACGATGCCCCCCCAAGCTCAGAGATGGTGCCGTATCTTTAGATTCCCTTGAACAAGGAAACAAGTTCCATTTTTGAATTCCTTCCAATCATGTCACAAAATGGAGTAAAGTTCGCAGCTGTTTAGTCCAATCCATCTTTACTTTGAAAAAATAAATAAATATATATTTATCTGCTGAACTTTGTTCCACAAAGAATCTAGAAATGGAAATTACTCTGCAATTCTATTATCAACTTCACCCTGCTTGTTTCAGGAATTGGTCTGGTCTGGTCTGGTCCTACCAGCAATTCCTGTCTTACTTGAAGAGAACCACCCCCCTCCCCCCAAATTAACCCACTCTGCTTCTCCATGTGCCTTTGTCCTTCATTGCTCTTTATGCAGAATAATCTCATCTCCAGGCTATTTCTCCTGGTACGCTATTCATTCCACAATTTCTGTGCTTTTTTTTTTTAAGCTTGATTTTGTTGCCTCTTTTAGACCTATTAAGAAATAGAATTATGAAGAAGTAATAGTCAGGAGAAGTGGTTGGTAAAGTTGATATTTTCTATGCACGCGGTTGAGGGTTGAGAAGCAGGAACTGGGAAGCGCAGGGATGTGCAGTGTGCAATGACAGAGTCAGCAGTGGCTGATTGGCATGAAGAATTCAGCATCAAGCGTTTGGGGAAATTTCACGGGGAATTGACAGATAAGTATATAAAACCACAAATTCTTAACACTTGTCACTTCAGAAATTAATTAAAGAAAGATCATGGGTCATTTTATGAAGTTGATGTGTCAGTTCAGGTTCACATGGTAGACCATGTCTCTGGATAATAAGAATCCAGAGTTCTGCTAAAGTAAATATATATGTAGAAGGATGTGGCAGCGTGGTCCTCGCTTAACAGAGAGAAAGAGATCCTTGAACAAATATATTTAGAAATTAACTGAAATAATGATCTAGAGTCATGTGGCAGTCAGTCCAGGTTACTTTGTAGACCATGTGTTTCTTGATTAATAACGAGAGTTATAGGCTCGGGCAAGAGTAACTAACTAATTAAGAAGAGATCTTTGATTTGAAACGTTTGCAGAAGTCTGTTGAAAGAAGGGGGAACAGAAGAATGGAAAACAAAGAAGAGGAAAAAGTACCCTCAAGGTTTCTTAATGCTGCACTGCATTCTTACATATCGTATGTACCCAATCAAAAGGAAAAGGAAAAAAAAAAAACAACATAAAGTATAAAAGGAAAAGGACAAGAAAGGGCAAGATCCTTGTTCTTTAGACAAGTCCAAATGTGGGGAAGGTAAGAATCTAAGGTGATCCAAGCACTTGCAGACAAATGTGCTTGAGAAAAAAAAAAAAAAAAAGGGAGTACTCGCTCTTTATGTATGTGAAAAGAAGCTGAAGACCCAAGCATCAACCCTAGGGCCATCTCCAGCCTCTCTTTTACCTCTCCCCCTTCACCTCCCTCTTACCCTCTGAAACCCCATATATATATATATATATATATGTCGCCCTTCGAAGAACAAACTGGATTTTCCTGGCCCTTCACCATCACGGATGATGAACAAAAACCTAGCTATTTGGTTCAGCTCGATGCGGGGTATGGTATATCATCTCGTGCGTGGAGCATGTAGGGCCAAAGATTGCACTAGGTGAGTGGGTAAGAGGCAAACTTGGTGTGCCTGGCTCCCCGTATGCCATTTGCAGAGCCCATCAGCAAAGTGATGGCCTTATCGAATGGCGTGCGAGGAGCCATGCATGCTGTGTAATGCATATACTGTTCATCAATAGTAAAAGCTCAGTCAGTTGTACTCGTTCTACAGTTTCAATCTATTTTCGATTTGTCTTTCTTCCTTTCTCAACCTTCTTTCGTGGAGAGAAGAAGGTCTCCTATGGTATCCGCTAATTTAGGCTAAGCATCTGGTTGTCTACCCAAAGCTTAATGGTCCAAATTGCCTTTGACTTGGGTGGCTAGCTATTAGACGGGTAGGTTTCATTAGGTATAAAAAGGATATATATATATATATATTTATATTAAAGTAAATGCCTCCTATCATCATTTAGAGGTTAATTGACATCTGCTGTCCTCCATTGAGTAAAGATCATTATCACCTTAAAGTTGACGGAGTCAGCAATCGTTGTCAATCTTGTATGGACGCCTTTGTTGTTATCGAGCTTGTTCATGTTTTTGACATCACTCCCATTTGTTTTTTAATATGGAAAACATTTCAATCCAAAGGAGTCACCATTTTGGACTCCTTGGAAAGTAGCAGCGGTACAAAGTTATAACTCAGAATTGAACATCTCCCAAAAGTGCAAAACTTTATCAAAGCAATCAATTGTGGTGTCCATAGATTTCCTTCTGGTGCTCTGTAGCTTTATCACGCCTCACATAGCTAGGCATGGTCCAGATTCCGACTAAGCACTCAAGCTACCTCCCCTAGCCCCGTATCTTGTTGCTACTATGAGGAGTCCTGTTTATGCGCGTGACGTAAGAACGTGCACGATCACTCATAAAACACTAGCCGTTCTTTCTTTTTGTGTGTATGGCCATAGTCATTTTTTTTTTATAATTTTAAAAAAATCTTTTTTTTTTAATTTAAAAAAAATTCTCCTTCTCTCATGCATTCTATACACGGATTTTGCTTCCACGCACTAGATCGTGTTCATGTTATGAGCTCATGAGATTTAAATTTGCTAATGATTTCAATTCCATGTCAAATATGTGCTTAATGATTTCCGAACGTCATGCCTAAATACTTTGATTCTGCATACACGGAGTTTCATGTGCTGATCTTACATGTTATGCTTAATTTCTGTGGCCACAATCTTTCATAGTTGGTCCCAATAACTGTTCTTTCGTTTGCTGGACACCCATAACTTGACCCTTGTTTTCTGCAATAAAATACTTTCTTTATTTTTATATATAAATGATAAAAAATAAAATTATATCAATCATAAAAAATAATAAATTTATCTAAAATATAAAATAATTTTTAAAAATATTTATATTTAATATTAATAAATCTTTTATTATACAGTTAATATAAATAAATTATATTAAAAATATATAATTTCAATTAAAAATATTTTTTATAAAAAATTATTAAATAAATCTCATATATTTCTTATATTAAACATGAAAACTCTCTCGCAGTTATTTTTTATATTAAAACACGGAGGGAGTAACTCATAGAGGTGCTTCGTTCTGCCAACAATGATGAATGAAAGGGTAAAATAGATAAATGACAGATTGAAAGCATCAAGTCTTCGTCTTTGGGTGATGCTGACTTATTGGAAAAGACGTCCCTCGAGCGTAGGTGCTCAATAATGCATACAGTGGTAATGACGTGACCAATGGAGGATAGGAGAGACGAAGATAGAGATATCAGAATCAGATAATTGAGAATTCAATCCAAAACAGAGAAAGAAGTGAGCTTTAATGCTGGGAGAATGATGGAGGTCAAATTTGGCTGCCACTGTCATTCCCTCCTTTTTTTTTAATAACTACTCTATTATACTAATTAATTAAAAGTAATTGGGCTGTGCTGCAGAACAGAAAATATGGTACAAATTGAATATCACCATGCAAATATCTACATGATAAATGAAGCCACCGTCCTCATCCCTCCTTTTCACAAACCCTAACAAAGATATTTCTATCAAACAAATATTTAAAAAATACACAAAATTGCATTTTATTCTATCCCTCCTTTTTTTCAATTCAACAATAAATTACGTCAATTTACAGAAACTTATTTATTTGACCACGGGCTTCGGCATTGATCATTGAATATTGAACGTTGATGATGGAATTCAGTTCTCTGCAGCGCAGACCAGAAAATGGGTCTCGCACCATGCATCCTTACCCCAATAAATCAGCTTAAATACAAACCCCGAAAAAGCTTCACACAGAATTACAATGACAAATATCTCATTTTGGGCTATCAATTTGGAATGGACTAAAGTTAAAATGGAGACAAAAAGAAAAATGTGGATCTAACGGGCTAGATTGGCCGAACTCCACATGGAAGTTGCATAGGTTGCTCCGCTGGAGCTCGATAGTTGATCTCTAGTTCTGATTTCCCTAAGATCAGCCACAAACCCTGGTTTTGAAATGCTGACACTTTCCATTTCAATCTTTTTGGTCAACATTTCAACAACTTCAGTCATGCGTGGTCGGAGCTTCGCGGTTTCCTGGACGCAGAGCAGCCCCACCTTCAGGAATTGCATGCTTTCTTGCTCTGGGAAGCTCCCCTTTAGCTCGCCATCCACCATTCTCCCTAATTCATCAGCTTCATACGCCGCCCACGCCTGCAATTGCAAACACTTTCAACCACACGCAGAGCACATTGCTTCTATTGTGTAATGACTAATGAATATGAAGATATGACCCCCTTTCGTATAAATGTTGTTTCTTTTGTTTTCTAAAATAGTGAGAATGAGAATTGAGCTTCTGGCTCCAATTTTCCTACCTTCTCAACCAGGAAACGCGCCGTGTCTTGACGAGGATCAAAGACTGGTAGGCCGCTCACAATTTCGAGGAGTAATACTCCATAGCTATAAACATCTGATTTTCGTGTCACCTTTCCAGAACTGGCATATTCCGGAGCGAGATAACCCCTTTGTGACGTTGCGAGAGGAACCCAATAGTCAGCAGATATTTTCAAATGAAAAAAGAACAAATTTGATTCAGAAAATGGAGGGTTCTTAGTTCATACAATGTCCCGGCAACTTGAGTGCTAACGTAAGACTTGTCATCTCTCAGTAATTTTGCCAGACCAAAGTCCGACACTTTCGGCTTCAAATTTCGGTCAAGAAGTATATTTCTGGCTTTGATGTCTCTGTGCACAATATAGGGCTTAATTTCTTCGTGAAGATAGGCAAGCCCTCGAGCCACTCCTATGGATACGTCCCTCCTCGATTCCCAGCTGAATCTCATCCTGCTCTCCTGTGTACCTATCCACCATAACCCGCAATGAATTACGAAAAAATCTCACAGCCATTATTTCTTGGTCTCGTGCCTCGTAATGTTTCAGATTCAAATATTACCTAAGAAGAAGTGGTAAAGGCTGTTGTTTTCCATGTACTCGTAGACTAAGCATCTGCGAGCTCCTTCCACACAACACCCTCGAAGAGTGACTAGATTTTCGTGCTTGTTATCACCCAGCGTACCCAGCTCTGCCACAAACTCCTTCTCCCCTCGCATGGAATCCAGTTCGATCGAAAGCACTTTGACAGCCACGAATGTGCCATCCCGAAGCCGCCCCTTTTAAAAATTCAACCCCAACCATTGTTCCATCAGCATTAACGTTTTACAAATCGAAATTTGCTGGGTTGTTTCAATGCCATGTATATGAACCATAGTCACCCCCAGTAAAAGAAACGAGAATAAATAGTTAATTAACCTTGTACACAGTGCCGAAACCGCCTTCTCCAACCTTGTTTGAGGAATCAAATCTCCAGGTCGCAGATTTTAATTCGCTGTATGTGAACACACGAAATGTTCCTTCACTCTCTCTTCCTGACGAAACGTCTGAAACAGAAAGTAATTAATTCGTAGTTGGACCAATTTCACATATATATGATATCCAATATCAGAACGAGAAGAAAAGACCGAACGGAAATACCTGGCTTGGTTTGGCCTTGGACCGCCGGTGAGAAACAAGCAGAAAAAGAACAGAGAATCTTCATGCCTCCAACACAACCTTAAACCTTGCTTGGATCTCCAACATTGAAGACCATAATACTAAGAGAAAAAGAAAGAACATGGTGCCGGGAACAGAGAAGTAAACACGGCACGCCTTCGTGTTTAATTGTCCTGATTCTTGAATTGAATCTTTCATCTTTGACACTTTCTCAATTCAGTACTCTCCTCTAGAATTTGCTTGATAATCTATGTTATTGAAAGTCAACTATTTTAATTTAATTTTATAGTGGCCAAATTCCTCTTTTATTATTATTTTTTTATGTTATTCTGTTTTTTCATGAAATTTAATAATATAAATTATAAAAACTCGTAGATTTGTCGAATTCCATAGAAGTTTCACAAATCTAGTTCCATATAGAAACACCTATCTTATGCATAGGATAGATTTGTAAATGACTGAGTTTTTTTTACCAGAACGAATGAGAAATCATTATACATATGTTATATGATCAGTGTAGGTGTGATTAATTTTAAAAATGGGTCAGTAAAATAGCATATAAAGAGAATACTTATAATAATAGTGCAAGTTAATTAGGGACGAAGCACTTAGGCAGCCAGGAGGTAAAAATCAGATGGAATTCCAAAAGTATGTTTGACTTTTATCATCATTGTAGATGACTAAATGTTGGGTTAAGTCAAGTTGCTTTCGATGTTAAGGTTGGGGACCACTTGTTAAATAAAAATTTAAAAAACCGCTCAACAAAGGAATCAGGCATCCAAGCATTTTCCTTGGAACCTTGCTCGTGCTAAATTAATTCAAATTTCTGTTGTGTAGTATCTTTTGACAGTTTATAAATACTGATAGGAAGACTTTTTTAAAGTTGCTGCATTCCTTAAAAATTAAAATCTTGATTTTAAGAAATATTGATCAAATACCTTACAAATTGACTAGATGGAAAATCCTGATTAATTTGAGATGGATAATAATATTATCAATTTATCACCACACCATTTTGTGATTATTTTTTAGACGAATATTCTGAAGTAAATGCAGGGACATCAGTACACCACAGTGAATTATGAAAAATGATTAGTTCATTAAAAAAAAAACTTGCTTGATATGCCAATATTAATTTTTTTTAGCCAAAAAAAAAGAAAGTTAAGAAGGAAATGAAAGATGATAGGCCCAAAAAAAATAAAAACATGATCAAATCAACAGGAAATTATGTTCAAAGTTTTTTTTTTATGGTTACATCAGGAGATTTTAATTTTAAACATTTGATCATTACTCACATTTCCTCTCACCCTTACCTAAACCATTAATAATTACTCACATCTCATCTCACTCTTTACTATCTATGCTTGTTAGTTAGGCTGATTTTCCAAGAGGGGGGGGGTGAATTAGGAAGCTTGAAAATTTTCTACAAAATGTCAAGAAAGTGAAGAAAGTAAAGTATAGAAGGTAAAACAGAGTTTAAGTAAATAAACTGTAAAAGTTGCGGTAAAGAGAAGAAAACTTAGATATTTATTCTGATTCGGTCTCTCCACTTGATCTACGTCTAGTCCCCAAGTCACCACTTGAGATTTTTCACTATTCAGCAAGAATTCAGTGGGCTTTTTGTAAATGCCTCAGTACAAAAATGATGCTCTGTTTCTAGAGCTCACACATTCACTCTATGCACTCTTACAAAGTGCTTCACAATCCCTTGTGATATCCCCTCACAAGAAAATCATTCTTCCATATGAAGATAAGATTGATTACAAGGATTAAACTCTCTTAAACAGAGTAAATATGAAGGTTGGAGTGCAAAATATTGAAGTGAGAGAGTAAGAAACTTTGAGTAGATGATTTGACAGAGTTTCAGTATATACAATATTAAAATCGTTACCCATAACTTCAAATGATGTTATATTTATAGATTTAGGTCTCAAATGTCTGTTAGAGACAAAATATATCCGTTGGAGAAATTATCCAACGGTTACTCTGAAAAACTATCCGTTAACCAACCGCATTGAATGTTTCTGACACTCTGAAATTCAAATTTTAGTTGGTCAACTGACGAATTTCGCAGAAACCGAAGGTTAACATCTTCAACGTTGAATGCCTGAAGTTCGTCTGTCATGAAGTGAAATTCGAATTTTGATATTTTGAAAATGTTTCTATGTTGTGACATACGAATTTTCAAGTAGAAAGTTTTCTGTTAAGTGTGAACAGTATTTTCAATTTGCTACAGTGCCTTCGAAATTCAAATTTTGGAACCCCAAAATTAGCCTGTTCATAGCTGGTTTATAAGGCACAGTGGTTCATATTATTCAAAATTTGAATTTTCAAAGGGCAAAGTTCATCTGTCAGAGAGACCTCTTTTCAGACTAACTTCAAAATTCGAATTTATAAATACTGTCATTCGTATGTCAACATGTCATTGTAACAAACTCACAAGCTTAGTTTCTGAAATTCGAATTTTCATGTTCAAAGTTTGTCTGTCAGTGAGTAATTTTGAAATCCAATCCAAACTTGGTTTCAGATAAACTTTAACATAATTTCAGACGAATTTCTTTAGTTTTCATAAGTTACATTTTATCTGAAATTTGAATTTTCAAAACCTAAAGTTCGTCTGTTACTGAAAGCTTCTTTCAGACACTTATCAAAATTTGAATTTTTTCAAGTCAAAATTCGTCTGTCAGAGAAGCTTTTCTTTAGACTTATTCAGTTTCAATACAAAATTTGAATTTCCAAAGTCAAAGTTCGAATTTTCACTATGACAGATTAGTATTAACCTTTCAAACTTCGTCTGTTGGTGAGTGTTTTTCAAATATTCCATGATTTAACATAGAATCAATATTTTAAAACATCTTTTCACCAAATCAAAGTCAATTACTCAAATAAAACACTACTAATCATCCTACATCTATCTTTGCACAGGTTTATCCAGAATTTCTTCACTTGAAACCTTTTGGGTACCTTTGATATCTTTATTCCAAGCTCTTGAACATTGGTTTGGAATCATCAAAACTCTTGATTCAACATTCTCCCCCTTTCTGATGATGATAAAACAACTTACAAACTGGATTAGTACTTATGTTTGCTTTAACAAGTTCCCCCTCAACATATACATTATATTTCAAAAGATATCATATATAGTAGATCATGTGAAGAGATTCAAAGAATAATAAGAACAAATCATTGCAACCAAGGAATTCATTCATTTTATCAAATGTTGCTTTACAAGAACCAATTTATGCAAAGTACTTCGAAATACACAAATCAAACACAAAGCATAAACAACACAACAAACATCTGGAACTCAATATAGCACTACAAGAGGACTCAAGCCTAAATTCTAATCACTTCTTCTTTGGCTTGGTCTTCTTGCTGTAAGTCTTTCCAGATGGCTCAGCAGCAGACTTGCCAGTTTGCTTACTCTTCTCTCCCTTTTTGGCATCATCAGGAAGGTGAACAAAATCAGCCGGAGAAGGGATTTGAGAAACTGGAATAGCTCTGAGGGGCACAGGAGCAAAAGGCAGATGTGGACTAACTGATGGAGAAGGCTTAGAAGGCTCAGGGCTTGGATTTTCATCTTCAGAGACCTCAAGCAGTTCTTGCATCTTTTATCTGGAAAGAGCCAATTGAGCCCTCTGTTCTTCTGAAAGACCATATGCAGTGAGAGATGAAGGAGCAGGGTCATCAGAACGAAACATTTCTCGAGCCTTCTTCTCTGAGCTTGCAAAAGAGCATTGCGAGCAATAACTTCCAAATCAACAACAGGCACAATGCTCCTTTCTTCATTTCTGGCAACCTCCATGATTGATGAAGTAGAAATGGCTGCCACTAGTTTTTCTACTTGCTCAGATTCTTGCTGGGACAAGATTGACTCTTGAGCATCTGCAGGAATGGGATCATGAGAGCTTGAATCCCGAGGACCCTCTTCCTCCATGCCATAGTCCAAGGGAAGACCAGGACTTGGTGTGCTCATTGTGCCAGCAGCCTCAGTGTCATCTACAGCATCATCATGCTTAGAAGAGGCTAGCTCAAATGGACTCGGAGGCTCAGGAGTTGGAGATTGAACAGGCTCAGAGAATCCTGACTGAGGTGGAGCTGATGTGGCAGGTATTGCACTCGGAATATCTTCATAGGCACAGCAACCACTTTCATGTTCTTGGCTAACTAGTGAATATGATCTTGTAGATGAGCAAATTTGACATTTTGCTCATCCCTGATGCTAAGTATGAGTGTAGACAGGCTGTCATACAACTCAGTGATCTTAGTTGGCTTGGCACGAGAGGAGGGAGTAGATGGAATGTGAGTAGTCTTGGATGGAGATGGGACAGACAGAGAAGGCTGAGGTATAGGTCTAGCAGGAGCCTCAGAGGTATCTTCTTGTTGTTTAGAGGCACCTTTAGCAAAGAAGAGATCTTCATATTTTCTTGCTCTCTTCCCAATCTATCTTCCTTTATTTCTTTCAATCCTTATTCTTTGAAGTTCCTCTTCCTTGAAAATCTCAGTGGGTTTTCCTTTCCCCTTCTCAAGGTGCTGGATTCTAGCATATTGTAGAATTCTAGAAGTGATTGCTGCATAGGGGAGTGTGGAGTCCTTCCTCTGATCTCTTGCCTTGATCATGCGTTGGAGTATGATATGTCCCATGTTGATGAGCTTTCCATGCATGATTGCTGCCATCACATATGCCTCTGCCCTTGTGATCAGGTTGAAGCTGCCTCCTTTGTTGAATATGTTCCTAGACACTATGTAGTGTAGGATCCTTACTTGAGCACTGAGGTCTGTGGGCTTTAGTAAGTTTATGGTTGGCCTATTTCCCTTTCTTCTAAACAAAGTGTTCAGGATTATGCTTTCCTTGTAGTTCAGAAAGGGGCCACCTTCTTCATCAGCAATCTCTGCCTCATCCATATACCCAGAAGCAGTGATGTCAGTCTTAAGGCCATCTTGCCCTGGGATTTCCAACACTTCATTGAGAGTTTCATCTGTGAGCCAGATGGTCCTTGATCTTAGATTGGCCTCCCACTTCTTCTTTTTGCTATGGTATTTTAAGGAGGCATAACATGTCTTAACCACTTCATCATCATACCTCTACAATATCTCTAACAGATTCTTATATACTAGCATCATATTCCAGCATCAAAACTGTTAGAGACCAAGAAATCTTCCAAATTCACACAATGAGGCTTGATTACCTTTTTATTGGCAAACTTGGTCGAGTATTCTTCCTGAATCTGAGGAATGCTCCATAATGGCAGTGTAGTGAGTTGGTATTCTCTAGATTCAATACTGGAGGAAGAAGTAGAAGCAAAAGCAGCAGCAAGAACAGGGACTGAAGGCTTTGCTTTCTTCAAAGAAGAGGGTCCTACTTTCTTTGATTCAGCCTTTGGTATGGTTTTTTGTCATTTGGAGGGAGTTTCCTTGCTTGATTCGGTTTTTCTCTTCGGTTTCTCATCCCCCTTTGAGGCATATTGGGATTTGACCATCCTCTTTGGTTGTTCCTCTCCTTTTCTCGCTTTAGAATTCTTTACTCTTGCCATTTTCGTGGATGAATGTTTCAAAATGAAGTAGAGATCGGGTTTATAGGATGCAAAAATTAGTTTAAATGGTGGAAAATGAAGATTTATGATTAGAATTGAAGAGCATTGATGAGAGAATTTGAACAGACTTAGAGAGGAAAAGAGTAGGGTTGCATCTGTTCAGTTAAAAACTGTCGGTTTTAATGTAAGTAACCGCCTGACAGACGAATTTTGAGGGGTCAAAATTAGAATTTTGGGCAGTTAAAAGTTAAACCGTTCAGTAAAGCTTACTGACAGACAAATTTTCTTCTGAAAGTTCATCTGACAGTGGCTTGTTTCAAGCAACACAAGATAAACAGACAAACTTTGTTTCAACAAAGTTCGAATTTTGAAAAGTTAACAACAAGTAGCAATCAAATCAAGAAACAACAAATGAATTATGCATATAAACATTCATCTTTCAGAGATTCAACATTATAAGCAAGTTTCAACAGATGAATTTTGAATCCGAAATTCGAATTTCTTTACTTTGTAAAGATTATCCAACATTCGTATGTTAAGAAATAATCATTTGTATAATCATCATGTTGGATAAACATAACTTGAAAATTTTTACTTTTGAAAATTTGAACTTTCAAGGTCCAATAGACGAATTTCGAGGGATCACAGAGAACTGTTTCAATGTTTAACAAGCTGAAGTTCGTCTGTTGGGCATCTAAATTCGAATGTTGACCAAGCTGACTTATTCAGAGACACAGTTTATCAAGGAAATTTGTCTAACACACAACTAAGATACGAATTTTAACTTTAGAAACTTACAGAATGGATCCAGAAACTCAGAATTTTTGTCATGTTCTTCACTTTTTGATTGTTCCATTTTGGTGTGCTCCATTTTTCAGATTTATTGCCATTGGATCTCATGAGGAGTACCTACAATTTAAATTAAATTCACTCCGATGCTAAAGTTAGAATTAATTTAGTGTTGGAAAATCTAAAAATAGAATTGCACACGATATTTACTTACAGTTCATTGGGATTTATCATACTCAATTCTCTCCTGATTTTGCTATGTGTATCTTCTGATAGAGGCTTTATCAAGATATCTGCAACTTGATCCTCTGTTGGGATGTATTCTAGTCTGATTTCTCCTTTCAAAACATGATCCCTTATGAAGTGGTGCCTAACTTCGATATGTTTTGTCCTTGAATGCATGACAGGATTCTTTTTGATGTTTATGGCACTTTGGTTATCACACATGATTGGTATTTCCTTCATCTCAACCTCAAGATCTTCAAGCTACTGTTTCATCCAGATGATTTGGGCACAACAGCTTCCAGCTGCAACATACTCAACCTCTGTTGTGGATAAGGCCACACTGTTTTACTTCTTGCTAAACCATGAAACCAAGGATCCTCCAAGAAACTGACATGTTTCACTTGTACTTTTTCTGTCAGTTTTGGATCCTGCAAAGTCAGCATCAGTGTATCCTTTAAGATCTTCTCCATTCTCCTTTGGATACCAAAGACCCATTTGTGATATTCTAATGAGATATCTGAAGATACGTTTCATAGCAGTTGCATGGGTTTCCTTGGGACATGATTAGAACCTTGCATACATACAGACACTAAACATGATGTCAGGTCTGCTGGCAGTTAGGTACAGTAAGGATCCAATCATTCATCTATACTGGGTTATGTCAAACATTTTCCCTTTTTCATCCATATCCAGTTTGGTTGCTGTAGTCATAGGTGTTTCCATTTGCCTGACATTCTCCATCCTAAACTTCTTTATCAATTCCTTTAGATACTTGGATTGGTTGAGAACGATATCATCATCACACTGCTTGATTTGCAATCCAAGGAAGAAGTTGAGTTCACCCATCATGGATATTTCGAATTCTCCCTGCATTAGCTTAGAAAAATTCTTAGAAAGAGATTCCTTATTAGCACCAAATATAATATCATCAACATAAATTTGAACAATAAGTAAATCTTTATTTTCTTTCTTGGTAAATAAAGTTCTATCTACTTTTCCTCTATTGAACCCATTTTCAGTCAGAAAATTACTTAATCTTTCATACCATGCTCTAGGGGCTTGTTTTAAAGCGTAAAAAGCTTTCTTCAATTTATAAACATGGTTCGAATTTGCAGTGTCCTCAAAACCTGGAGGTTGATCTACATAAACCTCTTCCATGATATATCCATTTAGAAAAGCACCATTCACGTCCATTTGATATAACAAAATATTTTTCATATATGTATATGTTAATAGAATTCTAATTGCTTCTAATCTAGCTACTGGAGCAAAGGTTTCCTCAAAATCAATACCTTCTTCTTGATTATATCCTTTAGCAACTAGTCTATATTTATTTCTGATTGTTGATCCTGAATCATCAAGTTTATTTCTAAAAACCCATTTGGTGCCAATGATAAGATGATTTTTGGGTCTAGGCACTAAATCTCAGACTTGATTTCTTTCAAACTGATTTAATTCATCTTACATAGCCAAAATCCAGAATTCATCAGTTAAGGCTTCCTCAGTGCATTTAGGTTCAATTTGTGAGATGAAAGAAAAGTTAATCATTTGATTCCTTAATTATTTTCTAGTTCTAACTCTCTCTTGAACATTCTCTATCACTTGATCAACAGGATGATTCATTTGATATCTCCAAGTTCTAGGGAGTTCTTGAGATATTTCTTCATTATTTTCTTCTTCAAAATCTCTCTCCTGAATATTTTCCTCTATGTTTATAGATTCAGATATTTTTGGAGGTTCAATTTTACCTTCATCAGAGATATCTAACTTTTTAAGGTTTGAGACAAGATCATTCTCATCAGTAGCATGTTTGGAAGCAGTTTCATTTTCAATAAATACTAGATGCACAGATTCTTCTACTAAATTAGACTTTTTATTAAAAACTCTATATGCTTTACTTTTACTAGAATAACCCAGAAATATATCTTCATCAGATTTGGCATCAAACTTATCTAGATTTTCTTTTCCATTGTTGTGAATGAAGCATTTGCGGCCAAACACATGGAGATGTGAGATATTTGGCTTTTTTTCTTTGTACAGTTCATAAGGAGTCTTCCCAATGATTGGTCTGATGTAGGCTCTATTTATGATGTAGCTTGCTGTATTCACTGCATCAGCCCAAAATACTTGAGAGAGTTTCTTTTCATTCAGCATAGCTCTAGCCATCTCTTCAATTGTTCTGTTCTTCCTTTCTACTACTCCATTCTGTTGTGGAGTTCTTTGAGTTGAGAAGTTTTAATCAATTCCATGCTCATTACAATACTCCAGAAAGTACAAGTTCTCAAACTCTCCTCCATGATCTGACCTGATAGACACAATGGAAATACCTTTCTCATTTTGCACTTTCTTGGCTAAGATTACAAATGCATCAAAGGTATCACCTTTAGATGAAAGAAATAATGTCCATGTAAATCTAGAGTAATTATCCACAATTATAAGCACATACAGATTTTCGCCAATGCTTTTTACCCTAGATGGACCAATTAAATCCATATGCAGTAGTTCTAGTGGTCTAGTTGTGGTGACTATGTTTTTGGGTTTAAAAGAAGATTTAGTTTTTTTTCCTCTTGGGCATGCATCATATTCTGTGTCTTTTTCAAAATAAATTTTTGGCAAGCCAGTGACTAACTCATTTTTAACCAGTTTTGAAAGCTGATTCATATTAACATGAGCTAATCTTCTATGCCACAACCAATTATCATTATCATGACTAATCAAGTAGACAGAATCTAAGGAAGGAAATTTATCAAGATCAATAGTATAGCAGTTACCATCCCTTTGAGCTTTGAGGATTACTTTGTGATCACTTTTTCTGATGATCAGATAGAACTTTGAGTCAAACAGTACTCAGTTTCCTTTGTCACATGTTTAGCTCACACGTAACAGATTGTAGTTGAGGCCAATCACAAACAGCACATCTTCAATAGATGTTTCAGGATTTTTGCCTACAATGCCAATGCCAATTATTCTGCCATATTGATCACCTCCAAAGGTCACCTTTCCTTCTTTCTTGTCTCTAAGGGCGATGAAATTCTCCTTATCACCGGTCATGTGACTTGAGCAGGCACTGTCCATATATCATGTATTATTCTTTCTAGCTTTGAGATAGACCTGCAAAACAAAGTTCATATTTTCTTTTTAGGTACCCAAATTTGCTTGGGTCTTTTTCTGTCAGTGATCTTTTCCATAGATACAAATGTACCTTTGGGAACCCATTTAACCTTCCTGTCAAGTCCATTTTTCTTTATAGCACATGAACTGGAAATATGCCCCTTTTTGTTACAGAAGTGATAGGTGATAAAAGGACTGCTGGATTGAGATGCAGGAAGAAAGTAATGCAGATAATACTTTTATTTTGCATGCCTAGGTTGATCATAAGATTCAATATGCTAAGAATTATGTTCTTTCTTTTTATTGCCACTAGCATGCACAAAATGTCATATATATGCATTCTGATTCCTTTTCTTAATCTTTTCTTTGATTGCATAAGGATCATAGCTAAGTCCAGCCTTTCCTTGTGACATTCTTTGACTTCTCATTAAAGCAAACAACATATCTTTACCTTTAGTAAGCCTAGACATGCTTTTCACTAGATAGTCATTGGTTTGCTTTAGTTCAATGCATGATTTACAGTAAGCAGATTCAGCAATAGGTAGAGAAACAATTTCAAAGACGTTGCATTGAGATTCTAGTTTGTTAATCTTTTTCTTAGCTTGCTTCAATTCTTTAGCAATCTTAACAAACTCATCATGCAGCTCATGAAATACATCCAGTAATTCAGAATAGGAAGGTTCAGATTCATATACCTCATCTTCTTGATCACTGCTGCTTGGGATTTCAGCTTCTTCAGGGGCAAGTGTCATGAGACATATGTTGACAATTTCATCTTCATCATCTACTTCTTCATCTGAGCTATTACCCCATATTAATGAGATGTAAACTCTTTTTTTTTTGCCTTTGTCTGCAGCTTTCTTTTCCTTTTCTTGCTTGTTGAGGAATTGTGGACAATCCCATTTGATATGTCCCTATTTTTTTGCACTCATAGCAGATGATAGGTTCTTTTACTTCTCTCTTGCTATCTCTAACTGCTCTTTTCTTGAAGATCTTCTTGTTTTTCTTTTTGCTGTAGAATCTTCCAAATTTTTTGACCATCATAACCAGAGTTTCTTCATCTAGCTCATCTTCATCGTCAGATTCTTCTTCTTTCTCCTTAGCAGCTTTCAGAGCAAGACCTTTCTTCTTTCTGTCTTGTCCAGCCTCCTTAAGAGACTTCATTTTTCCTTCATACTCCTCGAGGCTGCCAAATAGAGCTGTGACAGAGGCCATTGATTCTCCCCTGGCTTCCTCTATTGCTGTTACTTTGCGTTGCCATTCCAAAGGGAGAGCTCTGAGGATCTTTCTTACTTTTTCAGTTTGAGTGTATTCCTTTCCCAGATTTTTCAGTTGATTTACAATGAGGGTGAATTTCTTCTGTAGCTCTTTTACACTTTCTCCTTCAGCCATTTTGAAGCTTTCGTATTCACCTATGCATGTATTCAGTTTGTTTTCTCTGACTCCAGTTGTTCCTTCATGAGCTATTTGCAAGGTATCCCACATTTCTTTGGCAGTGGAACATTGAGAGACTCTGTAGAATTCGTCTTAATTCAAAACACTGACTAAATAGTGTTTTGCCTTGAAGTTCAGCAAGACTCTTCTTCTATCTTCCTCATTCCATTCAGCTTCTGGTTTCTCTCTGTATTTTTCATCATCTTCCAAAGCCATTGGGGCAAAATCTCCCTTCTGAATGACTGACCAGATGTCCATATCACTTGACTGGAGATAGATTTGCATCCTCATCTTCCAGTATCCATAGTGTTCTCCACTGAAGCCAGGTGGTCTATTTATGTTGTTACCCTCTGGTAATATGTTTTCTCCAAGGCCAACTATTTTAATTCCCGGACTATCAAATCTTTTGATTGGGAATCTGGGCTCTGATACCACTTTGCTAATCCTAAGTTCCACTGAGAGTATCATTTAATCATTCATTCTAATCAACCAAATTTATTGCACGGTTATTTTAAATGCTAATCATTTAAATTTTTACTACTTATTTTTAAGTTTATAATATTTTTATATAGTAAACTATGACAATTTTCAATCCCCAAAAATAACATTCTACATATCAAACAAGTTTTAGTTTTCTTTTTTTCTTTCAACTTGATGTGATTGTGTATTGTTTTCTAGTATAAATTAAATTTTTTTTCTTTTTATATATTTTTATATTTAAATAAAGATTAAAAAGTGACACAGTAGAATATTAATGTGTATGAATTTCATATTTCATGTTATTTTATTTTCTATTTTTTCTTTATATTTCTTCTATTGAACTGTATTTTTTTCGTATAATTTTTTAAATTAATATAAATAATTATCATTATTATTTACTCAAAATTAGTATAATATTTAAATTTTACAATTTATACATTATTAATTGATAAAATAATATATATTTTTTATTAATTAAACAAAAAAGGAAGCAAAAAAAGAATACGGGCTTTTCGGGCTGGCCTGCTACAGGCCAGCCCTAAACGAGCCGCTAAAAAAATCCGGATTATATATTTGCTTCCAAAGTTGAGGCTTAAGTCCATTAATTTTTTCGGGTTTTTCGGGCCAGTCCATTGGACTTGACCCATTTTAAAGGCTCTATCCACGATTGGGTGAACACGAACCATCTTGAACAAGCCGTATCATCCCGCAATTTTCTTTTGACCACTCCCACCAACCTAATTCATGGGTTTGGATTAAATATAATTTTTTGGAAAGTTGGCCAATAAATATTAAATAAATATATAATTATATATTTATAACATTTATATTTTATATTTTTTGACCAACAATTTTTTTTCTTGCAAAGGCTTTGTTGCGCCCAGAAAAATGCAACGGAAAGAAAAAAGAGGACAAACCTGGTTTTCGAGTGAAAACCAACTTGTGAGAAGTCGCCACTAAAATTTTGAGGGAAAATCTTAGAAAACCGAATTAAAAAAAGGAAAGGATGGTTTGCGTGAACAAAGTTGGATTCGGGAATCGATTGTGTGTGAAGAAGGTGTTAGGCACCCCACAACACCCGTTCCTAGGAACGGTCACCTTACGTGGATTGTGTAAATTAATATGGCTTAAAAATTTATTTTGGTTTTTCTTTTATTATTCACATGCAAGCATAAGGGCAGAGAAGAATTTAAGAAGATTTGCAAAATCTGGACAATAGAATAAGAAAAATAATTTAGCTTAGAAATGAAGGGGTTTTTAGAGAGAAATGGGGAAAAAGAAATTTAAGAAAATAAATCAAAAAATAAAATAAGTAAAATAGTTTAAATTATGATTGAGGATATTTAAGTAAAATGAGGAAAAAGAATTAAGAAAATAAATTGAGAAATATTTATTAAATTTAAGGAAAAAACACCAAATAAATCAGGAAATATTTATTTATTTACAAAGGCGGACTTGACCCAGAATCAGAGTCTGGGGCCTACGTACCCTGCGATGGGGATCAAAGTGAACGTAGTTCGGGGCTAGAAATGCGTGTCTGTTGGTGGACATTTTTTAATAATTTTTTTTGTGTAATTTCATACTAAAAGAAAGTTGCTTGGAAATAATTCACCTTTGTGCAATCAAAACGGTTTTCTGATATTGAGTTGATGTATTTTAACTTGCAAAAGATAATTTAATTTTGCTTACTTACTCTTACTTTATTTGGTTTGAAAATATTTTGTTTTTCTTTCATTTTTGAAAATGCTTTGATTTTTAACTTTTGACAAATGATTTTCATTTTTTTTTATATACTTTTGAAAAACTTTCCAAATAAAGAAAATCAATCTACCTGTGGTAGACTCGCAGTCGTGCCCGATAGATCAATTCCTTAATTACCTGCGGAAGTCCTAAGCCTTTAGGTATAAAGGATTCATTGCATAAATAAAGTACGGATTTGGAAAAATACTATACATTTAAAATAAAATTGGGAATAAGCTCGTATTTTTATCACAATTTATTTATTTGTATACTTATTATTATTATTATTATTATTATTATATTATTATTTTTTTTATGAAATTTAATTATTTTCTTAAAAATTATTTAACTGATATATCTACGTGAATTCGCAATCTCACGCAACGACACAGTTAACCAGAATACCTACGTGGATTCTGGAAACCTCACGTGGTATGATTATTCAATCGGTTATTTCTATTATTCATTTTATTGTTGTTATTTTATTTATTTTTTTATGAGAAAATAAAATTTCGGAGGGAAAGGTCATTGAAACCTATTATATATATACATTTATAATACACTTGTGCAGCCCCACAAACTCATACGGTGCGATTATTTTAATGATCTACGAGAGCTCATAAGCCTTCATGACAAACATAAAAGGGAAATTAAACTCAGCGATTTACGGAACCATTTATAAGCTCATGTAACTGACTTAATTATTCCCAACTCGCTTTACATAATGCCTATATTTTCACTTCAAAAGCCAAGGCCTTGTGACCATTTAGAAATGAGTGGGCCTGAAAGGAAAAGCCCAAACCATACTCTCTCTTACTTTATTTCATTTAAGGCCTATAGTTGATAACAAAAAGAGCTTTTCTTTAAGTGGGCCTATGCCTCAACAACTTTGTAAATGTTTAAGAAATAAATGGGCCGAAATGAAAAACCCACACTATACCCATCTATAACAAATTATACACGAGGCCACAAAAAGAAAGAGGTCTGGTAAGATTGAGGGAGCTCTCATCCATTTCTTTTCAAAAACCATATTTCTGTTGCAGAAATCCAATCTTCCCAAAAACATCATAATCAATCTAACTAATGACTCGATCACCACAAATTAACACACCAAATATTCAGAGATAAATGAGCAGCTTATGGGGTTCTACTAAGAGGCATTTCCGATTAACAAACTGAACCACTAGACTCTGCCAAGAATCCTGTGTCCCACGAACAGCATGCTAAATGAAATCAACACCAGCACTAGGAAATCAATCAACGATAACGAAAATAATCATCCAAGCATGCATTCTTGAAAATCCTTCACCTAAATCAACTCAGCGTTCACAGGCCAGTCTCAGGATTTAGCAATTCCTTAACAAAAATTTGAAATTGGAATAGCAAATTTTTTTTTTACCAAAACCAGGTCTCTGCAACTCGGTGATCCGTAGCTCGAACTTGATTTTTTGACTTCGTCCACCCCAGCTCCTTTGCTCAGACCACCCATGTCTTGGTGCTCGATCCCTCTTGTTGCTCCTAACCCGAGTTAGTGTCTCCCTCTCAATTTCTCGCATGGCCACGCCCCCTGTCTCCAGTGCCTCCTATTTGGATAGTGGCTCATCTCCCGATCTCTCTTGCTTAGGCTTCCTCCCGCGGCTCAGTCTCTCCTGGATCGTCCTTGCGAGTACTCTCCTCCGTTCACCTTCGTCCTCGGGCTTCCTCTATTCTCAGTTCAGATTGGAGTCCTTCTCGCCCTCCGTCCCCCAATCGTGCCCCCCTTCCTTTTGTGCACAGCCCCTTTTATAGAGCTCTCGCGGCTGAAAAGAGAGGAGTTCCCAAGCGTGTGGTCCTCTCCTGCCATTGCCCCCTCTCCTTTTCCCTTCGGTGCATGTCCCTCTCTGTTCCGTCTATCTTCTTCAGTCTCGTCTTTTCTTTTCTTTCTCTGCTCCACCTCCCAGCTCTCTCTGCTTTTTCTGCTTGGGTGCCTGTGCTCGCTGCTTTTCCCGGTTTCTTGCACGCCTTCGGTTCTGGTCTCCCTGCAGCTTTCTCCTTCGTGACAGTCTGCTGCTTCCATTCCCTCCCTTCTTTTCGGTCTGCTTTTTCCAGAACCCCACGGCTCCCTCTGCTTCCTTTTTCCTTTCTCGACCGCTTTCCGTTCTTCGGTTCTCGCGTGGGTCTCTCCTCCTCCTTCCTGTGTTCCCCCCAGTTTCCTTTCTTTTCCTTCGATCTGTGCCCTAGTTGTTCAGGGCATGGACCTTTGGGGCTCAAGTCCACGAGCCCTCAATTGGGCTTGTGGCACCTTGGCCCAAATACCCCCTCTCCTCCTTTTTTTTGTTTTTATTTTTTTTATTTTCCCTTTTTATTATTTTTTTTGTGGTTTTGTTTCTTTCTTTTTTTGCGTTATTATTATTTTTTTTATTTTTTATTTTTTGGATTATGTATGTATATTTATCTAATTTATTTAATTCTTACAACTTTCTTCTTATTATTTTTTGTTGTTATTTTTTCATTTTTATTTATTTTATTTTTATTTTTTTTCATTTGTTTGTTTGTTTTTTTTTTACCAGGACAAAATGGGGTGTTCACAAGCTTAGTTATCTGAATTAATTTTCATTGAACTATTTTAGTTTGGACTAACGTATGGTATCATTATCATTAATGTTTATATGAAATTTAAAACATAAGTCATAATACTTTTTCTAACATAAGTCTGATTATTTATAATTTATAAATAGTATGATTTATAACATTTATTTTTATATTTTTTGACCAACAATTTTTTATATATTTATATTTTATATGGATGTTATGGCAAATAGTAAAAGCATAAAATATCAAAATCTTAATTTGTAGACATTTGTAATTTGTACTGTATATGACAAGTAATTAAGCCGCAAAAGTCAAAACTAGTGATGTACTAATATGAGAAATTTAAAAAGTCAAATTATTGAAAATGTCTATAAAAATCTGTTTTTGACGAAAATTATTATTATTATTATTTACTACTGCTGCTGCTTTAGGATGGTCGATTTTAATTACTCGTTGTTGCATTAATTAAAAAATGATACTCTCTTCGATTTATATTATAAGATATTTTGTATGATAAGTTTTTAGTTTAAAATATAAGATATTTAATATTTTTTTTTCTATTTTATCACTGTCTTTAATTCTTTCTCTCTCCTCATTTATAACCATACAATGATAATAGAATGAGATATTTAATTTGTGTAAAATAGAAAATATTGATACTTTTTACATTGACTTCAATTGAAAAATAATTTTCTTAATATGTATATAATTAATAAAAATATTTTATAATATAGATCGGGGGAGTAACAATTATCATATTGCTTATGATTATGATAAAATATTTTTAGATTATGAGGATGAATGTGAGAGACATGATTTGGAATGGAAATGGAAGGAAGGCAGCTGAAGGAGTAACTGGAAATTGAAGGGCGTTGCATGCATGAGCGTAATTCTTTGCCAAATTAATGGTGTGCACATTTAAGCAGTGATTAAGGTTGACACCTTAATTTATGTGTGAGAAGAAGAATTCTCGCAGCTTCAATCTGCTGCTTAAAATTAAGGGTCATGATTAACTGACAACATCCTCTCGATCTCAATATTAAATGGATAGCTTGAAGAAGTACCTTGCTGTGCTGTCCACATGAACCAGCAGCATATACATGCACGTAACCAGAGGAAAAGGAAACGCATCAGTGCCTTTTAATTTCCAACACTTCCAGATCCTCCAAATTAAGAGATATAAAATACTTCCAAAATACAAAGGTTAAGAACACGTAACCATTTAAGTTTCTTTAGCAAATTATTAACACTTGCTCTTGTTGTCCTTAAATTTAAATTAGTTTCATGTCTCTATATATATATATTTGCAGCAGCTTCTTATGGTCTTAATTAGATGTGGCAGAAATATTAATATTATTATGATGATGAGATAGAAGGGAGTGGATAAACCACTTGCAATGATTTGATGGTTAACTAACTAAATAACAAATCCATTGGCCAAAAACAAAAACTAAGCAACAAAAATCTCCCTTCTGCATCTCTCCTAACGAATAATTGAAGCCACTGGTAGTGGAAGACACGTTTACAGCAACGTCTCCTTTTTTTTTTTTTTGACATTTTAGATGGTGGAAAATTGGAAATATTCTCTTTCAAGTTTTAACATTGTGGGTTGTGGGTGGTAGGTACCAGTTGGTACAAATTATTTGAAGTTCAAAGTGAGGATCAAATATTATATGATTATAAAAAAATTATATCTTTTTATATATTATACAAAATTTGAGATTAATAATATAACTTAATGTAAATTTTATGTTTTATATTAATTGACTTGTTAACAAATAAGTGGCTTTGAATGAAACACTTCTATCCTCCCATAATTTTTTCCCAACTTATTTCCCTAGTACCACTATTATTTTTTCCTATAAGTTTTATATTAATAGTTCCATTAAAAAAACTGAAAAAAATAAAAATGTGCATTTATGTAATAATGATTTGTTTGAATACCAAATGGATGGGCATGAGTGATATGAGTCATGGCAATTTCAACAAGTGGTTAACAGTTTAATTTTCAATTTTTATATATAAAATAAATTTAGTTAGAAAATATCTAGCTTTTACCATTTGTCCTGCAAGACAAATGATTTCTAACTCCTAATCATATTAAAAAAATCAATTCTCATAAAAAAATCAATTCTCCTATAATTTGTAAGTGATGACTTATAGTTTAGTTTAAAATAAACTTTATTGTATATATTTTTCTATTTTTAATAAAATAATAAAATAATTTAAAACATGAAATAATCAATATATAAAACTAAAATATAAGTTCCTGTAATTTTTGGATATTCGGTGTTTAAAAGTTAGGTTTGTTTAGTTTTAAGTGAAAATCAAATCCAATCAAATTGACTGGTTTGGCAATATTCTTTGGTTCAAGGCGAGGATAATTTGGTTTGGTTTGGCTTATCTAAATTGCAATAAAATGAGATTTTTTTCTAAAAAATTTATAACTGTTAACAAATTAGATTTTTATTGTTATTCACTTTCTAAAACATAGATTTATATCCATCCACTCATACATTATTAATTTCATGTTCAGGATATTTTAAGGAAATCAAACCATTTAACAATAATTTTGAGAATCAATTTCCTTAGAATATAACAGGAAAAAAAATGATTCCCACGCAAAAACAGCACCTTAGCATCAAGCTATACGTGCGCGCGTGCTTATATCAATGTCAAAATTTTCATAGGTTTACGTCTCACAATATATCCAAAATGATATATTATTTTCAGTATGTTCGTTTCTCAAATCTCAACAAATACATTTTAGAACTTAACCAAAAAAAAGAAATTCCTATAAGAAAAATTATCCAAAAAATATTCATTCTTCACGTGCAGTCCAATGCCATGCTTTAGCATTTTATGCGAAAAAAAAAATAATGTTGAAACAATCTTTTTAATCAAACCACAATAACTTGTATTCGTGCCTCAAATTTGAATATACTGATTTGCACTAAGTATTGAAAATATAAAGACTATAGTTTCAAGCAGTTTTATTTGGTTCAAACAGACCAAAATTGAGAAAAACAAACAAATTAAACCAAACTATTTGAATTTGGCATAATGAAAACCTCAATTACAATCAGTTTTGTTCGATTTATTATCCTTACGTGCAACACACAATATTGAACATGTTAGACCTAATATATCAAATTATATAATAAAATTTATAGCAAGCTATATTATTTATTATATACGCCCTTTATCTTATTTTATTTGTTATTTTAAAAAATTTTAAATATTTCAATTTACATATCATTTTCCATTATCAAAGAAGTATTAAATATCTTTTTTACTGTTTTATCTTTTATTAAAAATAATGGTAAGTAAAATATAAGTTATCTTTTAATATTTAATTAATAATATTTTAGTAAAATATTATTAGATTTTATTATAATCTACATCATTTAATAGTTTTATTAATTTGTGTAAAAAACCTTAAAACAAGAAATAAAATGGGATGGAGGAAGTATTATTAATATGACTTATTTTTCAAATTTATGCTGCCATTCATATGTAATTATATTTTCTCAAAATTTCACATTTAGTGTATTTAAATGGTAATTAGGCATATTGTGGATTATTTTCAATTATCACACATGTCTGACACTTATTTTTATTATTTTAATACTAAATGATTAAATTATTTGGAAAAATAATTACTCTTTCGTTCATAAGCCATTATCTTTTTTGCATCAAATGCTTTAATTATAATAGCGTTAATCATAGAGTGTTTTTTCTATTTTTGCCAGAATAATAGAGTTAATTATATATTATATGTATAGTAAATTTTAAGGATAATGAAAAGTTTTTTTTTTAAGTTTTAAGATTATCCTTCCCTTTTTTTTTAATTAAATGCTTTAATAACCTTTAATATCCTATTAATGTGGGTAGGTTATCACACCTATATAATTTTTTAATTCTCTCTCGCAAGGCATTTTCAAATTAGTTCTTTTTTTTAATATAACTTTAATGTGGCTTATTTCCATTTTGAATTATGACTTACCAATAACTTAAATTTTATATCAATGGTATAACTTATTTATTTCGAAATTAAAGCCGTTAAATTTTTTTTTTCATTTTAAAACACGAATAATAATTTGTTTGCTAGTCTTCTATATATATAAGTAAAACATTCATGTGATGATCGGGGTCATTCAATAATAAAAAATTTAAAATATGTATTAATTTTATATTTAAAAAATAATTGTTAAAAATAAAAAAATAGCATTAACTATGAGGGATAATACATAAATAATTAGCTTAAATTATCAAACACTTATATACACACAACATTTGATATAGGCTTTCTTTAAAAAAAAAAATTGATATAAGCTAAGAATATTGAGACACCTATAATTGGGGAAAATCTTAAACGTCACGTCAGTGCAAAATTGTGAAGAGCTGCATCAGCAAAGAGTTCTTAAATTCAAATATAACTTATCCCATTATTTGATATATAATTCAAAAAAAATTTCATTCAATTCCATTATTTTTTTTCATCTTGTGTTATAGTTAGAAAACTTAATGTTATAATTTATGGTTATGATTTATCTCCAACAAATTAGCTTTTAGACCAACAATTGAATCATCCTTATTTTGAATTTCCATTAATTACATTTGTTTTATTTTACTTTAATAAGCATTAAAAATGTTGTTTTTCCACTATATAAACTAATATCATTGTTCATTTGAAGTCAAAGTAAACTTTTATATACACGATGTCCCTTCTTAGTTTTTGTTTCCATCAAAATATATGCTTACTTCAACTTATCAAAAACTCTTTTCTTGCAGTTGCTATTCTCTTTTGCAAGGAGATGCCAGATGTATTTTACTTTTTACCAACAATAAATGTGGATTATTATTCTGTTTTTTTAACAAGTTGTTTACTAAATATTTTAACTTATGAAGTGATTCATGCATGGCTACAATTTAAAGGTACTCTCTCATTTCTTTAAAGTGCTTTTAAGTTATAGGTTTGAGTGATTTTAAGAGTTTATTTTTTTGACAATACTATGTATAATTTTATCACATAGAGTTGAAAACTATTTTTATCATCTATAGTGACGTGTTTTTTTTTCTAAAGGATGTAATGGAGGCTATATTGTTTAATTTTTATAGGGATATAATGGTAATATGATTATTATTTTTATCATTGTTACAGGAATTGAGAAATCAATAAATCATACCTATTTATAATATATTTTTCCTAATCCCTAATCAAGCAAAGGTTGTTGCAGATCTGAAACAAATGAATCCTGCTGCTGACACAATTTTGGGAGACATCATTCTTCTTCGAAGAAACTTTCATCAAGTGTGGTTTCACTGGTCCAAGAAAAAAAACAGTGTGGTTTGAAGTTTTGCCAGATAGCTGGAAGTCGTCGATTGACCTCAAGTATTTTCAATTGATAAATTGTTATATCAAAATTTATAATTAAGATCACATTTCACCAATTAGATTAATTTCTTACATCTTCATTTAATGAGAATAATATTCTAAGAAGAAGGAATCATTTTAAATTGAAATTCACCAAATCTTCAAGATATGCGAAAAAAAATCTTGCATTTAAGGATGGATGAAAAAGGAATACTTCACTTTAATTCCAATATAATTGATTAAAAATTAACATATGTCATAATTTAAAAATTTTCAAACTAATCACGTCATTTTTAGATTTGCCAAATTTTATTTTAAAATTTAATTACTAAATTGACATACTCCGTCCGGCTTAAAATATAAATCATATTTTAAAATTTTATTTTGATTCAAAATACAAGTCATATTTAGTAATTTTTGGGGTATTAATTTTTTTTAATATTTTACCTTTATATGTAATTAAATATAAAAGAAATAATTAACTTTAAATACAATGTATTAAATATGAGTATTATTAGAAAATAATATATTTTTTTGACAGATTTGATAAGTAAAACTGTCTTTTTTGGCTCATGTGCAATTAATTAAACAGAACTTATATTTTGAATTAAAGAAAATATACCTTAATTTTCGAGTCAATGAAAGCACTTTTTATCAATGGTAAAAAAATCGGATCGAATTGGCTGGTTGGATCAATTCCCGGTACCAGGTTGGATCTAGTCCTAGATCTCGATCGCTCTTTTCCAAAAACGGTGGAAAACCGGTGTTAAATCAGTCAAACCGGATTTTTATTTTTAATTTTTTAAAAAAATTTAAACTTTTTAATTTTGTAAAAATAAAATAACATTATTTTTAGTACTAAATAGCATTATTTTTTGTATAATTTTTTTTCTATATTATAATATTGTATAAATATTATTATGATATATAATTATTAATAATGATAAATTTACTTAACAAATAATATGAAAAAATATTAATTGATTATTTTGAACTCAAAAAATGTTTACAAATGAATATTAATTTATTTAGATTTTAATATTAGGTTGTGAAATTTATTAGTAATATTTTTTTATTTTCTATATAATGTGTAAAATTAAAAAATTACTAAATTTATTATCACCGGTTTAATTCTAGTTGAATCATGATTAAATTATTAAACTTTGAATCAGTTCAGTGCTTTGACCGGTGCAATGCTTGGTTTGATATTTTGAACCTTGTTTTTAATTAGAATGATTTGAAGTAATTAGTTATCATTTAATTACATATTAAAATTTAAATTTCTAGGTTCGCACCCTAAATTGTTCAAATTTTTTGTGCTCTTATGCCATGTTTGGTATAAAGAAAATGGATTTCAAGAAAAAAAAGAGAGAGATAATCTATCTTCATATATTTGGTTTCTATTGAAAGAGCTATTATTAAATATAAAAACTATTGGATTTTCTATTGAAAGAATTATAATTTGCTAATAAATATATTAAGATGGATATTCTTTTTTTCTTTTTTCTTTATTAAAATCAACTTTTTTAAAAAATAAATAGACATAAACATTAGATTTTTTTTTACCCGAACATAAACATTACAGTGAGTCTTTGAAAAATGACAATTAGTGAACTAGATAGGAAGATAAAAATATTGATGGATTTTTAATTCAGAAAAAAATAATAAAACTTAAGGGTTGTTTATTTAAGCTTTTTTTAAAAAAGTAAATTTTAAATTATTTTAAAAAGTGATAATTATTTAGAAATTTTATGAAAAATATAAACTATTTTGTATTTGACCAGAATAAAAAAAAGCACTTCTTAAATTGTAAATAAAAGGGAAAAATAAGAATGTATATTATAATATTTTCTTAAGATTAAATATTTTTATTTTTGTAATTTTTAAAGTTAGTTGAATGCTTCTATATTTTTTTTCACCTTTTTTCCTCTCATTTATCATTTTTTTAAAAAGTTACTTTTCTAAAAATAAGTAGAAAACTACATTTTTTTTATAGTATGATCATTTTAAAAAGTTTAAACAAATATCCTAAAAATTTTAAAAGTATTTTTTTATATAAAAGAAGTTATTTTTTCATAAATAAAACTAAAACAAATGGACTCTAAATATTATTCAAAAAGGCATTGTGTGGATAAAATTGTCCTGGGCTCTAAATGAAAATGAAAAACTTAGGATTTATAACCAAGTTTTCATTATTCACAATTTTCAATTAAATTTTTAAATTTATAACTCAATTACATAAGGATAAAAAATGGAATTTTACATGATTTACAACTAAATTTATTGGATTTGTAATTGAAATTGTTCATTATTTCTAACCAAATTTCACAACTCAATGGCAACTTCGTCTTCCCGACTTCTTTTTTTTAAAAAAAATAGCTAAGCATCAAGGTTCTTCATCGTCATTTTATAAATTGGAAGTCTTTGATTGCATTTAATTATTTGTCTTGATATCAGAGTGTTTTATTGTCGTTTCACCGAATTATTCATATCACGCTCTCTGTAAATGGCCTGTGCTAAACGTCACGAGATATTTATACTCCCGCCATTTCTTTTTACATGCTACTTTTAAAATTTTTTTCCTATTTATCTTTTATTTCAAATTTCAAAATAATATTAATTATTATTTTTTCTATTAAATCCTTATTTATTATTTTAAAAATTAAATATAATATTAATTTCTCTTTTTTATATGTCAATTTATTAAAAGATATATTGAAAAAATTTAAAATAAATCTAATATATTAATTATATTTCTTAACCCGTATATTAAAACCTAAAACGATATATAGAAAGATGCCGAGGAGTACTTCCCATAATAATTCAGAGGTATGCATTGTATCAAGCCTAATTAATGTATTTACTGACTAGTTGGCCAAAAAATAACTAAATTAAATTAAATTGATTCAATAAGTTTACAGTGAACATCATGTACCCTCTACTATTGTAATATATTAATTTTATTTAAAAAATAAAAAAAATCATATTTATTTTTAATTAAATACTTACGCACACTGAAAAAAAAATGTCGTGTAGCACTGGAACATAATTTAGTCAAAGAGGTACATATTTTCATGCACTTCACAGCAACGAGTGGTATTGAATGATTTGATTTAGTGTTACTGTAATTTACTATAAATTTTATAGTATATTTCTTTCATTTTTGAATAATTAATATTTAAATATGGTATTGCATGATTTAATTCATGTGTCGTGTGATGTGATATAAATTTTATATTATAACCACACACATTGATTATTTTAATAAAAGTTTAAAGATTCAATATGATAATTAAATAATTCATGTTTAATAGATTACTCCACAAGCAAATTAAGACTCTTTTAATTAAATAAAAAATATAAGTTAAAAATTAGTTAATTATCCTATTTTTTTTTAAATTACAGTATCTTTTTAAAATTATTCTTATTTATTTATTTATTAAAATATATTAAATAAAAAATTTTTTTAAAAATATATAATAACTACCTCTCACATTTCTAATAGTACTTTTTTTAAAAAACTCTTATATTTAAAATCGGTGCGATTATATTTTCAATAGTAGTAATAATAAATAAATAAATATTTAGCATGGTCTTGCCATGTATCAATCATCGATGGTGTCGCTGGGTGTAGCTTTACGCAATCCCATTATACCCGCCATCGGATTATGTGAGGATTCCCTCTTTCCCTTTTTCTTTCTCAGTTTATCCTCCCTCCGTCGCCTTCTCGACGCACTCATTCCAATTTTCAACCTTTTCCCTATCTCCGTCTTCCTCCTCGTCCCTGATTTTTCTCACAACACACCCTTTGAGCTAATGATCCCTCATTGAATCTGCAATTTTTTTTTTAATGCTTACTTCCCATCTCTTCGGCTATATTAATATTATTGTACTCGGTTTTTCTTCTTCTTCTTCTTTATGCTTCCCGGTTTTGATTTCCGGGGTACAATAGGAAAGGGAGAAACGAAATAAGTCTACGCGATTATCTTATGCCAGCCTGCCTAACCTAGGCTCCCTCAGGGAATCAAGCGCAAACTGTTTTCAGTAAATTAGGGCTTTTGGTATTTTTCCTTTCTTCATATTTTAGCAGTTCAAGAGGTAGCCCCTCATTTCCATGGGTAACATAGGAAGTAGTGGCGTTAACAACAATCGCCGTAGGCACAGCGCAAGTGGTAGAAGGACTCATCCGCCGCCCCCTCCGCCGGTGACGCCACAGCCTGAAATCACGGCCAATCGATTCGTCTATACTTCCGGTGCGCCCTACCCATCGCAATTCCCAAACTCGAATCCTCCACCGTATTACCAGTACCCAGGATACTATCCCCCACCACCACCGACTATGCAGGTTCCTCTACCAGCTCCATACGATCAACATCATCGTATGGGGTCTCATCCATCTATGGACCCAGCATGGATGGGCGGACGTTACCCTTGTGGCCCTGTGATGACTCAGCCTGCGCCCTATGTGGAGCATCAGAAGGCGGTTACGATAAGGAACGATGTTAATATCAAGAAGGATACTCTGAGGATTGAGCACGATGAGGAGATTCCGGGACGGTTCCTTGTGGCATTCACGTTCGATGCCACTGTGGCCGGGAGGTAACTTTTCCTCTTTATTTGCTGATAATACAGACAAATGAAAATTTTGAGTTGAGCAATTTTAGATAATCATTTGAAGGGATCGCCTGGATTGCAGAATTTAAATTGGTCTCCTGTTTTCTTTTTCACCTGCTCGCTATGTGCGATTCCTTCTGCCATAAAATTCAGTCTTGGACAGTTTGTTAGATGAGGATTACATTGATTTCTGGCTTCTTGGATAGGCTTCTTTGTTTATTTTCTTTTGATGTCTTGACTCTTGAGAGGACATTTCAAGAAAAAATTCAGTTTCTATTAAAGATTGTCGTGTGATAGATAAACTTTACTTGATGGTCTGAGCTCTGATAACGTATTCACTGGATTGAATTTGAACTTAGATGTAGTCCATTTTCAAAGCTGAAGGGTTCATGTAGCTTTTGAAACATAAGGCATATCCTGAAATTTCAGGAAAAATAGAGAGAAAAAAAGGGGGCTGTGGGGGTGGGGGAGGGCTGGAATAATTTGTGCTCTCTCTCTTGTTTCATTTTTTCTTTGATATTTCTACCTGGTAGACAAGAAGGTATTACGCTTTCATATACTGTGAGAATGTGAGAGGTCAATAAATCACTTCACCTTTTGTATATTGCATTACCCTTCCAGGATTAAAAGTGAAACTGTTTAGTACTCAATGGTCACTGAATATAAATAAAAGGAAATCATTTGAGAAGTAAACTGATATTATAACATTAAATCATAGTTTGGCAACTTTACAAAATACTATTACGGGTATACAGCTATAGTATCTTTGTGATATTCACTTCCTTGGCAGTACTTCGATTTGGTTATACAGCTATGATTTTGGTAATAATTATTTAAATAGGTTTTTTTATTTTTTATTTTCAAAACTTGTTATGGAAAACAATTCTACAAAATTGTTTTGAGAACAGTAAAATAGAAAATACTTTTTAATAAGCCCTTAGACTTCCTACATCAAGTAACATTGTTTAAGCATCATTGATATCTGAGATGAGGCGGCCTTGCTGTATATCCACTTGTCCAGTTTAATTATCTATTTGTTACATTGGTGCTGTTAAATATCTGAAATTAGGGGATAATAATGAGTCGTGAGTGTGGACAGTACATACTTTGTTTTTTTGGGTTCTAATGTTTTTGTTTTGTCTTATCTCCATGACAGCATCACCATACTTTTCTTTGCAAAAGAAGGTGATGGCTGCATTCTTGCGCCAACAAAGGAAAATCTTCTGGCACCTGTAACTGTACACTTCCAGCAAGGTTTGGGCCAGAAGTTTAGACAGCCAGCTGGAACTGGTATTGACTTTTCGACATTTGAAGAATCGGAATTAGTGAGAGCTGACATGGATGTCTACCCCCTAGCAGTGAAGGCAGATGCGTCCCCTGGTAATCTTGAAGGATCAAATGAAACTCTTACACCTGGTGGCACAAACTCGCAGATAACTCAAGCAGTCTTTGAGAGAGAGAAAGGAGAGTTCCAGGTGAAGGTAATTAAGCAGATCTTGTGGGTGAATGGAATGAGGTATGAGTTGCAGGAGATATATGGTATTGGAAATTCCGTGGAGAATGACTTGGATGGAAATGACCCAGGAAAAGAGTGTGTCATCTGCTTATCAGAGCCTCGGGATACAACTGTCCTTCCCTGCCGACACATGGTATTTACGATGTCCCCTTTTGATTGATTTCTAAGATTAGATGATATGACAATGCTTGATTGCTAATTGTGGTTGCCAATATGGTGAATGCTATTTTACTGCAAATTGATATTTAGTGTTTGCTGCTGCCAAATTTCATCAACCATTAGGATTTATTTTTGTTATTTTTCACTTCAACCTGTTTTCCTAGTCTCTCACGTGTCAATCTCAGAACTTGCATACTGATGATTATTTATTTACTCAAATTTCAGCGGTTGTGTACAAAACCATTTATCTAGTTGCTTTTCTTTGTGACAGTGCATGTGTAGCGGATGTGCTAAAGTTTTGAGGTTGCAGACAAACAGGTGCCCAATTTGCCGACAACCAGTTGAGAGGCTTTTGGAGATAAAGGTCAGCAACGGGCCTGAAGATACAACAATATAAGTGCCTGAAGGTTCATGTACAGTACAGCCCAACTGTTATACGTAATGCTTCTCCACCATCTTATTTTCATGATTTTCCCCTTGTGTTTTCTGGCTTTAACAATAATTAAAATTGAGATGATATGCGGTTTGACACGGACAGAGGTTGGCATTGTGCATGGCCTATATAAGACAATGCCTCGGCCATGATTGTTTGGCTTTGCTTCTAAATGGCTACCCTTCGAAAGAAATAATAATCAAATGTGTTTTCTTTGGGAGACTTGCTTTAGTTTTGCAAGCACATATTTTATAGTATTTCAGGAAGTGTTGATATCCTAGATAGATTTCTTCACTGCTGTACTATAGTCTAAAATCTTCGATGATAGTGAGGACACTGAGGTTGAGGCTGAGTGCTGTGCTGGACTAGTGGCCTTGCCAGTAGATTCCCTTTTCTTAGATTTGACACTTGAAAAATTGTTCGCTTTGATTTCTGCTGTTTTAACCAACATCTTTCGTTCTGGTGCGTTTTATATGTCATTATCGGAAAGGGTGCAAGCAGGCACCTTGTCATTGTTGAAGCCTCCCGCAGTTTGCTGCCTATTGCACCGTCCTCTATTCTACGGATTACCTCCCTTTCATACGAAAACAGTACAATGTCCTCTTTTGCAGCAGAAATTTGTAGTCAATTATATAAGTTATGCAAGTTACATAAATCATCTCACGTTATTTGCCGCAATTTTACCTCATCCAACTTCTGCATGATACCATCACTCTTCTTTTTTGGTAACGATTAATACAAATTAATGACCTACTACGTATGGTATATTTATGGCTTGAAGCGATCCTTAGGTTCCGGTTGCAGAGTGAACAAGAAAATCAGCCTTGTATAATTAATTTCCTATGCTTCGGTAAGATACTGAAAATGAGTATGCGACTAGGCGCAAATGCCTCACTCCATTTAGAATGATCGAAATAAGCATACAGAAAGCCTGGGAGTGAGGGTATTTAAAGGACGGAAAAAATCAAAAGGATTCCTGTTTAGTCACCAGAATTGGCCCTCCCATTTTGAAAATGTTGCAATACTGGTCTATTGTTCTTCATGATCCTTCAGAATTTGTACTGTCTTTTGCTACCATTTACCCACCCAAAGCGCAAAAGGGTATACGATCATACACTGAATTCAATTTCATTAATAACAAACAAGAACGAACGACGGTGGTTGTTTATTTAGCCTTAAGCGCCCAACCATAAAGCGCTCGAATGTTCATAGCATCCTACATACACAGACACAGGCAACGACCACAACAGCAACATCCTATATAGTCATGGTCCAACTACATCAAACGCAGAAACATTACACTGATCAAACGTGAAAGAGGCTCAGTTTCCCCACCATTGGTGGACATAGACGCCACTGCTCCTAAGACCCTTGTAGATATCCATGCAACTTTTCTTGGCCCTCGTATTTTTACCATCTCCACTGTCAGGGCAGCCCAGGAACAGCTCATCAACCGAGCATATAACCCCACTTTTAAGTGTGTCTGCCAGGAACTTCCGCTCAACTTCTCCTGCATTCATCTTCAACACCACAAAATCTGCAAACTGCACAGTTTCTTTGAACCAGGCAAGGAAATCAAACTCTTCCTCTCCCACATATGGATCCACTTCCCCGTCTGTATTGAGCTTGGCTGCAACATCTCCCGCCAGTCCTGGATGGTAAACAAAGGTGATACCAGGTCGTTTCACATAGGACAACAGGATGGAAGTGTTGTAGTGAACAAAATAGATATTGAAAGCCCTCTGATCGATGGGATATGACGGCAGGAACCAGTCAGTGACATTTGCGTTGTTCAGCGGCTTCCCTACCCCAATATCAATATACACCATTCGCTTTCTAGTTGAAACATCCACAAACTTGGGTAAATATGATATCCTTTTCTCAAACTCTGGAGGGGGTCTTTCCTCCACAAGAGGTTCCAACAGCTCTATGAGGGGTTTGTTAAGGGTAGGATTTGGACAGTCTGCTAGGTGAAGGCTATAATGATTATAGGAGCTGGTATTTTCGGATCTTTTCTTGAAAACCACGAGATTAAGTTCATTGATGTACGCAACATGCACGACAGTTGAAGATCTCAGTAAAGACGATACTGGGGTAGCAGACCTTATCAAGTCATTTGGGTTCGAACGACTAGCACCCACAAGCAGGGCACCAATTCCACCAGGCTTAAGGACGCGTTCCACCTCAAGCACGAGCAATGCAGGGACTGAAACCTTATCCAGATCCCTAGAAAACACGAAATCGAATGAGCAGTCCTGATAATGAAGCTCATACACAATTTTTTTCTGCTTGAAGGAGAAAAAGCGGTGTTTGCGAACACCATTAACGCTGGAGAATCCCAACTGTTGCATTGCCAACACGGCCATCGAGGCTCCTTCTCCAATACAGAGACTTTTGGCATTACCGTCCAGAAAATGTTTATCCATCAACTCTGTGACTACAGTAACAGTCAAATTGACATCTTGCTTGCAATTCATAGAGTCGAATGAACCCCAAAAGGTGTTGGGTATCCGACTCTGAAACAGGTAGGAGCCCGTAGCTAAAGTGAAGTTTGCAGAATCAGAATCCGCGAGACAGTCATTATAAGTAATGGGAGCCAACGCTCCCAAATCGAAGTTTGATGATAGGACGCGGAACAAAGATACGATGGAAAGAGCAGAGGCCAGCAAGAATGCTCGAAAAAGTACGCGCCTCGCTGCAGACCCTTTAAGGATCTGAAATGTCAAGGTCTTGGTATCCATAATCTTCCAAATTGGATAGGATACCCAGAAAAGCCAAGGAGATCTAGACACTAGGAAGAAACGAAATTCGCAGTAGCGATTTGATTCGTCTGAAAAATCAAATCGAAGAGAAATGGAAGCCGCAATGGAGAGGCGGCAGAGGAATTAGCGAGTGCAAAACCTGGAGGAAGTGTGATTCCCACCCACGAGGACACCCATAGATTTTTGGAAGTTTAACCACACCCTCCTTGGAACCCTCTTCAACATTGGCTCGAACCAGCTACCACCCATCTTGGGCGGATTGTATCCTATCGATCCCAAAGAAATCAACTCATTATGGAAGTCTCGGCTTCAATGAGTGAATGAGTATTGTAGAAAACCCTAAATCTGAAGAACAAGAACTGGGGGAGTGGAGTTGAGGAAAGAGGAAACTTCAAGCTTTGCTGAGCCCTCGAGTTGAGTACGAATGTGAGCAGAGCAGATCTGACAAGATATAGACGGAACCAGGCAAGTAGCTACACATGACCATTGGTGTTAAGCGCAATGATTTACGTGTAAATTTACCGTCGTCTGGATCTCTGCTTACGTGGCCTCCCTCTCTCTTTAATATTATAATGTTATAAAAAATTATAATACTTTTTTTGGAGCCCCCTCCTCTATTCTTTAATTTCATTATGCTTTAAACTCTCCCCGGCGTTTCCCATGTGTTCCACTGTCAACAGACTTCCCTGCGTTGAGTAAAAGGGGTTTTAGAAAAATATTATAATTTTTATATTTAGATTTTTCGCACGGTTTCATATCAAAATAAAAATATCATTATCATTATACTTTTTTTGACCTTTTTTAAAAGCATTTTTTTATCCCTCAACTTCACACAACACAATGTTGCATTTTAATTTCTTAACTTTATTTTATTTTTTTAATTTTTAAAATAATTCCTATCAGTAGTATCATTAATTATATTAATAAAAAAATTATGAAAAAACATTTTTTACATACTGATAAAGTATTATTTAATATTGACATATTAATTTTTACTACTAGGTTATTAATATTATTAATTTTTATGATTTTTTGTCATAAAAAAATAGTTAGATAAATATATAAGGTCTAGAAAATGCTGATGTGTTGCCAGCATTTTATATTAATATAATTAATAATGTTAGTAATAAATAAAGTTTTGATTATATTTTAAAAGTCAAAAAGACTAAAAAAGATATAAAATTAAGAAATCAAAAATATATTTTTTACTATGAAGAGCATTTTGTTAAAGTCTTTTTACATATTTTGGCGAACGTTTATATATATATATATATATATTAGATATCACTTTAAATTTTACCAAGTGCCTAATAGAAGAGACCAATATATGATCGATTGAATGTTGACATGGGAAGCAAAATGAAAAAGAGAAGAGTTTAGAAGATGGCCGAATCGGAATCTGGAGATGGCATGAAAAAACTGACAATATGCTTTGCTTTACAGCTAACGAAAATTCAAAAGCATGGATGGGCTTAATCACTACTTTGTTTTTTTTAATTTTTGATGAGAAAGAGATGGGCGGGGCCCCGAGAAAACAAACTATATGGAGCTAGTGAGAGGGGCATTACCAAACAAACAAGTTAAGAATAAGATTCCTGCTTAGAATAGATAATGGAGTGATTGTCATTGGCGCAAGATAATATTAATCAGTAGGAGAATTTGCTTCCAAATGCATTATCCAATCCCTTTTAGCCCACCAAGTAATCTCAAGAATAATAGTAGACGTAGGATCGGCTAACAATTGAGCATCATTGAAATAGCTTATAAGATTCAAATCTCTCACACAAGTTTAAACCTAATTAATTACTACATTTATGATTTAGCACCTCCATAAACAGATCTATACTCATTAAATTTCCTCCTCCTCCTCCATCTTTTTACCCTTCTTGCAGTAGTAACATTGGGTATCCTCGTAAGTCGTAACAAAAAAGTCCTTTATTAAAAAAAATTACAAGGTTTATTGTATTTTTATAGTTTCTATTAAAACATCTTTATTTGTTTTTGTTTTTTCAAAATAGAAATGGAAATCATTTTTGTGGAATTTCTATTTATAATATTCTTACTCTGCATATTAAAGAAGTCCTTATAATAATATGAAATATTTAAAAAACTCATTTCAAACTCCGTGTAACTATGTAACACTTACTCCAGCTTGAAGATGATCTTGTGTTATTAATTCTATTTATTCATCAAACTGTAAAATGGTGATGCCTGGGTTGGGGTCCAAAATTGAATGAATTATTGAAGAAGCACCGACAAAGCTTTTTCGTACGATTCATCTTCTTTCTCCTCTTCACTGAATGCCAACCGTTGAGTACTGCGTTTTCTGACACCCCCACACCCTCATTTATGATTAACTTGTCCCCTTTAGCTTGTGTAACCGACATGTGATCCCTCTTCCTGATTTAGATTAGATTTGAAATAATTTATATTTTTATTTGAAAATTTTAATATTTTTAAATTTAAAAATATATTTTTATATGTCAACTTAAAAAATAATAATATTTCAATTCAAAATAAAATTTAAACTTTAAATCACTCATTGAATTTAGTACTAGGTCTTTAAAATTAATATTCATTTTAATATTTCAAATTTTTAATTGAAATTTGAATTTTTAGATGTAACTTTTCTTAGAAACTAGATACCTTAATTAACATTAATTTTATAGGAAGACATTATTCATAACATATAAGCAGTAGAATTTTTTTTTAAACTTCAAGCAATTTTTTTATTTTTAAAATCATTTTCTACTTTATTTTTGTATGGAATTTTTTTCAATATTTTCTATATATTTCATATGATTTAAAAAAATTTGAGTTATTATCTACTTCGTACATCAAGATAAAGAAAATATATCTAATAGCACGAAATTCTAAAAATAAAACTATTCAATGGTAAAATGGTAAAAAAAAGAAAAACTATCCTGATGATGCATTGCCTTATTATTAAACTAGATTTTTTTCGCCCATGAATATGCGTGGATATGAAGAGATTTTATTTAGTTTTAAAATATATTAAATTAAAAAAAATTTATCATTAACTCTTTTTATAAGAAAAATGATATCAAATGACATTAATTAAAACTAATATGGATTAAGAAAATAAAATAAATCATACTTAAAATAATGAAAAAAAAATATAAATTTCACATGTAAAAATAAATAAAAAAAAAATTAGACTTACTAAAAAAATAAAAAAGAACACTATATCCAGTAAATAAAGCTGTACCATTGATGGCTAGTGGGATCCCATTTTACTTTTAATTATATATAGATTCAATAACAATGTATTGATATATTGAATTAAATTTTCTTTTTCTTAAAAAAAAAAAAGCAGACACCAAACTGGCATTCCCCGTGAGACCTGGACATTACACTGCTTCTGTTGATCTATAGTGCACTCTCACTTTTAAAAAAGAAAACGTGCTCACACGCATGGAATATGATACTTCACAATATATATTACATATAAACCTTCAATTTTTTGAAAAATTTTTAAAAAATAAAAAATTCTATAGAAAAACTCAATTTTTAATTTCTTATTTATTATATTTTTATATCATTTTCAAAACCTCTATTTAAAACTAAGTTTTTTCATTTTTGATATATTAATTTCTTAAATATATACATAAATTTTATAAGGATATTCCCTTTATTTATATCTTAAAATTTTATAATACATCACATCACGCATATTGTATCATGTCACACCTGCTGACATAATGCACGTCGCACATTCTTTCATGTGAAAACTAAAAAATCTATAAGAAGTTTAAAAATTAAAAATACAGAAAATAACGACCAAACTAAAAATTTAAAGCATAAAACATATTCTAGTCTTTTAATATTATTATAGTATCGTCAATAACAAAATCTACATACTAATTATTATGAAACATCTGCAACACCGCACATTCGTTGCTTTTTATGAAAAAATTATCAAAACTTTTGCTTCCTCCAATTTGAATCATGCAGCTCAACACATGGAGCAATGGAACTTCCCTTAGAAATTCAATGGAAAATGCATTAATCACTAGCCAGGGAAGCAGCACAAGTGCTTAAGGAGCCCAAATAATATCAAAAGCCGAAAAGAGGAATGCCAAGTATGTGAAAAATCTCAAAAGATTATATGTCATTGGAATAAATAAGGATCTTAATTTCAGATTATTCCTGTCATTAGGCAAATCCTAAAAAAAAGCCGTTTTGTACTTACAGGAGGAGGCGGAAGAAAACTCTCATTCCCATCCTCTTAGCCATCAATGGCATTCTCATCCCTGAATATACAATAGAACCACTTGGTTCATCTTACTAGCATCGACACCTTTAAGTTATGAAACCAATCGGATTAAAACTTAAACAACCATGTAAAGAAAAGGAAAAAGGCAAAGGAAGATAAAATTCCCTTTAGACTGGAAAGATTCCATCATTGCTTATAACTAGAATTACCGACCTTGCTCGACAGTGAAGATTTCTCCTCGTGGCTGCTAGATAACAAGGTTTCAGAGTTGCTTGATTGGCTCTCAGCAATCCCCGGTCTCATCCACACTTCTATGTGCCCCTCTCTGCAGGCAGTAAGTACAGAATCCTGGGTAAATATCACTCCTGAGAGTGGTTCAGTATGCACCCGATGAGCAACCAGGGGTGAAATTTTCGGAACATCCCGCATACTTGGTGCAGGTTGCAACGTACCCAATGGGACAACACTGTCCCAATGGGATGACTGGCTTCCAGTACTGTAAGTGGGGGATCCACCTGGCGCACGTCTTAATGGTACTACTATCTCATCCATTTCCAGGTCCCATAGAAGCAATTGAGTATCCTGACCACCAAAACATCCAAGTGCCAGCATTTATGCAATATAAGAGCTTGAGTAATGCAAAAATGAGTGGACTGAAAAGAGATATATCAGAATTATTAATCATAGAGTAGAGTGATAAATGATCACACGGATCAAAGGCCATTACAATTCTGAGAGCACCACATGCTACTGAAAGTAAATTTCTAAACATTGCAGCACATTTGCTCGAATTTACTAGAATTCATCTACCACTCGCGTAGAAGAGCCAAGTGAAATTAACTATCATCAAATTTACAAATAACATTTTCTACTCTCAATAAAAATATAACACTCTTCCTACCAGCATTCTGCTACATATTTTCAATTAACTAATTTTCCCCTGACAGATCACAGAAATCATCTTTAGGGTAATTACCATTTTTCTAAATGAAATATGACAGCAGCTGAACCCTAGTATTCCGTATTCATAACTATATCAGCAAAGCTACGGCCATCTGTTTGTCTTCCTCATTTATTTGCCGTCTTCTGTTTCTGCTTTTGCAGCATCTTTAACTTAGCATATAACACTTGCACTAATTCTTACAGGCCAGTCGCTGAACTCATAATTGGCAACCATGATTGAAAATTTTCCACAATGTTACTCTATTACCAGATTTGAAAGTTGAAAACCAAAAGCAACATAGCAATCAGTCAACTCCAGCATAAGCAGGCACATTGTTTTTTTTCAAAAGTTCAAAATAACGTGGGTTAAAAACTTCTAATTAGGGGGACAACAATTTTTTTTTTCTTTGGAAGTTAATAGACAAAACTACCAAGAATATAATAAATTTATCATGAAATCATTTTTCTAAGTACCTGACCAACAGAGCCAAACCTATACATAACACTCTCTGCATTGTCATTTGAATTTGGTGAAGACCAATATGAATCAAAAGCCACTCCACTGACCTGGTTGAAGCATTTGACAGAAAATAATTTAGTACTATGACAGAATATAAAGTTCCAGCTAAATTTACTGTGCAACTTACCCAGGAGCTGTGCCCCTCACCCCATGCCACAACCTTGCGATCTTCCATGCTCCAAACTTGAACTAAATCATCTTCTCCTCCGGCCAAGATATATTTTCCATCCATGCTAATAGTAGAGTTACATAATGGTATTTTAGACTATGAAATAAGGAGTAAAAGATAAGCCCTATTTTGAGTAGGTATAATTTCATTTGAAACCCTAGAGACGAAACAATAAGGAAATAAGAAATGAATCAAAGATGACAACCAAATAGTAGAATGACTTAAACCAAACATGTCTCACCTCCAAGCACAGCATAATAAAGCACCATAATAACTTTTGCCACCACATATAAGTTGTTCTTTTGAGTAATCAAACACTCGTAAATAACCTGAATACGATTTACGTGATAAAATCATTAAGTTGTTCATGCCTGAAAAATAATATCAGATGCAGAACTTCCACACAGTGCTGATGGCATTGAATAAAGATATACCATCTCTTCCAACAGTTGCTAAGTATACCCCATCTGGCGAGAAAGACATACTATTAATTGAACCCTGGCATACGTGCCATCTGGCTATTGGATTACTCTGCAAAGATTATATTCCAAAAAAGGGTCAACTGATAAATATTAACAGTTATGCGACTGGTAAAACTTGTGTGCAGCTGAAGGTTATCTATCATTAAAATGCCATGAAAGAAGCCTGGCACATAACGTGAGTAAAAAATCACAGAAAATAAAGAATGAAGATAAACAAACAAATGGCCACCAGATGACTATAATTAGAAAAAAATATGAGAAAGCAGCATAACAGAAGCACTAGGCATTGGGCATTTTAATAAATAAAATAGAAAAGTTACTATGGCAAAACATAAGCGGCATATTGTCAACCCTTACCTACTCTGAGTTAAAACTTTACAGTTGCTAAACAGCATTACTAGAAGAATGGTAAAATATATATAGTTCTACATTAGTGATATACAGATAAATACCAACGATGTTTAATTAGCAATCATGCTGATGGAATTACCATCAATTTTCCCCCCCTTGAATCACCATTGGTTTTGAAAACTATTAAATTCATAGAAACACATGTAAAATGTAGCTAGCAAAATCCATATTTTTGCTTAAAAGTGAAATAGGCATTGAACTTAATACCTTACTATAACGTGCATGTGCAACAGAAAATTGTGCTTGATCTTTGATAGCGGGGAATGATGAATCACCAGTACCGTCTTTACTCTGAAATCATAGAGGAAAAATAAACTTAGACTCAAATCAATGTAAAAAAAAAAAAACACTCATAATGGACTAATTATAAGATTTGCATCTCTTTTAAGCTTGCCTTTTCATATACATACAAATTCCCATCGGCATGAGCTACAACAAAAGCACCATCACCTCCAGGCACCCAAGCAATACAAGTACAACGACTGCTCACAGCAACAAGCATCAGTCAAGCTAGTTTCCCAACATAGTTTCTATACTCAGTAGTTCAACATGCATGATAGTTCTTGAAGGTTTCTTAAACAATTTTAATAACTAAAAATTTAGTCAATAATTAAGACCGCCTCATTTCACTTCTTAACATTCAAATACATCACTTGGTAGAAGTAAAATTTACTTAAAACTTACCACTTATTAAACTAATTTTCCATTGGCCAGAAATTCTTTTGTACGCTCATACAAAGATAAATGACCCAGTCAAATACAAGTCATCCCAAAAGCACATTATCTTTCTATGGAGCTTAAACAGGAGGTAAAAAACAATCACAGAAATCATTGCATTATGATATGACCAGGAAGAGAACATATGCTCATAATGCAAGAGACAAGCCACATTATCGGCATAGGCCAAAAGATTTCCAGATTTCCGTGCCACATGACTAATGCTGAAAAAGGAATACCTCTTTATGAACAAGAAACAGGCAATGTCAACTTATAGAAAATCAAGTTTATTTCTTTGAATAAATGAAAACTTGCATTCATCTTTCCATGAAGAAAATATACTAATAAAGTCAGATGTCAGGCCCTATTCTTTCTTCTCATATCTTTTGAATAATTAAATTCCCATATTTGTTCACAAATGCCCTTCGACTTCAAATTTAAAAGTAAATATTTTGCCACTTAATTAAGCAAAATGATGACAGAATATAGAAGAGATTTACCAAAATAAATGAATAAATGAAAGTACCAATAGTGAGATGGGGAAATGCACCAAAGCATATAAATATAAACATCTTATGCTACAGACAATAACAGACATTCATAAATCAGCACAACCTGGGAATCCCAAATCATTGCAAGGTTCCAACACCATGGTAATGGATCGTCTGCTCCTAAAATTTGTATTACTATTTTTCTATCCATGCATGCATTTCCCATATCAGATACCTAACGTAGTGTTTATTTGGAATAACAGACAAAAAGTTGGAGGTTTCACTTCTTGCATTCATGCAGAGCAGAAAACAAAACTTAGGAAAATAAATTCCATGTAAATTTGAAAAAAAATTAAACAAACCTTTGAGATAAAGAAAAAAAATATATAAAGGTATTATCCAAAGAAATAAAGACAGACTGAACCCATAAAAAGTCTGGTCCTGGACATCAATATTTGATGGATGCTTTATGAACAGTATAGATTGTTAGAATATTTGATAACTAACTCTTAAGATAATAACTAATTTAAATAACTAGCTAAATATTTATCAAATATTCTAACACGAATGATGGCCTCTACACATCTAAAACGGAAAACCCAATCCTATGCCCATTATGATGCAAGGGAAAATGGCCCTGTTATCAAAATGAAGGAAGCCTTGCCAAGCACATAATCTACCAAGACCTGTGAATACAACACAAGCGCACACAAAGGCATGAAAAGCAGACAGCCAAATGCAATTTCCCCCTTCATGTGAATACAAGGTGCTCTGCATTCTTTATTGTACATTTTTGGCAAAATTCCAGAGAGAAGAAAGAAGAGGAAGTGGGTAAGAGGAGAGGAGTTGGATCCCATACCACTTCCACTCTTTGTATTACTCTCCAAAATTTACAAGAACTTTTACAATAAAGATCTCTAAAGGATCCTTATTCCAAATCCCCACATCACAACCACATGAGTTAGCAGTTTTTCTACCAGTTTAAATCAATTATCTACTATGAAAAATGGGTTAACAGGAAAACAGCAATATAGTATAGGTAACTTAAATTCAGCATAGAAGGATCACAAATGGCCAGCAGCAAACGTTTGTAGCCTGGCCATGGAGATATAGATTATTGATCAGTAACTAGCCCAAGCTTTTTTTATTGAATCAACAGATAGTATAATATGTCTCTAGCTAAATCACAAAGTCAATGCGTATAGAAACTATCAAGTTTTGACCTTCTGAGCATAATTTCCAGCAGCTTGTTTTCTTCCTTGCGATTTATCACAAAAATTCACAAGATCAACTTGAGCAACAAATAGGAAGTTCACAAGGAAGAAGGCTTGTTGCTTCAAAGAATCCTTTGAAATCAGAATTTGTGACGGTTTCTTACTATCCATCTATTGATATATATTAGCAAATTATTAAAAAAAAAAAGCTTTCTTAGAAAGGTTCCCACACTGGATGCCAAAGCAAGCATCCACGAAAACCAAATGTGTACAAAAGTTTTTATAGAATACTAGCAAAACAATAGGAATGCTAGCATATTATATCATGCGTGAGAAAAACTAGAACTTGTAGGAAAGACATCAGAACAGATTAAATCTTGCCTGTTATTGATCAAACCATCTTTGTTGTAATGCTGAGCTCCAACAAGCTTTTTACCAACATCCTGTAATTGCTGTCTCAGTGACACTGAGTAGACTACAACAATACACACAGGACTAATAAATTCATAAACTCAGATTTTCATCATAGAGGGAAAATTTGTTGGCAAAAACAAAAAATCATAGAAGGAAAATTTTGAGTCTTGAGAACATTTATTACCATCACCACTGTTCAAACCAATGAGCAAATCATGTCCATCCTTAGCATCTGGATCAAATGCATGGCACAAAGGATTCAAATTACCGAAGTGAATAGACTTCACGGGGTCCTACATTCAATGGAAAGCCTCTCATAAACCAAAACCCAAAACACTCCAAATCCATCAAAATTCAAACAGTATACCTTGTCTTGAGAATTCAGATCACTTATGAAAATAGCATCACCAACATTGAAGATCAAATAAGTTCCTTTTCCATCAAAATTTGAAATAAGTATTGAATTACTTGTACTTGAGGCACCAAGGGAACCAATTCTACTATTTACTCCAGTACTCTTGCTGCCACCATTCCCTCCAACAAAACTAAGTGCTCGGCTTCCATTGCCTCCTCCCAACAATTTAGCTGCTGCTGACCTTACGCCACTAGTGGCACTGAAACTTGAAGATGGACCAGTTGGTGTTGAAGGCGTTGGCTTGTCCTTGAGATGTGCCAAAGTTACCTGATAATGCCATCAAATCAACACTACCCGACTGCATTTGTATTCAACAGCAATGGGAAACATAAACTTGAGAATAAAAGGCAATTCATTGAAAAAAAGGGTCATCAGGAAAACATATTGGAACCATAGAGAGCGGTCACTGAAATTGATTCTACAAAAATAGCTGGAAGGCAAAAGAATAACCGGTGGAACAGAGAAAGATATAGTAACCAAATGTACTCCCAAATGCCTAAATACCAATGCTTGTTACTAAAACAAACACGAGTAAGGGCATTTCCAAAAAGTGTTGCTTAAATTAAATTTAGAAGATAAAGACGTCTTTGATATCAGAAACTTAATTTAACTAAATTTAGAATCGATCGTATGATGCCGTCCGCATTCATCATAAAGGAAAACCCTAGGAATGAACACTATCATTGGCAATGAGGATGTTAACACATAGATTATACTAAATGGGCATCATGAAAAGTAGCCACCTCTCGAAAGAAAAAATAAAACAAGGGAAAAACAAATTCTAAGAAAAGAAAACAGAGGGAGCTAACCTGAGTCACGGTTTTACCATGAGTGTAGTGAAGGAGACCGGAAGGATAAGACTTCTCGTAGTGAAGCTTATATCGGCCTTCTGGAGTCTTAAAATAGGTCTTGAGGCCAGGGGATTGTGTGGTGGCGGACGAAGAGGGGGATATGGTACCGTTGGCAGTGTTGATCATGGTGGCGATTAAGATAGGAACGAGAACATAGGATCATGACAACAGGACCTTAAAACATTGAATCGAATGCTCCTTCGTGCTTTGGCGGGTGTCCTTACTTGGCTCCCTAGGGCCTTTTCACTATTATGTTGTGTTCACTGGCTTCCCAGATCAGACGTATTGCGGCTTTTTGAAACGCTACTGCCAAGTGAGAGTGTGTTCATCAAAAAAGGGCGGAAGATTTGACATTAACGCCCTCCAGAGTCACCGAAACGGACGGCAACCATTGCTAATGGGATCTCTCTAAAGCAATGACCCTTATTTGCAAGGCACATGGGCTCCATTCAGATCCATTCACCATTTCGTGCTTTTCTACCGTCAAATGCTCAATCTCCCCTACTTTGGATCACATCACGGTTCTCGTTTACCCTAATCCATTATTTCATATCTTATGATTCTATGCGTTCGGGGCATCATCAGTGCCTGTTCTTCTTCTAATTGTTATTTTTTTTGGGGGCGGGGGCCGAAATCAGTGCCTGCACTTTCTTTTTTGGGTACAAACGAGGACCTACTGTTTCATTCTCAGTCCTATGCCTTGACGGGCTTTTCTTCAAGCCCAAGTTTTGGGTTAGACTTTATTATTGGAGTTGATGGATCCTTGAACCATTCGTATGGACCGGATTTATGTTAGCATGGATCCTTGATCTACTTATCCCGGTCCATTTATTTTGATCATCATTATAGGATTGGAAGAGGAATGACACCATGATTGTAGGATTGTTGTAGTATTTCAGCGGCTACTTCAGATTTTGATGTCGGCAACCTTAAAAATTTCAAACATGAGAGACGTGTCAATATGTTGCCTAGTTAAGCAAGTGAACATTACAAGATGTGAAGCCCACAACAAAGAAAAATAATCCAAGTATGAGGGACTATTAAAAACGTTTTTATATACTTGCCCCCTGGTGTGAGAATACAAGGAATGTTATGGTAAAAATTGGTCAATTACTTAATGTATGTATCCAATCATATTCAGAAGCAACTGATTAGTTGTGCCTGAACTGGTTAGCGTATGGTATGTTTATGGCCGAAAAGGGAGAAGTGGTACAGAGTTGGGTGCTCCTTAAATGTAGCTAACCACGAAGGTGGAGTAATGGCAGTGACAACTATAAATTGAGAAAGGCCAAGAGGTAAACCTCAACTGATTGCCATGTCATAATCTTTAAATGCAAACTTGAGAGAGTGAAATTGTTAATGTCACTGATATATAAAATGTATGTCTACATTCAGGATGCAAGATAATCTAAAAATTGGCTTTGAAACAAGACTCTGACAATATACGAGCGGATAGTATACGGCTATCGTTTAATAAAACTAAAGCTAAGAGTTGGCAAAACCAAAAATATGAAAGAGAACATCTGGTCCCCTTGCGACAATAACTGAGATTACTCAAAAGTGATAACTAGCAGTCGAGTTGACTAACTTGAAGCAGAAGCAAAAACAAACATAGCAGAAGCATCATTTCACCCACCCCCACGCCACTGACATTTGAATCCCATATCAATTGCCGATCTTGTTGTTTTTCCTGCCTCCTAAAGCAATTCTCCCTTTCCCTTCCTTCCCGTAATGTCTTGCCTTTACACAGAAAAGTCCATGCTTGAGGTTCTCTTTCCACCTTCTCCCAATTGCAACATGTCACCTAACTATTTACCAATCAGTTCCCTTTCACTCTCTTTATATATCCATACCAAATCCCCTCCCTTCACTTCTAACGAATTAGTCTGCTTCTTGCTTTCCAGTGGAAATGGCAAAGCAAATGCTTCCTCTGCTTTCCATTAACGTCGTCTTCTTCATCATCTTCTTCTTCCAATCAATTTCTGCTCAAACACCAGCACTGGCTCCGGCACCAGCAGGCCCCACCAACATCACCAAAATTCTGGAAAAGGGAGGCCAATTCACCACCTTCATTAAGATACTCAAAGCCACCCAGGTAGCTGATACAATCAATACCCAGCTCAACAACTCCAACCAAGGCCTCACTATCTTTGCACCCACTGATAATGCCTTCGCAAATCTGAAACCAGGCACTTTGAGCTCCATCAATTCCCAGGAACAACTTCAGTTGGCGCAGTTCCATGTCCTCTCCAGTCTCTACACAATGTCTCAATTTCAGACTGCCAGCAACCCGTTACACACGCAGGCTGGAAATAGCGATGACGGAGAGTTCCCTCTCAATGTGACCACCTCAGGGAACCAAGTGAACATAACAACCGGGGTGGTCAATGCAACCGTGGCTAATACTATATACAGTGATAAACAGCTTGCAGTGTATCAGGTGGATCAAGTACTCCTTCCGATGGCGCTTTTTGGCCCACCGCCAACAGCAGCACCAGCTCCGGCACCAACCAAGCCCGAGAAAAATGTCCAGGCATCAGATGCTCCCTCTGGCTCTTCAGATACCACGGTTGACACTTCAGGTGTAGCGGAAGTGGAAGGTGTTGCCTTCATTGTTGCAGTTATCACCGTGACTACTTCCTATTTGTGGCTGTAATTCTTGGGGTGGCTCATTTTCTTGTACTTTTTTTTCACCTTCAAGTGAGTTATGGTTGGCTGGTAAGGAGGATCTCGCTTTCGGGTACTACTAGTGTTGCTACAAATTGAAACTTCGGGTTCAGTAGAATTGATTGGTATTAAGTTAATAATGACAAGTAAATACGCAACTTGATTTCTTGTCTCAAGAAAGTGACAAAGCCAGCAACCATGCATATGTATATCAGATCATCAGGGGCCAACCAAACCTTCAATTGAAAAATCACATTCAAAATGTCAAAAACAGGCAATAGAAACCTATCGAAGGAATTCAAGAATTGGCTTAGTGTAGAAGTGACGCATCACTCAAGGGAATAAGGTTAACAGTGGAAAGTGGGATAGATAATCTTGTACTGCACTTGTGTAAGACATAAAATTTGCTGGAGTAACAAAAAGTCGAATTAAACCAGATCATCTGGGACACTGCAGCAAATTGTCCCCCGTGGCTGGCCACAACCATAAAAACAAATCAACATCAAACCAAGCTATTAGTGCACGATGACTCACAGTAATCCAAGAACCTCTACATGATAAAAATGAGGCGTAAATTTGAAGAGGAGGAGGAGGAAGGAGGTGAAATTTTTCAATCCAAAATGGATTATGGTTGCTAGGAATTTAGAGCCATTATCACATAGTTATACAATGTGTCAAATTGGACTCCTCGACTAACACCAGGCACATCACTTTCTGCATAAAGCAGATCCAAAATTTTTTTTTTCTATAATATATCTTTACCTCTAGAACCATTTCTTATTTCACAGGCCTCTGATCTGAGGATGGCCTATCTATTACCTCAACAACCATTAGCAATTAGTCATATCATTTTTGGGCGCTCTTGAATAGAAGTCTGCTTCTTTCCATGATCATTGATAAAAAATGAAACTCAAGCCCTCCACCGCCATATCCAGAAAGCCTTTTCTAAATTCACCATAAATTCGATGAATTAACCCATTTAATCCTAAGAAAATAATAAGCTGGGCTAGAAATTTTGAAGCCCATATAAGAAATAGACTTTTGGGTCCAAGCCTATTTGGCCCAGCAAAAAAGGGGCCGATCTGTTCAATTTTTTTTTTTAGCTTTCTTTAAACTTTATCTTCGTTATATGATTTTGGAAGTGATGATGAATGATAATGATTAGTATTTAGTTGATTTTAATTATATTAATTTAAATAATTATATATGTGAAAAAATAATTTGTGTTATTTTATAAATATTAAATTAGATGGAATTTTTATTTTGGCATTTTACAAGAAAAATGTTAAAAAGCTAGGGTCCATGAACTAGTCGATAAATTTGTTGAATATAGATTAAGTTAGTAAAAAGAGACCCACTTTAAAAGCAGGCTTTTAGGCCCAACTTGTATTAGATCCCTGTGATGAGCTTTTTCATATTGGTAGGGTTAACCCAAATTCTCAACTCAAATAATCTATGTAAATTTTTGGGAGTTAAATAATATGTTAATTTGGATTACTTTTTTTATAAAAAATATATTAAAATAATCACAATTTATAAAAATAAAATTTAGATAAAAATAAAGAAATTTAATACAAATCTATTTAAATTAAAAAAAAATAATCGTTAAAAATCATAATTTCAAATAAACCAAACATGGGGTAGTTGTGGTAAAAAGAACAAAGCAGCATAGGTCCGCCATCTCCTGTGCTTCTTCATCTTTGGCGGCGACAAGACATGGCGAGGGTTGCGTTTCAGTTGCTCTGTCTTTCCGTCTTGTTTTTGTCTTGTTTACGTAGTTTTCTCGTATTTTTTCTGGCTTGTCGTTTCTCCCCTTCGTATGGTGTCGTTTCACTTTTTTCCCTCGCTTTATTTTAACCCCGCTTTTGGGTAACAAAAGGAAATCCAACGGACAAGAGCTATTCATAAAAAGATAATAAGTAATAACTATTAAAAAAAATCTCAACATCAAGAGATAAATAAAAAAACTTCACATAATCCATAAAAATTTAATTACAAATTCTTAAATAATAGACTACTAATTGAAAAAACATTTATTCATAATTTCTTTAGATTAAAATATCAGCCCTTAACCAATGAGATGCCTGGATAAGTGATAAGGGGTTTGACCAGCATTCCACGGGATCGAGATTTTGATTCTTAAGGGGTATAACAGCATTAAAAAAATTAAAATCTCAAAGATATATTCCTATCGGTATTCATCCACCACTGTAAGATCTTACAAAATTGAGTCTGAATTAGTTTAAAATAGACAATAAACCCAAGATACTTCAAGATATCAGATAATATTATAAGAAAAAGAATTACAGCCCCTAGATCACCCCCCAACCACCCCCCTCAAAAAAAAAAAAAAAACCGTTACATGCTATCTTAGATTCTATCAAATTAGTTTTTAAAGGAGGAGGTAAAATATTTCAATCCAAAATGCATTATTGGTTGCCAGGAATTCAAAGCCATTATCACATGGTTTCACAATTTGTCAAATTGGACCCCTCAACTATCAGCAGGCACATACCCTATCCGCGTAAAGCAGATCCAAAAAAATTTTCTACAATACATCATCATCTCTAAAGCCATTTCTTATCTTACAAGCCTCCGCGGATGGCCTACCTATGTACCTCAACAACCGTTAGCAAGCAATTAGTCATTATCATTTTTGGGCTCTTCAATAAAAGTCCACTACTTCCTGCGACCATTGATCAAAAATGAAACTCAAAGCCACCGCCACCGCCACCAGGAAAACCTCCTCCAAATCCACCAGGAAACCCTCCGCCAAAGCCACCTGGGAAGCCTCCCTCAAAAGTAAAGGTAAACTGTTGGCCCCCAGCACCAAAGGGGTTGAAACCTCCACCTCCGCCACCCATTCCCATGTCTTCAATGTCTTCCCCTCTGTCATATCTGGCGCGTTTATCTTCGTCACTGAGAACCTGTAACAAATTGCAACCATCAGTTATAAGTAAAACAATTACATCCCAATCATATTAACAAACAAGTTTCAAGAGAAGCACAATAAGTATATGCCACAATCACTTAGTCACATCTGCCAAGTAGAGACTAGAGTAGAAAAGCACGGTAAGATCAAAGAGTTAATAATAATTAATGAAGAATAAATCGTCGTATTCATGATTAAGACCTCATATGCAGCAGCAATTTCTCGGAATTTAGACTCTGCTTCTTCCCTATTGTCAACATTCTTGTCAGGGTGCCATTGCAAAGCAAGTTTCTTGTAGGCACGTTTTATCTCAGATACGGAAGCAGTTTTTGAAATTCCCAAAATCTTGTAGTAATCTTTGCGCTTGCTTATCTTTAAAGCTTTCTCAGCCCTCATCAAAGCTTCACGAATATTCATATCCTGCAATGATAGACAAACCACTACTCATAAATACTACAAATATAAAAAATTAAACAGATATTTCCTGCATAACAAACAAGCAGCTAAAAATGTTACAAGGCAGAGTTCTTAAGCTCAGTGTATTTTTCTCAAATTAAAATAATTAACAATTAATCACTATCAGATACCGCCCCCAACTCCCAAATTTCATCTCACACAAGTTGTAAATAAATAATTTGAGTTATGAATAACAAATGCAGCTTAAATTTTAAATTAAACTATCAAACTAATTAACCAAGAGAGTAAGAGAGTTTAAGAGACTTCCTTCTTAGGAGAAGGACGTGAAAAAATCATGAGAGATTAAAACGTTACTCCAAAAGAATATAATTGATGGTAATGAAAGAAGATGGAGACAACAGAAAAATATGGCATTTCCAGCGGAAAAATTAAAGAACACAACTTTAGGGTAGCTATTCTTCACACAATCTCCATTTCCAGCAAATTTACCACGTTGTTTTATATTATTCAAAACTATAAGACAAACCTGAGGAGATTTTTGAGCGGCTGATTTCAGATCTTGCACAGCTCCTTCCCAATCCTCTGTTAAAAGTTTGGCTTCTCCCCTCTGAAACATATAAAAGCTAGATAAGCAACTCTAACTGCAGCCTACACAATATGTAACCAGAAATAATGTAATATGTTTATGTTACATCTAATTCAATCAGAAGAGAGTTTTCACCAAAAAAGTAAATTCAGATGAACGAGAGAACAAGACCACATTAAGGACAAGTACAGTGGTGTTTATAGAAAGAGAACCTGAACAAGAGCTTCAATAAGTTCCTCATTGATCTTAAGAGCTTCATCACAACTATTCAAAGCATCTTTTCCCCTACCAAGCTTGACGAGCACTTTACATAAGGCAAGATGAAGATGTACATTATGTGCAAGATGATTAGGATCAATTGCCAGTGCTGCTTTGAATTCCTCTACAGCCACACGTAGTTTACCCTTATTCACATTATCTTCAGCCTGCCCGAAGCAAACAAAACACAGCAATGGCTCTTCAGAACCACAAATTTGAGAAAAGAGAAATCAAACAGGAGTGCAAACAAAAATTTAAAAAAAAAACAAAAACGATGCATGCTTACACTTTTACTCTTTTTTAGTAGGTTTTTCAATCCAAAATATGCTTTTTTCAGTTCACTGTTCTCAGGGTCTAGGCGGAGACCTTTCTGGTAATGCCTAAACATGTCCAAAAACACAATACATTATATCCAGAACAACAAAAAATGTTATGAGAATTTAATAATATTTGCCATAACGCAAACCTCATGGCAACATCATGATCAGCCAAATAATAGTAGGCACAGCCTCGAAGCAACAATGCCTCTAAATTATTCTCATCCTCCTTAAGAATAAATCCAGACTCCGCAATGGCCTCTTCATACTCTTTATCAGCTATCAACAACTTTACTTTCAGAAGCTTAGCCTGTAGCAAATAATTCCTATTGAGTTAACATGCTGGTTGCACCCAACACTTTGCAGAGCAACTACTTCCATACTATTAAAATGTAACTACTGATGCATGGAAATGATGTTTAAAAATCGAAGAGCAGAAAGATGTACCTTTGAGCAATCAGGAGAAAAGACAAGTACAATTTTATTGATGTATTCCAAGGATTTTGAAAAGTTGCCCGAATCAAAGAATGACTGAGCTGTTTCTAGAGCATTTTGAGCCTGCAACAACTGAGAAAGCTCCTTTTCTGCGGCTGAATTTCCAGGTTTCAACTCCAAAAACTTTTTGTAGCTCCCCTCAGATTCCTCATATCTACATTAGCCAAAAAGCACCTGAATCATATAACTTTATAATTAGGAGTTTGAGAGAGAGAAGGGGAGAAGGGGATGGGAAAGAATTGCATGGTGAACACTATGAAACCAAGAGGCAAACATGTGCCATTCCACCCTTCCGTAATTTTCAATCTTAAACAAATGTTAGGGAGGTTTGATAGGAAGAGACTTTATATAACACCCCTCTTTCGTTAAAAAAAAAAAAAAGCAATTGGTGATTTGGTCCCATCATTATTGAGTAATGACTCAACAACACTATCATCTACAGGCAATTAAATTGTATAAAGAATCCATAGAAAAAATACTTAATATTTGTGAAAGTTTTTGAGAACTATTGTTCTTGAGAAACAGAACAGGGATACCACATGGAGATTGATGTTACCAGGAAAGAAGAGGAGATAATGAAGTGGATATTTTCCTCTCTGAGACCCCTTCATTTTGCTTAAGGTAGAGTCTAGGTACAAGATTAATAACTAATATATCCTTTCAGTATATTATTATACATTGCCAGCATCAAACAACGAACATTAATAAGCTTGAGAAAGCCAAGGGAGGTAACAAAATACTTGCAAAACACACCTGCAGATCTGACGAAGAAGTGATGCACGGCGAAGGTATGCTTCTGAAAGGGTTGGATCTGCTTCAATGGCAGCATTGAGATCATCAAGTGCCTCTGTATAACGTTTCACTTTTATACTTTGAGACACCCTCTCATATAACTCAGCAGCATTTCCACGTTTTCCCTCTATTCAGATCCAAAAAAAAAAATTATAGACTGTTGAAGCAAGTGACAACAATTTGACATTGAACATAGAAAGAACTTATAAGTTGATAAACAAAGAATACCACTTATAAAAGGGATCAGGCGTTCAAGTATTCTCAATAAGTCTTAATGGAAAAATGTGGCAAACAACAAACATAATAATATTAGAAAAAACTTGTGTATGCAACTCAATTCTTAATGATGTACGATATCCACGATTTTACTATAAAGTGCTACTTTCTAGTTTCTTAAGATGGTTCCAAATGAGGTGTAAAGTAAGAATCCAATTCAAACCCCCACCTCTGTTTCTTGAACTTGTAATTGAGTATCTACATGGTCCTGATTGGGTCACCTTAACATATTGCCATTTACCTTTTTCTCAGTTTATTACACAAGAAAAAGTTATATGATCGATGGAAATAGGTCAAGAATAAACGACAGAAGAAAAGTCAGAAAAGGAAACCATTGAAGCAAGAATACTTTAATTCTCCATATGTAACAAAAATACCTTAAAAGAATCATCCCAACATCAGAAGGATGTTAAGATAATCCTGTCAGACATTTGATATAATGACAGAAAATTTAGCCGGCAGATTCTGCCCGGTGATAAGGTTGATTGAGGAACATGTCAATGTGACTACTAATTACGAAGTCATTAAGCTCTTGCCTATGTATTATGCCAGTAAATCCAAACTGAAACTTGATAATACATCTTCACCTTATGATGGTTATGAATTTGTCTGACAGAAAATTTCGAGACTTAACTGTGCATCAAATTATTTAAATACTATGCAATTCGTGATCAAATATATATTATCCCTTCAAATATTTCAATAAGCACCGCTAAACTACAACAAACGTCTCCATAAGATTAACCCTTCAAATATCCAGGAAGGTTTACAGTACATTTACCGCTTTCCTGCATAATCCAGGAGCAAGACATGATATCTTCACAAAAACGTGTATTTTGGTAATAGCAGTGTACTTTGTCGAATGTACTTCAATTTTTAATGCCCAAATTCGCATGAAGAGTGTAGTAATTGCTGGCACTATTCTTTCGCTAATTCTATGATTTTTATACCACGATTTAAGGATTTCTCCAAAAGCAAGTAGACGTCTGCTGTTTAGGGATCAGCTCTAATTTACACATGTAGGTTTCATACTAATTGTCGCCTAAAAGTCCGGAAATTTAAACAACAGCGAAACCTTACAGAAATAAGAAACCCACGACCACAAAAAGGAACTGGATAAAATCATCACACTTTTGACATTTGAAGGGGAAAATGGGAAAAAGAACTTCTAAATTGTGACGGGGAAAACAACCATTGCTTTTTAATCGGTTCAGAGTAACATAGCAGGAAGAAATAAAGGAATAAACAGATCAGAGTATCAGATTAAATACCTACGGAGGAAACCAGAGGTTGTAGGAGAATGAGCTGGCAGACCAGAACAAAATTTAGAATGGAGATTGTATAGAGCAATCCTCTCCACCCAACCGCATCCATGGCAAATGAGAAACCCAGGAGATTAAGCATTGCGATATTCGTTTATAGGCTCAAACTCGCAGAGCGTAACACATGAGTGAGTAGATATCTATAAAAATTCATAGACAAGAGATGATCACAAATCCAGGAGGCTAGTCGGAATGGATGCCGATGACACGCCCTCGAGAAGGAAAGCCTAATAATAAATAAAGAGAAAATTAATTGGAAAAGGAAAATAGCCTGCAATGCCCTACACATCATCCCACGTAACCTTGGCCAATGAAACTTGTACGCGTGGATCAAATACTGAGCTCTTCCATTTCATCTTTCAGCCACGGTGGCAACGGCCAAAAGTGTCCGATAGAAACCTGCCATGTCATAAGGAGATTCTCTTAAAATTAAAATTAGGGAATCACATTTTGGACATGTAGAATAAGCGGTGTTCATAATTTAACCATCATTTTTTTTATTTAAACAAGTTTTTAGTAAATATTTTTATTTAAATTTTATTTTTTAAACTATAATTATTCTAAAAATACTTTTATAAAAATGTAAATCAAACAGATACTAAATTATTAAAAAAAAATTTTAACTAAAGAATAATGATAAAATTGAAAAGTTGAGTTGTAAAATTAAAAAAATAAGTAATAAAAAATTCTATTTTATAATTAATTTAAAATACTGGTCTCAAAATGTGATTCCCCCTAAAATCTGTGCCACCATTTTCATTTTTAAACTAACAAATTAAACATAAGGTGTAGCAACTCGTTCTCATGAATATTATTAGGGCTCATTTTATAAAATTAATAATACGTTAAAATTAATAGAAAATCATATTCATAATATTTATTAGTCATGTGTAATAAAGATTTAAATTGAGTAAAATTAATTTGACATGCATGAAAAATTATTGTGGAAGAGGTTAATCATCCTCCTGTCTGAGTCTGTAAATTAGGTGATAACGTGTATTAATGTAATCAAAACATCTATTTTTCAAAAGGAGAACCAGACTCTATTCCAACCATGTTTTGACTGACAAAATTGTCCTTCTCTTACTCATTATTTCTTTGCATATGATTCTGTTTTTTTTCTTGTAGGTAGAAACGGATAATTGCATAAATCTAAGGAAGATCATTGATTCCTACTGTGAAGCATCTAGACAAAGAGTTAATGTTGGGAAATCATGTATGTTCTTCTCCAGCAATACAAAGGAGAGATTGAAAGAAGAAATCGGACACATCCTTGAAATAACGACAGTGGAAGTCCGAAGTAAATATCTTGGTCTCCTTGTTTTGTGGGTCGTTATAAAAATCAAGCCCTCAATTTTGTTAAAGATAGGGTCAGAATGCAAATACAAGGTTGGAAGCAGAATTTTCTGTCGGAGGTAGGGAAGGAAACTTTGATAAAATTGATTGCTTGTGCCATCCCTGTTTTTCCCATGTCTTGTGTCCATTTTCCTAGTAATAATTGTAAAGAGCTGGATGCTATAGTCTCAAATTTTTAGTGGGGTGAAAGAAACGGTAAACTTAAGATCCACTGGGTATCTAAAGATAAAATTAAAAAACCAAAAAATGAAGGGGGTTTAGGTTTTAAGGATTTCAGAGCTTTCAATGTAGCTCTTCTTGCAAAGCTAGGGTGGAGAATTGTTCAAAACCTGAATGACTTTATGGGCTCGTGTTTTAAAGGGGCTGTATTTTCCAAGTACTGATTTTTTTAATGCTAAAAAAGGTGCCAAGGCTTCGTGGCTGTGGAGCAACATTATCGAGGGACGAAAGGTGCTCGAGGGAAAAATCTATAGAAGTATTGGCAATGGAAGGGATACAAAATTATGGAGTGACCCATGACTTCCGGCTCTTCTAGGTATGAAATTATGGTCTTCCTGTCCTTTTGAAGAATTTCCAAATATGAGGGCGGCTGATATTATAAATGGTGATGCCTGGGATTTGTCTTTGTTGAGCAACTGATAACAGAAGTGGAAATCGATGCCATAAAAAATTCTGTTGGAGCTATCTCAAATAGAAATGATAAATGGGTGTGAACAGGTGGCAGTAGAACTGAATATTTGGTGAAAGGTGAATATAAAATTGCTAAAAATTTATAGGTAAAACCGGGAAGGGATAGGCCACATTGTTCAGCTTCAATTCCCTCACAACTATGGACATCTATCTGGAAAGTGAAGGTGCCAAATAAAGTAAGAAATTTCTTATGGAGATGTCTTAATGATGCTCTACCTTGTAGAGCAAATCTCAAAAAAAGGAAATGTTTGGAATCGGTCCCTTGTCCGATATGTGGTACGACAGATGAAACCATAGAACATATGTTTCTCCTTTGTGAACGGGTCAAATTAATCTAGTTTGGGAGCCATTTGTCTTTACACCTATGTGAATTTAATATATCCAGATTTGACATATGGCTAAATTGGACCCTTGGTGAATCTTCTTATGATGAATGGACTAGGGCCTATGCAATGATGCTTTTATGGTATATTTGGAAATATAATTATGTGTTAAGGTTTTTGAAGAAAAAGATCCTAATCCTTTATTCATCATAGAAATGGCTGAGCTTACTTTGAGAGAATACCGGGATGCTAGTGGATGGATTACTGCTGATTCTAATATAATACAAAACTCTTCTAATTATTCCAGGGACAATCACAAATGGAAAGCTCCTGAGGAGGATAGCATCAGGATTAATTGTGATGCAGCATATATATGAATCCCAAATGCGTTCGTGGTACGGGACAATAATGAATTTCTACTGGATGGCAGTTATAAAAAGTGTAGTGCTTGCTCTTCATTCTCAGTGGAGGCTGAAGCTCTCTCCATTGCCATGGACTATGCGTTTTTGAATAATAACCTGAATAAGGTTACTTTCGAGTCGGATAATCTTCTCATGATTAATGTGGTTGTCAAACTCTCTCCGTGTCCTAACTGGATATGTGTTTCTCTGATCGAGAACATTCTTGTTAAAAGGAATTTGCTAGGAAATCACCAGATTGTATGAGTTCCTAGAAATGCCAACCTTGTTGATGATTGGGTAGCAAAAATGGCACTCAAGGAGATGGTCCTAGCTGGATGCATGGATCATTAATCCACCATCGCCCCTTTTGTCTTTGTTAGATGATGATATGTTGTCTTCACGAAGAAGGGTTGGGTAGTTTTTTGGTTTTTTCTTAATCCTTGTATGAACTTTCTGGTTTTTAAATAATAATATGATATATTTTCTGGCAAAAAAAAAAAAACCATGTTTTGGGCGGTGATAACACATGCATGGATTATTTAGTATTATACTGTACGAATATGATACGAAGCATGAGATGGGGATAGGATACACGTAGATCCATTGCTCTCCTTAAAAACTTATCATCTCTATTTAGATAGAACGATCGAAATGGAATAGGTTCCATCGTTTGGTAGAAAAGCTCATGCTAAGCACCCCATACTATCGGACTATTTTTGGTTGTTTGTTGGGGATTGAAATGTCAATGTCTGTGACTGATTCACAAACTCAGATGCGGGATGGGAAGGATAGAAGTTGGGTAGACCCAAATGTTTGTTGGACTTTCATACAAATGGCCCAACCCCAACTCACTGAACTTCGTCCACGAACAATCTGGCTTTGTTAGAGGGTTCACACACACACATATATATATTATATCTTTTTAATTTCACATTCTTTATGTTTTCCCCAAAAAAAAAAACATTATTTGTTTTAAATAAAATAATATTTTAATTACAAGTTTTACTAAAATAATAATCAAAATTTTATTAGAGTGGAAGCATCTGTTTTATAGTATTATTTTTGTTTTCGTTAGAAAAAAAAGTCTGCACAGTGATTCTCAAAGGAATCCAAGAATAAAGGGTGATCATAGAATAAACTAGAGGTCAAACTTCAAAGAAATTGCTTGATCAGACTCAGGTCTCAAAAAGCTGAGGGGTGACAAGTTCCAATAAAAAGTTGTATCTCATTCCGCCAATCACATTACAAAGGTAGAGCTCTACATGACTCTAGGCTCTCATTTGGTGTATATTGAAATATATAATAATCAAAGGAATTTTTGCAAATCAATGATAGAATCCTAAAATCTAATTAACAAATACCATTCTTCTGATATATATTTATATGATCCGGATCCTCGTGGTATTCATTTCAATAAAATGTGTTCAAGCAGGAATTCGGTCCCTACGGCTACGACTCTACTGGAACCGCGAACAGGGCAAAGCCAACACATTGAGTGTTCGCTTAGTTAGTAAAGACGAAATTTTAATTACTATATTTGTCAGGGCTATGTTATATACGAAACTAATTCATGTCTTTCTGCCCCACCACTTTTTCAAATAAAATACATCGTAATTACTAGGTAAGTACTTGATCAACGGGAAATTCAAATTCAGCTGAAACAGTCTATACCCATGCAGATTTCGATGATCACATGCTGTCATGTATTCGTAGAGGTAGGAAGTAGGAGCTATATAGGGACCATATATACTGCATTTGGTCAAAGGTGATGCCGTGCAATTTATGCAACTCTATATATATATAGAGAGAGAGAGAGAGGATGTTTAGTGGGTATTATCACCAACTAATTTGGATGGGAAATAGGCTGGGCTACTATTGGAAAAAAACTCTTTCAACTTGATTTTATTTTATTTTATTTTTCATTGGTAAGGTTTGAACTTGAGATGTAACTAACAAATGTTGAATTTATTACTACTTTATTCAACTATATATTATTAATATATTGTGTACGTATTTATATGTTCTTGGATTTACACGTAATTTAGTGTTGGAGAAAAATGCAAATCACCTAAAAATAAATGCCCTAGTTTCTTTTCTGTGTATAAAAAAAAATAATAAATGCCATCGTTCTTGGATATATAAATAGAGATCCCTGTCAAATATGGTATACTTCACAGTTCCTATGCAGAGAAGCAACCCAGAACTGTCATGCAAAATTAAAGTACACACCAAATCATATGCGGAAGTTTGACCCAAAGCGCTGAGGGGCAAGGCTTTAAGCAATCTTAATTGATTTTTATCACTGGCATATATATCAACTAGTTGCAATTGGCCTGCTTGCTAGCTAGGCAAGCAAATTGGACAAATTAAAAGGCGGTTCCCTGCTATATATCATGGATATATAATTAGAAATGTTTACCCCTCCTTCAATAGCTAGCAAGAGATCTTAATTCGTCTTACTGTGATGACAATTGGGGGTCTACCAAATTAAAAGCTACGTACGTAACCTACCTAGCCAGCACCTAGATTCTGCCTAGTTAGATAACCATGCACTCTGTGATGCAGTACTTCTCCTACCAAAGAAGTAGAGGCGTATGAAGCTTCATCTCCTGAGATCTGCAAGCCCCTCTCTATGATTTATTTATTATAAGTTGATAGCTGAAGCATATCCGAAACGTAGGCAAGTTAGGTTGGATCGGGACTAATAATATTCTACTATATTCCTAACCCATCGTCGTAACGGACGGTCAACGGCCGGGATACGGTACGTGGTGTTCTGTGTTATCTAGTTTTTCAATATTCTCGTTTTTTTTTGTTGGGTAAAATATTATTCTTTTATTTTATCCACTACTCTACTATTTTTAGAAGAAAGAGAAGGCGAACACGATCACAAGGCTAAGACGGAAGACAAAACAACAAAAAGCAGAAACAATAGCAACAACTACAATTAGGAGAACATGCCATGACTCGGAGTTCGCTCCCCTCGGGTCACCTCAGGCATGCAGTGGGCCCCACACAAGCGGTCGAATCTTGAACCTCCAAATGAACCTCTTCACGTTTGTGTTGTTTTACTTGCACATGGAGGGCCATGGCCTGGCTAATCACTAAACAGAAATCGAATTCTTCAATGGTGGGCAGTGAACTGGGTTAACCCCATGGATGAGCCAATGGAAGCAAACTTTGCCAGCTCTTGGGGAAGAAACGGAGGAGGAGGACCAGCTCCTCCTGCACCACCACCCATGCCGAGAAAATCTCTTGTTAAATTGTGTTCTGAACCAGCTGGGTAAAGCTTCAGCTGCACTTGTTGCTCACTTTGCTTTCCAGTACTGCTTTGCATCACGAGTTGTTCAAGACTAGTGTTCGATGTATGCGTGAAGGAGCTGAAGTTGTTTTCCGCCCGCATAGGTTCAGCACTGCTAGTTGAACTAAAATTCCGGGGATTATGGTTGGCGTTGTTATCACTGAGATTAGTTGTAGTATGGGAAGACGACGAGGTCATCACTCCCAAAGTGCCACTGAAAATAGAGGGATTGTTGTTACTGCTTCTGGTGGAACCCATCTGAGCTGCCTTCTGAAGTAGAGCCGTAGCTGACATGGGCGAAGCTGGCTTTGACATAGCCTCTCCCTTTTTCGCACATGATAGTGAAAGGCTTGCGTTTGTTGAATTTGAAGCAGGCATCCCAAAATTACAAGACCCAAAAGCATTGGTATTAGCCTGGGTCATTTGTATCATATGATCACCTAAACCTGAAGAACAACTTGATGGACCGTAAAGCGCTCCAACATCAAGACCATTGTTTCCCTGGCTCAACCACATGGACAAGCCTACCCTTTGATGGTCCGCACCCACTAAGTTTCCACCCATCCCCATTCCATTAAAATCTGCACGAAATCCATGCGACCCAAATTGAGAAATTACCTCTGCGTTGTTTTCGAGTCCTAAACTAGGTTGTGAGCTCATCGCATTCCCTTCGTTCTTAAAGTTCAGATTTGTAGTAGCAACCGACGTGAGTCTCGCGCTCTCTTCGGCTAAGGCGTCGCAGAAAGCTCTGTGTGTAATGAAGCTGTCCTTTCTGTTCATGTTCAATATTCAATGAAAGCACTCATTAATAAGCTAATCATTTCCCAATTTAATGCTATGAAACAGGGGACTCTAGCATTTAATTAATTTTTTCTTCAACACAAACAAGAGACTGCGAAAACTTGATATCACATGTCATCCGTCGCAGTCTTTAAGACTGAGGTGACATGGCCGCTTTCTCCACTTTCTTCTACTCCGCGAGCCTCATTTTTTCACGAATAAAAATAAATTATAAGGAAAACAAAATATACCTGGAGAATAGATTACCACAGTCGCACTTATATTCTCTAGTTCCACAGGTCTTGGTGTGAGCTTTCCAGTCAGATTGGACAGCGTATTTCTTGGAACACTTGTCACACTTCCATTTCTTCTCCCCATGTTTTCTGCTAAAATGCTTCTTTATGCCAGTGAGGTCTCCCAGTGCTCTGGATGGGTCATGGTGGACGCATGTCTTCTCCGGGCAGATGTAAACCTTCTTTCGGACCTCTTTGTTGGATCTTTGTCGCAACTTCCATGGAAGATTGTGACCCCTTCGGTGAAGCTGAAGGTTCTGATCTCTCTGAAACCCTTTGTTACATATTTCACAAATGAACCTGTTGGTTGCCATGAGAGTTTTTGGTGACAGCGCGATGACTTCTGCATCTGGATCTGTTGTCAAGATTCCAATTAAATAATAATAATGGAATAATGCAAAAAATGAAAGACAGAAGAAGATTGATCTGAATCTGATTACTGCCTACCTGGTGTTCCTGGGAGATTTCTTTTCTTCTTGGGATTAGGTTTAGGGTTAGGGTTTGGGTTGGGGTTCGGGTTTTGTTGTGAAGCGAACCCTCCGATCGAAGTAGATAAGGAGAAAGGGTCACCAGACATCATTTGCATATATTGGAGGGGTTAGCTAGCTAGCGACGCAGTGTGAACTGAGGACCAGAAGCAAACAGCTAACTTTCAAAGGGTTTCAGACAGTACTAGGAAGAAAACAAGGGGATTGTGGAAGTAAAATCCAAATTAACGAGAATTGTTTTGGATGGTACCCAAATCTGAGAGACCTGGCTGCCTTTGATTCTGCCAAACTTAAGAAAAAGCCATAGGCGAAACTCGGATGGAAAACTATATACTAATGCAGAGAGCTGCGGACTCTTCCGGCTGGTAATCTGGCTTCTTGTTTGTTTGATTTCATTTCTGTAGGATAAAACCAAACACACCCTATATGGCTACAATAGATAATATATCCGAGGCTTCTCTCTCTTAGCTCACTCTCCTGATAATGCCTTCGATGTTTATGTATTCGTAGTCTCTATCTCATCTCCTTTACTCACTGGCATCCCTAAACATGGTCAGCCATAGATTTTGATGGGTCACCCCACGCACCCCCCTCTCTCTCTCTCTTTCTTTCACACTGAGACACACACAAACAGACACACGACACCCACGCAAATCTGTGTGGAAGAGTGTGTGTGTGTGACGGAGTGAAAAACTATGCCTTTGCCTTTCCCTTTTGCCTAGTAAACCAGGAAATGGAGTATATTATATTAATTGGATGCACAAACTCCAAACTTTTTTGCTTAAAAAGCCGATTTTTTTTTAAACAAAAAGGGCTCATATAATAGGGTAAGCCTTTTTCACAGAAGTGAATAAAATAATACTGTACTCCATGTATGTATATCTTCTTGTGCTTCCTAGTTTGGGATTGTGGGGCTGTGTGCATGGACTGAAAAAAGAATCAAGGTTAAAAATGATGGTGGGGTTGACAGAAAAAGTGAGTTACCTTTACAAGTGCTTTTACCTGGTATAGAATGATTAAGCCATAATTACTGAGAAGACTCCTTTTTTAGCATGCGATCGAGGGATTAGAGCAGGGGCAGAGGGGTCAGCCGAGAAACACATGCACAGGGAGAGAGAGAGAGAGAGAATGTGCAATGTGGGGTCGTTGTGAGGGGGCGAGATGTGAGGGGATGTGTATCTCTTTTCCCAATGCAAGTTGATAGGACCGTCCGTGATACCACTGTCTGCCTCAGTGTCATCGTGTGGGACCCAGAAAAATAGACAGTGGGCCCTCAGCACCGTCCATCATCCCAAAAAGTGCGAGTGAATCTCTCTATTACAATGATGCTCCCCTTCGCATTGGGTTACAGTTACAGAAGCAGGTCAAAGAAAAGTCACACCTCTTTTGTTAATTGTCGTAGCAAGTACGTATACACGTACCAATTACGTTACAATTGCATAAGAACATGTTCAGTAGGACTGTACAACTTGACTGACTACCAATTGGTTCGGTCTAGTCTAGTCATATCAGGACAATCATGCCGAGTCGAATTTCAGGTTGGCTCGAGATTAGAGTGTCTAGTCCCCAGTCCAGTCTTACCAAATCAGGAGAATCGGATCAGGTCAAATTTCGGGTCAGCTCAAGGTTAGGGCTAGACATCTTAATCCCAGCCCGGCCTAACTTAACCCAATTTCTATATATATATTTTTCAATTATTTTATATACCTTAATTGATTTTGTAGGATTTTTATTCTTTATGTATTTAATATAATACATTTATTATGTAAATATTATGAAAATTTTTTAAGATTTTAATGTTTCAAATTTTTTTAATTTTGAATTAATTTTTTAACTTAATATTTATATAAAAATAATGTATAATGGTTAAATATTCATAAATTTTAAAAAATTTTATTTTTTTTAAGATTATTTTTTAAGAAAACCTATTTTTAAGTATAAATAAGTATATTTTTTATTATTAAATATTTTTTAATTTTTTTAAATAAATATATATATATAGTATCGGGTCACCCTATTATTTTGTCTGGTATTGGCCTGAATAACATTAGGTCAGGTTTGATCCCAGCCTAACTCGACCCATAATCACCCTGCCTACCAGCTTAGGGTGTTTACGGGACGGACTGGGTTGGGCATCACCTCTGCCTGGTGTCCGACCTGGAACACCCCCAGGCCGAGAAAATGGACCTGCGGCTCGGCCCGGCCCGATGAAGGACCAGGCTAGATCGGGTAGGAACCGAGTCAATATTGGGTCGAGTTTTGGCCCAATATAAAAAATATAAAAAAAAATTAATTAATTAATTTAATTCTTTAATAAAAATATAACTAGTTTCATTTAAAATATATTCTTGTAGGAAATAATATTAAGTTAAAAAGTAACATTTATCAAAATTATCAATACTCAACAATTATACATTATTTATTTTATATAATATTAAGTTATGGGATTAATTTAAAATTTGAAACAAAATTAAAAATTGGAATAATAAAATGTATCTATTATAATTATAAAATTAATTTATTATATGAGTCATATGAAAGAAAAACAATTATATAAAATTATTCAATATTTTTTACAAATAAAGGAAAATGAGAAAATTGAAAAAAAAAAAAATATATATATATATATATACTAGGCCGAGACGGGCATGTGACTTGCCCGAAGCTCGGCCCGACCTGATCATCTTTTTGGTCCAGCCCTCCTCCATTTTATAATTTTTTCTTTGTGGCCCGACTTGATCTGACTCGAAATGATTAGGCCAACCGGGCCTCCAAGCCAATTGAACAGTCCTACTACCAGCATTGATATCCTAATGTTTGCCCACCACCACCATTGCTAGCTTCCTAAGTTTGTGTTTGTAGAAGTACTGTAGACTTACACATTACGGTTTATGTGTAATGAGTTACTACTAATTGGTTCATGCTGCAATAATTTATGAAATCACCTCACCATTCATTCAATGATTTATTGACAATTTATGTGGGGCTGTCAAGTTCATGGGAAGGCGGGAGCCCCACAATTTGATCATTTGGCGGGTTTGCTAAAACTCGAATACTGACACGTATGTGACTACTTGTAATTTAGCATTACCCCTTAAATTATCATTATTAATTACTCTCTCTGCCGATCATATATAGGATATTTTATATAAAGTGTACGTGTTTTAAAAAAATAGTTTTTTTAAAAAAGAATAAAAATTTTTATTTTTAACATTATTAAATACTCTATCATCATACCCATTATAAGGTGTAGGGAATAGGGAGTAATGACAAAAATAAAAATAAAAAAATTGTATCTAACACTTTATAATGTAAATAAAAAATTTATTTTATAAAATACCCTATGTATGAAACTAGAGGTGTAATTAGTAGTAATTGTTACATTAATTTCTGGTTCACAATATCATGAAAAGACTAATATTATAATTAATGGTGATATATATTGAGAATATCAATCCATAAAATTCTAAACTTTAAATATATATACTCCCTCAGGTCCCAAGCCGCGGAGAGAAAAGTTTTTATAATTCAAAATATAAATTATGTTTAGCCCATTAAATAATTTTTTCTTGGAATACCCTTCATTAAGTATATTAAACAAAAAAACAATACAATTTATAATTGGAAATATATAACATTTAACTAGTGGTAAATTTTGAAAATAAATAATATTTAAAGTAAATTTAATGAATTTAACCACTTTTCTTAATATTTATAAGGTAATTAATCACAAATAGCTTATATTTAAAATCAGATAGAGTATTAATTAATTATACACCTCATTTGGAGCAATATGTTTTGTAAAGTTTTTATGTGTATAAATATACACAATATATAATATCGATTCAATAGTAACTTAAATGGTATGTGAATTTTTCAGTTGTTAATTGTTATTGAAGAAAGTTTTTCTTCCGTGTTCAATAATCAAATCAATAGTTATATGTAAGGGAATATTCCCCCAACTATAAACACAAAAATAATAGATCTGAGGACTACTTGACTGATAAAGACACCTTACCTTACAACCCATAATTGAAGAAAGTTATATTATCATCACGCCAATGCTATTAAATGACTTTCCCTTTTTTTTCGTGTTTTTGGGATCAGAGCAATGAAATGACCTAATGAATCATTGACCCATGTGAATTTTGGATTTTTTTTCTTTATCTGAAATATATTTTTACCTTAATTTTATTTGAAATTATACTTTTCGTGCCTTGTTTTAATTAATTTCAGCTTCTTCTTCTTTTTTCTTAAAGGTTTATTTTCATCCTTTAATTTTATTTCATATTAATTTAAATTATTAATTAATTACTTTACCCTAGGGTAGAGTTCCTCTAGATTTGACCCCTCTATTTTGTTTTAGTTTTAATTTGGTCCCTCAAATTTATTTCAAGTTTCACTTTTGTTCATTAATTATATATTTTTTTTAAAATTCTCCCAGAAAAGAGAAATTTCATTTATAATATAACATAATCCATATATTGCAACACACTGAAGCTGCCAAAAACCGACATCAACGCACTGGTCGCAGCTTTTGCAAAACGACAGCGAACTAAAGCCACAATTAACACACAATCATATATATGAACAGAACATAAAATAGCACACAAAAGAAACCAGACTAAGCTAAAATTAAACACCAAACACGTTAATTGATCGCGTAACACTAGGGAATTAAACCAGAGTTGATGATGGTTAAACCTCATTGGGTCGAACCTAATAAGTGATATTAAGTCTCTTTCGTTTAATCCAACCTCTGTTGGCCTGTGAAACTAATTTTATTAATTATTAGTATTGAAACTGTTACCCATCATATGGAAGCATTTATTTGTATATATCTTTAGATTTCCTTTAGATTAATTTTCTTTAAACTGACCTCCCCGAAAAAAAATACACACAGACACATTGTATGTAAGCAAGGCTATTTAATTACTCAGTGTGACTTGAGTAACTGTTATACGTATACAATGATTCCACGTGATTAGAAGTTACTGAGTTTGAAAATTAAGTAAATATTGTGATTCATCGGAATGAACTTTTTCTGTCTATTTCAAACAACTGCATCCATGTGTCTCATATGAACCACTTTTTCCATCACAAGCAACCACTGCAATAGCATTAATTGCCTTTAATTTCCCTCCCTTCAACAAATTAATCGCTACCAATTAAGTAACGAATTAAAGTTAAAATGAGCACTATTCCACAACTAGCTCACAGCAAGTGGCTAACATTACTCCCTCCATATGATATTATAAGGTAGTAAGTGTAATTTTTCTAATCCTATATTAGAAAGTAACATGGTTTTATTTTTAAATTTTACCTCTTATTAATATAATGTCTAATATTGTAAATTGTATTGGTTAATGATGTTTAACAGGGGTAAAATAGAAATTTTTGAGTTTTTTAAGAATTTAAAGATATTATATATTTTTCTTAATATGCGTGAAATTTCACTTATTATTTCATAATATGAGACGAAGGTCGTATTTGTTTTTCGCTTTCTTAAATGGTTCTTAATTAACATTTGAATTTCTATTTTACTCTTAAATTAGCCTGTTCAAATTTAAAGACTAGTATTGACTTTCAGTGCAATGGGGTGGATAGGGGAGGTTGAGGTTGAGCCTTCACCGTCCTAAAATGCACTAACCTACGTGTGGTTATGCAATTAATAGGAGAACCATCCTTCCTTATTCATACTCCTTTTGAAATCCACATTCGTAAAGGATCTAACCAGCCAGCAAGAAGGCAAATACATAGAAATATTATCCAAAAGCACATCAGGTTAGATTTTTAAGCTATTATGATCTTATTTTGGCCTAAATTAGAGTGTAAATGTAGCAATGGTTTGAAAAAGCAAGGCCATATACTTCAACTGTCACTCATCTCTAAGCTGTCACTTTTTCTACCAAACTCGTGATTAGGTGTGTTAATCAAAAGTAAGACTGGAGCAATTTACCTTAAGTACAAAGAAAAAGTTAACCCAACACTATTTAGTTCTAGTGACATTATATATATATATATATATAATAGTATCTGCATTATCATCTCTTGGCGTGATTTATTTTAATAAATGAAAAGACAAGTGATTAAGACTCCAACGAGGTCCCATTCCCATATAGTGGAATTGTTGGATACAGAAGATTAGGTGAAAATTAACGATCAAAACAAGAAATTAATATTAATATATGGAGTTAATTAGAAGATAAACTAAAAAGGAAAAGAGAAGAGAGGGAAGGAGGGGTGGCAACTTGTTTGACAATAATGTGTTCATGAACCTATTCATGAACCGAATGATGAGGCTTGGGGTTACATCCATCTTACAATATTGTAGTTTGATGGAACCCAATAGAAAATATATATAATAAAAACGCTCGAGAGGGCAACGTGTTATATAATATTATTAATTATATATATGATAAATTTAAATACAATCGCTTTTGACTTGAATTAGCATTTCGGAGCTTCCCTTCCAATCTCCATTAATTGTGTTCCCTCATCCCCATTCGGGTATCCTATGCTTTTTAATTCCTCCCATAACGCAATCAAACTCTAATTAATTTGATTGATATTTTATAAAATAAGAAACTTTGATTTTCATTTCCAGCCTGACCCAGTGAAACGGAAATGAAGCTCACAAGACATTATATATCTGCTCTAGCTAGCTGATAATAATACTTACATACGTCCGGCCAGATAATGACATCCTTCCCATCCATCTATTCCGCGTGTCACACACACAAACACAACACACCTACATATCATAATCAGTTTCAATCTTTCTATTTTTGTGAATTTTCATTTTTTTTTTTTCACTGGGTCGTGATGAAGAAATTTGATGAGGTTATATATATATATTTGTTGTTGAGTTTGCATCTTCTGATGATGCCTGAGGCATTAGTTGGGGAAGAGAGAATGTTGTTTCTAACTTGGATTTATACGTGGTTTTGCCTTGACTGATAGTTCTGAACCAGCTGCTTCATTTGGTGGAGAGGGATGAAATAGTACTCGTAGTGTGGATGGACACGAGAGCAACTTCACGGAATCTTTTTATTAAATAGTTTGGGTAGCATTTCAGTCCAGTTAGAAATGAGCACCAGCAGATCGATCATCACGTACTGTCTATAATCCTTGCTCACTTTTTTCTCTTTCAAAAGGGGAATCAAAAGCTATTAAGAAAAGCAGCGCCAAGCCCGGAGCCATGAGCTAGGCAATAATTGTACAAAGTAATAATATTGATCGATATATACATGTGTGTGTGTGTGTGTGTGTATCTAACTCAGAGAGCTGGTAGTACCACGACAACAAAAGATTAAAGCTGCTGCTTCCAAACAGAAACACACATGATCTTCTCACAGATTTTTAGAGTCCAGACATTTATTCCATATTTAAGTAAGGAACACCTGTTTAAGAATGTAGACATTTTTTACGGAACACACTGTCACGTGTTCCTGGTTCCAATATATATAAGTTAAGTTCTATATTTCTGAGCTAGATTCTGTGTTATTTCTCAGTTCCAATGTATATAAAAATTAAGTTCTGTAATTAGGCTTGCATTACAAAAATGAGTTCTTACTTAATTTAATTCTTTGGATTTGTGCTAATTAATTTCTGCCAATTCTTACATTCATTCAAGTAAAACATAGTGAAACATATTGAGATGGCCAACTAGGCGTGATGCAGAAATTTAAAATTAAATGTAAACTAAGAAGAAAAGTGTATAATTTAATTAATTGTATTCAATGATGCTACCCCCGGCTTGGTAAGCCGGGGTTGCAATTATGACAGATTCAAAAAATGTTAATAGGGTAGGTTCATATGCTTTCTGAATAAAGTGCCATGGCTCTTTAAGTCAATTTCTATACAAAAATCACTGAGTCATTATTTTGGGCGTCTAATTAAAACTAGAGTGGATCCTCAAAATCATTTAGTACTAGATATTCTGCATCACATACTGATGATATATGTACTATACATGGAAAGGACATATAAGCCAACATCCATCGATAGAAAATCAAAGGCTTATGAGATAAACGAAAAATTAAGGAGATATAAGAAATCAGAGGCATCAAACCTCTTAAGGATTAGACTAATAACCAATGAAGCAATTAAAATTTTGAATATTTTTTTATATAAATGCAAAACATCCCTATATAAAGCTACAAAGGATTAAGTCTTTCAAAATATATAGTTGTGCTTATAATTAGATTTGAAGAGAGATTTGACGGATTTGGATTTGAATTTAAAACTGCATAATGAATCCGAAACATTCACCACAAAGAAGGTAAACTTTTCATAGAGAAAAGAAAACCTTCAGGGAAAAAATTAACTCATACAATCATATCAATGACATGCAAGAACATTGTCTATGGGACCATTGAGATAAGGGCGAGGCGAGAGATGGTCCACCAAATAGAAAACTCAGCTGAGAATAAGGGTCATGAATTTAAAAAAAACAAAAAGAGTTTTGTGGACTGATTGATGGGTCACATGGGCCCTGGTGGGCTCCCCACGTGGCCTGTCCTCATGTGTTTTGGCTTTGTGTTTTTGTTGTTCTCTGCTTGTCTTGTTTAGTGTTTCTTGCCCACACAAGAATATGATGACGTCACCCACACCCATTAATAAACATAACCCCTAATTCATGTGCCGTTTTTTAGGCCTAGAATTATGGATAAACTTTTTTTAAAAGAAAAATTAGGGCACATTTTATGATTTTAGCAGCAAAATTTTTAAACATATCTTACACAAAATTGCTTTCAAGGATTTGCATCACGTTTGTCAAAAGCAGTTGTTTGAAATGAATTATCCGATCTTAAATGGGGACAATGTTGAGTGGAGTCTTGGATTGATCTTTTTCTGGAAACCTAAGTCATCCGTACATCCTTGCTAATAAGGATGACACATGATATTCTATAAGGTACTCATGTACAAGTTACCAGATGGAGAAAATGGCTAGCTACCTAGCTAAGCTAGCAGTCACAATCGATGTGGTACAGTATCAAATTCAAATTTTAAATAAATTAAAACCAAGAACAACGTAAGATTTACTCCACTCCACAATTTTCTTGGAAAATTCAGCATCACACATAAATGTGTTCACATTTCAACTTTTCAGCTTAAAAAAGAAAACTTGGAATGATTTCCACGCACATCAAAATCATAGAGGAATTTCTATCAACTATGTTGCTTATTATATTGGCGTTCACACACACAGAGACACATCTTTTGTTTGTTTCCACGCCCATTAAAAAATAAAAACAGGGTTAGGACCCCACGCCATTCAAGCATATGCAAAACAAATCTCGGAAGCCTCGGTTTGATCATGATCTTAATTAGGCATATTATTGGAATTAATGTTCTAATTCGCTTGAAATTATCTTTCTTAATGCTTCCATGCATCTCACTCGACTTTATAGACCTAATAAGAAGATTTTTCTGTGAACTGTAAAGAGCATTGCTTCTGAAGTTCGTATATTTATTGATTGAAATAAAGAAATATGTAGGTGCTGCATGGCGTGAGGCAGAAGAGTAACGTCAAAACAGGCTGTCAAGTATGTGAAGAAGGAAAAACAAAAAAAAGAATGAGTCACTTAATCGATTGGCTCCAAGAAAAAGAAACCAAAATAGAGAATCAAGTTGTCTCTCTGCCTTGGGATTGCATTCACGTTGTGTTGTTTGTTGGAGTTTTGTGCAGTGGGGCGTTATATGTATATATATATATATATATATATATGGTATTTGGTAGGAACACATATAACGCCAAATATAAGGAGCATCTTCTGGGTTCAGACATCTCCCTGCCCATCTTTTCAAATTCAAAAGCTCTATTATTCATTTCCTGAAAGCGAATCTCTTCTGCTATTTATATCTGCAGTTAAATATATATCTCAAACTTTTCTTAATGTTGGCTCAAAAGAAGGTATCAACCGACATAGTGATCATATGTTACCTTTTGATTCCATGTTCGCTAACTCTTCACACTAAAGTTTTTGATCATGGGGGTAACTCTATGGAGGAAGTCACCAAGTCTCTTTGTATTCTTAGTTTATACTACAACACTAATTTTAAGTAATTTTTTCAGCGTGATTTTTTTATCTAAAAGGTTGAAACACCCGACCTTGTTTAAAAGGAATCGAATTCTTTCTACTCGGCTCAACCACCATTCCTAAGTTTCCCTGTATTCTTCTTCCTAATCAAATATCAGATAAACCCATTTTGTATGTTTTGGCACAGCTAAAACCCCTCTAAATTAATACGGCCGATATGTTTTTCTTTTTTTTTTTTACGGCCCATTTAACAGGGAAGCCCAGTGAAACCTATATATATATATATACACACTAGAATTTTGCAAAAAATAATTTACATAGAAAAGTCATTTTCCAATTTGACATAATCAAAACCAACAACACATGTAATCTAACTCAACAGCTTAATTTGTCCAAGTACAGGATTAATCCTTCAAGGGCAAAATTCTCCTCAGACAAATATAATATCCATGTGCTAGTTGATAAAGCCACAAGGAGTGGAGAAGAGTTTAAATAGTTTAGAAAAGATCTTTTGAAATTGAAAAAAAAAAAAAAACGGAGAAGATCCTTGATTCAGAATTGCAGCATGTGGCCATAATTAATACACCAAGAGATAAAAACAGAATTGCTGGTTCACAAAAGTTATACACTTTTTCCTCTCCGCTACGTAGGTTGTGAGTTAACTGGCAAGTTTCATGGCGTCAGGTGAGAAATCAGAACTACGGCAAAGCGATTGTGAAAAGAGTTGGAATCTTTTGAACTAATTAGATTAGAGGCTTCTTCTCATAAACCTAACTATCTGGTGAGCATGGACTCTACACTATCGGCTATGCTATATATACACTCTACTTTCCCTGCCAGTACTATGATTCTACGATCACGAGATTGTGAGCCACTATTTCATACATTTCAAATTTATTAATCCTAGTTCTTTAAATAACCTTCAATTTTATATCTATCTATTTTTCCCCTTACTCTTCTTAGAATACTTCCTCCCCCTCCTCTCTTCTTTTTCTTCTCTCAACCTCTTCACACCACGAGGCTTCCATCTCCCTTCCTTTCTGATTCTAGATATCCATGCATCTCCATTTATTTCTCGGCTGTTTTTTTATTACATATCTCTCACTATTTTATTCCCCACAAATTTGTCAATATATGCTAATACTCTTGATTGTTACACAGTTTCAAACCCTGTCAGAGTTTGTTTTTTGACATCCAGGTCGGTCCTCTCACAGCCTGTGAAAATTAAATTATTTTAATACTCTCTCCATTTCCAAAATATAAGTTTTTTTTTAAGTTTTTCTTAGTGTAAAATATAAGTTTCATTTAATAATTTTTAAGATATTAAATATTTTTTTTCTATTTTATCTTTATCAACAATTTAATGTAAGAATAATAATAAATTTTAAATACAATACATTAAATAAGGATAATATTAAAAATAATGTATTTTTTTTATAGGTTTAATAAATAAAATTATCATTCTTGATTCTTATGTAATTAGTTAAATAAGACTTATATTTTAAACAAAATGAAGTAATATATACTTAGGGATAGAGAAGAGAAAGTAGGGAGAGAAGGCGGATGTCGTTAGCGTTGAGAAGATAAAACAAAAATTAAAAATAAGAATATCATCTTGCAAAGGTAAAATAAGGGCAATTTTGTTTTTCTAACATACAAATTAGCTCTTTCAATGCGTAAAAATAAATTTCATTTTTAAGATCCTTCGTTATGAATATATTAATCTGTTTAGGATCCTCATTATTATTCTCCACACATACATGTGTGTGCGTATGTTGTTAATTTATTGATTATACTGCACATTACAAAAATCAAATTGCTATTCCATTAATTCCAATTTGGATTTAGTGAGATGCAGTTTCAATGAAAGGCCTAATGAAATCATTTTAACTATCCTTTTGTAACTTGCAATTGATTTTAGCCGTTCATTCCCTTATTTTGTTGAAGATAAATATTTCCTAAGAAAATATATAGCTGTTCTTCTTAATTTTGTTGTTTTTTCAACCTTGTAGCATTATGTAATCATGAAAATTTTATTTAACAAGTTTAATATGTGAGTAAAACTTAAAATACACCTCCTCTCACTGCCTTTCATCTAGTCCATCTTTCACTGAATTCAAATCCCCCATCGATCCATGGAAGTTAAGCAATGCCTCACTTTTTTTTTTCCGGCATGAAAGGTTATGTCAGTCTTGAAAATCTGCTGCACAAAATATTTTTCATCTCAATTGTTGATATAGTTAAAATAAGTTGCACCAACGACTGTCGACTCAAATGAAAGGGATTAAGATGGTGAATTTAAATCTTGTGAATAAAAAATAATGATAATGATAGAAGAACCCCTCATACAGACTCAACAATGTTCAAATCCAATTCAATAATACCTCATACAAAATAATTGTATAACTAAATAAGTTACATTTAATAATAAATATATGGGAGAATTACACTAATGGACCTACATTAGTTTTTATTATGAAGCACTATAAAAATTATAATTAGATTGAAAACCAAAAATAATTAATTTGCTGTTCTATCCTCATAAAAAATGCCATCTATTTTTCTTTTTCTTTGTTTTATTCTTCTCCCATGCTGCGAGAGGAGTTCGAACTTCTAGTATTTTATAATTTGTAATCTTCCATTAATCTTGAAGATGATCACACGATTAAAGAATTCAATTTTTTCTGGGTCTGACCCTAACCTAACGAAGAGAAAAGATGGGATCGACACTTTTTTTTCCCGCTAAACGGATCTACACACAGTTCTTAGCGAAGATTATCGCAATCCCTGTGGTTGAATCCATTATGGTCAAGAAAGTGACGAATATGAGAAAGATAAACATTGCCCTCTATATTTGATTCACAAACGATGTCCACTAACATCCCTGTTCCTCTGCATACAAATTGCAGTATTCCGCTTGCCTAGCATGATTTTTCATTGGCCCTAATCCCCAACAAACTTGGCTGGGAGGAGAAAAACAAAAAAATAAAAGGAATAATGGTCAATTGATAACCTTTAATCCTTCCATTTAATTACAGTATTTATGATCATTCATAACAAATAGTGACTCATATGGATGCTTCATCATAATTTTCCATCATGAAACAAAGAACCTCCACGCAAACATTACGCAAGTTACACAATTATTTGCAGATGGGAATATCAGAGAAAAGTTCAGCGACAATTCTGAAACAAGCATATACAACGAGCACCAAACCATCTCACATAAAATAATACATACCGGCAAACGCAGGTCCGTCTATAAAGGACGAATGCATATCTCTCAAGTGCCAAAAAAAAAAATAATGATGATAATAATTCTCCATGCGGCCGCATCAAGTACCTTCAATGGCCTTGTCTTGATCATCATTTCTTTAGTACACTGCCAAAAATAGAAAGCAAGGTAAGTCAGAATTGCATCTCACGAATTTTTTTTTTCTTTTTCTAAATGCTAAACCACTAAATCCGATCTAAAATTCTGGGCTACAATCTATCAAAACATAAAATAAAATACTGGGCTACACAAAGGTGAAAAACAAGATAAAGATCCCAGCAATAAAAATCAAGCTATACACAATGCCTCAATTTGGTTAAAACCTTGAAATTTAAAGCATAGACAGAACACTACTTAATCAGAGACACTATTGTACTTTTCTTCTTTTGGATATAAAGGCAGTATTTATTAATCACAGATAGTGCTCCTTCTAACAAAACACAGAAAAAACATGAAACAAGGGCAAAGTCAAATCTGATAATCTAACAAATAAAAAACAATAACTATAATCTCTCTTGCTCTCATAAACGTGATTATCATCTCAAGCCCAACCAGATGGTTAACTCAATTGTTTTTTATCTGACAGCATTATTACAAACTTCTAAGAAGCTAATTAGGGAAGAACAGTGTGTAGGTTACGATCCCATTAAAAATTCCAGCTTTGCTAAATATGTTCTTGACAAATATGCTCCTCCATTCTCAAATGACCGCCTCAATCACACTTCATTTTGACCTAAACATCCTCTAATCCTAGCAGAAAAATTATTAGCGTAATCTGTTAAATACAGGGTATGCTGATATGGATGAAGAACAAAAGAGATGCGGGGGTAAATTGGGAATCCGTGAATTACATGCTAGAGAGTGGAAACAAAACAAATGCATATGAGCTATAACTAGAAAGGGAATGGAGCAGAATTAAGTTCAGCAGCAAACGCTGCATTGCAATATCCAGAATGTATAATGACTGCTGCAAAAAAACCTTAAACCTATTTTTACTCTTAAGATGCAAGTTAAAGTTCCTAAATGAAATTCTAAATTGTCATCAGCCCTGTCTTCATTTAGAAGGCTTGAAATCCAATGGCACATTAAGGAAGAAAAAGACAATTAAATTGGGCTTGTAATCTATGAAAAGAGAAAATTCTGAGCAAAACATTCAGGTACTTGTATAGGAGATAGAAGCCTTACTTGTACAAATAGGCAGCAATTCCCAGAATTATAATCAACAAAACAATATCAACACAAAAGTTTCGACTGGATCGAAGCTGGATGAAAACCAAAATTCACAAGATTTAGAAAGAAATCTGGCAGATCGGGTTTAAAATTGATGGATGAGATAGAAAAAGATCCAGTTAACGAACCTGATTGACTGTGTCTTTAAGTCTGACATTGGTATTCTTAAGGTCAGAGGATGCCTTGTCCACCTGTGAAGAAAACATATAATTTCCGTGTCATATTAACTTCAACTTCCAAATTACAGTTCTCACAACTTAAAATTTTGAAGCCAAGGAGTACTAGCAAAAATTGATTTTTTTCACCTTAGTATCAATCTCATCCATCAGCGGAACTTGTCTATCCAGTTCCTGCATAAAGCACGTAAACAACAATAAAAAAAGTGGAGAACAGAAAAAGAACACACACCCACACACAGAAGAGGAAAGGTAAATCAGCATGGTTTAAATTTGAACAGACCTCATTCATATCATGTGCCATGTTTTTCAATGTATCCAATCCTTCTGCAATCACTTCCAAACCTTGATCCTGAAGAAAGTTTCATTTAGTTAAATTTTAAACCATTCACGAAGTAACAATCAACATATATATCAGGCAAAAGAAAAACACGAAAAAGTTCACTAGCTGCAAGTGCAAAAAGTGACTTGCCTGCTTCATCCTCCGCATTTCATACTCCTGCCTGAATCGACTTGATTCCTCAGTTTGCTGGAAGTATTCACTGTCAAATTGCCCCTCTGTAATTAACAAAAAATACACAAATGAAACAAGGCACATCCATTAAAAAGCTCCACCTCATGAACCACTTTAATTGCATAAGAGATAGATAATTTAAATTACCTGAATCAAATTTAATATCAGTACGTGAAGCAGAAGCTGCCCAACCTCCAGTTTGTTTGGGTGCAGCTGGAGCCCCATCTGGGATAGCTTGAATCCTATCTGGCAACGCAAGAACCAAATCGTTTCGAGCAGCAAATTCTTCTGATGAAAGCCCCTTTACCTGTGAATATGTCATGTGCATCCAACAACCGTCCAAGTCAATAACTTTGAGCCTGTCCTAGCTAGTTAGTGACTGAGTATGGAGTAGCAGATGATCAAATTGTTGAAACAACACAAATACCAAACAGGAATTGATCGCTGATAATTAGCATCATCAGAACTACATACAGATACAACACGGAAACTGTTAGTTTTGGATTTCGAGGGTTGCTCTAGAGTCTAGACTCTAGAGCCTAAAGCAGTTGAATTTATTTTTCCTATCCTCTCATCGTCATATCGTACTCCACAACATTAGATTAGATTACATAATATGTTTGCTGTCAATATATTGTCAGTCAGATCACTGTAGTTCGGTAAATCAAGTTGTACCTCTGTAACTGCATCCGAAAACATAAATCTAAGGAGTCATCCACATAAAGAACACTTTCGATTTTCAAATCATTCTAACTGGCGGAGAAAACAAATAACAACCTTTTTGACCGCCAACCTCTGCAACTTGGGGACCTCCTCCAGCAACCGAGCCTTGGTACGACGAAGTTCTGCGTTGATCGCCACGGCAGATGCTCTATTTTTCTCCTTGGATGCAGTTTCTGCTTTCTACATTGACTCAAGAAGTTGTTAGGTAAGCACAGAAGGACCCCAATTTTAAAATTAAAAGAATAATTGATATATTAGGGCACGAATTAACCCTAAAACTTTCCACCTATTTGTATTTGCTTCTGCCTACCAAGCTATGTCTAGTTCGGACAAATTCTAACAGGAAGTTGTGAAAAAGTTACCATACTCCAATGACTTTTATTTAATTCTTAGCGTCAAACAAAACGAATGAAAATTAGAAAAGCACCTGGAGAGCAGCCTCGATGTCGGCGTCGACGACGGCATATAGTCGAGCAAAGGCATCGTCGCCAGAGACATTAGAATCCTTGTGCTTGTCAACGTCGTATTTGTCGTACTTCTTGCAGATCGAATCAACCCTGGTTAGAATGTCGATGACGCTCATGCTGTTACTTGATACCGAAATCCAATCTGATCTACGTATTATTATTGACGACACTCAAAAATAACAGATCACTGGGTACAGCAGAGTTCGATCTGTCTCAATGGTGCCGTAATCTGTCCCAGAATAACCCAGAATTATTTCAGAAGAGAAAAGCGGCGCTTCGTGCTACAGTAACAGTCCCCTCTTCAGCTTTCCCTATTTGGTTTTACTCTCTTTCTTGAGACTTGAGGCTGGTTTATTGACTATCGCGGTTAAAATTTTAGTTGAGAAAATATAGTATATATAACTGAATTTAAATTAAAATATAATAATTTTATATTGTCTATGTAATATGGAATATATAGTTGGAGAAAAAGATATTAAGTATTATAAATATGTAATATACAAATATATATATATATAGGGAATATATACGTAATATAGTTGGTAAAATATAAATTTTGTAATTTTTTTAAGGAAATCAACTGTAAAGAAAAAAATGACACAATTGTTTATCGCTACAAGCTGAAACAGGATAGTGATCAATACATCATAGTTAGGAGAACACTAGTTGATGATTAAATTAGCTAAAAATTTGATTGCTAGTTTAAATATATATAGAGAATGACTAGGCAATATTTAAATTTTTAAAAATGCAAAAATAAAAATGCATAACAAAGTAAAATAGAAAAAAAGAAAAAAATATACTTTTATTCCTTTAACTTTTCACCAAGTTTCAATTTAATCATATAACTTTAAAATGTTTTTTTATTTTTTAACTTTTAAAATGTTATAAAAATTTCCTAATATTTAACTTTGTTTTTAACTGAGATTGCTGACTTATGTTTTTTTAAGCCAACTCATTATTTATCATCTGAATTTTTAAGCCAACTCGTTATCTATTTATTATTTTTTCCTATTTCCACTTATTTGCTTCTCCCATCACCTATTGGAAAGAAAAATCTCATTCTCTAGCCCTCTACTTCTTCGAGCTTATCTTTGCTACTTGATCCACGGCTTTACCTGCATGATGATTGTATCAACAGAGGAAGGAGGTTGCTAAACAGGAATCACATTGATCGCTATCGACGAAACTCCACATCCTGTGAGTCAAGTGAGTATTTTAATTGTTTAATTGAAGAGATCTTCTTCAAGAGTATGAGTTATGCTCAAGTTGTATTTTTAGAAATCATTGGGGTTCAAAATTCAGGGCTGCATCAACTATGATCAACCATCACCCCCTTAACACAAACACTATTGATGGGTAAAATTATAATGACAGTAAATGGCTTGCAAACCACATAGAATGAAATGAAAAACTCTTTATAGTGATACAATTGTAGGTAAAATCTTACAACATAATGGTTATGATTTATCAAGTATATATGAAATAGAAAGTTGGGTCCGATTTAATTTGTAAATTATAGCTTACGATACTTACTTGGCGGTTTGCTATGTAATATTATTGAGTGATTTCGTCCAATATGGGCAAAGAAAGAAAGATGAGTATTAATCCCCATAACATGTTCTTAGAACCACCTTTGAACAAATTTTAATTAATTGTTGTAAATGAGAATTCAATAATTGAAATTTTACATCATTAGAAATTGTTTCTTTATTTTTCAATTGGAAAAAAAAAGGTCAACCAGGGAAATTTTATTTTAAATAATGGGTAGGGCATGCTAATTGTGTGTGTTGGTGGAGGTGGGATTCAAGCTCAATCATGCCCTCTTTTTATACCTACTAATGCATAACATTAGAGGGGAAATATGGTGGGTGCTTTTCAAATTCATAATGCACACAAAAGATTAGTATTTGTCCTATGAAGCAAATTGGTGGTTGCTCTTTCTTTTACTATGATTAATGTTTATCTGTTTTCTAAATAATTTTTTTTGCCTGAATCTAAATGGTTGTTCATAGTTAAATTCTTTAGTATGACTCTATGTTGGCAAACATATCTTTGATTGGATTTGGCATTCATGTGCATGTGACCATCTACTTTATATTTTTCTTGGCAATTCTATTTTTGGATATGCTAAGTAATATAATCGAAATTATGATCATTTTAATTTCTTTGGTGGTTGGAAGGTTCATGATGGTGGTTTAATAGAGAAATTATGTTTTACATATTTGGACAGCTTGATTGGTCTTCATGCTTTGCTTTAATAGGGAAAACAGTGACTTGAATGAAAGAATGATGTTGAACACATGCTAGCATATTGCATTTTTCTCCCCATCACTTGAAGAAAAAATCATTGTTTGGGAAAGTGTAGGGCATTGATATTGAATAAACTATCCATGAAGAATGCTTTAGGAGACTTGAACTTAAGAGACATATGGATGTGTTTCTCTTACATTCATAAATACTTAAAAATATTTATACCGAGTTCTAAACCAAAAATATTAAACCATAGTGCATAAAAAGATATGTTAAAAATTCGTAGAAAAATAGTCAATCTAAAAGTCACATGATTTTAATAACACTAAATGCCTATTGCCTTACGTTGAAACATTTGGCTGAGAAGTAGTTTTGCTCTTGGAATAGCCTCTTGGTGCTAGCTCAACCTACTACTGACTTTGATGTAGTTGCTTGTGTTTTGCTTGCCATTGTCATTGTATTTTTCTTGCTTGACCTTTGCACAATAAGACATGATCTAGGGGTGCGCCATGATGGCACATTTTGCCAAGGCCTTTGCACCTTAGGCTAACATAAAATTTCCTACATGAAAATATTTAGTAAATTTAACTCTTAGACCATTAAAATTTGTATAACTATCTATCGACTATACTTGGCTAGACTGCATATTCAACCAAGTCCTTGATACATTAGACAAACTTTGACTTGAAGACCCTTGCATCCAAATTTATGTTTATATTAAAAAAAACGCTTGTAAATCATCATATTATATAAAATCAAGCTAATAAATTTTATCTCACTTGGTTGCATACTTGCAATGCCCCATACGCTTGGTTGTTTGCTAATTGAAATACTTTGTATGCTAGGTTGAGTGATATTTGCATTGACCTTCATATGGTTCTTTAAGGAAGCAACCATCCAACACCTCATTATTGGTCTACAAGTGAAGAAGCTCTTCTTACAAGTCTCAAAGTATATATACAACCTTTAAAATATGGGGGGTACGATTCTAGGTGCCATAGGAGTATCAAGTTCTGCATCATAGTCAAGTGGCCTATTCACCTTTAACAATATTGTAGAGCCAAGATTAGACCCTCTTAACTCATGATAATAATCATACAATCTTCTGAATTGTTCCTTGAGAGACCCATGAAGGTGATTTAATGTCTTTTTCTTTGCTTTATAAGCCACTGTTTTTGAAACTTTTGCATTCCACTTCTGCTTAGCTCTATCAATTATATCTTTCAATTTATACTAACAGTCCGTTTGGTTTAAATTCATGGAAGTAATGTAATGTAAATAGGATTATATTATATCCGTAGCTGCGTTTAGTTCGTCGAATTACGTGATTATAGGATTATTCCTGTAAACCCAAATACACCTCCGAATGTAAATGATAAACATGTCAAAAAGCTATGAATTTGAGATTTCATAGCTGTAAATGGGAGTAAAAAGACAATATTGCCTTTATGGAAATAGGGTAAGGGCATTTTAGTACTTTACTATTTATTTATATTTATTTAAATATAAAAAATAATTTATTTTTCATATACTCCAGTATCATACCAAACAAACTCGCATGTATTTTATTTATATCTCATTCCATTACATTTCTTTCCATTACATCTCTTGACTCTACTGCAAATGAACTAAATAGGCTGTAAGGGTTTTCTTTTACCCTTTTCTTCAATATGCTGATTCAACTATTTAGATTTTAACAACTTATTTTTTACCTCCCTACTACATGCATGTTTGTTAATGATCTTCTTTAATTGCCATGTCTCTTGTCCCTTTAACTTATCACAATATGCCATCCAATCACAATTTGACTTGCATCTTACTCTAATCCTTTCCTTGACAATCTTAAGCCCTTTACTAGCATGCACTGCATAAAATACTATTGCTTCTTTAAAATTCTCTCAAGAGTTGTAAAGGGTTCCTAGCTCCCATTTGTACTCCTTCATGATTTTTGGCCACTTATGTAATGAAAATATATTTTTTGAGGCTCCAACTCCATCATCATATTCTTCTTTCTCATAGTTAGGACTATCCAACTCTTGATCATTCTTGGAGTAAGTATAATATTCATAATCTACAACATCAATAAGCAAGTCTCAATTACTAGATTGCACTTGCTCAAAGCCGTCATCTTCATATACTTCTTTTTCACTATCATTGAAGTGAATATCAAAGGCACTATCTTCTCCAACTTCTATTGCATCTTTGTTATTGGTTTACTTCATCATCATTTTCTATGGCATGTATTACAAACAATTCCGCCATTCCATGATGAATACCTATGCTGGCTATGTCCATGGCAGCATGAATCATTAGAAATGAGTCTAAACCAATCACTCATACTTATCCCATGCAATTTGTACCATATTTCTTTTACTGAAACACATCCTAGGTCTTTCAAACAATCTAGAATTTCAAAGTAACTCCACCTATCAATATCACATTCATCCCATATAATTTTTTGCCCATATACATATTGCACATTAGGTGTAACAAAATACCCTCCACGATGCACCTCAACTTTAAACCATTTCATATAGAATCTGTTAAAAATTTATCATGACAAAAAAAAAATGAAGAATGGCATCAATTAAAAATATTAGAATAAAAATAATGAGAGAAAAGATTGTATTTTTCCTAAATTTTACTCTTTGATACTAAAGAGTAATTAAATGAATAATTACAGCCAAAAAAATAATAAAGAATAATATAATTCCCAGTTTAAATGAATAACTTATTTAGACAATGAAATAAGTGGCAAAAGAAATAGTTCATAGTTTAGACAAAGGGTTAACATTGCAATCCTCGCGTGGGTGGGGTTCTAGGTTGTTCACTTATGATCATTATTGATAGTAATTATTGGATATTTACATTGTTTGCTCTATTTATGCAAGTATCATCTAAGGACTATTAAACTATTGGGATCAAATTCAGAGCATGATGGAGGATGTGACTCTAATGTACAACTACTCGTTTACCATATTTTGGAGACCATAGGTCTTGCGCTATCACATATATAATTAAAGCAGTGAACGAGAATAAAAAAAGTAGACAATTTCATGACGAGAGTCAAACAAAATAAACACGAGAATAATTGAGAGTATGACAAAATTGCTAGAATAGACCAAGTATTTACAAACTATCACAAGTATTGTATGCGGAAAAGCAAATGTTACATAATAGGCTCTTTTATCTCAAAGTCTAGAATTGTAATAAATGAAATATTAACACAACATTGCAATTTCATTGAAGTAGTGTGTACTGAGTGAATTGTGACTCAAGAATGTGGGTGAATTGTATATATAGATACTTGATACTTGTATGCTTGAATTTACGGAATCTAGGTAATCTATGTTGAAATGGAAGTCGTGATGGTGGAAGAAGAATTTTTTATCAGTATATAATAATTTTAGGGTTTTCTAAGTGTTTTTGGTAAATTTTTAAGGTTTTAAAATATTTTAAAAATAAGATAAATAGATAGATGAAGGTAATATGAGTTGGTATTTATTTGTTTTGCCAATAATGAGCTGGTTTTAAAATTCTTATGTAAGCGTTTTCTATTAAATCAATTAACAGACTTAACAAAAAAGAAATTTCTTATCATATTTTAGAATTATAAAGGATTAAAAAAAACTTTTTTAACTTATAGGACTAAACTGAAATTTGATACAAAGTTATATGATTAAAAGTATATTTTTATCTAAAAAATATGAGCATATTAAAATTAATCATTTGAAATGATGAACGGTGTCAGTTCATATATATACATATAATAGATCAAGATAATATAATGAATTAGTTGAAAATGAAATCAAAGAAGTGTACTGTTGTTTATCAAGATTATGAGACTTGTTGAAGATCAATGCCATTATGAAAAAAATGAAAAAAATGAAAAAAAAAAGTATCTAATGTATTAATTCAACCAAATAGCTTCTTCATCGTGGAGGCGAAATGCTGAAGGGTCATTGAATTGTAGCTTATATTGACCATAGAAGAGTTTTTCCCCATTTTCAATGTAGAAGAGTTCAATATTGTCCATATTCTGATTTCAATAAAGCAATATAATTTTTTCAAGATAAAGTTGAGAGACTATATATATGATAATAGAAGTCACAAGTAAACTCCTGAGCTAATGTGTTGCAAGTTTGTGTCTCCACGGTAGACTAATAAAATAGTGAAGTAATGTCATGTCAACAATTTTAAATTTTCAAGTCTAACTTAAAACGGGTATTAAATGCTTTAGTTAGCATTTAATTTCTTATAATTCATTTCTAATTTTGTAAGTTATTTTCCAAATTCAAAATTATTTTGACATTAATATGTAATTAATCCTTATTAATTTAGTTTCATAACTAAGCAATATTTTCCACTATACCCATTATTTATATTATAGGTGTTCATATTATAGGTGATCCACCTATCGTCCTATATTTGGATAAAATTACATTAAATATATAAAATTTAATAGTTAAGTTTTTTCCTTTATCAATCCATATGGATTTGCATTCCTCCCATTCCCATAAATACTTTCCAAGCAAGTTGATAATCTTGTTCTATGGTTATCAAATAGATTTTTTGCTTAATTGTAATTTGGTTATTTTTCATATGGTTAAAATCAATGTTTTAAAAATTGAACCAAATGTTAAACTGAAAATGCTACTGGGTCACGGTTTTCATGATTCAGTTAGTTAGACCGGTGGTCAAACTAGTGATGTAAAAATTAAATAAAAATAATATTATGTATATAAAATAATATGTGTATTAGAAATAAAATATCAAATTATTAAATAATTTGAAAATTAAGTCATGAATTGACATAAATTAGAAATAGACATAGCATAACACATTAACAATACAAGTTTAAGTTATTTTCATGATCCAATCAAAATTTTAAACTAAATAATATTAAATTATCAATTTATTACGAGTTCTTCTATATCAAATTTTTAATTTGTTACGTGATTATGAATGCAAACTTAATATATTTATTACATAATCATATATTTAAAAAATTTAATCAATTCATTATAACAAAATTGAAGAACATTTTAAAATAAAAAATATATTAAAAAACTATGAACATTTAAATATTTTTCCTTAATTTTGTTATATTTAAATTAAATGCCTAATACTTTAGACATAGACAATATTCATAGGAGCCCATAGGAATCATTTCAAGAAAATTCTTGCTAGAAAACTCAATTTGAAAAAAATATAAATCATAATTATTTTTTACTAAGGCATTAAGCATTTAATTAAAAAAATATAGGCCCAATTTCACTCTAAGGCCTGCGCAAATCTGCAACTTCAATGGTCAGTTTAGGGAAAAAAAGTATAAATCATAATTATCTTTTTTGTCTTGTCTTATTCATAAATTAAAAAAAAAAAAAAGCTGAAAGGGTTGGGATTTGGGAAATGCACAAACCTCACCAAATCTTTTTTTCTTGATGGGGCCATCAGGGAGGAAAAGAGGCTCAGCAGCAATGGGAGAAAAATGAGAGCAACAAGGGTCTCAAAGAAGAGGAAGATGATGTCGGTGACTACAGAGAAGAGGAAGACAATGCCATTGAAGACCGAGAAGAGGAAGACCATACCGCTGATGACAGAGAAGAGGAAGTCAGTGCTGATGATGATGGAGATTGCAATATTATGAAATAGAGGAGAAAGTGAGGCAGTTAATTTTATTTGATGTTTCGTTTCATATTCTTTCCTTTTCTTATTCTTTTTTTTTTCCCATTTTCTTCCTAAATACATCTTTTTCTTCTTTCTTTTTTTTCTTGTCACCAGCTATCCTCTAAATTTTACTCAAACTTATATTTGGACGGTTTCTTCAAAACCACCTTGGATTTCAGCTTAAAGCCGATTTTTAACTCAAAAGTAAGTTTAAAACAGCTCAATTTGATTTGATCAGTAAAACGGTTTAAAGCATCAAAACGAACCATTGAACATTTTGGGTGACAATCAAACTGGTTCAGCCGTCCGGTCTTAAAACACTTATTACAATATATTTGTTTGGTTGTGTGTAAAAGTTATTGGCAAGCTATGTAGTTATCGTGGATGACAAGGTGTAAAAGAGACTATGAGATTCAGTTGGAAGATTAAAAACATGTACTCACCACTATGAGCAATTTTAAATTTATTTCATACATCTTATTTGATTAAATAATGATTTTATATGCGATGTTCTACAAACGTGCACTTTGCACTAATTAATCTTTTTGTTGTTAGATGTCAGCTTGGTTAGGACTCTCCATGGATCGTTCGATGAAATATGGTCATGACACTTCATGGATCATTCAGTTAAAATAAAAGTGCGTTGAATTCTCACCTTAGGAGGGTTTCTCTTAGCATCTTCCAATTTCTTAAAAAAGATTCTATTTTTGTAAATTATCTGTTAAAATAATCACAGTTTATAAAAATAAAATTTAAATAAAAGTAAATAAGTTTATCATAAATTTATTTAGATAAAAAAGAAAAAATAATGATTAAAAAACATGTAGGCCTTAAGCATTCTCTAATAAATAACATCATTTTATTTGTAATGAAAAATGCAACTGTGACGATTATGGAGACACACGCATATATAAAAAATAAGAATACCTTCACAAGGTGAGTATAATACTGAACTCGTTGGAAATTCTACTTATACTAGATAATATATGATTACTGACGTATGATTAGATTGCATCAAAAGATCAATTAAATACCAGAATATATATTTGATCCGATTTTACTTATTGAGTTGTTTCACTGCAAATTACAAAACAAATTAAGTATTTTAAAATTAAATTTAAGCTTTGCACTTCAATCACATATAAATAACTTCAAATTTTATGATGATGAAAGTCAGATTTATCAATAACGATTTGTGTTGTTATTTTACTTTATTTTTAAAGCGTAATTATGATTTATGAGACATAAGAGGATCAAGCTATATACCGAGTCTGGAATGTATTGCCTTATGATGTCCTCCATTCGCTAATTCAGGTCAATGCCTAAGATTATATGGGAAAAAAGTTTGAAATGTACTATGTAATGATATCCTCCATTTGCAAAGAAATATCACGGGGCATGAAAGTATATAACCATTCATTGCCTTGAATATGCTGTTTTCCAACTTATATCTTTTGAGAAGCATAATATACATATACTATTAGTTATTTTATTCATCCATGTTTCCTATTGATGCAATTATATCCTTGATTAAACTGTTTTGATCGGCATTTTGTTAAAAAATAATTTTTCATAATAATTATAAAAACCCGTGCATGGGTACATTACTAGTTTTTCCCTGTAAACAAAAGATTATATAATTTAGATGCTCAAAGGAAGATGAATTCACATTATTTTAAAAGTTTTGGACGCTAGTATTATATTCATACTCCCACTGTATCACTTTATCTATTATTTTATAAAATTTTAAATATTCTAGTTTATATGTAATTTTACATTACTAATAAAATATTAATTATTTTTTACTATTTTACTGTTTATTAAAAATAATGGCAAGTGGAATATAAGTTATCTTTTAATATTTGTATCAAGAATATTTTAATAAAATACTATTAAATTTTATTATAATTTATACTATTTAATAATTTTATTAGCTTATATAAAAAACTTTAAATAATAAATAAAATGGGATGGCGGAAAAAACATACTGGCATGTCATTAAACACGTGTGGAGTTATAAATTGGCACTACTAACAAAATGGAAAATTATATCACGAGCTCAAAATCCCACTGATGCATCTATAAACTTACATTTCGAGCTTTTGATAGCACGGCATAATCATCGGGTTTGGGTTCTCTATTGGATAGGAATGATTCCTATCAAATAAAGAATGCTCATCATCATTAGTCTCTTTGTCTGATTCAAGAGGAAATTCAACGCCCCACAATCCTAGTCATGGTTGGATGAAAATGTATGATATTCTGAATTTTTTTTTAATTTTAAAAGTTACGAAAGGTATTGGTACTCTGGTAGATCTAGAATCCCACATCAGTGGGTGCAACCTGATTTAGAGGGAATTTGATTTAGTTTCTCAACTTTTTTTTGTATTGATTTGGGTTTTAGAAAAATAAACTAAATTTTTTTATATAAAATTATTTGAGGGTTTAAATTAATTCTTTTATGGATCACTGTAATTAATAAAATTTTCACAAATTTTTTTATCATGTACCAAATAAAAATTAAAATCAAATATATTTACAATTTTGAGTCTAACAGAGTCAAAATATTAAGGTTAATAGGTAAAAGTGCTAAAATTTAGGACTATAAGATGTAATTGTCATGGGATGAGGTTGCAACGGACCCCTAAAATATAGGGAAGTCTGCCACGATTAGCAATTCACTTAAATTTAAAACGATATAATGGTAAAAAAGAAAAGGAAAAAGAAAAGGTTGTGTGCATTTTTTAAATATGAAAATAAAACTTAAAAATTTTTTTTGAATAGCTAATGAGTAAGGATTTCATGATTGCGCATAGAAATTACATATATTTGCAACCATTATATCATTGAGTGGAAATAGTTTGAAGAATCATTGGAGTTTCAAACATCATGTTGTTGAATGATAGAATGCAAAGTGGGCTTTTGAACATAGAATAATGTGTTTATTGGATTTTAGTCAAAGTGGAACACCTTTTCCATATGATTCGGTGTAGTCTTATGGCAGTGAAACATCCACGTCTATCTCGCCTATCTCCGTGAAGTTTCGTATCATATTGGTAGCTGCAAGTACAGGATAATGAAGAATAGTAAACTTCACCAGCAAACTTCAGAAAAAAGGTATTTTAAAAATAATAATAATAATAAACAAATAAAAGCACTGGAAGACAGCAGCTTTAGGCCATAAGGGTGAATGACGTTGGTTTTCCTTGCATGATAGGAATTTCAGCAATTGCACAAGTTTCCTCTCTTGGGTTTAAGTTAGATTCTTCACAATGTTCACGCAATAGTGGGAACATGATTAAAAATAATACGTGTTAGCATTCTGGTTAACTTTCTGTGATCGATAATAGACTAATGAAGAGTATCTCCAGTTGACAAAAAAAAAATAGTAGACTAATAAAGAACTAAACGTCTTATATGCACAAGATTTCTAAAGAATTGTTGTTTTTTTGGGCAGAAGAAACGGAGATTGGAAAGAAGGGAAGAAAGTCTAATTTACTGGTGCTAGCCGTACTATATACTGTTCCAACTGAATGAGGTTGGGACTGTGGGGTGATAAAGGCCACATGAACAAAATGCATCATGTTCTGTTTTTCAGTGGAACTCAAGTTAGTGTATTAACACGTGTTTGCCATAACAACGAGGCGAAATCGTAAAATTATATACATAAAATATAATATAGTAGTAAATAAAAGTTGAAAAATAAGATAACAAAAATTAAATTTACGATCATGTTTATTCACATCAATCTATCTTCAGACATAGTGAGTGTATATATATTTATTAGTATTAGATAATCACAGACAATAGCAGATATAATGTAAGGAAACCAATATTAGTATAATTTAGTGGTCAAACATGTCAGCCGCTTTAAATGCGGTGCCACTAATCTCATTGTAATTCGCCTGTGGCTAAACGTGTGGGGACCTATTCGCCAGTGCTCCTAATAAAATTCTCAATGGATTATTGTATTCATGGCCAAAAAAAAAAATGTAGTGTCTTATTGTATTGCATTGTTGCGGATGCTCACCTTCCTGTTGAGTTAGGTACACGCATGCCGCCTTTCCTTAACTTTTCCTTACGCTCCATTTTTTTGCATTTTACTTTGTCGACTCAAAATTCGGCTTTCTTTCTTTTTGTTTTTTTTTTTTTTACTTTCCTTCCTTTATCACAGGATCCATTTAAAGAAAAATAAAATTGACATCCCTGAATTCTTTCGCACTATAGGGGTTTTTCTTCATTCCACCGGAAAATCATACTGATACAGCTTTAAAATAACGCGTAAAGAGGAAGGCTCATTAAGGTGGAGTTTAATATAATTGAGTAATTGAATATTGAGTGATGAGAAAAAAAAGGGGGAAAAAATAATAAAATTTGGGTCGAAGCATTGAGTTGCCGTGCCCCTTGAGTTCCCAATTTCCCCAAAAACAGTGTCCTAAATGTTATTCTGTTCATTATTTTGGTTGATTTTGAAGGGTCGGAATTAATTCTTATCAACACGCACCTCCGAATATCCTAAACGGTGGCGCCACCACCATGATACGCCATTTTCACGTAAGCAATAAATAAAAAACGGTAATTTTGGGTTTCTTTTTTTTTGACATTCCATAATGTAAGAGATAGAAGAAGAAAAAGAAAAAGAAAGGCGAGAAAAATTGATCTAAGGGAATAGTGAAATGAATGAGTTAATACGGATTGAATTGGTATCCGGTAAGAGTGGGCAGTCCAGGGAATTTCTCATCCTCTTGTTTCTTACTTGTAAGAACAACCGCTTTATTACCTTGTCTCCTTCTTACAACAAACCCCCCCCACCCTTCTTCTTCTTCTTCTTCATTTGCAATTCTCTCTCTCCGTCGCTACCTTCTGCGATAATTTTGCGTGTTTGAGATTGTTACTTCACCGGCACCGGACTTTCACCGACTCACAAGGCACGTTTAATTTTGATTACCTTTTATAATTCTATATGTTTTTTGCTTTGTGCTTATACGCGGAATTCTGTACGATCATGCGGTTTCTGTTCGTAAATATCTGCTGTGCATACCTACAATCTCTCAGTTGTTCAGTTTAGTTTCAGGTTTTCATTTCTGATCCTCTTGATGATCGCTTCTGATGTACTATCTCTCCAGCTTTTTATCATTGTTTAGTTTTTGCTCGTTGCCACACGGGAAGGTGTTCTACGTGCCTACCGATTGTGCTTTTTCTTTCTTCGTGATTTCCGTTCCCTTGCTTTTGGCTTTATGATTTTCGTGGTTTGCTTGGTTCTGAGTTGCGGATTTCATCGGGGAGATTATATGGTTTATGGGACCCTTTTGTCCCTTTTTGAATTTTTTTCCTTCAAAAAATTATTTTCACGCTATTTAGTTCGTGGAATAGACATGGACATGTATTACATGTCTGATAAGAATGGCAGAAGTTACTATCGGCCCAACTCTTCATATGCTGCATACTAACATTTACCTACCCTTCTTTGTCAAAAAATGGAGGTACATGGCGTCGATAACATGTTGCGTGTGTACTCTATGTGAAGGAGGAATACATTGACCCTTGCTTGTGGAAATCATGTGAATTTAATGCCATATATGTTTCAAATTTTTTACTTTTTTTCATTGCCATAACATTTTCATTTCTATTCTTTTGTGGTTTATCAAGTAATTAATTCAAAGGAATCTGCTTGTGGTAGCAGATGACATGGTTCTCATCTTTATTTTGTTGATATTTTGCTGGTCATGTCCTCTTGGCAATTTAGAACTGACTTGAAGAGTTCAAGTGTTTGGTCTCTTGTCTTAGGCTTTTGCTGCTTGATGAATAGATACCATCGAAAGTCGTTCCTTTGTTTTCCGTCGTGTAGAAGTGACAATAATCAATTGCCATCTAAATGTAGTATTGTCTTTCTAACTTTCATACTACAACTTTTAGGATCCGGGATTTCTTCCACTCTTTCCTTGGAAAAATAACAAGAACAACAATGGCAACAATAATAATGGGAAATCTTCTCCTTATCTTGTTTTCTCACGTTTGGTGCTCTTTATAAGTGGTTCACAGTGACTTAGTGAGTGCAGTTCTTGGCTATTACTTTTGTTGCCACATATTTTTATTTATCTTTGAATATTTTTCCTTGAAGTTTAGCTAATGTATCCCCAATTCTAATTGTTCATTAAGCATTGTGGTTTTGCATGTTGGAGGCTTCAGATGTTGTTGGTCCTGGTTTTCTATAGATTTCTTTAGAATCAATTAGGTTTAGATGGTTTTTTGTCATGCAGGTTTCTTGGTGCTGATGGTATATTATATATGCTTACATCTTGAGTTTGAACCCAAGAGGGAAACATAATATATGTGCATGTGCTGGTGAGATGTGCTTTCTTCGGAATCCTTCCTTTCCTCTCTTCTATTTTCTCACCTGCTCTTATAGAGCAATTTATTCTCCATGGAATAGGGTGAATTTCTTCATGTGGTTTTGCCCCTGCATTTGCATTGTGCAGGTTATGAAAGTGGGTGAATTTCTTCATTTGGTACCTTCCTTGACATAGCCTGAACTGAATTGCAGATGGTGTTGCATGAACTTTGAATCTTTGGTTAATGGGTGGTGATAATGGAACTGATAAATCTGGCATGTTCTGTTTTTTGAGGATAAGTTTGCGAGATATGCTGCTGTTGTAAAGTGTTATAAGCTAATTTGATGTAGGAAGAAGAAAGTGTATCATACCATAGATCCTCTGCCAATTGGAAGAACTGTTTAGTCCTTGTTCAACTGGAATTTGGCCTTTAGATGAGGGTCATCCATCTTCTGGGATTGGATGCATGTTTGACATGAAAGAGCCCAACAATTATGCCAGGGATATTGTGACAACAGATCTGTTGCATGAACTGTAAAAGCTATATTCTGGGATTGGAATGTTGCATGAACTGTAAAAGCCATACAATCGTCATTTTATATTGGAAAATTTGATGGTGAAGAAATAAAACTTGTACCTAAGTCACTTATGTTATAATAAGGTCTTGACATGGGAATGATCAAATGAGGGTTTGCAGCAGTAATTGGAGTCTTTAATTTGACGAGGTTTAATTGTGTCAGTTAGGGATTTTATTCTTTTTCTTTTAGGAGGGATATTCCTACCCCAGTCTCTGTTTGGCCATTATTTTTTTAGAGATTACTTTTTGTAAAGGGCTATAAGAACCCTTCTTGTCGCAAATTGAGGACCTTTTGCTTGATTATTGATAGTAAATAATTTTCACAATTTGTTCAAATGTCCTTGGTTCCCTTTGATCTTGAACTATTGTAGGATATTACGTGTTATCTAGACTATTGAGAAAGCTGAAATCAGTTTCAAAGCTTAATGCTAAGTGAAAAGTGAGGCAAAATAATATTCTTTTCTGATGGTGATTGGTTTTTAATAGTTTATAGTGTCTCGCCTGCTAGTGGTGGCTCATCATTTTGATCTTCCTTGGATTTAATAAAATCTATGAGTTTACTAATGGTGCTGATATTCATTTGCCTATCCAATGATAGCATAAGTTGAGATTAATTGATTGATTTTAAACAAACTCTCTTTTGATTAATTCATTTGACTTCCATGATATTATAAAGATAGTCATTGCTTGAACCCTTTCCCTTTTACTATATATGGGAATCCAGGTTCTAAATACTTCACTTATAAAAAAATAATGGTTCAGTATACTTTTAGACACTATACTTTTTTCTCAAAACTAATAGTTTCTTAAGCAAATTTTGGTAGTCTTTTCCTAATTATTTTCATACATTGCCATTATCAATGTTTGGCATTCACTAAAGACGTTTCACACTTAAATCATTGGTCGAATGTAATTTCAATTGTTCTAAGACATTTGTTTCTTTATGTGATAGTTTACGTTAACATTAACATGTCTTGTGTTACTATTGCGTATTATAGTTCAGAGTGTATATCCCTTGTAGAGGCTTCAATTTATTTATTTTCCTTCTTTATTGAGTTCAATTAATTGAATTCCTTCATAGTGGAGGATATCTCAACATTCTAATTTTATTTTACAATTTCAAAATTGGGATGTTGGGAATTCCTATTTTCTTGACTGTTATGTCTTCCCCCGTCTCTTCCTGAACCTTGGGTAAAGTTTTTCAAATTTGTTTTAAAATTCTGACTCCTGACCATATATTGTATTCTATTGAAGAAGGGTATTGTTTATTCTCTTCCACACACACACTGTGTGTTTCAGAATTTTGTGATTAGGAGATTAGTGGATGATGGCATTTAATATAGATGTTACTGAGTCAGAGTTCAAGCTGCTCCCCCCGCTTTTGATGGAGAGTGACAATCTGTGAGTAAATGACTTAAAGTGAGTGTACTCAGGGCTGTTGGTAATTCATGATGATTAAGGGAATCATGAGTGGCAAGTGTTTTGTGTATTCCAGATCAGTTTCTGTAAATTGATCATTGATTGCCATTTCCTTTGCTTTGATGATCTGCAACATGGATTTTCTTCACTCTCTCGAAAACAATTTAGTGATACCTAATGCCCTTTGGTTGAATAGTCGTGTGGCTCCTAACTTTTGCTTCTGTTTTTGCCTGCTCAATAGCAATTGAACTTGTCACAAATAAATAAATAAATAAATAAGCAATTGAACTTGCCAATGCGTGGTGTCATTGGTTGTACTGTAGATGACGTGAGTATTGCCTTCTTGGTTGATTCAATTTATCATCCTGTTATCGGATAAGCTCTTAATTCAGTGTGAGTCCTTATTTACTTGTTCAATCTTTTCTTTTGTATTCTTGACAGCGTGACTTGGAAGTTTCAAGCTGGTTGGTCATTGTCTAGGCCATAAATTCTTTTTCCATAGAAGAGATTAAATGGCCAATGGTCAAAACCAAAGACTATTGTATGAGATATTAAGGAATTTCTCTGATGATGTAGACATTTGGAAGTGCCAGTGGTGGTTATTTATGCAGTAAGTGGAACAGGAAGGTCAGGCTAGATGTAATTAAAACGCTAGCAGTATTTTTCATTGAATGGTAAAGTTGGAAGTGTTTATTTTATTAAATACTAAATTTTGGCTTTTAACAATTTTTGCCTCCTTTACCTTGGCGAGTCTTATCTGACCACGCGCATCTTATATCTCTAGGTATCGACCCACCTGCTACATGTATCAATAGTTGCTCTTCGTAGCCATGTCCTACTTTCAGTTTATGATAATGAGGGGAATTCCTAATTTCTATTTTCAAAATGGCTACCCTGTGGGAGTTGTAACATCTGACTTTACATGCTTTCACACATGTGTGTATAAGCATATGTGTTGGCTTCTTCCCTATTCCCCTCCTTTAATGCATGTCTCTGCAAATGACTAGTAAATGAGATCCATCCTTCAATTGGGCTTTCTCTACATAACTGCTACTTGCTCACACTTCTACCTGCAAGAGTTGAGTTGGTGTCATGGAAGTGTTTGATTTATATTTAGCATCCAGGCAAGTGTTTGGATAGTGCACTATGATTTTCTTCTACAAATTGTTGACTGAATTTGGTTGAGAAATTAATGTATAATACATATTTACTTGATATTTCAGGTCTATCCAGTCTCAGTAGACTCTGTGGGAATTAGGATAGTTTGCATATGATAGATATTTATTAATGAAGTTTTTTTTATTGGGTTGTTGTTTTACTCCCTGAAATTATTATAGAGTTTCATTCAACCAAAAAAAAAAATCTTGTGGCTAATAAGAGTTGCTTGATTGTATTGAATTAACTTTGCATTTTTTTGTGCAGATTGTGAGTTATTTGCAGGTCTGTCTTAACTACAGTGCCTATCGTGAATTGCAAGCGACAATTATGGGTCATAGGCATTTGTATAGCACATCTCAAATGTTTGAGAGTGAGCATGACCAAAATTGGAATTCTATGCCTACGGATCAACAGTATGTGAACCTTGGTAATGCACTTTTATTTGCCTCACTTCTACTTCCATCATGTCTCGTTAGCCAGTTCTTCCTTGCTTGCATGAACACATCATCACTTAAAATTTGATTCTAATGCAGGTAGAGCTAACGCTTCTGAGAATGGTTCTTTCATTTATCCTGGGGAAAATATGTCTATAGATGGCATTTCTTTTGCCTCTAATTGGAACTCTGCCACAAGGCCAAATGGATTTGCATCCTCAAGTCTCAATATTGAAGTACCGCCTCATCAATCTGATGCATCAGGCACTTCTCATGATCATTTTCTGCATTCATCAAGTTCTGCCGCCTTCTTTGCAGTTTCTGAAAATTTTGCTCATCAGCCTTCTTCTTCCACTTATGATAGACAAGCATTTCATGTCGTTGATGGTGGGTTTATTGATCTTACAATGGGAAGTGGAAGAGGGCCTCACAAGCGGAAGAGCCCTGGAATTCCTCCAGTTTGTGAGCGAGGTAGTACAAGCGGGTACTTAAATGCTGGAGGTTCAACTGATCTTCCGATGTCTTCAGAATTACGGCAGGAGAAGCCAAGTATGGATTCTCAATATTTGCCTCGGGATCAAGTTACCATTCCACCCACCTTCAGAGGTAATGGCCTTTCGATCAGGGGTGAGGGTTCCTTGAGAAATGTGAGAAGCCGTTCTGCACTCGATTTTGAATCCAACCTGGCTAGGACCCATTTATCTGGCAATCATTCACACAACTACTCTACTGGTCTACCCATCGACCATTCTAGCACAATGGATCTCTCAGGTCAGAGTTCTAGCACATTAACAAGGGATTGGAGCCAAATGAGCACATCTCACGCTCATGGTAGGGTGTTATTACCAGGTTAGTTTTTATATACTAGAACAGGAACATAAGCATTCCATTTTCTTCCTTCAAAACTTATGAAATCTTTGTCTTAAATGGCAGATACAAGTGCTCTTAGTTGTGAGACAAGTCACTTCCTTGTTGGAAGTGGTGCTAGTAATGCCTCTGTTGATGTTGGGGGTTACCATCATGAATTTGGTACAAGCAGAAGTCCAATTGTTCCTCAAAGTTTTCATAATAATCTGACTCAGACTGCTAGGGGAGTACGAAGTAACTTTTCACAAAGGTCTTCTCCACCTTTTAGGTCTTCCTCAAGCTTGCGCTTGGGACATGTTGCACCATCAGATGATGGATTGCAAGTGGTTGCTGATAGTTACTCCTCAAGACATCCAAGGCCATTAACAACCATTGGCTGGCGGAACAGTGACAGAAATGGAAGGTCAAGGATATCTAGTGATAGATATCGACCTTTGGCTGATGCAGCTGGCCTCCATGATCGATTTTCCTCTGAGGTATCCTTGAGTATCTTGGGAAATGCTTTTCCTTTTTGTGTCATTATTGAGGGGAGGATGGATCACAAAATTTGGGATACCTGAATTTGGGAGATTAGGTGTATTAACATTTTTTAAGCAATCTTATTCCAATATCTTTTATTGTGAGTTGACTAGTTGTCTCTAGTTGCCATATTTGTTATTGTCATCAAGATTGTAGTTCTGGCTTTACTACCATGGAAGGTTCTAAGTTGTTGCTATTTTCTTTGCAGGGGTTCATGATTGTTGATCGTGGGCTGCCATATGGTTCTAGAAGTATGGTTGATCAGCATAGGGACATGAGGATGGACATAGACAACATGAGCTATGAGGTGATTCTTATTGATTCCATCTGAATATCTTCCTAATGTTACAATTTGGATCATGTACTTGTATTTTAACCTTTTTGAATGAACGGCCTCACCAGGAACTACTTGCCCTTGGAGAGAGGATTGGCCATGTCAGCACTGGATTGTCTGAGGATCTGATTTCAAAATGCCTCACAGAAACAATATATTGTTCATCTGAGCAAAATCAGGAGGAAGGAACTTGTGTAATCTGTTTGGTATGTTTTGCTTCTTCCTCTCGAAATGAATTATATAGTAATAATCCAGCCACATTATGGCTGCACTCATTAAAGGTGTATTCGTTCAACTGTTTGTCTACCTACGGCTACTTTGTTTTTTGTAACTGAGTTTGACACATTTTTAGGTTTAGGTGTCTTTTGGATGACATTATATTTATATGGGTGATTACTGGACTTAAAAATTTACAGGAAGAATACAAGAATATGGATGATGTTGGGACACTGAAAGCTTGCCGTCATGACTACCATGTGAGCTGCATTAGAAAGTGGTTATCTATGAAGAACAAATGTCCAATCTGCAAAGCTTCTGCTTTGCCAGATGATATGAAGGATAAATAATTCAATTCATTTTACTATAGTTTACCACATCTCATTTTGTATATAAATTTGGATATTCCTCGAAGTGGAGGGGACAGTCTTCCTTTTGGCATGTTGTAATAGGAATGCTATTGATAAACAGTGCATTTGTTTCTGGCTTCAATCTCAATTAGGTGAAGCCTTGAAAAGTATCTGTCTCCTCGTGATTTAATGCTGTCAAATAAGGGGAGGGTAACTAAACTCTTCCCAGTAAACTTTCAATGTGCGTCTCCGGCTTCATGGAGGAACCCCCGCGTATCTCCTGCTTTACCGGAACAAGAAGCATTCATGTGAAAAAGAAATAGGATGAGAAAATGATAACATGAAAATATAATGAAGCTTTTAAGTGATAAAATGAAGCCATTTCAAGTGCTAAGAGTAAAATGAGATATGAATTGTATTAAAGGTTTAAACTCTCCTCATGTAATCAACATTTTAGTTTAACTTTTTTATATATTATGTTAACTAGTATGTAGCTTATGCAATACTAGGTTATATAAAATTTTTAATAGTGTGTATGCAGTACAAGAATGCAAGATTACAGTACTTTTATTTTACTTATATATATAGTTCATTTTCTTTAAAAAAAATCTCAACTTATTTCATTAATTTATACCTTGTTGGGTATAAGGTATTTACTGTTTATATAGGAATTGAATGGCTTTTCATTTAGAGCTGTCAAAATGGGCCAAGCCCGATGGGCCGGCCCGAAAAGTCTGAAAAAATGAGCTGGCTCGGGCCTCAATTTCGAGAGTAAATGCATAATTTTTTAGTCTGGCCCGTTTAGGCTTGGTCCATGGTGGGCCGGCCCGAAAGCCGGAAACTTTTTTATTTTTATTTTATTTTTGGTTTAATATATTAAAAAAATATATTATTTTATTAATTAATAATATTTAAATTGTAAAATTTAAATATTATGTTAGTTTTTGATAAATTATGATGATAATTAGTTGTATTAATTTAAATTATTGTATAAAAAAATGTATTAAAAAATTAAAAAAGCTCGCAGGCCGGCCCGTAGACCCGATCCCGTGGGCTCGGGCTTGGAAAACCAAGCCCATTTTTCAATTCGGGCTTTTTGGCCCGGCCTAAATTGACAGTATTGCCTATACATGTATGGTTGGCTTCCTTGAAAATTTATTCCATTTTTAATTTTAATTTTTAATAGTGCATTATTCCATTCTGCTCAGTAAATTTATTCCTTATAAGCTCTAATGGAATAGGCAAAAATTCCAACAATGTTGCGCAAAAAGTCAATAATGCCCTTTCCCATGTTGCCACCTATGAAGCACCGATACTTTAAAAGAGAAGACGTACTCGTATTCGATACACGATATGATATGATATTCATATCATACTTATACATACATATATATCCGTACCACTTTGTATTCAACTGTACCATTTCAAATTTTTACATTAAAATAGGGCTATTTGAAATTGTTATAAATATTTTATGATTTATTTTAATAATTATACCATACTTTTTAGAATATTTAATACTTATTTTTATCTTAATAGGTAAATTTATTAATTATGTATATAAATAATTATATAAATAATATTATATATGTATAAATATTTCTCATACTTGTATCTTAAAATTTTAAAAATTATCATATTTTGTATATCAGTCGTATTATATCTTATACACATACACATATGTGCGTGGTATGTAGGTTGCCACCCGAACCAATTGGACGGACAATGATGAACCTTGAATAGAGAAGATATACATAGCAAATGTAGGTACTGGCCACTGGGCTCAAGGGAAGGATATCCTATGAGCAATTGGATGAAATTTATTTTATTTTATGATTATTTTTTATTTTTTTTGTTCTTAATAAATATATATTTTGATATTTTCATAAAATACAAGTAAATGATATCTTCACTAATTAAAACAATTGATAATAAATACTATAGCCTTTTAATAAATAAAAAATTAATAACATGTATTTTAATATGCTTTTATATTAGGGTATTATTATTCAATTACACACAAAGATCTATTCCTTTTGGTGACATACTAAATATATTTACTTGATTTCATCATATCTCATTTTCATTCTTGTTCCCGCAAAATAATTATGTGAATCAAAATGGACCTTACCATATCTTTTTAGTATTGAAGAGCTATTAATATCATTGAATATGATAATACTATTGATAATACTATTGTATATTTATAGTATCATGATTTTATGTTGTGTTAGCGTTAATATCTCTAGTGTCCAAAAAGAAAATAACTATTTTTTTAAGACAAATTAAGTCTTCCAGTGACGGATCCAAGAAAAATTTGTGGGGGGCAAAATAATAACACTCATACGTACATACAACACACTACCACGTATAATTACAGCAATCTTTTATATCACAATTAACAAAAGTCTCTCATATTATCATTTGGTTTGAGAAAGTTTTCTTTAAAAAAAATTATCAATAGTTATAAGCTTTTCCATAATAAAAAAAATTCTTTTATATTATCATAATAATAACAAAATTAATTAAATAAAGAACACTTAAAGCAATCAACATAAAAAGTAAAGAATACCGCACAATAATTTAGCTATATAAACAAAGATTACATGCCAAGTAAAACAAAGCCAATTAAAATAATAAAAATAAATAATAGGCATTCTTATTGACTTTAAAATAACAATAAATAACTTCAAAGTTTCTAGCCTGATGTGGAAATGCAAGATGGATTATTTGAACAATAAGCTTCAATTTTGTTGAAAAATTGGATTAGAGTCTTAAATAAAGACCAAAGGGACTAAATTTCTGTGCATTGTAACTCCATGAAGGTATCTTGATTCAAAAAAAAAATTGAGATGGTAAATTACTCTTTCCGGTCTTATATATAGAATCTTTTATTCTGGTATATATTTTTAAAAAATACTCATATTTAATATATTCAAAGAGAATAAGAAATAGATTAAATAAGGGTAGTTTTAGAAAAATAGAGATTTTTGGAAAAATTGAGATAATTAATTAGTTTTGATTTCAATTCTTAATCTACATAATTTCATTAAAAAAATCTTATATTAAGCACAAGAGAAAATATAATCAAATTGAATGGAAAGAGGGAGGGTTGAGAGTTAAAAAAAATGAATGGCAAAAAGGGCAAATACCAACAGTCGGCAAAATTTTTTTTTGTTTTAAATGATATAATAATATTTAAATATTTTTTATAATTACACATGTCTAACATTTGAAAAGTATGGTAATAACATTCGGGAAAAAATTAATAACACAATATATTATAAAAGACCAACATCTATTACCTATTGCCCGTGGAAAAAGTCTTCAACCTTTAATATTGCCAACACAAGCACACATGCTGGCTGGTGCTCATTGGATGAGAGTGGGGTGGGGGGTTGGTTAGTGGGGAATTGGGCGGCGAATTTAGCTTTTTTTTTTTTAACCGATTTCATATGAAATCTAGGTATCATATTAGTTATCCAATCAAGCGCGGGGGTAGGCATCCCGCTCCTCGTCCCCCTAAATCCGTCCATGAAATCTTCTACCCTCTTTTATTTTTTAATATAAAATTATTTTAATCAAAAATAAAAAAAAAGTTAAAATTAATTAATTATCTCAATTTTTTTAAAAATTCTAATATTTTTTTAAAATAACTCTTATTTAATATCTATATTTTTCTCTTTGAATACATTAAATAGGGATATTTTTTAAAAATATATAATAAATACCACATTATATATTATAAAAAATCTTATATTCAACACTAAGGTAAAAGATTCTATATATAATACCGGAGGGGAATATAATATATTTGAACCGGAATAAAGCCGCATCACAATTTCATTCACCTAAATCTCTTTGCATTCCATCTAGCAACCTCTCGATTGGAAGAGAATTTTTTATCAAGGTGTTGCATATTTAATTCGTATGCCGTCATGGTTCAAAGTTATTTGTAACTCTTTGAAACAATAATCCATGATGATTTTATATCTAAATAATTTGAATACAAAAAACTATGTTATTAGTTTATTAATTTTTTTAAACATGTATCTTTTTCATTAAAAAGATAAAAAAATTTGGCTTTTTAAAATGTATACCTTTATTTTCAAGCATTATTTGGTCTAATCATTGGAAAATGAATTTTTTTTCAAGTAAACCAATATATGCAATATCTAGTCCAAAATATAAATTCTATTATAGAATTTTGTTTATCTAAAATATAAGTCATATTTAAGTAGTATTAAGGGCATTAATCATTTTTTCTTAATTTATCTTTATTTTTAATTAACTTGTGAGTGAGAAAATTATATTGAAAATTGTCTTTATTAAGGGTAATATTGAAAAATAATAAATTTTTTTGATAAATTTAATTAGTTAACTTTCTTTTATTAATCTGTATGTAATTAGTTAAATAAAATTTATATTTTAAATAGAAAGAAATATTATATTTTTATTGTCATTATTCCACAATAACTGTTTCTCCTTATTACTTTTTTTTTAATTTAAAGTCATAGAAAACACTTTGCATTTATAAAATAACTTTTCTCAGTCAATTTTTTTTTTTTTTACCAAAGCCCTTAAAATTTTTGGTTTCCACCTTCGGGAATGCGCGGGACACATGCCAAGGGATTTTGGGTATCAAAATCTACTCCAAAATCTAGTTTGATGATGAAAATAAAAAAAAGAAGGTTAAAATCTTGTTTTCTTATTTGCATCAATAAGAACAAAAATTAGAATAAACTTTTTTAAAATAATAAAAATTGAAATAAATTATATAAACTTCTGTGTATGACACAAAAGTAAAATTTTATAAATGACATATTTTTATTATAAATTTCATTTTTATATAGATGATAGTAATATTAATTTTGAAAAGAAAAAGGAATGGTGCCACCTAATACTAATTCAAATGATAAAGGTGGAATGATTTGGGTCTAGGTAGAGTAATTATAAATTGTCCTTGATAAGTTTCATGGACGGCAAGTCAACAAAGATAGGCCCAATTTAGGTCGTTGCGTTCCAAGGAGGGTACGCAAAAATCTCGAATATTCTGGACCATTCGTTTAATACCTAAATTACCCTTCAAACCTTGACCCGTCCTTCCTAGTTTTTTCCGTATCCAAATGACGATCCAACACGTCTCCAATTTCATTCGCTATAAACGGCGCCTCTGTCTATTCCTTCCTCCTCGTCAGAAGCTAAAAGCCTTTTTGCATCAATAGCACTCTTATTACAAGTCCGTTTCGTGCTGTTTCTGTGAACTTGATTTGGTCCTCAATATGCAGATCTTCGTAAAAACCTTGACCGGCAAGACGATCACCCTCGAGGTGGAGAGCTCTGATACTATTGATAACGTGAAGGCGAAGATCCAAGATAAGGAAGGAATCCCTCCGGATCAGCAGAGGCTCATCTTCGCCGGAAAGCAGTTGGAGGATGGCCGAACGCTAGCCGATTACAATATCCAGAAGGAATCTACCCTTCACCTCGTTCTTCGACTGAGGGGTGGTATGCAGATCTTCGTCAAAACCCTAACCGGAAAGACTATTACTCTTGAGGTGGAGAGCTCGGACACCATCGATAACGTTAAAGCCAAGATCCAGGACAAGGAAGGTATTCCCCCAGATCAGCAGAGGCTAATTTTTGCCGGCAAGCAGTTGGAAGATGGCCGTACCCTCGCCGATTACAATATCCAGAAGGAATCTACCCTTCACCTCGTTCTTCGACTGAGAGGTGGTATGCAGATCTTCGTCAAAACCCTAACCGGAAAGACTATTACTCTTGAGGTGGAGAGCTCGGACACGATTGATAATGTCAAAGCAAAGATCCAGGACAAGGAAGGTATTCCCCCAGATCAGCAGAGGCTCATCTTTGCCGGGAAGCAGTTGGAAGATGGCCGTACCCTTGCTGATTACAATATCCAGAAGGAGTCAACCCTTCACCTCGTCCTTCGATTGAGGGGTGGCATGCAGATCTTTGTTAAGACCTTGACTGGGAAGACCATTACTTTGGAGGTTGAGAGTTCTGATACTATTGACAACGTTAAGTCCAAGGTCCAGGACAAGGAAGGTATTCCCCCGGACCAGCAGAGACTTATTTTCGCTGGTAAACAATTGGAAGATGGTCGTACCCTTGCAGATTACAATATCCAGAAGGAATCTACCCTTCACCTTGTACTTCGTCTTCGAGGAGGAATGCAGATTTTTGTTAAGACCCTCACAGGGAAAACTATTACTCTCGAAGTTGAAAGTTCCGATACAATCGACAATGTTAAGGCGAAGATCCAGGACAAGGAAGGTATCCCACCTGATCAGCAGCGTCTGATCTTCGCTGGAAAGCAATTGGAGGATGGGAGGACCCTGGCGGATTATAACATTCAGAAAGAGTCCACGCTGCACCTAGTGCTTCGTCTGCGTGGAGGAATGCAGATTTTTGTTAAGACGCTCACTGGGAAGACTATTACTTTGGAGGTGGAGAGTTCGGATACAATTGATAATGTAAAGGCGAAGATTCAGGACAAGGAGGGTATCCCACCGGACCAACAGCGTCTCATCTTCGCTGGGAAGCAGCTTGAGGACGGACGTACGCTTGCTGATTATAATATTCAGAAGGAATCAACCCTTCATCTTGTCCTCCGTCTCCGTGGTGGGAATATCTAAGGAAATTGCTGTTCTTGTTTTAGATTTGTGCCTTTGTCGAAGTGTTTTTTTCAAAGTTGTGCTGGTTTTATTCTGCCCTGTTGTTAGAACTATTGAAGGTTCATGATGTTCCTATTGTGAATGTGCGTCCTATGTAATGTTGCAGTTTCTGATTTAAATAAGATATGGTCTAAATCTTCCTGTATAATGTTTCTGCTTGGCATGTGAATGATGAAGTGATGTATTGATGAGCGCAAACTGGTATGACGTCAAGATATATTTCGTAATTGTGATGGGGATTGTAACTTGTTTTCGTTATCTGGTTGTCTAACATAGTCCCGGACTCCGATATTTGCAAATCCTAACTGAGCAAGCGTGCTTTTGCTCTATTATATTCTCATTTACGCGGCTGTGGACAGAGGGTGGGTCTTAGCTTGAAAGATCTAGATCTGTTTCAGTGATTGAGGTTCGAAAATTAGTGCCCCTATATTTGTCGAATCATTTAATTATTTTTAGTTTAGTTCAAGGTGAACGATCTCGGCATAATACGGGTTTGAGTTGGCTGGATTCAGTTAATGACTGTTCAGGAGAATTTGAACCTTGACTATGTCGTCTCAGGTGGCTTTAGTTGATGAATTTTTATCAGAAAGAACGACTCCATTCTCGTGCAAAGCCTTAAGGCTAAACACAGAGTAGAGTAGTGAATTTGTTGCAGAAGTGAGTTATTTCAATATATTCGACAATGATAATTATGCTCTGCTATCGAGCTGCCGGCGAAGAATATTTAACAATGACCAAGGTATGGAGTTATAGCTGTAATGATCAACACTTTCTAATATCTGAAATGTATTTTCTGACAGTTGTTTCATTAGCGGAAATTCGTAGCCTTATCTTGAGATTTGGTTTTATCTCCTAGTAATATATATCTTCCAATCTGAATAGCTAACAATGCGCGGTTTATTCAATCAATTTTCAAATTTGTGCATCAAATACTCTAATTTTCATGAAGATGTTTCATGCTTCTCGTAGGCACAGCAACTTCGATTTCCAAGAACGTTGAACCGTCATTCGCGAGTTAAGTCGTAACTTGCTCTTAATCGTCACTTCAATCCAACCAGCAAGTTCAGGTGCCAATATCAAAAGGTACAGCCTTTTATGCTCACCAGCATAACTTGCGGACCCCAGGATGCCCTGGCTCTGATGTGCTTAATGGCGGTTATTTATTTTTGTTTGCGGTGCGTATTGCTGGAACTGTTCTCTTTCATTTTCATTTGTCTCTGGATTGCCTATATCTGGTAATCTGGGTAAGTAGTCATTCTTACATATGAGCTAAACTCTACACCTCTGCCTATCTTATATTCAATCTTACAAGTTCAGAGAACACTGCAGTATTTTGAAAATCATGTTTATGCAAGGCTTTTGATTAGATATCATAAATTTATTGTATGGTTAAGGCTTTGATTTCCCAACTTGAAGTCATTATTGTGTAGATGGCCCGCCACGGTAGAAGCTCGTTTGTTTGTCCCAATGACAGTCTCTTCTTGTTTGGCCTTCTGGGATTTAATTTGTCTTAATACTCACTCCTAAATGACTCTTTATTCATGACAATCCTTTTTTCTTTTTCAATCTAAAAAATTATAGTATCAATTGGGGAGTCATATTTGATTATCAAATATAGAATTAACAGACAATTAGAATTCATTGGAGCCATGGTTCTCTATCTGGGTTTCAGTAAGTTGTCTGTTTGGGCACGTCTTTCCAAAAGTGACTTCGAAAGCTTGATTCACCACATGACTGAACCTCTCATCCTTTATTTTGATATCTTGAGTTCATTACTGGATAGCGTTTTGAATTTAGATACACACTCACACACACAGCAATTACTTTCTCAAGGTCCGTGCAGCATCGGGATGGCCAACAATGATTTTTCTGCATTCAGATCTTGTTGCAATTTTCTATTTCCATGGCTGTTCATTTGAATTTATTACGCTCCTCAGGGTGGGAGTTCAAGTTCGTTTTATATTCATTGCTTTCCCTCATTGTGAACTTGCGACACAAATAAGCTCTGTGGATAGCTGCTACTTTTTATGCTTTACCCAGGTCTTTAGCCGGGCTAAGTAGTACTTGAACAAAAGCTCTTTTTTTTCATTTGGATTTGGATCCTTGCAGATAGGATTACTGTTCAATTGGTAAGCATTGGAAGAACAAATGGCTAGAATGTTGAGGTCAGAGAAGGAGGAAGTAAAAACAATTTACAGTCTTTGAGACGGATTCATGAGTCTGTTCTTACAAAGGAGCAAAAGAAAGCGGATGCCCAGTTAAAGCGCTCATATAACAGAAGGGGTAATCATGAAAGAACCGGAAGAAACGGTGGCAATTGAGGTAAGCTTCTATGATGATCCATCTTGTGCCTACCCTATCCTACTAGAAATGCCGACCTTAGAAATAAAAAAGTTTCGAAACTTAAAAGCATTGAGAAAAAATTGGAAAGTCATTTGAAGACATAAAAGCTTTCGATCTGTGGTGTTAACTGCCTTGGTGTTTTCATTCTCATCTGTGCAAGGATGGAATCCTGATTTAGAAGTTCTCATATCATGTTGAGATTCTTTTTTTAATCAGAAAACTTCAAAGTAAAAGTTAGCGAGTAAGTTTTATTATAATCTGTGTGACATCCATGAAGTGATATGTACTAACTAACATAGTAAAATCAAAAAACTAAAACGAGCTTCCTGAAATAGCGTGATGATGCCCTAGCTCATGCCAACAGTCAACATTTAAAAAAAAATCATAAATTTTTATTTTCTCTACCCTGATGAAGAACCAGAATCACCCAAAGCACAGGGTGAAATTTATTGTTAAATTCACCAATTAATTAGCATTCATTGAGACACATCATGCATTTGTCTTATCTTCATTACACTAATCTTTCATTTGAATGAGAGAAAAATAGAATGAGAAGCAAACTAGAGAGGAAAAGAATATAGAACCTAGACACCTCCTTTTCTAGGTTTTTTCTTTTTTTCCCTCCTAATTTTCTCTTCTCCTATTTTCCTCTTATTCTAAACAAAGCTTAAAGGATTAGAAAATTGGCAGTGACAAAACAAGCAGAAGTATTTTATCGCAACTCATTATTGCTTGATTGCGAGGCCTTGAGCCTTATATGGTGTCCGCGTCCCTGTGAAGAGAATCGTAGCCATTTACTGTTGTCCTCTTGTCCAAGTTGATGAGTATGAGCTATGATCGATCCAGGGCCCCACTTTCTTTGCTGTTTTTTTTTTCTTGAGTAAATTTGAAGTTTGACCCACAAGGCTAAGCTATTCACATCCTTTTCCTGGTGCAAAAACTGTAATGTGAGGTTCTCCAATCCATATTTGGATCGAATCACCTTTCAAGGCTGAAATCATTCATTTATTTTGTTTTCTTTTTTTCCCTTTTTGAAGTTCTGGCCAACACAGGCCTGACATCCGGTTATTATTTGATGGGATGAGATTGTTTTCCTCTGCCTACCTCTTGCTTGTGTTGGGTTTTTGTTGTCACATAACGTCTTTTATTAAGGCCTTCATTTTACGCTGCAACTAAATGCATCGAGCAACAAATTCTGCCTTTGGGAGGTAAGGGCATAATAGTCATTCTAGCACTAGAAGTTGTGGAGTTTGAGTCCATGTCCGATGTCTATGATGACCACATGCTTCGTTATCTAACATTGTCCCAACAATTTCCCCACATTCATTTGCTTTTTGATGCTTGTTGCTTCTTATTTTCCTCAATGTACCTTCACACCTGCCCACTCAGAAACCAATAAGCGTTAAGTCTTTCATGCCCAAAATCCCTTTCCATGGCAGATTATTACCCTGTGTGCATTATAGGAGTAATGGATCGTCTTTGGTTTCACCAACGCGTTCTCTTCTCTAAATCCACTGCATTGGTTGCCCCTAAACCCGTTGAAACACCTCTGCTTATATCAGAATCTTCATCTTGCCCATCTTTGCCTTCTCCACTGGATGAGGAAGAAAATTCAACAGATGAACCATTTTCAACAGAGAAACAAATCTCTTCGGAGTCAATCTCTCTAACTCTGCAGGTATGGTCAAAATCCAAACACCAGTTAGCACTCTCAACACTATCTATAATGTGTTTTATGACCATGCTTTCCTTGTTTTTACTTTTTATTGTCCCAAGGATGATTCAAACAAGGAAGAAGGTGATCAGGAAAGACCCAAAAAAGTGAATCTTTTGGTCAAATGAATTCCTTTACATTCATCATCGCGGTCAACTCCAAAGCATCACATGAAGTCCAGGAAACTGACTGCAGCAAAGAAACCGCAAAGTCTGTGAGCTACAGGACGCTGGGAGAGTTAGAACTTGAAGAAGTGAAAGGTTTTATAGATCTGGGTTTCATGTTCAAGAAAGAAAATGTGAGTGCACGAATGATGAACGTGGTCCCTGGCTTGCAAGGACTTTGTATGCATCATAATAAGGAAGATGACGATGCCTCAAAAGCAGTTGAAAATGGTAGTGCTAATAAAGTGGAAGACGAGAGAGATACAAGTTTCACAAGACCCTATTTATTGGAGGCATGGCTCATAAAGAGACCAGATTCACAGCTACTAGATCTTAAGATTCCCAGTCTGTATTCAGCTGCTGATATGAAGAAACATCTTCGGTTCTGGGCCAAAACTGTAGCCTTAGAAGAAATCCACCAAGAATGAGTCATTCTACTCAATCATAGTAAGAAATTTATATGAAGACAGATAGAGCAGAAACCAAGAGTTTGGAGTGAGCATTCAATATTGAAAGATATATTCATTCATAATTTCATAATCGTATGTTCATCAAGCATAATAAGAGAGATGGTGATAGTGTCATTATTTTTATTTTCTTTCACCGCTCTCAATGCTTCTTGTCTCCAGCAAACAAAAGTGCAGGCGGGTTAAGGAAAGGTGTTAATGGAATAGGAATTTGATGGTAAGAATGGTGTTGTAAAGAATTGAAGGTGGGGAGAAAAGGCTGGAAGAAGAGGACGACAAGCATACAGACAAAGGAAGGGAGACCCACAATGATGTGGTGCCAAGTGGACAAGAAATCATTTGTCCAATGAAACTGTCTTCCATCCTTATTTGGTCTGCGTATCTGACTCCACATTCCTTATTAATGTGGTTTATTCGTTCGCAATAGAAGGCAACAATGATTTTGCAGCCACGTCTTGAATGCTGTCCCCTCCCTCTGTCTGTCGTTTATCTATTTCCCTCCTTACTTCTTGTTGTGTTGTGCTTTTCTCTTCACAAATTATCCGAAAACTTTAAATAATTTTCCCAAGGGTTTCTCATTACTCATCCTTCGTTCACTCACTTATAAACGCGTCTCCATTTGATCTTTGGTGCACATATTTAGCTTTTTTCCATCCCTTAAAAATGCTTTTAAACTACAAAGGTGTGGTTCGGAAGCCTGCGATAGTTTGGTTTGGGGGCTATGATTAACTCCATCGTGACTCTGTTTAATAATCAAATCCACTAACCACAATGAGGAATAACATGGTACTCCATTTTCAGAGGCTATTATCTCCCTAAAACCTCTGCAATTGACTCTTCTTCTTCTTTTTTTAATATTATTTCCTCTTAATCACTAACTGGCAGTTTCTATGAAATGAATGGCTACAATGACTTTTCACCTAACTTCTAGTACTTTTAGTGCAAGTTGCCTATAAGCTTTGACTTGGCTTTCCATTTGGCGAAAATACAATTCAAATTTTATGGTTGGGGGAGCTTGTCTAGTTTTTACTCATTCAACACTAATAAGTACAACAATAACATTATTCCTTCGTTATTTTAGTGGATCAAGTTGACGAAGTTAAAACATCGTTCTCGTTGATGCATCTAATGATTATATATATGATGTGTCGTATAAATATAATAGCCATTAGCCAACCCGTATAGAACTAATTAAATGTTATAAATCTTTGGATTTAGATTTGAGGAAGACAATGAAATTCATATGAAAATCTAAATCATTTTGAAGGCTTGAAATTTATATGTTCGATTTCTTTTGAATCATTCATTTGTTTCTTTTTTTTTTTCGGATGTTATAACATCTTTTTGAAGACTTGAATTTGAGGATGAGTTAGAATTTTTCTTATCAAAGAGGGAATCACTGATTCATTTCTTTATTATTTTCTTCGGCTGCTATAAAATTATTTTGAAAATTTAAACTTTACATATTAGACTTTTTCTTGCTAAAGATTGAATCAATTGTTTTTTTTTTTTGTGGTGTTATTAAGAAAGGGGAATTTTGTATACAATTATTTATATTCTAATTAGATCCAATAAAAAAGTTATAAGAATATGATTTTTTCAATAAAAAAAATATAACAAGTACATAATCTTTCCAAACAAGGGCACGCATCTCCAATTAAAACATAAACGTTACATCTTTATTGAGAAGCTATACGTACCCTTGTCTCATTTCGATTTAAAGAACTAGATATTAAAAATATAAAGAAATATCCTTAAGTTTAGCACATCGACCAGTATCAATGATTGATGGGGAATTAGATTCAACAAAATCTAAGATAAGTTCAAATTATTCTGAGGATTGGTTAAGTGAAAGTATTAGTCTCTAATAAATGTTAATTTTCATACTCACACCTATTCTCTTAAGTGTTGATAAGTGCTTCGAATATTAGGGGGGAAGAGAATGAAATTCATAAAAAAACCATTTTGAAGGCTTGAAATTTATGTTTTATTTCTTTGTTATATTTTGTCTGTTACGAAACTATTTGAAAAGTCTGTACCTGATACATTAGACTTTTCTCACTAAAAATTGAATCAGTGATTTGTTTGTTGGTGTTACTAAGAAAGGAAAATTTTATATACAATTATTTATGTTCTTATTATTAGGTTCTCCAATTGAAGCATGACAGCTATATAAATGATTTTTCAATAAAAACATATTAAGAGTATAGTTTTAGCAGCCAATGAGTTAGAATTACAATATCCACTTGTTATATGTTTAGCGGCAAATCAGACCCTTGCTTCATTTGATTAGAAAAATCAATATTAAAAATACAAAAAAAAGTATATTTACTCCGCATAACAAATTCAAATATATGTAGAGTAATAGAGTATCAGTTATTGAACAGAAAGTGGATTTTACATAAGCTAGAATAAGTTGAAATTAAATTCCTTTATTGCAAAACTTAATGTTAAAAGAAAGATTAGTAAGTTTAATGTGGTCATACAGGTGATTGGCTTAAGTATAAATTGGAGAACTCTCTTATCCACAACATGGAAGTATAATGAAAGAGTTGGTGCAGAAGCAGAGTGTGGGCACAATCGAACGTGTCAGTGAAATTAGAGGGCCGAAATGTCAAAGGAAGTTGGCTAGTGGAGACGCCCCAACACTTCATCTTCACTCCTCTTAATTGCTCCATTTCCACTAACTACTTTCAATTCCTCTCTATAAACCCCTCTCCATTTCCCACCTTAATTTGCTATATATATATGGTATTGGTACTACTTCGTTCTCCCACACCCATATATATACATACATACATATGCATAGCATGGCTAACTCTTCATCTTACTTCTCCTGCTTCCTCTTTCTGTTTTTTCTCTTACACTTCAATTTTGGTACGCCATTCATATATTCTTTCTTCATTACTCCTTATAGCTAGCTGCTCATCTATATAAGCATTAATGATTTATTATTTAATTATAAAATAAAGGAAGAAGCCAACTTGAGGTGACCTACTACTCCAAGAGCTGCCCAAGAGCGGAAGAGATCACTAAGGAACAAGTAACGCAGTTGTACAACAAACATGGTAATACTGCCATTTCCTGGATCCGAAATCTCTTCCATGATTGCATGAAGGTAAATATATATTAATTAATTAGGGACGTGTATATAATTAATAAGATCCCCAGCTAGCCTCTAATTGTATTTAATTTTGTTTGGTTTAATTGATATTGATTGATGCAGTCATGCGATGCCTCCCTGCTGTTAACGACCAAGAACGGCGTCGTATCGGAGCAGACGTCGCCCAGAAGCTTTGGGATGAGAAACTTTAAGTACGTCAACACCATCAAACAGGCTCTCGAGCAAGAATGCCCTTCCACTGTGTCTTGTGCTGATATTGTTGCTCTTTCTGCCAGAGATGGCATTATCCTCGTATGTATATAATATATATATATATATATATATACACATATCTCATCATATATATATATATATTTACATCCATTCCTAATTAATTTATTTATAAGCAATGAATAGAGCACACATATATATATATATATGTGTGCATGCGTACGTGTTAATTAAATTAAACAATTAATCATATCGATGATGTGGAGTAATTAGTAAAGGTTTGGAGTGGTTTATATATTATATTTAGTTGGGAGGTCCAAGCATTGAAATGAAAACAGGAAGAAGAGATAGCAAGCAGAGCTATCTACCAGTGGAAGACTTCATCCCTAACCATAACGACTCCATTTCTCTCGTGCTCTCTCGTTTTCAATCCATTGGCATTGACGTTGAAGCCACCGTCGCTCTTTTAGGTATTTTTTCCCATATGCCCATCCCCATTCTTAACTTTCAACAAAGCACACGTACGTAACGTAAATAAATCTCATTAATTCAACATAATGATTTACCTACTGTCGTACGTGTTCATTGTTTCAGGTGCTCACTCGGTGGGGAGGGTTCATTGCCTGAATATGGTCGATCGGCTATATCCCACCGTGGATCCAACCTTGGACCCTCATCATGCGGAGTACCTGAAACGCAGGTGTCCAACTCCGAACCCGGATCCGAAGGCTGTTCAGTATGCGAGGAACGACCTCGACACCCCCATGATCCTTGACAATCTCTACTACAAGCATATTTTGGAACACAAGGGTCTTCTCCATGTGGACGCAGAACTGGCTTCTCATCCAAGAACCTCGCCTTTCGTCCAAAACATGGCTTCTGATAATTCATATTTCCTCCAACAATTCTCCAGGGCCATTCTCTTGTTGTCGGAGTCCAACCCTCTCACCGGCGATCTTGGTGAAATCAGAAAGGATTGCCGCTACGTCAATCCCAATTAGACCACACGCGCGCATCCATCTCTCTGTATCAAACCCATCGTTAGTTCCTATATATATTATAATCTATCTAATAACATTATAACGTGTAGGCCCAACACAACCTATTGGGCCTAGTCTTGTTCTCTCACTGTACGTTTGGCTCAAAACATCTGCGTCGGGAATTTTATTTTACTGTTTGAAATTAATTGATGGGATTCCCTTTGTTAAGTCTTATATATATGAATTAAAGGATTAGTCGATCGGTAATTATCATCGATCACTAAAGACGTTTGAATTTACAGAATTGTCATCTCATATATATGGAGGACTTGGATTCGATTGGTGATGAGTGATGAAACATCCTTCAACTTCAAGCCCCTACTTTTTATTCAGTACTGTACTTTGGAAGTAAGTAACTTCGCGTAAAGCAAGCAATAGCAGTGCCGATTAGAAGCAGAAGAAAACAAAAAAGATTGATTATAAATTTGGTTTTATTTCTGACAATTAACCAAATCATGGATTGGGTTTTGTGATCAATCAAAGTCGTTGAAAGGAATTAATTAAAGCGTAGATTACTGAGTCGTTGAGCTGAGTGGGGTGTGTGATCCAATGGAATTAGAAGGACATGGGTTGTGTGGTGGCGTTTACTTGTAGTTATAACTTCATTATCACCATTTGGATCAAAATGTCATGCGCCACTTATAATTAACCAACAAATGTACAAATAATTGTCTTTTTGATATTAGTAAAAGACTAAAATATTATGTTTTATAGAAATAAAGTTAGTTTTAAGAAAGGGAAAATCTATCTTAATATATTTAGTAGTTAATTATAACTTTTCTATTGAAAATTTTAATACTCCCTCCAATATAAAATATAAGAAATTTTTTAGAACCTTTTTTTGGTCCATAATATAAGGTGTTATGTAATACTACCTCCGGTACTATATATAGAATCTTTTACTCTGATCCTAAATATAAGACCCTTTACAATATACAAAGTAGTATTTATTATATATTTCGAGAAAAATGCTCCTATTTAATGTATTCAAAGGGAAAGGGAAAGAGAAAGTGATTAAATAAGGGTAGTTTTGGAAAAATGTTGAGATTTTCGGAGAAATCGAGGTAGTTAATTAGTTTTAATTCCAATTCTTAATCCACATGATTCGGTTAAAAGGATTTTATATTAAGGACCAGAGAGAGTATTTAGTAGTAGTTTACCTTTTTTTTGTTCCTATTCATTAATGATCAATCTCGTAACTTATAATGGAAAATAGTGAAAACAACTTTAATAGTTGGTAATTAATAAAGGTAAAAATTGAATGTTGAGTTTTTTTTTTAAGAAATTTAAGTATAACCAACTTTTCTTAATATACATGAAATAGTTAAAAACTCTTTATATTTTAAATCAGAGAGAATATTTTTTATAATCAATAAATTTTCTATTAAAAGCCAAATACATGAAAATAAATTTTCTTTCTCATTCTTCTTTTTGAATTCAACTTTCTTTTCACCCAATATTAGCATTTAATATAGCATTAAATCTATTCTGATTCCAGTTATAAGCTGCAGGTTGAATACTTTAAAAAGCGATATTTTATGTGTGGTGGCAGTTGTCAATTCCATCACACGTTAAAAAGTTAAATAATATACTAGGATCGGGACACTCCAACTTCTTAAAGGTAACCATTTTGAATACTTATACTCCAGGAGTCTGACTTTGCAAGCTTATTCTATTTTTCCTTTTAAATATTGCAAATGACGATAATTAATTTAGATAATCAGACACCCATACCGTTCATTCGTCATATTGTTTTCATTGTTATAGAATGTTACTTGAAATGAACAACGCATTAATTACATCGCACGCAGGATGGAAATTTTAAACACTTCAATATATATGTCAAAATTTGGCGTTAACATAAATAGTTGGGTTCGTTATATATGAGTGAGAAAATAAAGAAGGTTGTTGCCTTATACTCCCTTCGCTCCAAACTTTTTAACCAAATTTTACAGATTTTTTCAAATTTATTGAGGTCTTATTTTTTCAAAAAAAAAAGTCACAATATTTTAAAATTATCATAAATTAACGTAATTAAAAGTGGCTTTCTTTTTTTTTTTCTTTTTGCACATGAAAGAGAAAATTTGAAACCTTACTTTCAATACAAGAATCTTGAAGGGCATATTTTAAAATAATAATTAGTTATTCGCACATTTTATACCCCCTCTATCCCATATCTATTAAAATTTAAGGTTGTGGTATATGGATTAAGAAAATTTTTATTAATGTAAAACAGTATTGTACAAGGGTAAAAGACCCTTATTTAAAAAGTCTTGGAGATGAAGTAAATTTTTTTTAAAAGAAAAAGTTGGTAGATAAGAAAGAAGAGAGAATGAGACTTATAAATGAGAATATAGTTGAAAATTAAAAATTAATTATGCATTAAATTTCTTAAACAAAAATAGTTTTAGAACAAAATAAAAATCCCCTAATAACAATAGATATGGGATGATGGGAGTAAACAACACTGTGAGGGTAATGAAAGAGCTTCTATGGAAACATTGGGAAGTCAAAGTTAGATATATTAATAGAAAAGTTAAGTATCTTGCTGATACTTTGGCTAAATTTGCTAGGTTGAATCGTATTAACAATTATTTTATGAGAGACTCACTTAATTTTATAGGTGATATTATACTGTAGGATCGTTTGGGACTTGTCCCTACTCTGATATAATGTGTTTTCTTTGAGCTTTGCCCACCGTTATTTTACTAATAAAAAAATTTATATTATAAAGACCATAATTTTTTTAAAATATTATAATAAAAAAAATGGAATACTCCATCTAATCTCAAATATAAATTAAAAATAATTTTTATCATTTAAAATATAAATTATTTTTAAATATACCTAAAATTCATACCTGAGGTGAGGGTTCCAATTCCCAAATATCCTATATAGTATATGAAAGGGGAAATCATATTTTGGGACCAAGATCTCAAATTAATCACAAAAAAGGATTTATAACTAAAATTCAGTGATAAAAATGGGAGACTGAATTATAAAATTAAAAGAATAAATAGTAAAAAAAATTATTTTATAATTAATTTAAAATCTTGGTTCCAAAATATAATTTTCCTTGTATGAAAACTGTGTACCTTTTGCAAGGGTACAATTCATCACATGCAACGATGGTATAAATAATACTTACATCTACAAGTAATCAAATAAGAACTCGGATTCGCATGAGAGGGTATGCATTAAGCAATTATACTCATCCAGCTTTAATAATTATATTATTGCATATTTTATTTGTTGGGAGTATTTGGTCGGCGATCCAAACAATACGGAGTGGAAAATAGAAATTCATTTAACAGTGTGATAAGTTGGGGGCAAAAAACAAAAAAACAGTCTGATAGGGGTTCACCGAAACGTGGGACCTTACGGCCTAAAACCTAGGACACCGAAAATTTAACCCCAAACTGTCCTTTACTATTCATGCGCTTTTCTCTAAGACCAGAATACCCCTTCATCCACATCATCGATTGCTTCATCAGAACATTTTTTGTCCGTGCTTACGTGGCTCTCACAGCCCGACCAAAAAAACAATTGCTTCTCTTAATTAAAGAAACCAATTAATTTTATTTATTTGATTTAAATTATTTTTATTTAAACACATTTAAATGACATGACACTTTAAAGATATGTACTACTAATTTCTCCGCGCACATCACCTCGCACCTGATGCTTACAATGAAACAAACTTTACGAATGTCATAAATTCATATACTTTTTTTCATCCAGCGAAGTCAATTTCATTTCGTCTAAAAAAAAAAGAAAGCGAAGTTAATTCCATAATTAAAAATTAAAGGAAATAATCATACGAATAACATGGTAGCAAGCTGGTTTAATTTGTGATGAGATGATGTGAGTCTTAGATAAATTCGTTCCTCTTATATCTCTGCCTATTGTCAATGCTAATTCTTATTTTATTGACATATCATTGCAATAATTCTAGTCTCTCCAATTCGTCCAACCTACCTCTCTAACAGCAAACACTTTTTTTTTCTGCTTTATCTTTTTATTTTTCTTTTCTCACAAAGTCACTTGCATTTTTCATTGAATATTTTTATCTGTCTGATTTTTTTTTTGGTTGCTTTATAAGTAAAGGAAGAAAAATAAGAACCTCATCTTCCTCTGGTTCTGCACGTGAATCCAACAAACAAAGAAAAACGGTTTCCCAATTGACCCCGTTCTTTAAGGCGTCGTGTAAGCACGCCTCTCCAATAGGCCCTATATTGAAAAGGATTTATGACATAAAAAACAATTTTTACATGTATTTAATAATAGTAAAGAAAAAAATCAGAAAAAAAGCTCTCACAACATTATTCAATAAATTAGGGAAATTTTTTTCTTATAAAATAGGCGAAGACGAAAGTTGTAGATAATGACATAACAAACACACTCATGTGTGCACTCCAGAATTTCTGTTGGCCCAACAAAAATGTACACTCCAGAATTTTGGGTATATTTGTTGGTTCTACATCTACACTAATAATTCAGAAACATCCATAATTCGTGATGTTTGCCAGGGGTGGTTACTCAAAGCCAAAAATCTAATTGTGATATCATTTTTTTAAGGAAAAAAAAAAAGCTGATAGTGATTTTTAGTGGATTTCTATGGAATATATTGAGACTGGGAGCTGTGCTGGATGAAGCGTGATGCTTACGCGTTCTTCCAATCACGTGCCTCCTCATTCCTGGCGGTAAAAGGCAGTTTATTTGCTTGCTTACTGTTCTGTGAAGTGTTTATTGAAACAAAAGATAAACCAAAAAAGAGATATTTCACAACAACAAGAAAAAGCCGTTGCAAAGAGACACGTGTCTTCTTCACTCTCCTTAGGATTCTGTTCTCTTCCATGCCTCCTCCTCCATGGTATATTTCTTTGCTTGGATTGGCTTGGTTCTGTTTCAAGGCAAAGAATACAGACCCAATCTATAGTCTCCCCTTATCTATCTGCCTCTCAACATTATTCCTTCTCTATTATTCAGCAATCGAGCCTTTTGCTCCTGCAATTTTCCGATGGGCTCTTCCCAAAACTGAGCAATGTTGGTACTTTCCTATGCATTTTCCAGTCCCATCATTGCCACTTTTACATTTTTCCTCTGCTTTTTCAACACTTTTGTTACTTTCGCAGCCACTGAATTCGACTTTGGCACAATAACTTTAAGCAGTTTGAGGCTTCTGGGCGACTCCCACTTGAGTAATGGCAGCGTGAGCCTCACCCGGGACCTCGCCGTCCCTAACTCCGGCGCTGGGAGAGCTCTCTATTCCAAACCAGTGAGATTCCGTCAGCCTGGCACTTTCCCGGCGAGTTTCAAGACGTATTTCTCGTTTTCAGTCACCAACCTGAATCCAGGGTCCATCGGCGGCGGACTCGCTTTCCTGATCGCGCCAGACGATGAAAACGTCGGTGACGCCGGGGGTTCCCTGGGCCTCCTTAACGCGGAGAGCACTGCTTCCTCGGGTTTTGTGGCGGTTGAGTTCGACACGCTAATGGACGTGGAGTTCGAGGACCTGAACGGAAACCATGTGGGTCTGGACCTAAATAGCATGGTTTCAACCGAAGTTGGTGACTTGGGACCCATTGGAATCGATCTCAAAAGCGGTGATCTGGTGAATGTATGGATCGTGTACGACGGCTCAACCATGAGCTTTAACATCTGGGTTTCTTACTCAAATCTGAAACCCAAAGACCCCCTTTTGTCATTCAATCTTGATCTAAATCAGTACGTTAATGATTTCATGTATGTGGGTTTCTCTGGCTCTACGCAGGGGAGTACCGAGATTCACAGCGTTCAGTGGTGGAGCTTCAGTTCTTCCTTTGACTCTTACTCATCTAACGAGCCGGGGTCATCAGTGACGCCACCGCCGCCGCCAACTGTCACTTTGATGAACCCAACCGCTAATTCCGTCACGTCGCCGCCTCCATCATTAGCTCCTTCTTCTTCCGGTTCTGCCTCAAGTACTCAACAAAAGGACAGTAAATCGTCCTGCCACAGTGGGCTCTGCAAGCAAGGTCCAGGAGCAGTAGCAGGTGTTGTGACTGCGGGAGCTTTTGTTCTAGCTCTGTTCGCCGGCGCATTATTTTGGGTGTACTCTAAAAAGGTCAAACACATTAAAAAGTCCGATTCCCTTGCGTCAGAAATCATCAAAATGCCAAAAGAGTTCAGCTACAAGGAGCTCAGAACAGCCACCAAGTGCTTTAATGCCAATAGAATAATCGGTCACGGCGCATTTGGGACGGTCTACAAGGGAATATTACCGGAGAACGCCGGCATTGTTGCGGTGAAAAGATGTAGCCATACAAGTCAAGGGAAGAACGAATTTCTATCCGAATTGTCTATAATTGGGAGTCTCAGACATCGAAATCTTGTTCGTCTCCAAGGGTGGTGCCACGAGAAAGGTGAAATCTTATTAGTCTATGACTTAATGCCCAATGGGAGTCTCGATAAAGCTCTGTTCGAGGCCAGAATACCACTCCCATGGCCTCAGAGGCGCAAAATTTTGTTGGGCGTTGCCTCCGCGCTCGCCTACTTGCATCAAGAATGCGAAAATCAAGTAATTCACAGGGACGTCAAGTCCAGCAACGTCATGTTAGACGAAGGGTTCAATGCTCGATTAGGCGACTTCGGATTGGCGAGACAAACTGAACATGACAAGTCACCAGACGCCACGGTGGCCGCCGGAACAATGGGCTATCTGGCCCCAGAGTATCTCCTAACCGGTAGAGCCACAGAGAAAACAGATGTGTTCAGCTACGGTGCGGTGGTTCTTGAGGTGGCGAGTGGAAGAAGACCCATAGAGAAAGACGCGAATGGGAGCAATTTGGTGGAATGGGTATGGAGTTTGCATCGAGAAGGGAAATTGCTAACGGCGGCTGATCCGAGGCTGGAGGGTGAGTTCGAGGAGCAGGAGATGAGGAGGGTGCTATTGGTTGGGTTAGCGTGCTCGCACCCTGACTCGTTGGCTCGGCCCACCATGCGAGGGGTGGTCCAGATGCTGGTGGGCGAGGCTCAAATACCAATTGTTCCCACAGCCAAGCCTGCCCCGAGTTTTAGTACCTCCCAACTCTTATTGAGTTTACAGGACAGTGTGTCGGAGGACGACTTCAATGGCTTGATCCCCATGTCCTGTTCCTCGTCGGAGGACAGCTTCAATGGCGGAGATATAGTGTGATGGAATTCTGCTATCACGTCGGTTCTAAATTATCGACTTCGTGTATACATATGGAGAGGAACATATATTCATTTGTTGTTTTATGTAAATCACAATAACGGGAAATTAAGGGATTCCAATTTTTTTTCCGGGAGTTTGTGCAATTTGGTCCAACCTGAATGTGGAAATAGCATTTATTCATTCATTTTTTTTAAATCTCAATATATTTTGTGTTTATTAAATATCTTCAATTAGTTGTTCTGAAATGAAATTAGTTTGTTATTTGCACACAGCTACACGATTCAAATGACACACAAGTAATTATAATTTGTCTATTAAAGGAAAGATGAACTCTAATCTACTATAACATTAATTCTTGCTTTTGGACAATTTTGTCACTAATCGCATAACATGGTTTTAATTTGCGATGATTATTTTAAGATTTTAGTTTTTTTTTATTATAAAGAAAACTTGTTATGAAATAAATATAATCTTTTTGTTATATTTTTAAAAAAAATAATGATTAATATATACTATAATCTAAATAATTTAAAGTTTTTGAAAATAATAATAATAGAAGGATGATGCTATTTTATCACAAATAAAGTGGATATGGATGAGTTGTGTGTGCGCGCTTTATTGTTTTTAATAATAAAGTGGACACGTGATGTGGAAAAAATAGGGAGGAGATGATAAGTTGGGACAAATGTTGCATATGTTTAATATAATATCCTTTAAACTAAATTATATGGATTGAGAATTAGAATTAAAATTAATTAATTATCTTAATTTTTTTAAAAATTTTAATATTTTTTTAAAACTATCCTTATTTAATATTTCTTTCTTTCCCTTTGAATACATTAAATAAGGATATTTTTTATAAATATATAATAAATACTACCTTATATATTATAAAAGGTTTTATATTTAGGACTATAATAAAAAATTTTATATATAAGAGAAGAGGAAATATAATAAATAATGGTAATTTTGTCTTGGCTTGCAAGCACCGGTTAATTAATTGGAGGGGTGTATTTAGCCCTCTTTATTATGTTGAATGGATAGATTGAATAGAGTAGAAGGTTTGAGAAGCAATACAAGTGTAAAAAGGGATTAAAGTTTGAGTAGAAGCTTGGTAAAGTATGGATAACTGGAAGGAGGGCCCCTCCACCAACAACGCAGACCTTTATGAGAGAGAGAGAGAGAGAGTTTACATCATTGCGAGTTGGAAGAGCATATATAACAGAAACTATGATACCAATGTTGAAAAAAAGGGGGCTCCAATCTTTTATTGTTTATTAATTGGTTAAATAACGGATCATCCTCTTCTATTATTAATTATTATTATTATGTCTGGAACATTGTTGCGTCTACACTCTAACTGCTCCATTTCTTCTTTATGGTGTCATTATCCACCATCTCAAAGCAACGTTTCTTTCTTTCTTTCAGCAACTTTCTTTTCCCTTTTCTCTCATTTTCCGTTGGCTTTATATTTTTGCTGTGTAAACGAAGTAGGAATGCCGGCTTATCGTGTTGAAACTTCCCCCTAGCTTCCCAAGACTTTTTGGTGATGTAACATGAACGTTCACATATCCTTTGCATCTGCAGCGAAAAAAATAAAAAGAGAGAACGAAACTCGAAAAAGGGCAATTAAGCAGAAAAAGAGAAGAAATTAAAGGTGTTTATTCCTTTATAGTGGATGTGGTTGGAGGAGGAGGGTGTAATTGGATGGCGATCGAGAATCGCTGCTGCATTTGGGGACAAGTTATTCTTGAAGCTTCAGTAAAAGCTGCTGCTCTCAAGGGCACTGAAAAACCGAAGGATCGACCACACTTACAGAAATGAGTCACGAATCAAGTGGGGTCATATGAAAATAAAACAATTAAACTTGATGGGGATGATAAGAGGGTAGTTGGGGGTTTGGGCATAAATATATTAAGAAACCAAACTCATGTTTTAATTGGTTTTATATCTTTTTTTATATAATAATAATAATTGATGGCCTCAATTAATAAAAATTATGTTATTTTAATTAATAAAAATAAAGACTTTTTAATTTTTAAAATTTTTTTTAAAAATAGAGTAATTCACTTTTTTGGTCGAAGGATTGAGCAGAGCTTAGCTGAGGATGTTATGGGTACAGTCATAGAGAGCATATGGGACAGATCCAGCAGAAGCTGCCGGAGTACAATTGAAATGATTTTAATTTTGAGAAACCGTTTATCGGGAAAGAAAAAAAATTTGACAAACCAATGCCCTATTTTTTTGTCCCTCCCGTGTGTTGGTCATGTCCCTCCTCACTCACCAAAGCCTTCCCTCCCCACTTTATTGCGATTCGTTCACGTGCCTTTGCGTCTAATTTCACTCAACCCCAATCCCCATTTCCTCTCTCTCCCCGTTCACTTTTCTATTCTACTCTTTTTATTCTCTTCCTTGATCTTAATATAAGTTTTCTTAACTAAATCACATAAATTAATAATTAATATTAAAATTAATTAATTATTTTAATTATTTTAAAAAAATTTTAATATTTTTTTAAAATTAATTTTATTTAATTTATCTCTCATTCTTTTTGAATACATTAAATAAAAATATTTTTTAAAAATATATAATAAATACTATTTCATATATTATAAAAAATTTTATATTCAAAATCAGAAAAAAATATCCTATATATATAACCAGAGAGTATATATTTTTCAAAAAAATCCTCCTCTGTTTTTTAGAAAAAATTTCATATAAACATAAAAAAATATTAAAAAAAAAATCCCAAATCACATAATTTCTCAAATTAGTAAGATTTATAATTAGAATTAAAATTAAAAATAAAGGATGAAAATATCCTTCTATATAAGTGACTTATTTGTAAATAATATAAATTTATTTACAAGAAATAATAATATTATTTACTAAGAAACATGTATTACTTACAAATAAATGCTTATCAAATATAAATTAATAAAAATTAATTATAAATAGATGAAAATAAATTATAAATTAAATAAGTATATTCATTATTTTCCGTCAAATTTTAATTCAATTTACAATTTTGGTTTTTTTGAATTAGGGAGAATTGGGTTCTTTCTAAAAATGTTTGGGTTCGTGTATGAAAGTTTTCCTTTTTTATCATCTATGCGACGTTACTCCTATTGGATCACAGAAGCTCGGACTCCGTGAAGCCCTGAATAGTACAGACCAATTCTCTGATGTTTTAATCATTTATACACCTGGCATAATATGATTGGTCTGCATCCCTCTGCAATTTCTCAGCTTTTTCTCCTATACCCAATCCCAATTAAATCAATAATAAAGCCCAGAATTTAAGATTCCGTGCATCGTGCCATCATCGTGACCACCCAGAGGCTCAGGATGTAGTCCTACACCCCCTTCTCAAGCGTTTTTTCCTATTGGCAATGTCAAATTTTTTTCTCTAGTTACTGCGCAAGAGGATTGGGCTAAGCATAATGGGTCATAGTTTTAGCCCACAGAGCCTGGCCTAATTACCTAGCAGCGGTTTGCTATCTAAAAAATAAGTTTGGGTTTGCATGGGCCCAATGTATGGAACTCCTTTGAATGGTGTAAAATGCCCCTAATTACTTTGAGCAGGAACCTCAGCAGAGGTTTTTTTTTTTAAATATTTATATCACTCCTAAAAATAAGAATAAGAGATTATATATTATTATCAATTTATCATCAATAATTTTCTATTTTTTCAATAGATAAGAAGAAAAATAAAATAGTCGGGCACAAAAAAAATGATAATTAAGTGTTATTTAATATTTATACACAAGTTGGAAAAAAGAAAAAATAAAAGCACATATATTGAAAACTCAAAATCAATCATAAGATCCAATGTCCAAGAAGAAGAGAAGAAAGAAAAGAAGCAGCTAAATAACTCAATTTTTTTTTTAATTTTTGTTTTAGGCTACAACTTAATATATTTTGTTTAAGAGACAAATTTTGGTTACCAGAAGCAATAAATATTTAAGAGTCAATTTCGTTCTGGAACCTTCTTCAAGCAGCTTCCTTTTGCGCGCAACTCCGGATGGATTTCACTCGAGCATCTGCCAGCACGCCATCTGAGCTGGTAGATCTGTTCGATTCTGCGAGGCAGCCATGGAGGAAGAGTTGGAATTTCCCGGCAATGTTCCTCCTTCTTTCGACCGCGTGGTACTACCTTTTGCTTTCATTTCTTGATCTTTTCCCCCCTTATATTTAGATCGGTGTGAAACTCAGTCAATTATTTGGTTGCCTGCATATTGTTTCACCTTCTGCATTACTGAAATTCGATTTGCAAATCAGTCTGTCAATATGCCCAGCTAAATGTGTGATCATTTTGATGATATACTCATCACCATCCAAATTCCAATTTTCTTTTAAATGATTGAGATGGACCTTATAATCATGGCTCAAACCATGCATGAGGATAGGGCGTATTCTATGCAGCTCAGACCCTTGGATTCATTTGAAGGACTGTTTAGTTTGATGTGGTGAATAGTGTACCTTCAACTTTTATGTGGTACATTATTCTAAAAGGAGGGATGATTCACCTGACCCTTGAAAATTGGAATGTATGAAAATTAGTGGAAAGTTTATATGTTATTAAGCTTTTAAGAAAAGTTTCTGGTTGCGGTGAATATTCATAGTTAAACTCCTCGACTGTTTAGTGATTTTTTGTTTGAGCTATACATGCCCGGTGGAAGCGAAAATGCTAAGGAATCGCCCTGGTAAATTTTCATAAAGGAAGGTTCATCTCAGATATTTTCTTCCACCTGGATGAAATAGAATATCCATGTTAATGAGCTCCATTCTTCTATAATTCACGTGGGCTTCATGAACTCCATTTATGAATTACGACAATTCAGTGTGAGTGTCATGTATTGTCATTCACTTGTCCAACTTGGAAGATATGATCAAGACTATCTAGGACTTCCAAAGTAGAGAACTAAATTTTGCCACTTTCTTGCACTAGCCTAGTTGTTTCAATTATAGCTTTACGAAATACTTATGAGAAATAGCCTGAAGCTTTTCAAGTTGCTAGTTGCGATCATTGTCTCTCTTCGATTTATGTTTGACGTCAAGCTTGGTAGGAAATGAACATTTCTGCTAAATTCTCTGTAAGGCTGCTAATAATTTGGTCGATAAATATAAGGAGGTGTTTCTCTTGATGTATACCATGTCATCGCTCACGTAAATTCGTACTTGACCTTATAGATGTGAGAAAATAAGCCATATATCTTGGCTTAATATAACGAAATGTTAAATTGATTCTGCTTACTGATTTTATGACACAAACAAATCCAAACATAAAATGGTTCTCTGAAGAACTTACTATGTATAAAAAATTCGCATATTGTATATTAAGATATATAAGAGAGCCTTTATCTTGTTCTCGCTTCTCATGATTTCTCAGATGTGTGGAGACTCACGTTTTTCCAGTTATCACTATCACAAGGATTGCTCTTATACAATTAATAGCGACAAATTGCAAGTCTTTTTTTTTTTTTATACATAGTAATTACTGTTGCTCTAGCTTTTTGCCGATGGCTTTCTGATCTGTAATTGGATTATGTCGTCAATTTATGGGTCATACCGCAGGGAGATGTGATTAAGAATTCTGAAAGCCGAGGGTTCAACCCAGCATTAATAGTTCTCCTGCTTGTTGGTGGGCTGCTATTGACATTCCTGATTGGAAATTATGTACTTTACACGTATGCACAGAGGACTCTGCCTCCTCGAAAAAAGAAGCCAGTCTCCAAGAAAAAGATGAAAAGGGAGAGGCTGAAGCAAGGTGTCTCCGCACCTGGAGAGTAGGGATTTAGAACTCACTTATAGGTTCTATGTTGTTAAACTAAACTCTTCAGGAGAATTTTCCTTTTCTCGTTCATAAGTCTTTGCTCAGCCGTGAATTCGCATTTTTGCTTCGGTTAACTTTGCCACATGAATTGTTTCTTTATCAATGTTTTTTTTTTTTTTTACCTGAGTTCTTTATCAATGTATTTGAACTGGCCGTTTCACGCTTAAGTCATCGCTTTCCTTGCCCGCGTTTTATTCTTTGGGAAAGTGACTCCTCTCCTAACTCTGTTGATCTATTCTTTATTGTTTGCGAGAACAAATTCCGCACCTTTCTATTTGTTATAAATTCTAAAAAAATTATATGAAATTTGATATTTTACCGTTTGGTAGTAGTATGATTCTTTCGAAAATCATTTATTTACGTCTTATGTTCTTATATAACAAACTAAAAAGAATTAATAGCGAACATTAAAGATAACTTACAAAGGGAAATAAAATGGGAGAGTCAAGAGACTCCCATATTTTCTTGGCCACAAAAAAAAAAAGATGAAAAGAGACAGTGCTAAATAGATTAGGGAATGCCCTTTTTAACAAAAATAATAAATTCCGAATTAAGAGCTTGCCGTCAACAGCTTCCTGGCCATATGGACCTCCTTAAGCTCAATAGATCAAGTCACGAAATGACTACGGAGCGGATTGGTTCCAGTGGATGGTGAACACGGAATATATAGATTACTGGTCGGGGTTGCAACGCTATTCTCACTATTTTTTTAGCCGCACCCAGGACTGAAGGATGAAAAGAGACAGCTTCGTATTACGTCTTCTGAAAAGTTAGCAATGGAGGAAACCCACAGGAACCATTTCTCGTTGTACATCACATTCTAGTAATTCGGCTCAATAAACCAAAGAATTAAGTAAAGGAACCGGGAGAATGTTCCTTACAAATTATTGCAGTCTAAAATTAAAAATACAATACGATATAAATTTACATATACCATGAATAACAACAGTACTTAAAGCAAACTGATAAATGACAATCTCCCGTTCTCATTTATACCAGACAACCAGCAAGAACCCTCACGTAAAAGGTTTAACACAGTCGTACAACATCAAACTATATTTAGTCAACACTCAAAAGTAACATACAGCAATAGCACTCCCAAGATGAAACATCTTTTCAGGCCTCACGTCCCATGGTCTGCTCAGCCGGCGGGATCATAACCAAGACTGGTTGAGCATTAAAGCCAGGATGGGGAAGCCTACGACGCAGCTCACGAGCCTCCTGGCAGAGGGCACAGGCATGACAGAATACATGAGTTGCAAAGTCACAGATTGATTCACACTGTTCACGCTGCACCTCATTTTCCAAATAGCTTCCACAGCACCCACATGATCTATTGAGTGCCTCGCAACTTCCCTGATTGTAAAGACCACAATTTATTCAATCAATTGAACTCTTACTGTAAAGTACGAAAGTAAGTATAGCTCTCTGTCTCCTAAGTCAGCCAGGCAAGGCCGCTTATTTAATTTGAAACAATAAAAAGTTGATATTTAATTCACCTTCAGTTGAAATGACACAACGTTAAAGCAAATTAACTGGACCTCCCCCTGGTGTCCCATCCAAATCTAAATAGCATAGCAAATTTACTCACTTAATCTAATTGGTTAGTCTACCACTAAAATTTTACTGAAAAATTAGGTATTAACTTCAGTATATAATCCCTCTTTATGTTAATACTTCAAGAATAATAGGAACATTCTCTCAGTATTCAGTAAGTGATGAAAACAATAAAGCTGCAGGCTAATACATGAAAAGGATGTTGCCATATTTTGAATTGATTGATTTCCACCACATTTAACATTCTGGTCACACATAAAACCTGTCACTAAGGCAAACTGTCCAAGTCCAATGGATAATAAAACAAGCAACAGTATGATAGAGGTTCAACATATCCAAATTCCCAAATCCATTTTCACAACTAGAAGTTTGGAACCATTAAGTTTTTTTTTTTTAAGAAAGTGGAGTGTGGAATCATCATTCATCGAGACACTACACAGTAACATTGATGCAGTATTTCAGTTATCAGACAGCTTTGAAGACGGTGTTCTAGAAAGATAAAGGCCAAAAGAGCATGAAAGAGTGCAACACATAGTTCTATTGCATATTGCAATGCTTAGTTTTTACGAATTTTTACAATTTGAATACTATCTAGATGTTTTGTACTGCATGTCTCATCTCTTGTTGGTATCCATTATTTATAGCTAGGAGCCTAACAAAGTTTGAAACAAAGTCTAAGTGACAATATTTTTTTTGGGCCACTAAAGTGACAACATATTTAAGAATATATATTCTGGAGAGGAAAAGATATAAAAACAACTTGCCTCTAAATTGAACTTCCGGCGAACAGCAGTACGGCTAGGGTAAGAAAAGCATGGAGCTAGACAATTCTGGCCAAAAAGGGAAATCCCAATTAAATACAGACCGGCATAAGACAAGCAATGATTGGCAAATGTCCCAGGTGTAGATCCGAGCCTCTCAACACTGCTTCCATACAGCACACAAGGAGCTACACTCCCAATAAGACCTAGTTCATATCACGAGTTCAAGCATTACAAAAGTGGAAAAATTAGGAATTTAGAGGAAAAACAAGTAACAAAGGAACAAAACTCAATATCCATAAGTTTTTTATTCTTTGATAATATAAAAGGTGGGGCAATATGAATATATGAACCTAATAATCAATGTTTCTACCGTTCCATCTGGCATAGGAAACCTAAGCCCTAATCATAACAACTGCACAAGATAAATGTGGAATCTAAATTGAATATAGCAGCTCACAGTTGGGCATTCAGCAGTTGATTTTTCTGAAAGACTAAGCCCTTTGATTATTGCCCTGGCAATGCAATCATTTTAAGCTAATTATTCCCAATAAATTAAAATTGAGAGAATTATTGCACAGTCAATTATAAAAGACAAGTTCGCATGAAAGCACGCGTTATGGGCATGCAATCTTCGAGGTAAAAGGAAGCTGGAACGCTAGCGAGTTATAATTCTCACTTTATATGAAAGAGAGATAATCAGGCCATCTTACATTAAACAATTTGATGAGATCCAATCATACATAATTATTCTTCTAATTAATCACTCCCATTTGTTTCATTTTTGAACGTGGAATTTGAAAATGGCCAGAAGCAGTAATGAAAACCCAAGAGGAGTTTGCTTGTAATTTACTAGGGCACCAAATGAAGGCATCCCAGTTTTAATTGTCAAAAATTTCAATCTGAGTGCACATTATTGAGAAACAGGCTTACAAACTTCAAGATCGCTACTGCAGAACTCATCGTTACGCCCGAGACAGGCACAAATGCTGGAGTTCCAGTAAGTCCGACCCATCGGCTCGCCCACCACGCTCCCATGTGCTAAAGGAAGGCCATGGGCCGTCCATCCGTACCCGTGTCCGATAGAGGGCTCCGATGCCGGAGACGCCGGTGAGGTTGGACCCGTTTTGGATGAGGCATACTTCTTGTCAGTCTTTTCAGCTTCTTGAGGTTGATGAAGAAGAGGACTTGTCTCCTCGCGATTATCTTCGTTGTTAGCCATAGGAATTAAGAAATGAGAGAGCAATCAGGAAGAAGAAAATGGAATCTGGAAAAATTTCCGCCAGAACTAAAGTCGGTGGAAGCAGCGGGTCAACCGATCTTGCCTTTGATTAATTATTTAAGTGTTGTCGTCTTTGTGCTTTTGATTAGACGACGACGTCAACTGCGTTTCATACCAGTGCAACCTTCGACCCCGCGTTACGCGCAGGGGCAGACTCAACAGGCAGCACCTCGCCCCATTGCATACGAGCAATAATCCTTGAGCACATGTTTATTATGGAAAAATGACATATAAACATTTTTGGAGCAAAAAATTTTAAAAACATATTTTGAAATTATTATGAGGTATTAAAGTGCCCATTTGAAATTATTTTTGACTTACAAAATGATCATTTTGCCCTCCTTCACTTTGGGCCAAAATTTCTAATTAATTGAATATATTTATTTATAACTGATGTACGATAATAATAGACGCTAATAAATTTGCAATTGAGAAAATGATCACTCATTAGAGAAGGATCCCTATAATGGTCAACCAGATCAAATGCACTAACAATAGAAGCTTTTGATCCGATCCCTCTAATGATCATTTGTCGCCTATTTACAACTGATAATTCTATATTTGTAACTATCACACGGCAATCTGTAACTGAAAGTAATATAACATCATAGGCAATATCATCTCAAAAAAATAATTTTACATACATTTGCATCTGATACATGTAAATTTGTAATTATTTTACTTAAATTTGTAATTGATACATATACAATTTTGACTAAAGACAAAAAATCTCACATGCATTTGCAATTAATACATGTAAATTTACAATTATTTTACAAAGATTTGTAATTGATCCACATATATTTTCATTTTGTGAAAGTTGCAAAACTTCAGATCTACAATATTTCAGACCCAGCAAACTGGAAAAAAAACCAACAATAGCCCAGGAAAAAAAAAAGAACTTGCCGGTGAAGATGAAGATGGGGTGTGAGTAACAAAGAAGGAAGAATAAGGAGAGAGAAGCACCATGATGGTAGATCTCGGCTCTATGGTGATAAATATCGGCTTTGTAATGGTAGATCTCCATTTCCTATTCGGCCTCTCTCTGTCACTCAAAACCTTGTACGGCATCTTGTTCTTTTCCCTTTGGTGTCATCTGCGTTGTCTCATCCTCTTCCCTTGGGCATTGTCTTCCCTCTTTGTTCTCTTCCCTCTGGCATAGTTCTAATTGTCGATCTAAGGTGGAAGAGGGAAGAAGAGTTCAAAAAAGATGAGAGAGGGAGAAAATGGCTATGAGAAGGGAGGAAAGGGGAAAAATGAATGGGTAAAATTATTTTTTACCCAATAACAATATTTACAAAAAAATACCTTAATACCTCATAATAATTATGAAAGTTCAACATGTCTTTGGAATTTTTTCTTCTTCTAGAGGTATTTATTTGTCATTTTATCTTTATTAATTAATTAATAATATTATTATTCACGCTAAATGACAAATAACTAATCAGTCATGTCTCAATAATTTGAAAATCTAATCATAAATTAAATTTCAAATTTCAAATTTATGTGAAATTTTTATTTATTATTAATATTTAAATATTAATGTAATATCTCAATAGCAAAATATAAAATATACAAATACAATTGATTTTAAAATTTGTCGCAGAATACATTGGTTTGGGTTAAAATATTAGTGGGTCAGGCACAATTAATTTTGTGAAGCCCAATTAATTTTCCAGCCCATTTATAATTAAGAACATTAAATTAATTAGTAATTGTGTCTTTGGAAAATTCAGCATATGCCAGTCAGTGGTGCTCCTAAATATTTTTGTTTTTTAAGCTAAGGGAAAACCAAACATACACAATTACATGAGATGGTTCAAGTGTTATTCTGTTTCCTTTTATGCATTTCCAAAATCTGAGGTTGATTACAAATGACAAAATTACAATCTATCCCATGTGCTTATTGGGCTATTCAATTTTTGCATTTATTGGTTTCTCTTATGATGTCATCAATCACACTTCTGAAGGAATTTAAAAATACTCATTTTTACCAAAACATAATCTAAGAGTTATTAGAGAAATGGATGAACAAGTGAAAGAACATGGTTACTTGGTAATTGTGTAACCATGAACAAGTAAAGTGGCTTCATGATATGGAAAAAACTGTCAAGAGAGAAAACACCCATAGGAGGAGTAAAAAGCAAGCAATATTGAGGGCAACTACACAATCACTCGCATCACAGAGACTCATACACATAAACTCAATCACAAAGCATTAGTTTTTTTTTTTGGCCCTTTTGCAACATCTAATTTATGCTTTTACATATTGCCTTCTATATGCAACTATATATTTCTCAGAACACTAATTGTCATTTTGCTATGAACCTCAGTATGAACCACGCACATATTCTTAGCATCCCAGCAGCCTGATGATGCACAAAAATTCATCCCATTTGCAGCATTCACTTTGCTTTAGCCTAAAGAAAGTATAGAACTTGTCTGATCAAGGGATCATTTTACGCATACATACATATATATAGTTTCAAAAAACGGGCGACTGTTATTTTGTCTCTCTTTATACATACATACATACATGTATTCCTAAAGAAAGTACATAACTTCTCTTTATCTCACAATGATGCTTTGAACAAAGAAACCTGCACGTGGTGACTCGCCCTTTGCCTTACACACAATCAACTGAGAATTATAATCATCTCACGTTTAACAGGAAGCAAATATTCTTAAAAGTGTAGCGCGCGTGTAGTTACAAGCAGTTGGGGGAATATTAAATAGTCACGTGATCGGTTGGAAATACCCTGGCGACAGACAAAGTTAGATCTCTTTATATCCAAAAACACCGAGAACATATGGTGATCTGATGATAGTTACAAGTATATTGGGCTCCTCCAACTGAAGACCACATAGTTTTTGTTTTCCTCATCACCACACACTGCTCTTTTTATACAGATTTTGCATATCTATAAGAAAAACCATGACAAAATATCCCAAATTCCCCACATGACGTATGGCGTCCTCTACTATACGTACGAGATCACAGAGATAATGCATTTTACTTGTGAAACTTGTTCATCCATGGATTCTCTTGACCTGCCGTACAAAAGCATTGACCATAATTAAGAACAAAGAATAATCAAACACATGCCACTTAATCAGATACTCAAGATTGCTATCCCTTTTCCCTTTTCCAATTAACAGTAGAATACAAACCCAGGTGATGAGCAATATATATATATAAACAGAGAAATTCAATGATGTTTGATCCATATTCACTTGCCTTTTCTTGTTTGTGATAAGTATTATTGCTCATTAAGCCCTTAACTCTGGCAGAACCCGGTGAGCTTTTTCGATGATTTGAAAGAGGGCTGGCATGAGATTGATGATCTGGAGGAGGAGAGGACGAGTGGGTCTCAGGACCTCTATAATCAATCTCATAAATCTCCGATTCCTGAACTTGCGATGCCCCTGCAACACCAATATAATTAGGCTAGTGAGTCCAAACGCATATATATATATATATAGAGAGAGAGAGAGAGAGTGAAAGAGAAAATTAAAGAGTTTGAATTTGAAGCAAACCTGGGGAGAAATAAGGGAGAGAGAGGAAGAGGAAGAGGAAGAGGCATGCGATGAAGGTGGACCTAAGCTCCATATACGGCATGCTCAGATTTCTGGGAATTGTTAGGAGAGAGTAGGAAGAGTAAGTAACTAATTCTTTTGGAATGATTGATAAGTAGAGAAAGGAAGGAGGAAGGGCTTTTAAATGAGTGATTATAAGGGGCAGGAGGTCGCTTTTGGTAATTGAAGCCATCAACATCCCCACAGCAATAAGTTGTGAGGTGCGAAGTGGATATGTTGGGTTGGAATATTAATGCTTCCATAACGAACCCATATCCTACACGTATTTTATTTATTTTTATTTACATTATATGTTTTATCTTTTGGGATTGGACATTATTGGAGAAGAACACAAGGAAGGAAATAGGACATGGACAATTAATTTTGGTTTAAGTTGTTTTTTTAATTAAAAGAATAATTTTGTAAAATTCATTTTCCTGTTGAAAAAATGATTAACTTAACTACTCTTTCATGTTTCATTGTGCAAAAAGAGATGGTTATGTTGATAAAATTGTAGTTGAGACAAGTGCATGTGTTCATAATTGAAAACTGTCCCATGGAGGGACATCTCATTGAGGTCACCCAGCTGTATTTCACATTCCTCACTTTCCTTTCAGCTCCAATATCTCTCACTAAACAAAATGCTAATTCTCATTGGCTTAAATTGTTATTCCTGATTGTTGCTCAAACTAAAATTTTCAACTAGTGCTTGTGGACACATGGGAATTATTTACTGAAATCTCTGGCTCACAGTTTATGGCCACACTAGGCTAGTTAGTTAGTTATGATGTGTCAAAAATGAGACCCCATTATATATATGATCAAGTACGTGCATCAGTAAATAGGAGGTTTTGATAACCATCACAGCGACCCTTTTGTTTCCACTTGGTCCCATCCACGTCAAAAAAGGTGAATTTTCATTTTAAAACTTAAATGTAATTACTGTTGTGAATTATAACTCAAACAAATAGGAGGAATAATGAGAGACTAGCTTTTGATTTGGTACAAATATAACACAGCAGTACACTATGGGTTCAATGCAAAACAAGCTAGTGACCATGGGATTGCTTAGTTCAGAGTTCAGACATTCGTATGTGGCTTTAAAAAATGCAGCCAAGATCAAAGTTTCATTGTAGTTCAACTCAAGTTGTGACTAGAAAGTTCAGAATTATTATCATATTGGTTCCGAATATTAAACATAAAAGAGAACGGTCATTTTCGTGGGAATAAAGAGTGTGGGGCCTTTGCCTTTCAATATGGAATAAATATAGAAGATATATAAATGACATGAGTGCCTGCAAAAATGTTTGGAATTTGTGGTACCGTGAAATTCCAAGACTAATAACAAAATGTTCGGAGAGTTACTAATGAATTGAGAGAGATCAGGAGATGAGGAGTAGGAATAATAAGGCTCTGAATTTTGGCTATAAGGTTTGGAATTAAAGAGTCTAGGTTTCATGGTGTCGCGAGGTCAGCATGAACCGCTAATCCTTGAGTGGAAGTGGACTAGAATGGATGCGTGGGCTGGGACTCTCTCTCTCTCTCTCTCTCGCCATCTCACATCACCTTCTATTCTCCTTTTGTGTGTGTGTGTGTGTTTGTGTGTTGAATCAGCTAAAATTGCAAATAAGAATGTCAGCAGATCTGCTAAAATTGCATGTGGTTGTGCATGCCTGTCTTCTTTTAGACTTCAACGGTTCAAGTTGCTAAAAGTTCCTTTGCTGGAAATCAGATCACAATCAGATTGATATGCTTTCTTTGTATTTTCTTCTTCACTCTTTGACCAAATAATCTCCACTCGTGGAAATTTTGGATATCATTTGGGCAGGTGCCAAACTATTTAAGAGCCAGTTTTGATCATTGACACTTTTTTTTCAAATTAAAATTTTCCATTTTGATACTCCAAACACACACGGCTAGTGTGTTTGGATTGGTGTTTGAAAGGTTCAAATGCAAATTTTCAATCCAAATGGGGTTCTCTACTGTCCCATCTTGTTTGGTTGCTAGAAACACAAGTTTTAGCAACATATTGTTTGGTATCAAACTCAAGTTTGGAAACTTCATTTTGGGCTAAAATGTTGTTTAACTTATTTTCAAACCTCATTTTGGAAACTAACTTTTGCCTCTAGATCAAAATTTGATTATCTAGAAAAGATACTTTATTGTGGCACAGGAGATTATCCATTCCATGCGGAATATGAAGGGTAAGAAGGGGGTGATGGCTTTGAAGATCAATTTGGAGAAAGCATATGATAGGCTACATTGGAGTATTGTGGCCAATAGTTTAAGAGAGTTGCAGTTACCGGAGTACCTCACGAAGGTTATAATGGAGTGTGTTACTACTCCAAGTATGCAATTGTTGTGGAACGGAGAACAAGCGAATGCATTTGTGCCTCGAGAGGTGTAAGACAAGGAGATCCCATCTCACCATATTTATTTGTTCTCGCCATGGAGAAGTTGGCACACATGATACAATCGATAGTCTCGTCTGGTGATTGGTGGCCGTTTAAGATTAAGAAAAATGAGGTTGAAGTGTCCCACTTGTTCTTCGTCTACGATCTTTTCTTATTTGCAGAAGCCTAGAAGGAATAAGCAAGGGTGATTAAAGAGACTTTAGACAACTTTTGTGCAGTTTCGGGAGAGAAAGGTGAATGCCTCGAAATCAAGGGTGTTTTTCTGGGATAATGTCAACCATAATCGGCGAATGGAGTTGAGCAGATTCTTAGATTTTATCCCGACAGCTAATCTTGGGAAATACTTGGGTATGCCCTTGCACCATGAAAGGGTCTCCAAGAATACATTTGCCCCTGCTTTGAGAAAAATGGAGAAGCGATTAGCAAGGTAGAAAGCAACATCATTGTCCCTGGCTAGCTGACACACACTTGTAAATTCAATTGTTTCTTCAATCCCTATGTACGCTATGCAGACTGAACCTTTACCTATTGCAACTTGTGATGAGAATGATAAGAAATGTAGAAACTTTCTCTGGGGAGGTAGTGGTACTAATAAAAAGGTACACTTAATTGCATGGGATGATGTGTGTAAGAAAAAACAGACTAGAGGATTGGGGTTACGACATGGACGAGTGCAAAACAAATCGTTCATGTGTAAACTTGGGTGGGGTCTTGTTAGATGATGTGATGCTTTGTGGGTCAGGATGCTCCGTGAAAAGTATAATTGTAGGAGTGACATTATTCCACCGTGAATAAAAGGAAATGTGGATCACGTGCCTGGATGGGGATAAAGAATAATTTGGAGCATGTGTTAGAAGGGATTGCTTGGAAGGTAGGGAATGGGAACCATGTAAAGTTTTAGAAGGATGCATGGCTTCATAACATGGGCCCACTAGAAGAAGGAACATTTAGCATAGTTCCTGATGATTTTTTGGAAGACAAGGTAAGGGATTACTGGAATGACCACACTTGTTGGGATTGGCAGTGTTTGCAGCAATTTTTACCAGAGAATGTGTTAAATGTGCTTGCAGGGTTTGCCCTGACGGGCTAACATTTGAATTACAGACCAATATGGAAGTGGAATAGTAATGGTGAATTCACTATTCACTCAACCTATCCCAACATCAAGACAGATAGCGGGGGAGTAGCAGGAGACCTTTGGAGGAGTATATGATGGGTATAGGCCCCACAAAGGAGTAGGGCGTTCCTTTGGCTATGCGCTAGAGGAAGGTTACTTACGAATGAGTCTAGAAGGTAGAGAGGTATGCATGGGACAAGGACCTGCGACTTGTGCAGACAGGGAGGTGAAAGTGTTCTGCATGCTACCCGAGATTGTACCCAAGCACGGACGATGTGGACATCGGCGTTACCTCCAGAACTTGAAGATAGGTTTTATTCCTTTGATGAGCCATTCCGATGGAGAGAATGGAACCTATGACAGAAGACTTTGGGCTTGGTTCATTTTTTAGGTGTCCATGGAGTGAGAATTCATATTCTATTCTTATACTTGAACTGTTTGGTTGGACATGAGAATAGGAATCTGGATTCCCATGGGAATGAAGATTACCAAAGATTTGGGAGTTAACTTTCCTACCTTGGACCCTGACTTTAATTATTCCTACCACTAGGAATGGAGACCAAATGACAGAAATGACCTTAATTATGAAATATTATTCTTAAAACATCCTTCACAGATTATGTACCCTATTTTCTCTTGAAAATTTTTCATTAATTCATACAAGTTATTTAGTGTAATTTTTCTATATGATTTTTTTCTCTAAAAATATTTAATTTAAAAAATTTAAAATAAAAAATAATTAGAATTAAAATATACGTAAGTTTCCCTTTTATTTTTTATATTGCAATTTATACTTAGATATTTTTATTTAATAAAAATAAAAATATGTAAAAGCTTAAAATATGATGTTATTGTCTGAAAAAAAAATGTCATCCGTTTATAACTAAAAATATATATAAAAAAAAAGTTACATTACGAACATAATATTAGAGCAATTGATGTTGGGCTAAATTTTTACTTAGGTGCAATTCTGGTTTTTTGCACATTATTTACATCTCATTCTATCATTTTCTTATGTTCAACCAAACAAATTTAGGTTGTTACCTATGTCTTTCCTAGGGTGAACCAAACAAAATTTTGGCTTACAAGTTTTCATTCCATTCCATTCCCAACCATTTCATTCCAATCTATTCCCAATAATTCTACTAACCAAACGGGCCCTTGGATTGAGAGTGTTTCTGGGGTGTATGATTTGCTATCGGGTGTAGAAATGTGCGGTTGGCTAGAAACTTTGGCGTGTTTGAATAGAAGGAAGCTAGTCCTGCAGACTTCTGGGCTAGGATGCTTGCTTATGTTTTGATTTCTCTTAAACATAGAAGGAAAGGCAAAGGAAATGAGGTAGCTCCAGAGAAGTGGTTATCACCAAGGTATAGGGTAGTGAAGATCAATGTTGATGGTGCAAGGGAGTCGAAAAAAGGTCTTGCTGCTTGTAAGGGTATTGCTAGAGATAGTAGGGGCACAGCACTTCGTGGATTTATCTCTCATATTGAATATGAATATGGGTCTTCGCCAGGTTGTAGTCGAAAGTGACGCTGCGAAAGTAGTGAATGTGATAAGAGATGGGGTGGAAGAGGAGCACCCTTCCTATGGGATATTTAAGGAGATTTGAGATCTGATGCAGAGAAACTGATATGTCAAGGTCAATCACTATTTGCGAGAGGGAAACGAGGTGGCAAATAGGTTCGCCAAGGATGCCTTGGGATGCTTGCTTGGAATAATGTTCTTCACTGAGGTTCCTGTGTTCGTGAAGAATATTGTAGAGCGAGACAGAGCATTGCAAGAATAAGACCGTGAATCCTGAGGCTAGTTAGTCAGTTGTGCCTTGTTGATAAAAAAAAAAAAGATACTTTTCGATTCACAAACTTATTTTTGTCTTCCAATAAACTTGCCAAACACTTGAAAAAAAAATTCAAATATAAATCACGTTATAATAAACTTATTTTTATTTAAATTTTATTTTGACAAGTTTATTTTAAACAAACTTAAATTTACAAACTTAAAACTCAACACACTTTCGTTGCAAAACCACGTTTAAGATAAAACAGTCTCAAAGTTGCATCTATAATATTTAGCTTTAAATTTAAACTTACAAACTTAAAACTAAACATACTCTTGCTGCAAAACTACATTTAAGATAAAACAGTTTCAAAGTTGCATCTCCATTTAGCTTTCAGCATTGCAAACTTGAGTTTGTTGGCAGCAATCAAAACATATATATATATAGTCAACAGAGTCCTTTCAAAAAATAAAGTCACAATTTATACCCAAAGCAAATATAGTCACAATTACCTTACAAATAATTAACATACACATATTTAGGAATCCACTGTCCATGTAGTGTAGAAATTTTTATCTTTTTTTGAACCAATAAATGTTTAAATGGAATGAATTTCGAAGAGTTACCAATTTCATGATAGATTACTGAAATTTAAAGAGAGGAGATATTTACAAATTACCTATCTAACGAAATCCTCACATTAATAATAGGATTTAAACTCATATTCTTATTAAGTATGAGTCAAAACTTTACTAATTGAACCAATTTTTATTAGTATAGCATTATTGTTTATCCTTGATTTGGTTTTATTTAATTGCAAAACCTAATTGCAGTAATTGTTTTTTAACGACGTTAATTGAGGAAAACTTATTGAAGAGACTAAATAAAAGATCATATTTTGAAATAATCTAATTGAGAATAAAATAAATTTTCAAAAACTAAATTACTAATAACTTTTTGTTTTTGTTTTTTGGTTCAAATCTCGAATATGTAACATTTGACATTGCAAAACCTGCTGAGCTGTAGGATTCGTTCACGAAACAAAATGAACCAACTCATGAATCACAACTGGCTCCTTGGAGAGTGGAGAATAGTAACCTCTTAATCCGTACAATCCTGTGATCGTAAAAAATAGATATTCAGTAGAGTCCAAATTGTTGCTTAAAGTTAAACAACTTCTTCGAGACTTACAATTCAGAGTTTCTGATAAGATACAAATATCTGAGCGAGCTTCTCTGTGCATTTGTGGTCCTTTGCACCTTCTTAAACCATAAATGCACAGATTCGATTGCTGGCAGACCAAAATGAAAAGATACAAATATCTGAATTTAAGAGAAGTAGAACTAGGGCAAAGTACGACATAACTTCGTAATTCAAAATTTCTTGTTCACCGTAGACTGTATTCATATTACAATAAAATTTAGACCTCCTAACTTATATTTGACATAACACTTAATCTAAATTTGAAGTTTTTTATTGTTATTTTACATTTTATTTATTTAAAGGAAATAATATGTTTTATATATTATTAATAACATTTATATTTCAATATTACTTTTTTAAAAAAAATTACGAAGAACATTTATTGTCTATAAAACTTTTTTTTGGTTAATTTTTTTATTGTCTATAATGAAATTGATGGAGTTACGGATAAGAAACGGGACAATGATGGAGCATTCCTTGTCAAATCCTGATTATCAAATTTGTTCTCATCACTCCATCATTACTGTAAATGCGACCTACATTTTGCTCACGCGTCTGCCGTCTAAGTTTACAACTCAAATCAAATACTCTCAAATGCCTCTTTTCTTTTCTTTCATACGCTGCACAACATCAACATGTTACTATACATTGGTGTAGGAAAAAATAATACTCTTGCGTAATCTATTACTCCCTCCAGTTTTTTAATAAAGGTCTTTTCATTAAATTATGTGAATTAAAACATATTGATTGGAAGCTTTAATTTTGTAAAAAAATATTATAATTTTCTAAAATACTCTTAATAAAATTTACTAATTTCTATCCCATATTAATGCTTAAAGAAAAAGTTAATATAAAAAAAAAGTTAAAACTATCAAGAGTATTTATGAAAATCATACATTAATGTTTCAATCAATTTTACAAATACCCCTACATTATAGACTACAAAAATCTTTTAGAAAGGTTTTTATATTAAAAACAAGAGGGAGTATTATTTTTTTATGTAATGAAAAATATCTTCACCAATAATAAAAACTAATTTCCTTCATGATATTGAGATTAAAAAAAGTAGTTTGCTCCATTTATAAAAGCAAAAAATCATACTATATTATGTATAATTTAGTGACAGTACATTGTAAAAACTAATTTTCTCACCAGCTTTATTTCCATAATGTCCCTGCCCTGGTAATTTAAAGGTGCTCAATCTTAAGCCAATTTCTTTTGTCCGCACGTAAAAACCTTCATTTCAAATACTTTTTTTGTCCTATTTTATTTATTATTTTAGGAAATTTTAAATTTTTCAAATTATTTATCATTTTATATTATCAATGAGTATTAATTATTTTTTTTATTATTTTACACTTCATTGAAAATAGTAATAAATAGAATATAAATCATCTTTAGTATTTAAATCTAGAACATTTTTATAAAATATCATTACACTTTACTATAATCTAAATTATTTAATATTTTTATTGGTATGTAAAAAAAATCTTAAAATAACATATAAATAAAATAGGACGGAGAAAGCACAAAAGGGAAACCTATCCTGACTTAATTTTTAGAATGTTAATTAATTATAATTAATTAAACATTATTACCTGCTCTGAATCTGAAAGTGTACACGAGCACAACTATAGATTAAATCATTCTTTCTATAGACAATAGTAAATATAATCAACTGAACCCATACAAGAGATCGCCAATTCATTAAAGGTTCACCTAAGAGTCATCATACACGACTAAATTAAGTGGATATACGAAAGTTGGTCAGAGTATCCAAAGACAGAAAATTCAGTAAACATTAAACAACAGTTACTTTCGTTTCCGGAACATATGTGAGAAGTGAACGTAGTAACATTTGTTACTATAAGATATAAAAGAAACAGTCTGATGAGCAAAGGCAATAACTGCAGTCGCCCATGTTCCTCGAGAGCTGAAAGGGTAGTTGTGCTCACGACGTCGTTTCCATGTTTAACTTGTTTCAGGGTACGATCATGTTACCATTTCAGATTATATTACCCTAGACTAAAAGCCGTAGAGATTTTCTCGTACAGCTTCAGATGTCAAAAACAGTTGTTTGTAACCACTAACCAGAGGAAAAGGATAAAAGAAAAACCTACTTCTCAAGAACTATGCTAAGTCAGTGTGACCATTAATGGAATGATAAAAAAAGCAAAAATATTCAGGGTTATGGAGATCAGAATAATAAAATAATAATAATCACACGTCAGCCAACCCCGACCTTCTTCTCTCCCTCCAGAAATTTACCTCAGAATCGAGTTTCTGCGCGGTTCTTGCGGGTTCTGATTTGCACCGTGTGAGAACCAGAGGATGTACAGAGTCTCCTCTTCCTCCTTCTCTTCTTCTTAATTCTTGAGAATTTTCAAATTTGAGGATTCTCTCTTTGATTGAATCTTTAAGTTCTCTGCAAAGACGCATCTCTTCATCTAATTCCTTATCTATTGTCTCTCTATGCGTAGTGGGTTCGTCGCTCTCTGTGGGTTTTCTGTTTTCTAGCCCTGTTCTGTACTCCTGTTCTGTCTCCGCACTTCTTAACGGCGAACCCCAGAACCTATTAGCCAAAGACGAAGATCTGTACGGTGCGGATCTACATCTAGTTAATAGCAAAGCGTTTTTCGGTGGTGTACAAGAGTCGGAAACAAATGAAATAGCATTATCATTAGCATTAGCATAAGCTCTCTCTTCATATTCCTCTTCAAGTTCTTCGTGATCACGCCCTGACTCGTCACTGCACCTATGCCGGAAATTAGATTCAATTTGGGTGGAGTGCGAGTCTTCTCTGACCTCGGTGGCTTTTCTCCGAAAGCTTCCGACCCGAAAGAAGCCCCACTTGGGCCAGACGGGGTGGCAGGGCTTGGGTTTGATTTTGGCCGCGACGCGACGACAAATAAGGACGTTACGGAACAACCGGCAGCGGCACCGGCTCGGAGCTCCGTCGCCGGCGTGTCGCGGTCGTCTCGCAGCGGCTTGTTTGGAGGAGTGTTATATATCAGGTTGCACATTGTTTTACTCAACATGTAGTGAAGTTGCATGGTGTTCCACGTTCCATTGTGTCAGATCGTGATAAAGTGTTCACAAGTGCTTTTTGGCAACATCTTTTTCGTCTGCAGGGTACCACTTTTAATATGAGCTCTGCCTATCATCCGCAAACGGATGGCCAATCTGAGGCTTTAAATCGTTGTTTGGAGTTGTATTTACGTTGCTTTGTGTTTGATCATCCCACACATTGGGTGTCGTTTCTACCTTGGGCTGAGTATTGGTATAACACTGCTCATCAGACTTCTACTGGGATGTCCCCGTTCAAAATAGTTTATGGCCGCGATCCTCCCTCCATTATCACGTCTTATACTTTTCAAGATACACCAACCGAAGTTGTCCATCTTCTTCAGCAACGTGATCATCTTTTCAAACAACTCAAAGGTCATCTATTGGCTGCTCAAGCTCGAATAAAGAAATTTGCTGATGCACAACGAATGGATCTTCATTTTAATATTGGGGACTATGTTTTTGTCAAATTACAGCCGTACCGCCAAACCTCACTGAAGTTACAAAAACATCAGAAACTTGGCCTTCGTTATTTTGGCCCTTTTCAAATCATTAAGAAGATTGGTGATGTGGCTTATCGCTTGGCTCTTCCTCCTGGTGCCCGCATTCACCCTGTTTTCCATGTTTCCCTTCTGAAACCTTGCGTAGGGGAACCCAATTCTCAGTATATTCCGTTACCATTACTTCATCCATATACTGACCTTGAGGACAAGGTCCTTCTCCATGGGGAGGGAAATGTCATGGGCCAGCCCAATAATGAGAACCAACCCAGTAATATGGACGGGATTATCACGGACCAAACTCATATGATTCAGGAGGGGAAAACTCTAGAAGGACAGGTGTCAAAAATTCCGCAAGAATCGGTAACCATGCATGAGGACGTTAGGAGGAGTAACCGTTTGAGGAAAGCCACATGGAAATTAACAGATATATGAGGAGGGGTTACGAGTGAATGGAAAAGGAGAGATTTGAGTAGATTCTTTTTCCTATGAGACTTCTTTCTTTTCTGCTCTAGACTGTTTTCTTTCTATGAGATTTCTTCCCTCTGTTCTATGTTAACCTGAGAGTTATCAGTTTGATATATTATCACTGCATCATAATAAACCTGGAGTTGTTTGTGAACTCTCCATTCTCTATATATCTGTTATAAATTCTGCAGGTACCATTACAGCATGTGACCTTGGGGGAAGAAGGTTCCTGGGTTTCAATGGCGGCGCTCTTCCTCCGTACGAACATGGGACTGGACCTGGACCTGCCTCTGCTTCTACTCGCAGCATTACTTCTCAAGAATCTCATCAATGGCGGCGGAAACTTGTCCGCCCGACCCGGACTCGAAATGGGTTTTGTAGACAGCTTCATCCTCACCCAGCCTGCACTATCTCCAAAGGAAGCGAGGGTCGGGAAGCTATGAGTCGGGTGTAACTTGAGAAGATATGATGTGACGAAATGAAATGGGGGTTGTTTGTGCTTGACAGTGAGGCTATTGCAGATTTTGTTTTGAGGTGTAGACTTGGACGACTAATATATTCTTATTTTACCACCGCACGGATGGGTGAATCGTCTGCTATGATTTCTGTGTGTCGAGGTTGTAGTCTTGGTGGCTTCTCTCGGGGAAAATAATGTTCACAAATTTTTCAATACTTTTAAAAAGAAGGATTTCACAAACCTTCAAATGGTCCATATTTTACATTTGATGATCTTTCCTATCATCATTGGAGAGAAAAACTTCATCAATTTGGTGCATGGCTAGATATACAGATGAATGACCCTGGAGCCAACAGACAAGAAGTGTTGACCAACTTCTTATCGAGACTGACTGGAAACCTAAGAGAATGGTTTACCAGTCTCAGTGAGTATCAAAGATTCCAGATGGCTCAGCATGATATACCCACTTTCTTGGGTATCTTGCATAAAGAATTCATTGGGGATTTTGGAATCATTGACAAGAGAGCTCGTCTATAATATTTTGAAATGAAATGCTGTTCACTAGAGAGACATGATTTGCAGAAGCATTACAAAAGAATGGCAGAAAAGTATTATATGCTAGGAGGAGCCAATGACGTAAATTTGAGACATGTCTTCATAGTCTCTTTGCCAGAAGAACTGTTGCCGGAGATACAAAAATCCATCAATGCCTTGCAGAGAGACATGACGCATATATCTCTCGGAGAAATTTATCAGATGGCCCTAGGAGCACTAGACAGACTATGCGAACAACATAAATTTGTTAAGAATGTGCTAAAGGAGAAAACTCATCTTTACAAAGTTTGCAGAAGGCCAGATTTAAAAATCAAATGCAATGATAAAGAAGCCTGCTCATGCTCATCAAAGAAGAAATCACATTTCTTCCAGTATCCTAAGAAGAAGAAATTCTATTCAAAAAGGAGACGAAAACCTTTCAGGTTTTTCAAGAAAAGAACATCTTCAACCAGCAGATTCTCTAACAGATGTTATCTCTGCGGTCAGAAAGGGCATTACACAAAATAATGTCCAAATAAGACTAAGCAAGGGATAAAGCTGCTGACAAAGCTTCAAGAGATGTATCTCTTATCTCCTGAAGAAGATTTTGAAGAAATTTATGAGGAGCAGGATGAGAAAAATGAGCAAATAGTTATTGTTATTCCTCAATCAGATGAGTCCAGTTCTGAAGAAGAAGAAGAGGCAGATTATTCTTGCAATCATCAAATTTGCAATATTAATCTAGTAAAGCCTATTATCAAAGAAATCTCTTCTCCAAACATCAAAGTTCAAGTGTTGACAGAGAAGTATGCCAGGCCAATCTTAGTTATTGGATTCATGGACACAGGTTCGTGCAGAAGTGTTATGAATCCTAACATTCTACCAAAAGATGAATGGTTGCCACATGAAGAGTATTTCTCTTCAGCAGACGGGAAATATTTCTCCATTAATCTTATTTCCAGAAAGAAGATTGGAGTTCAGTTTTTTCCTAATTGTGTGGTATGGACAAAAATACTGGGCAGCAATTTACCAACAAAAGATTTACTGATTGGAATGGACGTGTATCACAAGGCAAAAAAGTTACAAATACTCCCAAAAGGAGTTCGTTACAAAGCTCAATTCATTCCATGGGAGCCCATTAGCAACTTATTTGAACTTCTACAAGTCCCTTCTGATTATATCCCTCTCAGGGATAAGCTGCTACCTTTATGTCCAGAAAACCATCAGAGTTTTAAATATCCTCATCCACTATGGAAGAATGAAGAATTCTTTGTGAAGCTTCCATTCAAAAGAAATAAGGATATTAATCCTATCAAAGCATCTCATCCAGGAATGTCTCCAGAAGACTTGAAGCTAGCAAGAACAGAATGTGCAGAATTGCTGGCACAAGGCCTAATAGAGCCCACAACTTCGCAATGGGCTTGTTATGCTTTTTATGTTGAAAAGGATGCAGAAAAGAAAAGGAAGAAGAAAAGGTTCGTAGTAGATTATACTCCATTGAACTACTTCCTCCAAGATGATAAGTTTCCATTGCCAAAAATCAATACCCAAACTGTTCATTTGAAGAAGGCCCAAATCTTCTCCAAATTTGATCTCAAAGCGGGTTACTGGCAATTGGGAGTCCATCTAGAAGACAGGTATAAAACAGCTTTCTGTATACCCAATGTTCAATATCAATGGACGGTTATGCCATTTGGGCTTAAACCGGCCCCATCACTATTTCAAAAAGCCATGATCAGAATCTTTGAGCCCATTATACATTCTGCTTTAATATACCTGGATGATATCCTTTTATACTCAGAAACTATGGATGCCCATAAAACCCTACTGGACCAATTTTATAATATAGTTCAGAAGTATGGGATTATGCTCTCAGCCTCAAAAAGCCAAATGGGCTTAGCCCAAATAGAATTTTTGGGCATGACTTTCTCAGCTGGACAATATCAGCCTAGCCCACATATAGCAACAAAGCTATTGGATTTTCCTGATAAGCTGACAAACAAGCAGATACAAAGCTTTCTCTGAGTGGTCAATTATATCCGAGATTTCATTTCACACGTTAGCAAATATACAAGCCAGCTGTCCAAGATGTTAAAAAAGAATGCACCCCCATGGACAGATCAGCAAACTGCGACAGTGAAGAAGTTGAAGCAGATTGCTCAAAATCCTCCACCATTAAAAATTCCTGATAAAGGTGAATTGGTTTTACAGACTGATGCCAGTGAAAATCACTGGGGAGCAGTATTGATTGAACAAGATGGAGACAAAAGACACTACTGTGCTCACGCCAGTGGAGAATTCAAATCTGCAGAGAAACATTATCATACCATCTACAAGGAGATTTTGGCAGTAAAACGTGGCATTGAAAAGCTAAGTTTTTATCTCAGCTTTACACCTTTCACAGTGGAAATGGACAATACATCATTTCCAGCCATACTGAACCAGAAAAAGAAGATTCTCCCAGAAAAACAACTGCTCAGGTGGAAAGATTGATTTTCCCGCTATATATTCTCCGTAAAGCACATCCAAGGGAAACACAATCTCCTAGCTAATTTACTCTCAAGACCTCTTCCAAAGAATCAAATAAACAATCTCAGGCAAAACCCCTTGTTCATATTAACCATCTCAGAAATGCTTAAAAATCATCCTCCTCCTTCGACTCATCTGAGTTATGATCTTGTATTCCCTCTATCTCACCATCCTACTACCATTTCCCAGATCAACAGTTTAGCCAGAAAAACCTTATTCTTCTACTTTCATCTCTTCCTGAATGATACGGGTATTACTCCTAAACCGGAGTATTTTGATCCCCAATTACTCTATCTGGTTATTCCCTTTGTTAAAGGTCCAATAACTCCAGAGTTTATGTGGTACGTATGGTTAATGTCAACCCTGTTTGCCTGTGCCATTGCCCTTCCTCCCAAACAAACTTACCATTATCTTACGGACAAGAAAAATGAAAGGTCCAACCTATCTATTTTCTTATCCTGGTTTGCACCACTTGCAATATGGAGAGGAAAACTGTACAATACCATCAATGAGAATAACCTCTGGAATATTCCCTCTTCCAGAACCAAGGCCTATTTCTTTTTCGTTGTTCATAAACCCTACCAAACAGACCACCAAGGACTTATTTACATCCCTGTCTAGTCTCACCTTTGGGGCACTGCCCTACACTGGCCTTTACGCCAGAAGCAAGTTATTAATGAATTACGTGACTTTTTGTTAGATTTGAATAATTTTGTAGGTGACAAGGAAGATCAAGTTTGTACTTCTCTCGGACCCTTTCCAGGAGAATTTTATGATCCAGATGAAGTAATGACAGTCGGCCAAGCCATCTCCTCTGAATGGCCACAACTCAGTCTCGCTCCAGCAGAAGACCCAGGAGAAGCCTCTAACAGTAAGAATCCATATGCTTCTCAGGATCCATCATTCTTTATGGATTCCCAGGATCCATATGAGATAGATCCACATTTGCTTCAGCAGTTTCTTAAGACAACCCCAGAATGGACTCAATATCCACAGTCGTCACAACCTTCAAAGAAAACTATTGAAGAAGAATTGGAAATAATCAAAGCACAACAAGAGATGCTAATCAGACAAGGAAAATACCGTGCTGAAAGTGACATGGATACAGAAGAAGATGACAGTGAATAGGACACTTCACAAGAAAGAAGATTAGGTTACTGAAGGCCTACAGTTTGGTGTGCAGTCACGTCATAGTTTGTCGCCTTGAACAGCTGTTGTATTTTGTTTGTTATGCCGACAGTCACATGTTAAATATGTATGGTGACTCAGCTATTTTACTTTATTAAAAGCATGTAAAGGTTTGTCTGTTGGTCGACCACCTTGTCAGCCATGGTTGTACTAAAAGTAAAATAGTAAGTGATGAGTCATAAGAGTGTTTTGTAAGTTTGTAGTCCCTCACTCTATATAAGGGACGCAGTTTGTAAGCTTGGGATAAGCTGAAACTCATTCAGAAGCTCCCTTTGTAATATACAATGCTTGAATTCTAAATTCTCTTATCTCTCTCTAGAATTCTGAAGTAGATATATCTCTAACCTGTCTATCCTAATTCTCGAGTATGCTCTACTCTCAACTCTAAGGAGGATCTTGAGTATCAGAAAGAAAACGAAACCAGATCCATTTTTCCAGTAACTTTCTTGTAATGATATTCTAGGGTTCATACATGATGGCTATTTTAGGACAGAGATTGATAATCCTAAGGTGATCTGTCCAGAGTGCCCAGGAGAGGCCGTTTTAACGGATAAAGCTGGATTATCATTCTTCTACTAAGAAAAGTCACCATTTATTATCCCTATCCATGAAAAGTAAATAATTCAAAAACAACTTAAACAAGTACTCCATCCGGTCCCTATTATAAGATGTTTTTAACTACCGCATGTGGATTAAGAAAAGTTGGTTACAGTATAAAATTAATGAAAAAAAATTCTAACATTCTCATTTTACCCTCAAGGAGAGAATAAAAATAAATTAAATTAATAATGATGGTAGGATGAGAGAGAAGTTAATGAAACTTGTAATGAAAGCATTTAATAGTGGTAAAATTGAGATTAAAATTAAATTTATTACTTAACATCTTATATTTTGGACCAGACAAGTTTTCTAAATAACACCCTATAATATGGACAGGAGGGAATAATATTTAAAAAAAATATTAATCATACTTATAGTTGTTTTCAAAATAAATATTATCCAATGTAAAATTTTCAGTGAAATATTCCAAATTTATAATATTTAATTTTGAGGTGATTTGATTGTAATTTGACCAAAAATCTTCTTAAGTAGTACAATAAATTTATTGAGATTTTATCATAAATTTAAGGTCTTGATTGTAATTCTACCTTCGGGTTGGCCTCACTGCTTACGCTCATGTAGTTGGCTCAGTGACTTTATTCTTGAGGCCACCCCAATTCAGGGACATGGCTGGCTATGCCGCACAGGATAAAATACGGGTAAGTGAGAAAAATCACATGCGCCTCTTCACCTCACGTGGAAGCAATAATAGCCGTTGGATTTCTGAGCTTTTATCCGGGAATTAAAAGTCGGTGGCCGGATTTTCAATCAGAAAAGTAGGCATGTTTGACCGTTCTATATTGATTGACAGGTCGGTTGAATCCAACTGATCTGGACAATCTTAACCAAGAAGATTGAGAAATTCACTGTGCCCTTTACAGGGAAAGAAAATTGTCAAAAAAACTCAAACAAGTGCTTCAAAAAGGGGTGGACATGATTTGACTGCCATTGATTCGTCTTCTATTTTGTCGATTTATTCATGCTCAGCGACTGTTTGTGATTGAAAAATCACCAACACATTCTCACTTATAGAACACCCTCGCCTCATGAAATTGATCGTATTAGAATATTTTATTCATTTTCTTTATTATTTTGCCAAAAAGTTCCTTTTTTTTTAATGTGTATAATTTTTCTTGAAAATATTCTATTTTAATTAAAAAATTTATTAGGATCTAAATTTATCAAGATTAAGCCAAGTTGAATTTTTTGATCATCAAACTCTATTATTAAATATTTAATATAATTATATTCTCAAAAATGGAATCCGAAAGCTTTTAGATTAACTTGTCACACTAGTATTTCACTATTTCTTTTGTTTGGTTCTTAAATTCCTCTTCCGCCCCAGAATATTCTTTCATTTTGGGTTCAGTTATTAGAAGAGCCAGTTTGAATGGGGATCTCACCTCATGCAGCAAATGTCCGATTGTAGCATGAGATTAATCATAGAAACTCTTACTTGTTTGGTAGCTATTTTTAAAATAATTTTTTTTATTTTTAAAATTAAAAAATTTATTTAATAAATCTATTTTTTATAAAATATTTTTTAAAAAAAATCAGAATATTTTTAAGATATTTTATAATTTTTTTTAAAATATAAGAAAAGTTGAAAAATACTTATCTCATTAATAGTAAAATTATAAATTTTGAATAACTCATTTAATACTTATTAGTTATAATTTTAAGAATAATTATTTAAATAAATTTTTTTATTTTTAAAATTTATTCTTAAACTAATTTTATAAAAGTATTTTAAAAATAATAAAACAAAAAATATTGTACGATGCCCCCTATTTCTTTGTTCTCTTGACAAACGCTCTTTCGATATTCATCCAAGACATCACCCTTTCTTTCAAGTGGCGCATTAAATGACAACTCCCCGAGTGTGTTCTCTCTCTCTCTTTTTTAAATAATTACTGCCACCCACGAAAAAATAACGGCACCCTCTTTTTTTCGAGATTCAGCTTCTTTCTGTTTATTCTACACCCAAACGTCACAATCTTCAATTAATAATAATAGCCAAAAGGAAACAACCAAAAATCCGTAGCCAAAAAAATTCGAGAGACTACAAAATTTATATACAGTGCATGTAGGAAAGCTGATGAAATAGGAGTAAGCGGTTGCGAAATTTGGAAGACTAATTAAATTTTGAATAAATCATATAATCTTTCTTTGAGTTTTATCAAAACTATGTAACATTATAATTGTTTTTAAAAAAATCTGTACTTAGATTAATAAAGCATGTATTAATATAAAAAATTTTAAAAGTAAATTAAATTAAATTTTGACCTAAGTTTATTTTATTTCACGACTCGTGAGAGATTTATGTAAATGTTAAATTTTTTAAAAAAAGTAGTATAATTTACTTTTTACTTTTTGTAGCCGGAGGAAAAGCAGTCCTCTGAAACTCCACCGTTGCCTTATCACCAAACAGTCAAACCAACATATCAGGAGGATTTGTTTCCAATCCTAACCTCATCCTACATATCCACAAAATCGGCTTCTTTTTTTTTTTTTAAGAAAGAAGGAAGGGGAAAAAATCACGCAATCTCAGAGCAACATATTGATTTCAGTGTAGTCATGCATTTTAGTGATCAACTAACCTCAGGTGGAGTGATGCCATTAGTTCCTCAGCCTAGTGGTCGCTGGGTCTTCCGTGCACTGACGAGGACCCTCCCCAAAGGATCACAAAAAGTCAACAAATGTATCAGGTCCCCTTTTTGCAGCTTAAAAAAACAAAACAAAATAGCTCCATTGACGGTTGGAATCTCTATTATTAAATCCACATGTTCATACTTCCACGGCACATTACGTCGTGTGATTGGGATGGCAACTATAGACATGTACTATAAAGCGGAGTAAAATAGGATTCATCAAGTACTAGGTTTTAAACTAATTCCTTCCATTTTATAGTCATACTTCCCAAAAGAAACTATGCACATAGCCACATACCACATATGGCCCAACCGTTGGCTACCATCTACATCATTGCCTACTGAGTGGCCGCCTTTTCTTCATATGAAGTTTTTTTATACCCTTCAGCTCTTTGAGATCAGAGTCATTTTAGGTAATGCGTATGCACATGACTCACAATCTTCATGCTCTTTCTACCGCCAACAACTCACTCCTTTGACTCAGGCCTTAGCAAGTATTCTAGATTTTGATTTGGTTCAGTTTGGATTCTTGGTGTTGAGAAAAATTGAAATTCTGGTCGTCCATTCTATGATGCCCTTATGCGAACTTCTGGGCAAGGTGAAATACAAATACTATATATAAATGCGAGGGATTACACTATTTGAATGATTGCTTACAGATATTACAGGTGGTTGAATCATTTAAAAACACCCAAATCCCAGCAAATTCACAAGAATGACAGAAAGTAGAAAACATTCCTTCTTCGCAAGGATTGCCAACAAGGCAACTATCTCATTAAAGGCGTAAGTAATTGAAGATGTACCTGGAGCCGGTTTGGTATCACTACTACAACTATGGTCTGAGGATAAAACCAAATTTAATATAATATTGGGTATGTTTGTCAAATTTTCACGTTTCCATTTAAAACTTATTCCTCCGAGTAAACCATGTTTTCGAAAAAGTAGATGAGAGCTGCTTTTCCGTTTGCTTTTTCAATTTTTATCTGTATTTATTTTAAAGTCAAATAAAAATAGATCAATAAAAATGATAAAAAATATAAAAATTAGGAAAATAAAATTTACATAAAATTTCTCCTATTTATTAACCAAAATATCCCTTGAAAATTTTAATTTTCATAAATCATGATAAGTAAGAAAATGTTATATCAGATATACTATGTTTTCAATTAAATAAATGTAGATTAAATTTTAATTCAAAGAAATTAAATTAATTATGAAATAGAGTTTAAGCTCAATTTAGAAGAAAATTATGAGTTTTGTCCCAACCAATTTTTAAATAAATCATCCAAACATAAGTACGTTAGTCCAAAACCAATTTTTACTATAACCACGTTACAAAACCAATTTTATCAGAACTTATTTTTTACTAACTGAAAACCAAACAGACCCCTAGTTTCTCTGCACTGGTGGTAAAATAGCATCACAACATGCTGTTGTTTTAATCACAATCCTACAATTCATCCAACCTTTCAAGATTTGCCATATCATCAATGAAGCAATTTTCTTCTTTATTAGAGAGCTCTAATTCATTGCACCAAAAGCAAATTTAATTGTCTTTTTAGTATAAACAAAAATTTTATTCTTAGATAAAACTCAACCATAACTTGATTTAAATTAGTTGAAACTCAAAATGATAATTAAATACCATACAATTATTACCAAAAAAAATTTCACTTGTGGCTTGAGCTATAAACTAGTGCCCATCAAGCCTCTTTGTTGGTACTTCTCATAAAACTCATTTATCCATATTTCCAGTGGAATTTTGGAGAGTTGAATTCAGCTGGGCACTTTCCATATCCCCATGGTCATTCTTTACTCCCATTGATAATGGAGAGCTCATGTGGATTCATACCTACTTGATGACGTGGCAAATCTTGAAGCATATGATGAATCCCACGGCTGTGACTAAAACATTCACCATTATCACTATCACTAGCATGGATACCCAGTGTCTTAAAAACAGTGTATTGATAAGATGTTTTATTTTGAACTTTATTCTTGATTTTATTGCTTGATTAGTTTTGATTAATTTGAATTTGAATAAAATATTAATTTAGATTGATTTAAATTTGAATATGAAATGAAAATAACTGTGCATCTAGTTTCTTACCCTTTGTGAATATATTCTTAAATATTAATGTCACGCACGGCTCCCAAAATCTGTGCTCATAAACCTTTTGATATTACCGTGACATGTTATCTACAGTAGTCGGCGATAAATGGTAAACCGATACTAAATAATTCAGGCCGCTCGCTCTCTGAAAGGAAATCTCAGTTCGTCTTCCTATTGCGATTTTCTACCGTAACAGTGTGGGAGCTTTATCTACCATGGCCGATCCCGGCTTGGCCAGTAACAGAAGAGATTCTATTAAATCCTCGGGTATGGTTTCTGTGTACTCTAGGTTTTCATTTATACTACAACAACAGAGATTAAAAATATTATGGTTGTTAGGTCGTTCTTTCGATTTTTATAAAAAAAATGATTTTATTACAGTTTAAGGAACCCCAGAAATTTTAGCTGGGTTCCAGCTAATATCTAAACCAGCAAACCGATGTTATTGTTGAATTTTGTTCTTGTTTCGCGGCAGTCGACTGTAGCGCCGAGAAAGTGTAGAGGATGAATGCCGTTTTCGATTCTAGTTGGAAGCTTTGCTGCGTTAACATAGTTTTAGAATCTTGATGTGATTGTGTTTCATCAATGCATGAACATAAGGAAATTTTCATCCAATGTAAAGTCGTACCTCCCAATCATCATTTTTTATTTTGTTTTACCGTCTACACGTATGTATTGCAAACTTGTACCTTTCTATATTTGTCTAGAAATGTGGGCTTTGCTACTATATATTTCTTTGTTGTATGAGATTGACTTATGTATCTGTTTCAGTTGGCAATGTTGCTGCTGATAGAAGACGGCAACATGCAATCACTGTTGGGAAAGAAAGAAGGGAATCATTAGTGCGTGCTAAACGACTATGTAGGGTTGGCATTAGTAGTGATGACGAAGTTCCTCTTGACAGTGAAATGATGATTGATGATGAGCAATCGATTTTGGACTCTCAAACCTCTTTGGCAGTAGAAGAACTGAAGGCTGCCATTGCTTATCAGTAAGCCTTCCCGATTTGTGTTGTGTGTTAATAACCAAAAAAAGGAAATATACTGCTTTATAGAAGCAATGCAAAAATATATTTATTCATTAGACATGAAAACCAGTTCCTTTTTCTCTCGGAGATGGAGAGAATATATATTTGACTTCAATTGTTGCTTTCCCCTGCTATTTGTAATTTGTTCATTTTCATCGTTATGTTTGACAATTCAAATGAGGTACATGAACAATACTCTATTTTTTTTTTTTATACAACCTTCCACTACGAGGCAAGCATGTATTTTGTTTCAAATCTAGTACTGTCTTGATCATATTTTTAACATATAGACTGAGAAGGCTTCAATTTTGTTGATTAAAGATCCAGTTTTTGTCCAATTTGGTATATGTATTTATCTATGTTCTTTAATTGATAGGGGGAAGGGTGCAATGCAGAAAAAAGTAAGTGCCCTTCGAGAACTAAGGCGTTTGCTGTCAAGATCTGAATTTCCTCCTGTTGAGGCTGCTGTTAAAGCGGGAGCAATATCCATACTAGCTCAATGTCTTTCATTTGGTTCCCCAGATGAACAGGTTTTAAAACTCATCTTACAATGTGATTTAACATGTGCATTGCTGCATGAATTAAATGGCAATTTATAACTGATATGAACAATGTTCAATTGTTTACACCTCTTGTACTCACCAAAAGTCCTGATTAGGGACATCTCTGTGTCTGTTACACAGATTATGCAGAATCCTAAAGTTTATTATTAGGACTGATTTGAAAATTTTGTTATTTTTTAATTTTTGTGCCATATTTCTTCTGCAGCTGCTTGAGGCTGCTTGGTGCCTTACGAATATTGCAGCAGGAAACCCAGAAGAAACAAAAGCTTTGTTGCCTGCATTGCCTTTACTTATTGCTCATCTTGGGGGTTAGTAATGACTTTTAGATTTCCTTTGCATGTCGAGAGAGGCATTCATTTATCAATCAATTTTTGAACATCAAGATTAAGAGAAATTCTTACAACCTGCTTTTATCCAGGAAAAAAAAAAATTACAGGCTACATTGTCTAAACATGCAAGAGATCTAAAGGATAGTGGGAAATGCTAGTCTAGTAATAGCTATTGATGTAATAACATCAAATTTTGGTTTTCCTATGGAGTATAGAAGTTCTTATTATAGAAAGGCTTCACAGTGTGCAACTCACATAGAATGGATTGTAGCAATAAAAGAATCAACTCTCTGCAGACTTTGGTGGGAAAAGGGATGGACAGAACTAAGACTTGCCATCTTTTATTCACACTTGACTTGGGCAACTGTAGGAAAATTTCAGTATTAGTTAGTGCAATATCTGTCAATCATTTATCACTTGGCACTTGATGCTACATAGGTTCCCTGAATGGTGATTATTGTTTCTGTCATGGAACAACTTTCAAGATGTTGTTGCACTTCCTCTATCTTCATGAGTCTTGATATGGTCTTAGAAGTGTGATCCTACTGTAATGTGCATTACTTGATTCTCTATGGAGTTTCTTTAATGCCAAGTATGTTGTGAGAATCATGTTCTGTGAAAATCAAAGCCACAGGTGCTTTATTTTAGTTGTTCTAACGTTGTATACACAACTGAAATATCTGCAATTTTGAAGATTAACTTGTAAAATAATTAGGGAGGTAGTCTTTTGCTGACGGCCTTGTTCAAGCCAGCATATGTAAATGTAACTGCAATATGCTTCCAAGTTCTGATGCTTTAAAATATATCCTGCCTGATAATCTATCTCTTGTATTTATAATAAATAAATATGATTTATTTCATTTAAAAGTTGTTCTTGAAGGTTGAGATTATCATAATCTTTGTAGCGTTTATGACTCATACAAGCTCATGATTGCATCTGTTCTGCAGAAAAGAGCTCCTTGCCTGTTGCTGAACAGTGTGCTTGGGCATTAGGAAATGTGGCTGGTGAAGGTGAGGAGTTGAGAAATGTTCTGCTAGCTCAAGGGGCCTTACTACCTCTTGCTAGAATGATACTGCCAAACAAAGGGTCAACTGTGAGAACAGCTGCCTGGGCTTTGTCCAATTTAATCAAGGTCTCAAATCTATCAATAGAATAACCTGTGCAACATTTGTGTTGTTGACCCTTTTTGGTCAAATGTTTAGTTTTCCCTGACATTCTATATCTGTATTGATACTATGTTTGCTTGTCTGCCATGGTTGAAATTTCTGGGGTATGTTATGTAGCTATGAGCGTTTGTGATTAGGCACTTCTATTATGATGATTTTTGTTGAAGATGGAATAATATATTATTATGTGCAAGTGCACGTGTCTTTGCAGTGTTGTTGTGTGGTTCTTTCTGCAAATATATCATAACTGGAGCGTGTTTGCCTGTAGGGCCCAAGTCCTAAAGTTGCAACAGAGCTCATACGTATTGATGGAGTATTGGATGCATTAATTCGACATTTGAAAAAAGCGTGAGAATTACTTTGCTTTGGAATTATTTTTAGTATTTCTGCCTTGAGGCTTTAGTGCCACAATGGACTTTGTTGCTTTTACACTTGCATGATTAATTACTTGTAAACATAGTATATGCTAGTTTTACAGTGCATGCAATTTTATTTTTTCTTGTTTTATGTTTTAGTGCATTGATAGATTTGATGTATTTATATTTTCTTATTTGCTATAGTAAAGATACGCTGTACCCTTTTGCATAGTATTTTTTGACAAGCTTAATATTCCTTTGCTTGTCATGGTGTTAGGAGTTTGTATCATTTTAATTCCAACAGAATCTATTTAAGAGATACTCAATATTGGAATGTAATTAAACTAGTTCGTATACATGATTTTTCCTCTCTATGAAACTATTTCAAATATTGTATATGATTTTTACAAATAATTTGAGTAGTCCCTGAAAGCTGTGTGCCTGTAAGGCAATAACTATTCTAAACATAAAGTTCACTTTTCCTATAGGCTTGTGGGCTTGAAGAAATCTGAAATGGTGGTAATGCAAACTGCAAGCCCTCTTTCAGTATTATGATTCTATGGAAAGATTATTTCCTGGAAGTATTACAGAAGATAATCAGGTCTTATACTCATCAATAATGTATCTCTAATGGGCTTCTCTAATTGTTGTTATATTAAATTCCTTATCAACTTCAGGGATGATGAATTAGCTACTGAAGTGGCCTGGGTAATGGTTTATCTATCAGCACTATCTAATGTAGCTACAAGTATGCTGGTGAAAAGTGATGTACTTCAGTTGCTTGTAAATAGGTTGTCAGCATCAAGCAGTTTGCAATTACTGATTCCGGTATTGATCTCCATCAGTTTTTTACCTGGTTAAAAATTGTACCCCTCTATGTCTGTAATTTTTTTTAAGGTTTGCATATTTTATCTGTTATATATATCAATAATGAGAAATATATCTAGGTTTTGCGGAGTTTAGGTAATCTGATCGCTGGCAATTCCACTACAACTTATGCTGTTATTGTACCAGGACGTGAAATTACTGGTTAGTTAATCTTGTCTTTTACATTTCCGGCCAAAATAAAAAATCTTGTCTTCTATTTGCCCAAGCTTAAAATATGCATTTTTTTCTCAATGGCTGACTTTCTTAAAATGATTGCATGCTGGCATTTTCAGATAATGTCATAGAAGTGCTCATAAAGTGTCTGAAAAGTGAACACAGGGTCTTAAAGAAGGTATATTTTTTAACCTTTGGTTCCATGATCTAACTTTGAATTAGTTTTGATATGAGCTTTGTTATTTATGCAGGAAGCAGCATGGGTGTTGTCTAATATAGCTGCAGGTTCTGTTGAGCACAAGCAGTTGATCTATTCCAGTGAGGCAGTGCCTTTGCTGTTACGTCTTCTTTCTGCAGCTCCTTTTGATATAAGAAAGGAAGCAGCCTATGTATTGGGCAACCTTTGTGTTGCTCCATCCAAGGGTGAAGGTGGTGAGAAGCCAAATCTGATCTTGGACCACCTGATTTCACTTGTTGAAAGAGGATGCTTGCCTGGTTTTATTGATTTAGTTAGATCTGCTGATATTGAAGCTGCTAGGTTAGGACTTCAATTCATAGAGCTGGTAAGAAATTCTGATTCTTGTATCAATGATATTTTGTAGCTTTTGTTTGAGTATATTTCTTCACTTGGTTTGATCCCTCTAAGTAGGGCCTATCAGTTTGCATAATCATTGTTAAAATTCCACCTCGTGGAGAAGTGAATCAAGTTCTTGGATATCGAAATTCCTGTTGTGATATCTTTATGATTTACTCATGTTTCTAGGTCCTGAGGGGGATGCCAGATGGTGGGGGCCCCAAACTTGTAGAACAAGAAGATGGGATTGAAGCCATGGAAAGATTTCAATTTCATGAAAATGAAGATCTGAGAACTATGGCAAATAGTCTAGTTGATAAGTATTTTGGAGAGGACTACGGGCTTGATGAGTAGTGGATCATTGTTGCCGGGATTAACCACCAATCCCTTGTCTTGCTGTGAATTTAATACGTTCGGATTTGGAGAAAGTTACATTACTGATCTGACTCAGGATTCTTCATCCAAGACAGTAGAATTAATTTATCTGGGGTAGGGTGGACACGTTTGATGAAGTTGCCACGGACTTCTGATTGTGCACTCTTATGGGCTTTTTATTGTGAGAATACATGAACGTACTGAAAATGTAAATTTTAGTCTGTGGTCATTGTAGTTTGTTTCCCATGGGCCACCATTCTTTTGCCTTATGATGAAGTTAAATCCGTGGTCAGCAATAATGTTATTGGTATATGGTCTCGGCAAATACGTTGATTTGAGTTCTCATATGAAAGACAAATGGCGATTTTGGATTTGGGGATTTTGATTTGCATGGATACAACGCACATATGATATTATCGTGTCCGTTCAAAATATATTGGTTAAAAGTAATGTAGGATTTGTCGCATGGATGCAACTAGCAATACCCTTCTCATTGAAATGATCTAATGGTTCTAAGAAGACTCCGTGTTGTTCTCGCTAGGCAAAAATATTGATTTGAGTTCGTGGATCAGATATGATGAAAAACAGTGAAGATTTAATTGTAGCAACCCAAAAAAAGAAAATTATAGCTACCAAAGCAAAATTATATACACGTGTATGTGAACAATGCATTGAATCAAAGTTTAGTAAGTGAAATGACAAACTTTTATTGTTTCAAAATAATATATGCAAAAATGTATAACTTCAGATTTGATTTAAAAATATTTTGAAGTTTGCTATGCACGACTAAGCATGTTTATAAGGTTAGTTTTGATTATTTTTGGATAAAAATTAAATCAAATTAAATCGATCATTTTTTTAATATTTTTTATTTAAAATAATTTTATGCAAAAATGTATAAATTAATCAAAAGTTGGCTATGTCCAGAATATTCATAAATTTGGTTTCATTTGGATTTGGATAAAAACTAAATCAGAATGAATCAATCGGTTAGACACTTATTAACAATGTTGAGAAAATCAAATTGAACACTAGACCGACTGAGGTATTGGTTTAAGATTTAGTGATTTGATCGTGATTAGATCGGTATTAATTAAAATAATATATTTTAAATAATATATATAAAAAATAAAATAAACTTATGTTACTTTAAGGGTTTCTTAATTTAATTACATATTAATAATCTATTATAATATGAATCATATTTGAAAAATTTTCCCATATTAATTAATAATGTATTATAATATACTCCATCCGTTCTTTAATATAAGGGATAGAAGATAAAATCACACAGATCAAGGGAAGTAATAAATTTGTCTAGAATATAAAGTAGTTTTCAAAAATACTCTCATTTAATATTAATAATTATTCCATCATATAATTAATATAAATAAATTATATTGAAAACATACCATCTTAATTAAAGATATTTTTTAAAAAAGTCATTAAAAATATCAGACAAATCCTATGTATCTCTTATATTTTGAAATACATAAACTTCTCCAATTATTTCTTATATTAAAAAACGAAGGGAGTAAATCATATCATATGCTAATTAATTGGAAATCTTGTCAAATTACCAATTATTAATTAATCAGTAAATAATATTTTTTTATAAATAATCAAATAATCGTATAATTAAATTATAAAAGGGAATGTAATTAAAAAAATAAAAAAAAAGGATAGGCCTGAACGTCTAGTTTATATAGATGATATTCGAAATTTCATATGTATTGATATTTGTGTACTGCAGCAGTGGATTCAAATTCAAAAGTTGAATTTGGAAAAAATTAAATACAAGGTAAATTCAGGACAATTGGAGAAAAAGACAAAAATGCATTAAATGGCCGCAATCACAAAATGGTACCCGTGACCCATCACCATAACCTAAAAAGGAGCTAGGATCTCTTTGGTGTTAGAAGGGAAGAGAAAGGAGAAGATTTTAGTTGAGGGAAGGGTAGGAAAAAAGAGATGAGATATAGAAGGAAGGGGAGAAATTTTAATAATTTATTATTTAGCTTAAGAGGGGAGGAGAGTTAATAATAATTTAATTATTTTATTCTTAAAATTAAAAAAAAATTTTATCATTTGTATGAGTATAAAAAATTTCAGATTTGAGTATAAAATTATATTTTAATATTTTATATTCAATACTAAAAATTTTTATACTCATCTTTTGAGATATAAAACTTAAGTGTAATATTTTTTTGATATTGAAACATTTAAATAAATATTTTTATTAATTTTTTATATTTTAAAATATTTTTTATTTAAAAAGAAAAAGGGGACAACAAATGTCCCCCAATTTGGGGAGCGCACTTTGAGGGGCAGGGGATTCTTCCCTCCCCTCTCCTAAAATGCCACTCCAAGGGGAGGTGCGTAATGACACATTTTATAAGGGGGAGGGGAGCAAGTTTCCTCGAGCAAGTTTCCTCCCCTCCCCCTCCCTTTCCTGTACCAAACAAGGGGTTAGACGTGCGAGACAAATTGAGGCGGTGGAATCTAAAGAGTACGCGGTATGCCTATGTTATCACCCATGATGCCGTAGTTGTTCACCATAGATGTCATTCCTGACCTTGATTTTTGGCTGATATCCACCTTCTTTGCTGAATATTGCTAGTTAATAGTGATTTTTTTTTGTTAATATGGTGATTCTTCTTTTTCTTTCATCTTCTCTTTTTCTTTTTCCTCCTCCTATTTTTCTTCATCTTTTCTCCATCGTGTGTTTTTTTCTCTTCTCCTTGACCATCTTCTTCTTCTACTCTGTTTAGTTTTGCCTTTTATTCTCGAATTGTTCGAACTAGTTAGACTGCCGGTTTTATCCGGTTTATTATCAATTCAACCGATCCACCGCCAATTTTGTAGATCTCCGGTCTCTATATATGTCTTGACCGGACTGGACATATGGCAAATTTTGGTTAAATCGGTTGAATCTGGTCCGATTTCCAGATCATTGCTTATTAGAACTTTTTTGGCTTTACTTTTAATCAATCCAGTTTAGTTCCAAATTTGGATTGAATTAGTTTGGATAATATTAAATTATTTCTTTTTAAAATATCATCCATCTTATAAAATTAAATTAAATAGGTTATATATAAATATTTTATGAATATAAATTATATTTAAATATTTTACTGAAATATGTATATTTTATGTAAATTTATATAATTAATTATAACAATACATTTGTCTATATTTTGTTTTGAAATTAATAAATATTTTTTAATCTTATTAAGGATTGTTTTACTACGTGCTAAGAGACTTATGTTAATTGATAATATAAAAAGATGATATATTAAATAAATACTTCATTTATATTTTATTATAAGGTAACATGAGTGATTTTCCTTGTCTTGTAATAGAAAACAACATATAATAATTTGTTATTTTTATATCTCATTTATTGTATTATTAGTATTATAACTTATGCAATATTTAATGAAATTGGTGGAATTAATAGAGGTAAAATTGAAAATTTAAATTTTTTTAAAATTCAAAAATATAATAAAAGTTTCTTAATATACATGAAAATTATTTCGTTACCTTATAATATATGATTGAAAGACTATATTATTTATGTTAAAAATAAATTAAAAAAGTATAGGAGATTTGATTTGGTTAAAATCGTTCTAAACCAAACCAAATTAGTTTAATAACTACAAAAATTGAAGCAAACTTTATCTCAATTTAGTTTTTATTTATTTTATCGGTTTAATTCAGTTTAATTAATTTATATAGGTCTACGCATGTTGTACAGAATATGAAGTGGCACAACTATATCAGTTATATTATATTATATTGATATACTGGTGATTATATTTGTTGATGTTGATTGATAAACTTTGAACATTTTGCAATTTATATAGGTCTACACATGTTGTACAGAATATGAAGTGGCACAACTATACCAGTTTTATTATATTATATTGATATACTGGTGATTATATTTGTTGATGTTGATTGATAAACTTTGAACATTTTGCAATTTATAAAGGTCTACACATGTTGTACAGAATATGAAGTGGCACAACTATATCAGTTTTATCATATTATATTGATATATTGGTGATCATATTTGTTGATGTTGATTGATAAACTTTGAACATTTTACAAGTCTACAACTGTAACAGCTTTACTTAGGGTATGTTTATATTGAATTATGTATAAGTGATTATATCAGAAGTGATCTGTGTTTAGATATTTTTAACCCATAAACAATTTTGAGAAAATAAATGTGTTTAGATATTTGAGATTTAAATGATTATTTGATAGATAATAGAAAGAAAAAGTGAAATAAATTATTATCATATATAAGAGAAAATAATTTATAAAAATAATCACTAAATAATTATTTTAATTTAGAATATATTTAGAAACTGATAAGATAATTATCTTTTTTTTGTTTCATAAGTGTTTAGGTCATGAAGCACATAGTTGAGACCTAGAAAAATGCATGGTCGAAAAGAAGAAAAATGAGTTTTTTGGTTTTTGCCACATCAGAGAGCATATTAAATTAAAATAAACAAGCACGGTATAGAAAACATGGACTAGGACCAAAGCAGGAAAAAAAGACCCGACCAGTAATGTAGCCCTAGCCCTACTCGACCCAACACAAACACAATCCTTCAAGTCAACATAAAGCACCGCCGGCGAGCAAGTATCAACCAGCTAACAAAACAACCGACCAAGGATCCAAACCCTGAAAGAAAAAACAAGCAATCGGTAAGATGAGAACCAGACAAAACACACCACCTACCAAACCAAGCTAAACCCAAGATTGATGGTATTGAAATGACGAAAGCAGCAATGGCAACATCCATGCTGAGGATGGTGATTCGACAAACCCTCATATTGGAACCATCCCCATTTTCGTCGAATCTATCTAGATAGGAACAAATTTCGAAAAAATTCCACACATTAACCACGCGGATATGTCAACTCCAACAAAAGACAATACAATCGGCTGAATAAATCTTGGAAAGCACCCCATCTCCACACGACCACACCTCATATTTGAATCGATAAACGAAGATTCCGATAGCATTAGATTCTTCAAGCACCAAACGCTAGCCAATCAATATCTCCACTGCTGAAATTCAAAGAGGGGGGGAGCTCTCTGACTACTTGTAAACCCAAGCGAAATAGGCATAACAGTAGACCCTAAAAAATGAGAAACGAGAAAAAGATAATCGCACACTAGAGGTACCTTCTCTACTGGTAGAAGCTAGGGTGAAAGGTGCCGAGAAGACCAAAGTATGGAAGCTAGACGACAGATTTACACACCGGTGAGGGTTTGGACTCTCATTGTATGGAAAGAGTTTGAACTCTCATGGGAGAGTGTTTTGAAAAGAAGAAAAATGGGTTATGGTTATGGATTAAGTCCAACAATGGACATTGTAGGAACTGGTCATCCTGGCTGAGTAGCTTTTTCTTCTTCATTTTGTTTTTTTTTTCTGTTGTTTTCTTGTATTGGTTTTTGACCTTTTGCCTTACCAAAAAAAAGTCCAACAATATAATAAGGTAAAAATAAAACAGAATCAGCTTCCTCTTGCTGAAAAAAAAAAAAGTAAACCTAGAGTGTGGCCCATATAATCACCGTTGGTGGGAGTGGATGGCGGGTCGAAATCCCTAAACGAAAAGTTGGAACCATAGGGCGGTGCGGGAGCCTTGTCTTTAGAGAATGACCAACAGCTCCTCTGTTTTGTTCTCCGGCATTCGCTTCGACAGAAAAAGGTTCGGCACCGATATTGCCAAGTTCGAGGTAAAAACTGTCCATCTTCGTTTGTTTATCTTCTGTTTTCTTTTCTTTCTTTTGTTTGAAAATTCTGGTGTGATGTACTGTATTCGTGCTTCGGATGTTTATTCTTACTGATTTATATAATTTCTTTTTTCAAAAGAAAAAAGAAAATGACCATTCTGTGAAGGTTTCGAGCTCGGTTGAAATTGAGAAAGCAGGGCCGGTAGACGTTAAAGCGCCTGCGAAGAAGAGGAAGCGGAAGGGGTCAGTTTCAGGTAATCTTCTTCTTCTTCTTTGATGCTTTTGGATTAGTATACCGCATCTTATTTTTTATTTCTCTCTTCGGGAAAACAAAACAAGAACAGAAACGGTTGAGGGATTCAATGTCTTCAAAAAGTCCAAATCACCGGAACTTCAACCTAAAGGTGAAGATAAAGCTGTGGTCGAGTCCGTTCAGCAGACAAAAGAACAGCATAGGCAACTTGAGGTTCTGTCTTCCTTTCTGTTCTGTGAAAAAATTCATAACTATTGTTATTTTTATTTTTACTTGCTCCCATTATGTATTGATTCTTTTTGCTTTCTATGTCCAGCGAGATGCTCTACTCAGGAAGAGGCACAACATTCATGTGTCTGGGTACAACGTCCCGTCCCCGCTTCAAAATTTTGATGAATTGAGCTCAAGGTATTAGCAAACTTAATGCTGTATGTACCTGTCTGTATTTGATAATTACGCTTGTCACATGACTATTAGAGTCCTTTGTCCTAACTTTTACGTCTTCTGATACTATTCCATTCTTGGAAATCAAATTTCCGGTAGACTAAATATTGTGGGCAAATATTAGTCACATATCTTCTGACTGTGGATTTGTTACCCTCTTCTTTTTCTGTTTACATCTTAATGATATGACGTTTTGATTTAAGGGTTCTATCCTCTCTTTACTTTTTGAGTGCTGGAATCAACTTGTCTTTTTCTTCTTCTTATTATGATTGTTCTTTATAAAATTACCATTAATTAGATTCTAAATAAATTGTTAACAGATATAAATGTGAACCATACCTGTTGCGCAATCTGGCAGAACTTGGATTCAGAGAGCCAACACCGATCCAAAGACAGGCTATTCCTGTACTTTTACATGTGAGGAATTTTTATTTAAGTTCTTTGTGCCTTTATTGAACTTGTTTACGGTACATTTTACTATCCTGGAATGAGTTCAGTGGCTTGATTATATCTTTATCAACTTGATATTGACCCCTAGTTACTTGTAAACAGTCTTTTCCCCCCTGATTTTCTTCCTTAATAATTGGTGGTCAGGACCGTGAATGCTTTGCCTGTGCCCCAACTGGCTCTGGAAAAACCTTGGCATTTATGTGTCCCTTGCTTATAAAGCTTAAGGTATTGCTTAACCCTTTATTTTCAATTTTCATTTCCCATGCCCTATGTTAATGTGATCAACTTTCTTTTATAGGATCCTTCAAAAAATGGCATTCGAGCTGTTGTCCTTTGTCCTACTCGTGAATTATCTTCACAAACATACAGAGAGTGCAAAAAGCTGGCTAAAGGAAAAAAATTCCGTATTAAGTTGATGACTAAAGAGCTAGCAAGAAATGGTGATTTTTCTAAATTTTCATGCCATATACTTGTATCCACTCCACTACGATTACACTTGGCTATCCGGAAGAAAAAGGTTGACCTTCGCAGGTATGTGCTAATAAATACTTTAGTCTACTGGAGTTGAAATGACTTGAAATGCTTGAAAATTGAAATACAGATCTTTGGAGAGGTGGTTATGATCCAAATATTTATCTGAGCTTCTTTATTGACTGATAATTTAATCTCTACAAGCCATCGAAACCCAGAGTGACAAGCTATTGACTTTGTAATAGACAAGTTCCTATTGAGGTTGATATGCCTTTTATAGCTGCTATGCCTATCTGGTGCTGCAGTTGTCTCATAAAAAATGATCGATAAGAGAATCATCTGTATGGAAATGATCCTAGTATGAATATGATCAAAACCTGTAGTCCCAGAACTATATCCTGAAATCTGCTCAATTTATTCTGTGTTAGGTCTACCTAGTGCCAATGTGAATTTGGGGCCATGAAAATATTTCTGAAGGTAAAAACATTTTCACAAGTGAGTTGATCCAATTAGGTGTTTAAAATATAATTCTAAAGTTGAATATGTACAATTTTAATTATAAAATTTAAGTTATTAAAAATTTATTGTTGAATTGCTGTTGATCAAGCTTAAGGCCAACTGCCTATGTTGCTTTAATTTTTAACCATTAAAACTTTGGCAATGATATGCTGAACTGTATCTTATATTGTATCTGAGAAGCCAGTAATAGTTATACACCACCATTGATATTTTTTCTTTTCCACTTTTGTTTTGCTCTGCAGAGTTGAGTATCTTGTCCTGGATGAATCTGATAAACTTTTTGAGCTTGGATTATTCAAGCAGATTGATTCTGTTATCAAAGCATGCTCAAATCCTTCAATAATACGCTCACTTTTCAGTGCCACTTTACCTGATTTTGTTGAGGATCGTGCTCGGGAGCTTATGCATGATGCTGTTAGAGTTATTGTTGGCAGAAAGTAAGATTGGTGAAGATCCTTACGGAACCATAGCATACATAATTCCAGTCCACTGTTTTACGTAAATGCCCTTTTTTTTGTCAATCAGGAATATGGCTTCTGAAACAATAAAGCAAAAATTAGTTTTTACTGGAAGTGAAGAGGGAAAACTTATGGCAATTCGCCAAAGCTTTGCAGAGGTATTATGCTAATTTTAATGTTTGAAATAGAAACTGTTACATATAGGATTCCATGTGTGTTAAAAGTCAGTTCATACTTCATATCACAACCCTGTATTGAGATAACCTTGTTAATCATCACACATGATTGTTGCAGTATCTTTTTTGAGTTTTGATATGCATTATTGTGAAACCCAATTCGTTCATGCAAATCACATGTGATTTTGTGATTCCATAGAACTTGATGCAGGGGCTATTTAACTCTGCTCTTGAAAGCTACATAATTTAATTTGTACTGCTTAGCGAGAAATTAGTAATAGAACTATTGTTTATGATTTGTATGTTTTTTCTTAGTAACTTGTATTGTGAATTAATATTGCTGTTGTTGCCACATTTATATGACATAAACATTTTGTTCAAATCTGGTTGTGTTAGAAAATTTATGCTGCATTTTAACAGAACATTTAGCTTGAAATGTTAATTACAATAACACTATCTTTTGGAACTTGAAAGAATATGATGTTGTAGAGCTGCTTCTTTTCGTTCATTCTTGTCATTTTCTCATCACTTGCATTTGTTGATCCACTTTTTTTCTATCTTGTAATCTTGTAGAGTTTAAATCCCCCAGTATTGATCTTTGTCCAAAGCAAGGAGCGAGCAAAGGAACTCTATGGTGAATTAGAACTTGACAACTTCAGAGTTGGTGTTATCCATTCTGATTTGTCTCAAAAGGAGGTAGTTTCCGGCCCCTTTGAACAAGTTGTGTGGTGTAAAATATGAAGGATATCTGAATCAAGTTATACCCTCCCCCCTCTCCCACCAAAAAAGGGGGAAAATATGTGTGTGTTTGTGTGGGGTGTAACAATTTGCATGGCAGAAATGCATATGGTAAAATTATCACGTTTTGTGTGGCATTTGTGTTTCATAATTTATAGTGGCAATATATTTTTTTTATTCCTGTCAAACATTATTATAGTATGCAATTAGTTGGGTTTCTTTAGCACTTGGTCACCTTGAACACTGTGCACTCGGCTACTATTGCAAACTAGGTGATTAAACTGTGATTTAATTTTTCTTTATGCTAACCTTTAAAATTGAATACAGCGAGAAGATGCTGTTGATAATTTCAGAGCTGGCAAAACATGGGTTTTGATTGCTACTGATGTAGTTGCTCGAGGCATGGATTTCAAAGGCTTGAAGTGTGTGATTAACTATGATTTTCCGGATTCTGCTGCTGCATACATACATAGGATTGGTAGGTGATGTTATAATAATTCGCATTGGCCTTGAAGAAATATTTAGGAGGCGTTTGATAAATTTTATTGTATGAGATGACATAGTTTAAGATCCTATAAAATTCATAACGCTTATGACATTGTGAGATATCATAGTTTCAAATGTTATCAGACAGCCCAGTTTTTGGCGGATGTGATATTAGTGCTATATCAGGTATTGTCCTGTTAATATGTGTTAGCATAGTAAATACTATCATTTAACCTTGATATCCAAGATACCGTAGTGCATGAGATGCTTGGGACAAGATTCCAATATATCAAACTCTTTCTTTTATTGTCTCGTGCTTGTGACATCTCTGTATTCATGAAATTATTGCTGCTGCAATGATTTATTATGTTGGCTTGCAAATAGGTCGTTCTGGTCGAGCAGGGAGGGCTGGAGAAGCTATAACTTTTTATTCAGAGGAAGACATTCCATTGCTGCGTAATATAGCTAATCTGATGGCAACAGCAGGTTGTGAAGTTCCGTCCTGGCTCCTGGAGTTGCCGAAAAAGAAGTGGAAGAAACACCGGCCTAGAAGAGATTCTATCTCAACCAAACCGAAAGTGTAATACAGCCTTAGTTTTTCGTCTGATGTTTGGCACTGGTATAGTTAATGTTGAAAGATGTAAAATGAAAGGGAGCGGAGCCAACAAATGTGTGCAACAAGGGAACAAATCTTGTTGACTTCTAGATCAATTAGACTTGGTCGTAACTATTTCTTTTTTAGATTTTTTATTTTCACTCCAGAGGGTAGTGACCAGTTTTGTTTGGGAGAAATTACATTAGGCTTTAGTTAGAAAGTGGTAAGATTTTTTTTTTCTTTTTCTTTTTGAAAAGCCGTAACTCTGATACGCTGTAGCCTTTTCATGTGACGTGGAATGCTTCTCAGCCTCTCCTCAATACTCATGTTGTATTGTCATTCGAAGTGCTGGGTTTCCTTCCCACCCCCCACCACCCCACCCCACCCCCCCCCAACATTTCCCTGAATAACATTGAATTTTTTGAGATGCCGTAGCTGGCAGATCCCAGATCCCAGCTCCCTGCAACCCCTGGCCCTCATTTACCTCTCTGGAATGTCATTTATAATTTTTTTTTATAGAAGACATGAAAATAAAGCGCAACACAAACTGAGAAAAAGCAATACTTATGGAATGGCCAAATTTGTTTTCACTAACATGAAATGGAAAAATCACTAGCGCAGGTGATGGAAGGGCCATCATTAGAGTAATATCAAAACGAAGTTTTCCATTGGGGAAATTTGTTAATGGGTACCCTTCGTCTCTTCTCAGAGGAAGACTAGCTGGATCCACTTGATTGTGTAGCATGGTCAAATAATACACCTTTTTTTTGAGAAAGTTAGGAGTAGTTATTGTCATTGGTCCTTGTTTGTGTTTGTTCAAGGATGATGATATGGCACGTCAAATTGCTTCCAGAATCAAACATTGAAGTGGAGAACAATGCGTACTATGTTAGTCGCCTTTGATCATGGTAAATGCTCACCTTTAGGGAGAACTTTTTAATGCTTACCTAGAATTTTGCCTAAAGTAATGTGCCTCTCTTCGTTTATAATTTATGAATTTATAATTTATAGAAGTAGAGTGGTTTGTCACTGTCTTGAAACTTTTCCAATCCTTAATCTACCGGCCTTAGTTTTGATCAATCTTTTGATCCTTGCTAAGTCAATTGAACCCTCAAAAGTGGTTAAGTTAAGAGAACTGAGGAATGGTTAAAAAGAGTTTGAATGAACGGGGTTTACATTCTTGGATGAATTGATAAATATTTACGAATGAGGAAGGTAGAGATATTTATAACTTCTTGCAAGTTCTCCAATATTCATACCTCCTCAACATGCAGTGAAGATTAATTACATTCAATGGTCCACAATAATCTTTTAGAATATTTTGCATGGATATTTATAAAAAGAATTCTCTAAAATATAGAAAAGATATTTACAAGAAATTTTCTAAAATTATTTAACAATTCTTATATTTGATATAGAAGGATTAATAACTCATGAAGATGATATGAACTTAAACTTCTGTCGTAGGATTTAGGTTGGAGAGGTAAAAGAAGCTCTTCAGAGAATGGATAGTGGTAAAGTTATTGGTCTTGATGGTATTCCCATCAAAGTTTGGAAGTGCTTGGGAGAAAATGGGGTTTTGTGGCTCACTAAGTTATTTAACGAGATCTTAAGGTCTAAGAAAATGTTAGAGGAATGGAAAAAGAGCACTCTGGTGCCTATATGCAAGAACAAGGGAGATATTTAGAATTGTACAAATTATCGGGAGATAAAACTCATGAGTCACACCATGAAACTTTGAGAAAAAGTGATTGAGTATAGGTTAAGGAAAGAGTCTCGTATTTTAGAAAACCAATTTAGATTTATGCCAGGATCGTCCACAACATAAGCTATTTATTTATTAAGGGTTTTGATTGAAAAATATCAGAGTAAAGAGAGAAAGATGCATATGTTTTTCATTGATTTGGAAAAAGCCTATGATAGAGTATCAAGAAATATGTTGTGGAAAGTAATTGAGAAGAAAGATGTTTGTGTGACTTATATTTGAGTCATAAAGGATATGTATGAGGGAGCAACAAGTGTGAGAACACCTGGAGGAGAGACAAAAGATTTTCCTATAAACATAAGTTTACATCAAGGATCTTCCTTGAGTCAATACTTATTTGATTTGGTTTTAAACGTTCTAACAGAACATATACAGGAGGAAATTCCAAAGTGTATGCTTTTCGCGGATGATATTGTCTTAACTAAGGACTTTAGAGAAGAGGTCAACTCTAAACTTGAGTTATAGAAACACACTTTGGAATAAAAAAGATTCCGTCTGAGTAGAAGTAAGACAGAATATATGTATTACAAATTTAACAAGAGACAAGTTAAAAATGATTTAAAGGTAAAAATTGGAGAGCAAACCATTACAGAGGTGTCAAAATTCAGATATTTTGGGTCAATTTTACAAAGTGATGGCGAAATTGATAGAGATATTATTCATAGGATACAAATTGGGTGGTTAAAGTGGAGAAAAGAATCATGAATTATTTGTGACTGCAAGGAACCTATAAAGCTTGTAGAAAAATTTTATCGAACAGCTATAAGGCCAGCAATGTTATATGGTAGTGAATATTGGACTTTAAAAAGACAATAAGAGCATAAGATGACAGTAGCAAATATGGATGTGTAATCATATAAAATTGGATAAAATGCAAAATGATTTTATACTAAAGAAAGTCAGAGTAGCACTTATCGAGGAGAAAGTAGTAGAAAATCGTTTAGAGTGGTTTGAGCATGTACAAAGAAGAGGGCAAAAGGAGTCAGTGAGAAGAGTTGATCAAATGACTTTGAGCCCTATCAAAAGGCGTAGAGAAATACTAAAAAAGACACTATGAGAAGTTATAAGAAATGACCTTTTGAGAAATGATTTGTCTAAGGAGATGGTGTTTAATAGAAGTCAATAATGTTGTATGATTTATGTAGCTGACCTCACATTAGTAGGATAAGGTTAATATTGTTGTTGTTGTTATTATTGTATTTAACAATTCTTATATAAAATATATCTAGCTTCTCCAAGACCACTTTATATTCCTTTAAAAGTTTCTAGATACCTCTAATTTTCTTAGCCTCCCTATGTGTCATCATGCGTTCTTTCCAAGAAAACATGAGCTGGGAAGGCTGAAGGCAACTTCAAGACTTAATTAATCTTGTCTGATTTGAACTATCCTTATTGGTGAAAGTCTAGTTTATGATCTGACCTCCATGAACATCATCTCTTAGTTGGATACATGTCAAATAGCCAAAGATGCTACTAGCTATGGTAATGATGGGAAAGAGAGATCTACTTAGAAGTCAGATTACCCATTTAAGGCAAGTGTAAACAAAACAATCAGATTGTCAAACTCTTTTACAGAGTAAATCTCGCAAATCACGCATCTCATCTTAGTCTGAAGAACAAGCATCTAATACTACACTTTCAAATGTCAGTAGCTGTGCTTATTTGAAGGTGTAGTGCGTTATCTTGCTAAACTGGGAATTTTAATATCACAGTTCTGTGATATCTCATATACGTAACATTTTTATGCCAGAATATCTTTTTCGCAGCTATTGATGGACAATTTTCGAATGGCAAGCAAGCAAAGGATTTGTGTATAACTGATTAACCATAATCATCAAATTGAAGATTCAAGATTTCCATTCAATATTTCAAATTTGAATGGCAAAACACAGCATTGAAATTAATGTAACCAAAAGGAATAAAAACTATCCTTTTATGTCATCCGTATGCACCTATAAGAAACTTTGAAAGCACTCAAACATTAGAAAGTAACGAAAGAAACTGAGAGGCTGAACTGAGTTGTTCATATTGTCTTGTTTCTTCTTAATTCCTCCGGGGGTATTTCTGGTATGGGCCTAAATTGAAGTCAGGTCTTTCATGAGTACTTTTAGTTTGGATGCTTACCCCACAAATACTGATTTGGGACATTAACATGAAAAATCAGAATCAGAATTGAATTTTACATAAGACCATCAACGTGGTCAGAAAAGCCCATAACCCAAACAAACCATATGTTGATAGGTACGGGACATCTCACTGAGCTTTTTCTTCTTCTTCTTATTCTTTTTAATCTTATTCTTCATTCATTGCATCTTTTTTTTAATCTTATTCTTCATTCATTGCAATTGTTTGAATTAATTTGTCAGACGAACTTCATTCAAGCAAAGAGCCAAATTAAACTCAACCCATGCATAATCATAACAAATTGTTAAAAAAATCATTAGGTTCATAATTGCCCTCTATAATACAGTCTTTTTCAGCACATCCATGATTATTTTGACAAGACGATATCAAAGATCAATGTTCAATGTTAATTTCTTTTTTCAGAATCCCTTATAATGAACTAATGGTCAACTTCCAAATAAAAAAAAGATTCAACAAAAGACAGAATGAACGATGCTAGCTAAATAGCAGAGAGTTCTCAATTGTTGAATGATGGGTAACATCCCAACTGCTATTTGGTGCTGGATAGCAACTCATGCTCAAACACAACCTATTTTTTATTCTTTTCGTATTCCTTTTACTTCAAGTGACACCAAAGCCAAGCAATACCTTCCCAATGAAATACCTCCAAACATAAATTTTAAGCATTCAATTTGGCTGTACCAATCATAATTTTTCTTTAGGTCCAACGTTTTTCTATAGTTCTAACAAATATGTGGAGCCCCTTGAAGCTTCTACTTTATATCACCTAACCTTCCTCTTCATCTCCTCCCCTGATACACCATATACTTGCAATTTGTTGCAGCAACTGGTTTTGCAGAAAATGGGGTCACTAGAAAGATCAAAGAAGGGAATTCAGTTATGGAAGAAAGCCATGATCCATTTCTCTCTATGTTTTGTGATGGGGTTCTTCACAGGCTTCGCTCCAACAGGTAAATCTTCTTTCGTTTCAACACGAGCTGCTTCTGCTTCCAATAGAACAGAATTTGCACCACAAACTATAGAAATGTCACATTACCAGACAACAAATGTCAATAGAACTTTGATATCTCCAACGTCGGTGGCCATATCTTCAAGTTCCAGTGTCCCCAAACACGACACAAAATTACATGTGCAAGAAGAGCCCGGTTTGAAGCCTAGAAGACACATAATCATCGTCACTACAACAAGCACAAAAATTCCCTTTCAAGCATTGTTGTTGAGGAGGTTGGCGAATACTATGAAATTGGTTCCTCAGCCATTGTTGTGGATTGTTGTGGAACCACAAACAGAGTCCGCAGAACTGTCGGAGATTCTTAGAAAAACAGGAATCATGTACAGACATTTGGTGTCAAAGGAAAACTTCACGGACCTGGAAGCTGAGCTAAATCACCAGAGAAATCTTGCTCTTAAGCACATCGAACACCATAGGCTAATTGGGATGGTACACTTTGCTGGGCTTTCCAGTGCTTATGATCTCGAATTCTTCTACCAGCTTAGAGATATTGAGTATGATATCTTCCGCTTTATTTCTTGCTTTCACATTGATTATTATATTTCTATTTTTCCATACACCGGTGATCATTTTTAAGAACTTGAAAAGCTGTTGCCCTAGTATTCTACTTCTCCATGTGGTGGTGCATGTGCATCGAAGGTAAAAGATGAATAAATTTGCAAATTGATCAATGAAGGGCAAGTGGAGATTGAGATTCTTTAGGTACACCAACCACGAATTATATTTAAGTACGCGATATCTTTCACACTTCCACGTCACTCAATTAATGGCCAACCAGTCTTGGTTTTTTACTTATTTTTTTGTCGTACGTTGTGTTATGATCTTTGTAATATTATTGAGGTTCATAATTCATAATCTGTGAGATTTTAAATTATAATATATCGTATGTATGTATGTATGTATGTATGTATGTATAGGCTTAAGTTAATATGTTGATTTGGAAACTGAGCAGGGAATTTGGAACATGGCCAGTGGCGTTATTAGCAGCAAACAGGAAGAAAGTAATAATAGAAGGGCCAGTGTGTGATTCTTCACAGGTCATAGGATGGCATCTGAGGAATATGAACAATGAATCCGTTTCTACCACTCCTCCCATTCATATTTCAAGTTTTGCATTCAATAGTTCCATTCTTTGGGATCCTGAAAGATGGGGTCGCACTTCTTCTGTTCAAGACACTTCTCAGGTCCATTACATATCATTTTCAACTTCAATTGTCAAATTTTTTATTTCTAAATTCTTGTAACATAAAAAAAAACTCAATGAAAAAAGTAGGTAGGAAATTCTTTTCCCCCCCTTTTGTTTTTTTTCTTTCTTTTTCTTTTTTGAATTTCACAACAAAAATTTGGAGTCATTTTGAACCTCAGATTCTATTCATCTTTATCCTTAACTACCCATCAAGCCAGTTCCATGTAGCTTTTTAAGGTTATTGTTTATTGTTAGGAAATAAGGGTTTTACATTTTCTGAATGATTATATTCATATAAGCTTTTTAAGTATGGATATACGTTAGTTGAAGTTTGGCGAACATCCAACTACTTTAAATAGGAAAAATGAAAAGAGAATAAAAGAGTAAGTATTAGGTAATATAATGACAACTTGACTGACTGATTCAGCTAATCAAAAATATGCAACCTAACCTTAATGTGTTTTATACTCCGCCATCATGTCGCTAATAATGTAGTTTTCCCTCTACTCCAACGTAGAGCCCACCCTCAATAATATCCAGATTAGATATACGTACTTCATTTTTCTTATTAATATATGGTTTTACTTTTGGTTTGCTTTTTTTCTAGAATTCAATCAAATTTGTGAAGCAAGTAGTATTAGAAGATGAATCAAAGTTAAATGGGATTCCACCAGAGGGTTGCTCCAGAATCATGCTCTGGCGTTTCAATTTTCATGCTCCTGTCACCTCAAAACATCAAATTTTAACAACGACATCGAATGGTAGCTCCAGATAATAATACAAGAACAATCAAGAAAATAACGAGCTAGCAATGAAGCAAATTCAAGGAAGGACAAGTGCAGGAATTTCCTTCCTACTTTTGAGGATTTTCTTCCATTTTTTTTTTTTTTAGTTTTGGTTAGGTTTATGTTTACACTATGTTCTGTTTGTTAATGATTTTATTGGTTCATAAACAATTCAGTGTTTTGTATAGCTTACACAGGTGAGTGAGAGTGTCTTCTGCCAAGAAGAAGCAAATTCATTGAATCTTGTATCATCTTCTAGTTCAAGAAAAGCTTTTCAATTAATGAAGCATATGGATCAGGCCGGGCCTTTTATTGGGTGCAAAAAAAAGCAATGGGCTCATTTGGGCTAATCCAATCGTGTCTCTGCGAAGTGAAGCCATGCCGACATGGCCCAGAAAAAGTTTTGATACCATTATGGTTTTGAGTGACCATTTTTTTTTTAAATGAATGATGCGTATCATTTTTAAGATTATATTCTTTGATGACAAAACAGAAAAAAGGGGGCGAGGAAACTTGAGTATTCCTATATACCTGTCTTCCAGTTCAAGTATATAAAGGCATAGCTTTTATAATACTTTGGATTTTGTTTGAATGAGGAAGTGCTATTTTCTTAAATAAAGCTAAACTACATATATGTTGCTAAAGTTATGTCATTTATGTGATTCTTTTTTTCTTAAGTAAATAAAGCTAAACTACGCATATGTTGCTAAAGTTATGTCATATATGTGATTCTTGTTTTTTTTAAAAAAAGTAAATTACATGTATTTTTAGAAAAACTTTAATTAAGTTATACCATAATTTATTTTTTTTATAGTTTTAAATATGTACTAAAATTCAATTTAAAATTTTCAACACAAATATTCTTCAATAACCTAAATATATAAATATGTATTACATTCACATATGTACAAATAAAAATAAAAGAGAATCAACATTTGCTCTATTTTTTATAATATATAATTTATTCCGATATGCTTAATATCTCATTTGGTTATTAGTTCATCTAAAAAAAACTAATAAGTTTTTTGGACAATAAATAAATCAATAAATGGGCATGTGAACCCCCACTCCCCCTCGCCCTCCCCAAAAAAAAATCCCTCTCCTGTATCTCCAATCTCAAGAGATATTTTATTACACGCGCGAATATGAGGATATTTTATTTAGTTTTAAAATATATTAAATTAAAAAAAATCTTATCATTAACTCCTCCTATAAAAAAAATGATATCAAATGACATTAATTAAAATTAATATAGATTGAGAAAATAAAAAAAAAAGTGGGTTCCACTTAAAATAATGGGAAAAGATAAATCCTACCGAAAAAAATAAATGAATGAATAAGAAAAAAAATTAGACTTACTTAAAAAAAAGAAAAAAGAAAGAGGACACGAAACCCAGTAAATAGAGCCGCACTGTTTATGACTAATGCACAACGTAACTTTCATTTTACTTTTAATTATATATAGATTTTATCGTTATAATTGATTCATACTTATTTATTAATTTAATTCTTAAATAATGTGACAGCCTAAGTATAAATGAAGAAAAATCCAGCTCCATCACCAACCCCATGGTGTACTACCAGTATCCCATTAACCTGATCTTTCTTCATATGCTTTTCGAAAATGCTCAAAAACAAAAAATGTGAATCATGATTCTGACTTATTCCTTACATAACACTTAAAAATATGTGAATCATGATTCTGACTCTAAATTATAGCATCACAGTAATATAGTGGTTATTCCCATTATGATGTTTCCCATCCTTTTTCAGGCCTCTTAAACAAATCAAAATAACTGTTATAATCTTCACCTCTGCTTAATGTAATTTATTCCCAGTTGCAAGTTAAATGGAATATTTCATTTCTCTTCTTTCAAAGAACACGGGATATTTCATTTGCGTTTGGGTTTGAGACATTGAATTGAGCACTACCAACCGTTTGATTGGGGGAATTTGGGGGGAAGAGAAGGGAAGGGATGAGAAATTTTTTTTTCTCATTTAGTTCAATACGTAGGAGGGAAGGTGAAGAAATAATTTTTTTTCTTATTTCATTCAATAAATAGAAAGAGAAAGAGAAAAAATTCATTAAAATTTTTTCTTCTCTTACCTACAAAAGTGAGAGAATTCATAGGAAAAATGAGCAAATATCATATCTTCCTTCTCTTTCGACATATACAAATAAAGAAAAATTAAAATCTCTCTCATTTTTTTTCACTATTAAAATCTCTTCACATTTCTCCATTTCTTTCCATTAAAATCCATTGCTCGTGAAACCAAATATAAGCTTAAGTGCTAATTTGGTTAGGATTACTATCTAATATGCTTTCAATTTTCCGCCGAATAATTAATATAAAACATATACACCTTAAAGGTGGCCGACATCTTTTTTCTATGATTTGGCTTCCTTTGTATAATATTAATAACTCGTTAAACAGTGAGGCGCAGTTGAGCTGCAGGGTTGATAAGCAACCACGCTTTTGTCCCGAGGAAAGTTGGGCTCCATTTTTCTGACCTACTCCAATTATGTGTGTGTAGTTGAAAACGTTCTGGTTCCAGAAAAGAGAAATTAAATTAGTGTTAGACGTGAAGGCACCATTAATTTTTGGGGTTGCATTATGCATAGGAATTTTGGAAATCTGGTCATATTAACAATCCTACCCCACCTTAGTGATAATCCTTTGGTCAGTTGGCCCTATTATGCCTAACCCTAATGGTATGAATAGAATAATGTGTGGTGCAGTGGACTTTTTTTCGTATTATGCAAATGATATGCATCTCTGCATGCCAGAACTTCATGGAAATTCAAATTTTTAAAGAGAGTGGTTATGGTTCTGTTATAGAAGATATATTTGCTAGAATGAGAAGAGAATAACTTAAATAGAATTTGACAATTTTTGTACACAATGTTTGTTTTATTTTTATAATTATTATTTAGAATACCTTTTTTTTTAATTACATTGGTTCCCTTCCTGGCATCGACCTTGCCCTCATATAGCAACGTGTACAGCCTGCCGAGAGAAATGGAATACAATTATTACTATCAGTAACTAACTAGCTGGTAGGTTCACAGTAACTATGAACAGAAAGGAAAGAAGGTGAATAATTGACGCACGGTGGGTGGACAGGGAAGAGAAGGTTTTATAAACAATAATAATAATGAGATGTCATTGTGAGAGAAAAATTTTAAATGTGTGTATATGTTTACATTATTAAAAAATTAACCTAAACGAGACTTAAATATCTAATCCAGACAGGTGACATAAAAATTGCCAATTGCCTGCTCTCTGAAGTCTGAAGCACCGCATGGAAATGCATCATCTGCAACCAAGTCGTTAATTTGATTCTTTCAATGAAGTGAAGCTTGGGGAGGTTTTAGGCTGAAAATAATGGAGTAGGACCCACCATGGTTAATCCAAGCAGTGGGGTCAATATATTAGCAAAAACCAGCTGGTATCTCTCCCTGTCTCTCTCATATTCTCCTTTATCGTTGGAAGAAAAGAAGGCCTTGTGGCAAGATCTGATTTATTTCGCTTCCCTGTTTACAGGGGAGAGTGAGAGTCTGGTTCAACTGTAATCTTCAAGTTCTAATCTTTTTGTTTCTTTTTGTTTAGAGAGAGGAGAGTGATAGTGAGGGGAATATCGACCCTACGGGAGGCGAAGAAGATATTTGAGATCTGCCATTTTTGTGTTTCAGTTCAGGTATTTTCATATTCATCTCCAATGGAATTGTAATTTCAGTTCTGCCTTTTCACTATGCTATGCTTCGCTTTCTCGTGTAATTTCTCATCTCTTAACTTCTAGTATTCAGCTGAGTTTTGCGAGTCTGTTGGGTTTCTTTCTTTTTTTTGCATTATCTGGAGAAATGTCTGGCAATTTCAACTTTTTACTGCTGCTAATACGAGTGAAGCCTGCACCTCGCTATTGTTGTTTGAAAAACCTGCTTTTCTCTGTTGTTGTTTACTTGCTATGAAAATTCGGGAAGGAAGATAATTCACTAGTTTAGATGGTGCAGAATTATTTAGAAAGCGAGGATCTGAAACTGTTATTTAGTTTGCCGACATTTCTAAAATTCCTGTAAGGATCTCACTTGGAGAATTTTCATACTGTTAACAGACACTCATCGATTGTTTTCCTTATAATTTCAGTTACTTATCTCCCTTCTTCCCCATCATGTTCATGATAATTTCCTCTACCACAAGCTCAATGGTCATTCCCTTTTCCTTCAAATTAAACAAATAAATGTTGAAGCATTGAGGCTTACTCCATATCTGGGATTCCTTGATTTTCACTTTCAAGTTTCAAAACCCGGATGGCTTCTGGTTATAATTGCATTATCCGAAGCTAAATTATATTGTTTATTAGGTTTGACTTAAGATCTTAAAATTTTCAAATTTTCTATTTAAGGAATTGATTGAGGAATGCCAAGAAGATGGGGAGGAAGGGAAATTGGTTTTCTAGTGTGAAGAAAGCTCTCAGTCCTGAGTCAAAGAAGAGGCAAGGCCAGGTTTGGAGTTTTTTCAAGAACTATATGTATTTTTTCATATATTTATCTCAATTTTATGGGATGTTTCTGATGGTTTTATCAACTACCTTTGCAGAAACCAAATAAATCAAAGAAGAAATGGTTTGGGAAGCAAAAATTGCAGACTTCAGACTCATTCTTGGAAACTGATAAAGCAGCACCCCTTCCTCCACCAGAAGAGGTCAAATTAACTAATATTGAGGATGAAAACAATCATGCACCTGATGTTGAAGTTGCAACTCCCGCAGATACTGAGGAACCTGTTCCTGCTGTTCAGACAGCCCCCGCTCCAGTTCAAGCTCCCATAATTCCTCAGGTTTCTGGGAAATTAAATACAGAAGTGGCAGCGATTAAGATTCAAACAGCTTTTCGAGGTTACTTGGTATGAACTGCATCCTTACAAAGTGGAAAAAACATTTGAAATAACCGTATTCATCTATTTTCTTGTCAACACCCTCATGATTTTTCTTGTAAACTGACAAACTCAAATTAGTTGAGTTACTTGACTGGCAGTTCTTGCAGAATTTTTATTTTTATTAAATGACCTCTTCAATTATACCAAGTTCTGAGGCCACTGCTATTCTATAGTTGCTGCAACAGAAAACACTTATTGATCAAATGATCAGCCACATTTTAAACTAAGTTTTCTTTGGAAATCATTTAGGCGAGAAGAGCATTGCGGGCTTTAAGAGGTTTGGTTAGGTTGAAATCTCTGATGGAAGGACCAGTTGTAAAGCGTCAAGCTGCTAGTACTCTTCGCTCTATGCAGGCTCTTGCTCGTGTGCAATCTCAGATTCGATCTAGGAGGATCAAAATGCTAGAGGAGAATCAAGCTCTTCAGAGACAGTTCTTACAGAAGCATGCAAAAGAACTTAGCCTTCAGGTGAGTTTTTTTTTGGGCCACTATGCAGGTGCGCTTTATTTCCTTGTCATTCCGTACGTGTAATACTAGTCTCTTGCCTACGATTAATAGTATTTGATTTTTGTAATATGATATTTTGAATCTTATAGTTTGTTCCAAATTGTTATAACAGATGGGAGATGAATGGGATGACAGCCTGCAATCAAAGGAACAAATTGAAGCCAAGTTACTGAGCAAGTACGAGGCCACAGTGAGAAGAGAAAGAGCACTGGCTTATGCATTCTCTCACCAGGTGTTCCATTCCTCTTATGAATTTACATACATGATTTTCCTCATGGAATGAATGAAGAAAAAAAGAGGAGATGCACAAAAAAATTTTATTAACTGAATGGACAAAGATAGTCGGAAAACTAGCTTACTGGTCTCCCTTACTTTTGCATGAAAATATCCCCACTTAATTGACGAACTTGAATGAGAACTTAAATTGTTCATGGTTTATTATTAGAATAATTAATAGTTAATTGTTAATTTTTAATTCTAGCTTTCCTTATCTCTTGAAGTTCTTCCTCTTTTGTCAAAGCCTTATCCTCCGCAGTGTTACCTTTCTCGCAGCTACATTCCTTCTTCTTGGCTTTTTCTGTAGAGTTACATTGGGTCAAATCACTTGAGGCCGGACATTGTTCTATTTGTCTGAGAGAAAAACAAAAACAATATTTATGAGACATAAAGAAGTTTAATTGTTACTTTCCTAGCACCACCTTCTGATCTGGATCTAGGCATGAACCAGCTTTGCTGAATATAACCATGCTTGAATTCACATGTGAATATGACATTTCTTCTTACCACTTGATGTTTTTGCCTTCTAGTCATAAAAAATTTCGTATGTGCTAGGTGATATAAATCCTCTAGTCTAACCTAGCTCACTTCTAGCATAATAACCACTAGTTCAGGTTTCTGAAGTGTGACTGCAGAAGATGCAAGATAGAAGTCTTAGGCTTCATATGTTGATGAATTCCCTTTGTCTCTGTTTCGTGGGAAAATGGAAACTTTATGGGAAAAACAGAAATAGTTTTCTAATTTTTTTAAAGAATTTTTTTTCTTCAAAATTTGAAGTAAAATTTTTATTTTGCTCACGATATAACTTAAGAGGTTTGCTGATTGTCAACTTATATTTTGTTCTTTGCTCTTGTTTGACAGCAAAATGGGAAGAATTCTTCTAGATCTATAAACCCAGTATTTATGGATCCAACCAATCCGGCATGGGGTTGGAGTTGGTTGGAGCGATGGATGGCGGCCCGGCCCTGGGAGAGCAAAGAGGTGAACGATCAGTCATGTGTCACAAGCTCGAGCCGCCGCATCACTGCTGGAGAAATCACCAAATCCTATGCTCGTTACCAGCTCAATTCTAAAAAGCTCTCTCCAACAGCCAGCCAAAACCTAGGCTCCCCCAGCTTTCACTCCCACTCAACTCCTTCCAAGCCGCATGCTTCTTCAGCATCAGTTGCCAAGAAACTGAAGAAAGTGAGCCCAAGCCCCAAGGACATCTCAGTTAATGATGATGACTCTAAAAGTGTGGTCAGTGTGCAGTCCGCATTTCGGAGGCACTCCATTGCTGGATCATCTGTGAGAGATGACGAGAGCCTCGCAAGCTCTTATGCAGTTCCAAGCTACATGGTGCCAACTCAGTCTGCAAAAGCCAAGTCCAAGACACAGAGTCCATTAACATTAGATAATGGAACAGTAGAGAAGGAATCCTCTGGGACAGCAAAGAAAAGGCTTTCTTTCCCACCTTCGCCGGCCAGGCCAGGAAGGCATTCGGGTCCACCAAAGGTAGAAAGCAGCTTCAATGCAGATGTCACCGTGGGTAATGGTGTGGCTGGTTGATTGTAACCAAAGGAAAAGAGGAGGGAAAGAGCTGAAGCTGAAGACTTCAAAGTGTTAATAAAAGAGGGTCATCGAAGAAATAACTCACGAGACAAAAAAGTTCAATTTGAATTGAGTGTTCATTTATTTATTTTATTACTCCATTATAATTATCTGTATCTTATGGGTGTGGAAGGTATTGATTTGGGTTGAAATTTATTTCACCTTGGCAAGAAAGGTTCTTGATATCATTGCGACAGGAGAATTTGTCAAATCCTTTTCGATCTTCCTCATTGAGGACGATTAATATACTTGTCTTAATTTATTGATTCCTCATTTATGATATAAAGTGTATATTATTCCGTTTCTTTGTATAGCATAGTATTTATGCCCCATTGTGATGCTTCCTAGATTATGCGTTGTTTCAAATTTTGATGTGCCTGTTGTACGGATCAAACATGATAGTATGTTCCACTAACCTGAATAGAATAAATGAAAAAGCGCAATTTAAAACATGTTTAATTTACATTTTTATAAATTAAGTTATAATTTTTAATTATTATTTTTTTATCTAAATAGTTTTATGATAATTTTTTTTATTTTTATCTAAATTTTATTTTTATAAGCTGTAATTATTCTAATAAATCTTTTATAAAAAGATAATTCATACGGAGATTTAATCTTCAAGAAAATGGAAAAAGAAATGAAATGAATATGATTTATTTAAAATTACAGTCGCAATATTTTTAGGATTTTTAAATCAAATGATTTCTCATTACTTGCCCACAGAAATTATAAGTTAGCAGATCACATATGTCTAGAAAATTGAAGGGAAAATGACACTTAAGGATCAAGATTTTGAATTAATTTCAGTTTAGGACCACAAAATTTAAAAATACTAAAAGAGAATCATAATTTTAAATTAATTAAGAATGTAAATATAAAATAACTTAAATGCCCCTGTTAAAACGTTTTACACTCAACATTTGTTTTTTACTACTCTTTTTCATAAATTTGATATTGAACAACCCTAATTTTACACTGAACACATTATGGAATATGAGTATAAAATTAAGGAAGTTTAGTGTAAAATTTATGAAAAAGAATAGTAAAAAATAGATGTTGAGTAGTAAAAAGTAGATATTGAGTGTAAAACGTTTTAACAGGAATATTTAGGTCATTTCATATTTATGTTTTTAATTAATTTAAAATTATGGTCCTTTTTTGTGTTTTTAAATTTTGTGATCCTAAACTGAAATTAATTCAAAATCTTGGTGCTCAAGTGTCATTCCCCCAAAAATGAAACAAGGGGTGCAATTCGTATGCCAAAAAAATAATTTCCTGTTGTTCATAAAAAAACAAATAATTTCCCGTTAATTTCATTATTGAAAACAAGATATTTTTTAATATTAATTATTAATTTAAAAGAAGTCCAAATATCGTTATCGTCTCTCCTTGCGTGAAACGCAAACCCTAGCCCGCCGGCTGCGAATGTCCAGTGGCAGTTCTTCAAGGTGATATCAATATGGTAAGCCCTATATATGCTTGTCCTCATTTATACCTTATCTATTTGTAAGCTTTGGTTCTATATTGAACTAGGAAATCATTATCAACAAATTGCCTTTGCAGGTTTATGAGTTTGTCCAAAGCTTTAATAATTTCAGACATAGTATCTAAGAACAGTTTCTTCATTTCAAGTACAAATCAAAGAGTTGCTTCTGCTACTGTCCTTTTTTATTTTCTCTCTTTTTGGGTGAAGTTTAAAATTTCTTTATGTCGGCCGATAAATTCACCAGCTACTGAACGATATGTGAATCTTAGGGCTCTGTTCACTACGGCTGGAATCTTCTCTGGCATGCTTTATTAGTTTTGAGATCCTGTTATCATTCCTCGGTCTTTCTGAGAAATCCAGCTTATTTTTGTCATGACTTGATTTGATTTGAAGGTCCCCTACCCCTCTATGTAATTTCTTGGCTTCCCATTTGTTATTTGTACTGGTAATTAATATTTGGAGTTAAGAATTTTGATTTCTTTAAAGAATACGCTCCTTGTATTAACTAACCTTTTAACAAAAATATCATCTAAGTTTGCTAGATTGTTTTTTAATCGGATTCTTTGTCATTTATTTTTTAAGGGCGACAATGAGACTTTATAGGATAGCCGGTGTATGCAGTTGATGTTTTGGGTGGGAACTGAGGAGCATGATTTCACATGCTATGTTGATTAATGAATATTACACTTACACACATGCCATATTAGTCAGAAGCTGGAATTTTCTTTCATTGTTCACTATTACAGCTTAGAGTTTGTGTGACCATCTGATACTCTAACAAAAAGGGAGGGCTATTTCTGATTAAGCTGTGATCGTTTCTAAATCTCCTTCAGGAAACTGAAAGTAATACTTGTAACAGGCTGCACCATTGCTGGCTGGGCTTGCTGTAGCTGCTGCTGCTTATGCCAGCAGATATGGCATCCAAGCCTGGCAAGCATTTAAGACAAGACCACCAAGAATGCGTAAATTTTATGAAGGTGGTTTCCAACCAACCATGACTAGAAGGGAAGCCGCTCTTATACTAGGGATCAGGTACTGTCATCCTTTTTCAAAGATTCAAATATGATGATGTTGTCAATTCATTTCTGCAATAACTCAGAAAATGTCCCATCTGGTTGATGATTGATAGTTTGGGGTACTGATGATGAGCTTCTTTTATGAGGTTAATTACATTAATGCATCATTTTTTTGTGGTTAGAATGCGCGATGAATAATATCTGTTAAGGCTATCAATTTCTAAATTTATTATCAAAATGCAAACCTCTGCTAATCAGTTTATAAGCTTATGGAACCAATTCAATTCAGGCTAGGTGAAAATGATCAACTTTTTTACCCCATCACTATTTATGTTATATTGTTTGAGACAAGGATCGAAATGCTTGGGACATTCACGGCCATCCTAGCACATCTGCTGGCCAAGTATACAAAGGATTCTAATTCTCTCTTGCAAGTGTGCTGTGTGGTCCTCAGCAGCCCTCAAGTTTCCTATGTGCCTATTAAGTTTTGATTGATTAATTAAAAACTTTAATAAGTTTATAGCATATACCTTATGATCTGATCAGAATATTAGAAAATAATAGTCATATTTATAAATTTATTTTCCTAGTGACTCTTCTTTTCTGATGGATTGTTAAATGACTCATGCATGCCTGTTGAGGATTTTAAACATTAGCCCTCTTGCTTTCCCCTTTGCTCTGGAAGGGTGCTGGGAGAAAATAAGGCATATGCACATTTTATTTTAGCACATATAAATAGATTTCAACGAAATTATGGAATGAAATTCAAGTTGTATATTTTGGACAATTTGGTAGTCAGTCTCAAAAAGCTTAATAGTTATACCTAGAATTTTTTTTCCTTAAATAATAGAAGCCGTTATCATGCCTTGATTATGCCTTACCTCTATGGCTGGTTGGATCTACATAGGTAATATTGAATCCTTGTCAAGCATCATGGTCTTGACATATGTCTCACTAGATGCCTTGTGCTATATAATGTATAATATATAAACTTTCTTGCTGATTTGTAATTGTCATGGCAGAGAGAGCACTCCAACGGAGAAGATTAAGGAAGCGCATAGGAGGGTGATGGTTGCAAACCATCCGGATGCAGGTGGTAGCCATTACCTTGCATCAAAAATTAATGAAGCAAAAGATGTGTTGGTTGGCAAGACCAAGGGAGTTGGGTCTGCTTTTTGAAGCTCAAATCTCCCCACCCACTCATCCTCTACCTTGACAGTTTTGGCAATGTCCTTACCAAAATTCAACATAATTATTTTGGTCTTTTTCGACCTTATTTATTTTATGGAGCGATAAATGTAACGTGTTTATTATTATTTTTTTCTTTTTTAGGAAGCTATTTTAAGAGAATTGAAGAGACCGTTGATAGAAGTTATTTTACTCGCCCTCGCCTGTTGCTACCACTTTTCTCTTGATTTGCTCCCGTTATGTCATAAATTCTTTTCCTTTAGTACTACTCCATCCAATCTATATTATAGGATATTTTATATGATAAGTTTTTTATCTAAAATATAAGGCATTGGATATTTTTTTTTTTATTTTACCCCTATCTTTAATACTTCCCCTCTCTTCATTTATAATCCTATAATAATAATAACATGGGGTATTTAATATGAGTAAAATAGGAAATGTGAGTGTTTTTTATATTGATTTTAGTTGAAAAAATAATTTTCTTAATATGTATGTAATGGATACAAAATGTAATATGGACAGGAAGGAATATTTGTTTTAGGGCCTCTTTGGATATGAAAAATAAGTGATCATGGGAATCCATAATTGTTTATTTCTAAAATTTACTAATTCACTAAATAAATCACTCATTTTAATAATCAATTATGCTTCAAATAAGTGATTATATAAGAATGTATTTGTTCTACCTATGATAATTATTTTTTCTTTCATAACTACTTATTTCACTTCTTCTCATTATTTACGCAATAATTATTTGAACTCAAAATTTGAACGTATTTATTTTCTCAAAATTATTTCTTGGTTAAAAATATTCAAACATATAACTTTTGAGATAATTATTTATTTTTATAATTAATTAAGAAAAATTACTTATCCTTATAATTCATTATGAAAGAAGTAATCCAAACATGCACTTAAACTACCTTGCATTGCCCCGGTCGATGGTGTTTGGATATCCTTAATAAGTATTCATGGGGTTCCATAATTACTTATTATGAGAGATTTGCCAAACACATTATCATTTTAATAATCAACTATACCTCAAATTATCAATTATGGGAAAAGCTGAATTTTTTTACTTATTATAATTTATAATCACTTCTCCTCTCACTTTACTTATCTATAATCACTTATTTTATTCTTTTTGTTATTTATTTAATAATCACTTAAACTCCTAAATCCAACTACATTTATTTTTTCAAAATCACTTCTCAATTAAAAACATTTAAACATAAATATTTTTAATATAATCACTTAAACTTATAATTAATTATGAAAAACCACTTATCTTACAACTAATTATCGAAAAGTTTAGCACTTCATTTTATAGGGCGACGGTTTAGCATTACTTAACATCAGTGTGCTCAATCCAAGAAGGCAAATGAGAGGGGCTTCATATTGTGATGCGATATATTTTGTCTAGGAACAAAATTCAGTTGCAGTAAGAGATATCTTTTTTTAGTTCATTTTGATAGAATTGTTATTTGCCCAATATTCAAAAAAGAAGAAAAAAAATTTGCAAGTTTTCAGTTTTTTTTTTCAGACCATTCAATATCTAGAGGCTAAATTGAACTTTAACTAATTTAAATTAAATTAGGTTTTCATATTTATCTTATTACTTATGTTTTTATTCTTTTTGTATATAAATAAATATTTGAGAAGTCATTTAATACATTGAATAATAGAATAAAATAAAATAAAAATTTCTATCAGATACAAACACAATTAAAAAAAAAAATATCTTTCTTTCACGTTGGGAGCTCTGTAGCTTCATACTACATATATAATTCCATTTATATATAGAACACTATTAACAAATCATACTTCTCCCTACACAACCATGTTAACACCTAACGGTGCAACTTGCTCCGGGATCGTGCCTTTTTTTATCGTCTTATTATTATTATTATCAACACCATCATCTTTTCTCACTATTTTTTATACTATTTAACATTTTTTCACATTAAAAACAATATAGCATTCTGAATTTTTTGGATGATGAAGAATATGCTAAGATATTATGCAGATGAATTATGGGCCAGATTATAAAAACCGAAGATTGAATGGACACCAGCGGAGTATAAGCCCAAGCTGATGGCCCGATAGCCCGGAATAGTTGTGTCCCTGCTCTCCTCCCTATAAACGCATGCCCTCTTCTTTGCGCTAGGGTTTTACGCTGTTGGCAGCTGCTGATAGAACCAACGTCTCCCATATATTCAATACTATCGGTGCAGAGTGACACTAGTTTGCCGTCACCATGGGGTATGAACCATATTCTCGTCTGTCTGTCACGTATATATATTTATAAGAGATTCAGGATGCTTAGTCTCTTCTTTTTACTGCTGCTATAATGAACACAATATGTGAAACTGATGGTTGCGGTAATTTATTGGTTCTATTATATGTGATTGTGGTCTTCGATTTGTGTTTGCCTGCATCTTTTTTTTTTTCATATGGATATTTATTTTTAGCTAAGTTTATTGTTCTTAGTCTCAGAGTGTGTTTTCTTTTTTTCGGGCGAAATATAAGTACGATCTCTAAACTATCTGCCATATGGCTCTCAAAATTTAGGATACAGGCACATGGAATCTGTGAACATTATGTAATGTAGATTTCATATCATCAATATTGTTATTGTTTTTAAGATTAATTATTGAATAATAACAAGACTCGAATTTTTCTTCTTGGGCATGTAATCTAAAGATTCTGGTTCTAAATCTTCCAGGAGTGATTGTCTTCATTAATCTTTAATCTTTGAATTCGGTCATTCAGTTCAAGCAGAACTGGATGCCGCCACAAGGATTAGAAATTTTCTATTTTTATTTCAAATAAGAACATCAGATTTGGCAAACTATGTAGTCTTCTAACTTAGGTTAGTCTCATCACAGGAAGACTCGAGGTATGGGAGCTGCCCGCAAGCTGAGGTCCCACCGCAGGAGGCAAAGGTGGGCAGACAAGGCATACAAGAAGTCTCACCTTGGGAATGAATGGAAGAAGCCTTTTGCTGGCTCATCCCATGCAAAGGGTATCGTTCTTGAAAAGATGTAAGATTGACTTAGCTTGCTTGTCATATCTTTTACTACAGTTTTTCTTTACTTGGAGTAATTGAATATGAAGGCATTAATGTGATATTTTATCTGCAGAGGGATTGAGGCCAAGCAGCCCAACTCTGCCATTCGTAAGTGTGCCAGGGTTCAACTCATTAAAAATGGGAAAAAGATTGCTGCATTTGTCCCAAACGATGGTTGCTTAAACTACATAGAGGAGAATGTGAGTGTTTTCTTTAGATGTCTTTGTCATTTTCTGCTTATCCTTCTTATAATGGGACATCTGCAAGTGTTGTTGAAATCTACTTTATATGTTTTCGGTGATATATTTTTCGTATTTATTGGGTTATATGGAGTATGGCACATGTTTGTAGGATGAAGTATTGATTGCTGGATTTGGACGAAAAGGTCACGCCGTTGGTGACATTCCTGGAGTCAGGTTCAAGGTTGTGAAAGTTTCTGGTGTTTCCCTCCTGGCACTCTTCAAGGAGAAGAAGGAGAAGCCGAGGTCGTAAAGTATTGGGACGGCTTATCTCTTTGTATTTTTTATAGTTTCTCTTAAGAGCTATTATGAGTTTTACTTTTTGAGAATGGATCTGTTTTATGGACAATTTTGGATCCCTTAGTCAATTTACTAAGTCATTAAATTTAGAGCCCGAATCGCATTTATTTGCTTTCCCAGTGCCAATCATGTTATTGGATTTTTAGTTGCGTGTGCGCATTGGTTTCCGGCTTATGTTATACTGCTCAGCCAAATCATACAATTCTTATTGTTTTTTCGTAAATCATCTAAAGACTAAAGAGGATACACGGCATTGAATCCTTGGAAAAATAATCTTTTAATACTATTGTTTTGGAAAATTATTTTTGTCAGAAACAAGAAGGTTTTTAATACTATTTTGTATAACAGATAATATGATTCTGGTTGAGTTTAAATATCTTGAATGCTTTTTGGTAAAATATGTATGTATATATATTGAATGCTTTCTTATTGCGGCAGCTGGGTATAAAATTGTGAATTCCGAGAATGAATATTCGATTTTTTAACACAAGCTAGGCAAGTTGGTTAAAATCAATGAGCAATTGGTTCATTGGGAGGAATTGTACTAATTTAATTAAATATTTTATATTTAAATTTTGAAAATTATGTTGTGTTAAATACTTGATGGTAGAAATTAATCTTGATCTCAATAAATTTTCCCGTTGAAATGGAGTAGAACTAAAATATTGGGTGCACATGTTAAAAAGAAAAAAAGGCAAGTTGGTTAATTTTGCTTCATCAATTGTTACTTATACAACACACTAAAGATGCCAACCATTTTGCTTGCGAATTTTTAACTGTGAGGGTTTCCTTGAGTTACCCATATATCTAAGCTATGAATGGAAAGACTAGAAGTTTCAATGGTTCAATTTAATGACCGTCAATGAGCTGCTTGACTGGAAAACTCAAAGCTAGTCTGACTTTTTTTTTTTTAATTGAATAAAGGAGGGCAAAGGCGACAGTTAAAACAGAAAATTCCAAGAGGGGGATAGTGGTTACATATCTCTAGTGACCAAGGAGTGCTCTTGAGCATGGCTGGTAAAGAGGAGCCCATTTTTGCAAGGCCATTAGCTACCAATTTTGAGTAGTGACTAGTGAGTTGCAGCATAAGGTAAATAGTACTACTTACAGGATATAGATTGAACTTGCAGAAATCTCTAAATAAGGCTTAAGCGTCAAATTCTGCAATAACCATTCTTTTTCTTTTTGGTGAGGAAACGAGGTCAGAGACCTAAAAGAAAACAAGAGAAAAAGCAAAATGATCAACTAACATCAGCTACGAGGCGTTACACTCCTTGGCCTGTGGAATCCAAGCCCATGAGTTGAAGTAACTCAGGTGTTGGCGTAGCGACAAATTGACAATCTATCTCCTGTGACAGGCTTTTTCTTGCAAGGTAGTGTGCACATTGGTTTGCTTCCCTATATGTATGTTGAATATGTACATCCCATGGTTTTTGAATTAGTTGCCTTGCCCACTATATGAGTCTTCTGTCTGTTTGTGGTTCTCTATTAGTGTTCAGAATGTCCCTCACAGTTGTTGCTGAATTCGATTCCACTATGATCTTTTTTAATCCCAAAGTCCAACACAATTCAAGACCCTTGATAAGAGCCCACGTCTCAGCTTCTTGCACCCTACATATTCCTATTCTGCATAGAAAACCTCCTATCCATTCACCTTTCTCATTCCTGATTATTCCCCCTCCACCCACTTTATTTTGCTCTACATTCATGGCGCCATCTACATTTAACTTTAACCATCCAACTGGTGGGCTTTTCCATTTATTAAACATTCTATGATGTCTAAGCTGATTTTCACACACCATGTTGTCCTCTTTCCACTTCATGCTTTTCAAGAATTGCCTGATCCACTCTTTGTGATTAAGACTCATAACTTCAATATTTTCCATAATCTCTTGATTCTGCCACTTCCAGATGAACCAGCAAATTGTGGCAAACCAAACATTCCAGTTGATGTCATCTTCAAAGCTTGTTTGTACCTGCAAATTACTAAAGAACCAAACAGAAAATTCGTCCATGTAAAATTGATGTCTTCTTTCAGATGATATAAATGTGTTACAAATCTGTGTAGCTTTGTAACAGTTTCTGAGTGCATGAGTTATATCTTCCTCTCACATACAACATCTTCCACAAGTGCTATCCTCCTCCATCCAATGACACTTTATTTTCTGGGTTAGGAATCTTCCATGAGCAATAATCCAACAGAAGATTCTAATTTGGTACTGTTAATTTCCATATGATTTTCCATATATCCTTCTCCATTTGCTAATTGGACTTAGTGATCACCTTATATGCACTTGCCACTATGAAATGTTTAGACTGGTTTGGAATCCACTTAATGTTATCATTTCCTTCTTGTTCATCTAGTGGCATCATGGCATGTATCTTCATAAGACTCTGGTCATCAACAAGCTCCTTAATCAGTTGAAACTTCCATTCACCATTATACTTCATTACCTCATTGACCTTCATTTCCAGATTGATATCCTTATTAGTTTTGCGATGTTCAAGCAGACTTCCTGCTCCACTCACCCAGTTATCAGTCCAGAAATAAGTGTTTCTTCCATTATTTATTTGCCACCCAATGCTTGATGTGAAAGGTTCCCATTTTTTCATAATTTCCTTCCATAAAGTCGAGTCAAATTACTTCACCGAAACACCCCTTCTGACTTTAAATTCCTCCTGGCAGTATATTCCTCTTAAAACCTTTACCCAGAGGTCATCAGTTTTAGTAGCAAAGCCCCAAGCTAATTTGTACATGAAAGCATCATTCATTGCCGTTAAGGATTTTATTCGTGCTCATCCCTTCTCTTTGTTCTGACACATCTTTGTCCACCCTATTACATGTCATCTCCTTTGATTTTGTCCTTCTCCCCAAATGAACTATCTTTCAGCTTTCTCAATTTCCTGCACAATATTCCTAGGGATTTTATCATGCTGAAATTGATGTAGAGCCATGTTGCTTGTAACTGATTTCACTAGAGTAATGCACTAGCAAGAGATAATGTCTTTGCTTTCCAACCTCCTAATCGCTTCTTAATCATGTCAACCACATAACCATATTTCTCTGATGCTTTTCTTTTATTTGTTATAATAGCACCCAAGTATCTTCCCATTTCATTAACTTCATAAAACCCATTGTGCATACAAATTTCTCTTCTAACTTTTTTTTTAACATTACCAGCAAAGTAGATAAGAGTTTTGGTTTCACTCACTTTGTGACAAGTCATACTGCAAAACATTCTCAGAGATTCCATAATGCTCTCCATCTGTTCTATACTCGCCTCTGCAAGTAACACAAGATCATCCGCAAAACACAAATGGGATATTTCTGGGCCTTTTCTACCAGCTCTCATCCCCTTCCATTTGCCTTCTTCCATTTTATCCATGATGAGGTGTATGAGTTTCTCCATACCAAGGACAAATAAGTAAGGAGAAATTGGATCTCCTTGTCTAATCCCACGCATAGGATTAATTGCTATTGTTTTCTCCTCATTCCATAGAATATTGGTAGGTAGTGAGGTTATGCATTGCATTATGAGCTCAGTGAAGTGTCTAGGTCAATTCAACTCCTCTAGTACTTTCCTGAGAAATTTTCAACTAATTCGATCATAGGCCTTCTCCAAGTCAACTTTAACTGCCATGAATCCTCTTTTTCCTTTCATTTTCTTCATCTTGTTAATCATTTCCTTTATAATGACAATGTTATCTTGTATATTCCTTCCAAGCACAAAACTAGCCTAGAAGGGAAAGACAAGTTCATGTAACAACCGTTTCATTCTCTTCACCAAGATTTTGGATATATATTTATAAATCACATTACATAGTGAGATAGGTCTGAATGTCCTATCTTTTCCAGTTTATCAATCTTGGGTATAAGCGTAACAATTGTACTATTAACCTCTTTAATTTTACTACTATCCTGCCATGCATGTTCCACAAATCTGCATACATTATCACCCACAATCTCCCAATTTCTCTTAAAGAAGATCGCAGGATAACCATCATCCCCGAGAGTTTTAAGATTTCCTATTTCAAACATGGCTTGCTTTATTTTGTCCTTGCTCAAATTCTCATCCAGGCCCTGAGTGATACTTTGATCTATTTTAGGCCATTTACACATAGTTCTAAACCAAGGTCTATTATCAATTTCTTCACAGAACAGCTTTCTATAGAAATCAACAACCAATCTAATTCTATGGTCTTTCTCTTCTACCCATGGGTCATTTTCATCCTTCAGCATACTAACTCTATTTCTTTTCCTCCTAATTGTAGTCTTGGTATGATAATAAGCAGTGTCTCTGTCTCCATAGTTAAGTCATTTTGATCTGGATTTTTGAAACCACAAAGTTTCCTCTTGAGCAAGTACTTTATCCAATTCATACCTAAGCTCTCTTTCCAGTTTTTCAAGATAGGGATTATGACAAACCTGATGTCGCCTTTGGATTCCATCAATCCTGGCCAGCAAAGTTTTCTTCTTGCTAAGAATGTTCCTAAACATCTTTCTATTCCAATTCTTCAAATGGGGAGTTAGCTTGTTCAAGTTGTCCTTCACCTCATCAATTGGTTGCCATTTCTTTTTAACAGCTTCTTTGAATTTTGGGTGCTTTAGCTAGGCTGCTTCAAATCTAAAAGGCCTAGCTGTTATATTAGCTGCAACGTGATTCAGGGAAATAATAATTGGGTGGTGATTAGATTGTATTCGAGTTCCAATCTTCACAGAAGCATCAACAAATCTATTCCTCCACTCTCTATTACACAGGGCTCTGTCAAGTTGCTTAAAGATTCTGTGATAACCAGGCCACTTTGGCCCTCTCCAGGTGAATCGTGGGCCATCAGCATTCATGTCAATTAACCCACAAGCATTGATCCAGTTTGCAAAAATTTTATATCTTCTATTACTTGGGGTTGCTTTACCCTTTTGTTCATCCACAAAATTGATTTCATTGAAGTCACCTGCTAAAAGCCAGGGTCCCTTATCGTATCCTGAACAGCTTTCAGTATTTGCCAAATTTGTCTTTTAACCAGTTTATGTGGACTTGCGTATATTGCTGTAAAGAACCATAGATCTTCACCATCTTTATTAACTTTTCCATGAAGAAATTGTGGATGCTTAGTAATTGCTTCAAACACAGTATTGTCATCATTCCACAAGATCCAAATTCTTCCACTCCTCCCTTGAGTTTCCATAATCTCATAGTGTTTAAAGCCCAATTTCTTCCTGACCTTCTGATCATCACCATTAATTTTAGTTTCGAGTAAGGCTACCAAAGTTAGCTTATAGAGTTTGCACATTTCTTTAAAGGTGAGACAAAACGCATGACTTGCCACACCTCTGAAATTCCAAACCAATATCATAATGTAGATTTATGAAATAGATCAACCCAAAACGCAACACAGGACTTCTACAAATTCTCTTGCTGTCGAGGCCCACTAACCACCTCAATATTATTCATCTCCTCAACCTCCATGTTACTCTCAAATTGGGTTTTAGGAACAGTAGATGAACCTGGGTCCAATGGTTCTTCTATTATGTCTTCCACCTCCATGATTTCAGAAACAATTTTTAAGCACAAGCATTTATTTTTTGTTTTGGTTGGGCTTAGATTTGGATCAACATGTGTGCCCACATTTTGTATTTCACCTTGTGAAACTCCTTGATTTGGCCCTTGGATTTTCTCTTCCCATGAAACCTTACTTTTTGCAAAATTTTTAGCCTCATTAATTGTTCCTTCCCCTATACCCTTTCTTTGTCTCATGGCCCACTTCTGATTCCCTTTTTGAAGCTTCATCTTGTGTCACATTAAGCCCATTTACATTAATCTCCTTCAGCCTATTAGCATTTGTCTGACTCCTTCCTTTATTCTTAACCTGTATTTTTGGCACTTCTAGTATTTTACATTTTGTCAGCTGCCTTCTTTTTTCCATATTATCTTCCTCATGTACTTTCGTATCTGCACCTTTTTTATTGACATTTACAGTGTCCTGCAAAAGTTGTCTATTGCACCATCTTCTTCCTTTCTCTCTCCTTCATGCCCATACTCTTCCTCTAAAATCGTAAATTTGGATCATTCTTTTCCTTACTCCATTCTCCCAGTTTCTACCTTGTCGGCTACTCTAGGATTTCCTAGTTTTATAGGCTCTTGATTACCTACTGCTGCTGTACTTTTCTTGTTCCGCCTTACCCGTTGGACCACCATCCAATCTCCATACTGAGTTGTCACCGGATTTCTCCCCTACCTTACTATCGGTGTCTCACAGTTACTTGTCTCTGTGGTTTTTTCACTATTTTCAGCTCCTTGTAGCCGTTTTCCTTGACACTATTCTTTTGCATGCCCATATCTACCACATCTGAAACATATTAAATGAATTCCTTCATATTCAACCTTCATCTCTCTCCCTTCTATGCAATAGGTTTGGCTTCGTCAAGTCCAGTTCAACACAAACCCTAAAGTATCTCACACGAGACGTTTTAGTGTTGTGTTATCAATTTTAATGACCCTCCCCACTTGTCTCGCAACATTAATAAGGAATTTAACATTGTAATATTCTGATGCCACTAAGGGAAATCTGATCCATGCAGCAATGCTTTTAATAGTCTCCTCTTCAGGGTTGAAGTCTGGCTTCCAGCTTTGGACTGCAACATAATGATCAAGCACCAACCATGGTCCTCCCGTGAGAGTCTCTATCATGTCCTTGTTATTCATAAATCTTGCTAAGTAAAACCCGCTCCCAATGTTGACCAGTTCTACCTTTCCTTTTTTTCCCCTACATGCTTTGTAGCTTTTTTTGAAGATAATAAAAGCCCACACTTCTACCCATTATTTTGATGATCAAAGTTTGCTTCCAAGGTTCCCTGATCCTTTTCTTTTCCTCCTCTGACAAGTAGAAATCTGGCCCTTTTTCTGTATGCTTGACTGTTATTCCTTCATCCAGGTCTTTTAATCCCATTAAGTAATCCATCACCTCTTCCTCCTTATCACTCAAGGGTGACTATTCTGAGAAAAGAGCCTCCCTTTGTTCATGTTCTTTTGGTGTCAATGCTTCTTTGTACGACAGGTTTGTTGTCTTCTCACCTTCCTCATCCTTACTCTCATCATGCATCCATTCTTCATCTAGAACAAGATTCGATTCCTTTCCAGCGAAACTCCCACCCTCATCCTTACTCTTCTTTCTACTTCTTTTTGCATGTTCTGCAACTTCCACTGCCATTTTTAGAATATCATTACCTTTTTGCCGTGGACAATGTTGCATTTCCTTTGATTCCGAATCCTCATCCTCTTGATGTCCCTTCCGAGCTTCCCTTCCATATCTTCTCCCTTTATTCATTGAAGAACATTGATGTTCTATGGTCTCCACTTGTCCCGGAGAATGTTCCCATTCTCGACTCTCAGGTTGATCCTGTTCCCGTTCTCTTCCTCAAGACCACCTGTCCGGCGGTGTATCATCTTCGTTAGGCATAACAATGGTAAATAAATCACTCAGTTACAAAGTTTTCTGTCACAGAGCTTCACATTGCACTGATTGACTTGAAGGGTTGTACACTGCAATTTTCCGCAATAACCATTCTATAACCTTGCTCCCAAGCCATCTCCAAGCCCACAAGTATAGCATGGGCTTTAGCTTCTTCCACAAAGCAGTAACAAGAAGTCCGACTATATTCTTCACCAATCAACTTGGTCACCACGATGACAAGACTAAATTGGCTTTGATCACCACGATGACAAGATTAAATTGGCTAAGTACTGGGAGGTTGATGTAATTTCAACGACCTTATTTATTTTGGAACAGCTATTCAGTATACATATATCATGACTTACAAGCGCAAAAACCTTATCATGTAGGAAATGAACTTTCCCCATAAATATCAGATGAAGATATATTTTCAAGAACAAAACTACATCCATGGCTAACAAACTGCAGAAATCAGAAACTTTTTTATATAAAATGATGAGACTAAAAATAATATTCATAAATATGCACACATTTTGAGAAAATTTGTGATTGTGAGACAGTAATTTCAGCTGAAGCTTGAAACTTTCTTCATACCAGTCCAACATATATATATACCATCCTTAATCATATTGACACGATCGTACCCCAAAAGATTCCTAAACACTATTTACTCAGCTACTCAGTGATATGTATTTGCTATCTAGCCGTGCTAACGCAGATGTTTACAATATAACACCAAAAACTAACATCCTACATAAGGTTAAAAGATCATTGTCCAGGGATCAGGCAGCAGCGCCATTTACAGAACTTGTTGCTTTTCTTTGCCTCCAGTAGTTCTTTTTGCCATAGAAGGCACAATCCTGAGGCTGTAACTAACGAGTGAAGGCCCAAATATACTATATTTACCGGCACTGCTGAAAGCAGTTTCTGCATCAGAACGTCTTTTGAAAACTACTCTCGCACGGTTACTCCTCTTCAGCAGTTCAGTTTGAGATACAATCAATGGTCCAAAGCGTCCAAAAATTTTATTGAGATTAGTCTTAGAAGGAACAGAATCCAGGTTTGTAAATTTCAGAGTCAGAGCCACTGGGCAGAAGTCCTTCTCAGAATTCCCATCCAAAAGTTCCTCAGCAGTTTCTTGTAGCTTGAAAGAGGGAGAGCCCCTTTCAATGGGTAGAAACTCCTCTCTTTCATTCTGATTCTTTAACAATAAATGGTCTTCTGGAACACTCTCAACTATCCTGTCAGTCCAATACGAATCATTGGAAGGCCCCATTGCAGATGTCACAGAAATCACTGCTTCCATTGAGCTTAATCCAGTATCTTCAGAATGCTGTTGCTCAAAAGACATTCCCTGCTCTAGTGCAGCAGAATCATTTGGTACAATAAAACTTCTGAATTCTGTAAAGAAACTTAACATGACACTTTTGTAGGTTTCTCTGATTGGATCCCTGGCAGCCAAGTAAAGTTGTGACAACATATCATCTGTAGAAATACACTGCAATTGAATGAGCTTTCTGCTTTGGGATTTATGGGAATAATCACTAGAAGCATCCAGGGTTCCCTTGCGTTTCTTGGCTGAGGAGCCAGAAATCGACTTTTGGCCTGCAGGTTTTCTTTCTAATACATTTTCACCATTTGTAATACAGAACCTATCCTCCGACATCAAAGCAGACAGACACTTGTGCTTTTTCCTGGGTCGTGTGCTATCTAAAGAGATGTGCTTCCGCTTGTGTGAAACACCAAGATGGGATTTTGGTTTTCCTTGCCAGTCAATTTGATCATCATATTGTTCCTTCTCCCCCATGAAAAGAGTGTCCATATCATTCTCAATCAACCCATCAAGCACCATGAACTCTGGCAGCTGAGAATAACCCTTTGCCTGATAGAAAGCCAACAATTGAGCACGTGCTATTACAAAATTCAATCTATCAAGTTCAATAAATGGTAACTGGGCTAATGATTTAACAATATTGACAAGTTTCTTGGGTTCAAAAGAGTTTGCATTTAGATACCTATCTCCTCCATCTATTCTACTTGATTGATTCTGAATTCCGGCATTAATAATTACTTGAGTTTTGAGCTTTTTAAACACTTCTTCAGGAATGCATGGACAGGATAGGCCATACTCAACCCGTCTAGACACCTCATCTAAGGCACAATCTACAGCATGATGGAAATTTTCCAAATTACTTTGCTTCTCCATTTGCGAGAAATATATTTGAAATGGCTTTATCTTAGATGAATCGTTCCAAGCGAATGTTTGATCCCCAAAGTATGCTATCAAGTAACTATCTATCTTAAGGTGCTTCTTCGCATTTTCTGATGCAGCTGAGGGATCAAAAATCTGGCCAGGCCACCAGGGATGGCCCCTCACCTTTCCCCATACTAGATCTGATACACAGAGATTCAGCTCTGAAGACACTGACTCCCTATCCACATCAGCCCCTTGGGAATTCCTGCATGAATCAAGATCTACAAAAAGATCAATACCATGCAGTTCATTTTGAATATTATTGAAAGGCCCTGCTTCTTCAACAATGATGTCAGTGGTTTGGCTCTGCATCACGTCTGCTTGTCTATGAATATCAAAGGCTGGCTGCTTAGAACCATGAGAATTTTCTAGTTCACGGGGATGATTCCTTGAAATGACATCTTCATGAGGCAAAGATTCCATGGAACTAACATCGTTAACTTCCATATTTGGAATGAGATCCCGAAACTGGCAGGTAGATTCTGTGAGACTTATGGCACTACAATCTTCAAGGCCTTGCTTAGAGGCAATATAATCAGCAACTTTAATCTCACTCCCACACCCCACATATCCTCTTACGTTCGTACTATTGGCTCCCTTGGTTGTTTCCTCATTAAGACACTTCTGCACATTCCCACTCTCTTCGTTGCTAAAAGCTTCATTACCATTTTTGTCCTCCTTTTCGCACTCCATCATGTTAGGAGAGGTTTTATTTAATTCAAGTTCTATGCTCAATGGACCAGTTTTAGTAAACTCTGTTGCATTCCCCACAGCCCCATTCAACTCAATAATTAGACCTTCGTCAGTTTCGGTATCTCCACATATAACTCGGGGTCCGTTTGAACATTCAGTTGTGATTTCCTTATCTTCGTTCTTCACCAACCCACCTGGAAAGTTGCTTGCTTTCTCGTCACACCCCACATCAATGAGTTCCGTTCCTATCCCAAGGACAGTCGCTCTATCCACAAATGCAGTTCCTTGATCAAAACCCTCTTTTCCATCCGACCCAAATAGCGGCTCCACCGATACACCGGCAACTCCATCATCTCCAACCTGGTAGCCCATACGATTTTGGGTCTGAAACTTATCGTTAAAAGGTTCAGTTAGGGTTTCGGTCCCAGATATTCCGGCACTGACAACATATTCTGATGAGTTAAACCCAAAAGTTTCATATTCCCGATCAAACGAAACAGCGTCAGCATTCAAGTCAATTTGGCCGGAATTTGTAGCCATGGAGAAAACCTACAACGTAAAAGTAAAGACGTGGACTCGTTAATATCACTATGTCTAACATCAAACGTAGAATACATAGCAATAAGGACAACGTCTAAGAACGCGATGCAATGAGAGAACAAAGTGAGAAAATGCAGACCTATTTCCAGAGAATCGTTCTTCTTAGGCTAGTTGTTGACGGGCGGAGAATCGAGAACGGTGTGACCAGACATCAGAGGGACGCTTCAAATAACTTACACTAAAAGGTCTGGAATATTTCAGGGATTTTTTGAGAAAAGGGTAGTGGGTACGAAAGCTGGCGTCCTACCAGAAATGTAGTCCTAACTTCGAATCAGAATGCGACGCCAGAATCATAATGAACGCGTTAGGGTAGAGAGAGGGTGGAGGAGATATATATATATATATAGCGATTTATTATTTTTTAGGCGAATGATCAATTGACACTTGGTAGAATGAAACAACATGCGTTTGGGAATTGATATGTTGCAATGCAATTCTAAAATGATGAGTCCTCACCTACTCTGCCTACATGACAGGGACATTCCATTGGCCCCTATTTAACTATTACTCCGTCTTAAACTTTTTCTCTACTCTTTTATTTTATTTATTTTATATTTTTAAAAAATATTTTTAATTAAGTGATTAATTAATTTTAACTTTAATATTTAATTCATATGATGCAATTAAAAACATCTTTTAAAAAAATAGCCTCTTTTTTATTTTTCATATTTTTTTTATCTTTTTGATTAGTTGATTACTTGATGACTATGGCTTGAGTTTAATAAGATATTTTTTTTTCAGATTTCATTTGAAATGTGAAAAAATTAAAAAAAGAAATACTATAAAAAGTAAAAAAAAAATTTAAATAAAAAAATATGGAGATTTTTTTTTTATTTTTTCTCTCTAAATTTGCTCTCCCTTAACTAATATATTCCTGCGCCTCTTTTTATACATATAAATCATGTATACATTATAGCTGTTATTGTAGATGTTAATATATATTATTTGGAACAATCTAAGAGCTATTCACATTTAAGTGACGTGATGTGCCGTATGAATTGTTGAATCAGCAGGCAGTGTAATTGCGTGTTATAATTTTATAACCTTGAGCTGAGAGTTAATGTTTTAGATTTTTTTTAATAGACAACATGTAATTGTATTTCTAATTCGCTTCCTTGTCTTTGAAAATTAAAATCAATAATAAAATGAAATAATTGAATCACACGATCATAATTGACAAATGACACAATTATATTGTCATTAGTTGAAAACTTATTCTTTCCTTTTTGGTAGCACCCAGGGTAGAATGGGCAAAACGAATTAACCTACCAAGGATAAAAGTCCATATAGGGTAGACTTGTGGGCTTGTATTTAAAAAATTTATGTTTTTTATTTTTATATAATTATTTAAATTAATACAACTAATCATATTATCATTTATAAAAATTAATATAATATTTAAATTTTACAATTTATATATTATTAATTAATAAATTAATATATATATTTTAATATTTAAAAAAAATAAGTCGGGCAAACAAAAAGTCTATTTCATATTTAGATTTTCATTTTTAAAATTTAACCCGCCCATTTTATTGGATTAAACGGGTTAGCCCGTCTGGCAGATTGAAGACCCGAGTTTAGTGGGGTCAATGTAATTTTTTTATATATTTTAATAATAATATTTTATTTTTATTTAAAACTCGAAAACTAAAATTAAATAAGTAATTTCACTAAAATATAAAATTAAATGCATATAAATATTTTAAAAAGAAAATATATTATTATAAACAAATAAAATAAATAAATAAATTGATTAAATGGTCAAACATCCTAACTATGAAGATCTTAATGACTAAAATAATCATAATATATAAAAAAACTATATTTTAGCAAAAAGAAAAAAATAAAAACAACTACAATCAAATCCATTCTCTCTGGTAAAGTCACCATATCTCCCTTCTTTCTCTCTCAAATCTCTCTATATCTCTCTCAGCCCTTCCTCTTAAATTGTATCACCTCATTCCTCTCTCTCTCTCTCTCTCTCTCTCTGTGATTATTCATTTCTTCCTACGCTTAATTTCTCCTTTACTTATTGCTGTCATGCTTCCTCTCTCTTTCTCAATTTAGAAGCAAATTTACTATGGCCTTTTGGTTTTATAAAAGAGTGGGTTCAAAAGAATTATTATTACTTCGATTTAAATTTAATGCTTCAGTGAGTTGCTAACCTTAATTTAATTTAAGAGGGTTCAAAAATAGCATACGAGTGGGTATAAGATAAAATATCTACCTCATAATGCATAAAACTTTTAGCATTTGAGGGAGTCAATTGCTCCCACTGTATTTGTTGTAGGTTCGCCACTATCGTTGGGTTTAATCTATGTTGCTGGCTTTGCCCCGGAGGCTGAATTGAGTAAAAAGAGGGTGGAAAGATATTCTATCTAGTTAAAAAGAAAAAAAAAATAAAGAGGCCTTTCTTTCTTAACTCTTTCATTTGAAAGTGGTGGAATTTGGAGGGAGGAGTACACAAATAAAATTACTAATTTTAATTTACCAATTTAAGCTAATGTAAATAGTGAAAAGTTTTATTTACTAAGCAAGTAGTTAAAAATTTAATTATCAATATTTATATATAGAACAATCTTAATTTTTTAAGACTTACTTTTTATTCTTAATACACGAAAAAGTATTAGTCTTTACTTATACGATATGGAAGGATGCTTCGAGTACAAAACAAAAAAAATTTGGCCAATAAGTCCCAAAAAAAATTAAAATTGCTATTTTTTTGTTACTTCTATGTTACCTTTATTTTCACTTAAAAAAAAGTCACATGTTCTGAAAAAAAAAAACATGTTATACCTTTATCGCATGTTGCTTGCTTTTATGTTGAATCCGGCATCCAGGTGAATGCATTTTGAATAAACTAAATTGGTGTATGCATTTCAATGAACAAACTAACATTCATTTAACTAAATCGAAAAAAAAAGCAATTAAAGAATTTTTATATATAATTTTGTCTTCCAATCTGATAATAAAGTTTTATTTCTAATATTATAATAAAAATATTTAAGTTGATTCCACTTGGTCCCATTTCATTATTTCTAGTCCAGTTTCATTCCCTCCTAAAATTTTAACATAATTCTTAAAGAAGAATAAAGAGAAAAGACTCCCGCCAAAAAGATGTGGAGGAAAGAAGCTGGGGAGCGGGAACGGCAACGCATCGTGGGGGATCGGGATGTAAGGAACTCCGTTAGAGAGGCAAATGGCTGGATATGGCTCCTTGGATCCAACTGAGCTAATGGACATAGTAGGCATTTATTTTCCTCAGCAGCTTTTCACTGTCGAACAAAGCTGGCTCGACCTCATGTCGGCTCTCGTCTCTTTCTTTTCTTCTCCATCGGGCCAATACCTATCTTCCCAGGTAATACCGCTGCGTCTTTAAATCTTCACTTCTTCTTTTATATTTTTCCCATCCGTTTTGACATATTTTAGAAATTTCTAGTGATGCAATGCAATGATATTGAGTATTTCATATGGCGTCACCGTGGGGGACGATTTCCAATACATTGTTGACAGGTAAAAAATCATTATGGCAGCCTTGCATTGTCACTTGACTTCCGGCAGTTTCAGAAAACATTTCAACTTGAGGAATTTTATAAAATGCTAGAGGAGAAACCTAAAATCGCTCTCCTGTGCATGAGTGCTGCAGTTCATAAGGTATGAGAATTATATGATGGCATTTGCTTGAGTCTCTTCTGCTGTTGCATAAAAACGTGTCTATCATATGCTTGGCCATGGTACTATTTACTACAATTTGGTAACAGGTTCTTATTACCGAATGGGAGACTGACCAACTTGTGGATGGTGCAAAAGTAGATATTCGACTGCATAACTGTCCTGAAACTATGATTGCTCTGAAAAACTTAAAAGCAGCATATATTGGTATATCATAATGCCCCTTGTGGTTTGTTAATTTGTTTTTCCTAATTACTACGATTAAACTTTCCTATTCTTAAAGAATAAAGGCACGGTATAACATTTGGCGACTTAACAGACAAACTAGTCTCACTGCGTGGTACTGTTGTGAAAGCCAGCACCGTCAGGCCTCTTGTGGTAGAAATGAGTTTTGAATGCAGCAAGTGCAAACAAAGAATTAGGCGTATATTTCCTGATGGAAAATTTTCACCACCATCAATTTGTAATTTAAATGGCTGCAAGAGCAAAATATTTAATCCTTTACGATCTACTGCTCAAGCTATAGATTTTCAAAAAATAAGGTAGGCCTTGTACTTTCTCCCTAATTTCTATGTGGAAGTCTTTAAATTTTTCTACTTCCTTGCGGGTGTTTCAGTTTCTTAAAACCCTTTATCAATGCATATTTGAGTTTTTGTACTTTGTTGTATGATTTTCGTGCTGCACTAGGCTGCAAGAATTACTAAAACCTGAAGACCATGAAGAAGGACGGGTTCCTCGAACAGTGGAATGTGAGCTTATCCAAGATCTTGTTGATGCATGCATACCTGGAGATGCGGTGACTGTTACTGGAATTATAAGAGGAATCAACACTTATATGGATATTGGAGGAGGTATGGAACGCAATTTTCCTCCTTTGTACGTGCTACTCTCTGTCAACCTTTACATGGATATTGAAATGAAAGCAACACAGGTTTGAGAGCAAAGATAACCATGTTTTGGAAAACTCTATCCGAATAATTATTCAATACTGTTTCTCTTTGCTCTCCTTTATTTTCTGATTTTACTGAAACATATTGGATCTGGTTACATCTAATGCAGCTTATTGGTTTTTATGCAGGAAAGTCAAAGAATAGAAGCCAGGGATTTTACTATTTGTATCTCGAAGCAGTTTCCATACAGAATTCTAAGTCACAGTCCATAAATGAGGATTTGCAAGACTCTAATCCCAAAGCAAGACCAGCTGAGCTGCTTGACTTGTTTTCATTTTCTTCTAGGGATTTAGAATTTATTGTGAAATTTGCAAAGGAGCACGGTTCAGATTTGTTTCGGCAAATACTTCAATCTATATGCCCATCTATTTATGGGCAAGAGCTTGTTAAAGGTAAATTTGTGTTGCACATCCAATGGCTGAAAATTATAGACTTTTGGATGGCAGTAAGCTAAGTCTGCAATTTTTTTACCTGTTGGTTCATTGGTTATAATGCTACTAAATTCTGATCATTTGGTTCGTCAGCTGCATAAATGATGCTTCACGAACCTGAGTTCTGAAATTAAAAATGGAGTGGTGAAGTAATGTTAATTTGCTATTATTTTGACAGCTGGGATAACATTGGCATTATTTGGGGGCGTACGGAAACATTCTATGGATCAGAATAAGGTTCCTGTTAGAGGAGACATTCATGTTATAATCGTTGGTATGCTTAATGTCTTTTTTCCTTGCCTTTTAAACGGAATGAAACGTTGGAATATTGTTTATTCGGCAAAATTTTTCTCTTTAAATAGTTAAAGGAATTATGGTGAAATTATGAGAGTTATTGAAATGAAATGACCAACGTGTAGCATTTGATTTCACTTTGCTAGGTGATCCTGGACTGGGTAAGAGCCAATTGCTACAAGCAGCAGCCGCTGTTTCTCCACGAGGTATCTATGTCTGTGGTAATGCCACAACTAGAGCCGGCCTCACCGTAGCTGTAGTAAAGGATCCCATGACGAGTGACTATGCTTTTGAGGCTGGTATATTTTCTTCACATCTACTCAACCAAACTCTGATCTTCTGGCTCTATGACATTGATTCTAGAATTTTGAGGGTTATTTGTAATCGGTCATGGTTGATAGGGCTGTTTTTAGAATTTTACTTTAAATTGTGTTATTTTTCACCTTTAGTTATTTGCTTCTTCATTCAGGTTCTGATCTCCTCTTTGTTCTATTCTTCAAAAATACCTTCTGATGTATAATGGATGTTTTAAGTTGATAGGAGGCCGCATCTGACTCCTTGGAGCTCCAATAAAAATTATTTTTTTTGGCTTTTAGCGTGATTCTGATGCTTGCTTCTGAACTCGATGAACAGAGACAAAAGTAACAAAGAAGAATGTTTTTTTTTCCGTGGCTTGAATATAAACTCATGCTATAACCTTACACACTATGAATTGAAAGTGTGAGTTGCTTTTATGACAATAGACAAAGTTATGCCCTTGTTTTTCTGAGGCTTGTCAGTACTAGAAGCTACGTGCCATGTAGTTAGTTATATCTATACAGTTCCTATCTGTGAAGTTAGTTTGTCTTTCTAATAGCTTCGATTTTTTTTATTTTGCTACCTTTTTGTTTTTCCTTCTGTGGTTGTTCAAAGAGTATTTCTTATCCTCCTTTGTCAGACTCTTTTTTCTCTTATTACTTCTTCTCTGAAGAAGACAATAAAAGGATATTTGCTGTATTAGACGAGAATTGAATTGTGTCTAGCAGCTTCTACTATGGTCGTTCAGAAAAAATATAGTTCTTAATTTCACATTTTCTCTGAATGATATTGCACTTAGGTGCTATGGTGCTGGCTGATAGTGGATTGTGTTGTATTGATGAGTTTGATAAAATGACAGCAGAACATCAGGTTTGTCCTCTGTTAGCCCGATGATCAATTTCCAGTAACCTAACTCTTATTGTGATTGTAAACTTAAGCCTTTGCTTATGACAATAAGACAGGCTCTGCTAGAGGCTATGGAACAACAGTGTGTCTCTATTGCAAAGGCAGGATTGGTAGCAAGTTTATCAGCTCGAACTTCTGTCATAGCAGCAGCAAATCCAGCTGGTGGTCATTATAAGTAATTTCTTTTGTTTTTGTCTAATTCCCACTATTTATTAGTGAACTGTTCTAATCCTGATATTGTGTCTTGGATCATCACGAAAAGTTTATAAATAGTCATAAGATAAAAATGACTAATATTCCTTGCCTTTGGCTCTATTTTAATGAAATAGATCTCATTGCCGTTTTAGCTTGTTACGAAATTTGTATAATGTTATGTCTTCATTGTCACGTAAGTCAAGTCATATATTCAAGGAAACTGTTTCTTCCAATAAATTCTGCAAATTTTACATGACTTTCATATTAAAGTAGCCACTTGATGCTAGCTTAGATGATAAAAATAAGGTGGGGTGTGGGTATTGACCAAGGTTCAAACCCTCCCAATGTAAATAAGAAAAAAATATAAAAGCAGTTATAACTGTTTCTTTCAACTGCAGCCGTGCAAAGACAGTGAATGAAAACTTGAAAATGAGTGCTGCTCTGCTGTCCCGATTTGATTTAGTTTTCATACTGCTGGACAAACCTGATGAACTTCTGGACAAGCGAGTCTCGGAGCACATCATGTCAGTAAGTTATCCAGCCTTGTCACTTTTCAATGGTGCATTACATCGTGTTCATATCTCATCCTTGGTTGATGGGAATAACACCTTTGCTTCTAATTCTATGGTTATACGTCATTCTGTTGGCTCCAAAGACCATGGTTCTTCTTCTTCATCTTCTTCTTCTTCTTCTTTTTTTTTTTGTAAAATGAATGGTTCAAATTTATCTTGCAGCTTCATGCTGGGAATGTACAACACTCGATAGCAGTTGAAAAGCAACGCAGAGGTTACATCTTTACGCCCACTAGCATCAATTTTTGTGTTTGCTAGGGGATCCTATTTATTGGTTGACCCACATTCACTGATGGAGACCACTGATTTTGACCAGATTTACCTTCGGATTCAAGAATCATGGTACCACACAGTGCTGAAGGCATAGATTTGGGTGTTCGCTCTGGTTCTCTAGTTTCAAAGTTGAGACTTGACCCACAAAGAGATAGTGATTTTGTTCCATTGCCTAATCAACTTCTTCGAAAATACATTGCTTATGCAAGGAGTTTTGTCTTTCCTAGGTGATCAGATGTCAAATCTATCTTCTGATGCTGATATAATTTCTCCCTTGGGCAGCTTCTGAGATTTTAATTGATCCTTATCACTTCTTCTTAATCAGGATGTCCAAGCCAGCGGCAGAAATCCTACAAAAGTTTTACCTTAAACTGAGAGATCATAATACTTCAGCTGATGGCACACCAATAACAGCGAGGCAACTAGAGAGTCTAGTGAGGCTGGCTGAAGCTCGAGCTCGGATAGACTTGAGAGAAGAAATAATGGCCCAGGATGCGATGGTTAGTTTGAGTTTGAGTGACCTGAATAATTTATGTTGCATCAGTCCTAGTTTACTTACTTAAGATGCGAGTCTGAGGGGTCAAATAGATCAATATCTGACGTAAAACTAATTACAACAGATGAAAGAGAAATAAAGCAAAAGGTTAATATTCGATTACTTCCCTTACTTTCATAGGATTTGTTAACAATCATACAGCAGTTCCGGTTCCCAAGAGAGTATTGACAAGTGACTGTTTCTTTATAGATAAAATTTTCAGAATGACCTGGTTTTTGGTCATAAATCTTCATGAGTCATTCTTCTGATGACAACATCGAGTTTGCAGGATGTTGTTGAAATAATGAAGGAATCCCTGTACGATAAGTACGTTGATGAGCATGGATTTGTGGATTTTGGTCGAAGCGGGGGGATGAGTCAACAGAAAGAGGCAAAACGCTTCCTAAGTGCCCTCAATAATCAATCAGAATTACAGCAGAAAGATTGCTTTTCAATATCTGTATGTACTCGTTCTTTTTTTTCTTTTCTGGTAATTCCTGCTTTTACTTTTTTAATGAAAGACGTTATGTCACTTTTTCAGGAAATATACAGTCTGGCGGATAGAATTGGCCTAAAAGTTCCTGATATTGACACTTTTATCGATAATTTAAATAGCGTTGGTTATCTACTCAAAAAGGGACCAAAGACATACCAGGTACGTTAGCATTCTAAATCTCTAGTAACTTCCGTCGTGAATGGAAATAGGCATTTTTCTGTGACATAATTTTGTGTGTATTAGGACATCGTAATGAGTCTACATCTTGAATATTAGACCACGATTCAAATCTGAATTCATTCCAAATACCTACTTAGATTGGAGCGCATCATCGTAATGTTGTCGGGTTTGATGACGTGATCTCATAATCCAGCTTGTGTTTTGTATTCTGAATTGGTCTACGAACATATTAATTCCTAGTCCAAGTATTAAATGGGTAATATCATGTTGAAAATCCACTTATTGCGGATTCTGAAAGCATTTAGCCATTCGTCAGGTCTAATGACAAGGCATCCTTGGACTTGTGCAGGTGTTATCCTCCTCATATACGCGAAGCCAATCATCTAGGGCAAAAGGCTGAAGTGAGATTAGGGGATGCTCATTTTCCCTCATATACTGAAGATTATGTGCATACAATACTGGGGATGTGCTATTCCTGGTTTAACGAATGTTTAAACTGCCAACGGCTTCATCTAATTGTAACTTTCATGGAGTCCGCCATGGGATGTGATATAGGCCGAAAATGATGAGTTTCAGCAACAAGAGCATGCAAAGCTGCGCTTGATTCGGGTATTTAGCACCTACTAATAAACTACCCAAGATTAAAGTGAAAATTACCTCATACATCAACCTGTGAGACTAACATAATTACATATAACAGCTGAGTCTTCATCCTTGTAGCATTATTTTTTATCATGTCATGGAGTAGTTGCGACTTTATTTTATAGACTGACTCTAACGGACGTTTAACACAACTTAAATAGCATAAGAAGTTCAAGTTTTCGGTATTTAATGTAAATCAAATTTTCTTCTATAGACATTGGTATCTAGTTTCATACACATTTCTATACGAACAATGGTGTTCAGTTTCATATTCCGACATTGTTTTAACACGTCACATTGCTAGTGACTAAACCGAATCAGAGTCATATCCGTCAATAGGCTCTAACCGCCACTCGCTTCCATAATAAGAATTAGGCAATCCCAACCAAAACTTAAAAGCCTCAGCTGCTCTTTTCCTCTCGATCCTTCTGTCCCGTCGAGCCTTTGAAGCATGCTTACTTGTAAACATTCTTGAATGCATTTCCACATAGATTCTAGTAAACTTGGTCTTGTTAGGAGAAATCCCATGTTCTTCCATGCAAGCCACTATTTCCAAGGCTTTTCTAAAGAAAGCAGCCCTCACGCAGATATCAGCCAAAGTATCTAAAAGCCCTTCATCTGGTTTGAGTGGCGCAATAGCTGAATCCGGTTTGCTTCCTTCCTTTTCAACCCTACACCTCTCCTTTACTTCATTCCAAAGTAGAAGTGCCTCTCCTGGTCTTCTAGCTAATGCAATTCCATTGGCAAGACTGCCATAGGTGGCCACATCAGGATACAATCCATTTTCCTTCATCTTTTCAATTACTTTCTTTGCTTCTTCAATCAACCCTAACCTACAATATCCTTCAACCAACATATTCCAGGCAATTATATCAGCCTTCACCCGAGGATCATTGAGCATCTCATCAAAAACCTTGTGAGCCAGCTTTGGTTGTCCTGACAAAGCAAAAGCTTTCATCAAAGTTGTATAACTGACCTTAGTGGGAGCTATTCCTTTTGCTCTCATCTCATTAAAGAAGGCAAGAGCCCCAGCACTGTCATCAACTAATATACATCCATCGATCAGAATATTGTAGGAAACCACATCAGGCTGTATCCCTGCATCATCAGCCATCTCTTTAAGCAACCCCCTTGCCTCTTCTATCTGCAGCTGCTTACAATAACCCTTGAGCAGAATATTGTAGGTAATCCGATTTGCAGGCACACCAATTCTTGTCATTTCAGCAAGGATTTGGCGAGCCCTGTCCATTGAGCCTGCTTTCACAAGTGCTGAAACCACAGTGGTGTATGATACATGATCGGGATGACTAGAACTATCATCCTGACGGCGCATTGCCTCAAGCATCCTCACTGTATCAGTCACACGACCTGCCTGCATGTAACCTTTCATAAGAGTGGTGTAAATTCTGGAGTTGGGAGCATACACTTTTAGCAGTAATGGTGGTTCACTCTCACCCTGGTTTGTCAGATTTGGAAGCAACTTCTTGAAAACGGATTTATCATTCCCACCCAAATTCTCTGAATTGGACTCCCTTAGTATCTTGCAAAGATCCCTTCTTCGGTCCCTCATTGCTTGAACCACCTCCTCTGCCGTCTTCAAATCACCCAAACTAACATAAGCTGCAACTAGGGAATGAAAAGTAGTCATGCACAGAGGAATTCCCACTTCTAAGATCCTCTCCAACACAAACACAATCAGGTCTTTTCTATCAGTTTTACAACATAGCTTTATCATGACATTATAACTCAAGGCGTCAGGTTCAACACCATATTGTGGCATTTCATCAAACACCTGCAAGAACTTCTCACTATCACCCAAGTTCGCACAAGCATTTAGTGCGGCGTTGAAAGCAACCGTGTCCGGCCGCGAGTCTGAAGCCATGTGAAGGTCATTGAATTTACGGACGCGTCGAGTGACCGCTTTGAACAGCCTGAGAGCTTCCACGGGACCATCATCGCCAGAAGATGCTAGGCCACTGACGACGGCGCTCCAGGCCTTCACGTGGGGAAGATAGCCAGAGCGAAGCATGGACCTGACGATTGACGTGGCGTAGAGCGTGTGGCCGGCCTTAACAGCGGCCACGGCAAGGAGGCCGAGGCAATTGGCATCCAAGCGGTGAAGCTGTCGCTCATGACGGAGGCGCGTGACTATGGACTGGGCGCGCGTAAGACCCGAGCGGGTATTTTGGCAGGATAATTGAGAAACCAGGCGGCTTAGACAAGTGGGGCTGGGAAGATGGGTACAGCGGGTGTAGGCAATCCATGCCTCTTCTGTTTTCCTTTGGCGTAAGAGTGTTAACAGTCTCTGATCGGGGGCTTCCACCGTAGTGTCAGAAGTGTTGGAGGTGGTGGAAATCAAAGACAAATCTGATGGGTTGGTGTAGTTGGCAGTGGCACCGACAAGAAACGAGCGCGCGGGTCTGGAGGAGGTGAGAGTGAAAGGAGAGATCCAGTTCAAGTGATGAGGGTATGGGTTAGCGACTGAGGTTGAGAAGTTTGATGACAATGAAGGTTGAAGAAGGGCAGCGTTCATGACTGCTTCATTTGGGAAAGCACAAAGGGAAAGGGGAATTGAGAGGGAGGGAAGGATGCCAACACTACATAAGAATCTTTGAGCAGTGGATAAGAGACGGGAGGGTTTGCAGGTTATATATTTATGGAAATGGAATGTACTACGTTTTTTTTTATTCCGTCCTGTAGTTTCAAATGTCGCCTGCTGCCTTACAGATATATCGGAAATTAAAAAAAAAATCCAAAATAGTGTTTCTTTGACCTATACTTACAAAGCAGTATCTTTTTTTTTTTTTGGGCCTCACCCACAAAGCAGTGTTTATTAGGCTGGAACCTACAAAGTAGTGTTGAAAACAAAGAAAATTTTAAAACTCCAAAACAGTTCTGTTTTATGCTTTTCTCTGAATCCAAGATAGTTGTTTAACTATATTTCTCTCTTCCACTTGCGGGGCGCAGATGTGCGGAGCATCACGAGAAATATGGAATTATAAAATATAGAGTTCCAAAAATATATTGAATTAAAAAATAATTTTATCATTAACTTCCACATCTAAAAAAATATATTAAATAATATTAATTAAAATTAATATAGATTTTAGAATTAAAAGATATTGAAATTGGTAAAAGAAAAGAAAGAAAAAACGTGGCCCCACCAAAAAAATTGGGAAAAGATAGACTCAGTTGTAAAAATAAATAAATAAGAAAAAAATGACATTCATTCAAATAGAAAAAAACATAAAAAATTAAAAAGTTTAAAAGACACGGAGCCTAAAAAGATAGAGTTGCACTATTTGATTAATGTGGATCCATTCTTCATTTAACTATAGATTGATGCTCAAATTTTAGTTACTTAGACACCACACCATTTGGGAAGCATAAAAAAGGACATCACATCAATTCTTCATTGATTTTGTTTTGTTAAATTTTAAGGACCGACATCAATTCATTGATTTTGTTTTGTTAAATTTTATCCACTAAATAGTGCAAGTCTGATTATACCATGCCTCGTTAAAAATTTAGAGACTGCATGCATAATTTTTCCATGAAGAACTTCTAAATCGTAAATTGCATGAAATAAATTAGTGTAAGAGAACTGTTGTGATATATTTATGAGACGCTAATGCACAAAGCTACCATGACTCGCTCGCAGTATCGCCATCTCAATCCCCCTTCCCCGGGCATTCATTCATACGTTCTTCATCAACAAAAGCTCACAGTCTGCGAAACTCCTCCCTCAGCCTCTTCCATTTCCCATAACACATGATTAATTACATTAACAGAAATTTAACTATAGAGGCTTTTGACTTAATACTTCAAACACAAACTAGTAAAAAAAGATTGCAAACAGGATTCTCAACTCAATCACTAATTTGAAACCTACTCAAGAATTTTTTTTTTTTTATTGATTCCTAGTACAACCCAAACTATAAAATATGTTTGGAGACATGTATTTCAGCTATCATGTGTTTTGCTTCGACTCTTTCCAACTATTGAGTCGAAAAAATGACTTCAAATTTTTCCCTAACATAAGAAACATCAAGAGCAAGGCACCAGCCTCATCTAATGGAATCCGAAAAGAATAGCAAATTATTCTTCCAATCAGTTACATAAATCTGGAGTTAATAATGGCAAAGCTTCCTAATGGAATCAGACAAACATGCGTAGTTCCTGGATTTACAATAAAGCTTTGAAATAGTAAAACTACTCCGAAGATAATATACAAACCTTAATAGAAATTATCTGGCCATGAGAACCACAATCTCCTAATGTCAGTATTCACATAATATTATATGCATTCAGAATGCCAAGGACACTAAATAAATCTCCGCTAGCAATTCAAATCACACAGCGGAATGTTGGGGCAGCAATAATTACTCTGGACCCTGAGAAGGAACCATCATATGTTGAGCCTAAGGCAAAAAACTGGGAAGTTAGATTTCATACAGGAAATTATCACCTAACAACAATTCCTTTAAATATGGTACATGTGACAAAAAATCAAGAACAATCAATATCTCATGTAAAATATGCTAAGGAAAACAAGAAGGGTAACAGGGGTCATCTGGGACTGTCCTTTTCTAAATTATACAACTAATTAGCTAAAATATATTTCCCATTTTTTTTATAATACTGAAAATTCCAGTATGAGTTGGTGTTTGATAGAGTTCAATGACATCGTATGATCCATGTAGGCGACCTCACATTAGTGGGATAAGGCTAATGTTGTTGTTGTAGTATTGAAAATTCCAGTATCTTTATTAAAGAACAAAATTTCACATAAAAAAGAACACAATGAAAAACTGGTTCCAGAGTGAGTCTTCAGCAAAAGAGGGTAGCAAAGCAGATTAATAGTTCAATATGATGTAATTAAAAAGCTCAAGGGAGTAACATCTGTCACCTAAGTATACCACCAATTAGACCCTCTCCCAACCCATTTATTCTTTTCACCTTCAATAATTGGTTAAAACTTACTTCCCACTTTTTCCAACGCTGAAAAATCCTATTTCACTATGAAAGAATAAAATTTACACATAAAAAGTAATGAAAAAATGGGTTCAAAAGTCTTTTGCAATAAGTGTCGCAAAAGAAACAGAGGAATCCAAAGCAATATAATTGAGATTTGAAAAGAAATGCTGAAATATTTGAACGGAGAATCATAGTCACCAACCCTAACTGCCTTAATATGACATGCATTTTAAAATATAATACGTTTAAATACTTATCTGACAAATTCTTAACCAAGTTAAATCACATAATGTTTTACCACAAACATAAAATGATTTTTACATGAACATCAAATGAAATTAATAAAGCACAACCCCAATTGAGATAATCTTTCACAAACAATACATTTGAGGAATAGCTTGAGTTAGCCAAATTAGAACTTCCATCAGGCAAGCAATAGAATGTACATTAATCAGAAATAGGATTGCACAACCATAAGTTAATTTTAGTAATTGACTAGTCCAAAAAAAAAAAAAGTAAAATAAACTAACCTCTCCCTTAAATATATATATTGGAAAGTCCTTCCCCACTAATTATTTTCAGTTAATAAAGTTAATTTTTTTCACAATAAGCTTTCCTTTCAAATGTCACTTGTCTCTCTCATTTTGGCTGTGTATATGTCATGTATGATGCATGCCACTTGTTTATTAAAATGTCTAGCCAACATAGTGATTAACTCTAATGTTAAGATCCAAGACTGTAATTTTATTCTTAATAATAGTAAAGGCACTATAAACAACTTGTGCAAAAAGTTAATTTCATTGATTAAAAATAAACAATGGAGGTTTTTGCAATATATATAGACAAAAATGTTAGGAAAAAAATGTTTTTTGAACAAGAATCACATCAAGTTTAATTTAGCCACAGCTAAAAGGTTAGTGTAATTTACTAAAGAAAGTTATATTGGAGAATCAAAACCCCTAAGAAAGAAACCTCCAGTCCTGTGACCACTCCACTCCAACACATACAAATCTGATTTGGTCTAATACATTCTGCAGGAAAAAAAAAACTTCTGGCATTTACAAGGACCGTTGCAGTGGTGATATTTTCTATTGTTTACCCAATCAATTAAGAGGAGAAAAGAGAGATTCACTAGTGAGGCACTGCTTTCAAATGCATTCACTTTATGTGCCCAAAGTCAACCAACAAAAACATCCCAACACAAATCAACTAAACAAAGCCTAGAGAGTAGAACAGACAGGGGGCCACATGAACCTAAATATCAACCTGTAGTTTAGACAACTTTCCCCCAGCGAGTTCAAGGAGGTATGGATTCCCACTACCCACTAAATATAGCTCATTTGTAGAGATTAGAATATCATCAGGCATCAATTACAAGATGAAGCTTCTCAAAAGTCAATGTTTTTCAAAAACTAATCAAAATGGTACGGGAGCCAGCATATTGTAGAATTTTATTAACTAAGCTTAACTAAAACACATTCAAAAGAAAAGGGGATTAGTCCTAGAAAGTCCTTCAGTGGATTTAGCACCAATAAGTTATCAATCCTATATTTGTCATGAAAAACCTCGTATTCCACTTAACTAAATTGCTATCTTGAGGGAAATATAGATGATATATCTAATTATATTGCAAGAACCAGAAAAAAAAAATTCATTTATCAAAATGATATCATGGAAGAGGAGAGTCAGGAAGACCAAGATTACCGGAGAATTTGTGTAACTAACACCTTGTGGATAAGAACCTTGATGGGCAAGCTGTCGATTTCACAGAATATGCCAACATAAGATACTATTACAATGAAAGATAAATGTCCAGAAACCAATGCATAGTGCATGTACATATATTCCACCTGTGCATTAGGACTAGGTTGAACATCTTTCTTGGTCGATGCATCTCCACCCTTTGCAGAACTCTTGGTATCACCCTGACATGCCATAATTAGAAAACACAATATTAAAAAGTTACAAAAATCCAACAAAACTGAAAGTGAAAATTATACTCAAATAGCAGAAGAAAGATTAATATTTACCTCCATCTGCAACAGTCCCAATCGCCCAAAGAGGAAATCATTAAAAACAAGAAAATAATACCATCAGTAAAAAGTAAAGCTTAACAGAACCATACGCTGATTGTATGCCCGGTACTTTTATTACTTATAATAATATAAGATACAGGAATGAAGCTTGGAACCGGTAAAGAAAGGAGGCTCTATACTTCATCCATATACTTTTTTCTTATGTTTCTCAGCATTAAAAAAAAAAATTGAACGAAACTGTAAATTTGAATTACCTCTCTGTATCTGGCCAGGTAAATCTTCAGTGGATCAATATAATCCTCAAAACCTAGAGTCGCCATCGCCCAAAGTAAATCATCGCCATTAATTGTCTTCCTCTTCTCTCTCTGACACTTATCACTCGCCCTATATCAGATGACCTCCAATTAATAAAGCAAAGAGAAAAAGTACTATAGTACATTCTATACAGTAGAGAAGAGTATATACGTATAGAATAAACTAAATTACATACTCGCTGGTGATAAAGCTGATGAACTCTGAAACACATTCCTGCACGGTCTCCTTGGCATCCTTGGCGATTTTCCCATTAGCGGGGAGTGCCTTCTTCATAATTCGGCTGATGTTGGCGATGGGAAGGAACCTGTCCTGCTCTCGGACATTAGAGCGAGGGCTATGCTCACCGCTCTCATGGCTACCGCCGCCTGGACTGGCCGGAGCTTCAGCCATCGTCGCCGGAACCTAAGGCAACAAAGAAATCAGAGAAAAACATGGTAAAATTGCGTGAAGGGAAACCCTAGATGCGGATCTAAGCGAAAATCTAGAGAAGGGAAAGGTTGGGTTTGGGGAGGTAAATGTGAAATGAGAGGGGGGATACCTCGGAGGCGGGAACGAATTGGTATTTGGCGCGAGTTTAAAGAGGAGGGGATCGGGGAGAATGGAGAGCGATCGGACGCTGGAGAAGAAAGGAGAATGGAGACGATTGAGATGTGAAAGTGAGGCCTATCAGCACCGTCCGTTTTGTCCTAGACAACAAACAAGGATTTCTGCCTCCTTTGCTCGCTTTTTAACACACTCTCTCTCCCCGTCTGTTGAGTGCTGGCGGTTTCATTCGACCACGTGTTGAGTGTCCTGGTCGTGTTTAGGGTTTCGGCCCTCTGAGGCGCTCATACAATGATACACGACGACGTCGTCGGATATTTTATTTTTATATTTTATTTAAATAAATATATTATATAATAAATTAATTATAATAATTTATTTAAAATGAAAAATACTTTAAATTTTAATTTAAAATTTTTTCTTAAATTTGATATATATTTTATTAAAAGTGATGAAACAAAATTTATATATTTTTTATTTTGCATGTTTCACAACAAAATAATCTTTTTTGGTTAAAAAATTAAGAGATATTATTTACAATTATATAAAGTAATAATTTTTCTGCGAAAAAGGGATGTCAGGTTTTTTGTGTGGCCAACTGGGAGATCAGGTTAGGGCACCAGCATACGACATAATAATGATAATAATAGTAATAGAAAAGTACATTACAAGCACCGAACAAAAAAGAAAGACATCATGTATTTTTATTATGTCATGGAAAGGTGCGTTTCATTTATTGGAAGAAAATCAAGAGGAAAATTGTGGGCTTCTTTCTTTTTATAAGTAAGATCCTATTTGTGGAGAAATCTCTTCAATGTTTGTTTCATCGTGAATCACTGGACATGCAGGGGACTGTTCCTTCCCCTTATTTATACGCTCATCATCAACAAAGGCTCCCAATCCTGGCTCGAGGCTCCTCCATTTCCCATAACACATGATTAATCTATTATTTATTATTAAATGGAAGATAAGCCGTTAGTATGCAAGAGCCACTCAATTCCGGCTTTGTTTTTTCGGCTACATGCTGATACCTTAGATTGCTGCCATGTGTCTTTGTTCATTGCTTTTTGTTGGCATGTTTTTTTTGGTCCAATTCCTTTTGTTTTCGTTTTTCCTTTTTGCATCTCTTCAGGGGCCCATATTGACGAATCGCACGTTACAATCCACGGGAGGTAGGGATTGATTTTGGGGGTCCCATGCAATTTAAATTATTTGAATAAATTCACTCACGATCCCGGATCTCAATAAGACAGGTTCTGAGGCATATGTTGAAAAAGTGAAGTCTTGCTCTGAGAATATAGAGGAGGCTAGGTCCGAATGACCTAACTCTTTAAGTAACTAGTGAAAGGTGGTTGGTTTGGGTGGAGGCTCTTTGTGAAAGGTTGCCCACTTTTTCTTTTTTGAAATGGTGTGTTTTGGACCATGATCAAAATCATGATCTTGGTTAGGCTTGAATTTCTTGCAGGATGGTTTCTGTTTAAGATATGGTGTAGGCTCAGGTTTATGACACAAGTTCTGTTTAGGTCCGGTCCAGTTGTCCCAATCATAACATCCATAATCGGGATCACATTCTTCTGGGGCTGCATCCCATACAAAGTGTCCATGAACTTTATACACAAAGCATGGTTTTGCTTTGGCGTCTACAGAATATACTGGGACTTTTTCTTTGTGCTTGTATGCAGGGTTGATGGTTAAGATCTAACCTGTGAAGGATGATGGAGCTTGTCCTGGCCTTTTAAAGGTGGATTTGACTGTTCCATCTTCAAGACATTCTAGGACAGGAGCATCAATTATATAAGCATCTCTCCGAGTGGAGTGAAATTCCTTTTCATAATTGTTAATCCATTCCAAAGGCATGATTTGTGCAAGTTCATCCTTGGGAATTCTTCTGGGGATCTGAATTATTGAAGTGTCAAACTGGTTGGAAACCATATACAAAGCTCCCGTGGTCGAGTTAGGAAATTCTAAATTAACAGCATGATCCTAGAGTCTATATATCATCTGATGATGTAAAGTAGCCATGGTTGCTCTTTCATCTTGTTCAGCACCATGGATCTGGATTTGAACTTTTAGACGGTATGGTAGGGTTGCATCATCAAGTTTAATGTTGAAATCTGGAGCTATTGTCATTACAATGCTTCCATTGCTACAAGTAGTGAGAATAACACCAATCATAGCATTTGAGTAGGAAGTGTAAGTGGAATCAAGAATTGCAACTCTAGCCGTAGCGGGTATCCCTTTCCTGCCATAGAGAGTAAGTACTAATCTGATAGCACCAATATGGATATGAGTATATCCTTGCTGCCTTCATGTATTGATCAGAAGTTGAGGAATTTCAAGAGTGACATACTGTTCTACCGTAGTTGCCTTCAAACCACATTGTTCCAGTTTAGAACTGTGGACATATTCTTTTACTTGTGGTCTTGGAGTGTGAATGATCCTAGTGATTCTTTGACGGAAAGATCTCGCATAGGTTCTATCTTGGGAAAAGATGGCATATGGACTGAGTAAGGGTAACTCAGTATTATCAATACGAACATTCTCTAGAACATGAGTAATCTCTACGAGATTATCTATTTTATGGGACAAGGTTCTTTTTACAGAGGAAGGAAGTCTATCTAAAGAGAAAACTGAAGAAAGTTGTACAAGGTTTTGAGTAGTAGAGGATAAAGTTAGTGAGGATTCAGTCATGGTTTAGATCTCTCTCTCTATTCTTCATTCATAAACATATTGATTAGACCTTCTATGTATCGCTATGATTCGACCTTCTTATGAAGAGGATTTCCCTCCTCTAGAAAGAAAAATCAATGAAAGCTCCCGATACACTTCTCAACCTTTTATTCAACCTAACCAAATGATGCCACAAGGTCCAAAACCTATATCTCAGTCAGAAGAAGTTCTAAATTGGCATACTAAAAATTCAGTAAGTCAGAATAAAGTCCTCCACAGAATCAATACTCGACTTGAACAACTTCATGACAAAACAGATGGTTTCTCTACAAAATTGGACACACTTGACCAAACGGTCAAAAAGCTCTATGTTGATTATTCCCAGAAAGCTCAACAGCTTGATAAAGAACTTAGGAGATACATTGATGCCAAATATACAGGACCATTGTTCTTCCAAAAAGAATGAGAACTGAAACAGGTGAAAGAAGAACTAAAAAGAATTGAGGCAGACTTTTCCAGACAATCATCCATTCATAGCCAAGATCCATTATACCATACTCCGCTCTATACACCACCTCTTGTATCCTCCTTACCATTATTTCCAACCACCACCAAAGAACCCTTCCAAGTCAACTACCCTTCAACTGCCCTATCTTTCAGCAGCTCAGAAAGGCCAGAAAACAACAATCCCAGAAACCTCAACCTGTTCCACCATATTGCCAAAATATTCAAGTTTCTACTCCTTCCACATCATACATACCAGAACCTTTCCCTCCTCAAAGACCTCTAAAGATTCAAACACTTCCAGCCTCACCAAAAAGACAAACACCTCCTATGGATTTTTCCAAGAACAAATCCATTGCAACCATTAGACCAATGTCAGAACCCTTCACTGATCATGAAGAAAAACTATCCTTCACTGAAACAGACTCTTGGGATACGTCAGAATCCTTAGACTCTACAACTTCATCCTCACCACCTCTTCTTCAACCTCCCATTTTCATGGTTGATATAAAACCACCAGAATTTAACCCAGATCAACCTTCTGATGCCTTAACAACTGAACATCCTGCTCCTATGGTAGAGGAAGTTACTGAATCAGTCCACAGTACTAATGAGGGATTTCATAAACCTTCAAATAGTCCATATTTTACCTTTGATGATCTTCCTCCTCATCGATGGAGAGAAAAATTACACCAATTTGGCACATGGCTAGATGTGTAGATGAATGACCCAGAAGCCAATAGACATGATGTGCTGACTAATTTTTTGTCTAGAATGACAAGCAACTTGTGAGAATGGTTTACCAGTCTCAGTGAATATCAGAAAATACAAATGGCTCAGCATGATATTCCTACTTTCTTAGGAATATTGCATAAAGAATTTATTGGTGATTTCGGTATCATAGATCGGAGAGCTTTACAAGAATATTTTGAGATGAAATGTTGTTCATTAGAACGAGCCGATCTACAGAAACATTTCAAAAGAATGTCCGAAAAGTATTATATGTTAGGCGGTGCAAATGATATCAATCTCAGGCATGTCATTATAGCCTCACTGCCAGAAGAACTCTTGCCAGAATTACAAAAATCTATAAATGCTCTTCAGAGAGACATGGTTCACATATCACTTAGTGAAATATATCAAATGGCTTTAGGAGCATTAGACAGACTATGTGAACAGCAAAAGTTTGTTAAAAATGTTCTAAAAAAAAAAGCCCAACTCTACAAAGTATACAGGAGATCAGACTTAAAGATCAAATGCAAAGATAAAACCATTTGTTCATGTCCTTCCAAAAAGAAGTCTAATTTCTTTCAGTATCCTAAACGGAAGAAATTCTACTCCAGAAGAAAGAAAAAGCCTTTCAGATTTTTCAAACAACGATCTTCTCCAGCAAATAAGTCTTTCAACAGATGCTATATCTGTGGTCAAAAAAGATTCTCAAGATGAATGCACAGCCATTGTTATTCCCCAGTGTGATGATTCAAGCTCAGAAGAAGAAGAAGAACTTCATCGTTTTTGCCATCACCAGATATGTAACATCAATCTGGTCAAACCTATCCTTCAAGAAGCACTTCTTCCGAATATAAAGGTACAAATATTAACTGAAAAGTACGCCAAACCAATCTCTGTTATGGGTTTCATGGATACAGGATCTTGCCGCAGTGTTATGAAGCCTCAAATTCTGCCTAAGGATGAATGGCTACCTCATCAGGAATACTTCACTTCTACATATGGAAAATATTTGTCTATCAATCTCATCTCAAAGAGAAGGATAGGAATCCAATTCTTCCCAAACTATGTAGTCTGGACCAGAATCCTTGGCAGTACTCTTCCAACAAAAGATTTACTGATTGTAATAGATGTTTATCATAAAGCAAAAGGATTGCAGATTCTTCCTAAAGGGATTAAGTTCAAAGCCTCCTTTGTCCCATGGGAACCAGTTCGTAACTTATTCGAACTTCAACAAGTTCCTTCAGAATATACTCCTATCAGAGATAAGTTACTACCACTATGCCTAGAAAATCATAGTCAATTCCACCATCCTTTTCCTCTTTGGAAAAATGAAGATTTCTTTGTAAAGCTTCCCTTCAAGAAGAATGAAGATGTCAATCCAATGAAGGCATCCCATCCTGGGATGTCCCTGGAAGATTTGACTCTAGCAAGGTAAGAATGTGCTGATCTTTTATCACAAGGACTCATTGAACCTACTAAATCTCAGTGGGCTTGCTATGCGTTCTATGTAGAAAAGGATTCAGAAAAGAAAAGAAAGAAGAAAAGATTTATCGTGAATTATACTCCATTAAATCACTTCCTACAAGATGATAAGTTCCCCTTACCAAAGATCAACACTCAGACGGTACATTTGAAAAAAGAAAAAATATTTTCAAAGTTTGATCTCAAGGCAGGATTTTGGCAGTTAGGAGTTCATCCTCAAGACAGACACAAAACAGCCTTCTGTATTCCAAACGCTCAGTACCAATGGAAGGTTATGCCCTTTGGGCTTAAACCTGCTCCATCACTATTCCAAAAGGCTATGGTTAGAATCTTTGAACCCCTTATCCATATAGCCCTTATTTGTCTTGATGATATCCTCCTGTATTCTGAAATAGAAGAAGCCCATAAAACCCTGCTGGACCAATTTTACCAGATAGTCCAAACCTATGGGATCATGTTATCCTCATCAAAAAGTCAGATGGGCTTGGCCCAAATCCAATTTTTGGGCATGACATTTTCAGAAGGTCATTTTCATCCTAGTCCTCATATTGCCAGTAATCTACTAGATTTCCCTGATAGACTGACACATAAGCAGATTCAGAGTTTTCTCGGTATAATCAATTATATCAGAGATTTCATCCCACACGTCAGTCAGTATACCAGCCAGCTGTCAAAAATGCTAAAGAAGAACTCTCTAACTTGGACAGAACAACAAACTACAACTGTCAAGAAATTAAAACAAATTGCTTAGCATCCGCCACCTTTGAAGATTCCTGACAAAGGAAATCTCATCTTACAAACGAATGCCAGTGAAGACTATTGGGGTCCTGTCTTGATTGAAGAAGACAAAGGAAAATGATATTACTGTGCTCATGCCAGTGGTCAATTCAAGGATGCAGAAAAACATTACCACACTATTTACAAGGAGATATTGGCAGTAAAAAGAGGCATAGAAAAGTTCAGCTTTTATCTCAGTTTTAACCAGTTCACTGTGGAAATGGATAATACATCATTTCCAGCCATCCTTGAACAAAGGAAGAAAATCCTTCCCGAAAAATAATTGCTACGGTGGAAAATTGGTTTTCACGCTATAAATTCACCGTTAAACACATCAAAGGGAAACACAACCTTCTTGCTGATCTACTCTTAAGACCCATTACCAAGAACAACCAAGTATCTCTCATAAGATCCAATCCTCCGTTTATCCTTACAATCTCAGAAATACTTAAACACCAACCTCCTCCAGTACCAGCTACTCACCTTAGTTACGACTTGGTTTTTCCCCCATTTCATCATCCTACCAATATTTCCCAGATAAACAGCCTTGCCAGAAAAACACTGTTTTACTACCTCCATCTTTTTCTCATCAACACTGGTATTTCCCCAAAACCAGAATACTTTGACCCTCTTCTCCCTCATCTGGTCATCTCGTTCATAAAAGGTCCTATTACCCATGAGTTCATGTGGTATATTTGGTCCATGTCTACTCTTTTTGCGTGTGCTTTTGCCCTTCCTCCAAAACAGACTTACCATTACCTCACTGATAAGAAAAATGAGCATTCCAACTTGTCCATTTTTCTATCCTGGTTTTCTCCTCTTTCTGTGTGGCGAGGAAAGTTATACAATACCATAAATGAATATGATCTGTGGAATGTCCCATCCTCAAAATCAAAAGCCTACTCCTTTTTTGTTATCCATAGGCCTTATCAGACTGATCACAGAGAACTTCTCTGTACTTCTGCTCAATCTCATCTTTGGGGAACCGCTCTACACTGGCCACTTTGAAAAGATTATGTTATTAATGAGCTAAGAGATTTTCTTTTAGATCTTAATAATTTTGAAGGTAATCACAAGGAGCAAATGTGCACTTCTCTGGGCCCTCTTCCTAGAGAATTCTTTGACCCCGATGAAGTTATGACGACAGGACAGGCCATACCCTTTCAATGGCCTCAACTCTCCCTCGCACCAACAGAAGCATCTACTAGCAGAGACATACCAATGACAGATCTTCCCAGTCAACAAGATCTTTCATAGTTACTACCATTTTTTATAGATTCCCAAGATCCGTATGAAGTTGATCCTCAGTTTCTCCAAGAGTTTCTCGATCCAACTCCAGAATTCTCTCAGAATCCTCAATCACCAGGACGAGACCTTGATGAAGAACTTGAAGAACTCATGAGGAAACAATGGAAGAAGAAGCAGAAAAAGAAAAAGCTAAAAGAACCAGAAGATAATAATGACTGTGACATCATGAACAACTCACCCAGTCATGAACCTATCTGCAAGAACTATTAGTGTGTTACCGACGGTCTATTTTGTTGTTTTGTGCCGATGATTTGCTTTACTGATCACATGTGCTTTTGAAATGGTGACTCAGTCACTACGGCTTGTCTGCCATTCCTGTTTGACAAAAAGAGTCTGTAATCATAAAAATTTGTCTGCCACTTGTTAAGTTCAGTACAATAATTCTGTAAAAGTTGTCAGTCACGAGTCCGCTTTGTGAGAGTCGTTTGTTTACTTGTATGACCCCTCAGCCTATATAAGGGAGCAAAGTGTGTAAGTTAAAGATAAGTGAAGTTCACTCTAAAATCCTCCTTTGTGAAATAATATGCTTAGTTTCTAAGACCTTCCTCTTCTCTCTATAATTCTGCAGTAAACATACTCCTGCCCTGTCTATCTTAGATTCAAGTATGCTCTACTCTTACCTCATATGAGGATCTTAAGTATCAGAAAGAATCAAGAACTAGATCCATTTCTCAGTAACATCTTCGTAATACTGGAGTCAGGTGTTCAGGCTATAAGGAAGTTGAGAATAAGAGAGGTGATCCTAAAGAGTCCATTAAATGGTTGCCCAGGAGTGGCCTTTTTACTTGGGAATACCTGGATCATTTTTATTAGACTCTCCTGAATTATAGTTTGAATAAGCTGAACCTGTCTTACTGAAATCCGGGACCGTGAGTGGTAAACTTTTTTTTTTTTGCCAGAATTGAATTTAATAACTTCTTCATTATCTATCAACGACTAAATTATGTCTTAACTAGAGACATTGATTAAACGTATACCTATATTTCAGATTATATACTTTTTTCTACTTTTTCTTAATTAAAATTTGTTGTAATATTGAAATTTTGATTTTTTTTTGGCCACTATATTGAAATTTTGATTAACTATATAGATATACACATATTAATTACATTATACATGATAAGAATATAGCTGGACCCATATATTCAGATAAGATGTTTTTTATGTAAATTGAATAATGATTAATAAATTGAGTAATTGTATTATTGTTGTTTAATTATTCATTAATATTTTCATCATCCATGGAAACCTTTATCTGGGGAAAGATTAACTACTCATTTTAAAATCCAAGGACTTTGATTTAATATTTTTGTTCTCATGTTGAAATTTTAAGTAACTATATAGACCATATAGATATAGAAATATTATTTACATGATAACAATATAAATGGACACATTTATTTTAGATAATATGATATTTATCTAAATTGAATAGTCAGGTGAGTATTTAAATTTAAATTATTTTAGTTTAATATCTTATTCATATTTTTATCATTGCTTGATGCCTTTATTGGGGGAAAATAAGGAATCAAAAATAGATTTTTTTCTTAATTTACCATGCTATCGGAAGACCCTCCTTATTCGTTTCCCATTATTTTTTAAAAACAAGGAATTAAATAAAAGTGAGGGTACTATGTCAATGTTATATGAAGACCTTATTTCAAATTGGGAAAGAGAAGATGTTAGGAACAGTATATGAAACAACCGGTGCCCAGAAACGTATGATAACACACTGTCCTTAAGGTGTTATTCGCCCCCACTAGGTTTGCTGCAGGGATCCGACGAATCACCCCTAGGAGTTATTCTAAGCACCAAAGATATCTGACAGCAACTTTAGATACCTTGAAACACAGAACGAAACAGAGAGTTTGTAAGCAAGAGAAGAGAATGTGAGGTGTTCTTTTAGTCTCTAGTCTGATCCTTTTATAATAGTAGAAAACAGAAAATTGAAACGTTGTGTATGAACCTGTACATTTCTGAACTTTGTATTTGAAACGTTATTGTCAAATTGAAACAGAATATCAAATGACATGTTGTTTCAGAATGTACTGTTTCAAAACGTTGTTATTTGAAATTCTGTTTCTGAAAAAAATGATTAATTAAAATATTAATCTGAAATTTATACCAGACCAGATCTCTACTGTTAGATGAATCTAATGATCATGACGCGCCACGTGCCAAGTGCTAAGTGCTAAGTGCTTTAAATATTAAATAAATAATATTTAAATCCACTTAACAATTTGTTCAATAATTATTTTAATATACTTTATCTTCTCTCCCTTATATACATTTCATAAACTTTACTCCCATCCAATGTGGGACTTTAGTTTTTTTTTTTCAAACTATCTCTAACAATCCCCCACTTAGTTTGAAAACTAAATGTTCTCTCTAAACATAAGAATATGCATAATAGCAGGTGTCTCTTGACTTGAACCTGTTAATAGTGTAAGTACTTCAAAGTATTAACAAGTAGATAGTTGCTTAACTGCATTGAACCACAACTTTAGTGTTAGTACCGGAAATACCACGCACATAATCTTATATTGATTTCGTTCTGCATAGACTTCCCGCACTTTTATGGCCATGTGCTCATCCTAGGCTCTTCATGAACATTTCAAGAATTACCCCTGAATTCTTGTAAGAAGCGGCACCACTTCTTATGTTCATATAGGTGGATTTCCACTAAGCCTTAATTGCTCAGGCTTCCTTGAATCCATTAAGAGTTTAACTCACCCTGAACACTTAAGTTCTTCTTATATGCACTCGTCACGGAATGGTTAAATATCTACTCTAGTGCCCAGTCACTTATCAATAACTTGTTATTACCCATTGAACCTTTAAACCAAATTTGGTCTACTTAAAGGTTGGGTTTCCATTACTGGTGCCTGATGTTTACGGGGTTCAATCCCATTCCTCTTGATGTTTTGTTAACCAATTCTTTATTGAGTCCTTTTGTAAAAGGATCAGCCAAGTTTTCACTTGTTTTTACATATTGAATTGTAATTACTCCATCAGAAATTAATTGCCTCACATATTCATGCCTTAGACTTATATGTCTAGATTTACCATTGTAAATTTTGTTAAATGCCCTAGACATTGTAGCCTCACTGTCACAATGTAAAGAGATGGCTGGCATCGGCTGTGGCCACAGCTTTATTTCCAATAATAAATTCCTCAACCACTCTCCCTCTTTACATGCAGATGCCAAGGCAATAAATTCTGATTCCATCGTAGAATGACTTATACAAGTCTGTTTCTTTGATGCCCAGGAGATTGCTCCTCCTGCCAAGGTAAATATCCACCCTGAAGTTGACTTACTATCACCTGCACCAGTTATCCAACTAGCATCCGTGTAACCTTCCAAAACTACTGGAAATTTATTATAAAGCAGTCCTAGATTAATTGTTTTCTTTAGATATCCTAGGACCCTTGTAATTCCTTTCCAGTGTTCTGTTCCTGGATTACTAGTATATCTCGAAAGTTTGCATACTGCAAAAGCTATATCGGGTCTAGTACAATGCATTGCATATATCAAACTCCCAATAGTACTAGCATATTCTAATTGAGCCACTGATCTATTATTATTTTCTAATAAATGATGTGATGAATCAAAGGGGGTATTTGCCTCTTTTATATTTAAATGTTGAAACTTGTTTAAAATTTTACTAACATAGTGAGATTGATCTAGAGAAAAACATCCACTATGCCTCTTAACTTTGATCCCTAAAATAGTATCCACTTCTCCAAGATCTTTCATCTTAAATTGTGAGGATAAAAACTTTTTAGTCTCATTTATTGCAAACATACTAGTTCCAAAGATAAGCATGTCATCTACATATAAACAAATAATAACTCCATACTCACCAGTGAACTTTAGATAAACACATTTATCTGCATTATTATGTTTAAAACCATGAGACAACACAACATAATCAAACTTTTCATGCCATTGCTTAGGAGCCTGTTTTAAACCATACAAAGATCTAGTTAATTTGCAAACTTTCTTTTCATTTCCAGGAAGTACAAAGCCTTCTGGTTGTTCCATATAAACTTCTTCTTCTAATTCACCATTTAAAAATGCTGTTTTAACATCCATTTGATGCACAAACAAATTATTAATAGATGCTAAAGCAAATAAAACTCTAATAGAAGTAACTCTAGCAACTGGTGCATATGTATCAAAATAATCAATTCCTTCTTTTTGTTTAAAACCTTTAGCAACCAACCTAGCTTTAAATGTTTGAATAGAGCCATTAGTATTATATTTCCGTCTAAAAACCCATTTGCAACCAATAGATTTTGACCCTTCAGGCAAATCAACTAATTCCCAAGTTTTATTAGACAACAATGAATCCATTTCATCATTTATAGCTTCCTTCCAGAAACTTGAGTCTCTAGACATCAATGCTTCCGTATATGTTTTAGGATCTTCTTCAATACTTAAAAGAATAGGAATTTGTCTTAACACTGATTTTCTATCACCTTCAACTAAGAAGACTATTGCTTGAGAATTAATAAAATCAGAATCTAAATATTTTCCTTTCCTTGATCTCTGACTTCTTCTAGGTTCAAATTCAGAATAAGGTTCTACTAATTCATTTCTTACAGATGTAGACTCTTCATGCTCTTTATTTCGAAACAAATCAGTTTGCACTGGATCAGAAACAAATTTTCCTTCAAAAAATTCAACATCTCGTGATTCAACAATTACATTAGAATCAATATCTAAGAGTCTATAGGCTTTTGAATTTTCTGCATATCCTACAAATATACTTTTCAAAGCTCTTGGTCCTAATTTAGTTCTTTTATGTTCTGGAACTTTGTAAAATGCAAGACATCCCCAAACTCTTAAATAATTTAAGTTCGGTTTTCTACTTTTCCATAACTCATAAGGAGTGCATTTTATCGATTTTGAAATAACTCTATTAAGAATATGGTTAGCAGTTAATAAAGCCTCACCCCACAAATTCATGGGAGTTTTTGCATTCAGAATCATTGCATTTACCATTTCTACTAAAGTTCTATTTTTTCTTTCTGCTAAACCATTTTGTTGAGGTGTATAAGGAGCACTCATTTGGTGAATAATGCCATTATTTTCGCAAAATTGTGAAAAATCTGTAGAAAAATATTCTCCTCCTCTGTCACTTCTTAAAACCTTTATCTTCTTTTCTTTTTGATTTTCTATAACATTCTTAAAGTTTAAAAACATCTCAAGAGCTTGATCTTTTGTCTTCATCAAATAAACATAAGTAAATCTTGAAAAATCATCTATAAAAGTTATAAAATATCTGTTTCCTCCTCTTGTTAAAATACCATTTAACTCACAGATATCAGAATGAATAAGTTCTAAAATTTCTGAACTTCTTTGAATAGAAGGAAAAGGCTTTCTTACTGTTTTAGCTTGTACACAAATTTCACATTTGTTATTCTTATTATTTTCACAGGAGATTAATCCATTTTTAGACATATGTGCTATTGTTTTATAATTAACATGTCCTAATCTATCATGCCATAAAGTAAAAGATTGATCAAGCATATAAACAGAAACTGAATCATTCTTATTAATGCTTAATTTGAACATTCCATCAGAAACATAACCCTTTCCCACAAATACCCCATTCTTAGATATAATAATCTTATCAGCCTCTAAGACAGCTTTCAGCCCCTTTCCAGACAAAACACTTGCAGACACAAGATTCTTTCTAATTTCTGGAACATGAAGTACATTATGCAGAATCATCTTCTTTCCAGAAGTAAACTGTAACTCAACATTGCCTCTTCCAAGTACATTTGCTGTGCTTCCATTGCCCACAATCACATGCTGCTCTTGTTGAGCAATTTCATAATTCTTGAACAGATTCCTGTCATGGCATACATGAACTGTTGCTCCAGAATCATACCACCAGTCAAATGACTTTACAGCAGCAGCCATATTTAATTCTGAAATCGTACCAATGTGCATGTTAGAAACCATGGCAATAATTTCATCACATTCTGTATTTACCATGTTTGCACTATTGGTAGTTTCATTCCTTGGCCTTTTCTTATATCTGCAATCCTTTTTAAGATGTCCTTTCTTTCCACAAACAAAACAAGATTTTTGAGTCTTGAATTGTTTTCCAGAACTGAAACCAGTGGGCTTGGGGTTCTTCCTCTTGTTGTTGTTATTTCCAGGAAAATTCTGATTTTTATGACCTGCAGTAGCCACATAGTTAACTTTGGTTTGAGATTCTGAATGCTTCTTTTGTAAGACACGAGTTTCTTGTTCAATCCTTAAATGTTTCAGAATCTGATCCAAAGTTAAACTTTATGTGGTGTGCAGCAACTTTTTCCTGAATTCATGCCAAGTAGGAGGTAATTTTGCAATAATGGCACCTACTTGCACTGACTCTGGAATGTCCACCTTCATATCTTTCAGTTTAGAAACTACAATCTATAAATCATGAACTTGATCTAAAATGTTAATAGCATCTTGCAATTTGTAATCAAAATATTGCATAATCAGAAACTTATCTGTTCCTTGCTTTTCTGTGTTGTATTTGGCCTCCAATGCATCCCAGATCTCTTTTGGTGATGAGAAGGATGAGTAGAGATCATACAATCGGTTTGACAGTGTGTTCAGAATATGACCACGACACAGCACTTCATCTTCTGCCCTCTTCTTGCGTCTAGCCTTAACTTCTTCACTTTCATCATCACTCGGTTCAACAAGATGCTCCAGATCAGGATCAAGCAGATACGAAATTTTCATGGCAGTCAGCAAAAACATCATTTTGTCCTTCCACCTATTGAAATTCGTTCCATCAAAACGATCCAATTTGATGAAGTCCTGGTTCATGACCTTGAATGCTGATTCCTGGGTGGTCTCCATGATCAATCAAAATAAAGTTAACACCTTAAGATTGTTAGGAACAGTATATGAAACAACCGGTGCCCAGAAACGTATGATAACACACTGTCCTTAAGGTGTTATTCGCCCCCACTAGGTTTGCTGCAGGGATCCGACGAATCACCCCTAGGAGTTATTCTAAGCACCAAAGATATCTGACAGCAACTTCAGATACCTTGAAACACAGAACGAAATAGAGAGTTTGTAAGCAAGAGAAGAGAATGTGAGGTGTTCTTTTAGTCTCTAGTCTGATCCTTTTATAATAGTAGAAAACAGAAAATTGAAACGTTGTGTATGAACCTGTACATTTCTGAACTTTGTATTTGAAACGTTATTGTCAAATTGAAACAGAATATCAAATGACATGTTGTTTCAGAATGTACTGTTTCAAAACGTTGTTATTTGAAATTCTGTTTCTGAAAAAAATGATTAATTAAAATATTAATCTGAAATTTATACCAGACCAGATCTCTACCGTTAGATGAATCTAATGATCACGACGCGCCACGTGCCAAGTGCTAAGTGCTAAGTGCTTTAAATATTAAATAAATAATATTTAAATCCACTTAACAATTTGTTCAATAATTATTTTAATATACTTTATCTTTTCTCCCTTATATACATTTCATAAACCTTACTCCCATCCAATGTGGGACTTTAGTTTTTTTTTTTCAAACTATCTCTAACAGAAGATACTCCTTATTTCTTTCTGAAGACCCTCCTTATTTCTTTCTCTCTTTTTTTTTTTTGCCACACACGTTTCTGAAAGGCATTCCTTCTCTCCAGCGATTTGATTAACCCCTTGTAGTGCATCAAATTGTCACCGTCCCAATGGGCTTCCCCTGGGATATGCATCTAACATTGATTTTACACATTGAGATATAGCTACATATTAGGTATAGATTTGTAGGTACCATCGAGTTGGCCAAAAAATTGAGTTACAAAGGGTCTGACGAAATCTTCTCACTAAATTATGCAATCGTATGGGGATTTTAAGGCTTTTCTTCATCATGAATGGCTTGTGATTAGGTTGGATTATCTGTAGCTTGCCAATGGACGGTGAGGGTTTTAAGGATTCGAAGATTTTCCCCCATTTATTGTTCATCTCATATTCAAATTTTGTCCAAATTGCGCCTTAAACCTGTCTATAAAAGATGCTTGCTTAAAAAAGGACGGTATCCAATATTGCTTTTGTTTTTTCAGAGGTGAGTTTTATTTCATATGGAGCAATATCCTCTTTATTAATGTCAATATTAGCACTATTTTTTTTTTTATATGTAGTGGCAGTTTTCCACTGTGACTATATAATGGGTATGGTGGTGCACAACTATGTCAAGGATATCCATAATCAAAAGGAAACTTGGAGGATTACTGTGAGGGTCCTATGGAAATGGAGTGTTAGTAGTTGGGGGTCTATTGATAGTATAAGTACTATTTCAATAGATCTTGTGGATGACCAGGTTTGTCATTGTTGGCTTTAATTTGATATTTTAATGCAATCTGCTATAAATATATGATACCTAATAAATTATCTAGGTAAGTAATAAAATACGGGTTAGTATTGCTGTGGAAGTCGGAATAGGTGACATGAGTACTCCGAACTTGTCAACTACAAAGTCTACAAAGTTTATCAAATAGGAAAAGATGAATTAATTGGTTATGAGTTATTAGTGTAACATTGGAATTACTATGATTATGTATTATAGTTAATTGTATTTTGTCATGTAGGAAAATTGTCTTTTCACTTAAAGACTTTGTAATTTGTGGGAAATTTATGTTGTAATCATCGTGTAAGCCAACACAAGTTGAGAAGCTGAACTTAACAAGTTATGGCCCACTTATTGCCTATTTAATATGTTAATAGAAGTTAGAGTTCGAGGGACCAAATTGTTAGGAGAAAATGTGGTTGATCTTAATATATTGGTCACATGCATATTATAAGGAAATTCATGTTGTTACATTCGTTTGCTTCACTTTAGAACATTTAATTTTGCTTTGTATATGTTTTAGCATAAATGTAATACTTACAATGCAGTAGCTGATGGAATTTAATTTTTTTTTGCTATTAGATGCTTCATTCCTATCACATTTATTCAAGCTTCAAGAAACAATGAAATATTGCATTGATCAGAAAAGTTTATTTAGTATCCTATTTTTTCTTTAACAAAATTCTCTCTAGTAATCATCTTATGCAGCCAAGCATCTCTTCCATTTAGATGTTCACTATGACAGAATGCACATGCACAACCCAGTTCAATGTGGATTGCATCAATATGAAACAACGTAAAATGCACAGCCCAATCTTTGTGACAAAAAACAACAACAAGAAGCCCATTCACATTAAAAAGGTATCATGAGAATGTTAGCAAAACATCACAAGTTAAGAAGCTTGCAAGAGTTACCAATAGATTCCTTGATATGATAACCTTGACAAACCCAATTCCCTAACTCATAACGTTTGATCATATGTCTAAGTAGATGAAATTAAGAAAACTAACTTATTACATAGCTTTGTAATGTCAACCATTTCATAGACTAAAGAAACAAAAAAACATTCATGTAATTTACAGTTATTACAAATTAGAAATTAACTTCATTTAATGCTTAATTATACTCAGTTTAATCTCTACACAATTAATTAACTTCTATATGTTACAGAACATCCCCGTGCATCACGCGGGAGATAAATTTAGTTACTTTAACAAAAATTTATTTTGTACAGATTCCCAAAACAATCCAAATTATAAAATATGTTTATAGACGTGTCTTTCTCCTTTGCTTCGACTCTTTCCAACTACTGAGTTGGAAAAAAATGACTTCAAAATTTTCCTTAACATAAAAGAAAAAAGCATGAGTCTAGCGCTAGCCTCATCTAATGGAATATGAAAAGAATAGGAAATTATTTTCCAATAAGTTATATAGAATCTTGAGTTAATAATGCCAAAGTTTCCTAAGAGAATCAGACAGACATGCATAGTTCTAAGATTTACAATAAAGCTCTAAAATAGTAAAGCTATTCCAAAGATAATATACAAACCTTAATAAAAATTATCTAGTCATGAGAACAACAATCTTTTAATGTCAGTATTAATGTAATATTAAATGCATTCAGAATACCGATGGCACTAAATAAATCTCCACCTGTTAGACCCTTGCTTTCATCTAAACTGTCTGACTTTGATGATCTGACCCTTGCTTCTTGACTCAATCTCCCTCTTCTTTCCCGCCCTTTCCTTGTATTAGCCTTCTATATATATTTCGTTGAAGAGCTTTATTAGGTCATCGTTAATTTTATTTAGTAGTTCAACATCTTGTTTCTTCTCTCTCACTAATTGAGAAGTTATCATAAATTTGATACAGTAGTAGTTTCATAGCACCAAGACAAGTATGATTATAAACAATCAATGTAAAGATTAAAAAAAAAAAAGAGAGAAGGTAACTAGATCCTTGAGCATGTAAACAATTTTGATAATTTTGGCTTTTATCATTCTAAACTTCACACAACTCATAAGCCATTCAAACTGAAATAGTTTAAAGTTAAAGAAATTAATAAATCAATAAGAAAAACCAAATAACATATTGATTAATTAATAAATAAGAAAAGAAATAAATGCACCAGAAACATTTTGTTAAACACATGTCTTCAAATTTTTTTGAACTAATCGATAGACTAAGTCTTAGATTTTTCTAGTTTGCATGATTTTAGGAATTAGTTAAAATATGGCTTAATTTTTGAATATTTGCTATCTTATTTGGTTATGTTTCAGCTTTATAAATTGAATAAAGAAGTGAATAATACTCACGCTTCTTAATACAAACATTCAATTTTTTTTGCTCCTAGCACCCGATATCCTGGGTTTATTATTCATCCGAGACTAATCCAAATCCAAATCCCCACTGTATAGTACTTTACGGTGACTCACACATACCGATGAAAAGACCTCTTAGTACAAACATTTATTCTTTTACTCTTTAACACATATCCTCCATCTTGCTTGTCACCAATTATTTTTTATTTTGTGCCATATACCAACAAATTGGTATCAAAGCAATGTTCTCGAGAGATCTATCAAGTAAGTCAATTAAAAATCTACAACATGACAAGCTTCAAAGTAGAAATAGAAACGACATTTTCTAATCCTGCTCCTCCAACTTTTGACAGCTACAACTATCAACCTTGGGCTATCAAAATGAAAGTCATTCCTGATGACTTAGATCTTCTTAATAGGAGTCATCTACGGCTATTCTTTTCTAAATTATACCATTAATTACCCCCAGAAGTTTTTCTTTTCATCTTCAATAATTGACCAAAACTTACTTATAATTTTTTTCAAATGCTCAAAAAAACTATTTTGATTTTTTTCAAATGCTCAAAAAAACTATTTTGCTATAAAAGAATAAAAAATTTACACATAAAAAGCGATGAAAAATAGGTTTAAGAGAGTCTTTTGTGATAACAAAGGAATGCAAAGCACTCTGAATTGAGATTTGAAAATAAGTGCTGAAATATTTAAACAGAGAATCATAGTCATTAACCATAACTGTCATATCTTGACATTCGTTTCAAAATATAATACGTTTAAATACTTATCTGATAACTTCTTAACCGACGCAAACCACATAGTGTTTTATCACAAGTATAAAATGAATTTTACATGAACAGTATATGAAACTAACAAAACACAACACTAATTGAAATAATCTTTCACAAACAATTGATTTGGGTAACAGATTAAGTTAGCCAAAATAAAATTTTCAACAGGTAAGCAATATAATCTATCAAGTTTAATTTAACCAGCTAAAAAGTTAGTTTAATTTACTAAAAAAATGCTCATTCATTTTAGTCCAAATTCTCTTACTGTTAAGAAGAAAAGAAGCATACCTGATATCAGTTATTGACTTCCCCTTAATTACTGCACAAAATCTGTACTTACCAGGATGTCCTAATGTGTTCCATGCTCAATGTTTCCAGATAGATTTTTCGGGGGCCTTTTAACAGTTCCTAGAGTATCCTTGCCTTTATCATTTGCTCTACCTATTGGATCTTGCTTTTGCCCGAACAGTCTGACTTTGATGATCTGACCCTTGCTTCTTCACTCAATCTTCTCATTATTGCATGCTTTCTCTTCTTTCTCACCCTTTCCCATTTATTAGCCTTATGTATTTTGTTGAAGAGCTTTATTAGGTCGTCACAAATTTTATCTAGTAGTCCAACATCTTGTTGCTTCTCTTCCTCACTAATTGAGGGGTTGTCATAAATCTGATACAGTAGCAGTTTCATGGCAACAAGACAAGTATGATAAAAAACAATCAATGTAATAATAATAAAAAAAAAGAGAAAGTAACCAGATTTTTGGGCATGTAAAATAGTTTTGATAATTCTAGTTTTTGTCATTCTAAACTTCACACAACTCATAAGCCATTCAAGCTGAAATAGTTTGAAGTTCAAGAAAACTAATAAATCAATATGAAAATCCAGATAATAGATTGATTAATTAATAAATAAGAAAGGAAATAACCGCACTAGAAATTTTTTGTTAAACACATGGCTTCTAATTGTTTTTGAATTAATTGTTGTAAATTAGTAGATCAATAGACTAATTCTTAGATTTTTCTGTTTTGCATGATTTAAAGAATTTGTTAAAATATGGCTTAATTTTTAAATATTTGCTATTTTATTTGGTTACGTTTTAGCTTTATAAATTGAATAAAGTGAATAATACACACGCTTCTTGTTACAAATTATCAGGATTCTGCAAGAATACATGATCGATTGCAGTAATAAAAGAAAATCTTTAGAGTATTCTAAAGGTTGAATCTAAAGGAGGTTGTGATTTACTCAATTAAATAATTTCATTCAAGATAAACAATTTGTGAAATATTAATCAAAAAATAAGCTAAGAAAAAAACAATAATAAAATCAACTATTTGTCTTTGATTCAATCACTGAGAGCGTTAGGAAATTGAGTTTAATCTTCCTAGGACAACGAAAATTACTTATAACTTGACTCGTTCTATAATTATAGTGATAGTTATTTCTAAATTATCCTAATTATTTTTCAGTCAATTAGTCTGTATTTAATTATATTTTAATTCACTCTCGTGCAATTAAAATTTCTAATTAAACCTTTAAGTTATAACTAAAATCACCATAAACACCTAATTCTATCCCTAGAATTGTTGTTTATGTCTATCTCTCTAGGTTTAGGTTTGCTCTTCACCTTTCAATCTATCAGGCTTACCCACAAAACGAATTTCATGGTGGCCAATCACAAAATCCCCAATGAAACACCAAAGAGATAGATATAATTAACCATAAATAAATTGGAAGAATTCAATCATAAACCAGAGTCATAATTCAGAGTAAACTCTAATCAATTCCAGTTAGACTACATCCCTATCCCTAACTGAGAAAATTAGTTACGCATAAATATGATTCTTGAAATCAAAATAATAATAAGTTCCCAAATCATTCAAACAAAATCTAAAGAAAGAAAAGTAATAGATGAATAGAGTGATTCAGCTTCACTACGCCTTCCATCCTCTCAGATTTGCCTTCAAAATACTCCCTCTAAGCTCCAAAGAATTTGGAATAAGTCTTCTAGGGCTCAGAATCGTGATCTCATTTTTTCTCTCCATTCTAAAAACCCATATATATAAATCTCGTACGACCCTCATGTAATATTATTCAAATTTTACTTAAAAATCCTTCACCCGGCGCAGTATGATGTTATTTTGTCCAGCTGGTGCCGGGTGACCAACTTGATAGTGCTTCTTCGTGCTCCATCCGCCACCGAGTGGTGTACTGCTTTGGTTGACCTGGCGCCGGGTCAACTCGTAATATTTTAACCTTTATGCCTCCTCACCCAACCGCGGGTGAAGAAAATAAATAGAAACCGAATGAATTTTTCTTGGTGCCTTCTTGTCTTCTTCTTTCACTCTAAAATCCTCATTTGTCCTTCAAGTTTTCCTGAAAATATAAATATATCTCAATTAAATAGAATCATGCAAATTTGATATCAAAACTTAATATTTTTTAAGCAAAACAATATCAAATATGGGTATTTTATAGGTATGAAATAGATACATCAACAAACATTTGTTCTTTTACTCTTTGACACATATCCTCCATCTTGCTTCTCATCAATTAGTTTTTGTTTTGTGTCATGTACCAACAAATTGGCATCAGAGCAAAATTAAAAATCTACAACACGACAAGCTTCAAAGTGGAGATTGAAACAACATTTTCTAATCCTGCTCCTCCAACTTTTGACGGCTACAACTATCAACCTTGGGCTATCAAAATGAAAGTCAATACTGATGCCTTAGATCTTAACACGGGTCATTTGCGGCAGTTCTTTTCTAAATTATACCACTAATTACCCCCTGAAAAATTTTTCTTTTCACCTTCAATAATTGGCCAAAACTTACTTACAATTTCTTTCAAATGCTAACAAAATACTATTTCGCTATAAAAGAATAAAAAATTTACACATAACAAGCAATGAAAAATAGGTTTAAGAGAGTCTTTTGTGATAACAAAGAAATACAAAGCACTATGAATTGAGATTTGAAAAGAAGTGCTGAAATATTTGAACAGAGAATCATAATCACTAACCACAACTGCCATATCTTGACATGCGTTTCAAAATATAATATGTTTAAATACTTATATGATAACTCATTAACCGACGCAAACCACATAATATTTTATCACAAATATAAAATGAATTTTACATGAACAGTATATGAAACTAACAAAGCACAACCCCAATTGAGATAATCTTTCACAAACAATAAATTTGAGTAACGGATTTAGTTAGCCAAAATAGAATTTTCAGTAGGTGAGCAATATAATCTATCAAGTTTAATTTAACCACCAAAAAGGTTAGTGTAATTTACTAAAAAAATGATTATTCATTTTAGTCCAAACTCTCTTACAGTTAAGAAGAAAAGAAGCCCACTTGATATCGGTTCTTGACTTCCCCCTTAATTACTACACAAAATCTGCACTTACCTGGATGTCCTAACGTGTTCCATGGTCAATGTTTTCCGATGGATTTTTCGAGGGCCTTTTAATCGTTACTAAAGTATCCTTGCCTTCATCATTTGCTCCACTTGTTAGACCCCTTGCTTTCGCCTGAACTGTCTGACTTTGATGATTTGACCCTTCTTCACTCAATCTTCTCAATATCACATGCTTCCTCTTCTTTCTCGCCCTTTCCCATTTATTAGCCTTCTATATTTCGTTGAAGAGCTTTATTAGGTCATCGTGAATTTTATCTAGTATTTCAAAATCTCGTTTCTTCTATTCCTCACCAATTGAGGGGTTGTCATAAATCTGATACAGTAGCATTTTCATGGCAACAAGACAAGTATGATCATAAACAATTAATGTAAAGATAAAAAAAAAGTAACCAGATTTTTTGGCATGTAAATAGTTTGTCAAGGGCATTAAAAAGATTTAATTAAATTAAGTCTCCACCATTATTTTGTATACCTTCATTATCAACCTTAGATATTATCTCCCGTTCGCATGAGCTCGGCTTAAAGTTTGTAACTACTTCCCTTCCAATGCATTTTATGGCAGCCTTATCATATGCCCTGGTTTCATGAGAAAATAATAAAATAAGTATAAAAGGAAATATATGAGATGTAGTCCAAAAGAGCAGGCATCCCAAGATATATATACCTGCAGGCAAGCAATAAACTCTAACCAATAAAAAGGCTGAATTCTAGTATGTCACAAAAGAAACCAAGCTATTAAGAACCTAAGCTATATGGTATGACACTTGGAGGGAAAAAAGCTATGTGAAATGGCGTTCACTTTCACTTTGTATGGGGATAAAATTTTGAGAAGGAACACTATGCACATGCTATCAAGACATGTCGAGTTCAGCGATCAGTGCAATTCAATATAAGAGCTTCTTACTTTTTCTCAAGAAACTGGCCCATACGAGTTTCCCATCGCCCATATTTATGCAGAGTACCTCCCCTGTATTTTTAGCTTCCCCTTGAAAAACCATTGCTCTGTCAATGAAGAATATGCACAAACTCTTCCTTTGTGAAGTTACTCATCTGCCGAAGAATAAAGGCAATAATCAGGACTTCCATTGAAGTATAAACCAGGACTGTAGGGCACTGACACATCATCTGCTTATTAACCTGCTTTATATCATCATGATAATCAATGATGTTGAAATTGATATCTGCATCAACGCCACAGAACTTGATTGCAGCTCAATCATATGCCGAGAATCGAAAACCAAATTACAGAGAAAATAATTCCTTGAAATATGCTCCAGAGAACTTCAATTTATTTTGCCAAAGTTTAAATCACAATCAGATAAAACTTTTTCTTTTTTGGTGACAATCTGATAGCACTTTTTACCTTGCTGCAGCATGAGCAGTATCATATCCACCTACAAAAACAAATTTCAAAGCTGATATTCATAATATATACGGGAAAATTACTCAACTAAAATTAAGAAAGTTCAAAATAATGTCTCAGTTTCCAACTGCTTCAATTATAAAAGAGCACATATACGAGACGAACTTTTGCACCATAACCCATGTTGCTTGCTTACCTAGGTACACTTGTTTCCCACAATCCTAAAAGAACATACTGGATTCAAAAACGGAAGCATAAGCAAAATAGATTAGTTTTAAAGTTCGAAGAAAAGAAACGATGGATTATATATAAACCATATATTGTACGGATCCATCGATAACCTAGCAAATGTGCGATTCCCATCTTCCCGTTCTGCGATGGAAAGTAACGCCACGATATTCCGAGCTCCGCGACTTTGGTCCCCGCCGGCTCTTCATGACCGGCTGTCTCTATTGGACCTCGGGACACTTCCTCAACTCCGAGTTTCAATATACACTAATTGATTAAATAAAATTTAATATTAATTTATATATTATAAATATTGGTTAAACAAAAATATTAAATTTAGTATAATTATATGCAAAGTCTTCTTACTTTAAAATTTATATTATATATATATGTGTGTGTTTTTTTATAAATATCATATATAACATTATGTACAATATATTTTTTTAGAAACAAACAACATATGTTACATATAATATATATATATATGTGTGTGTGTGTGTGTGTGTGTGTGTGTATGTATAGTATGTTATTATTATCATATTAATATATATTAATGGGGAAGGGGAGTTGAGGGATGACGTGGAAAAGGGGAGGGCAATGGGGAGAGGGAGAGGAAATATAGGGTGGCCGGCCACGCTATTTGTAAAAAATTAAAAGAAAAAAATTAGTGTTATATAAATTATAGAGTTCAATTACAACTTGTATGATAGAGTTAAAGTTGTAATTCTGTATTGCGGTTTATTTCTATGTTAGAATTAAAATTTATAACATTTTGGTAAATAATTTGTAGAATATAGCATCTTGATAAATTCTTTTTTGGTTTGCAGTGTATTGCTCAAATTGCCGACATCCGCATTAAGTACGGAAGAATCAAAGCTGACAGAACCAGAACTAATCCATTTGGCTACCAGAAAGTGGTGGAATCGTGGAGGGAACCATATCGAAGGAAGCCGAGGTAGAAGCAGAGGAAAGCACGTTGAGATTTAGATCCAACATTGTGAGCAATAATAAAGGCGTGTGGTTGAGGTGAGTTTGGATGGAGATAGGGGTTCTAGAGACACAAGAAATTAAGTAGAAATGGTATAAACAATAATAAAGGAGTAAAACATAGCTACAAACGAAAGCATCACATTCTTGTAAAATGGGAATGAGCGAGATAGGGAGAGAGAGAATCAAATGATGGTCGGCCAAAGGATTTCCATGCTGAGAGAACAGGGAAAGCGAAAGTGGTAAAAAGGAAGCGTAGTGTAGTACTATAGTGGTGGTGCTTGGTGATGGAGCAAAGAAGAACAACACAGAGTCCCAAACTATATGTATATTGTGGCGGGCGCTCTCTCTCTATATTTGTCTTGTTTCTTAGTTTTTATCTGCATTTTCTTATTTCTATTTTGATTTTAATTCATCAGATTCTATTTGTTTCTTGATTAAAATAATAAAAAATTGTAGATGTTCTATGCTCTTCTGTATGATTTCTGTCCTTTGCATTTAGGAGATGGTCGTGTAACACGAGGAGTTTGTTGAATTAAGGCTAAGCATGTCCCTGCCAATGCGAGAATAATCCAAGTTAAATGGTATCATAAAGCTTTAATTTGTTTTTTAAAATTCGAATGACTAGATTGGATTCATCTGACATTTTATTTTATAAAAAGTTAAGAGATACTATTAATATATTAATTTCATCAAATCCTTTAATATTATTTCAAGTTAAACGATTATATATCTTTCTTCAAATGTAAGAGCATCAAAAATAATTATGCCAAAAAAAGGTTGGATTGGAAATAGAGGAAAAAAGCGCAAAAATGAAATGAAATGAAATGAAATGATCGATGATGATATCATCTCAAGGAAAGTAAAAATAAATTATAAATTTTAGAGGAGATTTTTTTTTGGGGGGGGGGTGGTTGTTTTTTGTTTTTGTTAAAGCAAAGGGGTCAACAGACCCAAAAAGAAAAAACAACAAAACAAATAAACAAAACAACTAAGCTGTATCTGCTACCCTGCAAAGCTTCCCCTGGCCCGCTGTGTCCAAAACTATGAGTCTAGTCAACTCCAGTGATGGTATAGCAATGAATTTGAATCCAATTTCATCAGTTAGACTTATTTGTGCCAAATTATGAGCACAATAATTAGCCTCTATATAATATATATATATATATATATGATGCACTTGCACGTCCCAATTCTTGCGTATCCAAGTAAAAGCTGTTTGCCTTGGTAAAAAAAAAAAGTAAAAGCTGTTTGTATTAGCCTGTGGTCCCCTCTGAAGGTTTTCATTCTGTTGTTAATAAATTGAACAAGATTAAGCGAATTAGACTCCACAATTATCTTCTTAAGTCCCATCTCCTAGCAAGTTTTGACTCCTGACATTAATGCTCAAGTTTCAGCCTCTAATACACTATAGTTACCAACCTTGTGTATGAACCCAACAACCAATTGCCTAGTGTCGTCCCTAATAATGCCTCCTCCACTTGCAACTCCAAGAGTTTCACATATGGCTCCATCAACATTAAGTTTTAGCCAACCAGAAGGTGACAATTGCCATTTCACTCTTATTTGTCTTCTTGTTATGCATTGGTCCTTAACAAAATTGTCTACGCACCACTTCATGCTTCTTGGGAATTGCCTTATCTTCTCTTTATGATTTATATTTGAGTTGTCCTCTCCCTCGAAAATTTCTTGATTTCCCCATTTCCATATAAACCAACAAGTAATTGCAAACTAGCTGCTCTAGGTGATGCCGTTTTCGATTTCGTCTTGAACCTTCAAATCATCAATAATCCAAACAGATAAAGGATTAGAAAAAAAAAAATTCGTTTTGATGGGACGCATGTATTCTAGATTTGTGCTACTTTGTGATGAGTGCATGAGTTATATCCTCCTCCTCTATACCACATCTTTGACATATGTTATCTTCCTCAGTCCAATGGCTTCTAATTTGCTGAGTCAAGAGTCTCTCATTAGCCACCAGCCACATGAAAGTTTGAATTTTTTTTGGCACCTGAAGCTTCCAAATTACTTTCCATATAATCTCTTGTTCAAACTCTATTTCCCCCATTATTGCCTTGTAAGTACTAGCAACAAAAAATTCACCAAATTGATTTGGTATCCATTTAATCACATCAGCTTCATTATCTCCTGTAGAAGGAGGAATTGCATGTATCCTCATCAGACTTTTTTGGCTAACAAGTTGACTTAATAGTTCAAAATTCCAGACTCCCTACTGATTTATCATCTCACTAACCTTCGTATCATATCTAATATTGGCATCATTTCTTCTTTGATCTATAAGTTTGCCCTGATCCTTAATCCAGTAATCAGTCCAGAATTTTATATTATTCCCACTTCTAACTTCCCATCCCACAAACCTTATAAAGTTCTCCTATCTTTTCATAATTTCCTTCCACAAAATAGAGTTTGATCCTCTTGGAGCTGTTCCTCTTTTGATATCTATGAACTCCCCATATTTTCCTTTAAGCACCTTGACCCACAAGTCTTCACTTCTAGTAGCAATACCCCAAGCCAATTTATAGATGAAAGCCTCATTCACACCATTCAAAGATTTAATTCCAGCTTCACCGTTTTCCTTACTTTTGCACATCTTCCTCCATCCCAAGGTATGCCATTTTCTTTGATCTTCCTCTTCTCCCCACACAAATTTTTGTTCAGATTTTTCAATTTCTGCAATGATTTTCTTAGGAATCTTATCATGTTGCATTTGATGGAGAGCCATGTTGCTAGTGACAGATTTTACCAGGGTAATTTAGCTAGAGACAAAATCTTCACCTTCCATCCTCTTAATCTCTTTTTAACTCTGTCCACAATGTAACCATACTTCTCATTAGCTTTCTGTTTATTAGTAATGAATGCTCCCAAATATTTCCCAATTCCTCAACTTCATGTTAACCACTAACTTGGCAAATTTCCCTTCTTATATGCCTCTTGACATTAGGGGGAAAATATATGTACGTTTTAGCACCGCTAACTTTATGGCCTGTCATATTACAAAATTGATCCATACAATTTATAATTTTCCTCATTAGATTCACATTAGCTTCAGCAAGCAGCACAAAGTCATCAACAAAACATAAATAAGTCATTTGAGGACCTATTTTCCTTGCCCACGTACTTATCCAATCATCTTTCTCAGACATGTCAGTGATTAGATGTGTCAATTTCTCCATTCTCAACATAAATAGGTAGGGAGAAATTGGATCTCCTTGCCTAATTCCCCGTGAACCGGAAAAAAGTTTGTATCCTCTCTTCATTCCACGAAATATTTGTTCAAAGTGAAGTGACACATTGCATAATAAGAGATATAAAATGATTAGGCTAATCAAGTTCATTAAGAACTTTCCTTACAAACTCCCAGTTTATTCTATCATAAGCTTTCTTTAAATCTACCTTTATAGCCATGAAACCCTTTTTACCTTTTAACTTATTCATAGAATGTATCATTTATTTTACAATTACAATATTATCTTGTATATTTCTTTTTGGGATAAAGCTAGCCTGCAGGGGAGAAATTAAATCAGGCAGCAGATTTTTCATTCTCTTTACCATAAGTTTGGACATACACTTGTACACAACATTACATAAATAAATTGGCCTGAAATGACTAACCTTCTCTAGCTTGTCAATTTTAGGAATTAGCTTCACCAGAGTACTATTCACATTCTTAATTCTTCCACAATTATTCCAAACATCATCCACAAACTCACAAATATTGCTTCCAACTATCTCCTAATTTCTTTTGAAGAAAATAGTTGGATACCCATCCTCTCCAGGGTTTTGAGGTTCCAAATTTCAAACAACACATTCTTAATTTCTTCCATACTAGGCCTAGCATCCAAATTTTGTCTTCTGCATTGTTCAATCTCAGGCCAACTAATTCTCACCCTGTACTAGGGCCTATTAGTTCTTTCCTTAAAAAACACTCCTTCTCCTATGGCAGTCTTAGTGTGATAATAAATAGTATTTCGATCACCAAAATTTAACCATTCAGACCTAGACTTTTGCAGCCAAAGGGTTTCTTTCTGATCAAGTACTTTTCACGTGTTTAGAAACCTCTACCACTTTTTTGGAGTCGTTTCTACCATCACTTTGACTTACATTTCTTCCTTTACCTTCTTCTCCATTTTCCCCTTTTCCCACAACTAACACTACAGGTTCCATGCTTACCTGAGAACGTTAATGTTGCAGGGTCTTTAGATGAACCAGAGAACATTCACGTTCTCTCCCTAAAATCCACTCTTTATCTCTCACCAGCGGCTCCTATGCAAAGGCATCATTGTTGGACATAACAACACAATTGAGAACTGAGAATGATAGCAGTCAATAGTATGGAGAGAAAACTAACTTAAGCACTCAGAAACTTTCACATTTGTTTAGTTTATTAACAGTTGTTTTTTATATGCAATATATACATTATACATTTTCCAAAAGGATTCAAAATTAACGTATAAGTGCCTGTTTGGTTTCTCTTTTACAAAAAAAAATCATGATTTTTAACAATGGTTTTCTAAAAGATGTGTTTGGCCAAACACAATTCAAACACAAACTGACTTTTTGACAAATAAAAAATGGGTTAAACTGTGATTTTGGAAAAAAAGAGAAAAAATTATTTTTCGTCTAACAAAACGTGCGTTTTGGAAAAAAAGAAGTAAATTTATTCTATATTATACATCTAAAAGTACTTTTAACTCTTATTATCCAAACAGATTTTTTGTCAAACTTACTTTTGCAAAAAGAATATCCAAACATAACAACTTATAACAAACTTATTTTATCTAAACTTCATTTTTACAAATTTTATTTATCTTAACTTAATTTTACAAAATGAAGAATTAAACGGGCACTAACACATCCCTCATTGGATATAAAGCCAACTTGGTTCACTTTTACAAATATATTACTCTGGCAAGTTGCAACTTCACCTTTTTCTGTTTCCGGCATTTATAGGCTGGCACCAAATGCTTTACTTATTTTATTCCAATAATTTACATTTTAATTATGGAAACACAAGAACACATACATTCTAGAAATCTAGCCTAGTTCTTTATTGGAAAACAGGCACACATAAAGGACAAGAATAAAGGACCCCGAGTTATGCAAGACCTGATTGGAACAACATGAAAGCCTACATGAATTTGCAATATCAGCAAAAGAAGAGTTGAGTTAGCAGGGCAACCTCATTTTTTGAGTAAAAAGGGAATGTCATTCATCAAATCAAAGAAAAAAGGAGACTGAACATAAGAGAACTAAAACAAAACTAAGGCAACTATGAATTAAGGAAGACAAGAGAAAACAAAAGGACATCATCCACATCATCCACAATCAAGGAAAGAATGAACAGTCCTGGCTTTGAGATTGTAAGAAGGATCTCTTCATGTTGTGAAAGATTTACCAATAAAAAGTCTCCTGTTTCTAACATGCCACAAATGCCAGCAGCAGTTAATCCCAAAAGCAGGGCAACCTCATTGTCTCCTTTTAACGCTCCCTAACGAATAAATATTCCTCCTTTTAACCCTACTTCTCCAATCTCCTTAAACATTAAAGAAAAACTTATATGACGCATCAACTATTGACTAAAAGGGATAAACTATAAGAAAAGTGGCCAAGTTTCTACACTGTGATTTTTGTTCGCTAGTCCTCCTTTTCTACAAAATGACGTCATTGCACTGAGTAAGTTTTTTTAGTGAAAGGGGAATATATATTAACAATAAAAAACTAATTGCATAACACGAGACCCGGAGACCAAAAAAAAATGTAGGGCACAAAAAGTATATACAAGAACCAAGTATCTAATAAATATAGTACAAAAAAGGGGATCTGATTCGCTGATTTAGTGGCCCGTTTGGTTTTTTGTTTTGTAAAATTAAGTTAAGATAAATGAAGTTTATAAAAATGAAGTTTAGATAAAGTAATTTTGTTGGAAGTTGTTATGTTTGAATATTCTTTTTGTACAAGTAAGTTTGACAAAAAATCTGTTTGGATGATAGGGGTTAAAAGTACTTTTAGATGTATAATATAAAGTAAATTTGTTTCTCCTTTTTCAAAATCCACGTTTTGTTAAAGGAAAAGTAATTTTTCCCCTCCTTTTCCAAAACCACAGTTTAACCCACTTTTTATTTTTCAAAAAGTCAGTTTATGTTTTATCTGTGTTTGACCAAACACATCTTTTAAAAAACCATGGTTATGTTTACAAAACAATGAACCAAACATGCACTTAACCGGTTGGATCGGGAACCGGTACTTGGTCCGGTCTGAATAAAGGAAAAAATTGACTGAGTTCAAAACCAATGGAAATCAGTCAGAGGCAAAATTGGTTGTATATCAAGTTTGAACTGATCAAATTTTTTAAAATTTTTATTTTTTATTTAAAAATAAAATAACATTATTGTGTGTATAAATTTATTTTTTATCATTTTTATAATGTTATTAATACTAAATTATTAATAATAATAAATTTACTTAATAAATAATAAATAATTAATTAACTATTTTACATTCAAAATATAACTATAAATAAATAATAATTTATTTAAATTTTAATATTAAATTATAAAACTTATTAATAACAGTTTTTTTTTATTTTTATATAATATACAACATATAAAATAAAAAATATATTAGTTTTATTAATATTGATTTGATTTCTATTCTTAAACCGGTGCCTCGATTCATTCAACTACTAATCTAATTTTTAATACCTAGCTAATAAGTGACCCCTCGGGTCAGGGTGTGACAAAGGTCCAGTGACCGTATAGTATAGTCAGCAGTGGCAATGAATTCGTTAACCAATCTGTGGGCCTGGAAAGCTCCAAGAAGGAATAATCTCCTGTTACCTCGTAAGTTAAATTACGGTCTAGGGACACGCGCATGCACACTCCTCCTCCATCACCACAACACATGAAAATAATACTTTTAAAACACCCGTTGCAAAGAACCGAATTATAGGTCGTTTAAAAAAAAACTAATAACAACAGTAAAGATTTTGTACTAAAATTATCTGCCACGGAAAATTGAAACGTTAAGAAAAAACATTTGGTAGTCAACACAATCGTTTGCATTGAATCCAAAATGAGCAGTTTTCTTCACTTCATTAAACATTGCTTCTATAGTTCATTTCAGTGCCTGATAACTGACAAGCTTGCAATACTGAAACGGGCTGTTTGTGGGTGTCAGAGACCCAAAATATAAAAATAAAAGCTCAACCAAGAAGGTTCTGGGCAAAAGCTTAAAAATACAGAGTGAGAGCAGAAAAACAGAATAAGAGATCTCCACTACCGTGAATGTGCGAAAAAAATGAGTGTAATTATAATGTTGCTCAACCAAAAAAAATCATATGGTCTTGAACTGCAGATGTGGTATGGCGATAACACTGAATCACAAAATATTCAAATGCAGTTCTAATTATAAAAACTCTCAACTAACCAGTAAAGGGCAAATAAATTGTCGTGGGTGATTAAAAGCACAGCAATATATCACCTCCGTCGTTATGCTAGCTTTCCTCCCCCCTATGATCGATATCTCAAAAATTGCAAACGAGATGAAATACAATCGAAACAAAAGACAGTTACTAGACATAATCTCTGATTTACTTTACTGGGAAACACCCAACCATTTAGAAAAGTTCTCAAATTCTGTGTAATCAGAATCGGACACCATGGTTTGATACCATACTTTTCCAGCAGCCTTTATAGCAGAAGACTCCTCCTGATAATGCAGACAAAACTACATTAAACCGATTTCCAATCTCAAGTAAACAATTATTAGCAAAAATATATATACATATATACGTACACACAGAGATGTATATAATTAAAACTTAAAATATGGACAACAGCAACATGCGTCCTAAAATACGTGGAACGTCATTCACTTAACCAAACACTCTTCTACTCTTCCATATTCCTTCTTTTTTTTTTTTTCCTTTGCCCCAAAGTAATACAACACACAAATGGAATGCAAGTAAGATGCGCTCTACTTCATCTTTAACATGTAAAATTAACAGAGTAAAAACAGGCTGCTAGATTGTAGCACAACACAAAATAACCTTGCATTAAATGAAACAACTTACAGATGCTTCCGTTCATAAAAAAATATCCTTTATTTCACTAGAAACAAAGAAAATTAGCAATATGGCACTGCTATTACGTGAATTGGATGTGAAAAAATTCTATGCATGTCACATCACATTTCTTAAATTGAAGAAATGAACTAAAATCAACTCTAATGTCATTTAGATAATAAGGATTGAAGCTGAACATTCTAGGTAACTAAAGATCATTTAATCATTTACACATGAGATGGAAATGAAGATGCTTTTCAATAGGACAGTGATAATAAAATAAAAAATTGCACAAACATGAATTTCTGATAGAAAAACGCACCTTAGAGATAGATTTTCTCTTCTTATCAAGCTTCTCCTTCTTTGCTTTCACACGCTGTGCTTCAGCAAGAAGTGACATCCTCTTAGCAGTTTTAGCAAATGGATTCAGTTTCAACATAGCGTTGAGATTCTTGAGCGGGTTCTTCTTGAGTGGTGCCCTCTTGACTTCTTTCTTGATGGGCCTCACAACGGACTGAATCTCATCAGAGTTAATGATCCTCGCCAAATCAGAATTGACCATCTTAGCTCTAGGTAGAAAGTAACCTTTCTTCTTCTCTGATGGCTTGTCGAATGATCCATAAATCGAATCCAGCTTCTCAAAAGCAGACTTAGTCCAAATAACAAACCTTCCAAGATGACCACCGGGAGCCAACTTAAGAAGGTTCAATCTCTCCACATTAGCGATTTCAACTCCAGGAATATTTCTGAAAGCTTTCACAGCCTTTGCTCCCTCAGTTCCATACACAATCAGAGGACCCTTGCGAGAGATGTATCGGCGATTTCTCATTTTACCCTTCCCAGGACGGATTGCATGGCTGTCCTTTGCCTTCTCAGCGTCCGGGAAAGCACCAATCTTCTTGAGCACCTTGATAGCTTCCTTCGTTTTCTCAACGCCTTCAGCAGAATCACTGACCACCAGAGGCACTTCAGGCACAGACTCAATTCTGTGCCCACGGGCCATCACAAGGGATGGAATGGCGGAGGCAGCAATAGCTGAAACGACAGCGTATCTCTTCTGATTGACATTAATCTTACGGTGCCAGCGACGCCAAATCTTCGTCGGAGCGAACATGCGTCCACCACGACACATATTACCAAAAGCCCCCTGACCAGCGCGATGGGTACCACCGCCCGGGACACGTGGGATACGGGACACTGCACGACCAGTACCCCATGATTCGGCTGAAGTCTGGTGACCGGCGCGCTTGCTGACGGCGTAGGGTTGACGACTGTTCTTGGAGATGTTGGAGTGGACGAAGGTAACTATATCGGGTCGAATCGCTGCCTTCATGACATCAGGGAGAGGAACTGTTTGGGCTTCATCGGTGGCCATATCGCCCTCAAGGGCTTGAACACTGACAAGGGGACGAGCTGCTGCGGCCATGGCTGAAAGAGGGGACGAAGAGGAAATGGCAAGCTAGGGTTTTGGCGAGACTCGAGTGTTTTCATGCCTATTTGCAATCAAGATATATCGCACCCTGGAGGTGAGTAACGCATCGTTTGGTTGGGGGAAATTGGAAAAAGATAAAGGAAGGGGAGGGACTCCTCTTTTTTGGCAACCAAAAAAATTGGAGGTGAAGAAGAAAATATTATTAAATTTTTTTCTCTCTACCCCTTATATTATTTTCCTCCTAAATTTGGGTGATATAGAAAAAAATATAATATTATATCTAATTTGATCAAAATGTCTTTCACTTTTTTATAACTCAACTATGTTATATAGTAGTCGAGTCTCTTCTCTCTCTTACTCTTAAAACATAAAATATCTTAATATAAATATAGTGACATATATATATATATATGAAGTTACGAATGTATAAAAACACATTCATATGTTAATATATACAATCATAGTTGAGATTGAGAAAAAAAAAAGAGCATTTCTTTCTTTTTAAGAACTCTTTTTAATATTCAAGCAAAAAATCTCTTTTTTTAATATATAAAGCAAATATTAACTTATATAAACTAATGATATAATGATTAATTTATAATTATTTTCTTTCCTCACTCCTCCTAACTCAAACAAGATAACATTAAAATTATTTTTTTAATATTCTTTTTTCCTCTAAACGAGTTACAATTAAAATCCCTTCTTTTCTCTCTCTTTCTTTTTCCTCCATTAAATTCTCTTCTCTCCATTCCCCTTCTTTGAATCAAGAATAACTTAGAGAAAAAACTTACATACACTTATATGCTTTTTGTACTTTTCTTCAATCAAGATATGGCACATGGATAATCATTAACTTTTTATTAACGGTGTTAACCTATTGTTATTTGTTATTAGAAAAAATCTAAACATGAAAATCCTATTTTGATACCCTAACTTTCATCTTCTTTGTCTTTCTTGAAAACATTAAGGTTATGTTTGGTACAAAATAGGAATGAGAAAGAACCTTCTTGAAAACCTTATTTTTTAATCCAAATCATGTTTGGTATATCTAATTAAGAAGACTTATTCTTTTTTCGTAAAAATGTTTGGTATGCATGCTGGGATGGAAAAAAATTAAAATGACATTATTACCCTTAAAATTTTCACACCCAGCGTTTTGAGAATTTTTTTTTTATCTTAACTTAAATAGGATATAGTTAAGTTTCTTGGTCATTGTTTTTGTTAATGGAAGAATATTTGTACTATAATCTTTCTATTTTAATGAAAGACAAGTTTATAATCTTATTGCTAAATTAATTTGTACACTTTGCAATTTTATTTATTTAGATAAATCTTGCAAGATTTATTATATTATCAATGACATCGTAGTTATATTATAATATAAATATATATACATCTATACATACAGCTAAACTTGGTAATATTTATATATAACCTGATCTATATATTAGATATAAATGACTTTTTCGCATATCATATAAAAAATAGCAACATAATAAGTTCCAAAATATGTTCCACATAAACATACAACTTAAAACATCTAAACAAGCTCCAAGATATCATAGACGAGTAGTTCACTATACAGGGACTTTGATAAAATACATAAGCCAACTAACAAAAGTTCCAAAATATTCAAATCATAAATAGCTAGAAAGGTCCTTAAAGTATGAGTGCAATAGCTTAAAAATCCCAAAATACGTAAGACTACTCTAGCATTAGAAGAATCTCAGTTGCCTTGTACTCATTGGGTATGGTAGAAAAGCCAAGCAATATGCTTTCGTCCTTCACCATCTTTAAATAGGCTACATGATGTTGTGTTGGAGTAAGACCCTCAACCTTCATGAGATCATCATAGAGTGACTCCTTTAATCCATCAATCTTTTTCACATGTGCAATATGACTTTCACTAGCTTCTTTCAAACCTTGAACCATGGCCATTCCAATTTTCTCCAATTCTTTCAACATGATGTAATCACGATCAGAAATGCTCTTCCTTCACTTCCCTAATCTTGATGTGGCTTCTGATACATTGTTCATTGGAGGTGAAGAGTTATCCAATGAAACATCCATATCAGTCCCAATGTCATTTTCATCATCAACCACCTCTTCCAAATTTGTTTGGGTCTGCATTTCTTCAACAATATCAGAATATGACTGTGCATCTTTTCCAATTACCCTATCCTTCCCAAATACAATTATCTGTTTGTCAAAATATGGGAAGGACTTGTGTCAAAAACCAGCAGCATTTGGATGTCCCTACATAACACAAACACAAATAATGTAACTAAGCAGTGAACCTTCAGTAGAGAAATCAAACTTGCTTCAACAAAGGAACATCATTATGGAATATTAATACTAAATTAAATAATACGTAGCTTTGCATTATTCAATTGAAAATGTTACCTATTTTTGTGAAAGGGGAAAAATCTATTAACAATAAAAAAAATACAAGTGTCCCTCAAAGAGAATAAAACAAAGCTAAAGGGAAGGCAAAGCCATGTGTGGAACTAAAACAAAACACATAGCAGCACAATTAAGGTGCAAAGTTGTTATCATCACCACAAATAAGGACTGAAAAATCATGTATTCTAAGGGCATGCTTCAACAAAGCCTGAACTGGCAAAAGCAAGGATTCTGGTATTGAAAATGTTACCTTGATATACTCCTCCCATATAGGCTTTTCAGCCGTGACACATTGTTTGTCGAAGTTCCACCTAAATCCTGATGCGGTCGCGCCATACACCATGTTATACACAGTGTTAAAGTTTTTTTTTTAATGTCTTCATATGTGATTGAATGTGTGGAAATGCCAATATTTCACAATCAGACAATTTTTCTTTCAACAATTTCTCAACTTCATTGAAGTGACCTAGTTTAAACCCATTATTTGCATTGAATTTGCCCATTTCTTTCAACTCGAGTAAGCATTGGATAAGCAATTTGTCCTCCTCTAGTGTCCAAATATGTAAGCTAGACTTCCTAGACTTTGATGCCATCTTAGTAAAACTAAAAAGGAAAAAAAGTTAACAGTACTATGATATATTCAGCAAAAATAGTAGTATAAATATCATTATATAGAAATCATAAAATAGTACAAATATATCAATAATATAAATACACATTCAACAAGATAATATATGGCAACACAAATACCATTACATAGAGATCAACAAAACAAGTACATAAGCAATTAAAAGCACAAAGAACATGTCACTGAACAAAATTACAAAGAACATAGTTTGCGTAGATAGCAATAGAATTCATGCATATCAAGTTATGCAACACAAGTACACACCACACCTAATCCTACATGTACAATTTAATTCATCTATTTCTTCTAGTTTGGATAAAATCATTAAACATTGCATTTGCTAGAGTGTCTCTATATGCAGACAAAGCATTAGATATCTCAATGGTTTGAATAGCTACATTTTCATTCTCGTGTGTCTAATGGCATTTCATCAAGCTCGTCCTCAAGCATGTCTAATCCTTGTTGACGGATCAAGTTGTGCAACAAGAAGCACGCAATAATAATTCGATTGTGTGTACGTATAGGATAAAATGATGGGCTCCTCAAAATAGCACACCTTAACTTCAATATACCAAAACATCTTTCTATAACATTACGCGCAGAGGAATGTCTCATATTGAAGCACTCCTGTGGACTTTGTTGTTCACGCCCTTCTTTCTATTTGTTTAAGTGATACCTTTATCCCCTATATGGTGCAAGGAAGCCTTCATAATTGGTAAATCCAACATCAACCAAATAATATTGACCGTGTGGGACTCTCAACCCATTCCTCCTACTAATTGCATCGCTAATACCCTCCCATCAGCCGCGGAACCTTCCCACCCAAGCAAGACATAGATGAACTGTCCATCTTGTAAGCAAACCCCTAAGACATTGGTTGTTATTTCGCCTTTTCTATTATGATATCTTGCCTTGTCTATCATTGGCACCCTTACCTTTATGTGAGTTCCATTCAATGCTCCAATGCAATGCTGTAAAAAGAAAAAAATAATTATTAAATTGTGGTAACCAACAACTTAAGACCTGATAATAGTAATTTAGTTGCCTTGAACCACTTCCACTTCTCATCAGTTGAATCTTCTAGCACTGGCTCAGGTTTCTTCAACAATTATCCCCCAATACATATCATAGCATTAAGAACTATACTAAAGTATCTACTAATAGTTTCTCCAGACCTCCTAAAATTAAAATTGAACTGAATGACCCTATTCTTAACATGATGACCAAGGATATACAAAAAAATAGCTACTTGTTCATTGACAAGCATATTTTTAGTAGGCTTAAGACCACCAACATTATCAAGCATACAACACAACCTATCAAATGTTACTCTATTCATTCTTAGTAGGTTATAACATGCTACATTACTAGCATAGACCATGTTCTTCAGGTAAACTCTTTTAGCATGGAAGTCCATTGTGTATGATATATTATGTTCAAGACATCTTTGCAAACAAATAGTCATACACTGTTAGAAACCATCCTTGTAGTGCATGAGCTGCACCTAACCATCTTTCTTGAGAGATATCCACCATTGTGAAGCAAAAAATTCCTCAAAGTCCTTGAATTTTTTATGATAATAAAAAATATATACAACTTCATTACATTATGGTAGTTGCTCTATATATTGACCATAAATTAATGGTTATATGAATAAATTAAATCTGAAACTATAACTTAGCACCATGATTAGCCCAACAACTCAAATTTAGGCATCGTAGTTGAATTCCTAGCCTCTATAACATATATGAATTTATAATTTCTTTTTTTTCTTATTTTAAAATTTCTAATTAGATTCAAAGTTAATGATCTATGGATGGAAAGCTAATAATTTTGCAAGAAAAAAAAAAAAGAATTGTGAATAGTGTATCGTACTGAAGTTTGTGTTTTGCTATGTCCATCATATATTTGTTTGCAATCAATTGAGAGAATAACACATACCATATAAAAAAAAGCTCAATAATATTATCCAAAGATCATTCACTAGATTGGGTTCTTTCGATATGTATATAATATATTTGTTTGCAATCAATCATGGAAATAACATACCATCAACAAAATAAATAAATAAAAACTAAATAAGATAAAGCATCGGTGATAGTTGGTCATTCTTAATGGAGAAAAAGATGAAGGGGCTTTACCATTGGAGCATCAATAGCAAATAGCCACCAGATATACCAAAAGAACACCCAAACAATGAACAAATCAATATTGGAAGAAGATGAAAGTGAACATACCCAAAACAAAAACAACAAAAAGATGAACATAGATGAGGGGAGCAAAGAAGGTGAAGAAACTACCAGTAGTGAAACATGAAATTGACAGCAGAACACACCAGAAATAGAAAAAATAGAAAAAATGAATGAAGAGGAGAGGAGAGGAGAAAGTAAAGAAGATACCAGTGGTGAAGAGAATAGGAAGGAACGTGAAGCAACTAACAGTGAGTTCCACTCTTCTTTGTAGGTGAGTACTAGAGTTAAGGAAGAATGTGAGATAGAATGGAGGGAAAGATATATCGATTGGGCTGGGAGGGAAATATTGATTAGGCGTGAGATTTGTAAAATTAGGATCATGATATTTTTGTAAAATTAAGATTATAATTAAAATTATTTTATTAAGGATAATTTTGTGAAAAAATTTACTTTCCTAGGAAAGCAGGGCCTTTCTCAACCTTTTTTTAGGAACCCACTTTCCTGTAATTCTAAGAAAATAACTTTCCCAGTAACCCACCTTCCAGTATACCAAACCTGTTTAGTTGGGAACATCATTTCCCATTCCCTTTCCAGAAAGCACCTTCCCAAGTATCAAACATACCTTGATTGAATCTATTTGACTCAACCGTTGTCAAAATGCAAACAAGTAATCGACCATATTATTTGATGGAAAATTAGTAACATGTTGGCCGCTTCACAATATTTGGGGGTAAAAACAAGTGTGTTACGGATTTTTATTTGTTGCCTTGTCTCAAGAACCATGTCCTGATTAAAGCAATCTTGACAAGCAGTCAAGCACCAAACTCAGCACAAAAAAGTTTGTCCAACCATATCTCTAAATACTAAAATCACAATTATGGCTACTCCCATCTAAACACTAAAATAAAAAAAACTTCATCCTTCTGAAGCTGATCTAAAAAGGTAGAGAAAAGGTAGAGCATCTATAAGCTATTAATAAATTATTAACCAAAGAGCGTGTCGAATAGGGAAGAAAACAATTTCAATTTCATTAACACTAAACCCAGGTTTCAACTTGGTAGAGGGATGAACAAAATGCTCTTGGCAAATGAATAGTAATCAAATAACTAAGAAAAACATATATAAGATATCGCCAAAAATCAGATCAGATCTTGAAGCAAAATCACGAAGATGAAAGGGCATCCATTCAACCTCTACGGACAAGAGTTCGGCAATTTCTATCATGGGAGAAGACGAGGGAAAGCGTAAGTACTTAGATTTTTTTTTTTTATAATATTTTGAGACACCGTTACAATAAGATGAATGATCTGTTAAAAAGTACGTGTCAAATATTAATTCAAGAACAGCACAAACTACATATAACAAACTGTATATAAATTTTCTCCAATGAGCAAACCCAGGTTAGGGTTTGAGGCCTTTCTGCAAAATAGGCCAAGCCCAACCCCTTATAACATATAGAGCAAAACAATCAGTGTTGGCCAAAAAACAAAAATTGCAGAAAACATATTATAGGGCAAAGCAAGAAGCCTGAGATTATCGGGCTTCGTTTTCTCACTGGATAGTCGATACATGCTTGAATTTCATATATTATATATATATATATATATATTTCACCAAGCATTCATAAAAACATATATATGACTGTGCGTGTAATTACCGGCATTTCTATATCTAGAACGGGAGAATCTCACAATCATAAATATGATTCGGCAGATCTCATAATTTTTTTTAAAACAGTGATTTAAAAAAAAAAAAGTTTTCTTATTGCTAAATTTTATATGCCTATGCACGTATACGTACTCTTTAGTGTTTCCTACTCATACTCAAGATGAATAGTGCTCTTACAAATGACTGTCACTTGAGCAGACTTCTGGAATAAAATTATTAATTGGAATTTTTTCAAAAGGGAAAAAAAAAACTTAGTTCAAATCATGACCACAATAACGTAAATGAATCACCCATTGTTAGTAAAAGTTCTCTCATAATAAAATGCCTGCCTCGTACAAACTAATGAAGCTATTGAAATTGAAGAAAGCGATTCAACCGGCAAATGGAGCTCCGAAAAACTCCAAAGAGTGAACCACGAGGCCAAGTGTACCGGACTTGTTACGTTCTTTTTTCTTCTAAAATGCACTAGAACATCAAAAATACTTTATAACAGACCTAGGGGGGAGCTGAAAGGCAACATCCCTATTATAGCTACAAGAATCACAGGCAATACTACGATCCTAATGGACCTTAGAATCAGCTGAATAATATTTTCTGCTCTTCCAGCATTTCTTATGCATTCTCATGGCTGTGGTTACAAAGGCATATTGTCACATTTACAGGTTTCAGTTTACAGCTAGGGCAAAGTCACTTCCCTGCCCTGCTGGTGGCTGGGCATACGGCATCATTCCATGCAAATTTGATCCTCCTAACTGTAGAAGCAGACGTTATAGACATAAATAGGTAAATAAAACAAAACTACAAAAAATGCCATCATGAAAAATGCATACCAATCAGTTCCAGTTGTTATGCAGGTTGACATGATAGATCGTTTGTTGTTTCCTTTTTGGCAGCAATTCCTGCAGCAACTTTTACTGTCTTGGTATTGGCAACATATGATGACAAAACCTTCTTCTGAACAAGCCAATAAAATGTTCATCAATGTTCAGTCATACTCCAATAATAACCATAGACAACAATAAAAATGGTTTAATTTTTTCCATATAGGACTCTTCCCCGCATCCCACAAATAAAACTGGTTTAACCCAGTCTCTGCATAACCTACCAAAGGCAATGCAAAGGGATAAGCTTCTCATCTTAAATCACACACAGCAAAGGATACTGAAAATGATGATCTAGAGTGCAAAATATTGCAGGCTAAATGGTTAAGATACAGCTAGATTGGGTCCCACGTATTAGCATAGAGCCCCATGTGAGTTGTAAGGTTCATGTCATGTGAACAATATGGCTCCATATACTTTTTTATATTTTAGATTGATATTGATGATATGTAAAAGAATATAATTACAGGATTGAAAATTGATATTGCAACTTACAAAAGGCTCAAAGTCAGGGCCAGACAAGTTAACAGTGAGGTTTCTCATCAACAACAAAACCTGCAAAAGACCACCAAATAAAATTATACACTTAACAATACAGTCAGCTCCGAAACAAAAAATTAAAGGCAGTTCATACATTAAGTGAGTAGTCTATGAGAGTTTTATTTTGCATGAAATAGAAAGGAGTGCATGGCAAAAAGACTTGGCCACTATTTGGAAGAAACTTTTAGAAGGGAATGGAATACCAAGAGAAAGCCTCCAAGCCATCAAAATCCCAAATTTTCCTATTCCCCCAAACTGAGGGGTCAAGGGTGGAATAACAAGGAACAAATATTACAATTACAAAATTACCCCCTAACTTCTATTAAATGAAAACATATTTTCATCCGTGGATATCTCCCTCTCCACTGCACCATTGAGCTCCCTCTACTTCAAGAAATTCAGAATTCACCCCCTTGTCCAAGTTTCTTTCTCAAAACCCACGGTTGTGAATTTATGCAAGTTCTTTCAGCCTATAAGAAGCTTCTGGCTAGCTTCAAAATATGGAACTATTATTTGAAGCTTGAGGATGATATAAGGATTCAGAAGCCTTTTGGTTAATTCATATTTCATGACATGCGAGTTTCAACAAGACTCAAACACTGATTTTCAACTTCTATATTATTAAATATCTTCAATATTCATGAGTTTGTTTACAAGATCTGCTACTAAGTTTCTACTTTGTTAAGAAAAGTTGGATTGGATAATTCAAGCCTATATTGGTTTTCATCACAAAATCATAGTCAATTGCTGCTTATTTGAAATCCTGTCAATGAAAACTGACAGATTTTCACGCAGGGATGGTTCTCCTGTAAAAGTTCATGTATCCTTTGATCCCAGTGTTCTTTCTCAACGGATATATCAAAAGCCAAGATCATTAGCTCAAGTTCAAGACTAAAGTCTATGCCTCGCCATTAATCACCACCAAATAAGAAAATTGATCAAAATTTAGTTATTTGATAAAGCCCACCATTGGAAAGAGCCACAAACACACATATATAATGTCATAGTGAAAGAATTCCAATAATATTTTTGTCCAATAACAAAAATTTTAAACAATTATTGATTATCTTTGTAATGTTTGATTTGAAAACAAAAGGTCCAGCAGAAACATAAAAAAAGTTACGAATAAAATTTATGTAGTGTGAATTATTATGTTCAAAGTTATTATGTTGTTTAAGAAAGGCAAAACACTAAGAATTTACATAACTTTTCCATTTAAATTATCTCATAATGGTAATATTGAAAAAATAATAATAATTCATTCCATTTCATTTATTTTATAACCTCCAAACAATGGTCAAATGAGATCATCCCTGTCCCGCATAAAACTCCAAAACAATTGAATTGAACCTCACTTGCGACCCTACTCCACGCCATTGTTGACCATTTCATTCCATTCTATCCTAAACTCCCAAACACACCCTAAGTATGTTTTTCTTTTGACCCCACCCCACTTTCCAATCTTTCTTGTTACAGGAAGGCGATGTAAGTTAGGCAGGAACAAGACTATTCTATCACAACAGAAAGAATTTGAAACAGTCACCTTTTCTATTTGAGATTGTATTCTTTGGAAATGGTAAGGTTATGTGGCCTTCAAATGGTAATTTGAATGTCTAATATGTATGCATAGCATTACAGGCATAAATTAGTATCTCATGAACTACAAAATATCATATTCAAGCTTGAGCATTATAGCATAGAGATCACGCATCAGTTATCCTAAGATGGATAACAGCACATAGCTTAATGTAATTATATGGATTTACAAAGTTGAAATAATGCTTTCCAGCACCATAAAATCAACTGCCACCACTAGTTTCCTCATAACTGTATAATTGGCTTATGTCATACCACCTTCAACACACACACACTGATACAAAAATTCAATTTCAGAGCCTTAAAACAGGTATATATTAAGCTAACAAGGGTGGTTGTGGGTGAGATCAGCCTCATGTCCCACAACCATTCCTGAGATTGACTAGATCTGCGTCTGAGATTATTCATGCCTAAACCATAGAAAGTATATTTTAAGTGAGATGTTCCATTATCTTGTGACATAAAGATATCATGAAAATACAACCCATGCATCATTCAAGCCATGTGTGTAAAGTTGGAAACCGTATCAACCCACAAACACTCAAATTAAAAAAGCATACCAATACTTGATGACGTAAAGAACTTGTTTAATTCAAGCAATGGCAAGCGAATGTAAATTGCAATTCAAAAGAAAGATGTCGAGAAGCATTATAATTTTAGTATGTGACTAACAAGGATTGGAAACAAGGTTCATATCCAGGAATCTAAAGTAAAATCAAGTGAGGGCATTTACACGACACTCAGAATCTGATTATACAGCTGTGTTTTACCCTTTAACTGCTTGTATGAATACTGGAGGGCGATACACACGTATCAGAGGGGCATCTCATCCAAGGAAATTCTAATAGATATCAATGAACTCACAGTTTCAAAATTTATGGGGTCCATTTCCTTCAGCTTCTGGACATGTCCTTTTGTATCTGGATCAAATACACTTCCAATAAAGCTGTAAACCTCAGCAAAGTCTGGTAAGCCTGTGATATATAGTCAACAAGACCAATTACCACCAGCTCATAATAGAGTGTAAAACAATGAAAAATTATATGAAGTAGTAGATTACCATGAAGCACTGGGCCTTGTTTCCCTTGCTTTGGCATCTCAGAACTTTGTAGCATTCTAGTAGAGGTTCCAACACCACTAAGATTGCTGTTGCTAATCCTTGATATCCCCTTTGATCCAATATCAGCTGAATCAGTAACGTCATATACATAATAAGTGGTGGAAAGTTGCCTTTAATTCAGCCAGTCTAGACTAACAATGTCAATGTAAAGACAAAAGAAATAAGTATGCATGCCTTCATTCCCATGAAGGGTGGTGATTTCATCCTGACAGGGTATGTATCTGTTTGACCCAGCATTAATCGGCATTGAAGTTTCATCCCATGCGGCATACCCAGTTGAAAGGGTATTTGTTGAAGAAACGTAAGCCATGGATGCTGGCAATGGAACCAAAACTGCCAACCCAGAAATAATGTCAGGGGTGTGAAAAATATACATTTAGGAATAGAATAAAACAATGTCACAATAGAAATGGAAGCATACCATTCTTTGGTGCCTTTTGTGGGTAAGGATGAGCAGCTTTGCGCTTAGGTCGAGGAGGAGGCACGTGTGCAATTGTCCCATTCTTCTGAACTTTTAAGAAGTATTTCTGGGCATGGCTTCGAATCTGTAATATATATATATATTAGCAAGCGAAAAAAAAGGTCTGAATGGAGCATAATAATGAAGAATCAGAGATGAAATGCAGTCATCTAACCTGAATAACTGTTTTCGAACCAACAAAATCTTCAATTTTCTTCCAATCTCTGTCAAATCTGAATGATCCAACTATACGTCAGTAATTTAAATGCAGAGTTTATTTGACAAATAACTTCTCTTGAAAATTCGAATTGATATTTTGTCACCTAATCTCTGAGCTAAAAAAAGGCGAATTATTCGTCAAATCAGAATAGAACAAGAACATTGACGAGATAAAAGTTGCCTGATAAGAAGCTACCAAAGTAGTGGTAAAGTTCCCTCATTTAAATTTTCTTATTTCATTCATTGTGAAACTTCTCTAAAACAAACTCCCCATTCTCCCATTCCAAATCAGAAATGTTCAACCTACACGCTTTTGTGCCAATGAATTCTCCCAGAGGTCGGGAGGAATTAGAAATGGCAACCAAATTTGCTCGAATGATGACCAAGAAGGCTGACTGAATTGTGGAGGCAATCAAAGACAGAAAGACTCAAAAAGCTACTTACGGCGGAGATATTGAGGATCAATAGGGAAGAAAAAGAACCAGAAAAGGTTCTCAGCTTGATCTAAAACAACCTATAAAGTACTCAATTTGGCATAAGTCGAGTAGTTATATCAGATTAACACTCAATATAAAACAGAAAGTGAAGAAGAACATGATTGAGTGAAAATTAAGAGGGAAGAAGCATTTAGACTCACAGTTGAAGGGCTTCGAGAAATTTGTCGTGCTCTTCCTCAGTCCAGCTTTCCCTCGACTTGGTTATAGTATAGGGCTTTCTCACTTTCTTGCCAGACCCATCAGTGGGCGTCGAGGTCGCCATAGATTGAGAATTCGAAGTGGTGGAGTTCATGCTCAGAGCAGGGAGCAGATAGACTCAAAAGTAATAGAGAGAGAGAAAGGGGGAGAGAGAATGAGAGGAAGTCGAATATGGCGGGGCTGGTCTGCCTAAATGTGTGGTCTTGCGTCTATGTGCGGTGCCCAACTTGAGGCCGTGAAATTGCAAGGCCGCTTCCGAAACACAACTTCCACTACGCCGATTTCTAATCATGCTATGTTCCGTCTCTTCAGGGAGGGACTACTACAGTATGGTCGCCTACACCATATAAACACACAACGCAGAGACCATAAACAGGTGAAAACGAATGAGAGCGCGGGAAGGAAGACGTTGTGATAGACCACGATGCAGAGGATAGGACACGGCCCGTTAATGGTGACCGATTTTTTGGAGCATGGGGAAATGATCGGGGAGCCTTAAAATGTAGTGGGTCCCACGTAAGTTTGGTGATCGCTGCGTGGGCATGTTTCTAGGCCACTGAATTGGAGGAACTTGATGGCCTACGTGTCAGTGGGACAAGTCAAACGCAGAACACAACCACAGCAGGAAGGGTAAATAGAATACATTGTTTTAAAAAAATTAGTCATTCAAAAAAGGTATTAAATGATTTAGATTTAGATTATAATAAAATTTAATATTACTCCCTCTAATTTAATTTATAAATAAAAATTTTTTTAATAGTCCTAAATATAAAAAAATTAACAGTACATTAAATTTGTCTTTTCAAAAGTTACCATTTATTAATTGTGTGACAGAAATTAAATATATTAATAATTTAAATTATCATTGAATTAAGTAGGATAATTTTAAAATAAATTTAAAAAATAGGACAGATTAATTGAATTTAACTATTTAAAACTATTTTTCTTATTAAAACTCATTAAATAGTTTGTTTTCCTTATAAATGGGACTAAATTAGACTAAAATGCTTTTATAATTAGTGAAAGATAAAATTATTGTTTGACTAATTATTTTTTTAAATACCTGGACTATCCCTAACTAACAATAAAAAATTAATTTTTTTTATCTATAAAAATCACTGAAATAGATTTTGTTAAGATCTTTTTCATACATAATGTAAATAATTGAATCATTATAATATACTTAAGGAATCATACTATTTATCAACTCTTTTAGAATTTTATTAATAGGTGACTTATTTCTTAATGAAGGATAAAGTTGTAAAAAAACTTACTAATACTCATTAAAATTCTAAAATGACAAGTTTTGTTTAATTATTTAAAACACCAAAGTGACAGATTTTGTTTTTTGAAACAAAGATAATAAAATCGAAGTTAGGTGGAGTTTGTTTATTGCTCCTCCATTTCTTTTTATTATTTATTTTAAAGAAAATTTTTATTTCTGACACTTTCAAATTACAATAAAATATTAATTATTATTTTTAGTTATACTATTATTTATTCTTTTAAAAAGTCAAATATAATATTAATTATTTTTTATTCATTTTTTTCATTTTAAAATGTAAAAAAAAAACTAAATCATTAAAACTAAGAAAAATAATTAAACATTTTAAATGTGTCAAAGGAAATTTTTTTCCATAAATACTCCTAATTTAATATTCACATGTAGCTCTACTTTAACTCATATGTCATAATAATAAGTCTATTTTAATTAAAAATTAAATTGAAAAGAATAAATTAATTTATCATGCAAAAATAATTTATCTCTTATATTTTGCACTTATTTATTGAAGGGCATATAAAAAAACTTGAAATAAATTATAATATATTAATTACATTTTTAAATTTGTATGTCAAAACTTTAAATAGTTGATAAAAATAAACGGAAAGAGTATAATTTTTAATAAAATTATACATAGCATTTGAAATTCATTTAAGAATTATTACAGAATATTGACTTATAACAATACAAATACCTGTGTGTAAATTTCTTGAATGTGATGGAAAGACGTGTCCTAAAATACTGAGGCTGTAATAATTTTAGTGGCTCTTCAGATTTGTGGTCCGCATTGAACAATTAATCTTGTCGCTTCTGTTGCCAATTTCTCACGCAAACTTTGTCTTATCCATTTATCAATATGTAACATATAAAATTTATAATAAATTGTATTATTTATAATTCTGAAAAAATATTTAATTTCAAGCATAAAAATGTCCAGTGGCAATTTCAATAGTATTATCGATAAAATATGTGTAGTCTACAGTAAGAAACACTATTTATTAGTACTTATTAGGGAGAGAATTTGACCCGGTCAAATTCATATTAGTTAAAATTGTGTTGGGAACATGTTTAATTTATATTTTTACCTACCAAATTATAGTTTTTAATTATTTTTTTATTTAAACAGATTTTTAATAAATTTTTTAATTTTTATTAAAATTTCATTTTTATAAATTATGATTATTTTAAAAATATTTTTATAAAAAGATAAACCATGAAATGATTTGATAAAAAGAATTATAAATTATAGAGAAATTATTACATACATAGGAGTGCCACGTAATCTGTACTCAGAAACAAATCACCTTGAGTGGGCCCCACATTTCTCTTCAAATCTTCAAATTTCTCTCTCGTCCATTGCTCCCACGCTTCACCGATTCGTTAGATCGAAATCTTTTTCATCATCTTCGAAACATGTTACGAGACAATTTGCAGATAAAAAAAAATAGCTACTGAACCAAGCTTTTCTGCTTTCAACATTCTTCAAAAACTCTCTCTGTCATTTGGTACCCTCTTCTCTCCTATTTTTCATATATAAACATTTTCTCCCTCCTTCCGTCATCATCACAAAAAATCAAGGATATCCTGATATGGCATCTATGGAAATGGATAAAGATAAAATATTGGAAGGTGATTTATATAATATGAGCTAATTGAAGATTTATTGCCCTATTATTTAAACCAAAAAAAAGAAAATCAAACTGTTCGATGAGACAAACGGTACTGAGGCAAGCCTTTGCCCTTTCGTATGTAATTTAGGAAGGACTTACTGCACATATTTGGGAGAGAAGGAAGCATTGGAGTGGAGAAACATGGGTGTGACGTGGGAGTAATTGGAGAGGGAAAGAGACCGAAGTAATTTGACGGGGATATAATCGGTGAAGATTGAAGAGTGGGGGTAATTAATTAGACAGAAATTTAAAAAATTGAAGAGAATTGTGGGACCCACTCCAGATGATTATTTTCTTTTAAATTGGTTAGAATGCAAATTACCTGGCACTCCCAAATTATCTAATAATTTTACATTAGTGTCATATCTGGAAAAATGTGATAAAAAGAAAAAGAAATAGAAAAAGAAATAGAAGTGAGACAAATTGGATTTCTTGATGAAAATCGATTTATAAAGAGTCACGATCAAAATTTTAAAGAAAAATATTGGGAAACCGAATTAAGGAGGAAAATGGTAGTTTGCGTAATCAGAGTTGTATTCGAGAGTCAATTGTACATAGAGAAGATATTAGGTAACCCATGACACCTGTTCCTAGGAATGGTTACTGATTGTATAAATTAATATGACTTCAAATAGTATTTTGGTTTTCCTTTTATCATTTACATGCGAGGATAAGAGAAGAAAAGAAAATAGATTAAAGAAATTAAGGAAATTTAAAGGACAAAATAAAGAAAAGGAATTTAAGAAAATTAAATAAAGGAAATTAAAAAAAACAAAATAAATTAAGAAAATAAATTGGAAGAATATTTATTTATTTATAAGGCGGGCTTGACCCAAAATCAGAGTCTGAGATCTACATATCATGTGATAAGGATCAAAGTCCATGTAGTTTAGGTAAAAAATGCGTCTCAGTTGGTTGATATTTTTTTTAATTATAAAATTTTTGTGATAAGAGAATGTTAACTGAAAATAATTTAACTTGTTGCAAACAAAAATAATTTTCTGTAATTGAGTTGGTGTGTTTTAATTTGTAAAAAAATAATTTAATTCCATTTACTTACTCTTATTTTATTTTGTTTTGAAAATGTATATATTTTTTATTTTTTGATTTTTAAAAATGATATATTTTTGTACTTTTGGAAAAGTTTCTTTTAAAAGAAAATGAAAATCAATCCACTTGTTGCAAACTCGCAGTCATACTCGATAGATCGATTCCTTAATTACCTGCAAACGTTCTAAACCTTACGGTATAAAAATTTTATTATATATCTAAAGCAAAAATTTAGAAAATACTATTATTCTTCCATTTTGAGATAATGATTTTATTATATATTTAAAATAAAATTGAAAAAAAACTTGTTATATCATCATAATTTAATTTTTACGAAATATAATTATTTTTTAAAAAGAAAGTTATTTAACTGATTTATCTACATAAATTCGCAATCTCACGCGACAACTCAATAAATTTAAATACCTGCGGGGGTTCCAAAAACTCACGTGGTGTAATTATTAAGTCAATTATTTATTTATTCATTTATTATTTTTTATTATTTTTATTATTTTTATGAGAAAATAAAATTTTGAACGAAATGATCATTGGGACCTATTATAAGTGTGTCTTTATAATATACTCATGTAGCCCGGTAAGCTCACACAATGCGATTGTTTTAGGGATTTGTGAAAGTTTTAAAACCTTCGTGGCCAATTTTTAAAAGCAAACAAAAAACATATATTATACCAAATATTGACAAACATGTATGATTCTGTGATAGTGTGTATTACTATGTAAACTTAGATAATTTAAACACAAATATAAGATGATGAGATGCAAACTCTCATGTCTTCCTTTTGTCTTCCTTTGCTTCGAAGTTGAGAGCTTCTATTTTTCATGCTTGGTTTGATAATCATGACCTTGATTTCTTCAAACTTGGTTTATGCTCCTGTAATGCTCGCAAAGAAACAAAAAAGGGATTAGTATTCTCCTCCATAAACTCCTTTATTCAATAACTTAGATATTCTCATAATGCTAGTCCTCAAGATTTAGATTGTATAAAATAATTACAGTTCAAGAGGCCAATATGATGAACATAATTCAAACTTCAAAACATGGAATTTAAACATTCTGACCACTGAATGGAATCCCACATGATCAAGTTTGTTCAAGATGCTCATCCATTCTTCATAACCAAATCAAACATATAAGAAAATTCATATTCCAAGACAAGAATCACAACAAGAAAAGAACATCCAAAGACACTTGGACACATCTTTGCAACATCAGATTTTGACAAAGGAGTAATAACAAACAAACAGGTCAATACAGGTTCATCATTCCATTACACTCCCCTGATGATAAAATGTTACGAAGGAGAGGGGCAACAGAAACAGAAGTTTAGAACATACTTAGGACATAACTCTAGGCTAAATCTTTAAGACATGTAATATCCTGAAATTTTTATCTGGATATTCAATGCTCAATATTTTAAAATCTATAAAGAATTTGTAAAAATAGATATACATTATTTGACATGAAATAGAATAAAGAGGTCAATTATTTCAGTTGAAAGGAAAAATAAAAAATAATAATTTTACCCCTGAAAAAAAAAGGAAGTGAATAAAAATTTATGAATTTTGGGGTAAATTACACCTAATACCCGAAAGTTTTAAAAATTATAAATTAATCCCAAGTTACAAGCATTTTTATAAATATAAAAAATTAGAGTCAAAATAAAACTCTCAATGAATTAAATCCAATGAAGTATATTATGGAATTTATTAAGGTCAAAGTAATATTTATTAGGCAATTAGAATTTAATATTGGTATTTTACCAGATAAAAGTCAGTTTAGACTGCAAGAAGAGGCAATATTAATTCAAGAAAAATTAAAGGACCTTGTTAAAATATATTTTGGATCAAAATATGGATTTTGGACTAAAGGTAATTATTGAATAATCTTGTATTAATTTAATGACAATTTTGATAAAAATACCTAATCGGTACGAATAAATTTAATCGGTAAAGGGTATTTTGGTCCATTTAAATAATTGAAGTATTTTTTTTGGCTAAAAATAAGTTGAGACACGTCTAACCAAGCCATGGGACACCAAGGGAATTAAGTGAAAAGCTTTAATGGAAAAGTAACTAAGTTTAGTTAATTTAACCACTTTTACTATTCATACATTTCATATCTCTCTTCCAAGTGATCAGTTAAGCATTTGGCCTTCATTTTCTTCATACCACACGTCTGAAACAAAGCTGAAGGGTGGGAGGGAGAGCAAAACTTTCAAAGGAGGAAAAAGAGGAACCAAGAGGCAAAGCATTAAGTACAAGTGTTCAAGGTAATATCTTATGGCCATAATCTTGTATATCCTTAAGTTTGGGAGAGTTTTATGGCTTATTCTCTCTTATTTTTGCACTGAAAGTTTCTGCCTAGAGAGAGAGTAGAGAGAGAAAATGAAGGTATAGAGAAACTAAACTATGAAAAGTGTTATATAGGCTATAAGATGCAAGAATATGTTATTGGATTACAAATTAATCAGTTAGTTATTTTTCTATGATTTATGGTAATTTTCTGCCTAATTAGGGTTCAATATAGGAAGGAAATTTCAAGTTTTTGATCCCAAATATGGATTCCTTAGGTCCAAAATAGGTTAGAACAAGTATGTTGTACAAATAATACTTTATGGATAACAAAGTGCAAATTTTTGTTTAAGTGAGCACTTTACAAAGAAAATTGTATAATCAGTGATTAATGTCATTGTTTTATGATACTATAGGATCCAAATGAGTGTTAGAAGATCAAGGGAAAAGTGTACAAAGTTTGGTGGAACATGGAAAGCCCAAAGGTAGTTATTTTACCAATTATGTTAAAACTATTTTCAATGATGTTTTGAACATGCCATGCTATGACATTAATGTTTTATGTTGTATTTCATGTGTTGGCTGTTTGAATGAGAGCTTTTATGACTCTTGGATGTCTAATTTTTAAAATGTTACCATGTCGAAATTTTTATGAAAATGTATGATATAAATTGGTTGATTGCTTTCAAATGATAATTCTATAATTTGTATAATGAAATATGCACATACTTGGTTGTAACTACTGAGATTTTTTTTAATCTCATTCTCTTTCCAAATGTTTCACTTCATAGGTCCAAGTTATGATAAGATTGTTCAAGAAGAAAAGGGGAAGGAAAAGCAAGCTCTTAATTAAAATGAATTTGCTTGCATGGGTGCTTTGCTTGGAATGCCTTGTGAAAATGATGTGTATGGTTCTAGTACTTTACATGAATGTAATTATGTTCATCTATATCTACCATGATGTAATGTTTTAAGTGAAGACAAGAAATGGCCATGTATGTACATATTAAGGTCTATGTTGACAAGTTGTAGGAAGAAAATGGCCATTGTGACACTGCTCAGAATCTCATGTACTGTTCACAAATTTTGGTGGTTTCATGTATGATTGTTTTATATGTATAAAAACTAGACATGTGTAGCTTTCCATATACATAAAGATCACTTAATTTGGAGTTGTGTATGATTTATGGTGATTTTTCAAAGTTATAATTAGAATCAGAAATTTTAAAAAATGACCATTGCTATAATGAAGATAATATGAATTTACTGTATAAGTTAGCCAAGTAATTTCCCTGTTCAATAATTTTCCCACGTATAGAATCTTTTGAGCTATATTTAGAGACTTAAACCATATTAATATGATTTTTCTTGATTTAGTTATGAATTTTCAAAGTCCATCGGGTGAAAAGAAGTTAACCAAGGGAAGAGTACCTCCAATGGAATAAATTGTTTTAAGTTGTTTTATGTAATCAAGTCTCTAATCAAACATTAATGGACTTAAATATAGATTAATACATGGGAAATGAGTCTAAGTACGAAGTGTTACAAGGCACATACTGGGTTTTTTCCTAGTTAAAACCATCAAACTTAAGCATTCTATTGGCACCAGAAAAGTAATCCTAAAGGCACAGACTTATCACAATTCCAAACATTTACATCAGTGCCTTACTGGGCAATGAAGTTCTTCAAATAACTCAAATTACAGAATAAAATTCCAATTAGTGTTAATATTGCTTCCTTTCGCAAATCCAAACATCATAAATAGTCTAACATTTTGACCAAAATGAGATCCTATCATGCACAGACACTATGAACTCTTCCCATCAACACACCAAACAATGAAGAACATAACCAAGTATATTTAGCATACGGGTTTGATTATGAGACATATCTAGACAAGCTAAACTAAGTAGTTTAGCTAGAGTCACAGTATCCTGCATGCAGTAACCGTAAATAGATCACCAGCCAATAAACAGATGGGAACAAAATTTTTGGAAGCTAAGCACTAAAAACTGAGACTAGTATTTCCAGAAACAAAGCACTAAAGAGAACCGAAACAAACCATAATTTAGTGTATAGAAAAGAGTTAACTAATCCACCGTTAACATTTCAGCTAGCAACAAAATTCGGTTGAACCCATAAACACAAGGAATCATAAACAAAAGAACAAGAAAACAAAAGAGAGGCTCGTGAGTTCTAGAAATAGAGTGAAAAATGAGCTTTCTAGAGATAGAGCCTTGAATGATTATAGTATAAGCAAGATCCACGATCCCGTAGGCAACCAAACTAATTAGCCCTTCTCAGCATCATTCCGAAATAAAACAAGGAACCATGAAAGGGAATAATAGGCAACAGTCTCATGATTCATTAGAAAGAGGGGCCAAATCCACATAAGGAACCGTATGAAAAGGAATCTCAGAATCAAGAAATTACCTTTGAGGCTTCGAGGTGCCTCTTTTCTGTACTAGTGTTTCTCGGTGTGTCTCAGTGCCTCTCCCCATTTTCCTTGCTTGACCAAACTCCCTTTGCCATCGTGCTCCGTCCCTTCAGTTGCTTCCTCAGTCTCCGTGACTCACTCTGTCTCTCGTTCCTCACCTGGAGCGTTGCTCGGCCTCCTTCCACTTTCGTTCTACTTCTCCGTTCTCACCCACGGCCTTGTGTCCCTCTCTTTGGAATTTCTCCGGATTTCTCCCTGCTTCTCTAGGGATTTTTTACCTCTCCCCTCTATTTCCCTTTGGTCCCTCTTAGGTTTTTCTTTTTGCAATTGCTCACCCTCACCCTCCTTGCCTTTTCTAAGACTGAAGCACCGTAACTCTGCCTCTTTTCTCACTCTCACCTGGCTTCATGTTCCTTTTCAATTAGCCATCCCTCCAGTCTTTTCTAGCACGTTCCCTCTGCTTCCTCTTGTCTCACGCACGCGACTCCCTCTGTTTTTCACTTGCGTGCCTTGCTCTCTCAAACTTTTTCTGCTTCATGCCTTTACTCCCTTTGCTTTTCTCTCAATCTCTTCGGTCTTCTCTGCCTCCACCGTGTTCCCCTCTCAGGCTTTCTTTGCTCCTTATGCAGCTCCCTCCATCTTTTCTTTTCTTTCCTCAACCTCTCTTGTCTCAGGTCATTTGCGTTTCAGCCTTTTTTTTAATTAAGAAATTTTTTGTTTTTAAATGTTGAATGAGGAAGATTGGATAAATAAAGAACAAAGGGACGAGATTTTTCTTTTTTCTTTTTCCTTTTAAGAATGTAAATACAGGATTCCATTTTTGTTTTTATTATTATATGTTTTTTTAAAATAAAAGAGAGATAGGATTTTTGAAATGCCTCACAGAAAGGAGATTGGATTTGTAGAGTGATTTTTTGAAAATTTCTCGAGAGATTTTCATTTAAATTAAAGGAAAATTCTAAAAAGAAATTTTTGTTTTTATATTTATTTATTTATTATTTTTTGAATTTTTTTATAATTATTTCTTATTTTTCTTATTATTTTTTTAAAATTTTCTTTTAAGACTAAAAAGAATTTGATTTTAATTTTAAAATTTTTTATTTTTTTTTATTTGAAATTTTAGATCCCAAATCCTAGAAGAAATTGGATTTAAAGAGTGATTTTTAGATTTTGGAAGATTTGCATTTATCTTAAAATTAAATTATAATTATTAATTTTCCTACCTAAAAGGGAATTTTGTTTTATTTCTTTTGTTTTTTCAATTTTTTACTATTTTTGTTTTTGTTCGAACAAAATAGGGTATTTACAATTAGTGTGATTCATTTTTTATAATTCATGCAATGCAGGTAGACTCATCTAATCTAATTATAAAAACATGTAACCTTGATTATCCATTTTTTCTTGGGACTGATTTGGTATGTTGAAATAATTTTGAAATAAAATAAAAAAAACTGAGGACAAAATGAAATTTAATGATATAGAATCATATTATGACACGAGAAGATATAAAAATAATATGTTTATTGTCATAAATATATTTAAGAGATAATAAAGTATTATAAATATTTGATTGCCAAAAGAAAAATTCTTCACTTGGTATAATCCACAATTACTCATTTGGTAATAACATCCACATTTTATGGATGAACACCTTTGACTATTGCAAGTGGTGGTGTAGTAGCAAGGGGTAATGATGGATGAGAAAAGCGAACATGGGTCGGTCTAAGTTCGGGTTTGGCCCAGCTTTCGGATTGACATGAGAGGTGGTAGAGCCGGCAAAATGGGTCAAGCCCGATGGGCCAGCCCGAATAGCCCGATAAAATGGGCGGGCTGGGCCTTAAAATTAGAGGCCCGAAGGGAAAATAGGCTTTTTGGGCCCGGTCCATAGTGGGCCACGGGGCCGGCCCGATTGACCCATTTTCTTTTTCTTTTTTTGTTTAAAATATTAAAAAAATATACTATTTTATTAATTAATAATATATAAATTGTAAAATTTAAATATTAAATTGATTTTTTTGTGAATGATAGTGATAATTAGTTATATTAATTGTAAAAATTATATAAAATTTTTTTTAAAAAATATGAAAAAATAAAAAATATATATGAAAAAATTAAAAAATATATATATAAGCCCGCGGGCCCGTGCCATAAGGGCTCAAGCTTTACAAGCCAAGCCCGTTTGGCAATCTGGGCTTTTTGGGCTTGGCCCGAGGTAGGCCGGCTCAGATTGCCACCTCTAGGAGGTGGTAAGGTCATTCATTCATGAGCTTAAATAGTTTTGTCATGGGTCAACCCTAAAATTGCCATGTTTAACACAAAAACAATGTGATTCAAGAAGAAGACGAAGCAAAATACATCAAAACCATTTTACCTTATGAAAAATACACATTTAACAATAAAATATACATATTGCACATAGCGATTGTCATCATGAGAGATCAAAATACAAACTCAAATCAAAATATCCAATATTTTTGTAAAAATTTTGGAAGAGATTTGAAAATCTTGAGAATCAAAATAGTTTCTTTCATTGATAGATTTGCCATTTTGGAGAAGCACAACATTGTAGCCGCTAATAAATTTGCCATTGACCAGTGATGAAGAAGGAGGAAGAGACAAAGATGTCTGGGCAAGCAGGAGATGTCAATGAAGGCAAGAGCAGCATTGAGGAAAGAAGAAATTGACAAAGAAGACATGTAGTGGTGGGAGGAAATCACAGGAATCACGAAGATACTAAGGCTAGATTTAGTACACATAAAAGAGATTTTATGAAAGAGAAAATAAAAGAAATTTCTATAAAATTTATTTGATATATATCATTCAAATTTTCTATAAATAGTAAATAGTCTTTTTATAGAATTGTTATCTCCTTTTCTTTATCTTTTTTTCATTTCATTTAAAATAGTCAATTTTTGCCAAACAAAACATAAGACTAGAGAAGAAAAGTTAGAAAGGCATGGGGATTGGGAAGTGAAAATGATGATATATAAGTGAGAGAGAGGATGATGATTAAATAATACTACCTTTTTGTTTACCAATAAGATCATTGACACCATCTAAAAGCTTGAAACAATTTTGTTGCTCTTTTTTTATCTTTCTTTTATAAGATACTTTGAACTAATTTCACACATATTAAAAAATTTGGTTAAAGATAGTTAAATTTATTAAATTTGTATAAAATTTCAATTATTTTTTAAAATTATCCATATTTAATAAAGTTTAATAATAATATTATTTTCTCTCTTTACGAGAATAATATTTAATATATCACTGACTATTGGTGTAATTATCCACGTTAATATTAATTATTAATTTCAAGTAAAGAGTATTTTGAGTAAATAAATATTTACTAATTGAGATAATTTTAAAAGTATCTTATATTAAAGAAAAAAAAGATTCCAAAAAGTATCTTATGGAAAAGCCATGAAAAAGTATATAATTGTAGCGACATGGGCCAGTCAAGCTATTTGACCCCGTTGGCTAAACTGAAACCAAAATGGACCCATTTTTAAAATACCAAATTAGTGGAAAGTCCAGTTTTGTCGGGCTGGGCAGGTTATGGTTAGCCATAATATTGAGGAGGGTTCATGACCACTGTCCACTGGTGTGTAGTTAGGATGGAAAGGATGTGAAGAGTACTTAAATTTGGTCAAAAGAGTTAATCCTCACACTGGATGCATGGAAACACATGGCAAAATTAGGGATATCCAATAAATCAACAACACAATAAATTTTGCTGGCAATGACAAAGGGTTTTAGGCCAAAAAAATGAGGATGCGTAAGTTTAATTTATGACAATCATGACCAAGTAGCTTAAGTTATGAAGGAGATCAAGCACAAAGTTTCTACACAAAGTTTATATACAAAATTAACATGGTATTAGAATCTAACAATCCTTTTTTTTTTTAAAAAAAAGTATAGACTAGAGATCTTTGACATTAAAAAATACAAGCCGAGGCAAAAAGATGAAAATTGTGGCACAAGACACTTGAAACTCGACTGAAAATAGCTTTAGTTATTTTGATTATTTGGACATAGGGACTGTTTGGATCAAACCATTGTTTTTAATCATAATTTTTTAACTAGGTATATTTGGTAAGTCATAAATTAATTTTTTACAAAATGAAAATTGGGTTCAATTATGATTTTTAAAAAAGAAGGAATAGGTATTTTTGCATTGACAAAATCATGGTTTTGAAAAGGGAGGGAATATTAAATTATATTATATATTTGAAAGTACTTTTAACTCTTATCATCCAAACAGATTTTTTATTAAACTTACTTTTACAAAAAAAAATATCTAAATATAACAACTTACAATAAACTTACTTTTACTTAAACTTTATTTTTACAAACTTTATTTATTTTAAGTTATTTTTACAAAACTGAAAACCATACATTTTTCAATAGTAAATCTATCAATTTTCGTTAGACGAAATATTTCTATCTTTTTCAGTTTCCAGTAGTAAACATAGTAGTAGTAGTCTAATTTTGAAAATTTTCGTCCAGTGAGCAATATTTTATTCCTTCCAAAGACCTGATCCTTTTTAGAAATTTTAAAATTTTGTGATTCTTAATTATAATTTTTTTTCTTATACGATCCTTAACTATATTTTCCTTATATATATATATATATATATTTAACAACCAACGACATCGTGTTAAAGGTGCAATATAAGAAATTGACAAGATAGAGAGAAATCAAATCAAACGCTTCAAACCCACTTCCGTTTGTGTTTTGCCCATCCCTTCTGGCGAACACCTGCGTGCCAAAGGCGCTCGTCACTCGTCCTTCTCATTTTAATGGATTTGGTTTGCTGCACGATCCAAGCCACGGTGTCGTTGAAACTTGAAACTTCAATGAAAAAGATGCAAGTGGGATTTATGAGTCGAAAATCTTCATCATGAATAATTTTAAGTCATAGTAAAAAAAGGAAAAGAATTTATGCCTTGAAGCTATTTAAAGAGAATGTAAGAACAAATACTTCAACTGTTAATGACATTTCAACTTTAATAAATAAAATTAAAATTAATACAAATAATAAACTAAACTTATAAATTATAAATTTATACTATAAAGTAAAATTTTTATAATTAATGTTGCCACATTTAAATTTTTCAAAATTTTATATAAAATTATTTATCATACATATTTTATTTTATAATCATTAATTAATATAATTCTTAAAAATTAAATTAATATTTAGATAATTTTATTTACGATTTTAAATTTTAAAGTATTTTATGATACATGAATTTGATTTTTATGTAATTTTTTTCATGGACGAAATGGAAAAAGAATAAAAATCTCTTCGTAATTAGCTTCTAAGTTTTACTTTCAGCCATATTACGGATGACACGTGTTGAACATTTGGGTGACGTGGCCAAATTTGAGACTTGCGATAACGAAGAAGGATAAGGGCCAAGGAAGAGAAGAGTTTGGCCTCCACTGTACTGCCCCTCCGTGGTCTGCAGCTAAAGCAGCTCGGAGTCATTTTCGGAATCTTGTTCAGGATGCAAATGGATATTCAGTTTCGGATTCGAAGCATTTTATCTCATCCCTTCTATTCTGGAAACCAGAGATCATCATCATCATTAACTTACTCGCCGTTCAAAAGTTTCTGTTCCAGAAGGGACTTCCGAGAATCTCAACAGAACGGCGATAATAATAATAATAAGGGTATTGTTCTCTATCAATCAATAATCTTTTTCTTTTTTTTCGTTTTCCCGTTTTGAGAAGTGATAAATCCGCTCATCGACTGATTTTTGTTGGTTTGGTGTCATTTCTTTCTTTTTCTTTTTTTTAATTCCAGCCACCAACGTGCTTGATCTACAGTGTCTGCTTTAGGGCGGTGCATATGGCCCCATAAATGGAGGCGGGGTTGGGTTATATCCGAAATAGCTATAGTTATGTGCTAAAATGCCTAATTTTCCATTTATTGCTTGATAAGAAATCGAGGAGAAAGACAATTTCTTGAACGTGTGTTTGCAATTTCTATTTTCAATCGAAAAGATTGCTAATTGATGCATGATCATTCCCTCTTCTTTATCTTAAATAGTTATATATGTCACTTGCTATCATTCTCTCCGAATGCAAAGAATCTATTGGGGGTGATTTTTCTCCCTTTGCTTCTAGGATTGTATTTGTAACTACGTATGGTGTAAGTTTTATAATTTGTCTTGAAGTGGAGTCTATTACTCAGGAAGACTCACACTGCAACTGTTTGTTAAATGTCCCAGGCGACAAATTTTCAACTGACTGGGACAAGGCATGGTCAAACTTCAAAAAGCGAGGGAGAAAAACACTGTTCTCCAAGTTTTTTCCAGACAAGTATGTGAGCTGGAATCCTAGGCGATCAGAGTTCCCAATCTCTGAGGAGGTTGATCCGATCAAGAGAACAGAGAGATCAAACCTCATGTTGTGGACTAGTCCCGGTTTCACTTTAGTGGGGGCTATTCTAATCGTTTCATTCCTTTTGTTATATACCATTCTTGCACCAATCAAGTGACGTCCTTGCTTTGTATCTCGGAAGAAAACCATAGTTTCACATAAACTGTAAATTGCCTAACAATGTGGTTGCTGATCTCTTGCTCTTTGTTATGCTGGTTCCTCCACCTGAAACAATTCTTATCCTCAGAATTGTTGTTACTTAACATTTCATATTCAGGAATATCCAGAGTTGGCGATAAAACAAGCTGAAGTGAAGTGACATTAAGAAAGACATGCATATTGAGAATGCCTACCTGCATAACTTTATGTTATGTTGGTTTTCAGTTTTACAAAAGTAAAGGTAAAATAAATGAAATTTATATAAGTATAGTAAAAGTAAATTTGTTAAAAGTTATTATGTTTGGATATATTTTTATAAAATCATAATTTGACAAAAAAAATGTTTAAATGATAAGAGTTAAAAGTGCTTTTAGGTGTATAATATTATGTTAGTATCTATTTTTTTTGTAAAAATCATGATTTTGGATCAGGAAAAGTAATTATTTCTCTTATTTTTAAAATGATAGTTTAATCTATTTTTTATTTTTCAAAAAGTAATTTGTATTTGGTTAAATATATTTTTTTTAGAAAATCATGATTTTTAAGCAGGTTGTTTTTGGAAAAAAATCAACAAATCAGGCCATATCATGTACCTGCTGAGCTATTCTCTGTTTGTCCTTCCTTGATTTTTGAGCGGCTGGGGAGGTTGTTGATTCTCTCGGTCAGCTCTATTTGAGGGGATCACATATATGTTAGTACGAGTACCCACGCATGGCAATGTGGTGCAAAGAAAAGACTTCATCAGTATTAAGTATTCTCAAATCCAGTGCATATATCAAGTGCTGAGGCTATATGGTTTTGATGTTTGGTTAAAAAACTAAGCTCCTCTATGGAAGATCTTCTCCATCCAAATCCAATGGAGTTGATGCTAGGTTAAAGATGTTATCACATCGAAGTTATAGTTGGATTGTTGCTGCATATTATGGCTTCCAATTTCCAAATTACAAAATTTGAAATTCGTATATCTTTTTTGTTTTAATGTTTACTAAAATGATAAGTTCTTTTTCGTACTTAGCATTCCTTGGTCTTCATGCATTCACAGCATTGACAAGATTCATTTATTTCCCTCCGGGAGAAGCAGTGATGTTCATGTTTGAAGGCTCATCAGGTTATGACTGGGTCTATAGAGTCGATTAGAGCTATCTGCTGAACTGTGAAATGATCGCCGAGTATATAAATCTTTGTGTCGCCTTGACCAAAAGATTACGCATGTTAGGCATGTCTCCATTCTGAAGTAGATGGCACTTTCAGGTCCCTTTCATGGCAGACAATGAAACAAGAAGGATCATTAGCGCAGTTAACAAGATCGATCGAGGTCAATGCATAGTCTAATAATTTTTAAGATGTTTTAAGCTTGTAAGGTAATAATTATTACTTATTAGAGCAAGAACTTGACTTTTGTGTTCAGTGGCTTATCCAATCATCCATCCAAGCAATGCCTAAATTATATAACTAGCCACTTCGCCTGTTAATTATTCGACATCATGTCTCCTCGCAACTAGATTTTGTCCCGTAAGGCCACTGTTTTTTTCTTCTTGCCTTTAAGAAAAGTATGTTTCGTAGCGAAAGGTCCAACTAACAGAAATTCGATGTTTCTACATTTTCCACGAGGGAGACGGGTCCTAGCTTGATTGCAGTAAAGTGAGGGAAGTTATTTGTTTGACTTGTTTAAACTAGGGAAACAGTGAAAATATTGAACTCTGCAACACCCCACGTCCCCACCTCACCCTCAACATATGAGCAGGAGGCTGTATATATGAAGTATAATTTATTTTCACAATAATTTTTTTCTATTTATGTCAAAACTTTACACGTGAACACACAAGCAAATTGATGAAGGTCAACAGCTGCAGTTAGGCAGAGCATCCAGATTCAACATCTCTCTCTCTCTCTCTCTCTCTCTCTCTATATATATATATATATATATATGCGCTCTACGCCTTTGTCCCTCGCAACACTCGTAGAATTAAGTGTTTTATTTTCTCCTTCTGTTATTTGTGTTTTCTCTAAGCACAATATAATATGGAAAGAACCGCAGAAAAGGGGGATTCTGTATGTACTAAGACGGCTAGGTCTCTTCCAAAAAGAGGGCAGATCAAAGCTGCAATAATGGACCAGTTTGTGAGAATGGTGCAGGATTCAGTAAGAGCCCTGTGTAGCAAGGAAAAGGTGACCGATGAGCCACATCCTTCCAAAACTAACCATTCAAATCACCCCTGATGAGTCCAGAAAATTCATATATACATATATCAACTTCATGGTAGCACCACGCCTCCACCCTCATGTCTCTGAATTCCTCAATTATTTGCAGGCCACCCCATTCTTCTCCGGTGTATTTTCTCTCTGTCTCTATCTGTGAGTTGTACCTAGCTTTGTCTGTGCTTCCCATGGCGTCTAATATATGCAGATTCTGCTCTTTCATTCTCATCTCACATTTCAAATCTTGCTGAGTCTATCATTTCTGCATGGGGAGTGTTCTTGATATTATATTATCTGATCCAGTTTGTTATCTTTCAGTTCTATTATAAATAATCGCGCGATGAAGTCTCCTGCATGGGATATCTACTGGGTTTTATTGTTGTCACCAATAAACTTTAGAATTTAATTTAACTATTGGTCTTTTGAAATAAAATATTATTAAATGTTTAAGAGTGTAAATAGAAAGAAATAATTAATTATTTATTAATTTTTTAAAATGATGGATAAAATTTAACATTTAAAATTCTTTAAAGCAACATATAAAAGGGAGGGAGTATATGATCTGACACACAATTACATCATGTTAACTCTTACCCGTCAATGGAGCTAAATTCTTTGAAAGCGCATCTTGCGTGGAAATGAAACCCAAAAACCTACTGAATCAAAAATTTGAGGTTAGTTTGCATTAGGATAATTTGATACGGGTAAACCCAGCAATAAAGGGGATTGTAAAACTCATTCAACTAAAATATCAAAGCATAATTAATCGCCTTAATCCAGCACACGTGCGCCTTGCGCTGGAATGTCGGATTTAGCAGAGCTGATGTATACATAGTTTCTTTCTTGTTAGAACAGCGTGTCGTTCACAGACAAAACATCACCAAAGTCAGCTGTCATTCGGTTCTCCTAGTGGCATGCAAACACCGTTCCTCAGGCCCCATTCTTTTTTTGACCATCTTCTTCACTCCCCATTCAATTCAATTCAATTAACTAACAGTTACAGTTGCCTTTCAATTTTTTTCAAATCTGAATTAACGGTTGCCATTTTTTGGATGAAAAGGGGGAATTATATTGCAAAAGGGTATGTACAAAAGCCCAAGCCTGCATATAAAAAAGGGGAGGTGTGTTACATAATTACAAAATTAACAGTTGCCTTTAATTCAATTAAGTCTCCTCGTGTAGGGAAAATGAGACCTACACCTTTTTTTTTTTATTTCAATTTCGTTTTGATGATTTTAATTTTTTATAAGAAAATTTAGAAGTAGAATATTAAAGGGATTAAAGTTAGATCATCATATAATATAATAATATTAAAGTTGGCTATAGCTGTGCTTTGTTTGTACTTGGTCTTGAATAAAATTCCCCATTCACTATAAAAAATATAATAATATTAAAGTGGCATTGCTAAAATCAATTAGAAATAAAATAAAAATTAGAAATTTATCAATATCAACGATACTAACTAAATAAAACATATTGGAATATCTAAAGGAGTAATTAATGTTTGTGATTAAACAAAGACAATTTTGTAAGAGGATAGAGTTTGGAGAGGAGAGGCTGGCTAAAGGAGGAGGGGACTCAGAGGATGGTGATGGTAGAGAGCGGAGTAAGAAAAAAAGTCCAGCAGGACACGGTGGATAGTGAAGTGGGCCTAACAGAAGAGACTAAGGTTGGTCAAGAGTCTTCTTATCGGGATAAACTCTTGGGTTGTGATCATGGGGTGGGAGAGAAAGATTCGAAAGGGAGTAGTGTTTTTAAGGAGGCATGGAGAGAACATATCGAAGGTTTAAAGTGTTTTTTCGGAGAAGGTAATGATAGGAACCATTCATTGGATGAAGGGGAGGTTTTGGAGAATGATGATGATTTATGCCCGGCATTGGTGGTAATCCAAGAGGAATATGAGCGTTGGTGTGCACCATGGAGAAAGTCTCTGATCATCAAGCTCCTCGGAAAGGATATCCCGCTTTGGGGAATGAAGTTGGCTCTTAAACGAATCTGGAAGACGAAAGATGCTTTTGAAATGACGAATCTAGATAACGGGTACTTCGTGGTATCGTTTGCTAATGATGAAGATTTAAACTACGTCTACTTTGATGGTTTGTGGATGGTTGCAGATCACTATTTGCTCGTTCAACAATGGCGCCCCAACTTTGACCCATGGTGTGCTGAGAGCCAAAAAATGATAGCTGCTTGGATTCGAATTCTAATTTCACCTCTAGAGTTTTTTAACTCAGAAAGTTTAAGGAAGATCGGAGGTTTGGTGGGGAAAACTTTGAAGGTTGATTCAACGACTTATCGCAGAGCAAGAGGGAGGTATGCCCGGATATGCGTCGAATTGGACCTTCGTAGGCATTTGAAATCGGCTATTACTATTTTTGAAAGGAAACGTTTCATTGAGTACGAAGGGCTACATCTAATTTGTTTTCATTGTGGGACATATGGCCACCATAGGGATTCCTGTTCAAAGCTCAAAGAACTAAATGCTAATAAAAGGAAGGCATCCCATAACAATAGAAGCAATGAGAATGGGAAGCAGGAGAGTATGGGAAAAGAGCAGGAGGTTTCTACTGAGACAATGGATACACAGAAAAGATTAAGAGAAGATGGTGAGAACCAACAGGGGGCCGGTGATGGCAGCATGTCGGCGGAGGACAAATTGGGAACGTGGAATTTGGTTACGCATAACTCGAGATGACGCTTCGGTAACCCAGATTTGGTGGGCAGGACAAGTAATGATAAAGTGAGAGTTTCGAAGCTGAAAACTGCAGAAAGTATGGCTTATAATTATAGTGGACCCGATTCACGATATGTTAACCCTGAGATGCAGAAAGCAAAGTTTGTGGCTGGTTCTAAGCTAGATTCCAAATCCATGGGGAAAAATATTACAAATAAATGCATGTGGGTCCCAGTTGACCAATTAAAAAGAGAGAAGGTGAAGGATTATGGCCAAGGAAAAGACAAAATGGCTTTAAGGCACTTGAGGGCTACTGAAGGCCCAAGGAGTGTACAGACCAATGATTCCCATTTCATGAATTCACCCAATCCGTTTAATGCGCTGATGGAATTTAAGGACGAACAACCCATAGTTGACAAGGGTGACAATAGGGAAGATGGGCTTTTGAAAGTGGATAGGTCCACATGTTTTATAGACTTTGAAAAGGAAGATGACGGGATGGAGGCAGAAGTTGGGCTTGTGATAGAGTCTAATTCCATTATGGCCTAAGACAGTATGATTATGAGTGAGGATCTTGGCTTTAAAGGCCAAATAGCTTCTACTTATCGTGATTAATGGACTGCTTCTTCTGGAATGTAAGAGGGGTTGGGGCTAAAGCATTTGCAGGGCTTATGCGTGAATTGCAGTGCAAATATAAGTTTGATCTCCTTGCGATTTTCGAAACCAAGTCCAGTGGGAGCAAAGCTATCAGAATTGCTCAACGTTTGGGTTTTGATCAATTTAGGATTGTTGATGCTAATGGGTTTCGTGGAGGTATTTGGGTCCTCTGGAGAGAGTCTTCTTGGACTGTGGATATCATTGAAGCTTCAGACCAATTTATACATGCTAGAGCTTGGAAAAATGACGAAGAACTTTTCATCACTTCAGTGTATGCTAGCCCAAACGCAAGTAGGAGAAGATGCTTGTGGGAGCAACTATCTAATTTAGGTAGCACGGTTTCGTCTCCTTGGGTTATTGGTGGAGATTTCAATTGTACGTTATTCAACTATGAACGAAAATCTACAGCTCATATGGTCACTTTCTTGGACAAAGATTTCGCTGACTAGGTGGAGTTCCTGAACCTCATTGATTTGGGGTGTGTGGGACCAGTCTTTACGTGGAAACGCGAAGGTTGTGAAAGCAGGATTGATAGGGTTCTCGATAATGGGCGTTTCTTGGAGAGATTTGGTGATGCTTCTGTTCGGCATCTACCTTGGTTCAAGTCTGATCATAGGCCTCTACTTCTACGTATGGAACTTGCTCCTCTTCAGGTCAGTAGAGTAAGACCTTTTCGGGTAATGGCTTCTTGGGTCCTTCACGATGATTTTGAGAGGTTTGTAAGGGATGTTTGGGATCCACATAAAAACTGGATTGAGAATGTGAGTTTATTTTCCAGTAGTGTTAGTTCTTGGAAACATGAAGTATATGGTTTTATTGGGCGCAAGAAAAAACATCTTATGGGCAGGCTCGATGGGTTAACAAAGGTTATAAGACAAGAGGGTTTATCTTCCTCCATTGACCAGTTACATCGGTCCTTGTGGATGGAACTAGAAGAAATCCTTATTCATGAAGATATTTTGTGGGCCCAAAAGGCAAAGGTGAATTTGTATGTGCTAGGGGATAAAAACTCAAAGTTCTTTCATGCTCGTGCGAATGGAAGAAGAAGAAGAAATAGAATTGAGGCAATTCAGGATGATACGGGAGTTTGGATTGAGGATGCTTTGGAGATAAAACAGACTGCAACGGAGTTCTTTTACAATCTATTTCAGGAAGAGGGGCAGTCCTGTGGCTCTTTTGAATGTGGTGTCACATACCCTCCTATTGATGATGACTCTCTCAGAGTCCTTGCTACTGATATTCATGATGAAGAAATTAGAAAGGCTATCTTTGACATGGGGGCTTTGAAGTCACCAGGGCCAGATGGGTTGAATGCACTCTTCTTTCAAAGTCAATGGAAAACTCTAGGATCTTCTGTCACTAGAACAGTACGTACTATGTTTGAAAACCCGGTCGAAATTGAGTTGATTAATAACATATTTATTGTGTTGATCCCAAAGATAGATCATCCGTAATCTATTCAGGATTTTAGACTGATAAGCCTTTGTAATGTCATTTATAAGGCTATTACTAAGATAATTTCTAATAGGATTAAAGGATTTCTCCCAACCATTATTTCCTCAAATCAGTGCAGCTTTGTCCCTGGAAGAGTAAGTTCAGACAATATTATAATTGCCCAAGAGGCTATCCACTCTATGCAAAATATGAAAGGGAAAAAAGGATTCATGGCTATTAAAATTGACTTGGAAAAAGCATACGACAGAGTGCGATGGGAGTTTGTGATGCAATGTTTAAGGGAATTGAGTATGCCTCAAGGGTTGATCTCTGTAATTCAAAACTGTATCACCTCTTCAAAAATGCGCATCTTGTGGGAAGGAAGTGAAGCAGAGGAATTTTCCCCTTCAAGGGGTATTCGCCAAGGGGACCCTATATCACCCTATTTGTTTGTTATATGTATTAAGAAGTTGGCCCACTTAATTCAGGAGGAAATTAATGAAGGACGATGGAAGCCTATCAAACTTTGTAAGAATGGTCCTCCTATTTCTCATTTGTTTTTTGCTAACGATCTCATTTTGTTTTCAGAAGCTAGCCTTGATCAGGTGGATATTATCAAAAGATGTTTAAATGTGTTCTGTTTGGCCTCAGGCCAAACAGTGAACCATGCGAAGACAAACATTTTTTTCTCTCGCAATGTCAACCATAATAGAGCCACACAGATCTGTGAGGAACTTGGCTTCAGACAAATAGCGGACCTTGGAAAATATTTAGGAGTTCCTTTGCATCATGAACGAGTGAAGAAGGGCACTTATTAGTTTATTATTGATAAGGTCAAGAATCGGATGAGCAATTGGAAAATAAATAAATTATCTTTAGCTGGTTGCTCCACTCTCATTAATTCAGTGATAGCTGCTATTCCAAGTTATGCTATGCAGACGGCTAATTTACCTTCTGGAACCTGTGAGGAGCTTGAAAAAGTCTCCCGTAGCTTTCTATGGGGCTCTACAAATGAGAAAAGGAGGATGCACTTAGTTGCCTGGGATACGGTATGTCAAACTAAACGAGCGGGTGGTCTGGGTATGAGGCACCTCAAACAGCAAAATAAGGCTTATATGATGAAACTTGGTTGGGGGCTTGTCAAGCAGAAAGAAGCTCTTTGGGCCAAAGTTATTCGAAGCAAGTATAATTGTGGAGATGACCTCTTGCCCAGGATAAATATTAAAAAACTAGGTTCATGTGCTTGGCACGGAATCCGAAATAATTGGTCTCATGTCCGCAATGGTCTGGAATGTATACGTAATAGACAAGATATGGAGGATGTACGCTGGAAAAAGGAAAAAAGTGGGAGATTCTCTGTGAGATCGGCTTACAATCTTCTCAATGATCAGGTAGAGGTCATGCAGTCTATGTGGATGAAGATGTGGAAAACGAATGTGCCTCACAGATGTAAAACTTTTGCTTGGACTGTTCTGCATGGGAGGCTTCTTACGAATGGTGCTAAGTGGAAGAGAGGTTTGCATGTTACTGGGGATTGCGACCTATGTGGCGATACTGTTAAGGATGAAATTCACATTCTACGTGACTGCACTAAGACTCGTTCTTTCTGGGTTAATATTATCCCACCCCAGCTTCAGGACAGCTTCTTTAGGACGGAGCTATGGGACTGGTTTGAAAAGAATATAAGCTTTAACTCAGGGCAAGAAGGGAGGAACTAGAAGAATATTTTTCTCATCTATTGCTGGCTCCTTTGGAGAGCTAGGAATGATAGGACTTTCAATGGCATGGAGTCAATTTTGATCAGATAGATGCTCAGACGAAAGCCATTCTTGGGTGCATAATTAGTTCTCGATATAAGCTTCTTAGAGCCAATCTGAACGGTAGGAATGAAGGTAGCAGGTTTGATAGTAACGAGCTTGAAACTCACCAGGTCGAAGTGATGGTTGATGGAGCGTACTCTGTTTTCTCAAAAGTTGCTGCATGTGGTGGTTTCATGAGAAGAGGGAATGAAGTAATGGAAGGATTCTTGTTGAGACTAGAACGAGGTGATCATGTCACTGTTGAACTCTGGGGTTGTTTAATGGGGCTTAAGAGAGCTTGGGATAATGGAGTGAGGGAGTTGAAACTTAAGTCTGATTCTTCGGATGTGTTGAACTTATTGCAGAAGGAAGTTCCAGAATTGCATGCGGACTGGGATTTGATTATGGAGATAAGAGGTATGCTGGGGAGGGAGTGGAATGTCGGATTACAACTTATCAACAAAGAAAATAATGCTACTGCGGATTTGTTAGCGAGAAGAGCTTTGAAGGAAGCTATTGGCCTTAAAATCCTGCATGGACCGATCATCTCTAATTTCTTGCAGGAGGAAGAAATCACGTGATCCGGTTTTGGTTTTGACTTTTGTTTCTTTTGTTCCTTTGCTTTGTTTTTGTTCTCTTTCCGTTCGTATAAAAAAAAATTGATGTTTGTTGCAGATATCAAAATTTCCAAAAGGTGTTAATATTATTAATTAATATTTAAAAAAAAGGTAGGAATGCAAAATCTACTCGACCCCCCTAACGACTAGGGAACATAACAGTCATTACAAAATTTATAAACATGGATTGATGATTTTTCCTTTACCCCAAATAAATCACCCAATCAACAGGGAGTCAGTTAATGGAAAGAGCAGGGAATAGCCAGCTAGCTATTGCACAGCCCCACGACAAGCGCAAAAGAAAGAGGGTAAACTGGAGTAAAGGCCGTTTGGTTTTTAGTTGGTTAAAAATGAGTTTTAGTAGAATTGGTTTTGTAATGTAGTTATAATAAAAATTGGTTTTTGACTCACATGTTTATGTTTGGATAATTTATTTGAAAATTGGTTTTGACAAAACTCATAATTTTTCTTTAAATTGAATTTAAACTCTATTCCATGATTAATTTAATTTACTTAAATAAAAATTTAATCTTCATTTATTTAATTGAGAACATAATATATCTGATGTAATATTTTCTAATAAGTTATAGTCCATGGAGAATAAAATTTTGAAGGGACATTTTAGTTATTACATAGAAAAAATTTTATGAAAATTTTATTTTTCTAATTTTTTTATTTTTTCTTATTTTTATTAGTCTATTTTTATCTGACTTTAAAATAAATATAAATAGAAATATAGAAATAAAACGGAAAAGCATGGGGTGGATTACTCTTTCACAAACTTTGTTAGGGAAGAAAACTGATTCTAAAATAGAGAAGCAAAATTTGCCAAACATGTAAATAAAATCATTAAACTTAGTTTATACTTAAAACGTGGTTTATTGAGTGTTTCCAATCAGGCCCTAAAAAGGTTGGTTAATTTCACTCCAACCCTTCGGCCAAAAAACAAAAAATTCACTCGAACCCTAGCCGGCTTTAATTAATATTAACAAATTATTTACGAATAGGAGAGGCTGAGAACCGAGTAGAAGAAGGAAGCAGAGTCTCTCTGAAGCTCGCCGCAAAGCATCTCAGGGCTCCTGTGATTCCAATGGCGGCCATAACTCGCCTGGTAAGGCACACAACCTCCATCCCTCACCTGGCGAATAAATCCTTTTCTTCTGCGGTTGACTCCCAGGCGCCTTCCTACAATGCCTCTCCTTTCCATCTCAAACCCCAGTTTCCTCGTAAAGATCCACGGGATAGTAATGTCCAGTGGATCTTCTTGGGCTCTCCAGGCGTCGGTAAAGGCACCTACGCTAGTCGCCTCTGCAATCTTCTTGGCGTCCCTCACATCGCCACCGGCGACCTTGTTCGCGAAGAGCTCGCCTCGTCCGGCCCCCTCTCTGCCCAGGTTTCCTCTCCTATTCATTTCACCTCCTGCTTCACTACAAAATTGTCACTTGCTTTGCTGTTAACTTTAAATTTTATGTCTTCTTTTCGGTTAGTTAACGTGCTGTGATGTGAAAATGCTGACGGTGTTTTATTATGGGAAAACAAATCGGGTTGTGTTGCTGATTTTGAATGGGCCACTTGTATCTTCGTATGTACCTAATCATTAATATCCATGTTCTAATCGCATCAATCCTATAAAATAATCTTATAAAACTGTTTTTTTCCTCTCTCTCTCTCTCTAAGTTCAAATCTAGCTCCATTGCACTGCTAATTTAAGGCCTTGACTAGGAGGATACTTGGCAGTGAGGTGAGACGGGTTGGGCGTTCTAAGTTTTTATCCGTTGATTTAATTTTTAATATCATTCATATTATAAAGATAATGTTGGAGATTTTTTCCGTAATACCCGTCTCATTAAGTTCATTTTGCAATAGTTTATTGTTAGAAAGGTAGCATCGTAGCAGTTTATGGCAAATCTTTGTCTCCATGGCGAGTATTTAAACTTGAGATCTTTCAATTTTCAGTTCCTTTAAACGCTTTCATTGGTACTTGTCATAGATTCTCTTGTTTGATAGTGGATCATAATTTTATTAGAGAAGACTTCGACGTTAAACTTGAGTTATGGAGACACAATTTTAAATCAAAAGATTTCATTTTGAATAGAAGTAAGACGGAATATATGCATTGCAAATTTAATAAAAGGCCAGTTAGAAATGATTTAGAGATAAAAATTGGAGAGCAAACTATTCCAAAAGTGTTAAAACTCAGATATTTAGAGTTGATTTTATAGAGGGATGGTGAAATTATTGGGGATGATATGTATAAGATACAAATTGGGTGGGTAAAATAGAGAAAAATATCAAGAGTTATTTGTGACTGCAAACTACCTACTAAGTTTAAAGGAAAATTTTATAGAACAATATAGGATTAGTGATATTACGTGCTAGTGAATGTTGGGTCTTAAAAGTACAATGCTATGTGCTAGTGAATGTTGGGCTTTAAAAGGACAATAAGAGTATAAAACGCGAGTAGTAGATATGAGAATGTTGAAATAAATGTGTGATCATACAAAATAAGAGATGAAATGATTGTATATGAAGAAAAAGTTGGAGTAACATCTATCTAGGAGAAGATGGTGGAAAATCATCTAGAGTGGTTTGGGCATGTACAAAGAAGAGGGCAAAAATAGACAATGAGGAGAGTTGATCAAATGACTTGGAGTCCTATCAAAAAGCGTAGAGGAAGGCAAAAAAGGATACTAAGGAAAGTTATAAGAAATGATCTCTTGTTACAGGATTTATCTGAGAATATGTTGTTCGATAGAGCCTGTTGGCGTCGTATGATTCATATAACCGGCCTCACATTACTAAGATAAGGCTAATATTGTTGTTGTACTCATTTTCTGGAAGGAATATTTGCATACATACCAATATAGCATATCTTTATGTATAAAAGATTACATTTAGTGTTGGTTTCATCAAACAAATTTAGTGAAATCTTGATTGCGTCCCTTTTCAATTTGTGATTTTTCAGTGTATATGCCACTTATATCAAGATGGCCAGTAAACCATTTACTAGTGTTTGGTTATTGCTTGTTTGATGCGATTATGAATGGAGTTGTTGAATGTGAACAGAAGATAACATTGTTTCAAGAAGCTATGGTAGGGAAAAATTGATGTCCATTCTTCCATGTCTTTCACCAGCTAATTTGTTTTTTGTCCTGTTGTCATCTGCAGCTATCAGAAATTGTTAATCAGGGTAAATTAGTCTCAGATGAAATCATAATAAGCTTACTGTCAAAGAGACTGGCTGCTGGGCAATCGAAAGGTGAATCAGGATTTATTCTTGATGGTTTTCCTCGTACAATAAACCAAGCAGTGAGTATTTTCACATATGTAAAGTGCAAATAATTCGATTCCACTGCAGCTGCTTAAAATTTCTTTTTCCTGAAAATCTTCATATGAATGCAAGGGAAGAGAAACATTAATAGTTGGTTCTAATGCTCATCATATGATTTCGAATGAAAATCAAAAGACAGAATTGTGGGAGAATATTGTAATTTCATATGGCTAATAGCTTTTTATGTTTCCTTTATATTTCCACCTAACTTACTGCTACTTTACACCAAAATTTTTTTAAAACAGTTTTTTTAAATGCCTGGAATATGTTCAATAGAGTCTCAACTATTGTCTTTTTACATGGTTTTGTTTCTGGAGACTAAGTAACCAAATAAGCTGCTTTATTGTTTCTGCCCTGCCCCAAACATGTCTTTTTTATCCCTTTGTGAACACGAGCTGCAATAATTCTGTAAGATCCTCTATTCATAATAGCTTTTTGCCTAATATTTGGATTTGGATTTCCTTTTTGTTTGCCCAGGAAATTTTGGATGGGGTAACTGACATTGATTTGGTAGTTAATCTGAAGATCCGAGAAGATGTACTACTTGAGAAATGCCTTGGTAGGAGAATTTGCAGTCAATGCGGGAAAAATTTTAATGTGGCCTCTATTAACATCAAGGGTGAAAATGGGAGTCCTGGAATCAGTATGGCGCCTCTTCTTCCTCCTGCCCAATGTATGTCAAAACTCATCACTCGTTCAGATGATACTGAAGAAGTAGTCAAAGAGAGGCTTCGCATATACAATGACATGGTATTGCTATATTATTATTATTAATTTCTTTGGGTGGACTTGAGAAAAACTAATTCCCTCTTGCTTCCAGCTACTTGTAATTTTGACTACTGAGTTGTTAATAGAATATTTTTCTTTACATTCATGGTTGTTTCATTATTTGTTTTATATCATGCTTGTAGAGTCAGCCTGTGGAGGAATTTTACTGCAGTCAAGGAAAACTATTGGAGTTTGAGCTGCCAGGAGGGATCCCCGAATCCTGGCCAAAGTTGCTACAAGCTGTTAATCTTGATGATTATGAGTCCAAGCAGTCTGCTGCAGCATAAAACATAATAATGTACCATATAAGTGAGTATTTCATTCTTTGCATGCTTATGTTGCATGCCTGACAATTTTGCAGGTAAGAAATTAAGTTGACATGAGAAGGGGGACTTCTCTATTTGTCTTATTTGAATAAATAATCTATCAGGATTCAGGAAGTGTTGAAATCTTGATCTAACCTATGTCCTATTGGCTTTCCGTTCCTATTAAGTTAGATAAGTCAGGAGTTTTGGTATATTTTTCTGCAACTCGGCAGAGAGATTATGACAGCATTGCTGCATAGATGCTTGGTTTTCAATAAGCTTCAAAAGTACTGGTACGCTACTATTGTAATGCACCGTTTTGTATTAGCCAATTACTATTATAATACAATTATGTAAATGGGAATGGACAAATTTGGTTGTATCATCAATTAGGAAAGGGTTTTTCTTATGATTTCTGATATTCTCATGTCATGCTTGCTGCTGGCCATACTCTTCAGTGGTATGACAGCTCTTTGACCTTGCTTGTTCACTGAGTGACCTTAATCTTCAGTAATAAACTGCTATGTTGCTGGCGTTGGGTTGCATTTAACACGTCCGTTGCAGCTGGCCGAGCTGGTTTGCTCAAGTATTGCAAGCCAGTAAGTTTGAACTGCTGCTAAAGTAGTTAGACGGGGCACAACACCAGCTCTTGCCTGCTCAAATCTGCATGGTGCAAGATAGATTTTGCCCAACATTTTATCTTGTCAGTTAACCCGTGCATTCGTTAGTCACTCCTCTCTCTCTCTCTCTCTCAAATTTCTTTTCAATTTTTAATTTCGTTAGTCGCTATCCTTCTTTTTTTAAGGAGAAATTTCTGATAAATAGCAAGAAACTAAGGTATTTTTAAAAAGGAATCCTAATTTCTAAAAGTAATCAAGGTTGCAAATTAGAATTAAAATTTAAAGTAAAAAAATCAAATTATCCTTCCCCTTGCAAATAAGTATTAGTTGCAAATAATTTTTTGGAATTATAAATGAGTGATAGTCAATTGCAAATAAAAAATATGCATTATTTTCTATTAAATTTTACTTCTAATTTGTAACCTTTTGTTTATGGGAATTAGGGAAAATTGAGATTTTTTTAAATAAATCTTAATTTCTTGATATTTATCTAGAATTTTTTTAATTTATTTAATTTCTTTTTGTTTTTATGATGTGGTATACCAACACACTACATAGGATTGAATACTTAAGTTTTTTTTTTTTTTTATGCAAAACGAGAGGGCAAAGTCTCAAATATTACTCAACAATATTGCTTAAAATGAGTGTTCTAGGTAAATCATCAAGCATAAGATCCCTTGATCCCATCAAGCATAAGCTCAAACCAAATTTAGCCAACACATCGGCTGGTCTGTTAGTACTAGGAGGCTTGCAGCATACAAAGACAACCTAATCCCTCCTTGGCCAAGAGAACATTAATTTTGCAACAGGGGCAAAACGAGAACATCCCACCATACCTTGAAGCATCTTGACAATAGTCAATGAGTCAAACCCAACCACAATTTTTCGAAGTCCCAGGTCCCAGTAATCTTTTAATCCCTCAAACTATACCCTACAGTTTAGCTTCATCAATTGAACATCTTCTAAGGTAATGAGTAAATGCCCCTATCCAACTCCCTTCATGATTTCTGATGATACTAGCACAAGCAACTATGTCTCAATTAGGTGTAACCGAGCCATCACTTTTTAACTTACACCAACCTTTATCAGGAGGTGAATTGAATACTTAGAGCCCATTTGGTTCGATTCCCTAGTGGTTTGGGAATAAAAATCCTGATTCTATTCCCAAACATGTTTGGTTGGCTAATAGAGATAGGAATGGAGATGCCATAGGAATGTTGAATCCTCAAAAATAGGGAGAAGCTATTCTTATCCCAAACTTTATCCTTCTTCATTCCTACCTCAGGGAATCCATTTGTGACTAATCTACCATTTCTCTTTACTAGGGGTGGAAATAGGCCAGGCCAAGCTAGGCCTTAACTAAACAGGCCGAGCCTGTATTATAGGCTTTAGGCCTGAACCTGGCCTGTTAGCCTGTAATAGGCTTTTTTTTAGGCTCAAGCCTGAACCTTCATAAGGCCTGGCCTGGGCTGAAGCCTTTTTAAAGGCCTACTAATTTTAATAGGCTTTTAAAGAGGCTTGAAGGCCTAATCTTTATAGGCTTTAAATAGGCCATAGGCCTATTTGAGGCCTACTAATATAAAAAATTTAAATAAACACTATCTAAATATATGAAAAACAAGTTCTAAATTCACAAAGAAATAATATACAAGAATTATACTATAAGCAACAATTTCTTTAAGATACAATTATAAGAAAAGCTTAAGAGGTAAATGTTGAAAAGATTCTATAAGATGGTAAATGCATTGGTGAGATCTGTCTTTGGAGTTGGAATATTTAGCAAACAACATAAGCAACTCCAATGGTTAGAGGAGGAGGAGAAAAGCCCTTCAATGGTGGTTAAATTCATTTACACCAAGAAGTTAAATTGTCACCAAGTATAAACATGTAATGTCCATTTTTGTCATCATTTCACTATAAGGGAGGACCTTTTTAAGCCAACCTTTCATAAATAGGCCAGCATGGTCAGTGAATATCATTGATGTTCCAAAACTTCACATATTTGCAACCTCTTGTACATAAAAAATCCCTGAATGAGCCTACACACATACACACATCCACTTACTCAGAATTCACTATATAAACAGAAGTCCAATACTTATTTCCCCCTAAACCATTTGACTTTCCAGCAATTTGAACATTTGATACTTGTTTACAATCATTCAAATGAAACATCTTTCTGCAGAATAGTATAGAAACAAAAGAAGGCATACAATAAGCCACAATCATATATTCAACATAAAGCTAAAACTAGAGAGAGAGACAGAATCTCATTTGTTTCTCAAGGCAACTCAGCATTAGCCCATTCAATTTGTTGTGTTGAGGGAGGTCACCAAAATTAAAATGATTAATAATTAAGCTCAGTCTGAAATTAATTAAGTTTAATTAACAAAAAAATCACAAAATATATCTAAGTTTAATCATCTCTTTTCCATATGCAGAAAGAAAATTACATACATATAGTTTGAATGAATAGTTTCAATAGTGTGGTTCTCTCGATGAACAGAGTCATTCATTTTCGGTGGTAGTGGCTGATAGGAACGACAGCGATGGAGGAAGAAGAGGAACTTACGTTGTTGGCCGGCGAAGTCTGGTGAAGGCGCACTGGTAGAGAAGGCTGAAAAGAAGGATGTGGCTGAAATCGTGAAGTTGAAGTCGTGTAGTGCAGAAGGGGATAGGGCTAAATCTTTGACGCAGAGCTTGTCACCGGCGATGCCAATAGTGATGGGTGAGAGAGGGAAAGGAGAGAGCTAGGAGCATAATGGTCGATGAAAGATTTGTGACCTAAAATCGATTCAAAGCCCTCGGTTAATGTTTGGGTTTCGAATTAAAAAAAAAAAGGAACGAACAACGTTTAGCCAAGATCAATATTCCTGAAATAGCTGAGTCTTCAAGAAGCCTTTCGTGAAATCTCTTGGTCACAGTTGTTGAGTCTTCGTTGGGAGACAAAGGACGAGGCAACAAGGAGGTGGAGGCGACGAGATGAGGAGGCAAAGGCAATGGATAAAGGCAGAGATAAGAGCAGAGCGGCTAGGGTTTGCTAGAATTCACTCTTTAGGGCTTGGACACAGATTAGATGCGGCAAAAATAACTTATTTTAGACCAAATATAAATATAGTTTTATATTTATTAATATGTTAATAAAATTAATTTAAAATATATTATATATTATTAATATATGTAAACAGGCCTGGCCTGTAGGCTTCAGGCCAGGCCCAAAGTAAACAGGTCAGGCCTGTTTATTAAAAGAGGCCATTAAAAAGGCCTTAGCCTGGCCTATTTCTTAAATAGGCCAGGCCAATCTAGGCCCTAAACAGGCCAGGCCATAGGCTGCCTGAAAGGGGCCTGGCCTGTTTCCATCCCTACTCTTCACTCATCTTTCCTCACCATGATACTGACACCTACCTTTGTGCCATCATTGTTATCATCATCGTGATCATTTTCAACATCATTGTCGTCATCATGTCTACCCTTATCTCCACCATTGTCTTTGATTTAGAGCATTTACACAAAAGCCTTCAGTCTGCGACCTTGATAAGCTTCTTTGTTTTTGAAAAATGGAGCATGAACCTTCAATTTTTTCTTCCATCCTTTTCTTTATAACTTTTCTTTGTGAAGCACAAACTCATACTTGACCTTCAAATCCATACTTGACTAGATCTATATCTGTTGGGTTGCACCCTTGATAGGTGGAAATTGAGAGCCCAAAAAAAGGGCCCAAGTCCAAATAAATTAAATAACTTTTTCAATTATTAAATTGATATGAGAGGGAGGGAATGGTTGAATAGCAACTGATCCCACACACTGCACGCACGAGAAAATCAAGCGATTGTACATCATTATATGGAAGTGGGAGTTCTTTTCTCTGGAATGGACTCTCTCAGAAATAATTTATTGACTCTTCTCTGAAACAGTTTCTCTCTCTCTCTTCCTCTGAAAAAAACGCTCTCAGACTTCCTCTCAACTCTTTCTCCTTACAATTCTCTTTCAAGAGTATTTCCTACTGTGAACCAGAATAAAGTCCAAGTAACTTTATTTCAGCCGCTTGGTGTTTTTTATTCTCTCAGTAGAAGAATACATTTTCGATCCGTATGTATATCTTCTCTATCTTTTTATTCTTACAATATCGAACTCATAAGCTCTCATATCAAACCTAGATCTGAACCCTTACAACATTGGGAGAAGCACGAACTAGGATGTGCGACCTTGCTTGATATCGTTTTAGATCCATTTCATTTTGCTAAGATTTAATAATGGTTTGCTTGCATCTGTGTAATTTGGAATGGGTGAAGAAGACTATGGAGGATGGGGCTTTTGTTTTTTTTGGGTTTGAGGGTAAGATGGTATTTTCATCATTAATTGTATTTAATTCAATATAAAAATAATTTTTATTTCAATATTTTTAATATCACACTAAATAAATTTTTAATAATTATTATTCCATTCCGTTGCTATCCTTTCTAGTAAGCCGGTAAGTTTCTTTAAAGCAGGAGATTGCTAGCTTGGTCCTGCCAGTCTGTGAATGTGACTGGGTTCTTACTTTTGAAAATTAGGCCCAAATATTTGTGGTATTGATATGTGATCTAGTCTTGGGACCAAAAATTAAAGATGGGGCCCCCATGCTACAAATGATAGATAAAAAAATGAAGAAAGAAACATGGTAAGCTTCCTTTTCTTTTATTTTTCCGTTCCCACTGAATCTGTCAGCCACATGCTACAAATGATAGGAAAAAAACGAAGAAAGAAACATGGTAAGCCTGAAATGAGAGGGAGATGGCAAAGACTGCAACCTACTTGGCCTTTAGGTTTCATGGATACGGAGAGAGCTAAGAGAGTCTAGGGTTTTCTAAAGTGAACATCCAGAAAATGAGTGCATGTGAAAACCTTTTATAACTCATCAAAAAATGAAAATCCCATTACGGTTTTTTAATAATCCAAAACTTTCATTCTCGATTCTCCATATATGGTCAGACTTGATTTAGGAAGCCACTAACCAATTAAAGGGCTGCCTCTCTCAAATCGTATGTAAACCAACTTATTATAAAATACACAAAAATAATTAGGATCAAATCTGTTTTGGGTTTAGTACTCAAAAAATTAATTACTCAATTTAGTCTATAAATATTCTAATAATTAATTAATGTTAATCTACAATAAAATTGATAAATATTTTTTCCAACAACACACTGAATCCAAAATCGTAATCATAACTAATTCAGTTTTGGGTCCAATTATAACAAATAACTTAAAATAATTGATTTAATTGAAACCGACCAATTTTATATCTTTCTAGGCAAGTATTTAATAATGCAAAATTTGACGGTCAAGTGAAATTTTTGAAATCCTACTCTATTTTAAGATTTGTTTGAATTCTGACCATGTATTGATACGACTGCTTTGTTTGACGTTTTATTGATACTTAGTCACTTACAATTAATTTGTATCAATAGCAGCAAATTTAAACTTTCAAATTCTTTAATATAATTCAAATTGAAAGTTAATATTTTAATAACTTAATGTAAAGATTATGATAGAGGTTAGTTGCATATCTGAGCAAAATTTTGAGACTGGAATTAGTGATGCCGCCATGTCATTTTTTTTGTTTAAATTTAATTTTATCAAATAATCATATCATTATATTCATATTTTAATTAAAAATTTTTTACTTTCACACCAAAATTTGATGCTTGGCCAACAAAAGAAAATGTCGAAATTTGATTCCTTCATGAAATATTAAACTGATTCCTTCTAAATTGTTAGCAAACTCACTAAAATTCAGAGCGATCGTGTTTTCATTTTATTATTTTGTTCGGTTTGTTTATGATTCTTTTCGTTGTCTTTTCCCTTTCAGCATGCTTGTTACTTCATCCCGATATTTAATACTGAGCAATCACCATTGACGCAAAATTTTTTTTGAATAATTAGACATTAGGATTCGGAGAGTATGCAAGATTTTTATTGATGCGACATAAAAAAACGAAGATTGCTCTAGAATTCAAACTTCATATCAAATTATAGTTAATGGATTCGAAATTCTTAATTTAATGGTTACTACAAAGAACTCGATAATATTAATTTAACATTTTACGGTAAGCGAAATAACTTGAAGAAATAAACCAGCTCTTTGAAGAAATAACCGAAAGAAGCCCAATCGTGCTCATTCCAGAACCTTTTTTTTTTAAACCGTATTTAGGAGGTGTTCCCCAGGTATAATAATAATAATAATAATAAGGCTAAAATATAGTCTCCCTAAACTTAAAAAGTTTAAAACTAACACTTTAAACTTTAAAACTTTGACAATTAATTCCCTTACAGTTAAAAATCTCTGATAATTTTAACTATAAATGCCATGTCATGCTTTTTTCTTCACACAAACTAAAAAAAAAATACTAGGCATATTATATATTATGAAATAACTAGTATGTAACCCGTGTAATGCACGGACATTATATTAATCTTTCAAATTAACAATAGATGTACATAATTACAGTTAATAAAACTAATCATCATGTTAAATTATTATGTTACATGCAAATTTTAAAAGGTAATTATTAAAATAAATTACTTAATCCTTATTAAACAAATAAGATTTAGTATCAAATTAAATAAACAATAACATATACAGGGCACACAATAAAATTTAATCAAATAAGTTGTTAAATATTTTTCTATACATAATATTAGAGATTATATCTTTTACTTGTCTTTCTCATTAAAAAATAACATCTTCAAACATTCTCTGCTACACACACAAAATACTACAATATATAATTGATCATGCATAAATACATGCCTCGGCAAGTTACATGAAAATTTTAAAATGTTTTAATTGTTAAAATAAGTTACTTAAATTCAAATTAAGCTTTCCAGCTATATGTGTTAAATTTTTAATTTGTTTATTACCACATAAGAATGATAAAAAAGTCAAACTATTTAGTATGTATTAAATAATATTTGGGAATTGAATATAAAATAGACAACAATATACAAGATACATATAACAAACCTAAGTGTATAATTTGTGAAATATTTCTCTAAATATAACATTAGAGGTATATCTTTTGTGTAATGATCCTCATTAATAATCAAAATTGCTAGGATCCAATGTCTAACTTCTATTATATCATAGACGTATTTTTTATCATTGTCTAATATTCAGGCACATAACATGCTTTAAGAAAGCAATGATATACATTACTAACCATTATAATATCCTTATATATGTGCAGTACAACATTTTCAAGGAAAAATTTGTTTACCATTGCATTTTGATAATTTTAAATTTATATCTTACTTGTGGTTGATTAAATTATTTAATTAGTTCTACTTGTAATTTATAATTCATTGACTTGGTCGATTGGTTGACTCATAATCTCTGATGGATCAAATTATTTAACTCATTTAACATGTAATTTATAATAAATTCTTCTGTTATTTCGTACAATTAGTTGAGTTGTAATCGGTTGACTCATATAACCCGTGACCTATAATAAATTAAATTATTTAACTTTTTCGACTTGTATCTTATAATATATTCATCAGTTTAATTAATATATTGATACATTCAACCATTATAAATACCCTACTATTAATCATTTTGCATGCTACAAAAACATATTTTAACTCTTAATATTTGAATTAAATATTTAAATTGTTTAATTTGATTGTTTAAGGTTGAAATTCCAATTCAAAATTTTAAAAAATAAATTAATTAGTCTATCCAAGTAAAAAATCTAATTATTCATTTAAGGAAACAAAATATATGCATTTCAATCTAACATAATCAAAGGTTAGTAAAAAGAAAATAATAACATGATCAATTAACATTAAACTATCAACAAATACACCAATAATAATTTTGATAAAAAATTATTTCGTTATAACGAATGACCATGAGTGAGAATAAATTTTCATACAAATTTTTTTATAAAAATTTCATATAATTTTTTTTGGTATACCAAAATTTCATCTAACTTTTATTTTACTTTAACATGCCTTAAACTTTCACCAAATTACAAAAAATTAATCAACATTTAATGATTATTAAAAAAATTTATATAGCAGTTATATCAAACATATCAATTTAATTATAATAGATTTTAAGCATTTCAATTTTAGAGCTTCAAATGCCCATAGCAAGTCAAAAATAATGAGAGATAGGATAGGCTAATTAACTTTCTAATAGGCTAAAATTTTTATAGGCTAGTCTACTAAGCGTGAACTGATAGGCTAAATGGGTTAGTTCACTTTCCATGTTTTTAATAAATAATTTTAAACATAATATTAATTTTTAGATTTTTAACTATGGAAAGTGATATTTCAATTTTTTTCCAATTCTTCAATTTCTGTTTCAAAAAAAAACTTTAATTAGTCACCTAATATATAAAAGAAAAGTTTAATTATTGAAACATCATCTTCAACACAAAAGATTATAAAAAATAAGAAATACTAAAGTTATGTTATATCTTACATCATCATCATTAGAAATATTTTGCTATGAAAATAAACCTACTTTTTATCCTTGATTGGATGTACACCCGTGTAATACACATATTCATTAGGTAAGTCTAAAAAGATGAATATTTAAAAAATATTTATATATAACAAAAAACTAACAAATAGCAATAACATTTTAATTAAAAATTAAGTAATTGTACTTGTGCCATGCATAGATATTATTATCATATGTACTAAATACTTCATAATAAGAAGTAATTTAGTAAAAGTTTTCAATATAATAATAAATGTGAGAAGCATTAAATATGTCAAAGTTCATGATGCAACAAAATAAGTGAAGAAAATTATACATATTTAAACAATAAATAAATCAATAAATAGAAGTATAAGTGAAAAAATAACATTAATAGCCAATGAAGATTGATTTAGTTCGTAAAAGTATGACTCATACCTCATATTGATGTGGATTCGAATATTGCTACCAATATGAGGGTCTCGCTGGTAGGTAATTTATAAGTTTCCCTGTAAATGCTTTTTAAAACTTTAAAACTTGTCTTAACTCTAATAGCCTTCAAGACTTAACTCATTTAAATTTTCAAATACCCAAAGAATAAAAAAAATAATATTAGCAATATAATATACATTACATTCATCTTCTAATATATTAATTCTAATGACATTTTAAGTAAATTATTAAAGAATATTGCATTCCTTGTCTTCTTTTTTTTCCTCGTATTCTACCAACTCCTCATGTTCTTATTATAAAGTATTTAGTAAAGATGATAATAATATCTGTGCCATCTACCAGCTCCTCCTCTTTTTATTATAAAGTATTTGGTAAAGATGATAATAATATCTATAAATGGCACGAGTACAATTACTTAATTTTCAATAAAAATGTTACTACTATTTGTTAGTGTTTCATTATAATAATAAATGTGAGAAACATCGAATATGTCAAAGTTTACAATGCAACAAAATAAGTGAAAAATTATACATATTTAGATAATAAATAAATCAATAAATAGGAGCATAAGTGAAAAAATAACATTAATAGCCAATGAAGGTTGATTTAGTTAGTAAAAGTATGACTCATGTCTCATATAGGTGTGGGTTCGAATGTCACTACCAATATGAATGTCTCATTGGTAGATAATTTATAAGTTCCTATGTAAGCACTGTTTAAACTTTAAGGCTTGTCGTAACTCTAATAGTCCTTAAGATCCAACTCATTTAAATTTTCAAATACCTAAAGAACAAAAAAAAAATAATATTAGCAATATAATATACACCACATTCCTCTTCTAACATATTGATTCTTATGATATTTCAAGTAAATTATTGAAAAAGATTGCATTCCTTGTCTTTTTTTCTTCCCGTATTCTATCAGCTCCTCTTCTTCTTATTATAAAGTATTTAGTAAAGATGCTAATAATATCTATGCATGGCATAACTACAATTACTTAATTTTTAATAAAAATGTTATTGCTATTTGTTAGTGTTTTCATTATAATAATAAATATGAGAAGTATTGAATATGTCAAAGTTTACAGTGCAACAAAATAGGTGAGGAAAATTATATTTATTTAGATAACAAATAAATCAACAAATAGGAGTCAAAGTAAAAAAATAACATTAATAGTCAATGAAGGTTGATTTAGTTAGTAAAAATGTAACTCATACCTTATAGGTGTGGGTTCGAATGTCGCTGCCAATATAAAGGTCTTGTAGATAAATAATTTATAGGTTCCCATGTAATCACTCTTTAAACTTTAAAACTTGTCTTAATTCTAATAGCCCTCAAGACCCAACTTACTTAAATTTTTAAATATCCAAAGAACAAAAAGAAAAATATTAGCAATATAATATATATTACATTTCTCTCATAATATATTGATTCTGATGATATTTCAAGTAAAATATTGAAGAAGATTGCATTTCTTGTTTTCTTTTTTCCCCTCATATTCTAAGCTCCTTTGCTTCTTCATTCTCCCTCCTTTTCATCCTCTAATTCTTCCTCTTCCCCTTTCCCTTCTTCTTCTTCTTCTCCATCCTTATTTTTTTCTTACTCCTCCTCCTCTTTTTATTCCCTTCTTCCTCTTCATCTTTATTTTTGCCTTCTTTCTCCTCTTTTTCTTCCTTTTCTTCTTCCCCTTCTTCTTACTCCTAAATTGAATTTTTGAGATTGTGCAATCTCTTCCGTCTATTATACCATATTTATCATTTTCTTTTGATATGCTTTATAAAACGTTTTATCAAGTTTTTATTTATGATCTACTGTGATTTTTAATTGATGTCAAATGAAACTTGGAAAATCCTGATTCTATATTGGTTTGAATGTATAGGAGATTTTTTAGTTTCTTGGAAAATTTAAATATTTTGGATTGTTGGAAAATTTCAAATTTGTATGATTGATTTTGTATTTCAAATTCTAAAATTTGAATTTGAAACATTTTGTTTTTGTTTTGTTCCTGCAAACCAAAATAAACTTTTTTTTCTAAGTATAAATTTATGTCATCGTGAAAAGGATTTGTTGCGTTTGGATTTGTAGTTGTACTAGTTTTATTGCTTACTACCAGGATGGAGACTGAGATTATAGGAAATATCTCACAATGGGAGTTGCAAGTTAGAAGTATAGTGCATATGTTGTTTATTTGTATTAGAATTATATATATATATATATGTATATAGATATATAAGTAGGTAACAACTATGGACATAAATTTAGATTTGCCACAATTTTTTACTTTGGAATCTTTGTCTTAGAATTAGATTTGGAGTTGAGGTCTCTTATTTCATGTTATATTTTGAAATTTAAAACACCAAATATAATTAAATTTATTTTTAATTATAACTAATATTTATCATTTTTATAACTCTTATGTGTTCTAATTTTTTCAAAAAAAAAATGCTTCAAGATAATATAAATTTAAAAGTTATAAGAAGTATTATAATTTTTTATAATTAAAAATTATATTTTAAATATCTATCACAACTAATTATATCATTTATGTACATGTTTTAATTCATTCAATAATTAATTATATCTATTCTTATATAATTTATTTGTGTGTTTTATTTTTTTTAGACTTTTTTTTTTAAATCTTCTAAATTCAAATGTTCAAAAAACCATTATATATTATATATATATAAATAGATAACCTATATGGATATTTTCGGCGTAATTCTGGTGCTTTAATTGAAGTTTGTCACAATTTCGTGTTTCAAAATCTCTACTTCAGAATTAGGTTTGGGATTGAGACCTATTATCTCATATTATATTTTAAATTTTAAAGCACTAAATCTAATTAGATTCTTTTAATTATAACTAATATTTATTTTTTTTATAAATCTTATGTGTTTTAATTTTTTTTTTAAAAATCTCCTTAAAAATCATATAAATCCAAATGTTTCTAAGAACTATTATAACCTTTTTTATAAATAAAAATTATGTTTTAAATATCTATCATAATTAACTATATCATATATGTATATATTTTAGGGTTTACTTGATATAATTATCGGAAAGTAGTTTTCGAGGTAGTGTACTCTATGAGAAATTTAAAAAATGGATATAGATTTATTCCTAAATTGTAAATAATTAAATCATAATAATCTCAATCTGGGTCAAACTATAGTCATTTAAAAATTGCATATGATGTAGCGTCTAAAATTTAAAAAGTAATTATAAATAAAAATGAGAAAATCAAATATAAATAGAGGGAAAGAGAAATTAAATTATATTGAAATTGGAATCATTAGTCAAATTTCAATAACTATATTCTAAAAACATATTTAGAATATATAGTTAAATGACAATTAATCAACTTCAATCTTTTTAAGTCCTATTTTTTATATAACACAAGAAATTGCCTATAGGGGGAAGAAGAGCCCTTATTAACCATAGATAAATCAAATCGGGGGTGCAAGAGGTTGTGAGGGTAAGAGTGATTATATATATATATGCACCCCAGAGGCACAAACTTGTATTGTCAAGTCCTCCACTTAATACAAATATTTTTCATATTTATCTGCATCATTTTTCTGCTTGCTCAACCATGTTGTTTGTTTCCATAAGGTTGTATTCCAAGCTCATAAAAGAAAAGAGTGAGCTCCTGAAAAATAAATGGATCTAACACTATATCTAACAATAACTGAATATTATAAAAATTGACTGAAAAATTTTAAAAATATATAAAATTAAACCAAACCGAACAAAATCATTTAACCACGCCATGATAAATTGTTTCACTTGCCATCTACTATGTCACTCTCATCATCATCTTTCTCTTGATCATGATCATCTTCAAAAGAGTCAAATCCATCACCAATGAGTGCCAATGAGGAAAATTGACAATGGTTATTGCAATAGAATAGAGAAAGGGGTGAGATAATGAAATTGAATGTTACATCAACATTCAGCACGTGGATTTATATAGAAAATGAAAAACATGTACATAACCAAATTATTTGAAATTTCAAAGTTATTAAATGAGAATAATTATCTTGATTTCAATGTTAAAACTAATATCAAAAAAAAAAGTGAAGAGAAATTATGTGATAGATGGAGGAGATTGCTTTTGGAAGGTAAATATCCTTCACTATTCATTTTTGCTTTAAAATCCTCAAGTAACTGTAATCAAAGGAAATCTAAAATAATTTTGCAATGAAAATGCTGATCAAATAAATTAAAATTTAAAATTACAGATGAAATGGAAAAGTATAAGCTAAAATGTAAAAAAGTTGTCCTTCCAAAAGCTTCAAGTACAAAAGTTGAATAAAATTTTATAAAACATTAAAAAAAGGAGGAACAAAGAATTTAAATTGTAGATGAAATGAAGCAAAAATATAAACTTGAATGTCAAAGATTTACTTTCAAGAAGCTTCAAATGCAGAAATTGAACTACATAAAAAAATACCTAAAATGAGAGGAACAGAGGATACATAAAATAAAATAGTTATAATGAAAACGAATTACAAAAGGATTAATAAGACTAACCCATTATTGTTGAGTGAAGAATAAACTGAACTATAAAAGGGGGAATGAATTGAACACGATGGAAAACTAATACTGAACAAGAACAAAAAATGGTTGAATGAATAGAATACAGTAGAGGATGAAAAACTATCTTTAACACCATGAAGATAGAGAAGGACAATATCTCTCTCAAAAACACTAGAGCACCTTATTAATTTATAGAGTAAATTGATTAATTTGAATTAATTAAAGGATAATATAAATAGTTGGAATTGACAAATAAATCTACCACATATCATGCGGAAATAGTTTATATATTGACCAAAATAAAATGGATTAATATCAACATAAATAATATAACAATTCCGATTTAAAAAATATTATAATAGATAGATAGCTAATATAAAAAATATATATCAATAAATGATAAACCAATGATATGTCAGATGTATCACAGTTAAATGTTTTAATCATAAGTTTTATTAGTATAATTACATTTATATATATATATATATTAGATTTAGATACTTTCAATGATGATATAAACTAATTACTATTTATTTAAAATAAATTATATTGGACAAATAAATAGGAATGATGAATGAAATAGTAAATATTTCAAATAAATTGTAAAAAATAAATCCAAATTTATTGTAAACTGCAATTTATTTGAAATATTTAAAGATATGATTATGGATTTGAATTTATCAAATTAGTAGATATTATGTAAAACTAATTTTAAAACCTTTAGCGAGAAAATAGGTTTTAAAAAATTAATATTATAATATCTATTATTTTTTTAAAAAAATTAGTTTGATTAGATTGATCGAATTAGTTGGGATTGTGAATAAAAATAGTTAATAATTCAGCATATACGTTAGTTTTTGAATTTGAAATTTTTTATTTTCTTTAAAATATTGAGATGGTAACTTGAGGATTCAGCTTATAATTTTACTCACTTGAGATCTCAAAACCGAACACATACAATGAAATGCCCAAAGCCCCATTGCACTGGTATCTCTGCTGCCACTCTCTGTTGTAACCTCGCGAGATCATGAACATCGATCCCATTTGCAAGCTCCCTGCGTATTCTCCTCCTAGGCCGAAATCTGAGGAATCAGGCCAGCAATACGGTATCCATATAGCAAAATCATGAGCAACAGCAAACTAATGTTTCTTATGGCATATAGGACTTCCTCGAACCCACTAAATCCGTAAAGCTTTGATTCGATCGAGAGCTTCTCCTTGAAACAAAGGGAAAGAGGTTGAATTCTTGTTACAATTAAAGTTCTATTCTTTTCTCCCAATCCCATAGCTTCCTTTCGACACCTTGATCAAATTGACAGAGGAATAGAGAGGAAGAGAATATTATACATTTAGAAGAGAGAGTGAATGGTAGAAACTTGAAAGTGATGAAGATTGTGAATGAGTTTATTTTTTATTTTTATTTTTTACATTCATCCTTTTCTTTAGAATCTCTCTCCATTGTATTATATATAATTAACGTGTATGGTGAGTGGGTTGCATTTTAATTGCTTCTCAAAATTCACATCCATAAAAAATCCTAAATACTGACTTCAGTGGGATATGGAAAGACACGATGGAGGAGCTCAGGGGAGAATTGGAGCATGGGGACCGCAGGGAACGATGGTTAAGTGGGAACAGTAAATAGAGGTTGGCATTAGGTAGAGTAATAATTTGATAAAGTTCTAACTTGGAGAGGTGCTCATTGCTTATTGGGAGAATACGAAGTGCCCTTGATCATCTTGAGTCTGGGTAAAATTTTGGAAAAAAAGAAATGGCAAATCTGGGTAAAATTATCAAATTCCAGAATCCTATACTATATAATATGCAAGTATTTTTAGCTTGTGTGACATGATATACATGTGGCAAGAAAAAAGTACGACATGACATTTGGAGTTCAATTTAATAATGAATTTAACAGCAAGGGAGTTAATAGACAAAGTCTGAGTTTAGGATGTTAGTTTTAAACTTTTAAAGTTTAGGCCAACCTCAATTTCAAAGAGTTATTTATATTTTAGCCTGATAATAATTTGAGTTCCCTTATTGGTCTTTAAATCATCAGGTTTCTGAAAGTTGTTAAAAAGTTACTTCAATTCTCTCCGTAATGGCTTTTACTAGTGTCCAAAACACTCCATCATGTGCTTCGTCATTGAAGAAGCAGAATTGTGCTCATTCCATAACCGTATTTTTGGGACAGAGAGGAGGTAGTTCAACTTCTTTTGAGTTCCCGCCGTGTTCTAAATATATGAAGTTAAAGGGCAATACCAAAAGGAGGAATAGTATGGCACCATGGAAGGTTGTGAATGAGAAAGTTGTGGGTATTGATTTGGGGACACCATTGTTGTTATGGAAGGTGGAAAATGCAGGATTATGCCCAACGCTGAGGGTCAAAGAACGATGTCATCTGTGGTGGCAAATACTAAGAATGGAGATAGGCTTGTGGGTCAGATTGCGATGCAGCAAGCGATGGTGAACCCTAAGAACACTTTCTTCTTAGTGAAGAGGTACATTGGCAGGATGCCACGCATAGTGTGTTGATTGTCAAAGCTGTTTTCATATGGACTGTGGTGTGGGATGATGACTACAGAAACGTGAAACTTGAGTGCCTTGCTATTGGAAAGCAGTTTGCACCTGAAGAAACCTCCACGCAAGTATAAAAGTTATTGGCTTTTGGGCTTTTTTATATGCAGCTTTTTTTAATGCATGGCAGTTCCCTTACTTGAATAGTTGAATTTATAAACTTTGATTAGTTATATATACTTGAAGCCCATTAAATGGTCTACTATGATAATTTCATCTCATAGCTGTACATAAATTGTATTATATTTTTATAAGATTCTCTTCCCTTCTAATATAGGTTTTGAGAAAGCTAGTGGATGATGCTTCTCAGTTTTTGAATGATAAAGTGACTAAAGCTGTCATAACAGTGCCTGCATGCTTCAACTATTTCCAAAGGACTGCCATAAAGGATGTTAGTCGTATTGCTGGATTAGAAGTTCTTGGTATCATCAATGAGCCAATTGCAGCTTCTTTGGCATATTCTTTTAGAAAGAAGAACAAGGAATTAATCTTGGTATTTGACCTTGCAGGGAGTCATTTTGATTTCTCAGGTATCATGAGCGTTTCCACCTAACACCCTTATCCGTGTTGAAAGATAACTTTCTTTCCTTTTTTTCTTTCTTTTTTAAATATTCCTTTCTTCATTATTTATATGGACGTTTACCTTCATAATTAGTACTTGATGTCAGTGATGGAGTGATTGAGGTGCTTTCTACCTTTGGAAACACGCAATGAGCTAGTGATGACTTTGATCTGGTATGAGTCCTTTCTTATTTTTGTGTTACTAGTGAGGCGTATGTGTTAATTGTCCTTTGGATGACTTCAAACTTCGAGAGAGATGAAGGAATTAATCTTTTGAAAGACAAACAAGCTTTGCAGTGTCTCAATGAGGCGGTGGAGAAACCAAAATTGGAGTTGTTATCATTGACCCAAACAAATATTAGGTATGCATTCTATAACTGAGTATTATACTATCATCAATAGTCTTGTATGCATGTGTGCTTGTTAAGTTTTATCCAAATGACTGAGTTTATGTGTATATTTTCAGTTCGCCATTTATAACTGGCACAGCTATTGGACTCAAGCATATTGAGACCACCCTCAAAAGGGTTAAATTTAAGGAATTATGTTCCCTTATTCTTTATGGGTAATGAACATTGGAATTCACTTTTTGTTCCCCTTTAAAATCGGAGTTTGTAGAGTTGGAAAGCCATATGAATTGGTTTTTGAGCTAACAAAATTTTGCAATCTTGTTGAGGCTTTCATTGAATCTAAAAGAACTAGTAAAGTGTGACTGGGATCCTACAAATATACAGGATCGATCGTAGTAGTAAAAAGTTTTTTAGAGTATAAACCCAAGGGAAATAGTAAATCTATCAGTTCAAAATTTAAATCCTAAAAGCAATTAACAATCAAATTGAGAAACTTGAATAAAAAAGGAAAGAAATAGAAAACAAATAGATGTTTGAGTTTTGATTTAGTTATAAGAAGTGTCAAGAGATCATGGTTTATCTTATAGGATAACTAGATTCTATTCTTTAATTAGACTCTGTACAATTATAGTGGTCATTGTTCTTAAAGTATCATAATTACTTTTCAATTAATTAATTCTTATTTTATTAGAATTTAATTCGTTCTTGTGCAACTAAAGTTTATAATTAAACCTTAAAAGTTACAACGTATATCACCACGAATTCTTAATTCTATCTCTAGATTAGTTATCTATGTTTATCTCTCTAGATCTATGTTCACTCTTCACCTCTCAACCTATCAAGTTTGCTCATTAATTAGAATCTATGATAATCAATTATAAAATCCATATAAATGAACAAGAGAGATAAATATAATGAAGAAGCAAATTAAATATAACTTGAAAAATAAATCCAGAGAGTCATAACTAAATAAAATAAATTCAGTCAATCTCAATCAGGTTACATCCCTACCTGTGACTGAGAAATTTAGCCACACATAAAAATAAAAATCAAAATGAAAGTTTCCTTGTTGTCACTTAATCTCCACCAAGTATAAATGAGAAAGAATTTTTAGTCCTGCATATTAAGAAAGAATGAGAAAGCTTATCAACACGCACTCAAACAAACAGAGCACAATAAGATAAAGGTTACTAATTTCTCTAAAGCCTCAGTTATAGATATTTTCTTAGCCATATGACTATCTAAAGCTGAGAGACAATGCTCCTATTGGAAATGAGTCAAACAATGTATCCTGCTAATTCAACCTACTTGGAAGTAAAGTACTGCTGATTTCCTTTTGGTTCACGACAAAAAATTAAGGGAATGTAAAGGAATTATTGGGTGACAATAGGTGCCACACGTTGACGCCATTTCACCAAAGGAATGGGAAAGAGAGATTTGGTGAGGGAGATCTTCTACACTTGTCATACTCTATTTGCCACACTAGCACTGATATGTGTTACATTTCAGATTTCCATTTGACCCATTAGATATTTTTAACAACGGTTGAGCCTCCTCGGGAAATGAAAATAATAACCTTCTATATTTATAGGAATTAACTTTGTGAACTATAGAAACTAAATTGATAACTAATGTAACATCTAAAAACAAATAAATTAATTTTTCCTTTATAAAACCATAAGACTAGATGAAACCATGAATATGAATTAAACCACAAATAAAACTTGAAATTTTCACTTTCTATTGAAACTTGAAAGCATGGGATGTACAAAAGGCTTTTTGATAAAAGCATCCATCATTGAGCCCAAAAGATCAGATGGTCGATAAAATAAAATAAGGTATAAAATCTCCAACATTTAAACTTAATATATATATATATATATATATATGATAAGCGTCAGGTGGATGGCATATTTTTGAACTTTCACATGGAGCGATCAGGAAGTCTGTCAAAATGATCCAGATGGACAAATAACTTCAGGGACACCTATGAATGCCCAAACCCAATTTTTACAAGGACTTCCAAAAAAGGCCAATAGCTGTTGAATCAAATGAGTATCGGCAAACAAGTAAATAAATAAACGTAGCTGGAATTATAACTTGTGGATGAATTCCTTTCCCTTTAAAACTGAAAAAAGGATTTGCATATAAAGTCACGTATTGATAATACGGCCTTGATTTCAGTCACAGGGAACCATATGAATTGCTCCCTCTTATAAATTGCTCCCGTGCAATAGCAACTGCAAGAATGGCCTAAGGATGAATTCCATTAAAACTGAAAAGAAGATCTGCCCATAGTCATATTTGATTAAAAAGGGAAAAATAGCAAAAACTCACCAATCACCAAAAAGGGGAAATAACAAACCAAATTTGGAAAGGGTGCCAACGGTAGAGAACTGGAGAGGAAGAAGCAGTACGATCCGAGGACAAAGTTGAGGAGGATCTAAAGAAACAATGAGTAGAGTGGAGGCTGACCATCCCAAGAAGCAAATCAAGCAATCATGAGACGTTCAACAAACATTTGAGAGAGTGGAGTGATGGTGAACACTCAACAAACGACCCTCCTAGGAAGCAGATTGAGCTAGGCCACAGTGGCAGCGAAGTCGTGGGACTTGGTGAGCTAGATGACGAATGGAGTGACAGAGGTTGAGGGAGATCATCTCGAGAAAGGGGAAGGAAGGAGAAGGAACATGGTGAAAGGACGAGGAGTGAAGCTTGGTGTGTTAGAGAGAAGAACGAGAGAGAAGGAGTTGGTCTTCGAAAATGTATAGGAGGGGGAGCACGGAGGGCGGCTTTTTGATTGAAATACATCAAATAAAAAAAATAAATATCAATATATATTATTTTTAAAAAAATTTACCGAAATGCTATACATTTAAGATCTATTAATAAATTGGTCTGACACATCATGTTTTATTTTTTTATTTTATTAGTAAAGTCGGACTGACATAGTCCGACTTCACATTGCAACGAATTTTTTTTTTTATTAAGGCTACCCAGAGTCATCAATTGTAATTGTAATTGTTGACTAAAGCAATTGATGACTAAGCGTCAGTCATCAATTGCAATTGATGTGTAAATGTTTCTTTTATTTGTTTTAAATGTAAGTTATGCAGCACCTTTTTTTTTTTTTGTAAAGTAAGGCCTTACGTGCGTCAATATGATCCATGCAAAATTTTTTTTTAAATGTAACCTTTTTTTATTATATTAATAATTATAATAATAAAATAAGTATTAATAAATAATTATTATAATTATGAAATAATTATTACAAATAATAATAATTGTTAAATAATATTATTATATTAACAAGTGAGTATTATAATAATTAAAAACATACAAATGATAAAAAAATTAATTTTTAAACAAACTATTGAAGTTTAATTGATAAAGCTAAATTTTTACATTAATTAAAGATAAAAATATTTCTTTTATCAGAAAAAATTATTTACCTTATATATAATGACTTCCCGTACCACATCTTGGTCTCCTTCGAACACGTTGTGGCCGTTCCTGTCTTATGGGTTCTTCATGTTGAGATTCAGGTGATTCGTTAGCAGTTGTAGCTGGTGGGGTATTTAGATCAAATACAGGAGACTCAATATGAGGAATCGACTGCTGTGCAGCTTCATTTGATGGTCCACCTATTTCAAATCAGTAATTGTTATATTCAGGTTCAAAAAGTGGTGAATTCTCCAATAATGACATGAATTGCCCGAGTTGGTCTAAATTGTGTGAGCTTAATTGGGATACGGATGATGGTGGCACGTAATGGCATTGGGTAAAAATATCTGAAGAAGAAGCGGTTTGGGAATTTTGTTCCTCTTCATCTCTCACCATATCGTGATTTTGTTCCTCTTCTTCTTCAGCTGCAACTGGTGGTTGAGTTGACAAATAATCACCACGTCTCTTACTTGGTCTACCCTGGACAATCACTGGACGTGGTAGCTCAACTGCAGGTGGGGCAGGCTGAGGGACCATGTTGTGGTGTTGTTCTTTTAATGCCATTCTAATGTTTTGTTGGTCCCGTATAACCCTTTGTTGATATTCTGTAGTTGGCATTGGTAAAGGGTCTTGAATACTTAGTTGAATTAATTCATCAGCTATATCGACCTGAAATCAATAATAAGACACTATTATATAATGATATTATTTATATAGAACAAAATGAAGACAATGATTTTAGTTAGATACTTACCGCAAAACCAGTTGCAGCGCTAGCTGGGTGGATCCACCGTTGAGTATGCCTCCAATACCATCGCATGTACTCAGATGCCCGATCTAATGCCTCATGTGCCATGGGTGATTCAACAATAGCATTATGCCACCTAAACCATAATTGAATATACTCCATGTGCTTTTGAATCCAATTTTCTGATGTCCTTCCTCTTAGCTGGATTGTGTGGCAATTCCCTAAATAAACTGGAGCGAGAGGTATTGGTTGTTGATAACCAAATTGCCTAAGCACACGATCAGGATGATGCCATTCAATTATATGGAAGCATATCAGGGGGACTGAAGCTCGACAGATTTGTGGTGATGTCAAGCAATATCCTGGAATTAATTGCTGCACTATTAGAGATTCATAAGGTTGCCAAACTATGTCCTCCTCCCCCATTGCATCAAGTAATTTTCTATGAGTATATAACACCCACTCAGTCCGATGAGGTTGTTGTCCTACATTCTTCCATCTGTAATAACATGAAAAAACTTGTGAAAATTTGTATGATTAAAATAATAAGCTAAAATCAAATAGTTGGCATATAAATTAAGCATACCTAAATCCTAAAGGTGGTATGAGAGGATAAATATCTATACGTGGATTTGGTAGTACAGGTCGTTCTGGTGCCAACATTGGGAAACGATCCCATGCCCAAAAGTGGAGTAATGTCATACATCCACCTATCCCCTTCTCTGTTTCTTCTGTGGCATTGCATAATTCTCTGAATAAGTGCGCTAATACTGCAGATCCCTAAGAATATTGGCCAGCACTTGAGAGATCCAAAAGCAATGGGAGATACATCAAATAAACCTTATGACTGGATCTATCTGGCATTAGAAATCCACCAATCAGTCGTAGAATGTATGCACGAGTGAATCTTTGTATTTGTAATTCATCCGCGTCATCATTGAGGTTGAGAAAGTGTTCTGCTAGCCAAGTAATCGGTATTCTCTGTCCATACATATACTCTGCAGGTGGTATAATGCCAAGTCCCATATGACAAATATTAGCCCAATCTAAATCTGTATTACCACATACAGGTAGTCCATCACAAGGGAGACCTAACTGAATTGCCACATCCTGTAAAGTTATTGTGCATTCTCCGCGGGATGTATGAAAAGTATGGGTCTCAGGACGCCACCTCTCAACAAGTGCTAAGACCAAAGCCGGATTATACTCAAATTGGCCTATTCTAGCAACGCCGTAGAATCCAGTCTGTATAAGATAAGGCACAATTTGGATTGGTGGCTCAATTAAACGATCCTTATGCATGACTCGACGAGTTTGAAGGATCCGATTTACCTGAAAAGGTGAAAATATAATTTCTAATGATTATGAATACTTGATACTTACATGTGAAAAAAATTACTTACATTTTTAGACCACACAACCTCTGAAATATGCCGTGGTTGTAAATATAACAGTGAATTATCCTCTGGTCCAGGGTTAATCATGTCATGTGGCTGTGCCATCGGAGAACCGTCTCTGCAATGTTTGGAGTTAAAAATGAAAGTACAATCCAATGTAATTACATTAAAAAGCCCATGGAGACAATTACAAATAATAATTTTCCATGCCTTTGACAATATAATAATGTCATATACATATATTTGAAAATTCTTAAATACATGGGTAAGTATACTAATTAATGTCTAGAAGCCTGACGCTGTGGACAAGTGGAACGATTATGACCTACTTGCCTACATAACCCACACCTATTAGGTTGACCAGTCATGGTCCAATCCATTTCATTACGTATGCGAGTTGAACGAGGACGACCCTTTTCTCAAATCATTGTAGGGTCCGGGATCAAAGGTGGAATATCAGTTTCTGGCCAATGCACCTTATCACCTATTGGGTGGAACTCATTACTATAAGCAAGGATCAAGGTTTCTAACTTGAATACTGGATCCACAAATTGCAAATGATCTACTTGTACACGAGCACATGCTGCAATGACATGCATGCATGGATACTTTTATACCTGAAATTCTCCACAGTCACATGTTTTTTCATTTAAGTTGACCTTGCAACAATGACTAAATTGACGGAGTTGAACATTATATGGCTCATCAACCTCAAATAAGGTTTCTCTCCTATCATATATGCGGACAATACATGCAGATGCAGCCTGTGTTGCTATTTCTAACTTTCTATTCAATGTCTCATAAAACACTTGACTAGTAGCTATTTGTGCATGCACTTGTTGGGAGCGTTTGACAAAATAGTTGTTGACCCTATACATAGTAGCTTTCACAATACCAGTAATTGGCAAACTCCGAACACCTTTAAAGACACCATTCATGCATTCAGCAAGATTAGTTGTAATGTGACCGTAACGTCGGTATCCACTATCATATGCACGAGACCATTTCTCTATTGGGATGTTAGCAATCCATGCGGCTGCAGGTGGATGAGTTAATGCTATCTCTTCCAATTGTCGGTTAACATAATGGCGCTCATATGCATAGCCTGCAAATAATTAGAAATTTATAGTTACTAATTTCAGAATCACATGTTAATCTATGTTAACAAAGCAATTGACACTCACCAATATTTATGAACTTATCCTTCAGCCAGTTTGTTCCATGTGCTTTGCGAAGGTTGGCGGCAACATGTCGTAGGCAAAAAACATGATATCCATGTGCAAGCCATCCTACTTGTTCATTTGCAACTGCAGACATGATTGAAGGATGTCTATCAGAAATTAGACATATCCCAGTTCTTCTTTTAACGACACATTGGCGCACATGATATAAGAACCATGTCCAAGCACCTTTTGTCTCCCCTTCAACAATAGCGAATGTAAGTGGAACAACATTGCGGTCACCATCCTGTGTTATGGCCATAAGAAGTGTGCCTTTATATTTGCCATACAGGAAAGTTCCATCAACTTGGATTATGGGTTTTAGGTGATCGAATGCATCGATACATGGTTTGAAAGCCCAAAATACACGCTTAAACATGTTAAATGACTGCCCTTCAGAATTGGTTTGTGAACATGGTTTGCTTGAAATTTTAATATATGACCCAGGCATGAAATGTTGGACAACAGCTAACCACCTAGGTAGTAATGAGTATGAGCTCTCCCAATTACCAAAAGCAATAGCAAGTGCTAGTTGCTTTGCCCTCCATGCTTTTCTGTATGACACGGTGTAACCGAACATTGATTGCATTCGCTCAATTATTTGAGACACTTTTATGTCCGGTTGATCAGTCACCATCGCCACTATGGCAGATGAGATAACATCAGCGTCCAACTTAGGATGATCTTGAGTTAATGATGTGGCTAAACATGTATGGGACCCCATATATCTTGTGACCTTCCAGTCCATTCCATTTTGTTTCCTACATGCCCTTAGTCTCCAATTACAACCAGCTCCATAGTTTATGTACCGATATTCTTCATATTTGTTACTTGAATGATACACGTTAAATGTATGATGAACTCGAACAGAGTAAAGTTTGGCTGCAAGTCTTAGAACACGGATATTATTAAAAATTTGGCCAATTGAGAACTCTTGACTATTGTTCAAATGTAAAGTAGCTCTTGTTCTTCCAAACTCATGATCCACAGCTAACTCACAATTTACAAGTGAAAAGAAATTAGCTGCAGGCTCTTCGTGTTCATTTACATCCAACGTTGGGTTTGGGACATTATTACCCCCCTCATAATTCTCATCATTAGCCTCATTTTCGCTGTCATCATCATTGTTTTCACCACCGACATTTATTAAAGAATTATACTCATCCTCATTCTCAAAGTCATCCATAATATCCTCAGTTGGGTCAAGCGAACATGATGGTATATTATTACCAACATCTAGGTAAGGATCAAATGGATGAAAATTTTCTAAGTTCATGCTAAGTCTTGATCTATGTTCTACTAAATCCAGTTGATTACTACTTGATGGAAATGTATGTCTCACATAGTCCCCTAGTGGTTGCGATTCAAGATGGTTGTTTACTTCCACGTTCAAAGTATGAGCATACAACTCTGCTCCTGTTAATTGAGTAGAATATTGCAAATTTATTTCCCACATCCTTTGCATGTCAGAATCTTCTACCAGAATACATGATTGGTGTCGTGGTGGATTTATGTATACTAGACATCTATATACCAAATCTGACACAATTTCATTCGGAGGAAGTTGAAGTTTCTGCCCAACAACTTGCTTTAATTGCATCAAGCTAATATTCGGATCAACACTTATCATTTTTATACTATCGGACTCAAATGTTACCCCCTCTGGACCATTGAAAATCCGTCCATTCGCATATACATAAACCCACTATTTTCTATTGTCTATTATTGTTTCTAAGATATAAAATTGTTTATCATTTACTAATAAACACGAAACTTATTAATTCACCTAAAAATAATATTACCACCAATATAAACTTTTATTTTTATTACCTACAATTTATTTATTATATTCTCAAATTAAAAAAATATAATTAATGGTGAATTAATTTGATAAATTGGTACAAATTGTTGTTCAAAATTTTCATAAAAATATTTAAATTTAAATTAAATATTGTTGTAAACATTGTTCCCACAAAATTTTTTTTCACCAAAAAATATACACATCACTTTATTCTTTTTAAAATGTTCAAATTATTATCTTTTATACATATCACATTAAAAAAATATACCTCAATTCTGCCATAGTGTAATGAAACTTAATTTTATTAATAAATATAGTCAGGTTGATAGCATTTATTATGTCTCATAATTATTTTTTATTATAAACTTGTATATAATAAAATGCTACTTAATATACGTTTTACTATTTTTTAAATTCTACATAATCACCTCTTCACTATTTATTTTTATCATCATTCTTCTCATGTAATTTATTTTTAATATTAAATTTGATGTTCATTTAAATAATTAAAATTTAATTTTGGTTACATTAATTTGCCACTTCTTTTTTAAATGGTACTTATCATTTTCATTTTTTACAAAATAAATACATTTATATTTATCAATTTTTAACAATATAAATTATATATTTATAATAATATATATTATATAGGCACGTGGGGGGAGGGGTGTGTGTGTCTTTATATAGATATTGGGCACCTTTATGGGAGAGAGAATGAATATGTAATTCAGAGAGTGTCAAGATTTGTAATTACTTTTTTTTATTACCTACAAGTTATTTATTATATTCTCAAATTAAAAAAATACAATTAATGGTGAATTAATTTGATAAATTAGTACAAATTATTGTTCAAAATTTTCATAAAAATATTTAAATTTAAATTAAATATTGTTGTAAACATTGTTCTCAAAAAAAAATATTTTCACCAAAAAATATTCACATCACTTTATTTTTTTCAAGTGTTCTAATTATTATCTTTTATACATATCACATTAAAAAAATATACTTTAATTCTGCCATAGTGTAATGAAACTTAAATTTTATTAATAAATATAGTTAGGTTGATAGTATTTACTATGTCTTATAATTATTTTTTATTATAAACTTGTATATAATAAAATGCTACTTAATATACGTTTTATTATTTTTTATATTCTACATAATAACCAATTCATTATTTATTTTAATCATCATTCTTCTCATGTAATTTATTTTTAATATAAAATTTGATGTTCATTTAAATAATTAAAATTTGATTTTGGTTACATTAATTTGCCACTTCTTTTTTAAATGGTACTTATCATTTTCATTTTTTTCAAAATAAATATATTTATATTTATTAATTTTTAACAATATAAATTATATATTTATAATAATATATATTATATAGGCACGGGAACGTGGAGGGGGGGAGGAGGGGTGTGTGTGTGTCTTTGTATATAGATATTGGGCACCTTTATGGGAGAGAGAATGAATATGACGTATCAAGATTTGTAGTTCTTTTTTTTTTTAATATAGTATGAAAATATAAATCTTAACTCTAGTATAATTATGGTAAATAATAATCAAAGTTAAACAAAAAAAGAATATTGTCTATGTACAGTATTTTTTGATAATTTTTTTCTTATATTTTCGCATATAATCTATTTATATGTAATATTTGGCTCAACTTCCCTAAAAAAAATATACTTCAATAAAGATATTTCACACACATTTATATATGTTTCACATACCATATATCCAGATATCATCACACCACATATAAGAGAGCAAAACTTAGGGACCAAAAAAATATTTAATGCTAGGTTGTTGGGAGGAATTTTCTTGACATGTAATATCATAAAGAAAAACTAATATAATAACTCAAAATCTAAACAACCTAGATATGGAAAATAAGTATATCTCCGTAAATGATAAATATAAATTTAAATATCATAAAACTTGCATCACCATTAAATATACTTAACTTATAAAAGTTGGAGAAAAAATAAGTGATGATAAAGATGAAGATTCTGAGAGATCTCTCCACTTGAAAGAAGCTCACGGCTTTAATCGTGTTGCAATTCCACTTCAAAAGAAAATCACGAGCAGAACAATGTGGCAATTTTTCCTTCGCAGAACTAACAGCATAAGAGAGAACATAAGAGACAATTGCATTTGAAAGTGGACGCTGGAATGAAATGTAGCAAATGAAGGAATACTGAAAGCATTATATAAACTATAAAATGATACTGTATATTTTTGTTACAGTTAGATTTTAAATTTTTTTCATTATACAAACAGGCACGTGTGCCTATCTACAATGACACAACGCTCAGCGTTGTGTCAATCAACCTGCATGAGGCAGCGTGATGTCAATCAACGCTACCTCATGCAGCTTTAATTACAGGAAGGAAAAACTGAGCGTTAGATGAGATTTTAATAAATAAAAATTTAACGTTGCCGCGTTAGTCAGTTTGACTGACGTGACGTGGCAACGTGAGCTGCCCAGCTAAGATAACTTAGCTGGGCAGCTTTACATTTAAAAAAAAAATTTGCGTGAATAAGGTTGCTCAGAAAAAATTTGCGTCAGTAAGGCTTTAAAAAAATGTAAGCTATTTAAATTTAAAAAAAAAAAAACTTGCGCCAGTCATGATGACTGGCGCAAGTAAGGTTGCCCAGCTAAAAGGTGGTCAACCTTGCTTAAAAAAAAAAATTAAGAGCTTATATTTAAAAAAACAAAATTGTACGTCACTGACGCGGCATGTGCTAGCAGCCTTACTTTGAAAAAATAAAATAAAATTACCTATGTCAGGCCAGTGAAGTGGGGCGATGCAATGTCAGTGAAGTCGGACTGTACCAGTCCCACTTCACTGATGATAAAAAAAATAAAAAAATAAAACGTGATGTATCAGACCGATTTATAAATCGGTCTGACACATCACGATTTATTAGTAGATCTCAAATTTATAGCATTTCGATAAATACTTTTACGAATGATGTATATTGATATTTATTTTTTTTATTTGTTGTATTTGAATCAAAAAGCCTTTATTAGTCCAATTAATGTTTTTATATTTTTATTTTTCATTAGTTTGTAGATGGCATTATTAATTTGTACATAAAAATATTAGTTGGTATTTTTTATAAACACCAACTAATATTTATATATTTTTAAATCATATTAGTTGGCTTTTTACCAACTTTAATTGGTGTTTGTTATGGAAACACCAACTAAAATATTCCACCTCTTACTTTAGTTGGTTTTTTTTATGGAAATACCCACTAATAAGCACCAATAAATCCTTAAATTAGCCTAGTGATTAGCATATTCTCTTGAAAACAAGAACATGGAAACAATCTTGGTATTTGACCTTGGAGGTGGTACTTTTGATGTCTCAGGTATCATTAAAGTTTCCACCTACCCTTCTCCATGTTGAAAGATATTACCTTCTTCTTTTTTATATGTATTATTTTCTCCATTATTCATATGGACTTGTTTGTGTTTACCTTCATATTAGTAATTGATGTCGGTTACGGAGTGATTGAGGTGCCTTATACCTCTGGCGATATGCTTTTGGGTGGTGATCACTTTGATATGGTATGAGTCCTTTCTTATTTTTCCATTATTAGTGCGGCATATATATTTGGATATCATAGCTAGCTGTTCCCTATTGTCATATATTGATTGTAGAGAATTGTTGGTTGGCTAGCTTCAAACTTAAAGAGAGATGAAGGAATTGATCTTTTGAAAGACAAACAAGCTTTTCAGCGTCTCATTGAGGCAGCGGAGAAAGCAGAAATGGAGTTTTCATCATTGACCCAAACAAGTATCAAGTATGGATTCTAAAAATGAGTATTACACAACCATCAATAGTCTTGTACGCATGTGTGCTTGTGAAGCTTTATCCAGGTGACTGAGATTACATGTATATTTTCAGCTTGCCATTCATAACTGCCACAACTATTGGACCCAAGCACATTGAGACCACCCTTACAAGGTCTACATTTGAGAAATTATGTTCAAGTCTTCTTGATAGGTAATGAACACTGGAGTTCATTTTCTGTTTCCCCCCTAAAAAAGCTGGAGTTTTTTGAGTTGGGAAGCAATATAAATTGGTTTTTTGAGTTGACTAAATTTTGCAATCTAAAAGAACCTATTAGGTATAATTCTTGAACCAATTGTATTTCAGGCTCAAAACAATAGTTGAAGATTTATTGGAGCATGCAGAACTCTCATCTAAGGATATTGATGAGGTGATATTGGTGGGGGGATCAACACGTATACCTACTATTCAAGAACTAGTAAAGAAGATAACTGGTAAGTACCCAAATGTCTTTATCAATCCTAATGAAGTGGTTACCCCTGGAGTTGCAATTCATGTGGGTTTTATCTGGTAAGTGATTAGTGTTAATAATTATTCAATTTGTCTTTTTTTCCCCCTTAAGAATATGGTAGCGATTGTTTCATTGAGTTTCTATGGTTGTCTACTTCATTCATGCATGATAAGAAAAACATGATACCTAGGGATTGAGTTGACTTTGATCTAAATTCATGATTGAATTTTCTCTTAACAGTGCAACATTAAGTACTGTGTTATTAACTCTTGGATTTATTTTAGGCTGGTGTCTTGGTTAGAGATGTCAAGGACATTGTGGTAGTGGATGTTATTCCAATGTCCTTGGGGTCTGGAAACTCTAGGTCATGAAATGACAAAAATTATTCCTCGAAATGCTACTCTTCCTACTTCCAGGTCAAAGGTATTCTCAACAGTGGCAGATGGACAAACCACTGTAGAAAGAAATCAACGTCTTGCAAGGTGAGAGTGAAGGAACTCATGGCAACAAATCTCTTGGTCGCTTCCGGTTGAATGGTATCGCTCGTGCTCCTTGTGAGATTCCTCAAATTAAGGTGAAATTTGACATTGATGCGAATTCTTTCAATCACTGTCATGGATAAGGGCACAGGTAATAAACAATATATTACCATCCCCAATGCTGACACCTGCCTAGGGATGAGGTGTCTGAAAATGACAAAAAGGAGGATTAAGAGAAAACAAATGCGAGTCTAACCCCAAAGAACCAAAAGGCAGGAGATCCAGGGAGATATTATTAATACAGACTTTACTGAATATGAATTTAACATAAATTTCTAGAATTGATTTATTTTTCTACCCCAAACATAAATTTCTTCTTTTTTTTTTAATTCACAATTAAAATTAGTATTTTATAAATAGAGTAAGCTTTAGTTTACTAAAAAATCAACCAAAATTAAAATATGTTAGATCTTTTTAATCCTTATGTACCATGCGGTTGTAATCGAAATAATGGGCGGACTCCGATTATTGTCTTTGTTCACGGCTGATGACACTAGAGAAAAAGAGAATGAGAGAAAAAATAATATATCCACCTACGGCAGAAAGATTAAAAACTACTTCAATACCGCTTAATTGTAATGGGTTGCCATGCTAACTGTAGCATTTGAAGTTCTTAATTTGGGGCCAATAAAGTTTGAATATACAACATTTTATTTTTTAACAATATATTAAATATTTGCAAAAACAATGATATATTAAATAAAAATGTTTGTGATATTTTTATACGTACTGTCTCTTTTTAAATATTTATTATTTCGGTTCAAATAAGATTCTGTGCCAATGAAAGAAATGTAATTTACTAATTTTTGTACTAACAGGTACGTTTGCTCGTTAGAATTTTCATAGTAGTGATAGCGTGGCCAATAAGAATGTATGCATTTTCTCTATGGACATAACTTATGTGTTGTTCTTTATATGTTTTTTTGTGTTATTTTCTAATCAACAGATGCCCTTTGTCTTTCTTTTACCAATTCATTATTCACACAAAATTTTACATTTAACACTGTTAATCCCATAGACCCAAAAACAAAAAATCCCTATAGTCTCTTTCTTGAAAAAACCCACTTGGTAAGAGTAAAATCATTTCTACCTTGTAACCTCTAACCTGCAACCCGCAATTATATTAGCATAGCTCTCTTCCTTTGCCTCTGTTGGATTCCCTTCCATCATTCCTCAAACTTAATTTTTAAAAAAATAGAGGTTTAATTTAAATCACACATAATTAAAAAGTTAGTTCTATACTCCAATTCAAAGTGGTTGTTTTCTTTGATGCCCACCTAATTACCTTTTCATTGCCTATTAGGAATAATTGCAAAAGGATTCTTGATATCTTACTGGAAATTACAGATGCTTTGAATTCGATTTTGGCTTTTGCAAGGATTTGGTGATAATGGAGCAATGACGTATAACTTGTCACTAGAATCAAGGAATCAGATCTAGACATTTTTTAAAGGTAAAAAGAATCTAGAGATTTGTTACTTGTTAGATTCCCCATCAGAGCATAGAAGGTTTGAGACCTTGACAGTGGGATGAAGGGGATCTAAAAGACAAGACTAGCTATAAAGAAGCAACACTGTGTTGGTGTAAGGTGAGATGACTTATGGGAGCTTGGCTTGAAACAAAAGAGATAATCCATGTAAGCAAATATTAGAGAGAAAATGAAATAAATCATTGTTGCAAGTTAGTGGAATAGAATGGAAGAAATCATCATTGCAAGTTACTTGAGATAATTGGTGAAACAAAAAGGAACTATTAATGGTGTTAACATGCAAAGATGATGCAAGTGAAAAGGTGGATAAAAGAATCTAGATGGCATCTGCTAATTAAAGATGAGCACAAAAAGGATATAAAGAACAATATTTAAGTTTTATCCTTTTTTAACTATAGGAGAAAAAGATAAATTAAGATTTGATAAGAAAATTACTTTCCAACCAAAGCCCCAATTTGAAAATTTTCAAAGTGGATTTAGGTGGGTGTAATTAAATTTTGAATTAGAACTCTATGAAATATTAAATGTAAAATATTCAAAGTACTCCTATACATTTGAATCCTATTCCATGCTTATCATACTAGTTATGTGGTGAGATCTAAATTGTCCTGTTTCAATAAAAATAATCAAGATTTAAAGTTTTTTATTTTAAATTTTTTAAATAATAATATTATTTTTTAAAAAACAATAATTATAAAATTATTTTTATTTTAAATTTTGAATCTAATAAAATAAAAATAAATTACAAATATAATAATAAAATTAAATTAAATTTAAACCACCCAATTTTATTGGAAAGGGTTGAGATGAACATAATGTGCCCCACCAAATTTGAATTCCATTTATATTTTACGCTAAAGAGAAGCGGATGATCTAATCAATAGTAATCTTGATCATGATTTGAGGATTAGCTGTGCCGCGCAACACAGAATCGAGTGCCTAAGATATTTTTCACGGGAAACATTAATAAAATCAATGTGCGGACAATTCGGTCATTTCAACACTAGGGCCATCATTGTCATTGAACGTCTTAGCGCAATTTCCAGCCCATATGGCGCCACGTGTTCCGATCCAGATCTTCAAAGATGCGGTGACCGCCTTGGAGCTCCCGGCTTTAGATTTTGTCCACATCACCATGACCACGTCACTAAATATATTACAACCTGGAAATATCTCATTCCTACATGGCACTTCTTGAGCGTTCCACACCTCCATTTCATCCACGTCAACAACGTTGGACGAGCTCAATATCATCTTCACTAGACACGCATCGCATTATCTTCTTCCTTACCGCAATCCTGAGATCGGTCAATCTCTCTTTACTCACAACATTAAGATGAAGATTTTTTAAAAAAAAAAAATTGGGCCAAAATTTAATTTGATGGATATTGTTTGATGGTAATAATCATTGCCATGTAACTTCGCTGATTCATAATGATTTCCTCCTGGATCGAGCTTGGAAATGGAGATTAATGAAGCTTCCGAGGTGGTAATCAGCACTTTATTTTCTGCTTTTTTTTTTTTTTTGGTCTTTTGTAACAGAAATATGATTTTTCTTAAGTTCTCATATTTTTAAGGGTCAGCGACTTAGCATAAGATGTGATGCGTATCAAAATTTCGTTTTTGGAATAGGGCAGACCTCTTCTGTGTTTACTGCTGTGAATCTCCTCTGTATGCATAATGGGTTTATATTTTCGGTAGAAATCAGTCAACTATGTAATCGATTGGAGAGTTTGTCGACCACAGGTGTTCTTCAGCCTCCTTAGGGTTTGGAAGATATTGTCCTGTTTTTTGGATGTTGATTTCGATACTTCAATAAATTACCTCAACAAGGAGTTCAAAGTTAGTATCAACACAAGATCTATACCTTAGTTTTGTTTTTGATTCAATCTTTTTCTTTACTTCCCTCGCTGTTTTTTTTGTTGGTTTTGGGTATATATATAATCACATTTATCTGATTCTGAAGTGAAAGATATGATAAGGGGTCTTTGTATCTCAGATTAAAAAGAAATATATGCTTAGGATGGTTTAATTATTCTATTCTCTGCTCATGCACAGTGCAGCAACCTAAAGGGTTTTGTTTGAGAGCATTATGGTCTAAGGATATGTCATGGGGTTCATAGTGAAAATAAAGCTGGATTTATGACACTATTACTTGTATGGGTCTTGTTAGTTTTTGACTGCATATCCAGTGATTTATAGCTGCATTGGGCTGATTTATATTGCCGAGATTGGGGTTCTGAAAGATGTATCGCGTGATGTTTCCTGTGTATGAGGGCAGGTTATAGCCTTTGTGATCTTGGACATTCCTAAATATCAGTGTTCTATCATCTGAATGATGAGGGACGTCCTCATGAGCATTGATGGTGATGATAAAGAATTTCAAGAATTGGCTCAGCGTCTACGAGATGGTAAAAAAACCACCAAAGAGGGAGTTGCTGGTGACGAACATAGTTTTCGTGAAGACGATGAGTTGAAAAGTAATGGAACAGCTGAAGAAGTTAAGGTGGGACGAGATGGGATTGTGGAAGCCCCAGCTGCTCAGCATATACCACAACAACAGCCTCAAGGGGCAATTTGGGAGAGGTTCCTACATCTTAGATCCCTTAAGGTCTTGCTTGTGGAGATCGATGACTCTACTCGTCATGTTGTTGCAGCACTACTTCGCAATTGTAGTTATGAAGGTTTGTTACTTTTTGTCAGTTATTTAATGATTTACTTATTTGAGAAGTCCTTGGGGCTGGATAAAAGTTTAATTAGTTATTTTTGTAACATGTTTTCTTATTTTTGTGGATTTTTTTCTAATCTTGATTATAAATTTATGTCTGGTAGCTGTAAGTCTGAAATTGAAATAGTCTTTCATTTTCTTGTGAGGCTAGGCAGTGAAGATGTATAGTTACTAATTGCATTAGGCTTGATCCTGTGATTATTTGAGTTATAATGCTTTACTTATAGACCTGTATTCGTGGCTTAATTTGTTTTCTGTATTTTTTTTTTTTTTTGAGAAATGTTTTCTGTATATTTAGGCATATTTCTTATGTTCAACTCATCATGAGTTTTCCAAGAAATCGTTTTGAATCAGGCAGGGAAAAGAAAATCCTAAGGCTATTTATCAAATAGTGATTTATGTTTGATGAATTCATTTCTACTCATACTTTACCTAGGTTGATTTGCTGATCCAGAATATAGTGCTCAGGTTGCATTGAGTTACAGAGTCAAGTATATGGTGTTGGGAATGAGAAAAATCCAGAGGAGAACAAGTATATCCTTTGAAGAGTGATCTTCAGAGTGAAGGTCTATGAACTCCGCAGAAGTGCATGACTAAGCATGAATACTTGAGACAAAGTTGGTAATGGCTAGTTATGCTTGTTGTGATGGGGGAGTTATTGTCTGATAATAAATGATTGCATACGTTAGTTTCATGGCTTATTAATGGAAATAGAGATGGAAGAGCAGTAGAATTAAGCATACTGATGTGTAATGAAATAAAAAATTTGAAGTGCCTACACAATGGGAAGGTTGGCTTCAGAGGGGGGGGGGGGGGGAGGAATTTAATGGGGGCTCTTTCCAGGACATCATGAGACATATGTTGGGTTTGTCACTCTAGGATATATGGTTTTAGTTATAGAATATGAGGATTTGTTTGGTTTTCTTGTCTCCTGTTTTCATTTTTATTGATAACAGAAAACATGAGTAAAAAAAGAAGTGTTTGGTAGACTTTAGGAGGAAATATTATCTGAAAACATTTTCTTAAATACATTGAAAACTTAAAATTTCTAAAAGAAGCATTTAGTGTGTTTCCACTTATTGGCAATTGACATATATGTAATTTGGGTAGAAAGCAAAACACACCTAGTACTCTCTAACCAATATGAACCTAATCTTGTACTGATGGTCAAACTTAAAAAAAGAAGTAAAATTTATGCCCATGTAGGTCAACTTGATTTGAAAATGAAGATGAATCGCATTTTAACTTCCATTCATATTGTTTAAAAAATTGTTAATGAAAATATATTTTAAGAATTAGAAAAAGAGAATGAAACGTAAAAGCTATTTTCAAAAAACCAAACGCACCCTTATTTTTTTTTTCCCTTAACCATATCTATGCCATGAGTTAGGAATCTATTGACTGGTGTATCTTATATATTGCAAGGCATTGTTGTTGAAAATATAAATATTTTGCTCTTTGTATTTCATTGCATAGAGAATTTATTGGTCTTCTTGCAAGAAAAGGGTGATTGATAAGTATCCTGTCTTTCTTTATGACATATATTATTCAAGCATACAAGTTTCTGTGTAATTCAATATTTCCTGTGGCTGGCTGCTTAAGACGCATCCATAGGTTCCATTATTTATGAACAGGTACGAGGTTATGATTGAAAAATAGAAAGAACAGAGGGAGCGATACCATTATTATTTGGAGCTGTACAGTAATTTCTCTTATTGTTGAAAGAAAAGAGATTCAACTGTGTCAGCATGTGTTCTGTTCTGTGTATAGCGTCAAACTAATTGCTTGTGTGAATATCTCTTAATATGTACGTGCATAATTTAGTTTCATGAGAGCTGTGCTATTGTTTAACATGCAAATGATCATAGTTAATTTTGTATCTTCTAGTTATTGAAGCAGCCAACGGATTGCAAGCATGGAAGATCTTGGAAGATCTAACCAATCAAATAGATCTTGTCTTAACTGAGGTAGCAATGCCCTGCTTATCAGGCATTGGCCTTCTGTCCAAGATTATGGGCCACAAAACACGGAAAAACATTCCAGTAATTAGTAAGTTTTTGGAGTATCCATATTGCTATAAATGTTTGGATTGAAGTAATTTTGTTTCTCATGACAAACTGTTAAAAGAAGTTATACTTTTCTATGGCTTCTAATGACATTGGTCTGCAGTGATGTCATCTCATGACTCTATGGGTTTAGTCTTTAAGTGTTTGTCAAAGGGTGCTGTTGACTTTCTAGTGAAACCTATACGGAAGAATGAGCTTAAAAACCTGTGGCAGCATGTGTGGAGAAGATGTCATAGTGTGAGTTTGCTTTAGTTTCTTCTTCTGATATCATACTTCCTATCTTAAGTGCCGCCACAACTTCCACAACAACACCCACCCCCCCACGCCCCCCCCCCCCCCCCCCCCCGGGGGGGCGGGGGGTTCTTTTGGCCACCACTGCCAAATACAATTTACTGGCTGTTTCCTTTGCCTATTCATTGAATTTGCAATGAAGTTTCAAATTTTTTGTCCATGTTAAAAACATCAAATTTAATTTTTTAAAGATAAGTTTCTGCTCAATATTAACTATAATTTCTATGGTTTGATATAGTGCCGGCTTTCCTACAGCTTGTAATGACAAATGACTCTGATTTTTTGTTTTGGCAGTCAAGTGGTAGTGGGAGTGAAAGTGGTACACAAACTCAGAAATCCATTAAATCAAAGAGTCTTGAGAAGTCTGATAACAACAGTGGCAGCAACGATGAAGATGACAATGGTAGTGTAGGTCTGAATAATGGGGATGGAAGTGATAATGGTAGTGGTACTCAGGTATGACTGTTTTTTCATTCATTAAATTAGCCTTAAGATTCAACTTGAAAGTGATAATGGTAGTGGTACTCAGGTATGACTGTTTTTTCATTCATTAAATAAGCCTTAAGATTCAACTTGAGTTTCATGGACGTCTTTCTTTTCTTTCAGGTGCATATATTGGTTGCTTGGGTTTTATTTATTTAATTTTTGGGGTGAACAAACGGGTCCTAAGCCCAAAATCTTAAATATTTACTTATATAGAGTTAGTCATTACCATGCGGTATTTGCTGGTTTCCTTTTGCATGTAACATTTAATTGGATGCAAGGATCAAAGTGAGAGCATATACTTTTTGCAACCTTCTCACTAGTACGTAATCAGTCTTTATTATCTGTTTTGCACAACCATACCACTAAATAAGACTATTTTCAGTGTGCAGTGACACCGACTAAAGCAAATCTCTCTTTCTCTCTCTCTCTCCCTTCTCCCCCCCCCCTCTTCCAAGATAGACAAGGAAAGCTCAGAGATGTGCTGTATAAATTCATATGTTTCAATGTCATATTTCTCTATATTTGTTTCTGAGCTCTGTCAGTATATTCATAATTTCCTTTCTTGTGGGTAAATTGCATATAATCCACCTATGGTTTAGGGTTACTCACTTTGTCATCCTGTATTTTTAAAACTATTGTGATCTTGACCTTTTTTCTTAGTTACTCACCTAAGCTCAAAAGGACTGAAAAACATGCTCTAAAGTGCAGAGTGTAATTAAGGGAATAAATTGCAGATTGATGAATCATTGCTAGAAACACAAATAAACACGAATTACTTCACCTAGGTGACAGTATATTAATTTATAAGAACTTGTTCCGTTGACTTTCTCATCAGCATATTTTAATTGCACTTTGTAGTAGCTAAACGCCAAATTACTGACTTCTATTAATCACCTTATCCTGCAAATCATTATTTTGTTATGAAGGAGGTATTTGGTATACATATCTCAACTATTATGATATGAGATGCCATGGTAGAAGATCCCAGTATGGTCATGATACCTATATTTGGTATGGCAAATAGTGATATTTTACATTTTAGAGATTTAAGATACCTATGTTTGGTTACACATTAAATCAATGTTATTGAGTCTGGATTTTTAAATATACCCTTTCACGTTTGAACAAATTAAATCTTACAAATTTATATTATTTTTATTATTTGGGAGTAGAAATACAATTTAAAAAATTTAAAATAAAAGTTCATATGTAATTTATTCCTTCGTCCTTGTAAAATTTAAAATAAATGCAACTTTTGTGTTACATCTACATACTTATAATTGTCTATAACAAGTTAGTTGTGGAGTTAATTACCATAGAAAGACAAACACAAAATTGGTAACATGTAAAAAAGATTTACGAACTATGTTGTGTGGTGAGTGAGCACAGAATATTTTGGCCATTATCAGATGACATTAGATATGTCATCAGGGTGTTATCTCCGATATCATCCAATCATCATGCAGCATTTTACCAAATATTGTTGTCATTCAATCTCTGTATCCAAGCTACCATGATATGTGAAATGACAAGATGGAGATCACATTATATTAAAAGCTTCTTAAGTTTTATGAATGTGTTGTTGAGAAACCAAAGGTACACAAGTGGAAAACCCATAAATTGCACTCCATTTATAATTTAACCTCGCCCTTTCCCCCCTGATTGAATTTGTAACAGTTGGCTTGCAAGAGTAGGAATGTGTATTTATGTGATGTGAATGGTTGAGTAATTAATTTGATTTATGGTGTTGTCATGTAACCTGAGGGATTTAGCAATTTTTTATATTATTAATATATGTTCACTATGTTTGTATCTACATATTTTACAGCAAATGAACCTAATCCTGTAGATTCAGTCTTGTACATATTTTGCTAGGAAAAAGGTATTTTCAAATCGTGTCATTTATTTTCTTTTTGCAGAGCTCATGGACCAAACAAGCTGTAGAAGTTGACAGTCCCAAACCAGTGTCACAGTGGGATCATATAGTTAAGTGTCCTGATAGCACCTGTGCGCAAGTTGTTCTCTCAAATGCTGAAATAAGTGGAAACAAGATGTTTCCTGTAGGTGTAAAGGAGTGTCAGGATCAGAAGGATCAGCTTGGTAAGAGTGAAATGCACTTGTTGCTTTATTAAACACCCCCCCCTCTCCCCTTCCTAAAAAGAGCTATGTAGGTCTGTGATGTTTTGGTGTATTGATTGGAGCTTGTCTTTGTGTTAATTGTATCATCCATCTGATGGTGATGCTTATGTAGTGATTTTATGATAAATGCTAGAATCTTAAAAAGCCAAGTTCTACCTTCGCATTTACTATTGGAGAAAATTCCCTTCCTTGTTTTCATTATGGTCTTCTTTTGCAAGGAACCACATCTTGGTTGCCCAAGCATCTAAGTAAACTAATTCTTCAACTGATTACTGAATTTTAAATGTATTTAAAATGTGCTTGTTTGTTTTCTTGGCTCATTTAGTCCTGACTTGACGGTGTAAAGATCATGCCTTAATCTATTAAAATTCTTACTGAGGAATGCTTTGCTCATGCCTCAATTTACTAAAGATTGCACCTGTACTGAAAAAATAATTCAGCTTAGTTATGCTAAAACTGAAATATAATTGGTTTTCAATTTCACTATTATTCATTGATTTCAAATTTACAGGTATTTAGCTGGATTACAGGCTAATATGTTGTTGATGTTATATTCTGATTCCGTACCTTATATCTTTTTGTGCTAAAATTACTGTCTGTACGATGACTACATACAATTAACGTTATGCGTTCATGTACAGATATTTGCATTTGTGTCTGAGTTTTTTAAATCTCTTTTTCCAATTTATTTGTTGTGTTTCATTCTTTTCCGGGGCCATGTCATAGAGCTGAAAGTTGACTCAAGTGGGGATCTTGGCTTGATTCTCGATTATAGAAATGAGGTTTTAGCCTTGGGTGAAAAACATAGCAACCCACTTGATATAGGCTCCTCTAAATTCAATGAGCAACTTAATAGAGGACAGCTGGAACTTAAATGTGAAGATCCATCCAGCAAGTTAAGGTGCAAAGGTCCATTTCTGTCTGATGCCATTACTAGCACATATGATTTGCGAATTCATGGTGGAGAATTTGAATCCTCAAATAGAAGAGCTAAGCCCTCAGATATTGAAAGCAAAGTTATTAATGATAATGAAGAATTGCCGTCTCTCGAGCTCAGTTTAAAAAGACTTAGAGGAGTTAAAGATGCTGGGGTTACAATTCAGGATGAACGGAATGTTTTGAGACGATCAGACCTTTCAGCCTTTTCAAGGTATGATGATTTTATGTTATTCTTTTGTATTGTTCTGAATTAATTTTAAGATTGATGGCAATATATGTTAACAAGTCTTACGCTACAGGTATAATGCAGCCTCTAATGCTAAGAAATCTCCTGGTGGTTGTGCTGGAAGCAATTCTCCCCATGATAATAGCTTAGAAGTCACAAAGAAAGATTCATCCCGTGACATCCAATCACATTCTAGTGGAAATCCTCCTAACCAGAACTCAAATGGTGCCAGCAATAACATTGACATGGGCTCCACAACTGATAATGCTTTCACTAAATCTGCTGTTATGAGCAAGACAACAGTGGCTTCACCAACTAAATGTCTGTATCAATCTTCTGCCTTCCAGCCTATGAAGAACAGCTTCATATGTACCTCTCAACAAGTTGCAGTACATAATACTGAAGATATGACAACCTCAACTATGCTAGAACCACCTAGAGGAGGCATACACAAGGACTCTTCAACACAGGACTTCCGTGGCATTTACAAAAACCATAGCTGCATTGTTAACAACATGCAGCACCAACTACCTATGGACCATGATGATGCATCATCAAAGAAAATTGCTGCCGCAGCTCCACATTGTGGGTCATCAAATGTAGTTGAAATGGTTGAAGGTAATGTTGGAAATTATAGTATCAATAGAAGTGTGTCAGGCAGCAACAACGGCAGCAATGGACAAAATGGAAGCAGCACTGCAGTCAATGCTGGAGGGATAAACATAGAGAATAACAATGGAATTGCTGGGAATAGTCGAGGTGGTGATGCTAGTGGGAGTGGGAGTGGGAGTGCTAACAGAATAGATCAAAAAAAGACTTCTCAAAGAGAAGCGGCCTTAACTAAATTTCGCCAGAAGAGACAAGAGAGGTGCTTCAGGAAAAAGGTAACTTACATGGACTTTTTATTCCTGGATATCACCAAGTGATTATGACTAATCCTGGCAAAATGGTGTTACTCGTTCCTCACTTTCACTAATCTCGTTTCATGCATCTTTTGTATTTTTGTTGCACATTCTCTCCCTCTTTCTTTTGTCCTTCGAAAAGCTTCTCCCTGCATTTTTATGTGATAAACTTGGTCAATCAGTAAAAGCACGGTTATGATGGTATTGGAGTTCGATATAGTGACTTTTTTTGGGTAGATATTGTGACTTTTTATATACAGAAATGCTAGTAAAGGGTGATCAAGTTGTAGGAACTTAGAAGCCAACAACTATGGTTGGAGTAATCTGAATGTAAGAATATAAACGGAGATTCTATTAGGGAATCTATAATTGATTTAAAATTAGCTTCTGGTTTCTTCAGGTTGGCTACGTGTTGTGATTCTAGGTATTGGTAGTCTTTTCCATGATTTCTTATCCTTGCAGATTTTGTCTGCTAGAATTCGAAAATTAGTTGGAGAGCTGAGCTAGGGTTTTATCATGTGGTTCTCTTTCTACTAGAAACAGATTTATAGGGATGCCCTGTATGATTGGAGCCAATTTACTCCTGTCACGATGTGTTTATCATGCCACACTCCTTTGATTGCTGAAAGCGAACTTGATCTGGTTTGCATTTTAGGTTCGATATCAAAGCAGAAAGAAATTAGCTGAACAGCGCCCTCGCTTTCGTGGACAATTTGTTCGACAGGCCTCAAACAAAAATACAAGTGAGGCAGAAGAGGCAACTGACAGCTGATTCAGAGCACTTGTGGAAATGGCATAATCATGAGTGTAGGATTCTTCACGTAGAATGTGAGAATTGTTGGTGTCTGCGTCTGTATTGTGTCAATCTAAAATGGACTCTGGCCCTTCCAGCTTGTTCACTCTGTACCTTCATATCAATTTATGGTGTCATTAATTTTATAGACATCATCGTTATGCTATTTGGATGCTTGGAAAACTCATTTGGCGACTGCACATTTGCTAGTCCTTGTTTGATATTGTGTTGGAACAATCAAATGTCTATCTTCCATTCATCAGTTAACTCGTTTTCTTTCCTTCCCGCACTGCCCGTTACGGGAATGAGAAATTTCATAACCTCTGAAGGTAAACCGAGAGAGTGGGAAAATACTCGTGTTGGGAGCAATTTTTATAGACCAAGTTAAGGTTGGTTGATTTTGATATACTCTGTAGTCCGTATTACTCAACGAACGGGATTTGCTATTAAAAATTTGTGCCTTGGTGAAGGTAATTTTACAGCTAGATACCAAGTGTAAATGCCTCAGTTTTTTTTTTTTTAACTTTTTTTGGGGTACCATTCACCTATGTTCCCTCCAATTTGCTTACATTTTGTCAAAGGAGGATTGGATCATGGAGGCAAGGGTACCCCTGCCCCCCTCCTAGGTCCATCACGCTTGAGATTACGTTAGAATGAGCAATAAAAGTGCAAATAATGTGTTTCCATTTGTACTAGCCTGAGAATATATGCATGATTGCGTAAAGGAAATAAGGACTATATTCGTCGCGGAGAACGTCACGCAATGCTAGAAACATAATTTCACATTTTCACCTTTTTACCCCATTCGTCCTTATCAAAGCAAGCATCCAAGTCACGAATTTGGCCATGTATGTTATTTGAGAAGAGACAGAAGCTAATGGGAATGAAAATGCTAGATCCAGTGTAGTGTAAGAAACAATAGCAAACAAAATATACAATGGAATCGAATCTTTAACGATGTTCAGTCACATGCGAATGACAAAAATAATAGTACACAATGCGTCGTTGTCACTCATTTTAAGCTATAATACAAAGGGGCTAGACGGTCACCTGATGAAGTAACTTACTATTATTGGTGCTCCTTCATTCTCTGTTGAAAAAATTGTAGGAGCACAGTGGATTGGCTGTATCTTCATAATAACGACTCACATGTTAAGCATTTTCAAACCAAACTAAAGAAAACAAACACAATAATAATAATATATTAGCTTCCCTTTTGAAAATAGGGCTCAAATCTTCCACGTCTAGAATGGCCTCCCTCACTCTCAACACTTGCTGAGCAATTTAAAGTGATCACTTAAGCATCTGATTCAAGGTTGCGTTACTTTTTTTAATTCATTATACTGCGGCCAGAGATTATTATACATATTCTGTTCTGACTGAACAAGAAACAGCAAGCATTTACTCTCTATACCTGCACAATACCTCCTTTTTAAAGAAAGGAAATAAAGGAAAATATTGAAAGGGATAATTCAGGAATCCATATCTAGTGGGAAGTGAAGTGGGAGACGCACATGACACAACTGCCAGTCATAAGCATAGAATAGCATAGTTAGGTAATGGAAGGTACATATTAGAAAGAATAGGACCCTTGTTGTCCCCTTCCAACGACATTCCTCAACTAACATTCCAAACCTCAACCCAACCCTCAAAGCCTTAGTGTCAATTCGTGGCAATAACCCTGTTCTTATTTAGTCATTTTCACACTCTATTTAATTCAAACTTTTTTCAATCGAATCACCAACGAACGCAGAGCCATATAATGCAATTCAACTCGGTTTCAACCAAAGATCAAGACAAGTCTTACTTTAGTGTGCAATATTTGAACATTGTAATCAGTGTCCGCATTGTAGTAATTAATTACTACTTTAGGTGGTGTGTGGCTGCCCGGTTCATTAGTTTAAAATTAAATACAAGAAAAATGAAACAAAACGAATATGAAGTAGTAATATGATGTCGTTGAATTTTGTGCTTTGGTGATGTAGGAAGAAAGAGGTAACATTGAATTTTTCAAGTAGCTATAAGGCTATTAGTGAGGCAGCTCTGCCATTTTGGTCTTCTCGACATGGGCAGCAGGTTCCTGCATCCATGGCCATGAACAAGTTACAAATAAATATCTGACGCCAGAGTATAATTTTTTAGTTTAACAGACTCTTCAGCGCATGAAAATTTTAACTGAGATTTTTTTAAAGAAAAAAAAATTCAATTATGTTTTAATTAAAATAAAATTTTATAATCAAAATGGAATATAAATGAAACTTCAAGGACTAAAAGAAAAGCTTATTCTTTCTATTTCATAAAATAATATTATTTAAAAAAAAGTAAGACAAGACAATAACTTCTTGAGTCGTAAATCGTAATTAAAAATGATTACATTATCAACCATAAAAAGCACCTTAATATTATTCCCTGTAATATACCATTAGCAATATTTAAAATGAATAATCCCACTCAAATCCTTGAATTTGGGTGATAAACATGTTTATTTATAAAACTAAAAATACAACTCCATCTAAATTTAAGTGAATTTAATTGAATTGAAATTACCAAGGAATAATACACATGGGTATTATAAATATTACTTCCACATTTTCTCATGTGGAGCCATCCTAGCTCAGTGGTAGAGCGCGTGGCTTTTAACCACGTGGTCGTGGGTTCGATCCCCACGGACGGCGAAACTTTTAAATATTTTTCAATTTTCAATAACACACGCCATTTGATTTTGGAGATGTAGCTACCAATCACAACTTAGAGAATTTCCAAGTGGTTTCCTTATTTAAGGAGAAAAGAAATTAAATCCCATTTAAAATATTAAAATACAATAACAGTGGCGTTTGCATGTAGAATTTTTTGGGACGAAAGACTCGTTCCTTTCCTTCGCACTTAATCACAAAGGTCCCTGTTGAGAACCCCATGATCCCAAGAAACTGAATTTGAGGCTTCCTCGTATAATCCAATCCCACTTTTTGGCTGTTGCCTTCTTGACTGTCTGGTTAGTTCCCACTTTTGTCTTCAAATCTTTTTCTCCACTCAACAGTATCTTTCCTTCGTTCTGCATGTGTTCTTCATAATTCAGGTCAATTGGATCAAGTTCTGTACCACAGAGATATTTGTCAGCAGATTAGTTATTCTGATCTTTAGCACTTTTTTTTTGACAGAAATTTTTGTTTTTTAATTGTCTCCTTCTTTTGGAACAGTTAGAAGAAGTGCCGCTATTTCTATGCTGTACTGTTCACATGAATTAAGTTGGTATGACTTTCATTTTCTGTTCTAACTAGATTGACGATTGCACTAATTACAGCTTCTGATGAATTTTCAGTCCATGCATAACTTAGAAGAAGAAGAAGCACGACTTAACAATGAGAATCTGCAAAAATGCTGTCATTTGAGAGATAAAGTTTGAATCTTTTGATTGGTTCTTGAAAATAATTGTCGTTTAAGAGGACAGACAATGAAAAACATGAGCTACTTTTACTAACAAGGGACACAAATGTGCAAGGGAAAGCAGACAACCTAGTAACTTGCAGACACACATGAAAAAAAGCAGTTGAAGCTGTTAAATTAATTAATATATATCCTCCTTTATCTCCGATCGAAGATCTATGAGCAGTACTGCAGTAGCCTCTATATTAGAATTGATACGATGAAACAAGTATTTGGATTCACAACGGTTCAAGTTTGCATTTGCAGCAATATTAATCAATTTATATAACCTTCAATTCTTCGATAATGGAGATGAGTACTTTATGGGTATGAAACCTCAAGTTTTCATTTCTTCATTGTCCCCACACCCCATTTTGGCTCATATGGAAAAGACGGATGTATCATGATCACATCATGTAATATCTTCAAATATTACAATTTATAGCCCCCTCAGTTATACTACATTTCGGTACACTTCTATCTATAAATAGCACGAGTGAGACACCTATTTCAATAACAACACTTCTTTTTTTCAAAAAAAAAAAATTTGCTGTCTTTCATTATATGAAGATATTAAATAATTGTACCTACTACAATTTCAGCTGTGAAGATGATTTTGTTTCTTTTTCCTGCATTAAAAAGGAAGCATAACTTTGCAAAACATAGCGATTGACGATGGATGTTGAAGAAGCAGAAAAAGTAGTAATTGCAAAACCAGTCGCTTCAAGGCCTAGTTGCTCCACCCTTGGATCTTTCTCAGAGCGACTTGCAGGTGCCATTAATGACTCTTCTTCCTCTGTTCAATCTTCTCAAACCACAGTCTCAGTCATTAGACCCAAAACTGTGAGGTTCAAGCCATCCCTGTGGTACCCTCTTGCTCCAGCCGGGTCTGATTCTTCTCAGGTGAACTTCCGCTCTATAATGACAATCTCTGCTTTTAAGGGCTTCTTCATTTTCAATAATCTGGTTTTTTCACAATTTCAGGCTGCAAAATCTGACAAGATTTACAAGCCAACGGCAAAAGTTGTATCAAAGACCACTGCCTCTCTTTTGACAAACATGGTCAGTACTCTGTCTTATAATTATAATCATAATTAACTAACTCAATGTTCCTTATAACGAGATTGTTTCAAAAATTGATGTTTTGTCATTGTTTCTATTGGAGAAGGGAAATTGCAGTACCAGTCATCATCAAGCTCCACTGCAAGAAAAGTTCGGAACCTATTTATACTCAAACAGTGATACCCCGCAAGCAACTGAACCTTGTAATATGGTACCACAGAACATAGAGGAGGACACAAAGGCTTTAACATCCACAGGTCATGGTTATCCACCTTTATCTGATGGATACAACTGGAGGAAATATGGGCAGAAGCAGGTTAAAGGAAGTGAGTACCCGAGGAGTTATTTTAAGTGCACATATCCTAATTGTCCAGTGAAGAAGAAGGTGGAAAGATCGCTTGATGGGCAGATTGCAGAAATAGTATATAACGGTGAGCACAATCATTCAAAGCCTCAGCCTCCTAAGAAAAACTCAGCTCCAGGATCAGGAATGGGTCAAGACAGTAATACTAGAAACAATTTATGGAGTAGTGACAATGGAGATAGAAATGAAGGCAAGGCTCCATTGGTTGATGGTGGAGGAGGAGGAGGCAGCTTTGAGAAGTCGTGTGGTCAAAGTGGGCATTGTGAGGAAGGAGGAAGCAAGGGGTTTGAGGCCGAGATAGATGAGCTAAAAAGTAAAAGAAGGTACCTTTCATATGTTTTGTTCCATGATAAAACATTACATCTGACACAATTCATTTCATCATTAATTTTTTAACTGTATTCCTATTTAATTGCTGTTGATTCAGGAAAAAAGAGAGTCAGTCCAATGAAACAGCAGTTTCAGAGCCTCTAGTTGCGGTGCAAAATTCTACAGATTCTGAAATAGTGGGAGATGGCTTTCGCTGGAGAAAATATGGGCAGAAGGTTGTGAAGGGTAATCCATATCCCAGGTTCGTGCTTCCATCTTGTTCATAAAACCCAATATAAGTTGCTATGCCCTTCATTAGGGAAACTCTTTGTTTTTATTCCCTCAATGGTTCACTTCAATATCTCTGTGAAGATAAGATTTCAGTCTGCTAAGCATACCCTTTATGTGATGTATAGTTAGTGTGCACGAGAGTACAATACACACCTTGACATGTTGGCTCAAAATATATCACGGTCCTTTAAGGACTCAAAAAATGTACCGAGGTTGGATTCTGGTCAAATGGACTAACAACATTGTGAAATATGTGTTGCAGAAGTTACTATAGATGTACTAACACGAAGTGTAAGGTGCGAAAACATGTAGAAAGAGCAATTGACGACCCAAGAGCATTTATCACAAAGTATGAGGGAAAGCACAACCATGAGATGCCACTCAGGAATAGCGAGAAAGATTCACACGCCTATCTTACTCTTAGTAAAGACAAGTCATGATGAACACTTGACACTCTTTATAACCCAACACAGTTCATCTTCGAGTATGTGCAGAAAGAGTAAAGTTCATGACAAAACTATGAAACGTTCGAGTCAGTGGCCCTACTTACTGTGAGAATCGTCAGTGGCAACTTGCTGATACAGACAGAATTGGTGCTGATATTTTGTGTTGTTGAATCAGTGGCATTACTTTCCCTGCTTTGCTGGCTGCCTTCGTTTCCCGAATCAATACATTCTTTCCGTTCTCACTTCATGTTTCTGGGGCAGCATCTGCAGTTTATTTCATAAATCCTTATCAGTAGGAAATAATCAAAGCGTTGTAATCGACAAAATGCATACTTTGTTCGATACCCGTTTTGTGGAAGAGGACATAGTTTCGTGACCTTAAAACTAGTTTTCTTAAAATGCAAATTACAAGTGAAACTTTAGGGGTGACTTTTTTTTCCTTGTTAATTGAAAAACTTCAAGTGAGTTGGATACGAGTTCACTACATTTAGGGTCAGTCTTATGGCTAACAAAACGCATACAGAGATACTTACAACTTAGTCATAAATGATATTCTTACATAACAGAAATCGAAGCTATATCTTTATGGATTTTTACCATCTTTATTGATTTAAGAGTAGCTTTTAGTTTTTTATCTAACATGTAAGAAATGTTCATTAGTGATTCCATAATTCTATAGATTACACATGTTTGGGTTCTTTTCTGTGTAGGAATGATCTTGGACACTCATCATCAATGCAAGGTACTAGTATCTTGCCTTAACCCACTCTGCTTAGGACCATTCTGGCCACTCGCCAGTGAGAAAATCTAATACCACGTTGCCAAACTTGGACTACGTAACTTCTTTTCCTGCCCGGTTCAATTAAAACCTGCTTATTTGATTGAACATTGACAGTAGAACCGTTAGCATTGTAGGCCCAGAAAGAGAAAAAGAGTAAAGAAAGGGGGGGAGGGGCGAAGAAAAATGTGAGTGAGGTTGGCTACAAGATTTTAATAATTTTATGAGTAACAGTTTTATGCCAGCTGTCTCCTGCCATATTGTCATTTATTATTCAAGGTAAATTTGAAAAGATGAATGCGAAATAAGAAACAGGGAGTTCACTTTCCTCTCTTCAATTCATATGCCCTATCATGGCTTGGTCCAGGCTTTGGTCTCTTTCAACCTAAGAAAAAAGGAAAAAAAAAATAATGCCAATACTAAATAAAAACGACAACTTTATCGTAACCCAAAAAAAAAACTACAACTTTATCATTATTATTTTTGTGTCAATTTACCCGTCAATTCATGCTAATCCTTTTTATCATGCAATTGTAGTTAGTGACACACTATTCACATTAATACGACGCATATTTAAAAAATTGAATTTATCTAAATTTTGACGTTGAATTGATCTCGATGTTTAAATTTAAATGAGACAAATAACATACTTCATTGATCACTGGAATAATTCCTCCACGTTAAAATGATCGCTTCTTTCTTCCAAAGCTACTTTTATTGATAAACAGGAGAAAAAAGAGAAAGACGAGTTGAGTTATCAATCCACCTTGTGATAATGATAGCAGTTTCATTAAGATCTACAGCTGTTAGTACTTCATCAGTTATTTGCTTAAAGTTTTGAACTTTGTGGGCGGCTAAATCTCTGATCATTGAGTTACCTTAAGATATATTGTGTTAAAATGTCACTGAGAAAAAAAAAAAAATATATATATATATATATATATTATATGGGAATTCCAATTCCAAATTTCCAAAAGCCGCATAAAAGCATCTTAGCCCATAGATTCGGATAGAAGAATATGGGAGGGGGCATATAGGAGTGGCTAGCATGACATTTTCAGAAAGGTTTTAACATTAAACCAAATGCAAATATTCTATTAAAGATTAGCACTTAAGCGACATCGTTTACAGATGTTTCAGTTTCAAGTTGTCTTCGGTGGTGATCCAGTGAGGCACAATGCTTCCCACACCGATGGGGTTTTTCCGACCAAAGAGGCACCAATGGCGAAATTTCTCGAGGGAAATGGAAAGCTATGAGGTATGAAAAGCAAGTAGACGATTCAGATTCAGCGATCACTGGGTTGTCTCTTTTCCAATTGTAGCTGCCCGAGCACTGTGTGGTCAGTGTCGGGTCCGGCTCTGCGATGATTCTTACTGTGAATTGGAGTCACTGATTCTTCAGCTATTTGAAATTTTCTACATTACTGTTGTTTCCGCCATTGCTTGGGAGAAAGGAAAAGGAAGCATGGGTTGGATTCCATGTTCTGGAAATCCAAACGGTAAGAAAAAGAGGAAGGATAAGACGAAGAAGACGGAAGTGCAGGAGAACGTGGTTGATCAAACCAAACCTGCCCCAGGTACTGATACGGTCATTAATCTCAGTATGGAAAGCTAAGCGTTAAAAAGTTTACAAATTATGATAGTTATTTGGGGATTTCTGTTGCATTATCCTGATGAAATTATTTGGGAATTTCGAGCAACAATCGAGCTTAAGCGAGTTTTATGTGTCTGGTATACCTAAATATGTGAAGTTCCTCAATGCAGATGGCTGGGATTTGAATAGTGTTGTGATAAAGAAATGCATCAGTAATTTAAAAAATAAAAATAAAGAATTTTTTTGAAGGAAATAGAACATAACGTTCATAATGACATAAAACTTGTCATTTGAGTTGCTTCCTTTGACATTATTAGTTTCCTCATTCACAAAGTATACGTCAAACTTAATTGGTCTGAAGATGGTATTTTGAATCGATGCATTCTCATGCCAAAACCTTTTTGAGTTTCAGATTACATGATCTTTAGTTACATCCTGCTGGGGCTTGAACAATGAAACATGCTGCGAAATATTTTCATGATTTCAAGTGACAGAATGAACAAGGACTGGCCTTGGAAACCCAAATCCAAACCAGGCACAGTAGCTTCAGCTTCTTGTCCCCACCTCTAACCATTAATGTTGTTGTTTACAGGGAAGTTGAAGAGGAACTCATCCAATGGTTCCAAAGATCCCTCTAAAAATGGGAACTCTGATCACATTGCGGCTCAGACTTTCACATTCCGTGAGTTGGCGACTGCAACTAGAAATTTTAGGACAGAATGTCTTTTGGGTGAGGGGGGTTTTGGTAGAGTATACAAAGGGCGTTTGGAAAGCACTAATCAGGTGAGTCTGTTTTCTCTTCATTTCTTTCTCTATCCAGAACAGGAGAAACTTGCAGGGAATTCAAGTTTCACTTCCTTTCTCTTCATTATCATCCATTTCCTGATTCCACAATGTTATAATTCTGCCTATATCATCCTTTCCACTGGTGAATGTAGGTTGTCGCAATTAAGCAACTTGACCGAGATGGGCTGCAAGGGAATAGAGAATTCCTTGTTGAAGTGTTGATGTTAAGTCTACTTCACCACCCTAACCTTGTCAACCTTATTGGCTATTGTGCTGATGGAGATCAAAGGCTTCTAGTTTATGAATATATGCCGTTAGGATCCTTGGAAGACCACTTATATGGTATTTGTATTTTAGATCTAAATACTTGTTACTCCTATTCTCTTTAAATTGTGTATGGTCTTATGGTAGGTACTGGTTATGCATTTTGATTTGCAGATATTTCTTCCGCCAAAAAACGACTTGACTGGAACACAAGAATGAAAATTGCTGCTGGGGCAGCAAAGGGATTGGAATATCTGCATGACAAAGCTAACCCTCCTGTCATATACCGAGATTTGAAGTGTTCAAACATTTTGCTTGGGGAAGGGTATCATCCAAAGTTATCTGATTTTGGTTTGGCTAAACTTGGACCTGTTGGGGAAAACACCCATGTATCGACAAGGGTTATGGGTACCTATGGATATTGTGCTCCAGAGTATGCAATGACAGGTCAACTCACCCTGAAATCAGATGTTTATAGCTTTGGCATTGTTCTTCTGGAAATAATTACTGGAAGGAAAGCCATTGATAGTTCAAAAGCTGCAGGAGAGCAAAATCTTGTTGCATGGGTAAGAACATGTCAGGTTATCTCGTTTATTAAGACTCATTCTCACTATCTCATTCCCATAGTCCTCAATCACCTTTTACTTAAATCTAACAAAACATGTCATATAAGTTCCATTTGCTGGTTTTAACCTCTTTTAGGATCATTCCTTATAAGCTGATGTTTTCTTCTCTCTTTTATACCTTTCTCGGCCTTTTAGCTAAGATCAAGTATAGATGTTTTCTTCTCTCTTTTAGGAGGACTCCTGATCCTCCTGTTCTGTCTTGTCTTTGCCTCCTACTATGTACTTCTTTCATCATAAAGGAGAACATTTCCTGTAGTTGTGGTGATTGAAGCTAGCTACCAAATTTATGGTGAACTTTTAAATTGCATACTGCATAGGTTCTCTCTGACTACTGCATTTTTTTTCCATGGGCTATGCAGAAGAAATTGAACTTCAATACATTCAATCATGATATAATTGTATGACTGAGTCCTTACTCCTATAGAGTAATTTGATTAATTTGAACAGCAACTTTGGGATGGACCATCCTGATTGGTGAATGAATTGCAGGCTAGACCCTTGTTTAAAGATCGAAGAAAATTTTCACAAATGGCTGATCCAATGCTTCAAGGTCAGTATCCTCCAAGAGGCTTATATCAGGCACTTGCTGTTGCAGCAATGTGTGTTCAGGAGCAAGCTAATATGCGCCCAGTTATGGCTGATGTTGTCACTGCTTTGTCTTACCTTGCTTCCCAAAGATATGAAAGCAATTCACACTCTCTTCAAAGCCCTCGCCTTGCCCCCGCTACTCCTACAGCCAGGAGGGGAAGATGATATAGACCTCACACTTTGGTGATGGCTTGAAGTAAAACTTTCCTGTATTGTATCTTTAATGCAAAATATATGTTTATAGACGTTAATACCAGCTGTCCTTTGGTGGTTATTATTTATTTCTCAGGTCAGAGCACAGCTGCGGAAAACCTTTGTGAATTTTTGTTTTTCTTCCTGTGAAGAGGTGCATAGAACTGATCTTACTACAGTATTTTCACTTCCTGTTCCCTGTAATTTCTGTTTTATTTAATTGCATGTTGCTGGGTTCATATTGCATGTGCCTTATATCTTCATGGCAGAAATTTAACCGGGGCACCCTCATTCTCAAGAAGTTCTTGCCTACACCTCCTCTTTATCCCCGTTCTGTCGTATAGTGTAATAGTAATGATTGATTGAGTTGGTAAGTTATAACGCTCTTTAATTTATACGAACATTGATTGTTGTGCCCTTCTTTTAACTTCTGTGAAAAATTTTCTAGTTTTTTTAGGCTAGAATTCTAATTTCTCTATACAAGTAGCCCATATAATTTCAACACTTCTTTCAATGCATAATTTGGCCAATCAATAATTCTTGAACCTATGTGCAATGGCTTCTTATATGCTATTTAATCTTAATGAAATCCGAAATTTATTAGGCCATGCAATGTGTAATACAAGATTATGTTTAATTTAACAACAAAAATAAATAGACAAAGCTCCTTGTAATTTGTAAGGTCTACGGCTCTTAGCTGGGGTACTTTTTGGGTAAATAATAATAGATTATTGCTATAATAATTCGTTCTTTAGAATGTCTACTATTTCTATAGCTATATGCAACACACTCCCATATTTGAAATGTACATAGTTTCGATTAGTAGGATGGTGCTAATGAGAGAATAAGATTTCCACCAATAATTAACTCTATCAGCAATGGATGTTAGACATAGTTTAAATTTGAACTTCATTTGACTAGAACTGACTGAAAGAGGGAGGGAGGGAGGGATGACCATTCTATTTAGACAAATCAAAGTCAGGTAATTACTCGGATGTACTGAGGCACGATAGGAATGAGCTTTGAATATCCAAAGACACTTCTCTATCAGTCTTGTTCTTGGTTACTGGACTCATTCCTCGGAGTGACTGCGTCTGTTCTCCCATGGTTAGACTTACTTTCGCTGGATTCTTCCACACCTGTCTGTTTTCCCTGACACAAGCAATAGCCAAAGCCAATCAAATGGCCATATTAAATAGTCTAGAGAAGACAAGAAGAAGATAAGTTTTATTTCACTAAGTAAAGTCACCTACATGTACAATTGAAGAATTTAGAGACATCTCCAAATAATAATATAACTTCTACAAAATCACAAGAAATTGTTGTTTTGAAAACATGAGGGGTCAAGAAATTGTGCCGGGGATGTAAATTTGATGTCAAGGAATTGCGTGGCGAATGCTTCCGCTTGTATATGTTGGTTGAAGATCGGGAGTGGGGAAAAAAACTATTACCTTGGTTTTGTCACGCCAACCAAGTCCAAAATTTAGTAGACCTATCTTCCGAGAGGGCTTTTCTTCCCTTGGGCTTGGTGCTAGGCCACTCCTACAGTTAATGAAAACCACGTCATTAAATTAAACCGCTGACAAAAGTCAAGCTTACAACATCATATTGGTTTGCCCCATAATATGATCAAAATGGAAAACGGTAGTTTTCTATTCCTTTATATAGTTTCTGTTATTTTCTATTCCCTTCCAACTGATTTCTTTATTATGTATGGCCGTGTATAAAAGCATGTCAGCTGAAGTAGATTTTTCTTATGATCAATCAAAATCCCTTCCTAAACTGTGCAAGCTTTTGCCAAAGCATAAGACTTGACATTGGAATGCAAGCCTTCTCCATAACCATTTGGTGCTTTATAGCTACTCAGTTACGTCAAGGAACTTGAAAACATTTGAAGGATATTTCTTCATTTTTAAACGCATTTTCCAATTCGTTTAGCACAAGACAGGAAAAAGAGTACTCCCAAATTTGTTACACAACATGGGTAGTTCGTACTTCATATGGAAGCTGCCTATGCCAAATTTCCAACCATTTTAAAACAGGACAACTTCCTAAGCTGTTCGAATAGGTTATTGATAAAAAATATATATATTAAAAAAAATCTGAAGCTACTCCCCATCATGTACTCATCCATGGCTTTGCAGTTCACGATATCTAATCAAACCTATCACATTTTTGTCCTTTTAGTTCATACCTTTCAATTTGGTTTTTCTAGTTTAAAATCACACAATATTATGTTTTATAACATTATTCATTTAAATTATGTCAAATCTAATAATATGCTGACTTGGATGCCACGTTAAAGTTAACAATGTAAGGTGAATATTTGAATAAAGACCTAATGAAGAGAAAAATTGGATCATTTTCAAAAATAAGAAGGTAGCATTTTTTTTCAGTTTTATGAAAGCTGAAAAATTGAAAGCTCTGTAAAATTAAAGAAACTAACTTGAAACTTTTATGAAATAAGAGAGACCAAAAGTGTATTTAAGCCAATGATAATCTAACAACTCTTTACCTAAAAATATTTGGATCAGGAGTGGAAGAAATTGCATGCAAAATCGGAAATGTGATATTTAAAAAATTTATACCTTGGAGAAGATAGTGCTCTGGATAGACCAGATTGATACTGACGGGTAACCCCCAACGAACTTTCTGCCATTAACAGCCGCTTTTCCATCTTAGCAATTGAAGCCATGGCCTTATCATACTTTTCCTGCATATATATTATACTGGTTGTAGATTTTCAAAATAAGGTATGCTCTGAAAGGCTTTCTTTATTTGAATGTTCGAGGACAATACTTATCGGGGGCATGGCTGCAAGTTTGCCACTAGAATTACATAAAATGGACTGAGATAAGGGGTAATAAACTACATTAAATCGGTGGTAAAATTAAAGTCCAAGAACAAAAAATTATGGTAAGCTAAAAATCAGGATAATAGTACGACTCCTGCAGATAGTGATTCCCATAATAACACCGGTAATAGATATAATAATTTCTTCTAAGATCCTTGACGTAATGTGGTTGTAGAACAATATCCTTAATTTGATTTAGATACTTGTGCTTGGGTATTTAGTTCAAAGTCAACAAATCAAACATAATGGGGGAAAATTATAATTCTCAATATAGCTGCAGTTAACTTCAGCATCACCACATTGTAGAAGAAATACAACCACATATTAAAACAATTACATAATATATCAGCTATTTCGTTTCTCAACTACTCACATTTGCACTGTATCCATTCCATCAGGTACGATGAGCAGGGATATTGCTTATATTTAATTTGCAAAACTACAGACAGAAGAGTACTGAAACCATTGCTCATTAAAGAATAAGTGTTAGGTAAACAAAACAACTTTAAGCAATTGTAATTGCATAAAAAGTTAATATGCCCAATTTTCTGAGAAGCTTGATTTATATAAGAATGCATGGGCAGTCCTGATCAGAGTCAAGGCATTCTAAGTTATAGTGAGGACCACAAGGATTCTGACATTTTCTTTTTTTGTTGTTGTTTGTTTTCTGTTGGGGGGGGGGGCGCGGGGATTGTGGTGTTTGGGTTTGGGGTTTACCTGAAGCACATGAACCTCATGTTTCTGAGCAGTAACATCTTGCTCTGCTTTTCTACGAGCATCCTCAGCAATTTTTTGCTCCTGCTCTAGCTGCATCAGGACCTGTAGCATGCAGACAGGTTCAACGTTTTCCATAGTGCACGTAAAGAGTTTCACTAATTTATTATTTAGCATTCAAACTACCGAAAATAGGCACTGGAGAAAACAGCGCATGCTAGAACCTGCAGCATGGAAGCTTCTTTTTCTTTCTTTTCAGCAAGGACTTGATGTAACTCAGTTACCTCTTGCTCCAATTGCTCAACCTGCATGATCGTGAACACATTATTAGTAAACCTTGCAAGACAAAGGCCGCCAAAGATTTTATATGAAAAAACAAATTATTGTTGCACTTGGACGCTGAACTAGCTTTTCCCAGTTTTTGTATGATATCTTGAATGAGTAAAAGTCCTCTGCTAATTTGGATGATTAAATGCTCTCATCTACATCAAGCAGGGATTTTGTATTAGTTGGCCAAAAAAGAAAAGCAGGGATTTCGCATTATAGATTCTCCAAGAGACAAACCTTAACTGAAACTAATTTTTTTTTTTTTAAAAGTAGTTAGTGGATAATGCACAAAACAAGATCCATAATGGTGTCAATTGACAAGCACAAGATCCGGATTGTCAATCTCTTTATTTTTCTAAAGAAAAATGAAACAAAATGCAGATTGACAGACACATAAGCTGGTGTCAAGAAAATAGTCATCCCTATTGGTCTAATCAGGGTAATGCACTAAAAATAAGTTAACAATAAATATATTCATAGATAAACAATTTATTCATATACCAGAGAACTGAATCATACATAATTCCAGGGAACTCATACAGCAACAGGCGTATAGAATACATGCAAAAATTAAATATTAAAAGGCTGGAATATATGTTAGGGGAAAATGGGTGAAGGGGCACGACGTATTGTCAAATTCCCATTCCTACAATATCATTAAACCAAACTCAACATGAACACCCCCTCCCCCTAAGAAAGAATCACAGGCGCAATTATCCAAATATGAAATATACCCTTGCTGTCAGTTCCAGTCGATTATCTTGCTTGGCCACCTCCATTAGAGCTGTTTCTAGCTCCTCAGCCCTGGTTAAAAAGAATTGAAATACAAACATGGACATTAATTTGTTGTTTTCAAATGACGTAGTGAAAAATTCAAAATATGATTAATCAAATAGAAAAGGTAAATATCCTGAAAGATGTTTTTCTAAAATTTCCAATCAAGCAATAAATGATGGAGGAATAATAATGGGAGAACAGGAATGAAAATACAAATATGAACATGAAGCATGCTGAACGCTATGTTTTATGAAGATATGTGAAGTGTTCTTGTTTATGAGCCACAGTGAATGAAGTGAGAAAACATAATGAAGCACTGGGGAGATTTGCCTCGACGCATTTGATGATGGTTAAAGACAACTTTCAGAGTCTGGAACAAACACACCCCCCCCCCCCTCCTCCTCCTCCAATGTTTAAACATGACCATTGGAAACCTTGAAAGGGCTTTGTTAGGGATATACCCTGTCATACTCTCTTAGCAGGAGATAAGAGAGTACCAAAGGCTAGGCATGATGCTAACTACACTGGACTGGCAAATATATCCTTCACAACCTTGACACATCAGCAATTATTTTCTCAGAAATCTCCTCTTCTTTTATAAGCAAGGGATAAAAAAATAGATTTTCATTGACAGAAAAAGGTCTAAAATAGAAGCACCAAAGATGACAAACCTGAGTACAGAAGCTCTATTCTCCTCAAGCAATCTGCTTAGCTCACCCTTCAACCAAACCACCTGATTGAAACTTAAAAGGAATTGCATATGAATCAGTTATACTGAAACAACTATTTATAGACCATGAAAACTATAATATAAAATTCAGCCAAGGAGGTAGACTATAAAATAGCGTGACTAATATGCCTCCAGAATCTTGGACGTTCATGAAGATATATATTTTTAGACTAGTGTTGTGGATTGATTCAGGTATTCCACAGCTGAACCACATGCGGTTAGTACAATACACTAGATTACAATCAACAAACTATGCAGATATTAGCACTACTCAGTGTTGCCTAACCGTGCAACAGATGGCAATAATCAAACCCCCACACCCAAAGAAAAAATATATATTAAAATAGCTTATCACTGCTACACTGATATGAAATTCATTGCTCAATCTCAATGGACCATCATACACAAAAGTCCCCTACAATTGCATAATTTTCCAGGAAGAATGGGCTGCCAGTGTCAAAATTGCTTTCAGCAAAGTATATTTGGTTTTGAAAATTAGGCGCATATTGATCCTCCATGTTAGGCTATCCGAAACAAAGTTCCATCAAGCATTTAGTCCCAATTATCAAGTGAATAATTCAATAACCTACATGCTTATGATTGTTTTCAGAAAATTAATGAAGGAAACCATTAAAGACACGTTCTTTGATGCTTAGATAATTATTCAAGCATAATAGTTGAGAGATACTTTCAACCCAATCCGCATACTGCATACTGTTGCATGGGTTGTGGGGACGAGAGGAAGTTTACAGTCAGCATGAACCAACCCAAACTCAAAATGTGGTTGCTATGAAAATCTTAGAAGCATAACTTCTAACATATAAGATCATAACACAACAGGGACCAAAATCTGGGTTTTCTTAGAAGTTTGAATACTAATGGACATCAACCATAATATTCAGTCCTCCAAGTGGAATTGAATCAACTGACATATCACAGACAGAATCATTAAATGACACCAACAATTACAAACAATTTTAACCGATGATTTTACATGTTCTGACCTTCAGCAAATAATTCATGGATCAGAGATTCAGACTGTCTGTCTGATTTCACATAAAAAGAATAAGAAACAGTCAATTTTTACCTGAATGGCATGGAAGAAGACTAAAAAAGAAAAAAAAAAAGCACGTGTTTATAAGTCAATAAAATGCTATGACGGATATAAAGGGAAAAAAACAACAATGGCAGATGAATATCAATCCAATTCACAAAGATAGAAATTTTTTGCATTTTGTGGGGGACCGGGGGATACTAGCGAGGTTTAAAGGATGCAACCTGTTCCTGGAGATCTGGTACAGAATCGCCTTCTGAATCAACATGAACGCCATTAAGCAATTCATCCAAATTAGAAGATTTAGTTTCCAACTGTGATTTGCCCTCATCAGTGGTTTTCCTTTCTTCTACCACAGATGCTGGTTCACGCTTGAAACTGTACAGTTTAGAAGCAACCCTTTTTGTATCCTTTGAAATGCATCCCTTTTTTGACCTTTCCTCCACAATAATTAATACGGATGACCGATGTTTATCTCTCAGTTCCCGCAATCTGGCCTCAGTCACTGCTAGAAAACCCATGCAAGCAGTAAAGACAAGCTGGCTGCTGTCAAATGTCGAGCCAGCAAGTGATTGCAAAAGGGTAAGTGCATCACCAGCATCTTTTGTTGTAACTAATGAAGAACCTAGAACAAGACACAAGAAATTCCTATTATATTAAACTAGAGTGAAAAATAAACTTCATTTAGGTTTACTACGTACACCTTCTATTTGATTCGAACACTGGAAAACACAATTCTGTACCATATAACTCCATTAGAGCTAGTGCTGTTCGAAATAACATGACACGGTTCCCTTCAAATAGCAGCACATCCCAGACTCGAAGAACTAAAGACAAAGTAACCCACTGTAAGGTAACATGCTTTAGGATATAACAAGTTCCAAGTCAATTCTGTAACTTTGTAAGAACCCACACACACCCCCCCCCCAAAAAAAAAAACAAAAAACAAAAAACAAAAAACCTGCATAAATCTCACCACTTTCCCAAGGAAGCATGTTCACGAAGATTGAAAGGAACCAAGGTCCAGAGATCCATGTCACTTGCGCTCCTAAGTAATCCAAATGATTCACTGCAACAAAAGCAGCAATAGAATAAAATGGCTACGCAAACTGCTTCATATGTAAACAAAAAGAAGATTACTACAGAGCAAATCCAACAGTTACAAACCCAGTTTTGGAAATCTTTCACGCATCAATTCCTCAAAAACTAGCTGGTCCACCTGACAAAACAAAATCTTCCATGACTGCCATGGTGTAGTACTAAGTCCCTCTATACTGTAACTACGAAACAAACATGTAATACCAACTGAGGATAAAAATAAAGGGATATAATTTTAAAATTTGAGCAAACAGAACTGAACCTGCGATTCTATCATTTCCTCTGTATAACAACCTTCAAAATAATCATCAATAATGCCCACCAGTGCCCTGAGAAATCCAACTAAAACTAATAAGCTAACAAATCCAAGTCCAATCAAGTATTGTGCATAAGAAAATACAAGCACTTATATTTAAAAGGGCAACTGTGCTCCAAATATTGTACTTTTGTTAAGATAAAATTTATGGAAGTATTATGCTTGAAAGAGTTACTGAAATATTGTTTATTTTCAAGCTGGAAATATTATTTTTAGAGTTTAGAGAGCTATCTACGTTACAGAGAGGTATTAACTGAGGGAGCTTCTCAAACCTACCAGAAGGCATTTTCTTCGGGCATAAGAAGCAGCAATAAACCAGCAAAGAAGTTCATTGCCTGCAAATGTTTCAATAACGGACAATGATGATTACCACCTAGAAAGAATTCAAAGTTACCATCAACATAATCCCCATCCACCCATCCCCCTTCCAAAAGAAGAAAACTAATAGAAACAACTATGGGAAGGCAAATATACTTTACGGTCAATACGTTAAAAACATGAAATCTACTATACAGGTGACAACAGTACAGTGAGTCTTTTAACTGTCAAGTTAATCTTCTTTAGATATCTTCTCTATTTTATGAGAAACATGTTTTGGTTTGCAGCACAAGGTGCTACCAGCAAATTTGGAACACTGGAAACCCTTAAGGATATATACTATGTCTGCTGTAAGACAATAAGTTAATATGTTAAAGTTTATGGAGAACATAAAAACAAGAAGGAATATAACTCTCAAAACAGCTTATGATCACTAACCAGAAAGGTATCCCAGACCACTCACAGCCATACTGAAGATTCAACTGATAGTCCTCAGCTATATGTTGAAAATACCAAACTAGCATATAAAGGCCACCAAAAACACCCTCTACCAATATGGGATCCCTCTTACAACTCAGAAAGGAGTGATCTCTTTTAAGTTACATTAACTTTCTATGAAAATATTTTCATTTCTTGAAAGAGAACTTCCAAATTCAATTATATGTTGCAATTTGTAAATCAGCCGGGTTATTAAATACCTTAACTTTGAAACATAGACTCAGGCAGCTTGTATGCAAACTAATTTCAGTTAAAGCATGATATGTTTAGTATATGCTTAAAATGTAAGTGAAAACAAAGTAATGAATGGAATATTTTAGACAGAGAAATACAGATAGTTTTCCATAAACAGGAATGAGACTAAATCAGCTTCTGGAAATATTGATCCCTGATTTTTCCCATGGCACCAAGAATATTAGTTTAGCTTGTGTGAAGAAGTTTCTGATTCAACAGGGATAGATATATTATGGACAATAAGTTCAATGAGACCACAATAACGGGAAATACTAGTTAAATTAGTTTTTACCCGCATGATTAAAACCCAGTTACCTGACAGTACCCTACAGAGGGGTTATGCCGAGCATATGCCAGGAGTAAACGCCTCAAGGAATTCCTGCCATTTTCGTCCAAAGCAGGATGACCTGGGAAAGTTCGTGGTACATCCTGTAAATCGAAAGTAAGATTTAGTCTAAGGAGAGAGCCAACTTACAATGTAAAGCCAAAGAAGCAGCACCTACAAATCAAAATAAAGTCCAAGGCGCGTGCAGCTAATGACCTTCTCAATCTGCTTTCTCCATTTCCCAAATGCACCAGACAGGACGTCTTGCTCCTTGCTTTCACCATTTATTTCTTGAGCTAACAGATTCTCATAATAGCTTTCCACCCGACGCGTCTTCACACCTACGAAGGCTTGCCAGACCTGTAATAAGCAACAACAATATTGTAGAGAAGACTGCTCTTTTCTCCCATAAAGTATGAAGTTAAGTGAATTGACAACTAGAAAGCACCAATTATACCTCTCCTCTAATATCCTTTGGCACTCCTCCTTGAACGAGGAACTGCAGTTCTTTCCATAAAAAGAAAAGCTCAGATGAGTCTTGGTCCACAAAAGCATTATCAGTTCCTGAGGCCTCGGTATTGTTGTCTGGTGTCTCATTGATGCAGACCTCATCCTCGCAGTTCTTCTCAGAAAACCCTTTGACAGATTCAAATTCTTGTATAGTTGGAAGATGATTGTTATTATCATTAACCTTCACACCTTTCATAACCTTTCCCTTCTTGATGCGAGAACTCATAATTTTCTCAATGTCAGTAAGAGATGGCCTAATTTCAGCCCAGATTTCAACCTTAACGGTCTTCCTTTCTTCTGAAGGGTGAACGACCTTTTCAGAACTGCTTCCTGTTACACTTGAATCATCTTCTTCACTTGGCCTCTCTCCACTTGTCTGCTCTTTAACCTCAGTACCCTCAGCAGAATGATCTCCTACACTAACCCTCTTAGCACCTTTCTCTTCTTCTATCTCAGAAGAACATGATTGAGATGGTTTAGATATCTGTTCAAGGAAGTTTCTCCATTTATCAGATCTTTCACCCTCCTCTTCCTGATATCATAAATATATTGGTTTAGTGGTGATACTTATATTGGTTTTGTGCTTCTTATTAGTGAAAACCAGTCCTCACAGTTGTAAAGGACAACTTTCATTAAGGCTTTATTTTTTGCCAAGTCATCAGGCTAAAATTCATGCTTCTATGCTTTTGATTTGGTTCTTCCGGGACTGGTTTTAGAAAGATAATTTGGAAAACAAAATTATGGAGAAATTCAATTATTTTAACAACATGGAGCTTGTAAGCCTTTTCGTCTGTAACTCGTGTGACAGTATACAACATGCCCCTTTTTTATTTGGAAAAAAAAATATAATCTGTGAGCAACTAAGTGAGGCTAGCTATTTGAACAAGCAGACAATGCATGTCCTGAGTTGCTGGTGTTCACTTTTCTTATTGCTGCAACTGTTAACAGCATTATCGCAAGTCATGGAAAAAAAATTGTTATTATTATATTATGGATTTTGAGTGAGATTATTTTGACAACATACATTGTGAGCGGATAACTACGTGTTTTTTGACCCAACAAAATGTGCTGGAATATGCCTGATGATTTTCCAAATTTTCAACGTGTGTGCGCATGTATTGGCGTATGCGGAGAAAAATTGAAAATGTTTAAACTGGAGTAGATGAACCAAAAAAAATAAAAACCGAAGTAACAAACACCTTGTAGATAGAAGCATAGTCTCTGTACGTTTGTGCGTGTTGTGGTCTTAATGCAAAGCCATAGGAATCCCTGCTGAAATACACATGTACCCAATCGATTTCATGGAAGAAAAGAACGAAAACACTACCAATAAACAATTCAAGCTGGCGTATCACCAGGAACAACGAAAGAAAAAAGAACTGTAAATTCTACCTAAAATGATTGAATCGATTAACGTGTAAGAATTCGCATCAGGGCAAAAGGAATGAAGCTGCTGGGTAAATATACCAAACTGTACGGTATAAATTACCTGGAATCAATCTCTAATGAGCGCTTACTCAACAAGGACAACAACATAGTTCAAGAACAAATGCGGTTCTACTGCCCATAGCTAAACCAAACTCAGACTGCTACAACACTTGAGACTTCAGAGCCACTATATTTATTGCACGCTGCACCCCAATATATCCAATTACTTCTAGGAAGGTCAAATTTCACATAATGAATTGTATCGGACAAAATTTGGCATCAAGAATGAATTATGTTTGATTCAAAAAAATAGTTCTGTCGTCTCAAATTTACTTTGGGTATTAAAATGAATGTACAGTTTTCTTAGATCAGGTGAATATCAACAGCTACGAAGAGTTTCGCCCATTCTGGAGATGAAGCAGAATACAGTCAAATTTCTCAGACGAAGAAATTTTCCGAATTCGATCCAAGAATTTGCAATAATTTAGGCTTTGAGGACGTGTGGATATGGCAGGAAACCAATTATGTGTACGGGCGGGCATCCGTCTTTGAGCTCGAAGTTGTGGAGGAGACTGAAACCTAACTCCTCAATTTTCGATTGATTTAGTAAATATAAATTCGACTAAGCGCAAAAACGGGACGATTAGGGTTTAATGAGTTTGATTCGGAGGACATAACGCCAGCTCATGCTTTTCTGCTGACTGAAATTTCGCTCCATGGCGTTCGACCTGCGTCTCTTCTGAAGTCGTTATTCGGAACGGCATTATCACGTTATGTGCCCGGTTTTTACCAGGATGTCCAAACAAGGTACTAATATTAAATATAAATTTATTTCTTTACATTATTTTGCATTTCTATTAATCTGATTTTAAACTTAACACAACAAAATTAATCAATATAAATATAAATATAAATATAAATATAAATATAAAATTTAAAGGAACATTGCTATTTACAAAATTATAATTTATTTATCAAATTTTTGTGTAATATAGAAAAAAAGTCTTAAATTAAAGATAATATATTCACATGAAAAATAATATTGGAAAAAATTGGAGGTATTTACTATCATATTCTCCAAAAGAAAATAAATATCATGCATAAAACTATTTTAAGAAACTCATTCATATAATATTAAATTATAAAAATATTTATACGTTTTAATACATTAAAAACAATAAAACAACATGCACACACGTGTGTTTGTGTAAGGTTATGTTTGGTAGGAGAGGAGAGAAGGGAAGAATTTTAATGGAGGGAAGAGGAGGGAAAGGAAAGGAAGGAAAGAAATTTTAATGAAAAGTAATTTGATTTAGGAGGGAAGAGGAGTGGAGGAAAGATAATAATAATTTGATTATTTTATTCTTTAAATTAATAGTTTATATTCAATATTAAAATTTTTTATACTCACTTTTTTAGATATAAAACTTAAATGTAATATTTTTTTATATTGACACATTTAAATAAATATTTTTATATTTTTAAATTTTTTTATTTTTTTATATATTTAAACTATTTTTTATTAAAAAAAAAAAACAACTCGCTGACTGTTCTCGCCGTGTCCCCCGATTTGGGGGGACACATCCTCGCCTCCCCCTCTCAATACCCCCTACCAAATAGGGGGTAAGAGTGTGTATGTTTTCCTGGGGAATGGTTATGAGATGGACAGCGTCACGAAATGAGGAAGTAAATCAATGAGATAGATCAACGAGACAACAGAGATGTCCCCCGATAAAATTGGAACAAGACAACAGAGATACCGGGAGGCAAGAGATGTGACATAGCTGAAAAAAATAATCGCTGCTTAATTACTATGGATTTTGATTTCTTGGGGGATGATTTTGATTTCTCTTAGGCATTTATTTTAATCTGATTCCTTGATGTTTCAATTTGAACCTTTATCTTTTGTTTTGTATTCCATGAAATTGACATTTTTTTGCTATCAGCATTTGATAGTTGTAATTGAAAAGAATAAATATGCCGATAATTGAAAATTAAATAATTGAATGGACAAGAAGGTTACAGAATCAAATTATAACCAAAAATAAAAAAGATAAAAATACACATTTTATTGCAACCACAATTTTTATTTAACAACTCGGTTGGCAGACACTCAATATATCAGATCTCGCACCTAGTGTAACAACGATAATGATACAAAGCTGATCACAAGATGATACGTAAACATAACTATGAGATTTATTTAAACAAGATGATACGTAAACATAACTATGAGATTTATTTAATTTATATCCGCCATATAATCAGAGATCCAAATTAGGCTAAAGAAGCATCCCCCAACTACAAATGATCAGCCAGAATCAACATCTTGGACGCTCGCTGGCATTCGTTGTTCACTGTTGTGCCTGCAGGGTAGAGACGTGAAAGTTTTCACAAAATGGTGAGAAAGAACGGCGAAACCAGGTGGCACAACATTTTAAGCTATGGCAGGTGGGATCAAAGGAGGGAATAATATTTATAGTACCAAAAAACGTTTCTTGAAAATGTTCACGAGTTCCTGAGGATCAGCTTTTGTCTTCAAATAAGCCTCAATTTTGTTCAGCCCCTGCAAGAGACATGTTCACAAACCCACGAGGGCTATAAGTACGAAAGGAACATTCTGTTTCCACTTGCAGCTGCAGAGCGGATGGAGAAATTTGCTTCAAGTTTAGATTGCAGATTATGTATGATAATTAATTCATCTTAAAAATGAAAGCAAAGCAGCGTTTAAAAAATAAACAAATCGAAGAAGAAATTTTGCACACAACTTGTTCCAGTGTACCTCAAGCCATGCTCCAAGTTTAGGCCTTCCTTCTGTGATATCATGCTTGAAAACCTCAGAAAAGACGAGTTGGAATCTTTCAACAAATGGTATATAGGCAACATCCACCTGATAGTAAAGTAATTTATAAAAATCCGGGTTTCTTTCATTGGATAGATCAAATACGCTAGTGTGAAAAGCACAAAACTTTCTTCAGCGATAGATAAGGAATCCATCTGAATGAAGTTTAAGAAGAAAATTCCAGCACTCCTAACTTCAACTTACCCCACTAAATTGGCCGAGGAAGAATGGTCCATCATCAAATTTTCCAAGAGCATTCTCCAAGTAATCAAAAGAAGGACCTGACACACATTATCAATCTCAATGGGCCATTTAATTTTGAATAACAATCTAAAGTCTAATATAAATTATATATAAACGTAGATCTTACCGGTTCGCTTGATAGGAATAGGATCTTCTTTGAATGAAGAGTACACATCTCTCATAAATGTATCGACATGGGATAACAATTGCTCAGCAAACTCTTTCTTGGCAGGATCCTGAAAATTTTCTTTCTCAGCATTACTCCACTAATTAAAAAAAATGAAGTGGGGGCTGGGGAAAGGGACAAGAGTCAACAATCATCATGGACAATAGTAATAGACTTTGCAGTTCTTGGTTCTTACATCAGGAAAAAGAGCCGGCCCTTCAAAGTTGGCATCAAGATACTTGATCAAGTCAAGACTTTCTCCTAAAACCTTGCCATTGTGCTCCAGCGATGGCACCTATATTATAAGCAAAGCAGAGAGACATGGTGAATCAGGTGAACGAAGTTGGCCAGCCACGTGCGGCTAAACAAATTAAAGAGCACCAACTTAAGCACCTTATTCTCAGGGTAGACTTTCTCCTTGTACCAAGCAGGCCTGTTTAGGAGGTCTATAGGAACCAATTTGATATTGTCTTGTTGTCCCTGTAATTTAAACAAATCGATCACCAAAATCAAGAAAGAGAAATAGCTTTCACTTTCAGTGAGAACATAGTCGCTTGAATAGGTTCTGATTCTACTTAAAGAATACCACAATAGAAGAGGACGAGAAACAAAGCCTCCAAACATACGAAAAGAAAATTAAACACGAGGAGAAAGTGAAGAAAAAAAACCTTGTAGTTCCTAGCAATCCATGCCCGTTGTGCAAAGGGACACACATAACTGATGTACAACCTAAGAGAATGTCCAAACTAAACATAATTAACATGTGACCGACGAGAGAAGCAAAAAAAAAAAAATCATAGAAATTACGTTAAAATTGGGCGATGATCAGATATCAAAAAAAGAAAAAATAATGGATGAACGAACCTGGTGGTTCCGTCGAAGAGAGGAGGTGGATCGGAGGTGGAAGTTAAGGAGGGAGGCTTCAGTTGGTCGCCGCCCCTGAAAGGATGGAGAGAGAAGAAAGGCGTTAGAGAGAGAAGGTGAAATGATTCGAAGAGTAAGGGAAGTGAATGAAGGAGTGTCTTACGCAGTTGCCATTGATGTGGTGGTGGTATCCGGCGAATTCCTACGACTGACGAGTAGGAGGGGTCGTAGTAATGTGATGCAGAATTGGTGTCCTTCTATTAATTATAGAAGCCAGTATGGTCTAGTGAAGTCGCAAGCAGTGACGAATGTGTTGGAAAGCAGAGACCGGTAGCTACGACACAAGGAACAGCATAGCATTCAAATTTCAAAAGAGTAAATCATACTCTTCATTTTTATGTTTCTTTACATCATCAATGGATCAATGTGACGGTATTCATTAATATAAAACATAACAAATGTTATATTTATAAATAGTATGATCTTTGAGTTTTCCGTAAATGTATAGGATCCATTCTAATAAAATATAAAATGTATCAAGCTGAATTACCATGAACAATATTACTTATTCTAAATTTTTTTTTGTGCAAATACTTAAAGCTCGTTTTTATGAAAATTAAACTAAATTTAGATATTTTAAAATTAATTTATACTGTTTGCATCTTGTAAATAATTGATTTTCTTATAAATTTTATAGTTATTATTGATATTAATATTGAATAATTTTTTGGATTTAAACTCAACATATTAAAAATATACAACACACTCGTTGGCCACTAAACCCATCTCACCAAATTTGCTTGCAAACAATTTAATTTCAGTATGTAGATAATTTGGAGGTCTAAAGTTTTTGAGATATCAAACTCGTCTGTCATTAGGTTTCTATTTGTGTAAAATAATTATAATATACATATATATATATATATTTCAAGACAACTCAAAACAGACTTACTTATAGTAAAGTAATGATAACAAAAATCATTTCACACAAATATTAAAAACAGACAATAAAAGATCATCAGATACTTATTCAATTGGCAGAAATTATACTAACTTAACAAAAAATTTTGAGTCAAGCCCTTGCAAATTGGAGCCATTTGACATCCAGGTTCTCAGTGAGCCTCCTGATTCAAAATCCTAAAAGTGTTGTTGGGTTGCTGCATAGGGATGCGTCGACTGTTGTAGGCCCAAGATGTATTCGGTGATACTGTCTTTTTGCTGTTTTGGGCTTTTGCCCCGTTTGTTTACCAAAAAAAAAGAAAGAGATAACGAGCCACCAGAGCCGACAAATTAAATAAAATCCAACTAAAATGATTGATATCCTTTTCTCAATGCTTAAACGTAGCTTTGACTTTCAATTTAATATTATCTTCTTATATTTTTATACTCATAATAATTTAATCTTATCTTTGATCTGTATTATTCATTCAAAATTTAAAGAAATTCTTGTACAAACAGAGGTGGTGCTCTTGCTTGTACAAAGCAAATTATATGAATTCGCATTATTATCGCACTATTTCATACGATCTATGCAACAAGAACATTTTTTTTCACAAGAAACGCTTCTTTATTTCATAGTTCTTCAAAAGTATACAATGCTGTGCACATACTTTTGCAGAAACATTATTACAAATTCATGCAAACTGTAAATTCACTTCAAGCATTCCACACAATGCAACTCTATCACTTTATTTGACCATATCAGTACTGTCCCAAATAAACCCCTTGTTGATCCCATGCTTTCTAGTTAGCCTGCACAACACAGAGATGTTGAAGCTTATATAGTAAGTAGGAAGCTCTGCAATTTAATCAAGAAAATTGGCTCTGTCAATGAAATTTTTACTCATACCGAAAAACGTTTCTTAAAAACCTCAAGAAACTCCTGAGGATTAATTTTTGTTTGTTTGTAAGCATCATACTTGTTCAACTCCTACCAAAATAAGCTTCCCCTGTTAGCCAAAACGTAAATTGTACAAACAGATCGTTTTGAGACTAGAAAATAAAGACGAGATAGAAAATAAATATCAACTCACTGGATAAATGGATAGATGCATAGTTTTATCCCATAACAATAAAATTCCAGATATGAAACGCTGTAGTCCGTAAATATTAATTCGCTGTATTTTATGGTAATAAATGTTTGCTTCTATATTTGTTTGTACCTCAATCCATGCTACTAGTCGAGGTCTTCCAGCCGTGATATCATGCTTAAATACCTCAGAAAAGATTATTTGGAACCTTTCAACAAATGGAGCATACGCCACATCCACCTGATGATGATCACCATGCGTATTTTTTTTTTCCAGAAAAAAAAAATCAATAGAGAGAGAAAACTCCAGCGCAACATTTACTGTGAATTTTCATCTTACCAAACTAAAGTGGCCAAGGAAGAATGGACCATTATCAAATTTACCAAGAGCATTCTCCACGTAATCAAAAGAAGCACCTGATTCAAATCAATGACCAAGAATATTATCAGCAGCATCATTCTATTCATATCTCAAAACGTAGATCTTACTCTTACTGGTTGTAGTCACGGGATCTCCTTTTAATGAAGAAAAGACATCTTTGGTGAAATTCTCAACATATGATAGTAGGTGCTCCCCAAATTCTTTCCTGGCAGGGTCCTGAGAATTAATTAAATCTCAGTTCTTAGAATTACTCCGGACACAAGAAAGAATAAAGGAATCTCATAGTCAAATACGATGCTGATTAATTAATATTCTTACTTCAGGAAGTAGGGCTGGCCCTTCAAAATTAGCATCCACATATTTGATCAAGTCAAGACTTTCTCCTAAAATCTTCCCATCATGTTCCAGCGATGGCACCTACAAAAAAAAAGCAAACAGATGCAAACCAAATCGATAGTTTCATATGCAAAGTTCAGATATAGAGGTTTATATTGGATGATCTTTTAATTTTTCTTAGTTAATTAAGCACCTTATTTTCCGGGTAGACTTTCTCTTTATACCAGGCAGGCCTGTCCATAATGTCAATAGGAACCAACTTGATCTTGTCTTGCAGTCCCTGATCGATGTTCAGAAACATTAAATGGATCATCACGCGAGAAACAGATACGGCTTGTATGATAAAAACGACAGATTTTCAAGAAGACAGGGAATCAGCCTTATAGTTCCTAGTAATCCATACGCGTTGTGCAAATGGGCATCCATAACTCAAGTACAACCTAGTCAAAGGAAAACCCAACATATAAAAGAGGTATTATTGCAAGTATATATAATATATGGGCATGAGAAGTTGCAAACTTAATCGGAAGCAAAAATGGAGAAATAACAATTAATGAACCTGGTAGTTCCGTCGAAAACAGGAGGTGGGTCGGAGGAGGAAGACAAAGTGGGAGGGAGAGCTTCTTGCACAGAACTGAATATTACCCAGAGACAACAAAGTCACGTCAGAGAAGAAATATTAGATTCAGCCAAGAAAAGTGAAGTGTGAATATGGAAGTGTCTTACGAGGTTGCCATTGATGTGGTTCTCCGATAAAGCTTGGTGATGGGGAAGATTGCGGTTTCGAGTGTCGTCGATGTTCCCACTACTTTTATAAAAGTTCGAAATGATTGCTGGAGCCAGCAGTGACGAATAGAAACCCAAGAGCCAGCCATCTGAAGTCTTCTGATTTCTTAGCTCCAATAATGTAGCTTTTTGGACCTTATGCTAAGAAAGGACACACACATACGAATGAATTCTTACTGGTTTTTCAAATCTTATAGAACCTACTATAAATTAATTTTATATTTCAAGTTGGTATTGACATTTATATAGCCTCACGTCAACGGCTGGCCAGGTTGCTTTCTATTTTACGACCTTCAGGGCATTCGTCAAAGTCTTACTTTCTATTTTACGACCTTCAGGGAATTTGTCAATGTCTTATTATCTTGCTTCGATCTTACGACATTAACGAATATCACACACTATTTTTTTCCCCTTTGTGAGCGGTAAGATATCCCTGATAGTTAAAAATAATCACCAAAATAGACTCTAATACTATTTCTTCCATTGACAATCAATTACATCTTAAATTTTTAACCCAAATAAATTGTTTCTAGAGAGATCTTAATCTCAACATAATATTAATTCAAGCTTTATATTTTGTTTAGTTTTACTTTAAAATTTTATTCGTTATCATTAATCAGTTATAACTGAGAATATAAGTTCGTTGGTCCTTTATCAAAATGCTACATCTTGCTCATTTTTTCATTCCCATCCTTTTGTTTTATTAAAAAGTGTAGTGCTTGCTTCAAATAAGTATGAAGTATTTTGGTGGTAAAAAAACAATCAAGTATTCACGTTAATTAGATGTATTTCCCTTGCCTTGCATGAGCACAATTAAAACAAAATGTTTGTAAAAGTTACACTATTAAATAGTACGACTTATATAGTTTTTAATATATATATATATATATATATGGAAGATTCATTATCTTTTTTTTTAAGTTAATTTTGAATATTTATCATATATATTTAATCCCAAAGAAAGAAGATTTAATTTTACTACTCTAAATCAAATGCAAAATCCCTTCATATAACGTTTTTATCTTTTTTTAAAAACTTTTTTCATCAAGTAAAATTTAAATTTAAAATAATTTAAATTCATTTAAAAAAAAACTCTTTGATACATAAACTTTTAAGATTTAATTTCTCTCACATTTTCTAAAATCATATTTTAACCCACTTTTTATTTTTTAAAAATACAATTTTTGTTTGGTTAAACACATTTTCTTAAAAAATTATGATTAAAAATTATGATTTTTAAAAAAGCTTTAGTAATTCCTCCTTTGATGATTGAAGTTGCAAGAAGGCTCCACGTTCTTCTTCTCATTCTCAACCATGTTCCAGCGATGGTCAAAGGCAATGAGAGCACTTTCGGTCACAGTTGATGAGCACCAGTGCTCATCATGGCTCAGAATCATCTGATCAAATCTGAACAGTTTTGATTTAATTATATTTAATTATTATATTTTTAATATATTTTTATTTTATTAAATAAGAAATTTAAAATAAATATAATTTTATAATTATCATTTTTTTAAAAAAAATAATATTATTATATAAAAAAATTAAAATAATAAACTATAAATTTGGATCATCCAAATTAAAACTACACAGCCCAGATGTAGCTATAGGTGATGAAGAAATGTGGATTTGGGAAAAAATGCTGCAGGTCTACAATTTTTCTCCTGCTTTTACCCTTATTTTAATAGTTGCCACATGTCATTGTATCACCCATTAGGTGCATCGGACGGTAAAATGGGACACTGCTTGTTCACTGCGTGATCCCCTCGCTTGAGGATATCCATCTAAAATGATTGATCCTTTTTAAATGCTTAATCATAGATTTGACTTTTAATATATGTAATTTAATCCTCTTGTTCCAATACAAGATTATAATTATCTTGGAATATTTTTATAATAATCTAAGATTGTCTTTGATCTGTTGCATTATTCATTTAAAATTTATAGAAAATTTCATACAATCTATGCAAATAACTTCTTTTTTTTACGAGAAACGTTTCTTTATTTTATAGTTCTTCCAAAAGTATACAATACTGTGCACATACTTCCGCAGAAAAATTATTACAAATCCATGCAAACCGTAAATTTACTTCAAGCATTCCACACAAAAGCAACTCTATCACTTTATTTGACCATCAGTACTGTCCCAAATAAATCCCTTGTTGATCTCATGCTTTCTACTAAGCCTGCACAACAGAGAGATATTGAAGACCACAGTTTAATCAAGAAAATTGGCTTAGTCAATGAAATTTTTATTCATACCAAATAGCGTTTCTTAAAAATCTCAACAAACTCATGAGGATTAGCTTTGGTTTGTTTGTAAGCATCATACTTGTTCAGCTCCTACAAAAACAAGCTTTCCCCGTTAGCCAAAATGCATATTGCACGGAGAGTTCCCCCACTCCCTTTAAAATCCAGATATAAAATGTTCTAGTTCCTATATGAACAATAATTTGATATATTTTGTGGTAGTGTTTGCTTCTATATTTGTTATTTTGTACCTCAAACCATGCTGCTAGTCGAGGTCTTCCAGCCATGATGTCATGCTTGAATATCTCAAGAAAGAGTATTTGGAATCTTTCAACAAATGGAACAAACGCCACATCCACCTGATGATCATGATCACCATATATGCGTGATTTTTAAGAAAATCAGTGAAGAGAAAAATAACACTTAGTGGGAATTTTCATCTTACCAAACTAAAAAATTGGCCAAGGAAGAATGGGCCATCATCAAATTTCCCAAGAGCATTCTCCAAGTAATCAAAAGAAGCACCTGATTCAAATTAATGACCAAGAATTTTGTCAGCATCATTCTATACATCTCTGCCAGGCATCGATCATTAATCTACTGCTTCAGTTTTAAAAAACGTAGATCTTACTGGTTGTATTCACAGGATCTCCTTTCAATGAAGAGAAGACATCTTTGGTAAAAGTCTCAGCATATGATAGTAGGTGCTCCCCAAATTCTTTCCTGACAGGGTCCTGAGAATCAATCAATTAATCTCTCTTCTTAGAACTACTCCAAACAACAAAGAAAAGAGGAATCTCATAGTCAAATCATGCTAATTAATTGATATTCTTACTTCAGGAAGCAGGGCTGGTCCTTCAAAATTAGCTTCCACATATTTGATCAAGTCAAGACTTTCTCCGAAAACCTTCCCATCATGTTCCAGCGCTGGCACCTACAATAAAAACAATTAAACAGAAGTAAACCAAATCGATATATGAGTAGCTTCATATGCAAAATTTAGATAGGTTTATATATTGGATGATCTTTTTAATTTTAATTTCTCAGTTAACCACCTTATTTTCCGGGTTGACTTTCTCTTTATACCAAGCAGGCCTGTTCAAGATGTCAATAGGAACCAACTTGATCTTGTCTTGCAGTCCCTGATCGATGTTCAGAAACATTAAATGGGTCATCACGCAAGAACAGATACGGTACAGCTTATATGATAAAAACGATGGATTTTCAACAAGACAGGGGATCAACCTTGTAGTTCCTAGTAATCCATACGCGTTGTGCAAATGGGCATCCATAATCCAAGTACAACCTAATCAAAGGAAAACCCAATTATATATTTATATATAAGATATTATTACTAAGTGTATATATATAATATATGGGCATGTGAAGTTAGACGCAAAAATGGAGAAACATTAGTGAACCTGGTAGTTCCATCAAAAACAGGTGGTGGGTCGGAGGAGGAAGACAGAGCGGGAGGGAGAGCTTCTTGCACAGATCTGAATATTACCCAGAGAGAACAAAGTCACGTCAGAGAAGAAATACTTGATCTATTCAGACAAAGAAAACAAAACTGTGAATTTGGAAGTGTCTTACGAGGTTGCCATTGATGTGGCCGGTTCTCCGATAAAGCTTCGTGATAGGGAAGAATGCGGTTTCGAGTGTGGTCGATGCCCCCACTTCTTTTATAAGAGTTTGAAATGATTGCTGGCGCCAGCAGTGCGAATAGAAACCCAAGAGGCAGCCATCTCTGAAGTCTTCCGATTTTTTTGCTCCAATAATGTAGTATTTTTAAACCTTATGCTAGAAAAGGAGGCTCATTGAATTCTTACTGGTTTTAAAAGGACTATAAATTTTATATTTCAAATTGGTATTAATTAATATTTATATATCCCCACGTCGATGGCTGGCCAGGCTGCTTGCCATTTTACACATTCAACGAAATTGTGAAGCAAAAATAATGTAAAAATCTCAAAATACGAAAACAATTATTAAAAAATTTTAAAATCCTAAAAAATTATACTTAGGTGCCATTGATATAAAATTTTAGAAAATAAATATAAAAGTCTTTATTATTGAATATAAAATTGTACTCTAATATTAAATTATACTCAAGTCTCGTTAATATAAAATTCTAAAAAATAAGTATAAAAAATTTAATTGTTAAGTATAAAGTTGTGTTGCATCAATAGGAGTTAGGTGTAACTTTGTAAAATTCTGAAACTTTTTAATAATTTTTTTCATATTTTAAAAATTTTCTGTAAGTTTCCTAATTGTCAAAGTCTTATTATTGTGCTTTACCACATTTACTATCACACTCTAATTTACTATTTCTTCCCTTGATAATTATATCTTAAATTTTTAACTTAAATAAATTTGTTTCTAGAGAGATGTTGATCTCAAAATAATATTTCTACAATCAATTCAGCATCCGATTCAACAATAATTCTCCCAAAACCTTTATTCGGAACCCCAACCCAAGCTTCAGCAATTTGTGGGAGCATCTGCCAGCCCACTCTAATCATTGATTTCTATTCTACTTCAGCGGGGAGATGATGGTGAAGGGACCTGTAATTACCTTTTAACATAAAACATTGCCAGAGATGACAATGAAGCATGGCAAAGGAAGCCCGGTGGTGTGGGTGTGAAGCAGCGTCAAATGATGGTGAGGGTATAATTGTAAAGTGGCATTCTTACCACTAGAAATGAAGAAAAATAACTCATGAGCAAGGAAGGAGGATTCAGATTTTCAAAGAATAAAGTCATTCCCGAGAATCAGATTGGAAATTGCCAGTAATTGAATAACTTCAAAGCTCAACTCAATTTTACATTATGCGTTCTTGACGATGATTGAAGTTTTAGCAATTCCTCCATTGATGATTGAAGCTGGAAGAAGGCTCCACATTCTTCTTCTCATTCTCAACGATGTTCCGGTGGTGGTCAATGGCGATTTTTCTTCTTCACTTTAAAAGGCAATGACAGCAAAGAAAAAAAAAAGAGTTGCATAATATGTTTATTTTATACCTACAAAATATTTATATTTAATATTATTTTTCAGTGAAATATGTTGAGTTTCAATCCCTTTTTAGCATAATTTTACATAACTTGAAATATATTTGCTTCTCATGTCTCTTGGGTGGAATTTAAGCAAAAACAAGGTTAAATTACGAAGAAAAATATGTTCATCTAGTCACAACATAACATTTCATCCAACCACGATTAAAGGGATGAACATGGGGAATTTCATATTGACCTGGTGTCAAGTCCACAAGAAGAACTACTCTGCCAGTGCTGAGCGGATTAAAAGGTGAAGGAGCCGATGTAGGGTGGTGTCGTTTATGACACATAAGTGACATGTTCAGTAAGTGGCTCTTGAATTCTATAAATAGGAGGCTCCCTAGATGCCTAAAGAGACGCAATTACTCATCCATATGCCTTAGAGTACCTATTTTGGAGTTTTTGGGGTCTTGAGAGAACATTTTGACAATAGTTCACAAAGTCATGAGAGAGTGGTGAAATGGAATCATTTTTTTTATTTACTACTTTTTTTTTCTTTTAGTATTTGCCTAGATGTTGTGGAATTTTAGTACTAAATTGATGTTGAGAATTATATTTAGATGTGATTAATTCTCCTAATTAGGGATAGGAATATAACCTAATTAGGATTAATTAAAGTTTGCTATGAAATTATAACTCTTATGTTTATGCTTTAATTTTTTTAATATATTTACATTTAATTATATCTATCTTTCTTGTGTTTTTATATGAATTTTATGACTAGTCACTACAGAATTTATTTTGTGAATAAGCTTGATAAGCTGAGAGGTGAAAAACAAACCTAAATCTAGATAAATAGACATAAACAATGGTTCTTGATATAGAATTAGATATTTACTTATAGTAACTTAGGTTTATAACTTTAGGGTTTGATTAGAAATTTTGGTTGCGTGAAAATAAATTAAAGCCTAATTAAATACGGGATAATTGACCGAGAGATAATTAGAATAAATTAAAAATAATCATCACTATAATTATAAAAGAGTCAATTAAGGAGTAAGCCTCAATCATCCCAAGAAGGTGAAATCTAATCTCCTAGCATTTCTAGTATTGAATTACACTTAATCTTATTTGCATCTCTATAGTGTTCTTAATCTTATTTTATTCTTTACTCAATTTTCACCAATCCTTCTTTTGCTAAAATTAATTAATTTAGTGAATCATGACTTCTCTTAAATATGACTCATGAAATACTATGCGATATTTTCTAATTACAATTAACCTTACATACTTGCACGCTTCACGATTCTGATCGCTGCAGGTCTACAATTTTTCTCATCCTTCTACTCTTATTTCCATAGTTGCCACATGTCATTGCATCGCATGTTAGATGCATAGGACTGTAAAATGGGATTCTGTTCACAACGTGTTCCCCTCACATGAGGAATCCATCTAATATGATTAATCCTTTTTAAATGTTAAATCGATTTAATCCTTTTGTTCCAATACTAGATTATACTTCCTTCTATCCGTAATATAAGAAGTCTTTTAATCAAATCATATAAATTAAAAATGAGAGTTAAAGATAGTAAATTATTTTATTTTTTAGAAAAATTACAATATTTTTTTAAATTTATTATTATTGATTTCTCACTCTTTCTCATTAAAGTATTTTTAGAAACACATAGTAAACATTATTTCACATTCCTGGAATATAGGACTAAGGGAAAAATCCTAATTGGAGGAAATAATTATCTTCAAATATTTTTATAATAATCTAATATTGTCTTTCATTTGCATTATTCATTTAAAATTTATAGAAATTCTTGGATTAACAGAGGTGGTCCTCTTCCTTATACAAGGCAAATTATATGAATTTGTGTAGAAATTAGTTAAGTATGATTTGTCACTATAATTTGTTATTAGTTTGCTGTATTTAGGTATTTAGGCTGTTTAGATACCTTCTTTAGATTTTCTTGCTTCAGACATGTATATTCTGATTCCGGCCTAGCTTTATAAATAGCCCAGTTTCTTGTAAATGCTTTGAGGTTAATATTTAGAAAATAAATAGAATGCGCTGCGTTTTCACTCTGATCAAGTTCAGAATTTGCATTACTATTGGATTATTTCATACAATCTACACAAATAACTTCTGTTTTCTTTTCCTTTTACTTTTTTTTTACAAGAAATGTTTCTTTATTTCATAGTTCTTCAAAAGTATACAATGTTGGGCACATAGTTTTGCAGAAACACTATTCATTTAAAATTTATAGTAAATATTCTTGGATTAACAGAGGTGGTCGTCCGCGGTCCTCTTCCTTATACAAGATCAATTATATATAAATTTGCATCAATATCGGACTATTTCATACAATCCATACAAATAACTTTTTTTTTTGTTTTTTACAAGAAACGTTTCTTTATTTCATAGTCTTCAAAAGTATACAATGCTGTGCACATACTTTTGCAGAAACATCATTACAAATTCAAGCAAACTGTAAATTAACTTCAAGCACTCCAAACAAAACAACCCCATCACTTTATTTGATCATCAGTACTCTGCCAATTAAATCCCTTGTTGATCTAATGCTTTCTGCTTAATTAGCCTGCACCACAGAGATATTGAAGCTTATATAGTAAGTAGGAAGACTACAATTTAATCAAGCAAATTGGCTTTGTCAATGAAACTTTTATTCATACCAAATAGCGTTTCTTAAAAATCTCAACAAACTCTCGAGGATCAGTAGCTTTTGTTTGTTTGTAAGCATCGTACTTGTTCACCTCCTACAAAAGCAAGCTTCCTCCGTTAGCCAAAATGCATATTGTACGGAGAGTTCCCCCACCCCCTTAAAATCCAGATATAAAATGTTCTAGTTCCTATATGAACAATAATTTGATATATTTTATGGTAATGTTTGCTTCTATATTTGTTATTTTGTACCTCAAACCATGCTGCTAGTCGAGGTCTTCCAGCCATGATGTCATGCTTAAATACCTCAGACAAGAGTATTTGGAATCTTTCAATAAATGGAACAAACGCCACATCCACCTGATGATCATGATCACCATATATGCGTGATTTTTAAGAAAATCAATCAAGGAAAACTCCAGCATAACACTTGGTGGAAATCTTCATCTTACCAAACTAAAAAATTGGCCAAGGAAGAATGGGCCATCATCAAATTTACCAAGAGCATTCTCCAAGTAATCAAAAGAAGCACCTGATTCAAATTAATGACCAAGAATTTTATCAGCATCATTCTATACATCTCTGGCAGGCATCGATCAGTAATCTACTGCTTCAGTTTTTAAAAACGTAGATCTTACTGGTTGTATTCACAGGATCTCCTTTCAATGAAGAGAAGACATCTTTGGTAAAAGTCTCAGCATATGATAGTAGGTGCTCCCCAAATTCTTTCCTGGCAGGGTCCTGAGAGTAATCAATTAATCTCTCCTCTTAGAACTACTCCTAACAATTAAGAAAAGAGGAATCTCATAGCCAAATCATGCTAATTGATTAATATTCTTACTTCAGGAAGCAGGGCTGGTCCTTCAAAATTAGCTTCCACATATTTGATCAAGTCAAGACTTTCTCCGAAAACCTTCCCATCATGTTCCAGCGCTGGCACCTACAACAAAAACCGAAGCAAACCAAATAGATATATAGCTTCATATGCAAAGTTTAGATAGGTTTATATATTGGATGATCTTTTGATTTTAATTTCTCAGTTAACCACCTTATTTTCCGAGTTGACTTTCTCTTTATACCAAGCAGGCCTGTCCAAAATGTCAATAGGAACCAACTTGATCTTGTCTTGCAGTCCCTGATCATGTTCAGAAACATTAAAATTAAATGGGTCATCACGCAAGAAACAGATACGGTACAGCTTATATGATAAAAACGACGGATTTTCAACAAGACAGGGGATCAACCTTATAGTTCCTAGTAATCCAAACGCGTTGTGCAAATGGGCATCCATAATTCAAGTACAACCTAATCAAAGGAAAACCCAATTATATATTTATATATAAGAAATTGTTGCTAAGTGTATATATAATATTTGGGCATGTGACGTTGGAAGCAAAAATGGAGAAATATTAATGAACCTGGTAGTTCCATCGAAAACAGGAGGTGGGTCGGAAGAGGAAGACAGAGTGGGAGGGAGAACTTCTTGCACAGATCTGAATATTACCCAGAGAGAACAACGTCAAGTCAGAGAAGAAATATTTGATGTATTCAGACAAAGAAAACTAAACTGGAATATGGAAGTGTCTTACGAGGTTGCCATTGATGTGGTTATTCGACGAAGCTTGTGATGGGGAAGAATGCGGTTTCGACTTTCGAGTGCTGTCGATGCACCCACATCTTTTATAATCGTCAGAAATGATTGCTGGCGCCAGCACTGACGGATAGAAGAAGTCCAGGAGGCAGCCATATTTGAATTATTGTAGAATCTTCCATATTTGAATTATTGTAGAACCTTCAAACTTTATCATTCCAAGAAAGCAGACCCATTTGAATTTTTATTGTGGTTTTTCAACTCTTCTAGGACCTACTATAAATTTTATATTTGAAATTGGCATTAATGTTTAATTGTTTATATATCCCATCCCAGTGGCTAGCTGTCAAAGTCTGTTATCTTGCTTTGATCTTACGACATTGACCATCCCACTTTTCCTTAAATAAATTTGTTTCTAGAGAGATCTTAATCTCAAAATAATATTAATTCGAGTTTTATACTACGTTCAGTTTTAGTTTAAAATTCTATACCCGTTACCCTTAATCTATGATAGCAATTGAAAAAACTGATAACAATAACTTAGATTTAAATTAGATAGTTTTTTCTTATATTCTAAATATAAGATATTTTAGATTAATTATTTTTTTTAAAATATGAGATAATAATTATTATTTAATATTAAAAGATATTTTTATTTAAATACTCATTTTCAATTCATGAAAAAAAATTTAATAAAAATAATTTTGATAACGCATTGTAATCTTTTTAGAAACTTAAGGTAGGAAACTTTTTCCCCCTATTTCTCTCATCACATGTAGCAAATGACGCCTATATTTTGATCCCAGTCCTCAACAGGCAAGTTTGGAGTACTTTACTCGACTCCAAATTTTTAGTGCTATGCCTCCAACTTCCCTTTTTGTAAAAGGTGATATTACGTATTCATCTTAGAAGTTCCAATAAAATGTCATATTTGAAATTTGAAGGTATATTAATAATTAATCATAGAGACTTCTTTGTTTAATTAAAAAAAACAAACGCAGACTCGGTTTAAAACATGGTTATTTTTTGTTTCCCAAATGAAACAAATGCATAACACATGAAGATACTTCTTTTGCTTATTAATATCAGTCATTAGTGAGTCAAATTTTAACATTGTCATGTTTTGAATAAGAATAGCTTTTTTAACATTTTTTTTTTCCATTTCAGGTTTTCTGAAAAAGCTAGGTCATGTATTTTTCTTTTTCGGGTAAAAACTAGGTTTTGTACTTAGCACTGTGGCAGCACTTAGGGCTATCTTAACAGGCATTAAATTGGGTTGGGAAAAAGACATTTGTAAAGTTGCTTTTAATAGTGACTTTGCTGAAGCCCTTTCATCTTATCTCTTGAGAGTACTCGAGGGAGCACCCTTCGCGCAGTATTACTATAATGCAAGAGATCAGAGAACTATTGACAAGGAATTGGACGACAACGCTCAAGCATGAATTTAGAGAATCCAATAAATATGCTAATTGGTTAACTCTCCATGCACTTGAAATGCAAATTGAGTATCTGGTTTAAGAAGAGCCCAAGATATAGAAAGATGTTATGTTAACCATGGATTTGAATTATGAGAGGGTACATGACCCATTGACATACTTAGAATTACCAATAACAGGGTATGAACTATGAAGCATGAATATGAAGTGGGGTAGGATTGGCACAGTTAAAGGCAAATTAATAAATGATGATTTGCCATTTTGGTGGGGTAACCACATTTCACTATTCAGCAGAAACGGTAAATATCAAGATAAGCAACAAACTATTCTTCAATTGACAATTGAAGGTACCGTATCAACAATTGAGCGTTGCTACTACAACGCCGGGAATGATGTGATTGCCTGGCAAATATAAGCAATCATATCAAGTTCAACCTAACCTACCACTGAAAAATCATTTTAATCTATCCAGACCTCTTTGCCAGACTCAACAGCACTCCAATGGTTAGACTTGAGGCTACAAAACCAAGAGATGCCTCCGTTGACACATGGATTCCTGTAGGAATGAGAAGACGTTAAAGTACAAGCACAGTGTATGATACCAAAATTGGCAATTGGAGGAATAGTAGACCCACCAAAATAGTCCAGAATCATCTTGCATCCAATAAAGCCCAGAACAACAGCAATAGACGGCTGGCGAGACCAAGAATGCATATCAGTGAAAACGATAGAAATGATAAATAAATACGAACAATTTTAGACATTACTGTACATCTACATTACAATGAATATCCAATATGTATATCATCCTCAATAAATATCAAGCTTTGTCTTTGCAAGTCAGTCTGCAAATAGGATTCTATTTTTCTTCAGAAGCAGCGCTCTTGGATTTTTCTTTAAAAAAATAAATAATAATGAAATTGGGATAGAACAGCTTTAATGTATTTTTCACATTTTAGGAACAAGCAACAGCGTAAATAGAAACAGGATATAAGTAGACGCCAGAGCCATCTAGTCCCAGAAGTTAAAATATAGACATGGTTACCTATAAGGATAGATGCACGAACAGGACATATTAAGCAGCAAGCATGATATATCAAACGTAACAACCCAAGTCAACATTTACCTGTAAGTACTCCAACTCTGACATACCCTCAGAAATAATAGTGTAGAGTGACCTCAAACCTATGTTTGGTAAAAAAATAGTAGTTTAATTATTGATATACACATTTATTTGCAAGGAAGAGTGTAAACCAATATGGGAAAGAGACAATAGATTAAACAAATTTATTCATCCTGCCTATCCAACTCCAGAAGGTAATACAGAATACATAAATAAGTTACAAAACAGCAATCTCATTGCAGACAAATGGAAGGTATGAAATCACAAATTGTAATTTTAAGCAAACAGCTGAACCACCTTTGAAATTAGAATTACACTACTTCCAATCTTTTCAGGTCTTCAGTGCATTATAACTCTTGAGGAAATATTGAAGCAAGAAAACTTACTCAATATGGCAAAAAGATTAGAAGTAAAAACTATGAATGGGTCCCGTGTTACACCAAACACTGCAGGGATTGAGTCAACCTAGTACAAAAAAGGAAAAATTTTCAATTAACATTCTCATTCTAAGTTAACCAGGAAAAGTCAAATACAATAGAGGGATGAAACATATTTACTGCAAATGCAATGTCACTGAGTTCAATTACTGCTACAGTAAGAAGCAAAGGTGTGGCCTGCCCAAAATGTTTGAACCCTGTTAGAAATAAAGTCCAAATTAATTTAACACACTAAAAGATTTTTTTTAATTATTAAGAAGCAACCGATGTGCTAATCCAAGAACCAATACAATGGATTTACGTAGGCAATTTCAAATTGCAACTGACAATCATCAATAACTTACTTTCCAAACCCCATCTTGATTTGTTACAAACCGGTTTCCATCATAATAGGCTGCAATAATTTGAGAGTGTTAGGTTTCAGCTGATAAGGTCACTGATTAAAATTTGAATAGATCGATGCAAGCAACAACCAACAACTGCTATTGTCCCCATCTCTGAGCTAGTGTACGTCTATGCATTATAAAATTATGATCTAATAAGCCAAAATAAAATTATTCAACAATAACCGAAAGGAGGTTTCAATAAAACATACTACATCCAAAATTGAGCATAAGCATCTAGTTTGCAGCAGGCCGTAAAAATAGCAGTCTATGGTCTATGCGAGAATACTCACAAAGTTTTTATTCTTTGCATGTACTGAACAAAGCGTTTCTATCATTGACTTGATTCAAAAAGTAGGAAGCCATTTAATAAAGACCGAAAAGAAAAGCAAACAGCAAGCAAATCTCCAAGTAATGAATGAGAAAGACTGAACCAAGTGAAAGCACATTACTTGTTACAGGGATAAATCTCTGGCATGCCTTCACAATGAAGTTATCAGATAAGTCAGACTCGTCTTCTTCACTGGCAAAAAGCTATTCACAAAGTAACCAAAATTATGCAATTAGAGCTATAAAATTGTGAATATATTGATAGAAGCACAATATTGTCAGAAAATGAATATGGTAGGAGTTGCATCAACCATCAAGATTCAAGCAGCTAAAAGGATGTAAACATTGTTGTAAATCTTCACCTTGACTGATGAGTAGAGTAGTATACCAGCCAGAAGAAGGTTGACTGCCTCAAACCTCTAAACCAACACCATTAAAGGAGTTAAGATGATTACTAAACGTTTAAAAGCTTTTACAAACTAAAAACCAAGTATCAAACAGCTGAAGAAATCTATCCATCAAGAAACTCACCTGAAGGGTGGCTGTTCCAAGAAGTATTACTGATAGACGGAAGACAACTGCACCAGCGATACCATAGGAAAGAACACGATTCTGTATTTCCGTTAATAAAAGGAAAATGAAAACCAAGATCCATATTCTAATATACAGAGGCTTTTGTCTATTGCTAAAACAATATCAATGAGTTTTATCTCAATAAATGAAAACTGGAAAATAAAGATGAAACTTGTTAACATTTATCCTTTATATGAAGTTTTATAAATCACCTGATACATCATTGGAACTTTAAAGTATTTGAATATTAGAACAAAGACAAAGAGATTATCTACTGACAGACTCTGCTCCAATATGTACCTGAAAAAGTGCGCAAGATCATCTTCCCAGCACAAAGAGCAAGAAAGTGAAAACAAAGCACAAAGTAGTAGTATAACATTGTCAAAACTTTCTTTAAGAAAACCATAAATTTAGTTGAAACATTGTATGTCAAAAATTATTTGTCTAAAGCATAAGCAATAAGGCTTCCCTCCTCCCAGGTAAGACAAGATGCAGAATGCTATAGCTATAAACTTCTACTTTTTTATCACTTCTGAAAGACATTACTTGATCGGTATGCAGATGGAGACACTGCACGTTATTTGATTTTGATTCATCCTAGATATTAGAACCAATTAACTAGACCCACAAAACTGTGCATAGCTGAATTTATAGTTTACAAAATAATCATTCTACATACCCAGCAAAGAACTCAGATGCCTTGCCTACACCTTCTTTAAAGCCTACACCAACACCAAATGCCACAGCGGCGCCCACCTATAAGAAATAACAAATTATTTGGTGTAAAGGTACAGATTCTAGACAAAAGGAAAAAAATTTTAAAAAACACTAAAATCATATTCAGCTGAGGTCTGCCCACCCATAATGCAACAGCTCTAACAGAGGACATGTAAGTTTCTTGTCCCTGAGATTCCTGTGTATTATTTACTGAAGGGTGAGATTGAGATGCTTTGATGTTGCCAATGTCAGCACGTGGTTGAGCACTGATCCTCTTGCCTTATTAAATATCATCAAAATACGATATAATTAAAAAAAGTTTTTAAAGAAGAAGAAGAAGAGGAAGAAGCAACAAAGCTAGGAAATTTAAGATAAAAGCATTAGAACTGAATAGCCTAGTTTCCAAGACAGTTGTTTATGCAGGACATGATAGTGAAAGTCAAAATGACTAATTCACCAGGACTGTAGCTTTTTTTAGTTATATCTTATATTACAAATATGAAAATAAAGAGTCTATGCCATGGATGTATGAAGGGTAAAAACGAAAGCAAAGAGCTCGAACTCCGGTGCCCTTTTTCACAAAATGCTCATGAATATGGGTAGAATCAGACAGTAGAATTTAAAGGGTTGAGCAGACAATTGAGTCAAGAAACAGTTAAATCAAGCCGCCAGCACAATATGAAAGGCGGAAAAATGGTTAACTTAATATTAATTGTAATTGTAATCGTAATTATAATTGTAACACTACGGATATTAGATCACAATGTTTCAATCAATACAGGCGGTCTTTCCTGTTCTCTGGGGGTAGCGGGCAGTCACCTGACGCAGATAAATCATCCTCCTGATCAGTCCCTTTGGAGCACGAAATGGGAACACAATAAGCCCGACGACAATGATAAACTGCCACCCAAAATTCGTCAGACGCAAGAACTTACATGCACAATATCACTATAAAAAATAGTGGTCGAGCAAATGGGAGAGAGACCTGAGCAAAAGCGAGAGGCGTGAGACTGAACCCCCAGCCATTTCGCAGCTGCTGGAACTCGCTGCGAAACAGTGAGCAAGCCAAGATGGAAATTCATCGGGATTCGCACACCACAGTAAAAAACAGAAGCAAATCCCATGACCTTACAACTCTATGATAGCGGAGAAAACGGAAATCTTCAAGGAAAGAGATGTGCAAAGGTTGTTGGGGTTATCCGGTGACACTCGATTGGCAGTGTGAGGAAGAGCATACACAGTCCGGGCCAGAAGCAGAAAGATAAGTTGTTTTTTTCTGGTTTGGGTTTGAATTCGCCAGTTATGGTTATGGTAATGGGAGTGGTTCACGCTTCACGAACTTCCAGAGTCAATTACGAACCATTCGTGGGGGCCTTCGGCGACTACTGTTCACGAACTAATCCTTCCCCAACCCAAAAAAAGAAAAATAAATAACTGATATCAATATATCAATACAATATATATATATATATATATATCAATCAATTTATATCGATTAAAATCTATAGGTCGGTATGTATTGATATATCTAATTATATTTAAAATATTTTTCAACACACCTACCTAAAAAAACGCAGTGTAGATATTACGTAACTTTGAGTGATCAGATTCATGGATGTACGTACATACATACGTACATATATATATATATATATATATATATGAGAGGAAGGATGGAAAGCTTATCTTTGAAAGAGTTCTGAGAGGATGCTCCATCAGCATGTTGTTATAGATAAGCTCTCAGTAACTCTAAATAAATGGAGCGCCACAGTAGCATTTTCTAAGCATGATTGATTGTATGAGTATTTATAATTATTATTTTTTGGTACAAAATATTTATTATTATTTAATTCATATTTATTTATTATTGTGATTTCTATGAGTATTTATTATTAAAAATGTCAATAATCTCTCATAATTCTCCCTAATCATATCAGATATCAAATTTGATTTGACTTAAATTTATCATAATTATTACACATTAACTCCCCAGATAACTATATATTTAAGTGATTATAATTTAAAATTATTATTTATTTCAAATTTCAAATTGTCATTCAATTGTAATTATATCAAATTATTAAAGTAACAATTGAATGTTAGGCTATGTTTATGAGTTGATGATGGAATTGAAGGAAATATAATGGTCATTAGTGAAATATAATGTAATAGAACCAAATAGAATGGAATAGAATAAAGTGTTCCATTGTTTAAGAGCATTATGGGGGAAATGAGCGGTTTCATTTAACAATTATTTGAAAGTTATTATAAAATGGATTATAACTATTTTTTCAATATTACCCTTATAAGTAAATTGAGATAAAAAAGTGTGAATAAATTCTTATAATAAGAAACATTTTCTTCTTCTTCTAATACAGCAGATGATGATGATGATAGTAATATCTACTACAAAATAATTTAGTTCTTCGAATAATAATACTAATGAGTAGGTAAAATTTTTATCAAACAATAAAAATAACTAAATATGAATTTAAAGTTAATGGTCTAAACAAGGTAATCCAAAAATCAACCAAAGAAAAAAATAAAATAAAAAGAAAAACTCGACTCCTATCCATATATAGATAAATTAAGATGCATTGTCATTATTTTTTGAAGACATTAGAAGCATTACAATCTCCTTGCACATCTCTGGGGGACATTCAATAAGTGTTCTTTAAGCATCAATATCTTGCACTATATGCACGTAAGTTTTGATTAATATACTTCTATCTAATTGTAATTCTTCTAAAAGACCCCAAACTTTACTCTCTAAAATAGGACAGGCCTGTTGACTATATCTTCAGTACACTTCCTAAAAGTTTCAACCATATCATTCAAAGAGTTAGCAAACATCTCAATGCTCAGCTCTTCATTTGCAACTTTGCTCTTTTTTTTTTCTTATTCTTTGATATAGTTGCAACTTGAGATCTTGCTTCTGAAAAAATTTCTATCTCTTCATCGTTGTTTACAAAGTTTTGTAAAGTGGCTTCATTATTAGATATTAAGATGTCAATATCTTCTATTGAATCAAATTCAGTTCCATTTGATGTAGATCTTCTTTGTCTAATCTCTGATGCAGTTTATGCATGCTCACTACTTGCTCTATCTTATCCATACAATAGTAGCATTTTCTCATATTATGAAATTGGTTTGTTCCTCTATATGGTAGCTTTGGGTTTTGCCCAAGTAAAAAAAATGAAAAATTAATGTTTATTGAATTGAAATGATGGATATTGCTATTAGTGACGAGAGGGCATAAAAATATTAAATAATATTACCTCAATTAACTTATCACATACTTTTGGTTCAGCAGTCCACAAGTTTGTGTTTGAGTTCTATCCGAACCCACTAAAGCCATTCTTGAACAAGTCATAACAAGGGTAAATTTGTTTTTCAACCTGTTTATATGATCTTTAATTTTAGTTTTGTCAGATTGTTTGTCAGGAAACTTCTCTCTCATTTCCAACAAAAAAAAAGTCATCTAGTTCTTTCGATGTGAAGGTTCCTCCCCATCTATCTCCCATATTGTGCATGTTGATGTACATAGGCATCAACAAAAGCATCCTCCATAGCATATGTCCAAACGCATTTTCCATCATTAGATGCATTAGGGACATCTTCTTGACCTTTTCGCTTGGGCATATCTAGATTAACAAATACATTATTGAACAATAACTAATACAATGAGTTCATAATGACAATACATAAAGAAAATATATTGATTTTATAATGATAGTACATAAAGAAAATACAATTCATAGTGATAACATAGGAAATAGAAAGAGTTGATAAGTCTATTTATGTATCAAGATAATGTAATCATGCCACATAGAAGCAACAATTGAGTCCCTAATTAAACTTCCTCTCATTGCCTCTTCACTATCTTCTCCTTCACTACCATGCTTTCTTTGTTCATCATTTTGGTTAGAAAGTTCATGATCCACCTCATCTATAAGTTCTTCATTTGGATCAACACTTATCAAATAATTATGTAATATACAAGTAGTTAAAACAATTTTCTTTTGGGTATGAATACCAAAAGTTGGTACACTTGTGAAAATGGTAAATCGCTTCAAAACACCAAATGCTCTTTCAATGACATTTCACAAAGAAGAATGTCGATGATTAAATACTTCACAAGGATTTCATAGTGGATTTCTTGAATACTCTTTCAAGTGATATCGTTCTTCCCTATAAGGTGTAATAAGTCCACCCCTTAACATAAAACTAACATCAACAAGATAAAATTTACCTATATATAAAATAAATACACCTTAGTATTGTTAGTTATGGCTAACTTTAGAGTTTAAGAATAAAAAACTTTACTAAATGGTACCTTCTAGAATTTTTAAGGGATATTCATGTCTTAATGCATCTTTTAGAATTCTAGAATTAGATGTTATTTCTTCCCACCCAACCAAAACATAAGTGAATCTCATATTAAAAGAACAAGTTACCAAAATGTTTTGGGTGCGATAATTTTTCCTACCACGAAATTTAGGGCATCTTGTACAGGGACTTTTACATGCACATGGGTTCCATCAATTGCTCTAATGCAATCCTATGATAGAATAGTCATCTTACATTTATATTTAAACTACTAATTTTTGGGTTAAGATGAAAGTAAAAGTCATCTTAAAATATCGGAAGAACCTATTGTTATTGAGTACTTCTGGAGCAACTTTTTTACCAATGGGTTATCTCAAATAATCACATTCTAACTCAATTAAAACTTCTAAGACGTTATGAAAATGGTAACTTATAGTTTCACCAAATTTTCAAAAAATGAAGTTAATGGCGTGATTTCTCAACCCATATCCAATCAAATATAAAAACTTAGCAACTTGTTCTTCAATTGTTGCTATTGTGTTTGTTGGAGACCACATTTCCTTTATAATATAATACATAAGTTTAAAAATGCTTGAGGACCCATTCATAATATATCACGATATTTTGATGAGTTACTCAAAAGATTTTTCATTAACTCATCTCGCACTGGTTCTCTCTCTTCCCTTATGATTCTAGGAATTTGATTTCTTCTACGTTGCTTTTAGATTACATACCATATAGTTGCAAAGCAAACAAGTTGTATAACCACCATAAGAAATATATTTCGCATTAATTATAGTTGTATTCTTGTTGTCATTGTAAATATTCTTTTACAAGAAAGTATGAACTTCATAAGTAGTATTCTCATTGACAATTAATGAAACACACAAACACGAGAGAATTAAGTGGAATATACCTCAATCGGGGGAAATGTGTTGACTTCTAGTGGCTTTCTTATTCATGAGCTCTAGCTTCCACCAATCTTTTCCCCATAAGTTAATCACAATAGTTTTAAATAAAAATTCACATGCAAGTTAAACTAATGTAATTCTTTTACTGTGTGTTTAGGAGTTTACTTTAGGGGGAAGTTGAAACTAATAAGGGATTTGAGCATGGTAATAGGGTAAAAGTGAATCACCTCGGGTAAGCAAGGTGTACTAGATTATTTGAAAACTACTACCATTATTTTATGCATAAAGTAATGACACCATTATATTATTTTTGCATAAACTAACAACAAAATATATTATATTATTTTTGTATAAAGTAATAATACCATTATTAATTATTATGATCAACACTGTTTTCAACAATGAATCATGAACTCTGGCAATATGGGAGACAAATCTACTATGTCCTTGAAATATTTCTAAATCTATAAAACGAAAAATTAAGTTGGTCAATTTACTGCACTAGATTTGACAAATAACCTCGAAAAGAAGAGAAATTGGAAAGATGGGTATATTAATGTCCTTGAGAAGATAACTTGAATCCTCCAATTCGTATCCACAAATTTAAAGTCCTCAAGAGTGATTAAAAATAAAAGGAATAGGGAGATGAAATCACAATTACGTAGAAAGCCACTAATTTATGTAGAAATAAAACTAAATAGAAAGTATCCACTCACCAATTATGTAGAAATCACCAATTTTATTTGTATTAATTGATGGTGTGCAAACTTGGATGCAATGATGGCATGAACCAAGCTTATATGCTACCAGCCGACAGTTGAAGACAACGCAAGAGTACAATATGGCGGGAATTGATGGCGGCTATTGTGGGAATTGTGTACATAAGGAGTATGTGTTATAATAAGGGTAATTATGTAATTGAATAATTAACTCCAGACCATTTCATCATTGATCCCCCAATTTGGAGATCCTTTAATTTAAGAGATCAAGAAAAATTGGATTTGTGATGGTTAAGAATGGCTTGAGAGTCCATCTCTTGCCATCCCACTCTATCATAAAAAAATCTTACAAACAATAGCCCAACTCATATTACTATCCCTCTACATTCCATTTCCCCTTAAAATAAACTTCCAAATACACAATTAGTCCAAAGGAATTAATAATTATTTTTTGTCAACAAAAAATAAATAATTAAAGAGGTTTATTTGGCATAATAATCTATATAAATCTTTTTTAATAACTTCTTCATATAAATCAAGTAAATATAGTTACATCCTCAAAGTATCTTTGCTTAATTGTCTAACATTCATATCCAAACTATATATCTATATCATTCCTATCACGTAAAAAAGTTACTTGAACTTTTTCCCCCCTTCAATTTGGGGGCTGTGATCATTCCACAACTTACTTGAACTTTTTTCCCATGACACCTTCTCATTTTGTGTCCATGTGTGCACCGTGCTGTGTGTTTTTGCAAGATTGATTCTAGTTTTTTGTCAAAAGTGATTTACTTTTGAATAAATAATTTTGTCAAAATAAAATATGTTTAGATAATTTTAATAAAAAATATTTTTGGAAGGATAATAACTAAAAATATGCCCTTTTTTCTTGAATAATAATTTTTTTTTGTAAGACTAATAACAATAACACATCGGCTTTTGATGGAATTATTTCCTTATAACATTGATTAAACTGTACGATTTTAGCATTTCATTGGGTGTTGTGGGTGAATACAATCATCATCTATTTATTCTGTATCACTACTACAAAAAATGGATTTAGGACCGTACATTCAGGACCACTTTTTTGAGAAGCGGTTCTGAAAATATTTTCAGGATCGTTGTTCTTACAAAACGGTCCCCACCGGCTGTTAAGGTTAACCTTCAGAACCGGTAGTTTTTAACAAACGGTCCTGGAAGGTTAACCTTTGGGCCCATTTAACCTCCAGAATCGTTTAGTTTACACAAACGATTCTGAAGGGGTCTTATTTCTTTTTTTTTCTGATCTTCTCCAAGACGTTTGCAAAACCCGCGACAGACCTCAGCCTTATCAGAGTCATCTCCTTCTCTTCTTCGTCACGTTCTCTCTAATGCCACACCACACCCACGACTCAGTTTTGATCGGCAGAGATGAGAAATGATGGTTTTGTAACTTCTAGGTCTGGTTCGACGTCTTCCTTCAAGATTTGTTCAAAATAATGGTGAGTTCAAATCAAAATGTTCTGTTCTATAGCTTTTGAGTCTCGAGATCTATTTGACTTTCATATCTATATATTGGAGATCTATAGCTTCTCGAAGTCTGGCCATTTCCTAGCTTTGTTCATTCCTTCGCTTCGCCGTTCCTAGATCTATTCATCCCTTCCCTTTGTCGTTTCCTACCTCCACTTGCTATCTGAGCTTTATCGAGCCTAGATCCATTTGTTGGCATTTGCTACCTCTGCTTGAAGGTCATCATTCGTCCTCTATTAGTTACTCACTGTTGTTCGCTTGGTCGAAGGTGATTATTTGTTCAAAGAGTAATTTTGACGAAACTTACATATTCTATATATAGATTATAGATTTTGTTTTATTTTAGTTGAATATGAGATTGAGATTTTGCATTTATTTGGATTTCATGAGTAACGAGGAAGAAGAGAAGAAGGAAGGGGAAGAGGAAAACAAAATGAAGGGACTTGATAATTCAAAGCCCCATGAATCTTCAATGTTCGGATGAAGCAGGTTTCTTTCTTTTCAGATGGTGACTGGAGTTGTTGTGTAAGTTGTCTTTGTATGATTAGTTCTTTATTAACTTTGATTTCTGGATTTTTTAACCCTGTCGTTGTATTAGATGGGTAATATTATGTTTGTTGAATAAGTAACAAATTCCACAAGTCAAAGTAAAATACAAAATCATATCATTCATATTAAATATGCGCAATTGATATATTGGATATTGCATTCATGAATTAGTCATTGAGTAGAGATACCCAAATTGATTCTGATTGTTTACATTCATCCGTTGAGAAATTTACTAATATAATATAATTTGATAAACATATTTGATTTGATTGGCTTCTGTTTGTTTCAGATTCTTCCAAGAAGTGCCTTTGGTATCAAATTCACCTTTTTGAAAGGATGATTCTCTGTAATACTAGATATGGATGCATGATAATGACTAATCCTAAATTTATTACTAATATTTTAAGAGTAGGCTACTATAACTTTACATATGCAGTCAGGTTCATTTTCTCTCATTTTTTGGGGATCGAGATGGAAGTGATGGATGATTAATGCTTTAGCTTGAGAAATCATGCTTAGGGAATTTTTTGATCTAACTGGGTTGAAATACTTGTCTTTTCTACTAGTTTCCCATGGTTTTAGTTGACCAAAATGTTTCTGTCTTTTTTGGCCACGTTAGTACATATTGCTCATAGTTTTCTTCTCTATTTTGTAGCTATATGATTTGAGTTCACTAATATTTTTATTATTTATTTGTTGGCTGTGTCTTAATGATTGGTTTTGAAATTCTATTGCTCTGTTTTGTTTCATTTTAATTTCTATGATGTTGAGTAAGTCTCTATATATGGTGTCTCCTTTTGCTGTGTCTTTGCCATACGAAGGGTATTTAGAGAGCTAACCTATGCTTGTTGATCCTATTCCCATGACCATTCAATTGTATTTCCTTCTGACTTGAAGACATATTAGTAGGTGCCATCATTCTTCTCATGATTATAAAGTTGAACGTGGGAATGGGATAACATGGTGAATTTGCTTATAACTTGATAAGAGTAGTGATAACGTGGCCTTCATGAATTTACCAATTTTTTTTTATTTGTAGTTTTTTCTCTCAAAGTAAATATATGGGTCTTTGTCCTTATGATCCTTGCAACTTTTTCTACTAAACCTTATTCACGTGTGCATACACTTGTGTCCTTTGTATTTCTTGTGTTTTCTTTCTTATGTCTAAATCTTTAATGTTGAGATATTTCTCTTCCTTTGGAGTTTCTGTGATGGTTGTGTTGTATTTAATTGGGACTAAGAATTTGTGTGAGACTCTACTTATATGGTTTTTCTTTCATTCAATATTGTTGGCTTTCCTTTGAACCCAGATCAATGTTGAGGGAAGTTATGGTTGTTTGATTATAGCAATTTTATGTTCTGAATCTTCAATTTTGAACCCTACCTTGTAATAGGGTTTTGTGGCTAATTAATCAATTTGTTCTTTCTCAGATTGGGGTCATGAATATGGAGTTGTAGGTTATTTTTGGAGTAGATGAAATTTTAATTTGTGTGCAATCGAAGTGTGTAGTACTCATTTTCAAATTTGTTGTACGCCATAAGGATGCCAATCCAAATTTGAAATTTATAAAGTGAATAGTTTTGATGCCCCTAACATAGTTACATGTTTCTTTGTTTGTTAGTTATGAGAGATTTGATTATGATCCTTTTGATTTTCAGAGAAGATATAATAAAGCTGTCAAACTGTGACATTAATGAAGCTAATTAATCTGGAGAAGATATAATTTGCACTTATCCCTGTTACTTTCCTATATGAAGAATTGTATGTTGGAAGGTAATGTAATTTTTATTTCTCATCAAGTTACATTTATTTCTAATGAAGTTTTTAGAATCTAAGATTGGCTATTCTTCATGATCTGCTTTGTGAACACCCCATTTTGTCCGTACACTTTTATAAAATAATAATAATAAAAAAAAATAAAAACTAAAAAAAAAGAAGAATAATAAAAATAAATAAAAAAATATATAAATAAAATGAAATAAAAAACTTAAATTAAAATTAAGACAATCCCTTCTTCTAAAGAATATAAAAATAAAAAAAACAAAAACAAAAAAACAAAAACAAAATAAAAACAAAGTTATAAAAAAAAAACTTTGGACCAAATTTGGCCCAAAAACAAAAATAAAACTAAAAAAAAATTGATAAAATACATTTGGGCTCGTGGAAGGGTTAAGGGCTTTAGCCCTAGAGACCAGAGGGAGGGAGTACGTTGGAAGTAGCCGCGGGAGATACACAGAAAAAGAAAGAGAAGGGTGGAGCTGAGAGGAGAAGAGAGGAAGGCAGCGACAAGAAAAGGTAGGGATGAGGGATCTAGGGTTCGGCGGAGGAAAGAAGGGAGCTGCGAAAAGAAAGGGGGCCGCGTAAACGAGGGTTCTGCGAAAGGGTGAGAGGGTAGATGGAGGAAGCCCTAACCTAGGGCTCAAGCAAGAGACTGAGAGGGAGTAGGAAACCGAGGAAGAAAAGAACCAAGGGAGCAAGAAACTGAGGGAGCCACGAGTGAGGGGTAAGAACGTTCACGCAAAAGGCTTTGACACGAAAGCCAGAAGAGCTGAGGATGCAAGAGGCTCTGACACGGAAGCCAGAAAAGCCGAGGACACAGACAAGAAAGGCAGCCCATCGCCATGTACCTGCCATAGCAGAGCGAAGCAGGCGACGGTGGCTGGCCGGTTGCAGGCAACAAAGAATTAGGCAGGCGGCGCATGCAAGCAGATTTAGGAGAGTCAAAAGAGGTCACGCGCTGAGGAGGCCGCGGTCCTTTCACTCGCAGGAAGCCTATAAAAGGCCGAGAAGAAAAGGGATTGAGGGGGGGATTTTTTCGTGTTCTAATCTTTACCCGTTCCTTATGTGAGAACTTCAAAAAACTGCATTTTCTTTATTCTCACATAAGAAACTAGTAAAGAGAGGCAACTGTGAACACCCCATTTTGTCCGTACACTTTTATAAAATAATAATAATAATAAATAAAAACTAAAAAAAATAAATAAAAAATATATAAATAAAATGAAATAAAAAAATTAAATTAAAATTAAGACAATCCCTTCTTCTTAAGAATATAAAAATAAAAAAAAACAAAAAAACAAAAAAATAATAATAAAAACAAAGTTATAAAAAAAAACTTTGGACCAAATTCAGCCCAAAAACTAAAAAAAAACTAAAAAAAATTGATAAAATACATTTGCGTTGAAGCATTTCAGCCCAAGTTGGGCTGAAATGCTTCAGCCTCAAACACATCACGAGCCCAAGTGAGGGCTAGTGGAAGGGTTAAGGGCTTTAGCCCTAGAGACCAGAGGGAGGGAGTACGTTGGAAGGAGCCGCGAGAGACACACAGAAAAAGAAAGAGAAGGGCGGAGCTGAGAGGAGAAGAGAGGGAGGCAGCCGCGAGAAAAGGTAAGGAAAAGGGATCTAGGGTTTGACGGAGGAAAGAAGGGAGTTACAAAAAGAAAGGGGGCCTCGTAAACGAGGGTTCTGAGAAAGGGTGAGAGGCTAGATGGAGGAAACCCTAACCTAGGGCTCAGGCAAGAGACTGAGAGGGAGCAGGAAACCGAGGAAGAAAAGAACCAAGGGATCAAGAAACCGAGGGAGCCACGGGTGAGGGGTAAGAACGTTCATGCAAAAGGCTTTGACACGAAAGCCAGAAGAGCTAAGGATGCAAGAGGCTCTGACACGGAAGCCAGAAAAGCCGAGGACACAGACAGGAAAGGCAGCCCATCGCCATGTACTTGCCATAGCAGGCGAAGCAGGCGACGGTGGCTGGCCTGTTGCAGGCAACAAAGAATTAGGCTGGTGGTGCACGCGAGCAGATTTAGGAGGGTCAAAAGAGGTCACGTGCTGAGGAGGCCACGGTCCTTTAACTCGCAGGAAGCCTATAAAAGGCCGAGAAGAAAAGGGATTGAAGGGGGGGATTTTTTCTGGACACGGAAGAACCCTTGGAGAGAAAAAATCGAAGGAGACTCAGTGAAATCACAGAGGGGGCCGCGGGTGCAAGACAGAGGCAAGGAGGTAGAGGCAGTGGTAGGCTGGAGTTTCAGAGGCCGAAAGCAAGAGTTGCAAAGGAGATCTTCGTTGGTAAATTCTGTGAAATTTCAGCACTGAATCGAAGTTCCCTTGTACATTTTCTTTGTTACCTCCTCTCTTTCCCTTGTCTTTTACTTGGAAGACTGTTGATTAAATTTTCTATGCTTATGATAAAGTTTCTCCAGCCCTCGGGAATTTTGTTTTTAGTATTAAACTATGTCTATCGAGCTTGTCCTTGTTGTGGGGCAAGATGCATGGATTATGTATTGGGGTTTTGTCCGGATGAATGTACATTGCTTTGCCGGTTTACAGTTCCTTTAATTCTTTGCATCGGTCGAATGTGGTTTTCTCTTATCTCGCTCGGAAGTTTTCTAAATACAATCTGGGATATAAATATGGGTTCTTAGTTTGGGTTTTCTTTGAGTTTAGGATTTTGTTTATCTTGCTCTGTTCTCTAGCATGTTAGTATGGCATACAGTTTAATAGGTTTCTTTAATAGATTTCTTTGTTCAAGTGTGCTTCTGGTGTTTGCTATTCTAAGTGGAGTGTTCAGTTAAGAGGGGAACGTCATTTACTTTAATGGTTTAGCCCATGGTTACATTTCAAGTTCAGGGTTTCTGGATTTTGTTCTATTCAAAATGACATTGTGTTCTATGTTTAGGGGATACGCATGTGCAGGGTTTTAAATAGGAGTTGTTTTGGAAGTGGATTGGGTTTCGTTTGGCCCAGGGAATTAGTTTAGAATTTAGGCTTCAAGCTATTTGTGACATTTTTCAAGGGCAGGAGAGGTTTTAGGTATCAAATGTTGGATTTATTTGATAATGATACATGTTGTATACCAGCTGCTATGATGTCTTGTCTATTACTTGTTTTATGTTCAAATTCGGGTAAATAGAGGACAACCTTACTGCCTTGAAATTGTCCATGACTTAGTGGATGATTTTTGAATGGGAGTAAAACGTTGACAATGTTTTTCTTCTCATTGTGTAATATATATATGAGCTAAATTGTTATTCTTGATCTCATGGGCATGACAGTTTTCTTCTCATGTGGGGAATGTTATATGCTGTATCTTTAATTTTGACTTGCCTTTAGAGGAACCCCAATTTCATATTATAGTTGGGCTTTGTCAGTAAGCGATTCTTGTATAGGATGATGATTTTCTGATCTCATCTATTTCTTTATCCCATGAGTAAATTGATCTTTTGTCCAAAAATTACTTGTTAACTTTGTGAAACAATGCTAGAAATTGAAGTTGGAGTATATTCACCATGTGAGTGGGGTTCTTTTCATGTAGAAGCACACGTGTATTCATGAAGCAGATGTTAGGAAAACTGCATTTGGATTTTTGTTCTTAAATAACTACTTTGAAAAAATAAAGATAAAGGGAGAATGAGAGTTTTAGGGATTGTCCCGAGGGACTATAAGTCTCCGTGGACTCACAAAGTGTCAACTAAGAATGCCATGAGCAAGGAGTTGCCATGACAATGATTTTGGCTATGTCTTGATTTTTTTTTTAATCAACAAGGGCCTTTTATTTATAAAAATAAAAAATAATAATAATAAAAATAAGAATAAAAATAAATAACCAATGTTATATATTTATACATAAGTCATAGTTTTAAATTCTTATTATCGATTTTCTTTTTACAAAATGTGTCATCTTGGTCGCGTTTGTTTTTTATAATTAGGAAATAAAATGATTGGAACAAAAAGTATTCCTTTCATTCAAGTTTTTATCTATTTCACTTATCTGCCTCGAGTGGTAGCACCGTGAGCATGTAAGCTTAAGTCGGTAACTTGTGAGTGATAAAGTCACCACATATGCTGATTATTTTTCCTCAAAAATATGTATGTAATAATCACATTTTCGAATTCTTTTTTTATAAATAAATGTGTTAAAAGGATCTTATTTATTTTTATTCTTATAATAAAAAAGAAAGTAAGACAATAATTTATACAAAGAAAAAATTTATTTGTTTTCTTTCGAATCTCTTTATGCCTTTTTGTCTCGAGTAGCACCACCGTGGACATTTAGGTATCAATTGTATATTGTGAGTGATAAAGTCACCACATAAGCCAATTGATTTTATTATGTAAAAATAAAATTGTTTTCAAATATTTCCTTTTCAAATCAAAATAAAATATTTAAAATTGCACATAATTTTAATCATATTTTCTAAATTGAGTAAAAACATATTTTCTCTTTTAGAAATTGATTAAACAAAAAACTATAATAAATAAAGAGCAAATAATGGAAATTAATCCGTCTTTTACAAATTAAAATACACCAACCAATTCTAAAAATTATTTTTTTGTGAAATGACAAATTATTTTCTATAAACCCCTCTTTTCAAATAATATATATAATAAAAAATATCAACCCAGTGACACGCATTTTTATTCCGAACTACATCGACTTTAATCCCTATCGCAGAGTACGTAGGCCCCAGACTCTCATTCTAGGTCAAGTCCACCTTTGTAAATAAATAAGTATTTTATGATTTATTTGGCGCTTTTTCTCTTAATTCAATATTTACCAATTCATTTTTCCAAATCCACCTTTGTAAATAAATAAGTATTTTATGATTTATTTGGCGCTTTTTCTCTTAATTCAATATTTACCAATTCATTTTTTCAAGCCCGCCTTTGTAAATAAATAGATATTTTCTAATTTATTTGGTGTTTTTTCTCTTAATTTAATAAATATTTACCAATTTATTTTTTTCAAGTCCACTTTTGTAAATAAATAACATTTTCCATTTAATTTATTTTTCCCAACTTTTCATATTTTCATTTCATTCATTATTTTTCATTTCTTCATTTTCCTTTTTTTATATTTATTTTCGCATGTGAATGATAAAAAGGCAGCCAAAATAATTTTTAAAAAGCCATAAAAATTGCATGATCAACCTAAAGTAACTGTTCTTTGGAACGGGTGTTGTGGGGGTGCCTAACACCTTCCCCACTCACAATCGTACTCCCGAACCCAACTCTGATTCGCAGACCATCCTTATCCCTTTCCTTTTTATTTCGGTTTTTCAAAATTTCTCTTAAAATTTTGGTGGCTACTTCCTCCGAAATCGGCCTTTCGTCGGGCAGGCCGGTTTCACCCTTTTTCTTTTTATCTCGTTTCCCAAACCGTCCGCGTCACATCTCCAGGTGTGACATGCTTGATAGGAGCTCTTGCAGCCATCAGTGGGCATTATATAGTGTTATAGGGTAAAGGCCAAAGTGGACTTCCTGTTAATTTGGGTGTATGTGGACACGTACACATGCTGAAGTTAAAGGCATTTCTACGTGTACATTTAGGTTAAAGCTTGATATGGCAATAACATTTGACTATGCCTTTCACTCTCTTCGTTGTATATATTGGCAATTTGATGCATGAAAATCATTTGTAAGGCTTGTTAGTCAGTGACCTCGTCTTGAAACTTCATGCGTTAGTCACTTCAAGTCTCTTAAAGGCATTCCAATCTCACTCAAGCTATCTTGCAATGCATGCCAAGATATTAGTTATGATTTGTTAGTTGAATAACAATAATGAAATTGTTTTTGAATTTTTTTAATCAAAGTGTTTTGAACTATATGTGTAATGTTTAATAATAATAATAATAATTTAAAAAAAAATAGGGGGTTTTCGGGACTGCTTATTATTAAGAAGCGATATAGAAGACTAGACTTCGGGACCGTTTATATTTTTTATAAAAGCGGTCACATCTGGACCGCTTTATAAACGGTTCCGAAACCCTCAAACAAGCGATCGCCAATCCCATTTCTGTAGTAGTGTATGCAGCTCAAGAGTTGTAGTGGAGGAATAAAAGTGTTCAGTGTTATGGAGGCTATGTGTGAAGAAATTGATGATGAAGGCTGTATAATTTTACTGTTAATAACTATAATTGTCATGCTGATGGCTATTTTATACAAGCTTTTTCTTCGCCAAGACCTGATGACAAGTAGCCTTTGTGACTCCATATTTATTTTGCATTGGATTGGCTTTATACAAGCAAATGAGAAGAATGTACTTTTTAAGAGTTTGCTATGTGTGGCAATATGTATAGAGCAAGAGGAGAAAGACATTTTATGATCCTATGTAAAAATATTTTTCAATCAAGACCCATTTTAAAAATTTCCTGTTTGGACAAACTAAATTTTTAATTAGTACTGTTTATTTGTAAATATTTTTTTATATACAGGTCCCAATTTTTTATGTTAATAACAGTAAAGGTTTTTTATGGCATTAACATGTTGAAGAGTTGAATTTTTTTGCAATTTTATATTTGTGTTTGGGGTGGTGGTGGATTTGCCATGTATGGGAATATTTTATGTGTCTTTGATTCCATCCCTATATTTTTACATACATATATATTCATTCTGTCACAATTAATATATTAAAATTAAAGTTAGTTTACCCTTATGCAAGGTGTCCATGTTTATAAGTTGCTCATTTTTCTTTTGTGGAAAAGAAATCTTAGGGCAAGCCTAGAAAGTCAGTTGCGTGTTTAGGGTACATATATTTAAAATGTAGAAGCTGTATTTCGTTATAAAACTCACTTTGGGGTAGCATGAACACTAACCTAAACATATCCTCCATAAAGTAGTATACTCTCCTCCAAATAATATCTAATATATACCTACAGCAACCAAGAGGTTGTCAATATAAGTTGCTCTTCATTAAAAAGACATAAGCACGTAGTTGATCTCATCTCAGCATATTGCTGATTTCTTGATGAAGCCAAATTACCATTTCATATGTATTTGAGGAAATGATTGCCAATTGATTGGTAAATGTCTTTTTTTGGTCCAAAATATAAATAATTTTTTAGCAAAATCTTGATATAAAATATAAGTATTTCAGGGGAGTGTTTGGTATATTAATTTTTTTTATTTATCCATGATATATGATTAAGATGAGAGATGTTTGAATTTAATGTAAAATTCTCTTTGTACGGTGAGAGTCCAAACCCTCACCATCGTGCAGGTTTACCTTCTTGCATCTATGTTCCAATCTTCTCGGTGCCTCTCTCCCCAGTTTCCACAGAAGGAGAAGGTGCTCTTGCTGTGTGTGCACCTTTTTCTCTTTATTTGGGGTATATAGTTGTGCATGTGTATGCTGCTAGGCATAGAGCTCCTCCATTTGTGAATATTAGCTACAAAGGGATGGATTGGCTGGTGTATTGGTGCTTGAAGAGTCTATTGTAATGGGAATCTTCATTGGTTGGTTCAAATCTAGGGTGCGGAGATGGGGTGCTTCCTGAGTTTTGATTGTCTACTTGCGTCCTTTTTGTTGGGGTCGACTTTTCTACGTGGTTGGTATGTGGAGTTTAATTGAAGTCTATTCTTTTTTGACAGATTTGGCGAAGAAAGAAATGGTTCCGATCAGAGGGTTCATCGAACCACCATCCCTATTATTGGTGATGTTGTTGTTTCTTCCGTTGTGTTAGCACCTTCGAACTTGGTGATGGTTTTGGCTTGGTGGGTGGTATGCTTCGTTTGGCTTTTGTTTTGTTGTTGGCTTGTCTTTGTTTCTTTGTTTTGTTTCTTTTACAAGAGTTGTTTTGTTTAGTAGTTGTTGGTGGTTCTTGCTTGCTCACCGGCGGTGGGTTCTATTAGCTTGTGAAGTTGGGTTTTGTTTCGGGTCAAGTGGGGTTGCATTTCTGGTTTGATTTTTGTTTTTTTTGCTTTGGTCCCTGTTCTCTGTACTGTGGTTATTTATTTTAATATGATTTATTTTTGTTATGGCAAAAAAAAATAATTTAATGTAGCTAATAAAGACAATAACAAAAAAGTATTGGTTTTTTTTAGAAAATCAAATATTTAACTCACCATCTCTAATAGAGCACTTTCGGGCACTATGTGCTTGTCTTGTCTTTGAACCATTCAAATTAAATATGAGCGATCGAGGTTTAATTATATTTTAAATATATTTATATTTTATTAGATATAAAATATAAAATAAAGATAATTTTTTAACTGTCACTTTAAAAAAAATACTATTATTATGTAAAAAAATTAAAATAAAAACTGGAAATTTAGACTATTCAAATTAAAACTAAGATTCAGATTTTATCTCACTGATAAGCATAAAGTGCTATTAGGTTTTGATGAAGTCACTTTTGATGAAGTGAAGAAGTTGAATGGCTCAGCATTTGACTTCTTCACTCCTCTTTTCTTCTTTTCACATTTTGAATATAATGGTTAACTTTAAAAATGTAAATTGAATGATAAGAAGAAATTTTCAAAATATAAATTGTGATTAATTAAATTATATTAAACAAAGTATGCTATATCAACAAAAAAAAACACTAAATAAAAAAAAATCATATCACAATTTGCATTAATAAAAAAATAAATATACTTACTAAAACTAATATTTCACTTCTTGTGAAAACTAAATGGAACTGGAAGACTTACGTAGAAGAAAAATAGAATAATGTTGCACAAATTAAGTAATATAATTATTCAAGTGTATAAATCAGTTAAATATACTAGTATATAACTTGATAATTAAGAGGAGAATAAGTACTTACAGGAGATCAAAAGTTTTAATATGAAATGAAACCGTGGCAATAAAACTCAGAATTCTTACAAAATTAATAAAGATTGCTGAATGAAGATAGACGTATGGATGGAGTGCAGGCATGAAAAGTTGCAAAACTAAAGAAGAACAATGAGAAATGAAGAAGACAACCCTTTAAATAGAAAAGCAACGAAATGAGGAACTATTGTAGTATCACGACATGCATTGTTGAAGCTCTGCAAGAAACAATGTGTTTTTTTTTTTCAATTTACTTTGAAGAAAAATATGGTAACAAATTTAAAAAAAAAACTAAAGAAGTCAAATAAGGGGAGATTCGACTTCTTCAATTTAGTTTAAAAAAAGTTAATAAGTACAATACGTAATTACTGGACTTCTTTATTTTTTTTCTTAATTTTAATCATAAAAATTAATGTATCATACAAAGATTTTTTGCCTTTTTATACAACTTTAATATGATATTTGAATGTTTAAAAAATAAAGAATGTGTTTATAATATAAGTTTAAGAATAAGAAAATTTAGGACAACACTTATATAAATATAATTAATTGTTAATTAATATTTGTTGCACTTTTAATTAAATTTATACCTTCTTAATAATTATTTAAAGAAAAAAAGATAATTTTAAATTCCTATAAAAAACATTTCATACAAAGAATCATATTTGGAAATGGTAGAAACTCACTTAGACATATTAGAAAGTCGATCTAAGTATAGTAAGAAGTATTAATCATTTAAATAGAATAAAAAAATTCATTTAAATAATCCAAAAATTAAAAAATTATTTTAAAAAAAATAAAGGTAAAATCGCATACTTTTTTTGAAGTTATAAAAAAATAAGTCTCATGAGTACCTTTTTATTAACAAAAATTATCAGATCAGAAGTTGTATAGTTGTCTAGTCAATTTGTCAATATGGATTCAAATTACATTGCCATAAGTCATTTCTGTGTGTTATATTTTAGTAAAAATTATTTAACATGTTATATTTTAATTATTTTTTTATTTTTTTATTATTTTATTATAATACACTAAAAAAACCGTGCTATTAGTCAAAGCAAATTCCCATCCCTAATGTGTGAGGAAATTTATATTTTGGAGTAGGACTGATAAATGAGTGCCGCAATTTGCATCTTGACGAAGGGAAGGGTAAAACCGTAAAAGTGTATTGACTGATATGCCTACTATTTATTGCGGGAATCCATGACCTTGGCTAAATTTCTTCTGCTTCTGGAGTTCTCACGCGATCTGTGATTCTGTGTTTCTGCACTCAAATCTTCCAATGGCGACCAACACGGAGAAGTCGAATCCCAATAATCTTCCCGAAGATAACCCTAAGAAAACCCTAGACCTCTCTCAGCCTCCTTCCGCCGCACCTGACCCTGATCCTTCTCAAGATCCGACCAATCCATTTCCTACTTCCCACACCTTGTCTCTCCAAACCCCGCCCTCCACCACCGATGCCCCTCCAAAGGAGGCTGCTGAATCGAAGCCACCAGTCGCAGAAAACGATGGTCCTATGTCCGATATCCAAAAGAAGATTCGCCGAGCTGAGCGGTTTGGGATTTCTGTCCAGTTGTCCGAGCAAGAGAAGCGTAATTCCCGAGCGGAAAGGTAGCGTATATAATTTTTGTCTAGAAGCTTTTTGTTTTTCGTTTTCTTTCTGAGGGTGCATGTGGTGCGAGAAGTAGTTGCGCTCCTTAGACTTCATGTTTTCACTGATGAACTCCTACTTTTTCATTGGATCTCGGGGCAAGATAAAACGTTTTGTTCTTACAGTGGCACTTGTTTCATTCTATCCAAATTATTTCAAATACTTAGCCACGAAGATCCAAGAAACATTTCTTTTGTGTGTGCTTCTTTTTTATAGAATACGTTCTTTATGTCGTAGACTACTACAATTGTTTTAAAGGTGTTACATATTACTTTTTTTCTGATGCAATTATCTGCATTTCATCTCCACGGCAATCGTATAATGCTATATTTTATCATTTTTTTATGGTCATTTGTTACATGTTTCAAGATACATTGTTACGTAATGGGAATTAAGCATCAATGGAACATTTATAGTGGAATTGCTTCATTAATCTGTTTTTATTCACGGAAATCCCCAATTTAAAGATCTTTTTCAGGTCTTAGATTATATTGCAATCTTGCTGGCGAATATGAATATATTTTTTAACTCTTCCTCATAAACCTTCCCATTCTTGAGTATAACTTATGTCCTACATCGTTTCATGTGGGGGTGCTGGCTATATCAGAATAATGAATGTTATGCCTGAAGTACTAAGGTGGCCAGCTAATGATGGATTATGCATTGGAATTTTCTATTCGGATGTAGAGTGATTGGAGAGCTTTTAGAGTAGAAGTTTCTATTGTGTTAGATGTTGATGAAGTTGAGTTCTTTGCTTTCTTGGCTATGATCTTGGCCTTCCTTTTCAAGGAATATTACTAACCGATACCAAATTTAATGGACGGTTACCCTGTAGCAACTTTCAACTATGTTTGTTTCTTATCCAGGTTTGGCACTGGATCCACATTACAAGCATCAGAGACGTCAAAATCAGAGGAGCTGAAAAGAAAAGCCAGAGCAGAGAGGTTTTTCCCTTTCTCGTGTGAATTCTGTACTTAAATACTTTCATCAAGCGAATCAGCTTTATTTTTTTTGGTTTAGTGTTGGGGAGTCTTTTTAATAATAAGAGAAGTGAATATTGTTACATATCTCTTCACAGGTTTGGGATGCCTTGTCCATCTACGGTTGCTGATGAGGAGGCAAAGAAGAAAGCTAGGCTTGCTAGGTTTGCACCAGTTTCCAAGACTGATCCTGTAGAGGAAGATAAAAGGAAGGCAAGAGCACTCAGGTGCATATCATATTTTACTTTATCCATACCACCTGGACTGCTACATCATATTAAGCGTTGAGTGTGCATATTAACTTTTTACTCCTCCATGATATCTGCTACCAGATTTTCAAATCCGCCGTCAAGTTCTTTACCTCAAGTTAATGGCACAGGAAACATTGAGACAGTGAGGCCTTTTTTGTTATTTTCTAGAGTGATAGAAAGATTTATGATATATGCTTTTGTTGTCTTCCATACTGATCTTATTTTTTGGTTTTACTTAGAAGGAAGCTGTTGCTGGCAAAGCAGGAAGTGGGGTCTGAATGGCAGCTTATTTCATTACTAGTAGAAATTATATCGTAAGTTACTCTGTTATGCTAGCTGTTATTCCAATCAAGTTAATGGGCTTCTACTCCTGTTATTCACTGCATTGGTCCCACTTATGACTTAAATTTTAACATGGTTTTCATATAATATGATTAACTTTTTACTTGAACCTTTTTGCAGGTCTAGTTTTCGAAATTAGAGATTCCCTTAGTGGCCTTCATACCATGTCTACTTTTCGACATACTAATCCCTGGATGCAGCAATTTTCTACTTCCTCTAAGACATTGATGAGTTTAAAGTAACTGAAAAAGCATTCATTTAGTGTTGGTTGACAAGGTGACACCACAGGGTAATTAATGGATATCTTCAAAGTGTTTACTTATCTTAAAATCTGCCAAGATCAAAATTTTGGAATCTACAGCCTAGAAAAGTTTTCATTTTTTATCTGAGCATGTAGCGTTAAGTTTTTTGCATAAAAGAAGCCTATTTAGTCCTCTTTCATCCCCATCATTGCCAAGAAGTCAGTTTCTCTTATATGCTTGTTGTCAAATGTCCATATTCATTGTGCTAAGAGGCAATACCAGGTTGATTATTCTATTCCTGGCTGCAGCATAATGCTAGTCTAAAATCTAAAAATCTGCGAATGTCAGGATAAGTTTATGTTGCATCATTTGTCTCAGGGGGAGTGTGGATAGATAAGCTCTTAAATAGCAGCACATAGAATGAACTCATTCCGGCCTAATTATTAGGGTTGACGTTATTTCATTGTCTATATCGGTAATGTTGGTTCTTTCTTTCCCTTTTTAAAAAAACAAAAAACAAAAAAGAAGGTTTGATATTTCATTAATTAAAAATAAAATCTGGTATATATATATAAAAAATGGCTGCATTTTGGCATTTATGAATGGTTGCTTTCTCTTTCCTCTCCCTTTGATCATTTCTGTTTAGATGTTAACTTAGAAATGTGTGTGTCTACAGCTATGGTGCAATCTTCTGAGTTTTTTTTTTTGTTTGTTTGTTGACCTTTGGAAGCAGTGTCTAATGTTTGCTTGGTTGCATAACCCTGGTAAATGGATTGATGGACTATGTTTTGGTGCTTTGGAAAAGATAATGAGCTTTTGGCTTTAGAGTTGGTGGATTACATCACTGGATCAACAGAGATATTAAATTCATATTCCTGCCACTGTCTTCTGGCCTTCATTTGAGAAAAACAAGGTTGAAAATGATCAAACTGTGTATGACAAATGAAAACTTGAACGGTGTGTTTGAATTCTTCCATTGTTTTCAAATCTGAAATTGAGGTTATTTTGAGGCTGTAGATTCCAATATTTTGATCTTTGCTGCTATTTTCCTATTAGTAAACTCTGAGGGTGTCATTTAGTTTTGGTAGTTGCCAGCTTTAGAATTGTACAATATGCTAGATAGGACGGGGAATTGGAGGAGGCTTATTTTTGGTGTTATTGTTGGCTTTGTAATATACTTGTCTAGCTTTTCTCTGGATGATAGTCATGGAAGAGTATTGTATCTGGGGGTTACTTATGTTGCTAGTTAGTTCAGTAAAGATGAATGAAAGGACCATTACTTTTTGTTGGAGAATCATGGCATATTTTTCATTGTATCCTCTAATTGCTAAGCGTACTTGTGTATCTTTGGTCAGCTTTTGACCGGAAACAAAAGCTTGCCATGCCCTTGTATGTTTTGTTAATGATGCAGTTAACCCTTTGTCATGTGAGACGCGAACGTTTCTTGTTAGTTGTAATAGCGAAACCCAGGCATGATTCCATGAAAACGATTTTATGTGTGGAATATGATCGATCCTTTTGGAGCCTGAAGAGTTGCAGCTGATTTTATGCTATGTGTGAAGGGCTGCTAGTAGTTGCTTATCGTTGCAGCAATATTTACACAACTATCATGTGACAACCTTACCATTCGGGGAAGAGGTATTTTATTTTCACGAACCGCGTTTGATTCGCTGTATTGTTCAGCAGTTGAGCCACAAAGACGAGTGTAGCAATAGCTTACCCAAAAAAGAGGATAGCAACAACTGATTTAATGAACGACAAATTAAAAAGGTTTGCATTAAACTAGATATTAGATACCCGTTGCCCCTCCCTACCCCCGGGTTGTATGGAATCCAAAATATTTTCCAACGCCAACATTAAAATTGTAGTGGTCTCTGATTTACAACTGATCGACAAATTAACAAGATTCGCATTAAACTAGATGTTCCCTCACCCCCCGGGCCGCTGGGGTTTTAAGTTTCCTTGCATGGAATCTGAAATTTTTTCGAACTCCAACGGGTAAGGTTGCAGTAAAAGTTATTTAAGGTGAACTCTTAACTTTAAGTCAGGAAACTAGTCAAATAAATAAATAAAATCAGGGAAGACGGATGAGATCAAATTATATATTGCGAGTAAGAGCGGGGAGTGCAAAATCTTCTCCGAATCCGATCATACACTTTATGGGTAGTGATTGATGTGCGGATGCGTGACTAAGTTTTTAACTTTTTTATGTTAACCACACGGTACGCTTCACAGAATACAGGTGGGAAATGATGAATGACGATACATTAATCCCCTTAAGTAGCTTGAAAAAGATGCTGCAGTTATGGGAGTCTATATATATCTGCATTGTACATGAATTGTGAAAACAGGTACTGAAGGGAACTACGTGTTGGCAGGCCAACCTGCTTTGATTGAAAGTGGAGAACCCCGAAGAGAGGTATTATCAGTGAGTTTGGGTTTTAGAAATACAACTATTACTGTTATATCATCATGGAAGTGCCTCCTCACCCCTGCTTCTATCTTTTCCAGATCTCCTAATCTCATTTCTCTCTTCTTTGCTGCTTCTCTCACTGCAGCTTTCACTAGCCTTCTTGCTATTCCCTGTTCCATTCCATCAACACACACACACATCATTGTTCATTCAAAAAGCAGACATCATTCTCAAACACAAATTCTTAAATAAACACATTATTATTTAAAAAAAAAAAAACAATGACAGACCGAGAGTATTTGGAAGCTTACGTTTCGCGGGTAACTGCTGACTATGTTAACAGCTTCTTGGTTGCTAAGATGCTCCCACAAACCGTCAGAAGCAAATATGAGAAACAGATCGTCAGGATGGAGTTTCTGCGTTGAGATTGACGGCTCACAACTAAGAATAGGCTTGAAGAAGGGTTCCGCCAGTCTAAATTTCAATGGTAGAGGCTCCCTGTTAAATTCTGCCTTTTTCAGATATGCATCACCTATGGATCTCGAAACCTGCAAAAAAACATAACTTGTATTAAACATGGGATTTGAGATTGAGATTGTCCAAAAGCTATATTGTTTTGTTGGTGTACCTGAATGAGGCCTTTGACGCGCCATACTTGGTTTTTCAGTACCACGATTTGTGAATCAAAGGGATGCTTTGATCGAACTTCGTCTCTTACTGTTTCTATGTTAACATTGTGTTCTGCAGATAGTTGAATAGCTGCTACTTCCCGTGTTGCCCTCTCCATTCTTCCTAACACCACTCGGGAGTCTCCCGAATTTGCAATATATAGCATCCCATCGCAGATTATCCCCACTAAACAACACGTCCCTGTGGATGCAATCTCTGGCTTACTCATCCACTTTCTCTTCACCATAGACAGAAATCCTTCATCCGTTGCACTATACGCCCCCTTTATAACCCTTTCTGATATGCCTCCTTCTTCACCTGCAAGTCCTGCATCACACACACAAAATAATTACTAACTCAGAAACCTTAAAAACCGAATTAGTCTTTGTACGATGAACATGAGAGCATACTCTTGAGATTGGAAAACAGATTGTCGGTGACGAACTGAGAGGCCTCGAATCCACCATGACCATCGTACACACCTATGAAGGTGCCTTGAGGACCCATATTGTGACTGGAAGTGAAGGGTCCAGATTCGAGCTGACTTCGATCCTCCAATGAACTATTGGCCTGAACTACAGCCATTGAGAAATCCCCGTAAACATGGTTGCCCAAATCCTTATACCATAGTAACCCATCAACCTTCCCACTGACACTGCCTTCTCCATCATCGCCTTCAACAGTTGGCTTCCAGCATGACTTAACCATTTCTTTGGGCAATTCCACAATCAAATAAAAGTTTATCTTCTCTTCCTTAACATGTGTCACCCAAATACTCGATCTAAGAGCATGAAGCTATATACTCGTCAGAAATGAACAAACTTTAGAGAAAAAAAATAAATAAATAAACAAATGGGTATGGGCTGAACTAACTGAGATTCACATAGTTAACAGGCAAGTTCAGGAAATATCGATTTGGAGTGGTAATACTCTGTAGTCTGTACCTTGAATAGGAGCTGAATGGGTTAGAGGGTGTGGGACATATGAGGAACGGAGCTAGCTGTAAGAGAACACGAAGGTTCAATGTGGCAGAGATGGTCGAAGATCTGAGCGATCAAAGGGAGCAATAGGATGGGAGAAGTGTCTGGAGGTTGTTGGCAGATGATATTCTTCTTCAGAGGTGTCAGAAAGAGAGATCTAAGATGAGGAAATGAAGAGAGATTTGAACTACAAAGTCTGACATTGTTATTCTTGTCCATTCATTTGTCTCCCTTATGATTTCGATGCTCTTGTGGCCAAGTGTGTTTCTGCGAGTCTTCCATTCCATGGCTGAGATTTTCAGTTCCATCACCTTTTAAAGAGGCCATCCTCTGTTTTAGGGAACTCTTTTCTGTGTTTACCTCATATTTTTCTTGGTTTATCTTTCGTGATCATTCACAACTTTACTAGATTCACAGTTGGTGACGGGCTGGTTTTCTCACTCTAATATCGTGGCTATATATGCTATTCATCTTATAGCAATACAAACTCTATTAAGATTTATCCTAGTATCAACTTTAATTAGCTGAGAAGAGCTTCACTTGGGTTTGATGATAGGGGGAATAATAACTCTATTATGTGTACATATCTACATTAAAAATTCCAATGCAAACTGTGAGAGGGGACTTTTTCCTTTTAATTTCCCTTTCTTGATTCTTATTCATCTAACTGTTTTTTTGGAAACAAATGTTTGATTAGTAGGGCCTAATAGAGATTTTAAAGTCAAAAGAAGCATGAGTCACGTTTTTGTTTTTACTTTTTGTACCTAACAAAAATTAACAAGAAGATTGGGAAGAGGAAGAAACACAGCAATAGCAAGGTAAATTAAAATCCATGGAATATCAGACCCTATACTGTAGTACAACATGCACCCAAACCAAATTACTGAAGAATAATAATAGTTCAGAACTAACTTTGCATGGAGATGGATCTGGCAGGAATATGCAACACTGGCTCATCGATCCTTGTCATATTACAATTTTTGTTCCAAACTTGTAGTAATGAAATTAAGAACTGTTCAGGAGTTGAAATTTGAGCCGTGGCCTTGTGAATAGGTGGGTGTTGTGGCAGGTGTAATAAAGTGGAGCTTTCTGATGGCGAAGGGTCACGAGGGAGAGAAAAATTTGAGGTTATGCAAGACACAAAAACATGTGGTACACGTATCCACAGACCTTCTTGGAACTTGCAATAATTCGTGTATTCTCTATATTAATACCCCCAACACAACACACCAACTTGGTTTTCTGATTCCTTTTCCAACATAGCAAACTTAGTTTTCTCCCATTGATTTCTGAATTATGTTGCCGTTTTTCTAGCATTTGTTTATGGACTTGTTCGGTTCAATTGTCCAGCCACGAGGCGACCCCCCTACAAACTCCACCTCACTTCAATCACACGTACCAAAATAAAATTACAATTCTTTCAACTTAAAGCTGTTATGAGTTCTGTTGCAGATTCAGTTTTATTACTCTCTCTTTCCTTTTTTTTTTTTTAACAAGGAATATGAAAATTAATCTGGAAACTCAAATCACGAGTGTGAAATGTCTAGATGCAATCACATTCATAACTGGTGTATGAGAACTCGGATGACCTTTGTTTCAGATGCCTAAAACAGAGTAGTTTCTGTGTTTAACCATAAATTAATACACATGCTTATAACTGAGGAGCTTTTCGATCACTCATTTAAAACCTAATGTTCTAGTGTCTAGAATTCTCACAGTGGATAGCGAGTATTGGATTTGGACCTCTTTCATACTTTTTCTCCATTCTCCCTTCATATACAATCTCTTTCATTAATTATGATTGAATTATTGAGAAAATAGTTTATAAATAAATAATATATTTGATTTAATAATCTCTATTTACTATTATGAGTGAAATACTTTTAAAAATAATATTACAATGCTCATTTATGATAATAACTAAATAAATAATATATTTAATTTAATTTCATAATTAGCCATTTTTTACCGTTTAAATTAAATGAATGAAGGAGATTTTATGTGTGTGTGTGTGTGTGTGTGTGTGGGGAGAGAATCAAATATGTGAATATTGATTGAATAAAATATTCAAACAAAAGTGGGAGATACAGTTTCCTATTTCTCTGGACTAGGCTTCAGTGTGAGATGACCATTAATGTGCTGGCTCGAAATGTGAAAACAGAGAGGATTCTGGTTAGACCATTTGCTTCCCTCAAGTCACAACTTTCCAATCTAAAATGAGAAAGAATGACTGTCGTTCCCTTCCTGTTAATTTCCACGATAAAATGACATGGGGGCCACACTCCGTTTGACCTTCATAAAGAAGAAATCCGAACCTATTAATCATGTTCAATTTTGCCCCCCATATGTCCACTTATTTTTTTTTTTTGTTCAAATTGGTAATATCGTTAATAGACACCAGATGATACAGAAGATAAAACATGCGCAGAAAAATACATTTCTACTTATCAGGCCTGCACTTGTGAGATGACAAGATAGAAAATAAAAAATGAGACAATACAGTACATAGAAACTAGGATAAACTCACTATGGAATTTGAAAGGACAAAAAAAATAATGTAGCCAGAGTTATAAGCGCCAAGTTTAATGGTGGTGGCAAAAGTCACAAGAATCAAGGGACCTCATTCGATAACTCAAATTCATTTACATTGAAAAAGATGAATGGGAGGAAAAGCACAAGAAAAGAATATGGCCAAAAGAGTGCTCGGACGCCAAAGATAAAGCCTCAGACTGACAGCAAATCCCCACATCACATGGTTTATGTGATAAGTAACACCAAGAAAAGAAAATCACAAGAACTTTACCATTCTGCTAATGCCAGCCATCTTATTAACTTTACTCTTCCTTCCCCCAATTTCAGTGCTAAATAATTTCACTTCCCATCATACATCAACATGACTAGCTAGGAAAATAATTCAGCATAATTACTATATCAGTGCGATAACTTAGGTAGGTCCAACTTGAATCATATGCCTTATTCCCATTGAGCACAAAAGCTTTTCCCTCGCATGCCTCAGTCCGTCTAGAGCTTCAATTACACTTTCATGGACTGGTTTTACATTTCTTGCCTCGGTGGTTGTTGTTGGATAATTCACTGGAATTAATGCCAGAGAGTTGTCGATGTAATCTTTGTCATCATCCTCGTACTCTGACGCTGAGGATTTTGAACTTAAACTAGAAAGCCTGAAACAGAATCCCAATTTCAAAATTTGAAACCCATCTTCACAGACACAAGCCATTCATAATTCGTAGTTGTCTCGGAATGTTCAAATAGATAGAATAATACCTGCATTCGTCATTCTTCAAGTCTTGAGAACCGGAATCTTTCGAAGATGATTTATATGCCGAACTTGAACATAAGACCAGGGAAGAAAAAAAAGAAATTAGGCAGCTTAAAGAAGGGCAGTTACAAGGTATGGGTGTTTGAGTAAATGCAATGACTATGCATGTTGAAACTGGATACCTGCTACCATCATTATTCAAATCCTGAGAATTTGGATTTTGACGGAAAGGATAGTCTGAATTTGAATTACCAGTGGAATTATCAGAACCCTGAGAGTCATAACCTTTTGCAATAAGGGCAGAGGGTTCTGAAACACTGAGCATTGCATTTTCAGACAAAGATGAGTTTGCTGTATGAGACTTGGTTTCACTCGCCTCTGAATCTCTGGAAGCTGAACTGCTTGAGGGTGATTTACAAGAACCTTCAGATTCTTCTGATATGGTGAATAACTTCAGGGATTGAAGCCTCTTCTTCAGCTTGTTGAGCTTTTTCTCTGCATTCTCTCTTAATTCAATCTCATCTCTAAGTGTCTTTTCCAGCTCAACCAACTGTCCACCGCCCCAAAACCACAAGAAATTTTCATTTTTGTGGAGATAGAAATAGAGACATGGAATAAAGTTTGGTCAGACACAAAGCTTCGCACTGTGATTTATGAAACAGAAATTATTCAAAATTACATGGAAGTGACAGAAATCAGAATACCTTGTTGCCCATGGACTCTGCTTCCTCTTTTGCAGCCCTAGAAGCCTGTCTCTCGGCAAGTAATCTTCCTCGGAGGCACTCCACGGTATTCAAACCCTCATCTCCCTCCATCTTCTTACCACTGAAATAACCCATACAACAATGTGATTCCATTTTCTCGGACAACCCATTTCAGATTTCACAATGTAGAATGAGAGGAAGAGTAAAAGAAGGAAAATTTAAGAAACCCACCTCCATGGAGGATCCACCTTGGCGGGATCAGTTAAGGGACGCTTATTCTCTATGCTTTGGTCACAGCAGGGGCTCATCTTTGTGATTGGCACGCGGATGTTATGAATGGGGTTCCTCGGATCAGTTCTGATTTAGACCCAGAAATGTGATTTTTCTATTTTGGGGAATCGGCGTTCAAATTAAATATATGTAGAAAAAAAGACGCTATCTTTGGGAATTTGCAAGCCTCGGGGGAGTCTGGACTTTAACATTGCTCACTGATCTACAAAATACAGACAGGTGATTTCGAAGTGTCAAGTTGTAACTGCGAGCGTGAGAGTGAGAGTTATAAATGTCCACCTACCTTACCTCCCAGGCACATTTGGCAGTATTTTGCATCTTACCCGGTTTTTCATTTTTAATAGACATTGACGCAAAAGAATACTAAGTTTTATGTCCTTTAAAAAAAAATACTGTGCGTTATTTATTGAGGCCTAGTTTTTTTTTTTTTCCGGACCAAGAGGCTTACCTGATGTAAGAAATAATTGCTTTCCTGGTATTAGAACACACAACTACAAGTGTCTTCCAAGACTGACCATGAGAACCAGGGTTGCTAATTAAAGATGTAGTAAGTACTTCTAAGAACGTTCATTGCACTTTTATTATAATTAAAATAATATTGATTTCTTTTGGATATTTTTAAGAATAGAAACATAATATTTATATTTATTATTTTATTTTTCATATTAAACTAACAATAAATTTATACTTTAAACTGGACATAATTTCATATATATCACACAAAATTTGAGATGAATCATGCTATACATATAAGTTATATATAATGCAACTTATTATAAATTTTATATTTTATATTAGAGAAAATGATAGTTAAATATTTCTGGGAGTTAAAAATTCTAAAAATATACCTTAAACTTATATAATTACTATGAGGTATTACGGTATCATTTTATAAATATTATCTGATAAAAAGACAATTTTACCTTTTCCTCTTTTTTCCCTTTCCTCTCTCCTCCCTCACATTTTCTCCCTCTCTCTCCTCTTCTTCCTTCCTCCCTCTTCCATCCTCCTTCATCTTCCTCCTCAAACCGACAATCAAAACGACGCTTAAGGGAAGATCCACCATTGTAGAGCTCAAATCTATCATCATAATGCTTCTCCCTCCTTCTTCCTCTTCATCTATTACGCTCACCTCATCTTCATCTTTTCCAGCAAATTCTTCTTTTTTCTGGGCTATTGTTAGTTTTTTTTTTTAATTTGCTGGGTTTGAAATATTGTAAATCTAGAATTTTGTAATTTTCATAAAATGGAAATATATGTGGATTAGTTACAAATTTATGTAGAATAATTACAAATTTATATGTATCAATTATAAATATGTGTGAGATTATTTTATTTTCAGTTGAAATTGTATGTGTATCAATTGCAAATCTATGTAAAACAATTGCAGGTTTACATGTATCTAGAATTATTTTCTTAGGATGATATTATCTATGAAGTTATATAGTTGTAAATATAGGATTTATCAATTGCAAAATCTCCATTGTCAATTGTAAATAGGCGATGGTCGACCATTAGAGAGACTCCCTCCCTCTGATGGTCGACCGGATCAGCAGCTATTACTATTAGATTGTTTGATCTAGTCAACCATTAAAGGGACCGTCACCACAGTTGCAAATTAACTAATATCCATTGCAAATCATCGAATATCAGTTGCAAAGGAATATATTCAATTAATTAGTAATTCTGGTATATCAGAAGGGAGGGCAAAATATTCATTTTGTAGGTTAAAAATAATTCCAAATAAGTACTTTATTACCTCATAATGATTTTGCAAATTCAGGATATGTTTTTGAAATTTTTTGCTCCCAAACATATTTATCTTTCATTTTCCCTTTATATTAATATTGATGATTTTTGAATGTTTTGTATTCACTAAGCCAAAAACTCCAAAATAGGAAAATCGTTTACATGTTAAGCTGTCGATAAATGTAAGTTACTTTCTCTCTACGGCTCTTTTCTATATGGAATCTGTACCATCTGCATTGACTGACTCCCTTAATTGCCGTACAGTGAAAACGTTAAAATATTTTCAATATTTTTGTTTTACATATCATAAATTTTCCTCTTTTTCAATACATTACACTTAGCATTTGAGGGAAATGAGCTCAGCATGATATCTAAATCTGAGTCAAATGGCATTTTAAACATTTGTTAAGTTCAAAAAGATTAAGTTAAACTTTTTCAACCAATTATATTTAAGGAAAAATAACAGTTGAGGATCAAAAGTTTGAATTAAATACAGTAAGAGATTTTATAGTTTTTTCAGTAGTAAATACAGAATAAAACAATAATAAATTCGTGATGTTCAGTAGTAAAAAAAACTACAAAATCCCTTATTATATTTAATTTAAACTTTTGATTCATAAGTGTCATTTCCCCTATATTTAATTATAACCTGCTAGAAAAAAAGATTATATTTAATTATAGATGCGGTAAAAACACATGAGCCAAGAGGTTGCGTAAAGAGATTGTTGTTTCTCTAGAAAGCCTAAAGACCAACAAACCCAAAGTCACCAATTTGTCATTTGTACTCTCATTTTTTTCCAATATTATTTTTTATTCTTTCAAGAGATAAAAATTTTATTGTATTTTTTCCCCAATTTTGAAGAGTGTTTATTTTAACTCTGTTAAATTATTCATGTAGTGATAAATTCGAAGGAAATTCATGTAAATTTTAAATTAGAAAAATGATATATATCTATATATGAAAAGTTTGAAAAGAAATGAGAAAATATAATTATAATTAGTGTATTGTATATATTGTTTCTTTGTTAATTTTATCACATTGTAGTTGTAATTGATGGGAACGATTTAACTTTTATTAATTGTTAATGTTAATGAAGGAGAGATTTTGAATTCATCGTCTTCGTTTTGAAGGCACGTAAAGGTTAATCTCCCATATATTTTTTAAACCCGTTATTCATAGCCTAAAAATAAAATCAGCTTCGTTTAGCAAAAATAAAATAAAATAAAATCAGCTTGTCATCAATCAATAAGATAATGGCTGCTAGAGGAATAAACTTGATACAAATTGAAATTAATTTGATCAAATGTTTATTTTATTTGATAGGTACCCGATCGATAAACTAAACTTATTATTTATAAATATTTATTAAAGTATGAGTGATTTTATTCTCTAATGCTGACACATATACTGTGATGTCTACAGCTTTTATTATTATCTGGTTCATCTGGGAGAAGAGATCTCTGGTAAAAAAAAAAAAACAGAGAGAGAGAGGAAACAGTCCATGGATTTTAAATTTTGAATGTTCCAAATAACAACTTATCTAAATTCTTGTCCATCAAGTAGTCATCTTCATAAAGAATGATACAAGGAATGTTAGACTCACCCAAATAGATTTTGTTGTGTCCCACCATAATGCTATTTTTGAACTATCATTTTAAGGTTTGTTTGGGTTATCTTTTGATAAATTAAATCATAATTTCTAACCATTATTTTTCTTAAAATTATCCAAATAATTTTATGGTAAATTTCTCTACTTTTATTTAAATTTCATTTTTGTAAACTATGATTATTCTAAATGATCTTTTACAAAAAGGTAACTAAACGGACACTTAGTGTCTGTTTGGTACTCATTTTACAAAACATAACTGTACTTTCTAACCATCATTTTCTTCTTTTTCATCCAAACAGCTTTCTAGTAAACTTCTCTACTTTTATCCAAACTTCATTTCTGTAAACTATGGTTATTTTAAAAGTAATTTTACAAAACGAAGAACCAAACGGGCCCTTAACCTTCTTTGCTAACTTGTCACGTTTTTTAAGAAAACTAGCTTCATGCCATATATCCAACCTAGTGAATAGTTTGATTTTTATAAATTTATTGAATAAATATATGTAAATTAATGATGAAGCATTTATTTATATTAATTGTACACATTTTAAAAGATGAAAATGAATGTGGATGAAAAATAACAGACAGTCAAATACTATCAAATAATAAGAAGAAGAATTAATAAATATTACATTAACATATTGGAGGTTGGATTTTTATAATTCCAAGTCACCCCTCCACCCAATATAAATAAAGAAGGTGAAAGAGGTGATAGAAAAAATATGAAATGTTTAGTTAACTTGAATTAAATTAATGTGTGCATAGTAATATTAAAATTGGGGGAACGATGAATTAAAATGATGAGGAGGAGAGAGAAACGAGGCTTGAATTGCACTCGAAGCAAAATGAGTGAGAAAGCAGCTCTTCACTCAAGGGTTGGAGTTGCTTCCAAATGATATGATATAGTATATTTTAATTAGTTTACACCCACCTATACTGTACACGTAGTACGTCCTCTCATGCAAAGCCTCAATAATAAATAAATGCAAATGCGCCCCCACTCTTTTCATTAATCTGAGTGGACCCTCATTATCAATAATAATAATAATAATCTGAGTGGACCCTTTCTTCCTTCCTTATTGGACACATCATCTTCACTCCTCACTTCCTTCTCCACCAAATTTAAGGGCCAAAATTTTAAATTAATTGTCTTGAGTTTAGAACCACACGGCTATTTTTATTATTTCAAAATTTTTGAGTACATTAATTTAAAATTTTGGTTCCTATCATTTTCCGAACACTCAATCCCTATCTCCACCATTCATCTTATTATTGTTTTAAGTACAACTATTAGTCTGTTACTATATATGCATGTAAACAGTACAATTCTTTGTTCAACTTGGTCGCTTTGAGCTCTAAATGGACATCATCAGTATATATTATTACAACTACTACTTGAGGTTAACGTAGGGCTCTCTGTTTTTTAATGAGGAGATTATTAACAACTGAGAAAGTGAAGTGAGGCTGATAGATAATCTAGAATGTGCATGCTCTCATCGTAATTGCCTTTTCCAGCTCCTGGAATGGTATCACTATAATACAATCACAAGATAGTCGATCGTAGCCGAACCATTGATGGAATGGCGCTTTGGCACGTGTCAGCCATAGACAAAATCATTCTTTTTTCTTTTTTTAACTTAATAGCTCTGGAGTCAAAACAACGTTAACCTTATAAGAGGGGGAAAAATAACGGAAATTGAAAGACTATCAAATGCCGACCTCGCTTTGCACTTTTCATAATTTTTATTTTTCTTTTTTTTGTTTTGGTTCAATACGTTTTGTGGTGTTTTCTTTTAACTAAAGAGGTTATAAGCAAATTAACTCACATCCCTTGAGCAAATATTTAGTTCAATTTTTACCTTTTTAATATATATAAAGCAAATTTAGTTAAGAATAATCTTATCATTTAACTTCAATATCCTATACAGAGATTAGTCTCCATTCATATTGGCAGAGAATACTCTTAATTTATGATTTTTTTAAAATAAAAAAGACAGATTGCAAGTAAATCTTTCCTGTAATGCGACTTTAATTAAGATAATTGAAGGCTAAACTATAGAATCTATCTAGAACTCGTATTCTTTCTCCCTCCATCCAGCGAGAATAAAACTAATTCTATATATATATATATATAGGCGCAATAACAACAACAAGAATAAATTGAAAAAAAAAAAAACAACAACAATTAACCTACTGATCTATGGTCAAAGATGGCAGCTACACAAAGATTTCACGTGGTCTACATTGAAGAGGGTTCATTACGTCTCTATGGGTTTATTCTGGAAGACATTGTTGGGAATGTATGTTTAGTTTTTTCTCGGCTTAACCATTTTTTTGCATAATGATAATAATAATAATATTTTTTTTCTCTACTCAGCCCTCTGAATTTTTTGTTGTTGCCCTTTTAGCAGATAAATTATCCGTGCCTTTCTTGTTAGTTTTTATTGTTGGATAGATCTATTTGATCTGCTCTCAAATTGATAGAACAAGGGAGGAGAGGGGGAAGGGGTACTACAGAATTGGTCAGGTTATGGGCTCCCAACAATGTCAGATCCAAAAATAACGATTAGGTAAGGGCTTAAATAATATTGGGCCTATTTAGATTAGATCCACATCACAACTGGGCCCAGGATACGAATGGATAAAGGATACTAAAAATTCTGTTCAAGCAAGGACTTCCAAAATTCGTTTTTTTTTGGGAACATGAAGCTCTAGGTCCCTGTAGTTTCAACGCATTTTGGTTTTGGTCCCTGCATTTTATTTTTTTTTAAAACCTTCCCTAATGTTTATAATGTTTGAGGTGTTGATCCCTTGAGTTTCAAAATGTTGTTGGAGGATGTTAAGGTGGACCAAACGCAGTCAGAAATGCTGAGGTGGATGACGGTTCCTTGAATGGCAGAAAAGATATATCACGGTGGCTCAGAACTTGACTCCACAATAGCTTTGAATGAGTTTTTTAATCCAACAGTTTAAAAAAGATGCAGAGGGCAGGAGAAAAGAGAGACGTTAAAGGGTCTTGGAACCTATGGTATTGTTCAAGTTATTCAACAATCTGTTCCATTACCTGAGCACACGCAGCTTGTTGAAGGGTGGGAGAACACGTTAAAAAGATTGCTGATTGAGGTAGAGGTTGTCAAAGGTAATGATTTTGGGATATAGGTTTTAGTGTGCTACCTTAATGTTTGCCATCATCACTCTATTTATTAGTGTTGCTCTCCTCCAACTGTGCTCCTCGTCGTTACTTTGTTTCGAAGTGGTATGTGTAGGATATAGTTGATAGAGTAAGTTTTCTAAGTTTATACTGTTTTAAATTTTTTCTGCTACAATTTTTTTCTACTTAGTTGAGCTTTGGCAGTGACGAGAACCTGCAATAATGGAGTCAAAAGACTCCAAGTGGGTGCCTTATATCAATAAAAAGGCCTTTCTAATATTTTAAAAAAAATTATATTGAGTACTCTGTTTTGTAGAAATATAACAGATCAAGGGGAGGCTTTACTATTATTGGCATCTTTGTATTCGTACTAGTGGTCATGTGGGATATATTATTTAATTATTATTAATTCAAAATAAATGAGATTTGAAAAGGAGGAGAAATTCATTTAAGAATATACTAGTGCAGAGAAGGCCGTGAGGCCTAGTACAATATTTTCAAAGCTTCATTTCAAGTTCCTAGTTCTATGTGAAATTCAACCCCCAAAAAAAAAAAACTCTCTATCTATCTCTTTGTTTTGAAATTTGCTTATGATTGAAGGAAGGGAGAGTAGTACTGTGTGGATGTGAAGTGTGAAGGAAGCAGAAAGCTTTAGGATGGTTGGGGGGTTCGGGTTCGAGTCAGTTTATGTATCAACATGTTTAAGGTGGAAATATCAGTCTATCAAATACACACACACACACACACACATCATATGTTGCTTTACGAAGCATTCACATCTTCCAATCCATATATTGACAGCAAAGTCATCAGGTATTCCTCTACCAATTTTCCTTATCATCCACTAATAATAGAACTTAATTTGTGGCGTTTATGGGCAGCTTACTTGCAATAGTGTGCAGTGGTTTGGGGTTAGGTTTGCATATCAATGAATGTGGAATTCGACAGGGGAAGATGGAGACCAAATGAGGATGAATGAGTTCTAAGGGACCAAGGAGTGGGCTTAGTTTTGAACATTTATATCCCATGTAGCATTAAGCGATCTCGTCTGTTTCCCAGTAGCTACGTCTTCCACCGTTAGCACCATCAGCATAATTAATGTCGTTCATTGCCACCGGGCAAATTGCAGGACTTTTTTGGTTAATTGTAAGGATTAACGTCTTTAACATCGAAAAGCACAAGGAGCATGCCTTTTTTTTTTTTATAAACATAAATTATAGCATGCCTTTTGCGCATATTTATGATCTTAAATATACAATAGATTTATTAAAAAGAAAACAAAAAAAAAATCAAATCATGAAATATCACAGAAAGAATGAAGTTGTTATTTTCCCAGGGTACCAGGCTTATGACCGGCCATGTCATTTTCTCTTCCTCGTATGGACGTGTGTACGTACGGTACTACGGTGTGCGAATGTCGGTAAAAAATTTATGACCCGACTAGTCTTTGCCGTGCACTCATTTTAATTAACAAATCCCAGAGCCGTTGGATCTCTCCGAAGACATCATCGGACGGCAACCGGTACCGACAGTAAGGGCACGTGTCATTGTTCTTCAGCCACGGCAATACACACATCCAATGAAACAAGTGCTCACACGGTAATTCACACACATCCCTCCCTACTCTCATCTCCTCTCTGCATATCGCACACTCCCTTCCACCCACCTTCACCTCCACCGCTGGAAGTCCCAACACCGTCTCCGCCGACGCCCCCTTCTTTCCGCCGTCGCAACCCACCCTCACAAGCCTCCAGCTCCGGCTCACCATCTCAACGTAAGGAGCCAAAACCGTCCAAGTATTCGGTCCTATGGGAGAGTAAGCAACTGTCAACAACTTGTCAGAGAAAAGCTTACATAAGTTGACCCGCCAATCCGAGAAATTCGCCTCCAGGACCGTGGGATTGTGTTGGTGGGTTTCGCAGAAAAAGAGGAGGAGGAGCACGGCGTTCAGGTCACTCTGGCGGATAGAGGTGGACATCGGCGGCGGCGGAGGAGGAGGAGATGTAGTGAGGTCGGATAGGAAGTGGGCGGTCATGCGGTGGAGGGAGAAGAGGAGGTGGCGAGCGATGAGGAGGTACTTTTGGGGAAGAGAGAGAGAGTGGAGGTGACGGAGGGTGGAGGAAAAGAGAGAGGGGGAAGAGAGGACGGAGGAGAGGCGGAGGTTGTGCTGGTGGGTGGCGGAGAGGAGGGAGCGAGTGAGATGGGGGAGGTGGGAAGGAGGGAGAGTGGAGAGTGCAGCTAAGATGGTTGATGTTTCTTCCATTATGGCTTATGGGATCTCGTGCTTCGATCGCGGTTTAGTTTGAGGATGTGACTTAGGTAAGTTTTGAGGACCAATTTGTGCCTTTTTATGGACTTGGATCTTCGGATTTGTTATGCTCTGCGTCACTCACTTTCCTTCCTTTTGTTTGGATTGAGAAAAGAGAGAGGGTGGTTCCCTAACCCGATATTTGTACTCTTTTTTTGTTGTTTATAAATATAATCGTATATCTCTCATTTTATTTCATTTTAAATCTTGTAAGGTATCAAGATATCCATTTTTAATATGATGATTGGACGTTTTTATCATATAATTAATTATAATAATTAAATAGTATTTCGTACAATATTTAAAAATGTGAGACATAATATTCTAAAAATACTGTTGATGCTAGAAAACAGCACCATTATCTTAGAAAACAGCCTATTACATACTTGCTTTTCATTAAGTTACTATTTATTTTATTTTCAATAGGAGGTTCTCAGTTTCTGATCCCTTAAGATTATTTTAATTAATTCATCATCTTCTCAGTAGTTCAGCGATAAAGGAGTCTTCGCTATTGGATAAATATATATATATATATAGCATTCTTTTGCTTTTGGTTCTGCTATTGCTGGAAGATAATCAGATCAGTTGTCAAGACTAATAAATACTCATTTCTGTCCACCAGCTAATTAATAATTAGATGTACTCCTCCTGTTTATATTATAAAACATTTTATATAATAAGATTTTGGTTCAAAATATAAGGTATTGGATATTTTTTTTCTCATTTTATCCATTCTACGTGACATTGGATAGTTATGGAATAATCACCTAATCACCACACATATGTATTAGGCCAATACATGATGAGAATTCTACATCAGGTTAGCAAATCACACGTGAATCTCACTGTGAGAAACCCACACAGTGTATAAAATGATACCACATATAACACTCGTAGATTTCTCACGGCACTAGTGGAAGAAAATAGAACGAAGATGGTTGGAGTATTTTGTCTACACGTAAAATGTCCAGTTCAAGCACGTATCTCTTCTCTTTTGGCTGTGTTCATCAATGGCGATAAAACGAACACAAGAGGAACCTCCACAGTTGGCCCCACCAAAATGGCTCCTTCCTCTTGTCGCCGACAAAATAAATGAAAGCGATAATGCAACGCCTAAGAGAATAAGTAAATTGGCAACTCATCATTCTCTAGGCTTTCTCATCTACAATCACAGGCAAAGCCTTATTCTCAATGTACTGTAATTATTAAACATCATGGTCATTGGCTATAAAATAAGGCCTTGTGGGCATTCCCCTATAATGGAGATTTACGACATTGCGGTGGCAAACCCAGCTATGATTATGGGCTCATATTGAAAAGTGTAAAGGAAAAATATTTTAAATGATATTGGATGCTGTAGTAGCAAGCAAACTCGCCATTCTCGAGACAATAATGCGGTAGAGATGTGAAAAGGCAAGGCAAGAAAATGTAGCACAAGCCCCACAGAGTATTGAAGACTAAAAAACGGAGTATCGATTATGATTACCGATCTCAAGTGATATTATATAACAACGGGCTCTCTCAAAAAGAGGTGCCCAGTACACTCGTAAAGTTTGATCTCACCGTTTTAGTGATATCAGAAACGGAACCATCCTCAACAGAAGGCGTCCCTTCTGCTGGGAATTCAAAGGGTTCCAAGCTTAATCACCAAACGATGACCATGTAATGATGTTCAGGATTGGATCTTATTCGCAATATCTCAGATCTAGCTCTTTCCCCACAGGATGGAGCTTGATATTTGTCAGAGCACATCTTACAAGGATTAGAGCAAGTTGACAAATCAGATTTTGATTTTATTGTCCTTGCCTGCATATTGAGTCTATCTCTTACTAGTTTGCTTCCTTAAATTTACGGGTTTCTGTAAACCGATATAACAAATACGTTGTGCGTTCTTAACTTGTTTTGAGGAGGAGGTTGCAGGGTGTCCTGTGATGGGAGAAGACGACGATGATTTACTAGATTTGCATCTATTTGTGTTCTGTATAAAGAATACTTGCACACTAGATATAGTTTATGTCTAGGAAAAATAATAACGCGTCTCGTTGTGATGTTGCAAGTATTCAAGGCGCTGATATGGAGCTAAATTGGCATTAGTCCACCCTAAGAAAAAATAGAAAAATAATGCTGGATAGGCAGGTAATTCATCCATTTGAACTTGAAGAGACTACAAAGCAAAGCGCTGACCCAGATTTAAACATGCAGTTCCGGTTAACGAAGGAGATTGAACTTTAATCCAGTGGCTAAAGATGGCGTGCAGGCAGAATGAGATCATTGTCCGTGCAATGTTGATGATCTTGGACGAGCTAGGTGCTTCTGCAATACATTACATTTTTCCTTTGGGATTCATGGAAGTCAAAAAACGAAGTGCATAGATTTGGAGGAAAAATCTTGCTATCCAAATTGCAGGGGGCCATGTCTACGCTATAAAATCACATGCCTTTTCCCCCTAAACAATTTAAGCGCGCGAGGCTATTGATGCGATGAATAAATCTTGATGGACAAATTGAAGTTGTTCCTAGTTATCAACTTGTCTCCATATATTATGATGGGATAGAATTGTAGATGATAAGATAACCAAATTAAGTCTATAAATAAAGGGGGAAATTTTTGAGCTGAACTCATTCTCGAAAAAGAGACAGCCCAAAACCAATACAGGCAAAATAAATGTGGAAATTTATGACAGCCAATGTTGCATGAGCTATTAAATTGCTAAGGTTGCCGGCTAGAGACAGAAACCAATAAAGACAAACCACATATAAGCCCTTTTAAAAAAGTCCGATAAAATCAAACGGGATATCAGGTCTAGCCCAATCCCAGCCCGGCTCAGCAAACGCCATGTACACCCTCTGTTTCTAATGCAAAACTAAAGATCACATGAAGCAATTGGGCTGTGAGACTGATCTTGTTCCCTATCTGAAAGCAATGCTCCTGTTGTGACAGTAGATCCAGGAGACTCGCTACTGGAGAACCAGAATGGAAACTTGGCTGTTAAGGCAAAACGTCCTATTCTTTGTGATGAATACATTCATTGCTTCAGTCCTTGAACGGCAACGTACTGTAGCCATTTTAATGGGATTATCGACACTTGCTCCCTGTCTGAGAGCGCAGCAAACTCAGCATCTTGAAAAAATCATAAATATGGAACATTATTTAGAATTCAGAAGATAGTTTGACTTTGACATTAACCTTAGAAAGATGTTGATGGAGGTCTGATCGTATTCATAGCCATACAGAAAACGTTCTATATCATCTATTAGTGCATTTCGAGGAAGTCCTCGCAATAAAATCTGGCAAAAACAGGCAGCTGTTAGATAATTGTCATGATTTGGTGTCAAGAAATCACAGCCCTTACCACGTACGTGCCCCCTTGATGCTTTTAGTTATTCATGAATGATGATATTCCCCTTTATGCTACACTTGGTACATGAAAAATGAATTTGAGGAAAGAGGGAGAGTATAAAAATAGTGTTTGATGGATGATAAAATAACCTTGTTGGAAAAAGAGCTTCCCATATTTGTGGGAGAGAGCTTTCCCATTCCCATTCCCACTCCCATTCCCTTTCCCATTCCCACCCTGAACCAAATGGACACCCAAAAAAGAGAAAAGAAAAGAAAGAAATCACAGGCCTTCAACAACCAAATTTGAATAAAAATCTGCTTAGTCATTTGCCTACAGTCCATCAACACCCAAAATCAAGTTAACTTGCTGATTCAATAAATAAATACATTGTTTTCAGAAAAATAAGCATGATGAAATCTACGCCACTGTTCTGCGAGAGAAAAATGTACCATGATACTCTTCATATTTGTAACACAGTTATCTAGTAGGTGTATTATTTGTCAATCAAGATATTGTTTGTATATATGTACATAAACACGTATATTCTTTTATTCAAAACATATAAAAGGCTAGTTATCTTAGTTGAGTGTTGACAATCAAAGAATAACCAGCATTTCAAACTCTTGAAAATTAAATAAGTATAAGATGAACATAATTAAGTTATACTTACATTTCTTCCATCATAGGGAGTAACAATATCCCATTGGGCACGATCAGCCTGACGCCCAAGGAAAAAAAAATTATATAAATATATATATCGTCAAACACTATTCAAGTATACATATATGAAAGACAGATCAATCTTTTGCAATAGACGATTGTAAGCATCATACCCTATCCAATTTGTACAAGCGACCATTCCTTGCAATGTGTCTTAAAGCCTGGTCATAGTCGCCGTGAGAATGGAATTGCAACATCCTGATGATAGCCAAAACCTTTTTCAACCAGTAATTTTCGAGTATAAAATGTAAGACAAGTTTTTAGTTAAATATGAGCAATAAAATGCTCAAGAGGTAAATTAGAAAAATAATCAGTTCATGCCTTTATGGTAGCATGAAAGTGAACAATTGAATTACTTTTAAAAAAAAAATCTTAAACAGAAAAAGGATACTATTTACTTTCATCAGCAAGAAAAGCAACCAATCATAATGTCAGTGTCAAAATTATTAACACTTTGGCAATTTCCTCCAGGCAAAATAAAAGATTGAAGGCATTACATTGCAAGTGGTGAGAAGTAATGGTCGTAGTCCACTTTAACATCCTCCATGGTCAAATTAGAATCTTTAAGAAAGTGTATGATATCTGTCTTCAGGGTATGTTTACGAACACCCAACAGCCTACCATATGCCAAACCTAGGGAGAGAAACAAAAAGGACGAGTCATGATTTTAGCTAAAAGCCTGGAACATCTGATTAATCAAAGGCCGAATCAGTAGGAAAGTGTTATGATCTTCTTAAAAATAAATCAATACACTAGCATAAGAGTGGAATTGACTGTATTATATTGAAAATCACGAATGAAGGATTACAAGATAAAACACAAGTCATTACAGCTCTTAATGAAAATAAAGAACACAATGCTCAGAAAAGGAAGCCCAGAAAGAAATACCAGAAGGAGAGGAGTATCATAGAGAGAAGAATAGCTGAGAGGGGAAAACTCACATAATTCACTCACACCCCAATGCTTCGTACTTTTCCTTTTTATAACTCAATGCCTCACACTCTTCATGCATCTTCTATTCACATTATTATTCCTTCTAACTACTTTTACCACATCACTCATATTTCTCTTTACAATCCCCAATGCCTTCATCATTCGCCTCTTCTCATCCATTTCATACCTTATACTCATCATCATTATCATCACAGAAAGCCAGCGAATGGGTTAAATGTACCCAGCATAAACTTGTTTCTAAATGACGCATTTATCTCAGTTAATCAACATAATAAAATATAAAAATTATGTTTTGGTTTCCTTGTTCATAAATAAAATCCTGGACTTAACTAGAATAAATAATTAATAATATAATAAAATAGCACAAGAGGTAAACCCAATCCCTTGCTTCTGTTTCTGCACAATTTGTCGATACTGAAAACTAGAGATCGATTTTTTTTTTTCAATATCGAGTACCCAAAGGGGCTAATCTGTGCACTATTAGTCTTCCGAACTAGAAGAAGTGGGAGGAAGTGCATAAAATGGCGTACCTTGACGGGAACTTCGCAGAAATGAATCGGCAACTGGATCCTGAGGTGGCTGTTCTGCTTCGGTTGAAAACAGCATCCTGGACGTGACTCGAAGGAGAGGTGGGAAGCCATGACACTTTTGAGGGGTAGAAAAAGTAGAGTTCGATCTCAGCGCGGCTCTAAGAAGACTCATCTTGATCGGAGCGAGGCGGAGCTTGGAGCGTCCAAGAGAATCGGCCTCTGGTCAGTCTAGAGCAGGCGGAGACGCAAGCATTAGCAAGTTTGAAGCATCTGAGGCTACCAGGGCTTCGGCCCAATTAGCCCAAAAATGTGAACGGGGTGTCCGGAGATCACAATGTGTCGTGCGTTAGGGCCCGCGGATTTGGCAACGTGAAAGTTAACTCAACTGACTACTTCTATTGATTTTGTTTTTATTAATATAAATGAGTAGATTATTCTATTACCAAAAGATGACTGTGGAAAATAAAATAAAATAAGTCATTCATTTTTTAATATATTTTTAAAGTTACTTTCGTCTAACTTAAAAAAAAAAAAAAGAGGATTAACTTGAGGGACATACTTTAAAGAATTAAATGAAAATGCTAATAATATTACAAGGATAAAAAGAATAATTTGCAGGGATGAGAATGGTGAAAAGGTGCGGTGGAGTGTTGTTATAATAGGGAAATAAGCTAAGGAGGGTGATTATTTATTGAATTCAAAAGCTGTGTTTGCTTACCTGCTGAGTAGCAACCTTCCCAGGGGAAGAGAATGCCAGCAAGTGGACAAACAAAATGACACGTGATGCCTGCAATCATCCCCGCAGGCAAATCAATCTTTTTCCTTTTTTTTTTTTTGTCTTTTTTTAAAAAAATTACACTTTCTTTCAAAAATCAAGTATAGAATTGATAATGATTATCCCAAAATATACATAGAGATTGGATATTGTGGGTTGCATTCACATGATTTTTGTTCATAATAATAGGGAAATGACGTTAAACCGAAAGCCAAGTTAGTGATCAAATAAAACAATCTAAAGGCTGAACCGTTTAAATCCAGGCTTCAGGATGAAGTTTTAGCGGATCCCCACAGACGACAAATGTAGAGGCGGGAGAAGTTGGGAGAATCTTTTGTTTAGTAGTATAAAATTCTTTTTAAAAAGCGAGTGCATATACGTGGAATCAAATTATTAGAGGCAGGCAAAGTGAAGTCAAATAAAGAATAAAGGAGACGATAGAAGGATACGGGATTCTGTTTTCACATATTCATAATTACAATTATATCATCATACGCATATATGCCTTTCCTGTACTAGAATTGATTGAATGATAATGATATACATTAAAAAATGGTCTTGTCAGTAAACAGTCCATGTGTGATCTGCGAGGTCACATGTGCCGGTACAGTATTAGTTGATGCCACTTCAGTTCATATAAACTGAGTAACTGACACCATTAACATTACAGATAGAACAGGAGACATCATGAGAGAGTTTGAAATAATATATATATTCGGACGCCTAAATTTTATTCAGGAGTTTTAAAATAGTCCCTTGTCGGTAGTAGTCGTCGTCCTCGATGTTATTCAGCATTAATTAGGAAACCATGGATAATATACTTGTGACACAGACAAAAATGGCTAATGGGTGATTCCAATTGGCTTCGTCACTGGGATGGAAGATGAGCCTTAACCTACGATTCCCATGTCTTGTTGACAATGATTAATGGATGAAACACTTGAGGAAGGCTTAATCATTATTTGAGAGACTATGCTTTAATGGAATCAGGACCTGAGAGAGAAGGAGTCGCCGGAGAGAGCTATCATGTTAATTAATTAATTGGTTCATTCAAATTCAAAGTTTAAAATAAAAGTAAGAGACCAATTAAACTAGCTATCCGAATACAAAATTGATTTAAAAAATAAACGGAATGGTTCACGCCCCAAGCAAAACACTTGACTGAAAAAACATGGTTGCCGCTTTTCTCACTGCCATCTTACCATTAATTAACCGGGCCCAGTAACCCACCATCAACTTCACCTCCGCGGTCGTACGTACGTCCCATTAGTTACGGATAATCGTTTATAAACATTAAAAACAAAAAAGTCATATGCCTTTGCCCTTATAAAAATAATAAATATTTGTGGGCATGTGGTTGAGACTGCACGAGATGATTCAGAGCAAGGGGAGGGTTGTTTCTGAGCTTGGGCTGTATATATTATCATAAAACTCAGAAGCGAAGCGAAGCTTGGGATTGCAGGATGAGGAGCCTGGGGTCGTCAATAATGGTGGTATCTCATAACCACACAATTCATGGAGGTGAAGAAGGCGTATTGATGGGCGTGGACTTGTCATGGCTGATTGAGTTTGTGAAGAGCATGGGGAAGCCAGTGGCTGCAACGGTGGTGGTGCTGTTGGCCGTGCTTTTGTCGTTTATGCAGAAACTGGGATTGGAGGGGGAGATGGTTTATGCTATTTTCAGGGCTTTCCTTCAGCTCTCTATTATTGGCTTCGTCTTGCAGTTCATCTTCAATCAACAAAACGCTGGATGGATCCTCCTAGCTTATCTCTTTATGGTTAGTCTTCCTATCCCTTCTTTCCATGCCTCAATCTTATCCATCTACTCCAGGTTGCTTCCTAAGTCTTGGCTCCATGACAGCACGAAGATGCTCTTTCGATTTAGATTAACAAAATCTTTTTTTTCCCTTAAAAAAAAAAACTGGATCAAAATATTCAAGGGAAACTTTTAAGCTATCTTTGAGAAACTCATCTCTCTGTGATGGCGATTCTCTCTATTCTTTTGCTCTTATCTTCTTCCTACCAGACAAGATGACCACGAATTCCAGAGCCTTCTTTTGCTTTTTTAATTGTATGTTCGATTATTCATTGGGAAAAAGAGACCCACATAAGTAAAAATATTCCCAATCAGGAAGGAAGCGATTTGAAAATTGAATTTTCCATCTAAAAACATTTTTTATTATAGATCTTAAACTTAAACTGTCTTATTCCCCTTATTCCTTTGTTAGTATTTTTCTTTAATTTTTGGTTTCGACTAATGATTTGACATCAAAATATCACTTTCCTATCAATTTAAAAATATTTTTTTTCCAATCCAATCATGTAGACATAAATCTCAAATTAGTTTTTCTCAGTTACTCGTCTTCAAACCCAAAATAACCGTCGATGTTGGATCAGAACTCACAAACTCAGGTCTTCACAGGACCTGGTGAACTTAAAATAGGTTGTCTGGGTATATTATATGAGACTTTCATGTTTCAGCAGCTTTTCCCCGGTTCCTTCAGTGCTGAATACCGATCGTTATTGACAGTAAGTTATGGTTTAATTTGCTACGAAGGTGTCAGTTGCTGGTTACACGGCGGGTCAACGAGCCAAGCAAATCCCTCGTGGGAAATTTGTGGCCGGTGCTTCCATCCTCACCGGAACCTCAATCACTATGTTGCTGCTAGTGTTGATGAGGGTGTTCCCTTTCACTCCCAGATACATCATCCCCGTCGCCGGCATGATGGTCGGAAATTCAATGACTGTCACGGGTGTTACCATGAAAAGACTTCGAGACGACATCAAAGTACAAATGAACTTGGTCAGTAAGCCTTTTACTCTCCACTCTGCTTCATTCCGAAAGATTCAATTTTAGGGTCACATTGAAACCGAGTCTTCGTTTTTCATTTTTGTTCAGGTTGAGACGGCATTGGCTCTTGGTGCCACCCCACGACAAGCAACCCATCAACAGGTGAAAAGAGCTCTGGTAATTGCACTCTCTCCTGTGGTGGACAACGCCAAAACTGTAGGTCTAATATCGCTTCCTGGGGCAATGACTGGTCTGATTATGGGAGGGGCTTCCCCATTAGAGGCTATTCAACTTCAGATTGTGGTCATGAATATGCTTATAGGTGCATCAACTACCAGTAGTATAATGTCTACCTACCTCTGTTGGCCCTCATTCTTCACCAAGGCATACCAGTTAGACACCAAGGTCTTTTCACAGTGACTCCACCAAACTTCAATTGCAAGCCTTGCTTGCTGTATCCCTCATCCCGTAAAAGTCAGGTCAAGAATTGATGAGGATTCATTTAAACTCTGTTTGTAGATGACTGGGAATTTTTATTTTGGTTATTATTATCTTGCTCTGTTTTTGCCCTGATCTATCCTTTTCTCACTCAATGAAAATGTGACAAGAGAAGTGTTACGGCAAGTTGTTTTCCCATTTTCGAAATGATACGAGTGAGAAAGTAATGAAGCAAAAGGAAAGAGAGCGAGATCGTTGTAATTAAAGGGGTTGCGCGATGCGTAGTGTTCTGCTCTTTTCAGTTGAGCTGTGACCATCAAGCGTGATATCCATGTAGCATATAGCGGTTGTTGTTTAGACACTAGACCAAAAGAAGACATGGCTGACTTCATTACGAGGTGGAATTACAATAGAACAAGAGCGACAAACGGATTTTTATATACCTTATTTTTCTTTTTGAACCATAGCATCGCCATCCAATGAACGAAGATGAAATGAAAGAGAAATAAATATAAGGGTGTTTGGTGCGGGAGGACAACCCAGGTGGACTACATTTATTTTGTTCATTCTATTTTAATTTCATTCGCCTTCAATATCATCAAGAAGCATCATCAAATCAAATATAAAACTTTAGAATATGAATAAGCCAAGTCGAGCTTATCTAGCTTCATTTGGACCGCGTGCTTCTTCAACTGGATAAGGCAATCTAATTTTCCTAACTACATTATTTTCTTTGAAATCATAAATCACCTACTGAATACTGGCAGAAAAGCAATGCTTTTAAAATCTAAATTACATATGGATAGAAAATTAAGGATGTGTTTGGTTGGAAATTTTTCAGTATTTTTTGAAAGGAGGGGAGGAGATTGAAGGGGATTAAATCCCCTCCTCTTATTTGGCCCAAAATATTGAAGGTCTCTTGATAAGCGAATTCTTATGGAATCAATCTAAAGAACCCATTTGAAGCAAATAACACTCGGATCATTGCAATTATAAAAAACACGAAAACTGAAAAATAGAGAACAGTAACAACAAAACGCACAAAGAAGAAAATAAACAAGAAAACACAAAAAAATATGTTGGTTTAGGTAAATTGGAACTCAAGAGAACCGGTCTTTTAAACCCAAGTTCCGGTAACGCCACAAGGAATAATCAATTCCTTAATAAGTCATAGTTTCATCTTTGCACTCAAAGGACGCAAGAAAAATTCATAAAAGTTTGAAACTTTAATCATCCAAATTTGAAAAATACACATAAAAGTTAGCCTTAAATAAGCAAGGTAAAATCTAACATAATAAGTCTAGAAAACCTAATTAATTTGGGCTCAGGTACTCTTAATGGGATTTTGAGATTTTGAACTCAAATAATATTTCTATTGGACTTAGGAAACTAATAAAATAATATTCTAAAAATAGATGATGAAAATTCAAAGAAAATAATAAAAATAACACCTAAAGCCTTATAAATATACCACCACATTAATGAAATTATATGTTTGACACATGACATGCTTATTTACAAGGTGGGCTATCAAAAAGACTACTAATTAGCTAATTGAATTTTATTAATTAACAAAGTTCAACCCATAATTAATAAAAATGAAATTAATATTAATTAAGCCTATTAATGTTTAAGTCACATGCTCTTTTAATAAAAACATATGATTTTTTAAGTAATATCCTCTAATGAGCTCCTCTTGGACTTGGAACTGAAACTTGTATTTTGGAGTTGACGATCTCATTTAAGCTTGGCCTCTATGTTCAACGCTTTTATCAAGTCTTCCAAGCCCTCCATGCTCATTTCTAAATTCTTACAAGTCATGTCTAAACTTTACTATATCATTCCCTCCCTCCTCAAAAGGATTCGTTCACGAATCTCCATAATCTACGTGGAAAGAAAGAAAACGATTAAAAGTATCAAATAGATCATAAGGAGTATACTTACTTTTCAAGCTTGATTGATGCATCTTTTCTTTAATCGATCATTCACTCCCTCATCGAAAGGTTTTCTTTGGTGATTATAATATGTACAAGTGGACTAGAGTGCATTGGAATCCTTTGCCAATTGGACTTGCTACAAGGCAGCAAGTCAAGAGCATTGTTGTCGACTGAGACTTGACGAAGAAGTTGTAATCAGCCACAGAGGTAACAACGATACCTCTCCCTTCTCTCATCCTTCTCTCATTTTCTCTTCTTTTTATCATCTTCATTTTTTGCTTTTGTTTTTGTTCTTCTTTCTTCTTCTACATTATTTCCATTTCTCTTTCACAAATTTTCTTCTTGATAGCCCCAAGCTCTTATGGGGCACCAAGCCACCATCGATTTTGTTAACCATCTATGGTTGAGTTATCTGCTATATCGGAATCTGTGGAAGCTCATTGGCTTGCAAACCCACGATATTTTTTAGGATTGTTAAGATGGCTTCCCCATGGTGTAGTTTTCTAACTTTAAGCTAGATTTATGTTCCTAGGAAGAATTATGAATTTACATGAATGATCATAAATTATTTCCGCTCTCTTTTTTCTTTCTTGACATTTTTTGCTCTTCTTTATTTCTTCTGGATGAAGGAAAAATGAGATTGAAGAATAATGGAGTCAACAAAATCTTCTTACATGTCATTTCTAGAGGAACTTGGACACAAAAACTTGCTTCGCCTGCCCCAATTCTCCTTCCCCAAGTATTTGATCCAATCTGCTTCTTTAGAATTTGGTTTCATCATTTTGGGATTTCTCTTTCCTTTAACATCGTCCTATATCTGAATTTATGGATGGTTTGGGATATAACAGTGACTTGGAATTTATGGATGGTTGTGATTTGTGTATAATCCATTAATAGGTGATTGTGAAATTTTTGCAGCTTACCACTCTTTCTATGGTTGTGAAAGCTATAACAAAATGTCATATTAACTTTCTATATTACTTACCACTCTTTTTGCTTTGATAAGATTTTTTTTTTCCAAAACGAGAATATTGCAGGAAATAAGGCGAACAATGTTGTTTTTTACACTAAATTATTAATGACTTTAGATAATGGAAGTAGACAAAGCAGAAAGCTATGTGTGAATCTTCCAGTGATTTGCATAATCTGACAAGCTTGTATTTCAGAACTTTGGGGATTTGTATAATCACTAAGCTATAAAATATCAATGGCCAATAATTTTACTGAGCAGAAGTAAATGAGTTTCTCATGAAATCGAGTGGTTAGAAGTTAGATTATATTCACCTGATGGAATACTAAGTTTGATATCTCTTTATTCATTTTATGTTCAATTGGGAATCTAAAAAAACAATAAATGTACATTGAGTATGTCATATTGTAGCTTTTTTCTTAGATTTTTTATGTCATTAATTCCATCCTATATAACATTTGAAATCAATGAAGAGGAAAAATGCTAAAGGAGATATGATGAATGGTGCTATGCATTAATTGCAATTATCAGAAAACAATTTCAATTGAAAAAAGATAATTTCAAATGTGTGAGGACGCCATCTTTGCATGGATACAATACCTAAGTTCAAAGTCACACATTTGGAGTTATAACAATCCTATGAAGTTCACTAATTTAAGCAGCTCCACGACAGCTTTAGTATGAATGAAATAGCCAAATTGTCTTCATTTGTTCAGTACTAATAAAGTAGAAAGTTCAATAGGTATTGGGTATATGCTTACTATAACAATTGAATAGTAGATTGATTGTGGGTATATATTTCTTAGAGTTGATCAGAATATCTTCATTTAGAACTCTCTAGTAAAGATATAATGGTCATACTTGGAGGAATTTGAATCTATAAATCATTCTATCGCATAATAGTGAATTGGGATCTTGATGTAATCAAGTTCTTCATTATATAACAGTAAATCAATGGAGAAGTTGATCAATGAGATTGTGAACAAGTTGAACAAAACAAAAATGGAAAGTGAACCTAATTAGAAAGGTAACTAATGTATTTGCTTTCTGTTTATTATCATTCTACATACAATTGTGATTCTCTTTTGCATTAATTTGTCCGTACAAGTGAAGAAAAAAATGGTACCTAGCATTGTATTTAGGAGTACAAAGGATAAGGTAGTACTTTGTAGGGGTCTTCAACCCCTATTTTAGCAATAGTTCTTTGAATTTAGCTTATATCCTCCATTTTATTGAAATGATTTTGATTTTAAAATTGACATTCAATAAACTTTATTTCATTATTGAATAACTTTGGCATGATTAAGGAGGATAGGTAAACTTGAGGCCATCTAATTCCATATCCAGATTGTGCTACACAATTTCTCTAAGACTGCAAGAGTTCTCTCTTCAAATGTGCAATTCCAGCTTTCTTTCTTTCTTATTTATTTCTCTATTTTTTTTTGGCCTGCACTACCCATTATCTATCATTTGTAGATTTATCTGCGAAATTCATTATTTGCATTGATCAGGATTTAATGTAGAGCGTATTGAGTACAAAAACTTTAGCATAACTTGGAGAGATGTATGAGAATGATCTCAATAAATTTTGGCTGATTGCTTTTTATTATTGACTTATCTATAATTACAATCATAGCATGTAAAAACTTTGTTGGAGCGGTTGATTTTCAAAGGACAAATATGATTTTTTTTAATCAAAGTTTTCTTAGCTCAAAACATGCTCATTTGTCGACGTTATTTGCTTCTCTTTTTCTGTATTTCTTTCTTAATGCAGATTGAGAGACCTTTTATGGAGACATGGTGGCAAACTTCAACACAATGAAAAATACTATGACTTGTGTTATTGTGTTGAACAGGTACATTTGATCATTTGATGATAAATTTGCCTAGGTCTTCTTTTCAATTTGAGACTTTAATCAGATGTTTTGTCTTGGCTTTTAGAAAGGTTAGACTATTAAAATTTGTAGGACTTGGATCTTTGAAACTAATTTTATTAAATTGACAGTAGAAAGCCAAATCTTTCTTGGGTTAGATCTAAATTGTTGATTTTGATTTAGATGTAACAAACACATGACTGTTGGAAATAGTACTCAAATTGTTGATTTTGATTTAGATGCAATAAACACATGACTAATGGAAATGGTACTCCGCGTAAAAGATTAACAATAAAAAGAGTGGTGAAGAATTTATTATTTTCAAAATGGCAATTTCTTATTTATCCTTTTGTTTATATATGTCTAATTGAACTTGTATGTAAGCTATTTTTATGTGCAATTTCTCACAATTATCATTATGCGTTTTAATCTAATTGAAGCTTGAAAAAAGTTCATAATCTAATAGCCTTTATAAATCATGTTTCATTTTTTTCTGTGGTTTGAGTATGACTCTTTTTTATGTATGTGCCACATCAATTTATAGATTTCTATTTTTTCTTCATTGTTAGACTAATTTATGGGGATATATATTTTGCTCCAAATTATCTAGATTGATTGTCATGTGTCATTCTTCTATGTGGATTTGTTGTGATTTGCATGCATACACTGCTAATATTGGCAGGGATCGATCCTATAACCTGGGGATTAAGACAAAGTCAACCTTAAAGCATTCAAGAGTTCCAAAAGGGTATTTGGAAATGTATTTTACATTGCTCGTGCTGCTATCTTTCGGTTGTTGGGGTGGAGTAAGATTCTCTTTTAATCACTATAGCCTTAGATCTTAGCATAAGATAATTAGTGATATGCTTTGAATGCAGGCAACTTCAACTATGAAGTTGACTCTAATGGTAAAGTATTGATACGGGAAGTAACTACAAGAGGGTAAAAAACATATGCAAATGCTCTCAGGAGTCAAGTGTTTGAAATGCAAACTTAAAACCTATGTCTATCTAGGCTTTTTTCCATCACCTTTCAGCTCCATAGCCGAGTTGATCCCTGTTAATTAGTTTTTTGGTAACTGTACTAAGTGGATCCTTGAAGGAGATGTTATGAAAGGGGGCATACAAACTGACAAGTTTTGCCTTATTAGAATATATAATCTTCTTTTTTCTTTTAGCTTTGTAGTTTGTTGTAAATTTACCCGAGTTGATGCAAAGATCATGGGGTTTAGAATGACAAAAGTTAATAATGAAACTATATTTTATATTTTTTGACAACTTGATAGTTCATAGGCTTCCGTGCTTTCTAACCTTGATGTTGAAGTAACAGCTGTGATGTTGATGTTTAAGTAGTGGTTGTGGTATGATTTGATCCATTCATAGAAATTTTTTGAAGTGTATCGATGTTTTCTTTATTTTTTTGGTATCTGAAGTATTTCCTCTTCAAACCGATACATTTGAACTGTTACAATTTATTCAGCGGGGTAATTTTAATTTTCACATTCAAGGCATACTTCTTGATTTTTTAAGTTTAGCCCATGGTGTCTCAATTTTTTAAATTTATTAGTTATTAATATCTAACAAAAAATATGATACAATCTACACAACACTCAATGTCACAAATATTTCTCTTCCAAGGACCCGGTTCAAAAATTCAGTATTCCTATAAACTGAATTTTCAACTCGAATCAACTGAATTTCCAATTTTTTTATTTGTCAATATTTTGCTATAAAGATCCTTAGATGTCTTTTTCCCTGTTACATTATTGTAGGTAGGAGTGGAGCCAGGAACAAACCATTTTTTAGGGGTGGTTTTTTTTTTGGGGCAGGGTTTTAAAATACTTAATATTAATTTCAATAAAAAATTGTAAGAAAATGTCTATTTGATTATTATTACCTAATAATACTTTTTAATATTGTTCATATATAAACACAAAGGTCACTTTACTAAATTTTTTGTTTTCATAAACGTCAGTTGTTCATAAAAATTAAGCGAGAATACTTGAAAACCATGCAATGTACGTGAATGTTACATTGTTGTTGGCAGGAGTGAAGTCAAGAACAAACCTCCTTTTCTTTTGGGGTGCGAGGGGAGGGGGACTTCTATAAATGTTAAAATTAATTAATTTCAATAAAAAATTGAAAGAAAATGTCTGTTAATGATTATTACCTAATAATAATTTTTTTATAAACACCTAATAATACTTTTTATTATTGTTCATGAAGGTTCATTTTACTAGATTTTTTTCCCATTGAAAAAATTTATACACCAAAAGTATACTACAAAAAAAATTTTTTTTTTACGTAGAGTATGTGATAATCACAAAACTTTTGTCCATCCCGCGTAACTAGTTAAGAAAAAATTCCACGCCAATATGGCAGCGCACCACTTGACCAACTGTAATGAAAGACGAATCTTAAAAGCGCAAAACCATGAAGGAACCTGGTTCTGGTTCTGTTTCTGTAAACTATTCCAGCATCCCATGGATAAACAAATACACGAAAACACATGCTGGGGGATGAAGTAGCAATGAATCAAGGCCATATATGTATAAATAAATATATTGATGATACCCGCAGTCTCACACACACACACAAATATATATATATATATATATATATATATAAGGAATGGAAAGAGTTAAAATGAATTAGAATCGGTGTTTGGCATTGTTATCTTCCAAAGGGTTCTCGTTCCCGTAGTTGCCGGGAGGGTCGTACTCGCAGAAAACCAACATACCCTTAGTGGGATCTCGGCAATGCTGGAGGGCACAACCTACACGCACAGAGTCCTTCCACACCAGCTGCGTAAAGTGCCCACAACTGTTATCCGGCGGCGCCGAGCACGTGAGGCTCTTAAAATCGTACCAGTGACTCTCATTGAACCAGGAATACACCACATCCGAAGGCGTCCAATGCAAATATAGGCCCCAGAAAATGTTCTCTCCGTAAGGCAGGTTCGAGTGAGTCGTCTTACAGTCCTCGGCGCGCACCAATGCGTATTGCCCAGCCGCACTCTCCAGCTTCTCGTCCCACGTGAAAAACGGCAGTTTGAATAAAACCCTCACCCAATTGTGGGCTATCAGGAATTCTTGCCTCCGAAGATACTTCTCCATGTCGCAATCAGCTCCACACCCTCCCATCACTTTCCTCGGGTCCCATCCAAACATCTTTGCCGGCCCCGTGATGTTAAACACTTCCTCAGGCAGCGGTTGTTGTCGGACCGGAACTCTGACGGGGTTTTGAGGCTTTGCCCGAGGGACGGGGATGTGTGGTGTTGCTGGGGTTCCTTGTTGGGCCCCTGCCCCTGGCCTGTCACCACTTTTTCCTTCACCTCCTGGAGTCACCGTGCCTGACATGGGCGTGAAGGGATGTCGATGGTACATTCGGTGGATTCGGTGGTGTCCCACGTGGCGGGCATGGGGATGAATAGGGATCGCCAGACCAGAGACGGCGAGGGCGAGGAAGAGGAGAAAGATGGCGGCGATGAGCGGAGTTTGATGCATTGTGTTATTCGACACTGGGACGCCGAAGCAGAAGAGAGAACGTCTATGTTAGAAATAATAATGTCTTGCCATTCTCTTCTTTAACTTTTCTCACCATGTTGCTCTGCATCGCCTTATTTTCTTGGACTCAATTGTTTTGAGATTTTATAAATATTTGCGACTGCTTGTCGTTAAGCAAAACAGAGCCCCCTGCCGCACGGAAATGAAGAAAATAGGGGCGCGCTTTCTGCGGATTCACAGGTAAATCTTTGGTCAAAATTCAACCATGGGGGTGACACTTGTGAATATTGCAAATAAAGCATTCATTTCTCAAGTCTCTGTTATTTCTTTTTTCGGTTAATATCTAAAATAGCAGAGGATTACAACCATTGCTGGTATATTTTGAGACTGAAATCATCGTTTGACATTATATGATGACTACATGCTCTATGCCCGTGAATGGTTGCGATAGGCTTAATTTTGTTTGTGGCAATCATTGAATTGCCAGTGAGCTTCCAGACACGTGGGAAAGCCAGAAAAGGAATTTTACAGACCCATTTGGGGTAATACTAATACAGGATGAGATAGGGAATACAGATTAAGGCTTTGTTTGGTAGGAGGGAAGGGAAGGGGAGAGAAGGATTTTAATGGAGGGAAGGGAAGAATTTTAATGGAGGGAAGGGGAGGGAAAGGAAGGGGAGGGGAGAAATTTTAATAATTTGTTATTTGGTTTAGAAGGAGAGGGAAGGGGAGAAAAATTAATAATAATTTGATCATTTTATCCTTGAAATTAAAGAAGTTTTCTACCATTTATATGAATATAAAAAATTTTAATTTTAAGTATAAAATCATAGTTTAATATTTTATACTCAATACTAAAATTTTTTATACTCACTTTTTAAGATATAGAAATATTTTTTGATATTGGAACATTTAAAAAAATATTTTTATATTTTTAAAATTTTTTATTAATTTTTTATATTTTTAAAATATTTAATGGCGGGGGACAGCGAACTGTCCCTCGCAGTGTCCCCCCAATTTTGGGGGGGGGCACGTTTTGGGGGGAGGGGAGGGGAGTTTCTCCCCTCCCTCTCCTTCAAAATACATAACCAAACAGGGGGAGGGGAGCAACTCCCCTCCCCCCTGTTTGGTTATATATATGAACAGTAGAGGGGAGGGGAGCAACTTCCCTCCCCTCCCCTCTCAATACCCCCTACCAAACAGGGGCTAAATATACATAAATGACGACCATTAAGATTATGTTTGATTCAAGGTTTTTGGAAGTCTTTAAAAGTGAGTGAGCCCATCTAATCCCTTCCAATCCTTTCATTTATTTTATTTTTAATTCATCTAAATTAAGTTTTTTTTCAGGGGAGAATATTTATTACTCAATCCCTCTAATTTTTTTTAAATTAAACAAAAATTTATTAAAATTCCTCCAATCTCATTTACACTATTCCTATTAAATAAGAAAATTTTAAAATTTTTTAAATTCTTTTAATTAAAAATCTATCCGATCCCTTTACGTCCAATCTCTTGATTGAATCAACCATGCCTTTGATCAGCCAAGAGATCACCAGTGTGTTATACAAGGATTATTAGACGTTATAGTGCTTCGATGCGCATCCTTATGTGTACAAATCGTACATGGCCATCCCAGTATCGAAACTCCTAGATAGATATCCCCCATGCTACTTATGTGGTTCAAGGGGTCGGTATATTCATGCTACTCGGTGAGCGATCAGATTTGGGTAAAGCTCAACCTTACTGAGCCAACATGGACTATTTGCACATGATATAAACTCCATGTTCATGCAATTATAAATTTTATCCGATTTTTTCATAAGATATCTTATAATATTTAATAATAATATTTTTATTTTGTCCCTAATTATTTATTTTTTTATTTTATAAATTATTATTGAAGTTTTGTGTGATTGGTCAATGATAATTTTCTTAACCTTATTTTAATTGATTTCATACTTTCTCACTTAATAATAATTGAAAGCTTTATTTATTTAATAAGAATTACATTATTATAATAAATAAAAATAAAAAAAGAATGTTTGGTTTATTTTTTTAGAATTTTAAGAATATAATTAATTTTCTTAATCTATATGAAATAGCCGGGAATGCTGTATAGAAAATACTAGATGTTCTGTCAAAAAGCCGAGATAGACTATTCCTCCTTTACAGTGTGCAGTGCTCTCTCTTTTTACACTTCTTCTTGCCCCCTTTTTATTGACCTTCCCCTGACCGTTAAGGTTTAACCGTTTTCTCCCCCTAACCCGTAATTTATTGGGATATAAATAATCATTATGGAGTATCGCACTCTTTTCGCTTGATCCCTGATTTTTCGTCCTTCAGTTATGATTCCGTAATAGTTATTATTCTCATAACCGTTACTCCTAGTCGGGTATTTTCGGAGCAGCACAATCTTCGTAGAGAAACCCGCAGTTGGTCCTATGGCCGAGATGTTATTTAACCGTACGATCATTTGGCCGTACAATTACTCGGGCTTACCGCTTGATAACCGATGTAATACTCGGATTGTTGCGCTTAAGCTCGGTGTATATGAGCCCGGAGAGTGGTACATCAAATGGACGTTTATCTACCTCGGACTTGTAAGCTCGGCCTTATCATCCCGACCAGTACACTAGCCCCCCGAGCCTCGAGTCCGATTTAGACGAAGAGGCTCTGGATCACGTGACTAACTAAAGACTGGTTTTTGAATTTTGAACCGTTTCAGTATCCTAGGGATTCGAGAACCTTCCCTAAGGCTCCTTGACGTTTCGTTTTCTGAGACGGTAATGCACTTATACGTACGGCTACACGCGGCGTTATTTAATACTGCGTCTTTTCATCAGTTGGAGCACGTTCTCCAATGGTGACGATTTGTTGCCCAAAGTCATGATTAAATTGCTTGTTTCGAGGAGGAGTTTCACAATATACGTGTAGGACTCAAATGTTCATCCTTTCACTTTAAACTTCATTTGCTTTTCATTCATTCTGAATCTTTCCGTCGTCCCTAACCTTTCCGTCGTCCCTAACCTCCTTTTTCAGTTCTTTTCGTCATTTTTCCAGGTACGCCTTCTTCTATCCTTCCTCCTTTTCTCAGTTTCTACGCTCTATTCCATATTTTTTCCAATCATTATGAGTTCAAACCGAGGATCTGAGATGTCAGCTGGGTCGTCCCTTCATCGAATCCTGGTTGAGAGGGAAGTTATGGGCATCGGAGAAGATCCTTCACCATCAAACTCTTCCTTTCCAAGTGGGGAACTGAATTTTTGTCTGGCCGACCTCCCGACTGAAAGGGAAGCTTCATCTTCGGCTACTGCTGTGCAAGTAACCGTACTAAACCCGCGAAAAATCATTTCAAGGGTTCGAAAAGATCCAGTTCCCGACATTCAACTTCCGGGATATTATTGGGTTAAAGGAGAAGTTGGATCTTATCACTCTAAATTTCGGACTGCTGAGTCGATCATGGAAATGAGGAAATCCATCTCTCTGTCTAGCATACAAACAGAGGAGGCCGTGATTGCCGAGCCATGTACAGAAGATGAGCATGTTTTTATGTCGGCACAACGAGGGCAAACACATTTTACTTGTATGTATAAAACATTATTTGAGTCACTGGGGGTTGGCCTTCCTTTCTCGGAGTTTGAGTGTGTTGTTTTAAGGGCGTTGAACGTCGCTCCGACTCAACTTCATCCCAACAGCTGGGCGTTTTTAAAGGCTTTCGAAGTCCTATGTAGAAAACTGAACATGACACCGACCGCTCCAAAATTTCTCTACTTCTACCAGATCCGATTTGGAAACAAGATCGGCTGGATTTCTCTCAGTGATATGAATAAAAAGGGAATAATCGGTCTATATACCTCATCCTACAAAGACTTCAAAGGAAGTTTCTTTAAGGTGCCCCCCGCCGAGGGTTACTCGGAGATGTTTTTCAATGAGGAGGGACGACCCAGGTTTCCTCTATATTGGACTCGGACTCCGATCAAATTCCAGTCTTGGTGCTATGAGGATATGTCGGCATCCGAAAAAGCGGATGTCGAGAAGTTAAATAAATTACCTCGCCCCTTGAACTGCAAAATCTTACTTAGACTCCCTTATTCTTCAACTCCTAATAAAGATCTTTCACGTGAGTGCCAAGTCTCTTTTTTCTTCTACTGCCATACTTGTCTGAATTTTTAATATATACTTTATACTCTGCAGTGGTGATGGAGAAGTTCAACTGGCGTTCGATAAAAAACATGGCCCCATCAGCAGGACCAAGTGCCGAGAAGTTGCAGGCTCACCCTGATAAAGAGGAGAGAGGTCGTGCCGAAGTAGTGGCGACAGCTGAGGTTGTTGAGATTCCCTCCTCTTCACACAGCCCCCCGAGCAAACGTGCTCGACTTCTGACCACCAACGAGGAGATTGTGTCTTCTGCTCACCAATCTCCCTTGACTTCCCCTGTTAGACGCTTGCCTTCAGGCATTGATCCAAACATTGCCAAGCTTTTCGGGAGTAGCGTCCAGGAAATCGGTGACAAAGAGACCTTACAGCGATTGGGTCCCAAGGCTATTTTGGAATCCATGTCGGCTATGTGCCTGCGTGCTGCGAACATGGCCTCGTTTTGTGGGGAGGAGTTTGAGAAGAACGATCGTCACCTCAAAGCTGCTAAGGTCGAGCTTCTGGAAGCAACCACTGCAAAAGACAAGGCTTCTTCAGAACTCGCCGAAGCTTCAAAGTCTCAAGCAGATCTCCTTCTGCAAGTGGAGGAGCTGAAAGAATCCCTTGCTGGTGTCGAGATGAAAGTGCAAGCAGTCGAGAAGGAGCGGGATGCCCTGAAGACTGAGGTTGCTTGGGCAAGGAACGCTGAAGCCGAATCCTCGGCCCTCGCTACTAATTTACAAAAGGATTTGGAACAAGCGAGGAAAAGACAGGCCGAACTCGAGGCTGATGTTAAGGAAGCCGTACAACAAATAATGAAAGAGCATATAGAAGGCTTCCATAAAGCACTTCGTCAGGTGCATCTTTTCCTGCCGAAAATTGAGCTCTCGGCATTTGATGTGAACAAAGATGTCAAAGATGGTGAGCTTATGGATGAAGATGAACTGTAAGACACTAAAAAGAGAGATGTTCCTACTGCTGCGAGCTGCTCACCTCCTGGATTGTCTATTTCTTTGCTTTTCTTTATTTTGATGTCTTGTTCAGACTTGTTAATGATAACAATATTACTTCTCGACCTGACTGCGTTCAATTTTTCGACTAAGTTTAAAATAATCTTTCAGTTCGATCTCGACTGAGATTTAATTCCTCCTCTCGGTTCGTACTCGACCGAGTTTTAGACATAGACCTCGGTTCATACTTGACCGAATTTTAGTTGGAAACCTCGGTTCGTACTTGACCGAATTTCAATTCCTCGATTCACACTTGACCGAGTTTTTAACAAATTCTTGGTTCAAACTTGACCAAATTTAATTCGAATGCTTGGTTCATACTTGACCGAATTTCAACTTGACATTTCGGTTCATACTTGACCGAGTTTATCCACCTCCCCGATTCATACTTGACCGAGGTGTAATTCTGCTTCTCTCGGTTCATACTTGACCGAATTTTAAATTGACATTTCGGTTCAAACTTGACCGAGTTTATCTACCTCCCCGATTCATACTTGACCGAGGTGTGATTCTACTTCTCTCGGTTCATACTTGACCGAGTTTTAAATTGACACATCGGTTCAAACTTGACCGAGTTTATCTACCTCCCCGATTCATACTTGACCGAGGTGTAATTCTGCTTCTCTCGGTTCATACTTGACCGAGGTTAATAAACATAATCATGATAAAAAATTTCCTTTATTAAAGTAGATAGGCGTGCCTCGTTAAAACCTTCTCAGCCAAAACCCTCTTTTGCATATTCTTTGGGACAAAAGACCGAGTTAGGAAAAAGAGTACATCACCTTCCTTGTATACATCAACTAACTGAAATAATTTTTGAGGTGAGATGCATTCTATGTCCTAGGGATTGCTTCTCCTGACAGCTTTTCTAGTCTATATGCTCCATTGCCCAACGCTTCAGTAACTCGGTAAGGCCCTTCCCAATTTGCAGCTAGCTTTCCTTCGCCGATATTCTTCCTTGCTTCGCTCTGTTTTCTCCAAACAAGATCTCCACCAACAAAACTCCTTGGCTTAAGCCGAGAATTATAACGCCGAGCCGCTCTTTGCTTACAAGCTTCTTCCTGTATACGTGCATTTTCCCTGACCTCTTCGGATAGATCTAGTTCAACTTCCATGTTTTCCTGGTTCATATGTTGGTCGGGGAGTATTCGTCTAAAGGACGGCTCTCCCACTTCCACCGGGATCATTGCGTCAGCTCCAAAAGTCAACCTAAAAGGGGTTTCTTTAGTGCTTGACTGAGGCGTGCAATGATAGGCCCAGAGAATGCTCGGTAATTCCTCGGCCCAGGCCCCCTTCGCTCTTCCCAATCTCTTCTTGAGTTCTCCGAGGATAACCTTGTTCACCGCTTCTGCCTGCCCATTGGTTTGGGGATGCTCGACCGAAGACACTCGATGCTTGATACCGAGCTGTTCATAGAATTGCTTCAGGTTTCCATCCACAAACTGCCTTCCGTTATCAGTAACCACCGAGTGAGGAATCCCATACCGACAGATAATATTCCTCCATACGAATTTCTGTACTTGCTGTGCCGTGATCTTAGCTAACGATTCCGTCTCAATCCATTTAGTGAAGTAGTCTATGCCCACTAGTAAGAACTTGACCTGCCCTTTACCCATCGGGAAAGGTCCGAGAATATCCATTCCCCAGACCATGAATGGCCACGGAGACGTCATTGTGTGCAATTCTTCCGGCGGTGCATGGCGCAGACTACCAAACCTTTGGCACTCATTACACTTCTTACTATACTCGGTACAATCAGCTCGCATAGTGGGCCAATAATAGCCGGCTCGGATTACTCTTGCTGCCATAGATCTTCCACCAGTATGCATCCCACACACTCCTTCATGGATTTCGCTCATAACATATTTCGCCTGTTCAGGAGTGAGGCATTTTAAGAGGGGAGTTGAGAATCCTCGCCTGTATAAGTCTCCTCCCATTATTATGTAATGGGAAGACTTCATCTTCAGCCTCCTTGCTTCGTTCTGGTTGCTGGGTAAGGTCCCTTCGGCCAGATAGTTCCAAATAGGGGTCATCCAGTCCCGGTCCGGGCTGCCTCCGACCATAACCTCATCAAGATCGACACTGGGCTGATGTATTGTTTCCCTGATGATCGTTTCATGTTGCCCGAGCTTTTTGACATTAGCCAATCTGGATAGCAGGTCAGCTCGGGAATTCTCTTCTCTTGGAATGTGCTCAATTACAAATTCTTCAAAGCATTCAGCCAATCGTTTTACCTTGTCTAAATACCTTGCCAGCTGTGGATCTTTAGCCTGGTAAGCCCCCGAGACTTGTTCAGAAACCAACTGTGAGTCACTCCGACACCTAACTTGCCTCGCTCCCACTTCTTTAGCTAGTTTTAACCCGGCAATGAGAGCTTCGTACTCGGCCTGGTTGTTCATGACTGAGAAATCGATTTTAAGAGACTGCTCCAAAATTAATCCACCAGGACCTTCTAGAATGATCCCCGCTCCGCTCCCCTTGGTGTTGGAGGAACCATCTACGTAAAGTATCCATCGGGCCTCGTCTCTGGAGTCCTCGGATGGAGTAAGTTCGGCGACAAAGTCGGACAAACATTGTGCCTTAATTGGCCCTCTAGGCTCATATCTTATACCGAATTCTGACAACTCGACTGACCATGAGATCATTCGTCCAGCTAATTCGGGTTTCCTCAGGACTTGCTTTACGGGGTGGTCGGTTTTCACAATAACCTCGTGACTTTGAAAATAAGGTCGCAACCTTCTTGCCGATGTAACCAGAGCCAGAGCTAACTTTTCAATAATCTGATACCTCGTCTCCGCATCGTGCAGTATTCGGCTGATGAAATATACCGGTATCTGCTGCCTGCCTACCTCTTGTACCATTACCGAGCTTATTGCATGCTCGGTTACCGACATATACAGTAATAATTCTTTGTTAGTGGTCGGCCGATTAAGGATCGGTGGTGCCGAAAAGAAGTCTTTGAAACTCTGAAACGCCTGCTCACATTTCTCGTTCCACTGGTACCGCTCGGCCTTTTTAAGCAACTTGAAGAACGGCCTGGCTTTCTCTGCTAACCTTGGTATAAAGCGAGATAATGATGCTAATCGCCCCGTCAGTTTCTGCACTTCTTTTACATTCTGGGGGCTTCTCATATCAATAATAGCTCGACATTTATCGGGATTGGCTTCAATACCCCGATGAGTTAACATGAATCCAAGAAATTTCCCCCCATTGACTCCGAACACGCACTTCTCAGGATTTAACCTCATGTTGTATTTCCATATTCTTCCGAATACCTCGCCAAGGTCGGCAACATGCTTAGAGGGATCTTCGGACTTTACTACCATGTCGTCAACATATACTTCCAGGTTCCTTCTGATCTGTTCCTGAAATATTTTATCCATCAACCGCTGATAAGTAGCCCCAGCATTCTTCAGTCCGAATGGCATCACCTGATAGCAATAGTTAGCGTTCTCAGTCATGAACGCGGTTTTTTCCTCGTCAGGGGGGTACATCCTTATCTGATTATACCCGGAATAAGCATCCAGAAAGCTGAGTAAGCCACAGCCTGACGCTCCGTCTACAAGCCGATCTATGCTAGGAAGGGGATATGTATCTTTCGGGCATGACTTATTTAGGTCGGTGTAGTCTGTGCACATTCTCCACCTTCCATTAGCCTTTTTAACGAGCACCACATTAGCCAACCATGTCGTATATTCAATTTCTCGGATAAACCCAGCATCCATCAGCTTTACCGTTTCTTCCTTCATCGCCTTCCGCCTTTCCTCGCCTACCCGCCTCTTTCTTTGAGCTATTAGCTTAGCTTCAGGGTATACCGCCAGCTTGTGACATAGAAAATTGGGATCAATTCCCGGCATATCTGAAGAAGTCCATGTGAACAAATCAGCATTGTCCCTCAGGATCTTCATTATCTGCTCCTTCGTTTCACCTCCGAGTTTACTTCCGAGGCTAGTACACCGGTCCTCACCATCAAGCTGAAACTTCTGCAATTCTTCAATAGGTCTTGGCCTTTGGTTGTGCGCATCCAGTCGGGGATCAAGCTCCACCAAACTTACTGATGTTGTATCATTCTTCCCCTGTTCACGGCTGTCAACTACCCGTCTCCTGGTGACTTTTAGACTATCTGCATAGCATTGTCTTGCTACCTTTTGATCAGCCTTTATTGCAATTATGTCCCCGGTCCCCGAGGGAAACTTCATCGTGAGATGCAGAGTGGAAACCACGGCGCCGAGTTCGTTTAACGCGGGTCGACCTATCAAGATATTGTAAGAAGTTACTGCATCAATAATAAGGTACCTGACCATAATACTTTTCGATCCGAGATCTCCTCGGAAAGTGGTCAACAACTCCACATATCCTCAGGTATGAACCTGCTCTCCCGCAAAGCCAACCAACGGATCACGATAAGGCTTGATCATTTCCTCAGGTATCCCGAGCTTCTGGAAGGTAGCATAATACAAAATATCAGCCGAGCTCCCTTGATCTATCAATGTCTTTCTAACCACGTAATTAGCCACCTCCACCGAAATCACCATAGGGTCATCCTGATTAGGATTGACTCCTTCGAAGTCCTCATCCGAGAAGGTGATGGAACGAGAACTTCGGGGCGCTCGGTGCATTGTCGTATTCACTGTACGAATGGCCCTCAGGTGCCTTCTCCGGGCTGAACTAGTCGCTCCTCCCCCAGCAAATCCTTCTGCTATAGTATTAATTACCCCTTTTATTCTGTTTTCCTCCCTGTTTTGGGTATCGTCGAGTTGTCTTCTTTCCTCATTTGGCCGTCGAGGTCTTTCTGGATCTCGGGGCTGACCTCTACCGTGTCCTCGTCCATTATAGGTTTGATGATTACCGCGATTTCTTTGTACAAAATTTCCGAGATGCCCGGCCTGAATTAATTCCTCAATCTTATCCCGTAGCGTCCAGCACTCCTCCGTGGTGTGCCCATAGTTACGATGGTACCTGCAATGCTTTGATTGATCCGCCGTTTCTGGGGTATGTCCTGGAGGTGGGAGTCGTATTAATTCAGTATTGCACGCTTCTTCCAAAATTCGAGCCCGGTGAGCGTTTAGCGGAGTGTAAAGATCATACTTCGGCCCTCGACTAGTTCCTTCTCTTTTAAACTTTCCCTTTTCTATCATCGGCCTTATACTTCCTCGGTTATTTGACTCCGTCCGCCTATCCAGATCTGTCCGTACTTTATTTCTGAACTTGGACACTTCCTCCATTTGTATGTATCCTGCTGCATGATTTCTAAGTTCATCCATGTTGACAGGTGGCTTCCGACATAAATGATCAGCGAATGGTCCCGGTTTAAGGGCCATCAGCATCGTGTGCATTGCCACTTCAGGATTTAAATCTCGTATTTTAACCGAGACTGATGAGAAACGCTCCATGAAACTTCTTAAGGACTCATCCTTCTCTTGGCGTAAGTTCACCAATGCAGCCGAGGTGAGCTGGTGGGGTCGGCTAGTAGCATACTGCGCGCTAAATTTTTTTATCAAGGTTTCAAAGCAATCGATAGATCACGGTGGGAGCCAAGTGTACCAACTCAAAGCTGCTCCTTTCAAAGACGTAGGGAAGACCCTACACAAAACTGCATCCTCATTCGTGAACAGATTTACCTGCGTAACATACGCATCCACATGCTCATCAGGATCGGTAGTACCATCATACCTTTCCAGGTTTAAGCCCTTCCATCCTTTTGGCAATGGCGTCTCCATGATGCCATCAACGAACGGATGCCTCCGGATGGCCTGCTTATCTCCTCGCCAATTTTCAATGTTCGTCTCCGAATGGTATGTTTCTTCACGTCGACTTACCTCTTGATGTGACCGCTGAGTATCCCTGTTGGGATTTCCCCATTCCCCTCCTCGAGGAGGAGAAGTATCTTCATGATAGCGTTCTTGCTCCAATTGCCTATTCCTCTCATGCATCTCCTCGTTCTCCTTTCTTAATGCCTCCATCTCCTCACGCATCGCCCGAATGACAGGGTGGTCCTCCAAAGAAGGCCTGTCTTTAGAGCGTCGTTCTCCTGCACCCGCACTGCTCCTGGTTCGTACCATGATTTTTGGTGGTGGTGGGATAGTTTTGCTCGGCCCCACAGTGGGCGCCAAAATGTTCCGTCAAAAAGCCGAGATAGACTATTCCTCCTTTACAGTGTGCAGTGCTCTCTCTTTTTACACTTCTTCTTGCCCCCTTTTTATTGACCTTCCCCTGACCGTTAAGGTTTAACCGTTTTCTCCCCCTAACCCCTAATTTATTGGGATATAAATAATCATTATGGAGTATCGCACTCTTTTCGCTTGATCCCTGATTTTTCGTCCTTCAGTTATGATTCCGTAATAGTTATTATTCTCATAACCGTTACTCTTAGTCGGGTATTTTCGGAGCAGCACAATCTTCGTAGAGAAACCCGCAGTTGGTCCTATGGCCGAGATGTTATTTAACCGTATGATCATTTGGCCGTACAATTACTCGGGCTTACCGCTTGATAACCGATGTAATACTCGGATTGTTGCGCTTAAGCTCGGTGTATATGAGCCCGGAGAGTGATACATCAAACGGACGTTTATCTACCTCGGACTTGTAAGCTCGGCCTTATCATCCCGGCCAGTACACTAGAAAAAGTATATTTACGTAATTTTACTGAATCTCCATTCCATGTGATGCTCACAATTGGTGAAATAAAGTCATATATCCCAAGTTAACCCATTAGTTATCGTCTTCCCGACCAGAAATCCTTAAGTCCGATTCTGTGTGGTACTTGTAAAGCTGATTTAAAAAAAAAATTAACAAAACATTTTAAAATTTCTTTTATATTAAATTGAGAAGAACTTCATCATAACTGAATTCAAAGACCACGATTTGACACAGCAGGGCGGACTAAAGTAAACGACAGATAGTTTATTAGACGACGATGACGAGTGCCATTCCCGACTCCAGAATGGTTATAAGTGGACGACAGCGTTTTCCCGCCAATTAAGCAATGTCTAAATGTCTAATCAGGCTCATTGTGACCGGGTCAAGTGAAGCTCGGAAAAGCGCCATAGTTGGTTCGTTGTTTATCGCATTGACCATGAAACCTTGCTTGTCGTTTACAGATGAAGGAGAGGTGCGTAGTGAGCACTCCCTCCAATTTTCGGATTATTTCGAGTATCTCAACATCTTCTCCCATGAATATTTCGTATTTAAGCCCTTAATTAATCACAGTGGAAACAGTTATCCGCCATGTCGGTTACGGTTCGGCATCTTCGGAATTCTAGGGTTTCGAATGTCCTTCTCATTTCTTGGATTTTCTTCAGCTATTTTCCCGGTAATTAATTTTTCGTCGGAAACAAGCAGCTTCTCTTCTTCTTATTTATGTATGTAGATTTAGTTGCTCAATAAGTTTACTGATTAAGAAAAGGGTAAAACCTACGACTTTTAGCAAGAGGTGTCTCGGTTTGGAAGAAAGCCGCAAGTGTTCTTAGCCATTATTATTTTTGCCCAACTGTTATATGTAGGAGTCTCCTTTTTATTTGGTGCGAAGTCTAGGTGAGTAAACTGAGTGAACTAATGGTTATCTAACTAATCTGCCTCTGCTCTTCGCCGCGCAGGATTCATATCATCTGTAGCTGTCACACTAAATTCGATTGAAATATTCAAAACCCATAATTGGCTGAAGGTCACTCCAACTGTTTATTTCCTATGCAAAGCGGAGAACAAGACGGTACTGCCTGATGTCAAGAAAGCTCATCTCTTGTATACTTTCAAGGGTGAAGAATCATGGCAGGTTCTTTCATGCTACTTGCTTCTTCTTCTTCTTCTTCTTTGTCGTTTAAAACGATTCCTTTTTGTCATCACTATGTGCATTCCAGCTACCACTTTATTTATTTACCCGTGCCAATAGTCTAGAATGGATATGATTTCTTGGAATTAATGCCTCTTGTGCAGAAGAACTATTTCCAATTATCTACTCTTGATTGCATTGCTTATTTCGTAGTGAATAAGAGTTGACAATCCATTGACCCAAAAAAATGTTGAGAATCTCGGCAAGCAATGAAATGTATAACTGCTGAAACATAACAGAATATGGCTATGTAATGTCAAAAGGTTTCATGCTGCTTTCTCTCTCTAATTATGCTTGATAGAATATGGGCATATATGAACATACGGGCAAATCTTCTATGGACTTATTTCGCTGACATTCTATCAAACGAAAACAAATTCACAAGTTTTTAGTTTTTCGTTTGAAAAATAAATTAGTAGTTGATCAGGATTAGAATTTTTGTGAGGCTCTAATCATGAGCTTAACTAAAGAAAATCACGTCTCAATTTGCTGATTAATCATGCCGATGTTATGGTTGTATGTTTTTCCCAATATCAGGGCACCACACTGTTAAGTTGCAACGGTGATATCTGAAATTGGAAAATCTGGATGGAGCACCGCAAATGCAAAGTCATTGGGTTTTTGTCAAACAATCATAGCATCATAAATGAACTCGGACAACTAGAACATTTGTAGATAATTTTATGAGTGAACTTGTGAATATAATCAGTCTGTTCACAGTGAGCTCTGAGTAATTTGCTTTTGTCACTTGAAGCTTAATCATTATATTCACATAGTTAGAATTTGTAAACATTCAGTTGTATGGTGTTACTCTTTCACATTGCATCTGAAATCGTGCTTCATGATTCCAGCCTTTTACTAACTTCTCAAGTACTAAGTGCAAGCGATGTGGAGTTTATGAAGAAAACAGTATTATTTCAGATGACGTATACGATGAATGGGAGCTTTGTCCTTCTGATTTTCCTGCCCCTCACGGCATGAATGTCCATTTCAAGGAGAAGGCATTTAATGCTACATTTTTGTGCCCAGAATGCTCATCTTTTTTAAATGGTGAGTGCTTTGCTATCTTTATTTATTAAAATTCCTTCTACACTAATAATGATGTGTTGGCCACTCTGGATATAGAAGCACATTATTTGCAAAGGCGTTTATTACTTAAGAGATGTCATTACAATTTGCAGATATTGGACTGATCGTCAAAACTTTTAAATTTCGATTTTGAAGCATGTCTATTTTAACTATAGTTGAAGCGCTTAAATTTTGGGATTCATTTCAGAAAAGAGCAAGTAACCTCAGTATAAAACTATAAATTAAGAAAGGAGTTGTATGGTATTTCTTTTTCTGGCATTCATACTTGTATGCTAATATCTTCAATGCTGTTGTTATGTTAGGTCCTAAATTATCTTCCTGTGTCATTTCTTGGCTCCTTAGTCTGTAGGATAATTGGACATGCCAATGTAAGGTTTGTTAAACCTTGTTGCATTTCTGAACCAACTTTTCTGCATTTTATCTTCTGAGCATGCTTGCTTTAGCGGTTTAATACTCATTGATATTCTAAACATAGCACTACTATTCTTTAGTGCTAGTGACAATAATAATTTTGTTAATTTTGTGTAGTGTCTAGCCCGGCATATGATGGGCATGATGGTGGAGAAGGAATGCAAGTAGCGGTTGTGGTTTGGCTAAGTTGTTTGAGCTCAACTACACTGATAATTGGATTGGTGGTTGCATTCAAGTATTGGCAAAGGAAGAAGAGGGAGCAGGAGCAGGCTCGGTTTGTAAAGTTATTTGAAGATGGAGATGACATTGAGGCGGAGCTGGGCCTTGGCTCTATCATATGATGGTCAACCAAAAGAAAAAAACAAAAACAAAAACCTCTTGCACAGTAGATTCACGTCACAAATTTAGCCACATGTAATAGGATTAGAGAAGAAATGTTTTTGGTTTGACTGGTAACTTTCACATTCCACGAGAAAATATTATCAAAGTGGAAAGCAATGTACTAATTGTTGATGCCTATATATGTATGTACCTCTCAATAGGTGCCTACTGCTATGCAATGTAGCATTATAGGGATTCACATCACAAATTTAGATTACTCAGTTACCAGCACCAACAAAATTGAATTATGGACTCTACTTAACAGTAGCTCAGCAACTAGTATTCTCTATAGTTTGATTCCAGATATATATATACTTGTCCAAAAGCAGTACCAAAATTATATGGCTTTTTCTGCGGCAATATACTTGGCCACTGGTATCATGTACCATTACATAATGCAGAATTCTGTGATGTGATGCATTAGGCTTCTCAGGCTAATGTAAATATCACGGAAAGTCGCCAGAGGACGTTTGAGAAGAGAGACTAGTGTGGAATTTCAGGTAAAATGCATGGGCGTGGCAACTCTGGCATTGTAATATTTCTCACTTGTTCATCTTCCAGAGCGCTCAGAGAGAAACACCGGCATATAGGTGTAAATGGGAAATATAACGATTTTACCATCTCTGCTTCTCCTAGTTGCTTCGTACTCCTAAGTTGCACAATAAAGCAATAGTCGTGTCAAGTATCAGCACTCTCAACCAGAAAAATCCAGCCGCTTAGAGAACTTGAAGAAACGAAAATGAGCTTGAGCAATGCACAAGCCTAAAATCTAACTAGAAGGGCTCCTCATTGAGTTATTGAAATTGTGTAGCTCCTCCGAATGGGAACCATAAATTGCCTTAATGGTTTCCCTGCAGCAACTGCAGAGAGAGAAAATTGAAGGATTTGATGAGAAGCGCAAAAGTACTCTGTAAGTAAAATGAGAAAACAGATTTGGAACCTGCAGGCCTCCTTGTTAAATTTTCTCTTGTCAATTCCATACAAAGATTTGAATATATCTGGCTCTACACGACAGAAGTAGGGACGATCTGAAGAAGAAAGAGTTAAAAAAGCCTCGCTCTTAAAACTGATATCAGCATAATGAGTATCATGAGGGGGATGTGTGGTTTTACCAGCGTAAATGGAGCAAGTCCGAGTGCTCTTTTCAAAATGAACGCACCATCCATCTGGACCTATCAAGCTTTTATAGAGCTGAAATCCATCAGAGGAGGCCAAGCATGAAGAGGAGAGTGACAAAGAAATTCACAAACAAGCATCAGTTAGAGAATGGAAGGGAAGTTTTTCGTCAGAAGACAAAGCTTTTGAATTTTCTGAAGTCCGCGACGATTAAAAGCTGGAGAACTAAAAGAAGAAACAGACCTCAACATCAGAAGTATGCGAGAAAATTTCTTCAGGAGAGGCAAAAGAAGGACCTTTCTGAAGCTTGCAGCAGGCCCCACAACCCTCAACGCAATGCCACAATTCATGTTTCTTGTCGCCACCGAAGCCAACGGTGGTGTGGCTCTGCTTTTTATCAAGTGTCGCCTTCTTGACGGGCAGCCGGGGTCGACGCATCGCCGAGCAGACAGTGAGGGGAGAGGGCAGAGTGAGGAGGAGAGACATGACTCCAATTTAACGTTACCACCATTCATAGAAATAGACAGATAAGCAGATAACAGATTCATATGCCCGTGCGTTCTCTCCTCCCTGTGACTCTGTCCCCGCGTTTCATCTTGTGCTGCTGAGGACAAAAATTTTGATATTTCGATACATATTATCTCTTATTTTATTTGTTTTAAAAATAAGTTAATTTTTTATTTAATATATTAAAATAATATAAGACTCTATATATATTGGTATCAGTTTTAAATGCTTAAAAGTTAATTCCATGAAACCGGAGAAAAAATGCATGCTACCTTTCAATCTAAAAGGAATAATATTAAATTATATTTGACATAGACACCGGAGAATGTTGTAATTGACAGCTAATTCGGACTCACACTGATAATAGCACCATCTTCTGCTTGCTTGCCAGCCAGTATTATTATTATTTATTACTAAAGAAGGCAACCATAACTTATATCGCGCCAAACAAAATTAAACGAAGACGTTTCAGTTTACCTGGACAGATTAGCGTAATTTTTTTCGGTGAATAAGATTAGCTTAATTTCCAATTATCTTCAAACTTCTGAATGAGAACGATTTCCCTCGAACCAAAATTTTTTTTCAAAAAAAGATGAAAAAGATTTCCCACACTTATTTGGTTTAGTGTTGCATCATAATTGTTTCTATTAAAGTTTAGGTGAAAAATTCTGGTACTCCACCTTACCAAAGGTTCACGCAGCAGCTTATATTCAAGTTAAAAAGAACATAAATAAAACTGTTCCTTCATAAAACCATAAAAAACAGTTATCACGTCAGAATTCCAGGACAAACGGCGATTCTTCAAACCAAGTACAAGATAGATACTACGCATCTTAAGCTGACTCACTGCCTCTTGGTGAATGACGGGCGTCGTCATCATCTTCAATGGGGCTTCGGTCATCCTTCGGGCTACCACTCCGGCTGCGACCATTAGCTTTAAGGCTAACGTAGCTGTCCCTTGCAGGGCTACTAGCAGGGCTTATGCTCTTTTCTCTAGGACTGTAGTCAGACCCATCTTGCCGGGTGCCCAACCTGCCATTACCAGGAGAAGCCTCAACTCTCTTCTCTGGACTGCCCTCATCAGGTGTAACGCTCCGATTCCTTGTCTTTGAGGGTGGAGGACTATCTCTGGGTTCTGGGCTTCTGTATCGTGGACTCAATGACCTATCTTCACGAACAGGGCTTCGATCTCTTTTGACAGGGGATCTTGACCGGCTGGCAGAATACAAAGGCAACCAAAGAAACGGTAAGAACAAAATTTACAAAACTTGAAAAACACGTTCTTCAATAAATAGATCATAATTATAATGAATATACATACCCAGTATGACAGATTAACAAGCTTACATGACTACCTAAACAAACTCAGAACACTGAGACTAAAGCAGCTTACAACTCTACTGAATCCAACTATCCCCCCTTATCTAACAGATGTAAGGACTAAAATCATCCCACCTGTAGCTTCGGTCTCGGCTATAACTTCGATCACGGCTTCTACCTCGACGAGGAGAAGGTGATCTAACCGGTGAATGTGAATAACTTCGCCCACGCCTACTGGATAAACAACGAAAATTGACATCAATTTAATCATATTAAATTAAAATATCAATAAATAATGCATCATTGGCAGTTTTGAAACTATACCACGCAGCCCTACCTCAACTTCTTAGGACTATTCTTGCAATTTCGTTCTATATGACCTCTCTCCCCACAGCGGTAACACTTGTTTTTCCAGTCTCCAGCTTTGCAATCTCGAGCCCAATGTCCATCCAGGCCACAATTAAAACAGCGTCCAGAACCAGGAGGAGGACCTCTACCTAAATATTCTCGAGAACCACGTGGAACCTGATTGTTTAAGGTAAGGTAACAAACTGCTTGGGTCAAAGAACAACTCAAGAAATAGTCCAGTCTTCAATCAGCAACGTGAGATTATTAAAGTTGTGACAGAACTTACAAGCTATATAAGCTATATTCCCAGGGAAACAAACAAAAAAAAAAAAGAGAGATCAAGAGGCATGAGAAAAACAAGAGGGGTATAGACATAAGAGGAATAAGGAACTTATGAGCGAATAATTCCACCATTCATATTAATGACACTAAAAAATGCTATTACTATGCAATCATAAGAAATAGTGCCAAGAGAAATATAAAGAGCATATTCAGATAATGTTATCAAACTCCTTCACATCAAACACACTGACCCAAACTTACGTGTCAAGGGGAACTTCTCCCTGATAGTTGATCATCGCTGCAACATTGAAATTAGAACACCTTACAATACGTGAGAGTAGTTGAGGCAATCAGTGCTTACCCCTTTTGCAAACTCCACAATAATTCGACTCCCATCAACATCACGACCATCTAGGTTATATCTTGCATCATCCGCATCCCGGGAATCACTAAACTCCTGTTTCAAGGATGTGAGGAAAAAACCAGAGACGTAACACAGAAATTTTCACCACCCTCCACAATTCATTTCCCCCCACAAGAAGAAATCAAAGTGAAAAGAAATAAATAAAGGTAGAGAAAAGAATGACAACTTACAACGAAGGCGAAATCATGCTTCATATCCACATCACGAATTCTGCGGAAATGGTTTCCAGAAACAGTAAGGCCATCATTAACTACTGCTAGAGTATGATACTTCGCCCCTCAAAGACGAACAAAACACCAGTTTGTGATTGTTGCCATTTCCATAAAAACACGCAATAACATTACAGAAAGAATCGCCAAAGTCAACACTCGGCAGGAATTTCCACCAATTCCACCAAGGCCACCCTCCCACCATAGACCTCCAGGTTTAGGCAAAACCCCAGAAACCTTCAACAAGATCATTCAAGTTAAAACACGACACCTAGGGAGCAGGGTTCCACTAATATAAAACCCAAGCATACAGAAAAACTTGGCAAAACCTGTATATAACGCCCTAATTTTCAGGGCAAAAGATGGCCCCAATCCCACACCAATTAACCACTCAATTAGCTCGCTTGTCAAATCACAGAAAGGATGAACTATGAACCAAGCAGACATAAGAATTAGATTTTTCAAACCATGTATAAATTGGCACCAATTGAATATATTAGACTTTCAGAAAACAAAGTCAACTCTCAGAAGGAAACTACGGTGACAGATTATTAGAAAGAAAGTCACAAATAGAATAGATACATGTTTAACAATGCAAATGACCTGCCTCAAAATTTAAATGGGAGGCTCCGGTCAAAAAGAAGAGAATAGTCATCTAAGCCATTGGTTCTTTGAGAAAAAAAGGGTATTCCACAATGCAATAAATAAAAACAGGGCGATCCTTCATATTATGTTATGCCAATTGACATGTCCAATGCTCGTGCCAATTTCTATGCTTCCCAGAAGCAGAAGCAGACTATAAAATTAAGAACTTTACCTTCCATATCGACTGAAGAGTCGCTCCAGGTCACGGGAACGAGTCCTTGAAGACAAACGGCCCACATAGAGGCGAGTGTTGCCATATTTATCATCATAACGAGGCATTGTAGCTGTGCAGTAAAGCTAAAATAAATGAAGTGCTTAACAAACCATAAAAGGAAATAGATAGTTCACGGACTAACAACACAAAAGCAATCTATTTTCATGTAGCAAACACAAAAAATCATGCGTTCCTGATTACTAATTATATCCATCAAGTACAAAAGTATATCATCAAATTCTGAACTCATGCGCGGTGAAGTTATCCCATGTTCAATTTGAAGAGAATTATAAACACAAGCGACCATCTTTTTACCCCAAATTCCCAACGAGCCCAAAACAATTTGACACCCGAAATAGAAGGCGAACTAACTAATGCGATATTGAGGTGAAAATTGAATTATAACTAAAGCAAGTTAATTGATGACGATAAACACCCAATGATGCAATAGCAAAATTCATCGGGAGAGACACGGAAAAGGAAGATCCAAAGATTCAAGAAGAGCATCGTGAATCCAAGAAGAAAATTCAATTAAAAGCCAGGTCCAAGTAAAACAATATCACGAACAAGAGCTTCGAGATCTCGTACCTGCGCAGATGAAGTTCGGCGACAACGATTGCGATCACAAACCCTTGACCTTGAGGATCAGGATGAGTTTTGCTATTTATAGGATGTACCGACACAATTGGACGGCTAGGATGCCACCATTCTGATCCAAGCGCTGCCTTAAATTCCGCGATGTATTTTAAGAAAACACCATTGCGCTGTGCCAGTGGGCAGTGTGCCAAGAAATGGGCTTATTTAAAATTTACGTGGAAAAATCAGCGGCTCAAGCCCAAAATGGCCGACGTAACGCTGCGGGTCTTTTTTCCCCCCCAAAAAAAGAAGCCCATGCTATTGCATGTCTCTGTTAATGGATATCATAATGTCGGTCTCAACTTTTTAAATCGATGTAACTTTAATGTTAATAGTTTAATTTGTTTGTTTAATGAAAGGGTATTCAAAAGTTAAACTTGTTAGTTTGTTTTGAGTGAAAGTTGGGAATAATGTATGATTTATGAAAAACAGAGCAAAGTGTGTACACAAAGGAGGATAAAAAACGTGGATTGAATTATTGACTCTTCCAAACTATAAAAGCTACCCACTAACAAAAAGAAAATGAAATACCCTCATAACCTAATATATACATCTTTACAAAAGTTTATTATGAGGATAATATTATAAAAAAATTATAAGTCAGTTCATTAAATTCGTTTTAATTGTAATTTGTATCTTGTATTTTACTTTATTTTGTGTCATTCTATTCAGTTTTCACATAAACTCTTGAATATATAATCTTTGAAAATTTTTTTGGTTACAATCTTATAACATTAATTTTAATAACAAGACTGACATAAGAGCCGTTTGGTTTGAAATAAAATATATTATTTTAGAACAAAAAGAGAATATAATAGAAAATAAGTTATTTCGAAATCTTTAATTGCAATAATAATATTTTTTAAATAAAAATAATTTATTATATAGTTTCATTCTATTAATCACACAACCATACAACCTCTGGTGAAAAAAATATCTGTTAATCACACAACCCATTCCCTCGTAATGAAAATTAATTCTGTGCGGGCCAAAACGAGTGTGCCGAAATTATAGGTCCGAGGTGGATGGACGCTCCTTTGAAGACTCACTTTCCTGGCTCATATAAACCGAGCTATAATTCGGAAGCCGAGCTTAAGCGCAACGAGCCGAGTCATACATCGGTTATCGAACAATAAGGCTGAGTAATCGTATGGCCGAATGATCGTCCAATTGAACAACATCTTGGCCATATGGCCGACTACGGGTTCCTCCACGAAGATTGTATTGTCCCACAAACACTTGGCTAGGAATAACGGTTATGGAATCATAACTGCAGGACGAAAAATCAAGGATCATGCAAAAAGAGCGCGATACTCCATAATGATCATTTATGAAATATCCCGATAAATTAGGGATTACGGGGGGAAGATGATTAAACCTTAATGGTCAGAAAAAAGTCAATAAAAAAGGGAGGAGGGATAAGCAGAAGGCAGGATTGCACCGCACACGGACCAGGTGAAATTGTCTCTCGGTCTTTTGACGGAACATAATTGGCGCCCACCGTGGGGCCGAGAAAAACTATCCCACCACCACCAAGAATCATGGTGCGAACCAGGAGCAGTGCGGGTGCAGGAGAACGACGCTCCGAAGACAGGCCTTCTTTGGAGGACCACCCTGTCATTCGGGCAATGCGTGAGGAGATGGAGATATTAAGAAAGGAGAACGAGGAGATGCGTGAGAGGAATAGGCAGTTGGAACAGGAACGTTATCACGAAAGTACTTCTCTTCCTCGAGGAGGGGAACGAGGGAATACTAACAGGGATACTCAGCGGTCACATCAGGAGGGAAGTCGACGGGAGGAAACACACCATTCAGAGACAAATATTGACAATTTGCGAGGGGATAAGCAGGCTGCCAGGAGACATCCGTTCGTTGATGGCATCATAGAGACGCCATTGCCAAAAGGGTGGAAGGGTTTAAACCTAGAAAGATATGACGGTACAACCGATCCGGGTGAACATGTGGATGCGTATGTTACGCAGGTGAATCTGTTCACAAATGAGGATGCAGTTTTGTGTAGGGTCTTCCCTACGTCCCTGAAAGGAGCAGCTCTGAGTTGGTATACCTGGCTCCCATCACGATCCATCGATTGCTTTGAAACCTTAGTCAATAAATTCAGCGCGCAGTACGCAACCAGCCGACCTCACCAGCTTACCTCGGCTGCGTTGGTAAACTTTGCGACAGGAGAAGGATGAGTCCTTAAGGAGTTTCATGGAGCGCTTCTCATCAGTCTCGGTAAGGATCCGGGATCTAAACCCTAAAGTAGCAATGCACACGATGCTGATGGCTCTCAAGCTGGGGCCGTTTGCCGACCACCTATGTCGAAAACCACCTTCCGACATGGATGAGCTTAGAAATTGTGCGGCCGGATATATACAAATGGAGGAGGTGTCAAAGTTTAGAAATAGGGTCAGGACTGATCTGGACAAGCGAATGGACTCAAGCAACCGTGGAAGTTTGAGGCCAACGATAGAGAAGGGGAAGTTTAAAAGAGAAGGTACCAGTCGGGGGCCGAAGTATGACTTCTATACTCCACTAAACACCAACCGTGCTCGAATTCTGGAAGAAGCTTGCAATACCGAATTGATACGGCTCCCAGCTCCAGGACACACCCCGGAGACGGCAGATCAGTCAAAGCATTGCAGGTACCATCGAAATTATGGTCACACCACGGAAGAGTGCAGGACGTTACGGGACAAGATTGAGGAACTAATTCAGGCCGGGCATCTCGGCAACTTTGTACAGAGGGGTCACGGAAGTCGACCCTCCTATAATGGGAGAGGTCGCGGTGGAGGTCAGATCCGACCTCAAGAGGAACCTCGGCAACTGAACAAGGAAAGAGTGCAGCCAGATGACACTCGAAACAGGGAAGGAAACAGAATCAAAGGAATTATCAATACTATAGCAGGAGGATTTGCCTGAGGAGGAGCAACCAGCTCGGCCAGAAGAAGACACTTGAGGGCCATTCGGACAGTAAATGCGACGATACACCGAGCGCCCCGGAGTTCTCCTTCCATCACCTTTTCGGATAAGGATTTCGAAGGAGTCGATCCTAATCAGGATGACCCTATGGTGATTTCGGTGGAGGTGGCCAATCACGTAGTCAGAAAGACATTGATAGACCAAGGGAGCTCAGCGGATATCTTGTATTATACCACCTTCCAGAAGCTCGGGATACCTGAGGAAATGTTCAAGCCTTATCGTGATCCGTTGATCGGCTTTGCGGGAGAACAGGTTCATACCCGAGGATATGTGGAGCTGTTGACCATTTTCCGAGGAGATCTCGGATCAAAAACTATTATGGTCAGGTACCTTATTATTGATGCAGTTACTTCTTACAATATCTTGATAGGTCGACCTACGCTAAACGAGCTTGGCGCCGTAGTTTCCACTTTGCATCTCACGATGAAGTTTTCCTCGGTAACCGAGGACATAATTGCGATAAAGGCTGATCAAAAGGTTGCAAGACAATGCTATGTAGACAGTCTAAAAGTCACCAGGGGAAGGGTAGTTGGCAGCAGTGAGCATATGAAGAAGGATACAACATCAGTAAGCTTGGTGGAGCTTGATCCCCGACTTGATGCGCAGGACCAAAGGCCAAGGCCTATTGAAGAATTACAGAAATTTCAGCTCATCGGTGAGGACCGGTGCACTAGCCTCGGAAGTCAACTCGAAGGTGAAACAAAGGAGCAGATAATGAGGATGCTGAGGGATAATGCTGATTTGTTTGCATGGACTTCTTCAGATATGTCAGGAATTGATCCCAACTTTCTATGCCACAAGCTGGCGGTATATCCTGAAGCTAAGCCAATAGCTCAAAGGAAGAGACGGGTAGGCGAGGAAAGGCGGAAGGCAATGAGGGAAGAAATGGTAAAGCTGCTGGATGCTCGGTTTATCCGAGAAATTGAATATACGACATGGTTGGCCAATGTGGTACTCGTCAAAAAGGCTAATGGAAAATGGAGAATGTGCACTGATTACACCGATCTAAACAAGGCATGCCCGAAAGATACATATCCCCTCCCGAGCATAGATCGGCTTGTAGATGGAGCGTCAGGATGTGGCCTGCTCAGCTTTCTGGATGCCTACTTCGGATATAATCAGATAAGGATGTACCCCCCTGACGAGGAAAAAACAGCGTTCATGACTGAGAACGCTAATTATTGCTATCAGGTGATGCCGTTCGGACTGAAGAATGCTGGGGCTACCTACCAACGGTTGATGGATAAAATATTTCAAGAGCAGATTGGGAGAAACCTGGAAGTGTATGTTGACGATATGGTAGTGAAGTCCGAAGATCCCTCAAAGCATGCTGCCGACCTTGGCGAAGTGTTCGGAAGAATACGGAAGTACAACATGAGGTTAAATCCTGAGAAGTGTGTATTCGGAGTCAACGGGGGGAAATTTCTCGGATTCATGTTAACTCATCGGGGTATTGAAGCCAATCCCGATAAATGCCAAGCTATTATTGACATGAGAAGCCCCCAGAATATAAAAGAAGTGCAGAAACTGACAGGGCGATTAACATCACTATCCCGCTTTAAACCAAGCTTAGCAGAAAAAGCCAGGCCATTCTTCAAGTTGCTTAAAAAGGCCAAATGGTACGAATGGAACGAGGAATGCGAGCACGCGTTTCAGAGTTTTAAAGGTTTCTTTTCGGTACCTCCGATCCTTAATCGGTCGGCCCCCAACAAAGAATTATTACTGTATATGTCGGTGACCGAGCATGCGATAAGCTCGGTGATGGTACAAGAGATAGGCAGGCAGCTGATATCGATATATTTCATCAGCCGAATACTGCATGACGCAGAGACGAGGTATCAGATTATTGAAAAGTCAGCTTTGGCTCTGGTTACATCGGCAAGAAGGTTGCGACCTTATTTCCAAAGTCACGAGGTTGTTGTGAAAACCGACCACCCTGTAAAGCAAGTCCTGAGGAAACCCAAATTAGCCGGACGAATGATCTCGTGGTCAGTTGAGTTGTCAGAGTTCGGTATAAGATACGAGCCTAGAGGACCAATTAAGGCGCAATGTCTGTCTGATTTTGTCGCCGAGCTTACCCCCCAGGCCGATTCCAAAGATGGGGCCCAATGGATACTTTACGTAGATGGCTCCTCCAACACTAAAGGGAGCGGAGCGGGAATCATTTTGGAAGGTCCCGATGGATTAATTTTGGAACAGTCTCTTAAAATTGATTTTCCAGTTACAAACAACCAGGCCGAGTACGAAGCTCTCATTGCAGGGTTAAAACTAGCTAGAGAAATGAGAGTGAGACAAGTCAGGTGTCGGAGTGACTCACAGTTGGTTTCTGAACAAGTCTCGGGGGCTTACCAGGCCAAAGATCCACAGCTAGCAAGATACTTGGACAGGGTAAAACGATTAGCTGAATGCTTTGGAGAATTTGCGATTGAGCACATTCTAAGAGGAGAGAACTCCCGAGCTGACCTGCTATCCAGACTGGCTAATGTCAAAAAGCTTGGGCAACATGAGACGATCATTAGGGAAACAATACATCAGCCCACTGTCGATTTTGATGAGGTTATGGTCGGAGGAAACCTGGACCGGGACTGGATGACCCCTATTTGGAACTATCTGGCCGAAGGGACTTTACCCAGCGACCACCACGAAGCAAGGAGATTGAAGATGAAGTCTTCCCATTACATAATAACGGGAGGAGACTTATACAGGCGAGGATTCTCAACTCCCCTGTTAAAATGCCTCACTCCCGAACAGGCGAAATATGTTATGAGCGAAATCCATGAAGGAGTGTGTGGGATGCATACTGGTGGAAGATCTATGGCAGCGAGAGTAATCCGGGCCGGCTATTATTAGCCCACTATGCGAGCTGATTGCACTGAATATTGTAAGAAGTGTAATGAGTGCCAAAGGTTTGGCAGTCTACGCCATGCACCGCCGGAAGAATTACACACACTGACGTCCCCGTGGCCATTTATGGTCTGGGGAATGGATATTCTTGGACCTTTCCCGATGGGAAAGGGGCAGGCCAAGTTTTTAATAGTGGGCATAGACTATTTCACTAAATGGATTGAGGCGGAATCGTTAGCTAAGATCACGGCGCAACAAGTACAGAAATTCGTATGGAGGAATATTATCTGTCGGTATGGGATTTCTCACTCAGTGGTTACTGATAATGGGAGGCAGTTTGTTGATGGAAACCTGAAGCAACTCTATGAACAGCTCGGTATCAAGCATAGAGTGTCTTCGGTCAAGCATCCCCAAACAAATGGACAGGCTGAAGCGGCAAACAAGGTTATCTTCGAAGAACTCAGGAAGAGACTGGGAAGAGAGAAGGGGGCCTGGGCCGAGGAATTGTCGAGCATCCTCTGGGTCTATCGTTGTACGCCTCAGTCAAGCACCAAGGAAAACCCCTTTTAGGTTGACGTTTGGATTTGACACAATGATCCCAGTGGAAGTGGGAGAGCCGTCCTTTAGGCGAATACTCCCCGACCAACATATAAACCAGGAAAACATGAAAGTCGAACTTGATCTATCTGAGGAGGTCAGGGAAAATGCACGTATACAAGAAGAAGCTTGTAAGCAAAGAGTGGCTCGGCGTTATAATTCTCGGCTTAAGCCAAGGAGTTTTGTTGATGGAAATCTCGTTTGGAGAAAGCAGAGCGAAGCAAGGAAGAACATCGGCGAGGGAAAGCTAGCTGCCAATTGGGAAGGACCTTACCGAGTTACTGAAGCGTTGGGCAATGGAGCATATAGATTAGAAAAACTGTCAGGAGAAGCAATCCCTAGGACATGGAATGCCTCTCACCTTAAAAATTATTTCAGTTAGATGATGTATATAAGGGGGGCGATGTACTCTTTTTCCTAACTCGGTCTTTTGTCCCAAAGGATATGCAAAAGAGGGTTTTGGCTGAGAAAGTTTTAACGAGGCACGCCTACTTACTTCAATAAAGGAAATTCTTTGTCATGATTACATTCATTAACCTTGGTCAAGTATGAACCGAGAGAAACAGAATTACATCTCGGTCAAGTGTGAACAGGGTAAAATTCGGTCAAGTATGAACCGAGGTATTAAGATTCGGTCAAGTATGAACCGAGGTAAAATTCGATCAAGTTTGAACCGAGGTAAAATTCGGTCAAGTGTGAACCGAGGTATTAAGATTCGGTCAAGTATGAACCGAGTTAAAATTCAGTCAAGTATGAACCGAGAAGTAAGTAAGACTTTTATCATTTAAAAAATAAGTTTAGACAAGACGTCAAAATAAAGAAATAAGACAATGAAGGAGGTGGGCAGTCCTACAATTCCTCCTCATCCACAAGCGCACCATCTTTGACGTCTTTATTTACATCAAATGCCGAGAGCTCGATTTTCGGCAGGAAGAGATGCACCTGACGAAGTGCTTTATGGAAGCCCTCTACGTGCTCTTTCATTATCTGTTGCACGGCTTCCTAAACGTCAGCCTCAAGCTCGGCCTGCTTCTTCCTCGCTTGTTCCAAATCCTTCTGTAAGTTAGCAGCGAGGGCCGAGGACTCGGCTTCAGCGTTCCTTGCCCAAGCAATCTCAGTCGTCAGGGCATCCCGCTCCTTTTCGACTATTTGCACCCTCATCTCGGCATCAGCAAGGGATCCTTTTAGTTCCTCCACCTGCAGAAGGAGAGCCGCTTGAGACCTTGAAGCATTGGCGAGCTCTGAGGAAACCTTGTCCTTCGCTTCGGTTGCTTCTAGAAGCTCGGCCTTGACAGCTTTCAGACGACGGTTGTTCTCCTCAAACTCTTCCCCACAGAGCAAGGCCATGGTCGCGGCGTGCAGGCACATAGTCGACATGGATTCCAAAACAGCCTTAGGACCCCAACCGCAGCAAAGTTTCCTTGTCCACGACTTCCTGGATGCCACTCCCGAAAAATTTGACAATGTTTGGATCAATACCCGAAGGCGAACGTCTAACGGGAGATGGTAGGGGAGAGCGGCGACCCGAAGATGCAAGCTCCTTGTCGGTAGTCGGAAGTCGAGCACGTTTGCTCGGGGGGCTTCGTGAAGAGGAAGGAATCTCAACAACCTCAGCTGTCGCTAATACCTCGGCACGCCCTCTCTCCTCTTTATCAGGGTGAGCCTGCAGATTCTCGGCAATTGGTCCTACTGATAGGGTCTTGTTCTTTATTGAACGCCAGTTGAACTTTCCCATCACCACTGCAAAATAGAAAACATATATTAGAAGTTGAAACAAGTATGGCAGCAGAAGATAAAAGAAAATTAGCACTCACGTTTAAAATCTTTATTGGGGATTGAAGAGTAAGGGAGCCTAAGTAAGATTTTGCAGTTTAAAAGGCGAGGTAATTTATTTAACTTGTCGACATCCGCCTTTTCGGATGCCGACATAGCCTCGTAACACCAAGACTGGAATTTGATGGGAGTCCGAGTCCAATATAGAGGAAACCTGGGTCGCCCCCCCTCATCGAAGAACATGTCCGAGTAACCCTCGGCTAGACGCACCTTGAAGAAACCTCCTTTGAAGTCTTTGTACGACGAGGTATAAGGACCGATTATCCCCTTCTTATTCATACCACTAAGAGAAATCAAGCCGATCTTATTTCCAAATCGGATTTGGTAGTAGTAGAGGAATTTTGGGGCGATAGGTGTCATATTCAATTTTCTGCACAGGACCTCAAAAGCCTTTAAAAACGCCCAACTGTTGGGATGAAGTTGAGTCGGGGCGACTTTCAGCGCCCTTAAAACAGCACACTCGAACTCCGAGAAAGGAAGGCCAACTCCCAACGATTCAAATAACGTTTTATACATATAAGTGAAATGTGTTTGTACTGGCAGCGCTGACAGGAAAACATGCTCATCTTCAGCACACGGCTCGGCAATCACGGCCTCCTCTGTTCGTGTGCTAGCCAGAGAGATCGACTTCCTCAACTCCATAATTGACTCGGCAATCCGAAATCTAGAGTGGTAGGATCCAACTTCTCCTTTCACCCAATAATATCCCGGAAGTCGAATGTCAGGAACTGGGTCTCTCTGAACTCTTGAAACGATTTTTCATGGCTTTTGTACGGCCACCGGCACGGCAGTAGCCGAAGATGAAGCTTCCCTTTCAGTTGGAAGGTCGGCCAGACAAAAATTCAACTCCACGCTGGGAAAGGAAGAGTTTGACGGTGAAGGTTCCTCTCCAATGCCCAGAACCTCCCTCGCAACTAGGATTCGATGAGAGGACGACCTAGCTGATGCCTCAGATCCTCGATTTGAACTCATGGTGGTTTGGAAAAGTAGAATGGTGCGTAGAACTTGAGAAAAGGGGAAAAAATAGAAGAAGGCGTGCCTGGAAAAATGATGAAAGGGGCAAGGAGAAGGAGGCCAAATACAACGAAAAGATTCAGAGGGAATGAAAAGCAAATGTAGTAAAAGGATGAGCACCCAAGCCCTACATGTATATAGTGAAAACTCCTCCTCGAAAATGAGCAAATTAATCATGACTTTAGGGGGCCAATCGTCACCATTGGGGAACGTGCTTCGGCTGACGAAAAGACGCAGCATTAAATAACGTTGAACGCAGCCGTACGTGTAGGCGCATTACCGTTTCAGAAACCGAAACGTCAAAGAGCCTCTGGGAAGGTCCTGGAATCCCTAGGGAACTGGAAAGATTCAAATTCAAAAAACCAGTCTTTAGTCAGTCACGTGATTCAGAGCCCCCTCTTCCAAATTGGACTCGGGGCTCGGGGGGCTAGTGTGCGGGCCAAAATGAGTGTGCCGAGATTATAGGTCCGAGGTGGATGGACGCTCCTTTGAAGATTCACTTTCTGGGCTCATATAAACTGAGCTATAATTCGGAAGCCGAGCTTAAGCGCAACGAGCCGAGTCATACATCGGTTATCGAACAATAAGGCCGAGTAATCGTATGGCCGAATGATCATCCAATTGAACAACATCTTGGCCATATGGCCGACTACGGGTTCCTCCATGAAGATTGTATTGTCCCACAAACACTTGGCTAGGAATAACGGTTATGGAATCATAACTGCAGGACGAAAAATCAGGGATCATGCAAAAAGGGCGCGATACTCCATAATGATCATTTATGAAATATCCCGATAAATTAGGGATTACAGGGGGAAGATGATTAAACCTTAACGGTTAGAAAAAAGTCAATAAAAAAGGGAGGAGGGATAAGCAGAAGGCAGGATTGCACCGCACACGGACCAGGTGAAATTGTCTCTCGATCTTTTGACGGAACAAATTCTTAAACACACACACACACGAGTTACCATTCCTATTTCACTTCGCTTTAATTGCACGTGGAATTACTTGCTGTAGAACAAAACATGGTGCCAAAAAAACAAAACACAAATTCCATGCATGTAACATTCAGGTATCATTACTTCCGCTCCACTCGTAGAACAGTCACATACTCAGATGAATAAAATCTAGAAAGTGCTTAGCCCGTCTTAGCCATTTTTAATTTGAAAAAAAAAATCAGAGAAAACAACCTGGAGCTAACTAATTAACATTGTTGGTCTAACAAAAAACTAATTGAACATTTAGGTTGTGGGAAAAAGAAAAGAAAGAAAAGAAACTTATGTAAACATTTAACTCCTCTTGTTCTTGCTTCCAAACATCAACGTCAAATAAAATAAAAACCTAAAGAAAAATCCCCAAGCAACCGTTATCCAGAAGCAGCTCCACTTCCCGAGCTCCGTGATCCCCTGCTGCCTCAGTATATCCGCTCCCGTGGTCACGCACGTTTCATTGGTTATGCTCATCCCCAACATCTTGCTCATACTCTTCAGCAATTCCAACTTCAACGACGTCGTCACCTCCCCCAACGGCGTATTATCGAACATCTGCGTCCCCCTCACAAAACACCTCGGAGGCTCGATCCCGAACTCGTTCTGCAACACCCCCTCGTATGGATACTTCACCAGCGACGTATAATGAAACCATATCCAGTACAGTGGCATTCTGTCTCTGCTTATGAAGAATCCACTGAACAGAAGAAAGTATGCTAGAATTGCAACCACCACCGTGAATCCCAACATCACGTGCGAAACTATCCCCGATAGGAACGTCACGAAGGAGCTTCCCGCCCAGAAGGAAGCGAACATGACCAGGAAGTAGAAAAGGAAGCCGGAGCTGCCACCGGCCAGACCCACGGACCAGAACGTGGTGGCGGCGAAGGCTAACGAGAGGACAGCTAAAGAGGGGATAGAGATGAGGGAATGCGCAAGGACGTAGGACCAACGGCGATATGCATTGTAAGCAGTTTCTCTCATGAAGATGTATCGCTCTTGAAGAAAGACAGGGAAGGCCTCGGCGCAGGTGTAGAAGGTGGTGGACATTGCGAAGGCGAAGAAGCCGAGACGCTCTTGAACGCCTTTAGGAGTGTTATCTAGATGCCAAAAAATGGTGGCTAAGATCCCTCCAGTTACGAGAACCGCACCTAGTCGGATTCCGAATAGCTCTGGCATCCTTCGGGAATTGGTGAGTGATCGTTTAGCTATCACCATCATCTCCAACCAAAATGGATTAGCATAAGTCGGAACCGATGAAGTTGTAACGTTGGAATGATGAGGTGCACCGCACACCAATTTACCTCTGGAAATGCTAGCGGCAATGGCGTCCTTGAGTGTTCCGTTGAAAAATTTGCTGGTGAATGGTTTATTTTTCGCGGCATTTAACTGCCACGATTTATTGAAGTTCACTAAACTCTGGGTCCCACCGGGTGATTCTTCGAGCTCGCGAATAAGGTCCAGGGCGAACTCGGTCCGGTTCTCCTTATCGGGTATTGGGTGACCGAACTCCGAGAAGAAGCGCGGGAGATTCGCGGGAGAGCCGGAATATACGGTTTGGCCGCGAGAGAGAAAAATCAAACGGTCTAGTAAGCCGAGGATTCTATAACTGGGTTGGTGTATGGACATGATCACGATGCTCCCACTCTGAGCGATCCGCTGCAAAACTTTAACAACCATGAAGGCGCTGGTGGAGTCCAGTCCAGAAGTAGGTTCGTCGAGGAACAGGATGATTGGATCGTGGATGATGTCAATTCCAATAGAGACGCGACGCCTTTCGCCACCGGAGACCCCGCGGTGGCCCTCATCTCCGATGACAGTTTTGGCGGCGTTCCGGAGGCCAAGCTGGTCGATGAGTGCTTGGACTCTGGCCTTCTTCTTGGAGGTAGAGAGGGAGCGAGGGAGGCGAAACTCGGCAGAGAACATGAGAGTCTCTTCCACGGTGAGCATGGGAAAGAGAAGGTCGTCTTGCATGACGTAAGCGGAAATGACTTTGAGAAGGCTGGACTCCAAAGCCTCGCCGTTTAAGGTGACGGAGCCTTTTAAGCTGTCCTTGGAGATACGATCAGCGAGCGCATCGATAAGGGTGGATTTGCCAGAGCCACTGGCGCCGAGGACGCCCATGATTTGTCCGTCTCGGGCCTCGCCGGAAATGTTATTGAGTAGAATCTTGGTGCCCTTACTGGCAATGGTTTGTTCCGAATCGTCGTGGTTTTGAGAGAAGGTTGAAGGGAGGGACATTTTGCGGCGGACTTTGACACTGTAAGTTAAATTGGTGAAGGAAAGAAGAAAGGGGTAGGAGGAAGGAGGGGGAGGAAGGCGGAGCATACGGTGGGGTGGGGTGTCGTTTTGAGCATCGTCGACGCGTTTGAGGAGCTCGCCGAGGGTGGGACCGGAGACATGTGGGCGTGGCAGGTGGAGTAGCTCCATGGAGGGGTTAAAGAGAGGGAGCTCCATAGACGACATCGTTCTGAATAGCAGTGTGGGAGGAAAGGAACTCCTTGAGAGGGTTTAGGTAATGAAATGAGAGTTGGAAGATTTTATATATAGGGAAGAGGATCGGGTAGAAAGGTTAGAGAAGAAGATAATGGCAGTGTTTGGTAGTTCTTCTCTTTCTTTTTCTTTTTGGATGGAGTGTTTGGTAATTGTAGTTGAGAGGAGTTGTGAAGATTTGTGGCACCACGCTTTTACGTACTTGCGTAGACTTTTGGGCGTAAGAGAGTGAGATAGAAAGCATATATGAAGTCACACATGCATGGTGCTTGAGTACGTACTATATATATATATATGGAGTGCTTCCAAGTCCCAGGTTGGGAGAAACCCATTTCCAACGTTTGTCACACTACAGTTCGGAATCTTCTTTTTCCAGTCCCTCTTTCGCCTAAAACTCATCTGATGCATGATCGACGTGATGTGTAGTCTTTCAATAGATATAACATTGAATTAGATGGGATGTTTTATTTTTGGTAAAGTTACAAGTCGAATTTCAGATAAATAATTAAATATCTTCAACCTTTTTATATTGGCGGCAATATCACAAAAGAAAAAAAAAACGGTTACATATTTTGATAAGAAGTACAGTTCCGTTGCTTCTCTTGATAGAGACCAATTGACATGGAGTAATTCAAGCACCATGGAAGGAGCTTAATCGGGAACCAATGACAAAAATTGTTTATAATAATTTAGTTCAAGAGGAATATATGCAAACTCGGAGTGGTAAGAGGCATAACAAGAAAAAACTAACAAATTTGCAATTCCATGGCGCACGGTTCTAGACTGTTGAGGTTCGTTCGGTTTGTTTGTTACAGCAAACTATAATGTTGTAGTCACTAGTCAATTGCTTAAATTTGGTTCAATGATTTATTAAATGTCCATACTGGACTAGCTAGACATATATACATATTCTTTCTTCAAAAAGGTTTACCAACACATCCTAATCTATTTTTCGCACGAAACCAAGAGCCCTTACGCGATTCTCCCTTGTGGGATGAGAATTTTCTCAAGTTATATATTTAATTAATTAATAATATAGCTTAGGTGAATCGGTCAAAAATTTTGTAGTTTAGGTGTGGATGTTATATCTATCGTAGAACGTACAAGTGATCGCGTACATAAGCCTCACAAATTGCCTATGAATAAAATTTGGCCATTTTTTTACGTACTGGATCCCGGTTCAAATCGCAGAAAGTCAGCAGCACTCGGAGCTTTGAGCTTACCTGAACCCATATACCATAAATGTGTTGAACTGGTCTGAAAACTACACAAGCAACAATAGAGTAATAGTAGAGAATCGCCCAAATGACTGGCCACTAGTAGATTCTATATTGTGGCACTAGATTGTACCCAAAAAATTAAAAAAAAAAACTGTGAAGAGAGAGATAGATATTCATTAATTACAGTACGTGTAATTTGAGAATTGAAATAATTTATTTCCCTCCTAATTTAATTTTAGATCATTAAAAGAAATTATGATACCACGTTGATTTGCTGACAGACCAGATCATCATAGATTGACCAGATCTACATGTTGAGGTTAAACCAGCTGAGAAAAAACTAAACGCAAAATACCAGAAATATTACATGACCCAGTGGTCAAATGGAGCAAGAGTCAAGGTCAATCAAATCACCCCGCGTGTCGTCTTTTCTTTTCTTTCATGATTTACGTATTGTTAGTTGCCTGTCACAGCTCTGTTATCGGTTGTCTACAACACTTCTAGGGTTCATCTACCATGTACATGAGGTTCACTTGGAAACCAAAGCTCTAGTTTCAAGGAGATCGCCCAAAAGACACCGTCCATATTGGAAATTTCAATCAAACGTGAAAATAAGAACCACACATACCTTCCGTTTTTGCCCATACGTGGGGAAAAAATTGTTTCTCCTTTTCAAATTGTAAATACTTGAGAGTACAAAGGACCGAAGAAGAGAGTGTAGCAAATGAAAGGCCATCCATCGCTCATAATTAACATGGGATGAATGTTACAGAAAGACCTCGGACAATACTAACATAAAAACTGTTTCGAGTTGGGGCCACCAATTCAGTTTCAAGAATAACAGCAGCCAAACCACTGAAGGGTTGAACAAATTCTCTAAAAACTACATTCAGTTGTTTACTCTTGTTTCGTCTTCGATTTGGACGTCTGAGACCCGCTTGTACACCTTGCCACAAATTTCAGAACCTCGTCAATTAGGATGACCGGGAAAGCAACAACCAAGACCAAAAGCCACTCGTTGAAGCCTAGGGGAACGATACCAAATATTTGTGCTAAGAATGGCACATACAGTATCAAGAAGTGCAGGCCAAATGACACGGACATTGCCAAGAGAAGCCAAGGATTTTTCCAAGGGGGCATTGTCAAAAGGCTTCCATCCTCAGAAAGGGCATTGAGGGAATTGAACATTTCGATGGCTACCAACACAGAGAGGGACAGCGTCATAGCTTTCACTTTTCCAGTTTTGAAATAGTCACAAGGGGAATCACCAAAAGAGATGACCCTATCACCAGCAGTGAACGGAGAGGCAGAAAAGTTCTTCCATGAGGAGCAGTGACCCCAGTTGGCAAGTTGTGCATAAGTCACAAGCGTATGGTTATCCTGGGTAAGATCAATGCCTAAGAAAGAACCATGTGTATACCATATAATGAAAATACCAACTGTAGCACACCCAACATACATCCCAATAACCTGTGCAAAGTAACAAAAGAGCAAATATAAATTCAGGAAAACAATTACACCAGTAATCTAAAATCTAGATATATGGCATCACAATAATCAACGTATTGCCCAATAGAAGGTATCCATCAGAGAAAGGGAAAAGAAAAAAAGAAAAAGTACCAGGTAACGGAATAAAATCCATGCATTAATAAGTGAATCATCATTGCGACGAGGAGGCTTCTTCATTACATCGTTATCTGGAGGATTAAATCCCAAAGCTGTAGCAGGGGGTCCATCTGTGACAAGATTGACCCACAGCAGCTGGACAGGTATCAATCCTTCAGGGATACCTAATGCAGCCGTTAAAAAAATAGAGACAACCTCGCCAATATTTGAAGAAATCATGTACCTGTGAAATTGTATTTGAATCACCAAGAAAATATATTAATATGATCTATTGTTAATTCTTATATATGACCGTACGATAATAAAACCAAATATCTATTTTAAGCATAATATGTATCTGAGGAGCTATCAAACGCCCCTATCTGGGGTTTGGGAACTGTAAAATCAGAGATTTCAGATGCATGCAATGTAGGATTGTCAACAAGGCTTGGATTGTCAACAAGGCTCTGTCCACAAAAGATATCAAATGTGATAGAGGAAAGTACCAGATCCTTATTACAGGGGAGACCTGCTAGTCATAAACTACATCCGTCATTCACTTCAAACAATTTTAGGAATGGGAAGTGATTGTAGGCAAATAAAATAGCAGTTCTGTCCAATCTCCGATACCTTATCTCTCAATTCTATTTGCTTGATAATTTTTGGGACAAAATTCAAGTTATGTACACATGTTTAGTTGATCATTATTTCAACAGACATAACTGCAGGCAGCGTAAGCTTAGTCCAATCTTCCCAATTCTAGAAAGACTTATGTATAAAAGGCAGAAAGATACTAAAAGTTAAATGCACTTTACCTTTTATTTTGAACTATAAAAATAGCATATTATCAATCACTTTAAGTAATAATTTAATTTGGACCAGCAGTTATTAATTTACAAAACATAGGAGCAAACGAGCACAAGTCATCCATTAGGGATGGTAGGAGAATAGCAACGTAATATAATTATATCCTGTTTTGATATATTTAGACTCAGACAAACATATTGATCCACCTGATAAAAGCCTTCATGTTATTGTAGATAGATCTGCCTTCACCAACAGCAGCAACAATTGTACTAAAATTATCATCTGCTAACACCATATCCGAGGCTTCCTTTGCCACCTAGATTAAAAGAGATAGTACTATGTTGTTAGGGGATAAATAAAAATAAACAGAGGTACCTTTTCAACATAAAACTTGCCAGCTAAAACATAACTAATAATCTGGGGTTCCTTAACATAATAGCCCATAATCATCAGTCAAGGAGCCTGCATCAGACGAGTCAGATAAACCTTAAAACGAAATACCTCTGTCCCAGCAATGCCCATTGCAATGCCAATATCAGCAAGCTTCAAGGCAGGTGCGTCATTCACACCATCTCCAGTCATGGCAACCACCTCCCCTTCCTCCTTGAGCAGCTTCACTATCTCCTGTTTGTGACCTGGTTCAGCCCTCGAAAACAAAAGCCACCCACTTTGTCTCAGATAGGCCTTCTTATCATGCAGCTCCATAAAATCTTTCCCAGTTAAGCTTTTTGAACTAATGTCTTCATTGGGTCCAAATACACCTATTTCACGGCATATAGCTTCTGCAGTGTTCTTGTTGTCTCCAGTAATAACCATAATACGAATTCCAGCAGCTCTGCAGTCCTCAATTGCTTGGTACACTTCCTCTCTAGGAGGATCCTAAGAACAATTCAAGATTCAATTATACACAGTAACCACACCAAAGAGAAATGAAATGGATAAAGCAAAATGTAGAAAAATGGAAACCTAAAAGCTTACCCTCAATCCAACCAAGCCAGTAAATATAAGTTTGCTTTCAATAGATGGATAGTTGGAGGGGTCAAGCAAGAGCTGGTGAGCTGGATGATCATCATTACCGGAGTAATTTTCAAACATAGGGAGATCATCCTTGTATGCAAAACCTAAACAGCGTAATGCACTGGTTGACATTTCATGAAGAGCTTGCAATATAAGGTTCCTGGCATTATTGTCCAGATTCACAACAGAACCGTCACGCAACTGAATTTTAGAGCTTCTTTTCAACAAATTTTCCACAGCACCCTGTTTAGTTTTAGGGTCAATTGTCAATGAAAAAAGTATTCCCATGTAGCAAAGAAAGCAGAAAGGAAAAACAAGAGCATGTATACTCAGACATAGGTTAAGCATAGTTGTAAAAACAAGGGAGAACAAGGATGTGAAGAAAAAGTTTGTCATGATAGGGAGCTACATGGAGGAGCAAAAAGATATCCTCTTGGTATTTTGATGAAATTCTTCCCCTTACAAACTAGTTTTGAGGGGTGGGTTCCCCACGCTTAGTTAGGTCTCAATCAGTTGAGATCAGAACTGGAACCCAAACTCCACAGGGAACGTACGACTTGATGTTCAAAACCTACTAACCAAAGTGAAATCCACAAAGTGCATAAATCTAGGACCTCAGCTGCAGGCAGTGCCGTGATGGAGTCCCACATTAGGGAGCTACAAGCAAGTGATGTGATACTTAAGCATTATGCTTCCTCCCCTAGCTTTCCATCAATCATAAACACCCACTGATAAGCAAAATGCCAAGTATATGGGCAGTGGCATTCCTATTCTTTGTATAACCCTATATAATTCAAATAAAAGATCACACATAGATTAAAGCATGGGGGGGGGGGGGGGGAATGGCCACTAGAAATCACATCCAATTTCCAGTTCATTTTTTTATTTTTGGTAAAAACCATCTGGTATCTAATATTATCAACTAATATTAAAACTTGGTTGAGCCCCAAACAAGGGATAAAGGTCTCCCAACATTTTTTTTTCCCATTCACAAGGTTCCACTTAAATGTTTTATTGCAGAATATACGGTAAAAACTACAAACCTTCAACACTAGGAAATAATATCGCTCACACTTAGTAATTGTTATGTGTGTGATTACATTAGAGGTGTAAACAAGCTAAGCCGTAATGTTGTCATGCTTGTCTTCAGAAATGGATTGAGCTCAAGAAGAAGTCTAGCTCCCTGCGTTGATTGAGCTCTTAGCTCAGTGCATACATGCACAACTCATTCATTTAATAAATGAACCAAGCCAGAATAAGCTTTTATACAGGTTGAACCCAAATTGTGCACGTACAGCTTAGTTCATTTACAACCCTAATTATGTACCAAAAAGCACAATGAACAAAAAGTCAACACAATCTTCATCGATCTATGTAGTGACCACAGAGAGAGAGAGAGAGAGAGAGAGTACCTTCACCAGCAGTGTTTTTTTCCCCTGAGGAGAGTTCACAATAACACCCATTGACTTCCTCTCGTGGTCAAACTCAAGAGTAGCAATCCGCTGGTCATGTTTAATCCACCAGTCACAAAAACCTTCACAAAATTGGAAGGTAGAGCAAGTTAACTATGTGTATTGACTATTGAACTGATTAACTAATAGATCAACTTCCCGTGTTGCCAAGCTAATTGCTCTCCAATACATAATCTTCCAAATCAGTTACCTCAGAACCTTAAAGTAGTTACCAGATACCTTATTCTTGCTTTCTCACTTCAAATTATAAACTAATAATTCAAGAAACTTCTTTAAATGCAATAAACATATCCAGGAGACAATCCTTATCCTTATTACACAAATTTTATGAGCCCATTTCAACTTACGTAGTATGTTACTTGTGCTCGCCGTTCTTACATCATGAGCTTCATTAGGTAGACCCATCTTCTCCACCAAAACCTGGATTCTCAAGAGAAAGCAAAAAAAAATAGTGTTAAAGATGTATACTGCCTGCACTTGGGTAAGTTCACAAAGAACAAAGAACATAAAAAGGTCAAGGGTCTTACCTTCAAGGCTGCTTCCGTGGGCATTCCATGAGCCACGAATTTATGCTCGGACTGTGTGACATCAGCATCATTACAGACAGCAGCTATCTTTGCTATCATCTCAAGATTAGCATCCATTCGTCCTGTTGGCCAGTCCACTATTTTACCATCAGATGGACTGTAAGTAGTTCCTTCCACCTTGAAGGCTCGCAGGGCATCTGCATTAGGACCAATAGCTACAAGCTTAGCCACTGCCATCTGGTTTGTTGTCAATGTACCCGTTTTATCTGAACAGATCACAGTTGTACAACCCAAGGTCTCTACGCTGGGTAGTTTCCGAACAAGCGCATTCTTCTGAGCCATCTTACGAGTACCTAACGCCAGGCAAGTTGTAATGACTGCAGGTAGACCTTCTGGAATCGCAGCAACAGCCAACGCCACAGCAATCTCAAAGTAATATGTACACTTTTCAAACGAAAATTTAAAGTTTCGTGGCCACCCATCCACATATTCCCATGAAAGGAAGTACTTAACATTGATGAGCCAAACAAAAGCACATGTTATTCCAATTATAATAGTTAGCATCTCTCCGAACTCATTGAGCTTCTTCTTTAATGGGGTATCCTCCTCACTCTGCGATGCTGCATGAATCTGGAGGTGCACCTTTCCAATCTCTGTTTCCATGCCCGTCTGAGTAACTAAGCAAATGCAATTCCCGTTAACAACTGTTGTCCCTGCAAAAACCATACATTTCTTACCTTGAATATCAGAATCCTCGGGAACAGCCTTGTTATTCTTATTCACAGCTTCACTCTCTCCAGTCAATGAACCCTGTTCCACTCGTAAAGTGGAGCTAATCAATTCCACAACCCTCAAATCAGCAGGTACCTTATCCCCAACCTTAAGCTCAACAACATCCCCGGGCACAAGATCCTTGGCTGGCATATTTGGGACTTTCCTATTTTCACGAATCAAGGTCGCGTGCTCTGACTGAATTTCCTTCAGCGCCTCAAGTGCCTTCTCCGCATTGCTCTCTTGCCATACTCCCACGATTGCATTCACAATCAATATCAAAAATATCACCAAAGGCTCCACAAACGCTGTAATCTCCTTCTCTCCTCCTTCCTCACCATCCATCCAAGCCAGCACAAAGGAAATGATGGCAGCGGCAAGAAGAATTCGAACCAATGTGTCGTTAAACTGCTCAAGGATCAGAATCCAGATCGACTGGCCCTCGTGCTTCTCCAACTCATTCCAGCCATGGATCCGGCGGCGATTCTCAACCTCATCGGAACTTAAACCCGTTTTAATCTTTACCTTATAAAAATCCTCGCATTCCTGTACATTCTTAGCCCAGGCCTTGAAGGTGTCCCCGTTCGAAGACTCGGAACTGAGATTCTCCCGTTTGCCGTAGTTTTGACCTCCCTTACCCATTTGGATTCGACCAAAATAAACTGGGAGAAAATGGCGAATCTTTCAGGGAAAGCGTCTGGCATTTAATTCATCAAAAAATAAAAATAATCAGTCAAGATGGAGAAGCATAGATCGAAATCGAATTACAGCAACCGATAACCCTAGTTATAAATTGTGTCAGAGTAACAGGATCTTACAAGATAAAAGGATGTCTCGATTCAATAAAGTGGAAAATCGAAACAATTGAAAGATCAAATTTTGGAAGGCACTTTCTATGGCCTTCAATAGCTCTCCCTCGGCGGCTGTTTCTCGCGAAAACTAAATGCGAAAAGATTGAGAGCGTGAAAAAAGCTTCAAGGATTCGCCCAACACACTGTATAATGTATTTCCCACTACGAAAGCTATCTGTTCGCGGGTCGCTGCACACCCGCACACTCTCTCTCACTCTGCCTCTGCGGGCCTCTAATTCCCTCTGCCTCCGCGGGTCTCTAATTCCCTAGGGTTTACGTAAAGATGAGCTTAAATATAACCAGTTAGGCAATTAGTTATTTGAAGCGGCAATTTCGCAGAAGGTTCGCGAGAGATTAAAAATTTTCAAAAGATAGCCACTTAAAAAGGTAACATTGAAATTGGAGTGGAATTGAATCAAATCAAATATATTATTAATATTAGAGCATTGGGACATGGAAAGTTACGATATTTGACTCGACATTATTTAATTGGTACAGTTGTCGTCATCTTCATTTATGTACATTGCATATCGTTTTAGCTGGGCAATTTGCCGTTTTAATTTTCGTAATACGGGTGTGCCTACGTGGATTGATGTAGCACGTCAGGTTATATTGTTCTTTGCGTTAATCGCTTCCCAAATCCCAAACTTCACAGAATGTATAATTGAATCAAATATATTAATATTAGAGCATTGGGACGTGGAATGTTACAATATTCGACTCCACATTATATAATTCGTAATTGTCGCCATCTTCATTAATATTGGTCGCATATCGTTTTCGCTGGGCAATTTGCCATTTTCATTTTCGTAATTAGTTGTAATAAAAACATAGTTTCATTTTCAATTTATATATATATATATATAAAAGAGTAAAGTTCCGAAGCTTTACACAAATTGCTGTTAATAAGAGGCAAAAACAAGAACTGAGATGAAATTTTATGTGACGCCCGGTGGTTCACAAATGGGCAAAGGCGGCCGCCGATTACTTTTTTACGAGATGTGTTTATGCCATGACCACAAGTGTTTTCTAGTACAGTCAACCCCAGCACGGTCCCTTTGTTTTTTATTGATTCCTATTAGTTGTAACTTCTGTGCAACTCATCTGGGACAGGTACGAGAGACTATTTCTAAGCCAACAATGGACTTTTGATAGCTGCAACATGAGGTTAAATTTGTTACCATGCATGCATCTTGAATTTGCAGAGTATCGACAAAGAATGTCATAAGCCATGACAAGGACAAACTAGGAATCGAAATTATGATGATTCTAAAAGTTCATTGTAATATAAGAAAAACTATATAGTTAGTATCCAAAATATTGTGCGCTGTGAGAACCAGGAAGTTAAGTGATGACAATCATAACACCAGGGTGTAATAATAATATTAGGAAAAAAAAACATTGCAGCTAAAATAAATCAAAATTTTAATTGTAATTAATTAATACTAAAGATGGAGTATTGAATATTCTTTTTTTTAAAGGTTGAATTAAAATAAATCTAGAACTAATGAATATATTAATTAATATTTAAAAAGGGAGAGATCATGAATATCAATATAAGAAATAAAATGTATGAAGAGTTACACTATGTATAAATTATAGACTCTGGGCAATATCAATATAAGAAATAAAAAATCATTTTTGGAAGAAGCTCACAGATATTTCACTATTTTTTAAAGGATTTTATACTAAATAACATCACAAGTTTTCGGAGAAAGTTTTATAAAAAAGATATGAGGGAATAGTTTATTTCAAATACCGTGCAAATACATAAATTTGTTTTAAAAAAAATCCAAGAAAGATTGAGCTATAATGAATATCGGGAATCAGGTCTTCAAGAAAATTAAAAAACAAACTGGACTTAGTCAATGAATAGGAAGATTATAAAGTCATCATCTTTCGTGTAAAAAAATAGTGGGAGGGAGAGAGATGACGAGATGATGCTAAGGAGAAATAGAAACAAGTAAAGATTAGATTTTTTTTTTATCATTTAATTAAAATATTAGATTGTTATGCCTGAAATCACATTTTATATTCATCACTTGGATTAGCACCCCATGCTTGATAGTTATCTAGATCGTCAGATTAAATTTGAATAGTTCAGATTTAATTATTGTACGTATCGAAATGAACGTGCCGAGGTTACAAGTCCGAGGTGGATATACGCTCTTTTGAAGCCTCGCCTTCCGGGCTCATATACACCGAGCTATAATTCGGAGGCCGAGCTTAAGCGCTACGAACCGAGTAACACATCGGTTATCAAATGATAAGGCCGAGTAATTGTATGGCCAAATGATCGTCCGACTGAACAATATCTCGGTCATATACGGGTTTCTCTACGAAAGCTGTTTTATCTCAAAAACACCCGGCTAGGAATAACAGTTATGAGATCATAACAGTCACAGAATCATAACTGCAGGGCGAAAAATCAGGGATCACACTAAAAGAGCGTGATACTCCATAATGGCAATTTATGAAATATCCCAATAAATTAGGGATTATAGGGAGAAGACGGTTACATCTTAACGGTCAAGAGATGGTGAATAAAAGGAAAAAAGATAAATGTAAACGGGGGACATTGAAAAAAAGAAGGTGGAATAGATTCTCGGTCTTTAGACGAAATATTCTCTCTGAGACAAAAGATTATCTTTTAGACGGAACATTTTTGGCGCCCACCGTGGGGTCGAGAAAAACTATCCCACCACCATCAAGGATCATGGTTAGAACCAGGAGCAGTGCGGGAGCAGGAGAACGACGCTCTGAAGACAGGCCTTCTTTGGAGGACCACCCTGTCATCCGGGCAATGCGTGAGGAGATGGAGGTATTAAGAAAGGAGAACGAGGAGATGCGTGAAAGGAACAGACAGTTGGAGCAGGAACGCTATCATGAAAGTACTTCTCTTCCTCGAGGAGGGGAACGGGGGAATATCAACAGGGAAGCTCAGCGGTCATATCGTGAGGGGAGCCGACGGGAGGAAACACACCATTCAGAAACCAACATTGACAATTTGCGAGGCGACAAGCAGGCTGTCCGGAGACATCCGTTCGTTGATGGCATTATGGAGACGCCATTGCCAAAAGGATGGAAGGGTGTAAACTTAGAAAGATATGACGGTACCACCGACCCTGATGAGCATGTGGATGCGTATGTTACGCAGGTGAATCTGTTCACAAATGAGGATGCAGTTTTATGTAGGGTTTTCCCTACGTCCTTGAAAGGAGCGGCTCTGAGTTGGTATACCCGGCTCCCATCACGATCTATTGATTGTTTTGAAACATTGGTCAATAAATTCAGAGCACAGTACGCCACCAGCCGACCTCATCAGCTTACCTCGGCTGCGTTGGTAAACTTGCGACAGGAGAGGGATGAATCCCTAAGAAGTTTTATGGAGCGTTTCTCGTCAGTCTCGGTAAAGATCCGGGATCTAAATCCTGAGGTAGCTATGCACACGATGTTGATGGCTCTCAAGCCGGGGCCGTTCGCCGACCATCTATGTCGAAAACCACCTGCCGACATGGATGAGCTTAGAAATCGTGCAGCTGGATACATACAAATGGAGGAGGTGTCAAAATTTAGAAATAGGGTCAGGACTGATCTGGACAAGCGAACGGAATCAAGCAGCCGTGGAAGTCTGAGGCCGACGTTAGAAAAAGGGAAGTTTAAGAGAGAAGGTATTAGTCGGGGACCGAAGTATGACTTCTATACTCCATTAAACACCAACCGCGCTCGAATTTTGGATGAAGCCTGCAATACCGAGTTGATACGGCTCCCAGTCCCCGGACATACCCCGGAGATGGCGGATCAGTCAAAGCATTGCAGGTACCATCGCAATTATGGTCACACTACCGAGGAGTACTGGACATTACGAGACAAGATTGAGGAATTGATCCAGGCTGGTCATCTCGGCAACTTCATACAGAGGGGTCACGGAAGTCGACCCTCCTATAGTGGAAGAGGTCGTGGTAGAAGTCAGACCCGAGGTCAAGAGGAACCTCGGCAACCGAATAAAGAAAGAGTGCAACCAGACGACACTCGAAGTAGGGAAGGGAACAGAATCAGAGGGGTTATCAACACTATCGCAGGAGGGTTTGCTGGAGGAGGAGCAACCAGCTCGGCTAGGAAAAGACACTTGAGGAACATTCGGGCGGTAAATGCGACTATGCCCCGAGTGCCCCGGAGTTCTCCGCCCATCACCTTTTCGGATGAGGATTTCGAAGGAGTTGATCCTAATCAGGACGACCCCATGGTGATTTCAGTGGAGGTGGCCAATTATGTCGTCCGAAAGACACTGATAGATCAGGGAAGCTCTGCGGATATATTGTATTATTCTACCTTCCAGAAGCTCGGGATACCTGAGGAAACGATCAGGCCTTATCACGATCCGTTGGTCGGTTTTGCCGGAGAACAGGTTCACACCCGAGGATACGTGGAGCTGTTGACCACCTTCCGTGGAGATCTCGGATCAAAAACCATTATGGTCAGGTATCTTATAATTGATGCAGTAACTTCTTATAATATCTTGATAGGTAGACCTGCGTTAAACGAGCTCGGCGCCGTGGTTTCCACTCTGCATCTCACAATGAAGTTTCCCTCGGCGACCGGAAACATAATTGCAATAAAAGCTGACCAAAAGGTGGCAAGACAATGTTATATGGATAGTCTAAAAGTCACCAGAGGAAGGATGGTTGGCGGCAGTGAACATATGAAAAAGGATACAGCATCAGTAAATTTGGTGGAACTTGATCCTCGACTTGATGCGCGGGACCAAAGACCAATGCCTATTGAAGAATTGCAGAAATTTCAGGTCGCCGGTGAAGACCGGTGCACCAGTCTCGGGAGTAAACTCGGAGGTGAGATTAAAGAGCAGATAACAAAGATGTTGAAGGACAATGCTGATTTGTTTGCATGGACTTCTTCGGATATGCCGGGAATTGATCCAAATTTTTTATGCCACAAACTTGCGGTGTACCCTGAAGCTAAGCCAATAGCGCAAAGGAAAAGGCGGGTAGGCGAGGAAAATTCGGTCAAGTATGAACCGAGGTCTACAACTAATACTCGGTCAAGTGTGAATCGAGGAAAATTCGGTCAAGTATGAACCGAGGTCTACAACTAATACTCGGTCAAGTGTGAATCGAGGAAAATTCGGTCAAGTATGAACCGAGGTCTACAACCAATACTCGGTCAAGTGTGAATCGAGGAAAATTCGGTCAAGTATGAACCGAGGTCTACAACCAATACTCGGTCAAGTGTGAATCGAGGAAAATTCGGTCAAGTATGAACCGAGGTCTACAACCAATGCTCGGTCAAGTGTGAATCGAGGAAAATTCGGTCAAGTATGAACCGAGGTCTACAACTAATACTCGGTCAAGTGTGAATCGAGGAAATGAAAATTCGGTCAAGTATGAACCGAGGTCTACAACCAATACTCGGTCAAGTGTGAATCGAGGAAAATTCGGTCAAGTATGAACCGAGCATTCGAATTAAATTTGGTCAAGTCTGAACCAAAATTTGGTCAAGTATGAACCGAGCACTCGAAGTAAATTTGGTCAAGATTGAACCAAATTTTTGTTAAAGACTCGGTCAAGTGTGAATCGGGGAATTGAAATTTGGTCAAGTATGAATCAAAGTTTCTATCGTAAACTCGGCCAAAAGTGAACCGAGAGGCTAAATTAAATTTTAGTCGAGAAAGAACTACGGGATTATGTTAAACTTTGTCAAAAATTTGAACACGGACAGGTCATCAGGAATCGGCAAAAGATTGTTATCATTGCTTAGAAATAAGTTTGAACAATACATCCAAGTATGGAAAGAAATAGACAGTCAAGGAGATGGGCGGTCCGAAGCTGTAGGAATATCCTACAATTCTTCCTCATCCACAAGCATACCATCTTTGACGTCTTTATTTACATCAAATGCCGAGAGCTCAATTTTCGGCATGAAAAGATGCACCTGACGAAGCGCTTTATGAAAGCCCTCTACGTGCTCCTTCATTATTTGTTGCACGGCTTCCTGAACGTCGGCCTCAAGCTCGGCCTGTTTATTCTTGGCTTGTTCCAAATCTTTCTGCAAATTAGCAGCAAGGGCCGAGGATTCGGCTTCAACGCTCTTTGCCCAAGCAACCTCAGTCGTCAGGGCATCTCGCTCCTTTTCAACCCCTTGCACTTTCATCTCGGCAGCATCGAGGGACCCTTTTAATTCTTCTACCTGCCGAAGAAGAGCTGCTTGAGACTTTAAAGCCTCGGCAAGCTCCGAGGAAGCCTTGTCCTTCGCGTTGGTTACTTCCAGAAGCTCGACCTTAGCAGCCTCTAGACGGCGATTGCTTTCCTCAAACTCCTCCTGACAAAACGAGGCCATAGCCGACATGGATTCCAAAATAGCTTTGGGACCCAATCGCTGCAAGGTCTCTTTGTCACTGATTCCCTGGACGCTACTCGTGAAAAGTTTGGCAGTGTTTGGATCAATGCCTGAAGGCGAGCGTCTAACAGGAGAAGGCAGAGGAGATTGGTGAGCTGAAGATACAGGCTCCTCATCGGTGGTCAGAAGTCGAGCACGTTTGCTTGGGGGGCTTCGTGAAGAGGAGGGAATCTCAACAACCTCAGCTGTTGCTATTACTTCAGCGCGACCTCTCTCTTCTTTATCCAGGTGAGCCTGCAACTTCTCGGCACTTGGTCCAGATGATGGGGCCATGCGTTTTATCGAACGCCAGTTAAATTTCCCCATCACCACTGCAAAATAGAAAGCATATATTAGAAGCTGAAGTAAGTATGGTTGCATAAGGAAAAGAAAAATCAGCACTCACGTGTAAAATCTTTATTAGGGGTTGAAGAGTAGGGGAGCCTAAGTAATATTTTACAGTTTAGAGGACGAGGTAATTTATTTAACTGGCCGACATCCTCCTTTTCGGATGCCGACATATCCTCGTAACTCCAGGACTGGAACTTAATAGGAGTCCGAGTCCAATAAAAAGGAAATCTGGGTCGTCCTCTCTCATCAAAGAACATGTCTGAGTATCCCTCAGCTGGGCGCACCTTAAAGAAACTTCCTTTGAAGTCTTTGTAGGATGAGGTATATGGACCGATTATTCCCTTTTTATTCATACCACTGAGAGAAATCCAGCCGATCTTATTTCCAAATCGGATCTGGTAGAAGTAGAGAAATTTGGGAGCAGTCGGTGTCATGTTCAGTTTTCTGCACAGGACTTCGAAAGCCTTTAAAAACGCCCAGCTGTTGGGATGAAGCTGAGTCGGAGCTACGTTCAACGCCCTTAAAACAGCGCATTCAAACTCCGAGAAAGGAAGGCCAACTCCCAGTGACTCAAATAATGTTTTATACATATAAGTAAAATGTGTTTGCCCTCGTTGTGCCGACATAAAAACATGCTCATCTTCTGTACACGGCTCGGCAACCACAGCCTCCTCAATTTGTCTGCTAGACAGAGGGATGGATTTCCTCATTTCTATGATCGATTCAGCAGTCCGAAATTTAGAGTGATAAGATCCAACTTCTCCCTTTACCCAATAATATCCCGGAAGCCGAATGTCAGGAACTGGATCTCTCTGAACTCTAGGAATAACCTTTCGGGGATTTTGAACGGCCATTTGCACTGCCATAGCCGAAGATGAAGCCTCCCTTTCGGTTGGAAAGTCGGCCGGATGAAAATTTAATTCTGTGCTGGGGACGGGAGAGTTTGATGGTGAAAGTTCTTCTCCGATGCCCAGAACTTCTCTCTCTATCAGGATTTGAGGAGAGGACGACCCAGCCGATGCCTCGGATCCACGGTTTGAACTCATGGTGAATGGGAAAAGTATAGAATAATGTGAAGTACTTGAGAAAAGGGGAGAACACAGAAGAGGGCGTACCTGGAAAAATGACGGAAGGGGCAAGGAAAAGGAGGTCAAAGACGACGAAGAGATTCAAAGAAGATGAAAAGCAGAGGTAGGATGAAATAAGAGGATGAGCACCCAAGTCCAATATGTATCCTTCTCCTCGAAAATGAGGTTACAAGTCCGAGGTGGATATACGCTCTTTTGAAGCCTCGCCTTCCGGGCTCATATACACCGAGCTATAATTCGGAGGCCGAGCTTAAGCGCTACGAACCGAGTAACACATCGGTTATCGAATGATAAGGCCGAGTAATTGTATGGCCAAATGATCGTCCGACTGAACAATATCTCGGTCATATACGGGTTTCTCTACGAAAGCTGTTTTATCTCAAAAACACCCGGCTAGGAATAACAGTTATGAGATCATAACAGTCACAGAATCATAACTGCAGGGCGAAAAATCAGGGATCACACTAAAAGAGCGTGATACTCCATAATGGCAATTTATGAAATATCCCAATAAATTAGGGATTATAGGGAGAAGACGGTTACATCTTAACGGTCAAGAGATGGTGAATAAAAGGAAAAAAGATAAATGTAAACGGGGGACATTGAAAAAAAGAAGGTGGAATAGATTCTCGGTCTTTAGACGAAATATTCTCTCTGAGACAAAAGATTATCTTTTAGACGGAACAATTATATTTTATTATTATATTTTTAATATATTTTTATTTTATTTAATCTAAAACCTAAAATAGATATAATTTTATAAATGTCATTTTTTAAATAATATTAAAATTGGATGATCAAGATCCATCTAAATCGATAAACATTGGATACTCATTATAGCAGATTCTATGTGCCTACTGAATTGAGATTTTTAAATCCCTTATAAAGTTTGGGCCACGGCTGCAATGGTCTTTTAAACATATTTTTTGTAAAATATTCCCCATTTTAATCTCGTCTCTGGATAACCACGGGATGGGATGAAAAAGGTTGGATGTTTCCTATGAAATTGTTCTGATGATTAGTCAACGACTGGAATACTAATTAAACTATCTAAACCTTGTCTCCTGAGAATAATTCCAAAGGGTGGGCAAATAATGGAGAACGCCGATCCAACAAAAAAATCATTAATTAAAGAATTTGCATGTGTACTGGATGTAGTTTAGGTTGATTACTGAGAATTCGTAACAATATAAAATTACATTTGTTTCTGTACTAAACTCAAAAGGCTGGGTTCCTGGAATGTTCCCTGTGTGAAGCAAATCCACGAAAAGCAAATACCATATGGATCTGAATTTTCCAGAAACAGGTAAAAATGAAGTCAAATATTATTATTTTTGTGGATGATGCGGGGCCCACGCAAAAATAAACATGGAACCCCCGACCTTTGGTGTATTCGGATCGCTACTATTCCGGTTAATCTTTTTAGTTTTTTTATTTTTTTGGCATTGGCTTTTTATCAAAATTAAAATTAGAAAACGTTGAAGACACGATTTGTTTTACTCTTATTCATGTATTCCAAAGTAATAACCAAATAACACTTAACTTTTTTTGACCGAAAAATAACACTTAACTTCGGAGAAAAGAAAAGGCACCTGTATATTCTTTTTTTAATCAGACAATTATTGTTCAAATTTTCTATTTTTATTTAAAAAATTCCAAGAACTCAAAATATTGAAAGATACTACAATGTCTTGTTATTGTTTAAGAATTCTAGTTCAAGTAACATCATAAAAGTGACACGAAAATTGAATAATATTTCTCACTTTCAATTCCCATATTAAGTTTCGTGTTGGATTTGTTTAAGAAAGGTAGAGTATAATTTTATAATAAAAACAGTTAAATATGAAGAGGGCGGAGTATGTGAATGAAAGTGATTTTGAAATGTAAATAATGAAGAGACTAGAGAGTGGGGTCGGTGAAACCGGATGAGGGAAAAGGTGAAAGTAAAGCTTCCAGTCAAAAATGATGGCTGTGAATCAAAAACTCAGGGAGATGTAGGAGTTCGAATCCTCTCATTTCTGTAAAATTGACTACTCCCTCCGTCCTTGTTAATTGTTACTAACTACCTGCTCGTTAATATAAAATCTTTTTAATTGGATAATATGGATTAAAAATTAAAAGTAAAACTAATTAATTATCTTAATTTTTCTAAAAATTTTAATATTTTTTTTAAAATTACTCTTATTTAATTATTTTTTTTAGATATATTAAATAGAAACTTTTTTTAAAAATGTATAATAAATACTATCTCATATATTGTAAATGGTCTTATATTTAGGATCAGGATAAAAGATTCTATATATAGGACCGGAGAGAATATAAAAACAATTTTGTTAAATCCTCTTAAATGTATAGTAGTATGGTATTTTGTGAGCATTAATTATTTCATTTTAAAAATGCCTCTCTTATCAATATGTGGGCATTGATTATTTTAGAGAGTATATATCTATTTTAAAATTTATAATAAATAAAAAAAATAAAATAATTTTTAAAAAATTTTATTGATGAAATTAATTTTTCTTAATTTTAATAAAATAGTTAAAAAAAATAACTTATGTACTAAAAACTGGGGGAGTATATAGGATATAAATTTTATACATGATCATGTTTTCTTGTGTGACTGTTTTTCCAATTGCAAGAATGAACGATTATAAAAAGATTTATAATTTTTAGAGGAAATCTGCACTATGCAGTGGTGGAGGACCATAACACAACAATTGGAAAGAGGGAAGAGTGAACAGTTACATCCGCACCTTGACTTTGAAGATTAGAAGGAAACTAGGAGTCTCCCACACGAGACAAGACCGGTGACTTCGTCGTGCAAACAGATACGCCAGATGGACCCTGGCGATATTAGTTCCTTAAACCGTTGACAAATATTTTTCTGATGGCCTGGGTGACAAATTTTGGAAATAAATAATTATCGGTTTCTATCATCACTTATTGACTTTCAATTATTGTAAGATTATTTTTTTTAAAAAAATATTGACAGTCAGATGGCGACGGGATGTGTACTTTATACATAGTGCCGTATCGTAACTGGATTTTGTTAGCGTAAGGAACCTACTTGATTCGAAAATTAAAGTCGCCGCCATCTTCAATACTTCTTTTTTTTTAACAGAGCAAAGCAATATTCGATACTTTTATACAGCTATCTTCTTCTGCTCGCTTTTTTTGGTTTCCTGGCCAACCTTTTACAGCTAGCTTGCCAGAGCCGCTGCCATTTTTGTTTCTTTGATCCCCTTTGGAGTATTATTACTTTCACTACTCTGCTATAGCCAATATAACAATTTTTTTTATATTTTACTTCTGATATCATTTATTTCATCAATTCTAATCAATTCTCAAATGCAATATTTGATGTGTCTTGTCATTTGATAAGTTGCCTTTTGCCTATCTATATAAAACGAAGATAGGCTTTGTCTTTTTGTAAACACAAAGATAGGTTTTTCAAAGCCACTGGTTCCTACTAATGGAATTCCCCCTTTTTTATATGTGCAATTAAAAGTTTATTATTTTTATTCTTTTACAATTAAATCATTTAAATTACATATATACTCCTTTTGATCCATATTATAGGATATTTTATGTGACAAGTTTTTTGTTCAAATTATAGGATATTAGATATTTTTTTCTAATTTTATTTATTTTTAATTCTTTCATACTACTCATTTTAGATGAAAAAGTGATAATGAAATATAGTTAATAAAGATAAAATGAAAAATGTTGATATTTTTTTTATGAAATTAAGATAAAAAGGTGATTTCCTCACTATACATATATTTTATAATATGAATCAAAGAGAATATATAATGTATTTAAAAATATAACATTTTTGCCCACAACTCTGGGAAATGTAAAGTGGAACGTTGGGTTGGGTGCATTCAATCCAACCCCCTTCCCCTTAAAAAAATAAATTTAATGGAATTGTGTTAATAACATGTAAAGTGATAACATGTCATATCCCTTTTAGGTAATCTACGACCTAGTTTGCTTAGAGCCTGGCCTAACTAAGGTCTTTTTAATGGCCTATTTTAGTAATCAAGCCTAGTCTGAAACCTGCCAAACTAGGCTTGCTGACATATATTAATATTATAATATAATAATATATAATATAATTTGTTTCACGTATTAATAAAATATGATATTATATTCATATTTTGTCTTCTAAATTCTAATGTGCATCGGTACTGAATGACTTTTTTTTTGTGGCCCAGTGAGATTGAACGACTTGAAGAGTGAAGACTGAAGACCAAAAAGGCAAGAAGCAAGAACCCTAGCCTCTGCTCTAATCCCTACTTCAATCCATCACCTTTGTGGCTTCTCTTCCATCTCTTAATCACCTTCGCCTCTGCCTCCGTGTCACACCCGGAAATACGATGCGGATGGCGCGGGAAAAAAAAATGGAGGGAAATCAGCCCAGACAACGGAGGCCGATTTCGGAGGGAGTCGCAACCAAAATTTTGAGAAAAATTTTGAAAAACTGGAACAAAAAAAACAAAAAGGACAAGGAAGGTCTGCGAATCAGAGTTGGGTTCGGGAGTACAATTGTGAGTGGGGAAGGTATTAGGCACCCCCACAACACCCGTTCCTAAGAACGGTTACCTTAGGTTAATCATGCAATTTTTATGACTTTTAAAAAAATTATTTTGGTTGCCCTTTTATCATTCACATGCGAGAAAAAGGATGGAGAAGAAGGAAATTAAGAAAATTTTGGAAAATAAAATAAATAAATAAAATTAGAATTGAGGATATTTAAGTAAAATGAGGAAAAAGAATTGAGAAAAAAATTAAGAAACATTTATTAAATTAAGAAAAAAAACACCAAATAAATCAGCAAATATTTATATATTTACAAAGGCGGAATTGGAAAAATAAATTGGTAAATATTTATTAAATTAAGAGAAAAAACACCAAATAAATCAAAAAATATTTGTTTATTTACAAATGCAAACTTGACCCAGAATGAGAGTCTGGGGCCTACGTACCCTGCGATAGGGATCAAAGTCAACGTAGTTCAGACTAGTAATGCGTGTCACTGGGTTGATATTTTTTATTATATATATTCTTTGAGAAGAGAGGTTATAGAAAATAATTTGTCTTTCCACAAAGAAAACAATTTTTAGAATTAGTAGGTGTGTTTTAATTTGTAAAAGACAGATTAATTCCCCTTATTTTCTTTTTTCCTTTATTTATTTTTGGTTTAGTCAACTTTTAAAAAAAGAAGATATGTTTTTCCTCAATTTGAAAGATATTATTAAAATTATGTGTGATCTTAAATATTTTATTTTAATTTGGAAGGGACATATTTGAAAATAATTTTATTTTTACAAAATAAAATCAATTGGCTTATGTGGTAACTTTATCACACACAATATACCAATTGATACCCAAATGTCCACGGTGGTGTTACTCGAGACAAAAGGCATAAAGAAGGTTCAAAAGAAAACTTTTTTTGTACAAATTATTTTTTTATTTTCTTTTATTATAAGAATCATTTTAACACCTATTTTAAAAAAAAGAAATTAAATAAAAAATATGATCATTACGTAGGTTATGAAAAATAATAATCAACATATGTGGTGACTTTATCACTCACAAGTTACTGATTTACGCTTACATGCTCACGGTGTTACCACTCGGAATAGGAAATACTAGAAGGAAAATTTTAAATGAAAATCAAACAGCATATATGGTGACTTGATCACTCATAATTTGCTGATTTACGCTTTAAAAAAAATTAAATTATAAAAATTCAATATGATTGTTTTATAAAAAGAAAAGCGGCAAAAACAATTAAAAATATGCCTTTTATGTATATATATTATTCATTTTTATTTGCTTATTTGTTTTATTTTATTATTATTATTATTATAGAAAAAAGAATCAATTAGGATATGTGGTGACTTTATCACTCACAGCTCGCTAATTAACACCTAAATGCCCACGGTATTACCACTCGGAGTATAAAGGCCCAAAATAAAAATTTGAAATAAAGAGCTCTCATTGAATTATTTATTTTTACCTTTATTAAATAAAAACATTGGTACTCATAAAAAAATGAAATAAAATAAGATTTAGCCGACGTTTATACCATGGCTGACGCTCCATAAGCACACGGGGACATAGTCCCTCGGGGGCAAACTCTAAAGTACATGGGTTAAGAATAAGAGATTAATGACCAATTAACACTTAAAAGGAGCATCAATAAATTTAATGATCAATACAAGTATCTAATAGAGTACGCATAGGAACAAATGAATTAGGCAATCACGAGTGTTAAATAACCTCATGTGGTACTGTTTCACAAATTATTTAATTATTTGAATTTTAAGAAAACATGTATGAGTAATCATTTCTCACCATTGAAAACTTCATGTTTGGGGTCCATTATAGCCGAACTATTAAAAGTGCAGCCACCATCAAAACTTAATCATATTTACAAGTGGAATATACATCTCAAGCCGAATACCACTAACATATTTATGAACCCACGTAACTTCGTGCCTGACAACTCGAACCAAAAATAAAAGGAACCCATGGCTAACCTCACAGTGAACTAGGACAAAAGCTAGGATTTCCATTTCAGTTCAGTGATTATGAAATCATGGCTACGCGAGGGATAAAACAAAAAGCAGTATTGTACCTAATCCACATGGGATACCAAATCAAACTCTTATAGAATAGAGCATTGATGATGCGGGCATCCTTCATTTCTGTCATCCTTTAAAGCCACAAAACTAATCCTAAAGCACCTGTGTTGGGGAACTTGAGAACAAACTCCCCCCACTTAGAATTATTTCATTTGCCACGTTTAGTTGATTCTAAATCATTGCTATTTAGCATAGACTAATCACTTACGGGTTAGAAACAACTCCACCGAGATGACCTTACGCGACATCACAACAAAAATGAGTGTTCAACAAACCGATCAAACAAAGGCTTTCAGAATTCCTCATACAAACTGGGTAAATCCTAAAACCAATGAAAGTCTTGGTGCTTAATTATAGAGGAACCATAAGCTCATTCAACGCTGGGAAAAGAAAACATGAAACCTCATCACAAAACATAGCTAAAGTTTGGATAATGCTTAAAACTGAACATACTCAAGATTCCATCCATCGAGGAAATACAAGACATTCACCAAAGTATAACAACATGTCATCACAAACCACAAAACGCCATTGTCAAGGCTGAAGGCAAAATCTTGCAACGTCAAGACAAGAGCTATACGTTCACAGATCCCAATAGTCAACAGGGGTTAAAGAAATAAACTAAGCATCCATCCTTTCCATCGTAATAAAAAAACATACTGAATCCTGTTGAATTAAGAGTTTTGATAATTTCAAAGCAACAATCAAGAGCTTGGATTGAAGATATCAAAGGAAATCAAAGTGCTTCAAGTGAAGAATTTTTGAATAATAGGTGTTAGATCTTCTGTAGGATCTTTTGTTTTGTTTGAATAAGGGTAAAAAATCTTGATTTGAAGAAAAGACCTTTTCAAACCTTGATTTCATGTTAAATCTTGATTTATTTGAAAAACACCCACAAACAGACGAAGTTTGAAAAGTTTAAAACTAAACTGTCATATGGAAATTCGAACTTTGCATTTGGAATTCGACTTTCGAGCTAAAACTGAATAAGTCTGAAGAGCTGTCTCTCTGTCAGACGAATTTTGATTCTCCAAAATTCGAATTTTCATATGAGTCTGAAAGAAGCTTCTTTGAAACAGACGAACTTTGACTTTCAAAATTCGAATTTCAGACAAAACACAACTTATGAAAATAGAAGAAATTCGTCTGAAACAATGTTAAAGTTCATTTGAGATCAAGAAGAATCTGAGTTTCAAAACTGCTTTCTGTCAGATGAATTTTGAACATTAAAATTCGAATTTCAGAAGCTAAAATTGTGAGTCTGTTTAAATGAAACATTGACATACGAATGACAGAGATTTGTAACTTCGAATGTTGAAGCTAGTCTGAAAAGATTCTCTCTGACAGACGAACTTCACTCTTCAACATTCGAATTTCGAAGAAAGTGAACTACTGTGCCTCCTTTTAACGTACTGGGAACAGACGAATTTTGGGCTTTCAAAATTCAAATTTCGAGGGCACTGTAGCAAATTGAAAACACTGTTTACACTTAACAAAAAAACTTTCTTCTTGAAAATTCGTATGTCACATTGTGAAAATGTTCTGTAAGTTTCAAAATTTGAATTTCAGTTCATGAACAGACGAACTTCGTACTGTAACGTTGGAAGCTTTAACCTTCGGTTCCTTCGAAATTCGTCTGTTGACCAACCAAAATTTGAATTTTCGTATGTCATAAGCATTAAATGCGGTTGGTTAACGGATAGTTTTCCAGAGTAACCGTTGGATAACTTCCCCAACGGATAGATTTTATCTCTAACGTACATTTGAGAGCTAAAACTATAAATACAACATCATTTGAAGTTGTGGGTAACGAATCAAACTTGTATATACCGAATTTCTGTCAAAACTTCTTCTCAAGAGCTTTTACCCTCTAGCTTCAATATCTGTACTTTAACCTTCATATCTACTATATTCAAGAGAGTTATATCATTGTAAACAATCTACTCTTCATCTGGAAGATAGATTTACTTGTGAGGGGAAATCACAAGGGGATTGGGAAGCACATTGTAGAAGTGCTTAGAGAGAGTGAGAAAGCTCCAGAAAACTGAGCATACTCATTGTACTATGGCATTAGCAAGAAGCCCGTTGAATTCTTGCTGTATAGTGAAAAATCTCAAGAGTGGGCTTGGGGACTGGACGTAAGTCAAGTGGTTAAACGGAACTAGGATAAATTACTGAGTCTTCTACTCCCTATCTTTACTTTTCAGCTTACTCTGTTTTATCCGTTGCTTCCTTTAAACTATGCTACCTTCACTTATCTCACTTTGTGCAGAAAAATTTCAATCTTCCCAATTCACCCCCCTCTTGGGAAGTCAGCCTTGCTAACAAATCCTGTGCTAAGAAATAAAGATTACCGGTCTAGGATCTTTGTTGCTAAATGCTCAGTGTTGTTCTCCGACACCCCTTAGCTTCTTTAATCTCTTCTTACTCGACCACTCTTTGCTCCCTGCTTAACTCAGAATGCCTCCCCTCCTTTTATAGCACTTTGCGAGTCAAAGAAAAAGCGAGATCTTGAGCGTGTGGTCCTTCCTTTTCAGCTCTGCTTTCGTGTGTCAATGTCCATGCTCCCCTGTTCCAGCCGACTTCGCCTTACCCTACTTCTTTCACGTGTGTCTCTTTGTCTTTTCCCTTTGCGTGTTCAGTCTCCTTCTAATCCTCCCGGCTTTTTACCTCGTCTGTGGCCTGCCTTTTTCTCGGCCTTCTTTTGCTTTCTCAAACTGCTCCTCCTTTTGCTTTCGCCCTTACTTTTACTCGGCTTTTTCTGGCCTCTCTGAGCCTGCCCAGTCCCTCACCTTACTTTTCTTTCCTCTTGCTCCCTCTGTCACCTCCCGCAGCTCCCTCTGTGCCTCTCTCTATTTTCTTGCTTTGTTTTTTCTTTTCATCACGCCTCTCTCTATTTCCCTCTTAGCTCCTCACCGAGGCTCCCACGGTCTCTCTTTCTTCGCGGTCGTCCCTCACCCGAGCTCCCCTGTTCTCGCGTCCCCCTCAGTCGTGGCCTCCCCTCGCTCTTCCTTTTTTCCTTCTCTCAGTTCAAGTCCCTCGTCTCCCTCAGTTTCCCCACTGCTGAGCTCTCTGATCTCTCTGCTTTTCCCTCGGAGCTCCACCACGTGTCTCACGGTTTGGCCTCAGCTTAGTCTCTCCTAAGCTTCTCATGCCCTCTCAGTCTCCTAGCCGCGACTCTCCTCTCTCCCCTCTCGGTCACTTTTCGTTGCCTCGCTTCGTGGCTCCTTCCTCGTGGTCTCCTTCCTCTCCTAGTCTCGCGTGCTCCCTCTCTCTGCAGCTTCTCGGTCTTTCGGGCAACCCCCTGCTGCCCCTGTGTCTCACTCCCAAGGTTTTCTGCTCCCTCACTCTCTGGCTCATCCTCGTTTCAAACCAACCCCGGCTCCCTCTCTCTCCTCTCCCTCTTCTTTCCTCGCGACACCCCAGCTCCTCCTTCCTCAGCAACTCTCACCGAGCCCTAAAGGGCTCACTCTGATTTTGCCTTCACCGAGCCCTAAAGGGCTCCTTCGAAAGACCAGTCCACGAGCCCTTAACTGGGCTCATGACACATTGGGCTGAAATGGTTTCAGCCCAATGGAGTCTTCCCCCTTTTTTTTATATATTTTTTCTGAAAGGCCCTTTCTCTCTTTTTTTTGTTTTTATATTTTTTTTATTTGGATTTCGGGCCGAATTTGGCCCAAAGCCCTTTTTTTGTATTATGGAGTTTGGACTGAATTTTGGCCCAAAGTCCCCCTTTTTTTTCTTTTTTTTTTTAGGTTTCGGTTTTATTATTATTATTTATTTTTTTTTTTATTAAATCCCTTTTCTTTTTATATTTTACAAAAATACTCGGACAAAATAGGGTGTTCACACTCCGTGTCACCTTTGCCTCCACCTTCATGTCATCTTTGCCTTCACCTCGGCATCTCTTTCACCTTCATCTCCCAACTGCAACTCCACGACTACTAAAGGTGAAAATAGGTCATGGCAAGCCAGATTTTGACTAAACAGGCTAGGCTTGTATTGTAAGCCTAAAGTCTGAGTCTAGCCTATAGGCCTATATAAAGTTTTTTTTTAAGCTCAGGTCTGAGCCTTATAAAAGTATGACCTGACCTAAAACCTAGATTTTGAAGACTTCAAATGGGCTTCAAACCTATTAAAGCCTACATCATTAAACATAAATTTCAATAAAAAAATTTCATACGTTATTGCCTAAAAATACCATAGTAAAATTGATATGTACATTAATTCAAATATACTCAAACTAAACTAATCCAACATTTAACATCCAATAAAAATTGACAAAAGTACATTAGTCTTCTTCCTAGCGATGTAACACCAATAATTAAGTCTTCTATTTGATCTCCTCCTTAATGCACATGGAGTGATAAAATATAAACACGTATCAATTGATTAGGAACTTCATGATTCAATATGAGAACTTGGATATGATGTAAAATTGTAGGAAAACATATCCAGTAATCATGGACACATAATGGTTGGCCAAAAAATAATAATGGACACCTGATTGTTAAAACATATATAGTAATGATAGATACTTGGTGGGCTTTGTGTTAAGTTAAGTAGCTTTCTTTTTTTTGGCTAAAATAATATATGGGCTCTAAATGTCTTGGGTTATATATAATATATAATATATATTACACTATATAATATATATGATATATGATATATATATATATATATAATATATTAGATTAAACAAGTCTCATTATCAGGTTTTAGGCTAGACCTTATATAGATAGGTTTGGCCTTTTTATTCAAGTATGCCTAATTTTAGGCTTGAGCCTGGCCTTTTTTGCTAAATAGGCCAGGGCAGACTAGGCCAAAAACAAGCTAGGCCGCAGGCCACTGATAGACCCTTGGCCTATTCCCACCCCTAGCAATTGCAACCTACCTCAATCTACCAGCTTCCTCTCCCCACCTACATTTCCCTTAGTTACAATTGTGGTATGTGTTCTCATATCTCAATCTATTAGCTTCCTCTCTTCATCACCTTTGTGTTTTGTTTTCATATTTTTATTGTTGCTCTCTCAGATTTGTAGCTTTTAGATCTGGTTATGCTCATTGATAAACACCCTAAATTCTTACTAGTGTTTAGAGATCATATTTACTAGCTACTTCTTACATCAAGTCATCGATGATACAAAACTTTTGTTGCTTCTTATGCCATAAGAAATATTCAGTTCACAATTCACACATAAAAGAAGTTAAGAGATTTAATGTTCGTGCAAGTACACAAATAATTGAGTTTTCTTGCCAAAATCATTTTTTATGCTACCTTAGGTTGGAGCTGAAAGATTACGTGGATTTGAAATGAGTTGAAGTTTATAAATAGGAGTTGGAGTTGGATTGATATAAATTGTTGCCCTATGCTCTATTATTTGGATTTGAAATGCATTGCTAGGTGGGTCTATAATGTATTTATGCTATGTGTGTAGGGCAAATCTATCAAGTGCATCTAATGCTATGTGTGCAGAGATCATATTGAAAGCTTGATCATTGATGCTATCTCTTTTCATGTTACCTTTGAGGTTTTCATCCTTTTATTCTTCAATTTCCATTTGTTGGATTGTCTAGCTTGATTGTATTTCAATTAATGTATTTGTGTCATGAACAAATAATTGTATTGTGATGGTGTTCTTTGCATTATTATGAACAGTTAGTTGTATTATTATGCATTGTGGTGTTTGTATTATTATAATGATTGTATCATTATGATTGTTAGTATTGTTTCATTATCAATTGTCAATTTTGTGCCCTTTTTATTATTCCCAACATTCCTCATAAAATGGAGATTGGAGAAGGATGAATTTCTTGAGTTAATGTAATTATTCAAGCACTTTCAGTTCAGGCACGTTGCTAAAACCTCTTAAGAGTTTACCATTTTTTGTTTCAAGGAACCAGCTATGTACAAATCATTTCATTGTGTCTACAAAGACTTTCTTGTCTCGTCTAGAAATTTTGGTGCTACAAAGTAGTCTATTTAGGAAACCTGATGAACTAACAATATATTGATTAACTATAACATTTGGAGCTTTGTTTGTTTTAGTCTTGGAAGGACAAAGTTAATATGTAAGTTGTCTATTAGTCTTTCTACATCTTTTAAGCTTCCTCAATGCAACTACTTTGTTTTTTATGCAGTCAAGGACAAACTTGTGCATTTCAATTAGATTGGAGAAGTATGCTTGAATAGGGCTATATATAGGCCTATTTAGATCAAAGATTTTTAAGTTTATTTAAAAGTCTACTAATTAAAAATGTCTTTAAATAGGTTTTAGGCTAAACCACGCCTTTAAAAAGTTATGCCGTGAGCCCAAAAATAAACCTTATTTGAGTTAACAAGTTAAGTTTAAACTCTAAGCCTATAACACACCTAACTTGTTTAGACAAAATTTTACTTGACTTGATTTATTTCCACCACTAATGACATGTTTATATTATAGTACTAAAAACCGGATCGGATTGGCCGTTTTGACCAGTCCAATTGAGAACTAGCCTCTGATCCGATCTGGTCATAGATGAGAATTAGGGGGTTTTGGAACCTGTACGAACTAGTCAAAAACTGGTTGAAACAGAAAAAAACCAATAAAAAACAGGGTTTAACCGGTCCCAACTTTTCTTTTCTTTTTTTTTTAATTTTTTTAAAAATATTTTTAAAATAAAATAACATTACTTTTAGTATATATTTTTTTCTTTCTATATTATAATATGTTATAAATATTATTATGATACATAATGATTAATGATGATAAATTTACTTAATAAATAATATGAAAATAGAATATCAATTGATTATATTATTAAAAATATATTAATTTATTTACAACCGGTTTGATCTCGATCTGACCACTGAGCATTGAACCATTACCTCATCCGGTTCAATGATCGATTCGATTTTTAATACATTGGTTTATATACCCTCATCTTTAAGCAATGTAGATTTTTCCCTTATGGAATCTTATGTAGTTAAATACTAGACATATATTTGATTACATATATACCAACATTATGCACTTGGATACATTGTAATAAAAATCAGAAATGCGCAAATTAAAATGTCATAATATAAAAATTTAGCTAAAACTTTTGTAATTATCCAGAGTTTTGAATCAGTTGCAAGTAACACCTGCAGCCCTTAAAACTCACAATAAACGCCTTTAATTTTTCATTTTTCTAACACAAAACTTCAATAATCCTCCACTAATAATTTTGTTAAATCATCAATAAAATTATAAAAAGTACAATGCCGGACTTGAGGTAAACAAGTGGTAGCTGGCACGGGTGGGGGCAATCACTATTTTTCCCAACAATATCAATACGCACAGTATCACAGTGTGAGACTGAAAATGTCATTGTCAAAGCTGGCCATAGAGACATTTGAATTGTTTGAAAGGCTGTGCATCCCCATAAGTGATAATGGAACTGTCGTTTTAGAGGATAAAAATGCTATGCGTAACTAAAATAAAATAAAACCCAGGAAAGTCAAATATATTTTAGCCAAACACTATACACAATCCAGCGTTATCCCATGCAACGTAGCAAGCTGGGCTTGTAGATAATTACACTGACGGAAACTGGTGGGTTGGGCCTTGATTGACTTTTGAAATGTGGGCTAATGTAGAAAGTCAATTATCCAACACGTTGGGCTGAAACTGATATTGGCTCATAATCAAACGGTAATCACTAACTTGAGCCACTAATGGTGGTTGGATTCAGTTTTAAGGAACTAACACCTGTTTAGTAAAATTTCGAGTTTAAGCTTTGTATATGGAAAATATCATGTCGAGAAAGTTATTCTAATTTAAATTCAATAATATTTAAATCTAACTTGATAATATAGAATATTCAATGGTCATTGAAGGAAAAAAAATACTGACTTGAATATGCTATAATTCTAAGAAATGTCACATAAAAACAAAGTATTAAAAATTGGATCATTCATTGAACCGGATGAGACAATGAATCAGGGTTCTGTGATCGGACCGGGGTCAGATCGATTGTAAATAAATTAATATATTTGTAATAATATAGTCAATTAATATTATATTTTCATATTATTTATTAAGTAAATTTATTATTATTAATCATTATGTATTATAATAATACTTATAACATATTATAATATAGCAAGAAAAAAATTTATACTAAAAATAATGTTATTTAGTACAAAAAAGAATGTTATTTTATTTTAAAAAATAATTTTAAAAATGTAAAAAAAAAAGGATCAGTTCAACCCAATTTTTTTATCGGGTTTTGATTGATTCAACCGGTTCGTACCGGTTTCGAAACCCTCCGATTCCCATTTGTGACTCAACTAGACCAGGGGCCAATTCTAGGTTAGATCGGTTAAACCGACTGGTCCGGTCTGATCCGATTTTTAATACTATGTATAAAAACATTATTACTTGATCATGTCCTTGTTCTCCACTGTCATCCATTATCAAAGTTTTGACACTTCCGTTCTCAGTTTTTAGTTCCCTTCAAACTATGCCTACCTCACTTCCAATTCCTTAACTTGTTCGCCAGACTTTTCAAGTAGTTCATATTGAAATAACCAAATCCCAGTGCTTCAGTAATTTTGTCGAAACTGTATTTAAAGAATATATTCTTTTTTTAATACAATTACTATATTTTATAGTTTAATATAATTTTAATTATGTTAACTAAAATGTATTTCATCAACTTGAATACATTTTTATTGAAATATTATTACATGATTTTTTTTAAAATGTTTTAATAACAAAAATTTGGTTAACTTATAACTTTAAATTTAATATATATAGTTCTATTTAATTTTTAATTTAGTCTCTTTTTTTTCTTATAAATTTTAATTTATGTAAATTCAAAACGTTTGTATGGAGATTCTTATTGTTTAACGTGTCATGACGACATGAGACCTGTTTAATTTACTTTTTGTTAAGCTAAATCATAATTTTTAATTATTATTTTTTTTATCTAAATAAATTTATGATAAATTTCTCTACTTTTATTTAAATTTTATTTTTGTAAACATGATTATGTTAATAAACTTTTTATAAAAAAAAATCCAAATGGGCACGTTGACGTGACAAACTTGACGTTGAGGCTTTAGGTGATTGAACACAATATCTTTGATAGGGGAACATGAAATAAAATTATTTCTTTTAAAACAATTTTTTTCCTTTAAATTTATGTTTAATATATAAAATGTTCATGCAAATAAACCTAGTGATGTTAATGATTAGAGAAGTAATTTTTTTAAATAAATTCATAACATGTTAGCAATGACTAAATGACAATAAAGGTCTTTTTTTGGTAAAAAAAGATAATAAAGATCTTTCAAAAAAAAAACGGATGAAGTACTCATGTGTAAAACAGAGAAATTAAATTACAGTACATATGATCATTTATGTGATATCATTTCACTGAGTTTTACTATATCAATCACATTCTCTCCCAAGACGTTTCTCTATAAGAGAAAATATAAAATTTTAATGTCTTAATTTATTTTTAATATACACAGCTTTTGATCCTTTTTATCTTGCTTAAAATTATCTCATTACAAAAAAGATATATAGCTCGTTACATGCTGTCATGCAAATAGAATAGAAATATTTGTAAAACGGCATTACATCACCTTACTTATGATTTTAAATCCCTAAACCTTTCAAAATAGGGTTAAAATATAAAACTTTTAATTTTAGGGCATATTTGATTCTGTTTTTAAAATCAGTTTTTCTATTTTAAAAAAAAATAAAAAAAACTTATTTGGTAGACTTGTTTTTTATAAACTGTTTTGAGAAACAGAAAAACAGAAGAACATAAAACTCAGAATAACTTTAAAGTGTTTTGTAGTTTTTGTTATAGAAAATATAAGAAAAAATGAAAAACACCTACATAATTAATGATAAAGTTATAAATTTTAAATAATTTATCTATCACTCACTAATTATGATTTTGAAAACAATTATTTAAACAGATTTTTTTATTTTTCTATTTTTAAAATTTATTCTAAAAAATAATTTTATAAAACTATATTAATAACAAGAAAACGTAAAATTATGTCAAACTGACGCCTGATAATTTGATCCTGTGGAATTTTTTTCCATACCATCATCTGCCAAGTGCTCATGAATTCAAGGCCTACCCAGTCAACTCCTCCCGAATTCGACATCCCATTCGTACCGAAAAGGTTGTTTTTTAAATAAAAAAATTAATTAATTGTGAAACAATCAAGCAGTCACATCATGATAACACAAGAAAAAGAAGAAAGAAAAAGGGGGAAAAAACAGGAGAAAAATGATTCCATTCGTCAATATCCCCTGTTTTAGCATGTCCCTCAAAATCCCATTTTCATTTTTAAACAAGAAACCTCGTTAATTATATCAGCTGACAAGAGAGTAAGAGTAAAAGAATCACCAATATTAATCCAAAATCCTAATTTTAATACTCCCCAGATGAGTCTGCCATTTTCTGTGTTATCACTTTCCTCTCAGCACAAACTCTCACACACGCACTGGCAAAGCAAAACATGGTCATTGCTAATCATAACGCATTATAGCGCCATTAAAATCATTCCCTACACTACAGCCCCATATGATTCAATTAACCCATAAACCTTTTCTTGCAATCTAAGCCTTTTATTTTTTCTCTTCTCTCTTCCCAATTTATACCCATCGAGCCCTCCATCTCCCACAGGAAGCACGGCCATCAAACAGAGCAGAAATCAACAAGATGACCTCTGTCTGCATTTCCAACTGCGTGAACGACGCGCGTGACCCACGTGTTCCGGTGAGAGCGACGTACGTGAACCTCTACAAGTGGCCGGAATCGGACGCCGAGTTCGTGAGGTCGGTGAGCCATAACCGGCGAAAGGGTTCGCAGGCGTACGGACACCCGAGGGTGGTGGACAGTATCTCTTGCAGGCAGATGTATCTTCGAAGCTACAAATTTTCCAGGAAAGAGAGTATGCCCGAGAAAACCCAGAAGTGTTTCGGGAGGGTGAAGGAGAAAGTGGCCCAGGGGAAGAAGAAAAAGCCTCCTTCGGCGAGGAAAAGGAAGTGTTTGGTTTGGAGGAAAGTGAAGGAAATCTCGTGCTCTGCTTTGTTTAGGATTTTCCACAGGTTCTTGTCATGTGCTGCTAGTGTAGATGTCGTCGATGAAAAAGATTGACTTATTTTTAATTTGTTTAATTTAAGGTTTGAACTCGAAATTTGCTTGCTTCTTCTATTTCTTTCTTCTATTTATGATCAAGAGAGTAATTATATTTGTTTAAGAATGTGTGAATGTAAGAAATGCAGAGTAGGAAAGTTATGACAAACACGAGCCTCTTCCCCAATGTATATTTATTAATTTTGACGTTTGTGTTAAACAGGTTTGTCCAATCTACTCCTTCCCTTTCATTTCACCATTATGAGAATCATTTTGTTTGTTGCATATATATCCATTCAACTATATCTGAGATTCTAATTTTCAAAGCATGTCCTGTCGGCCATGGAAGGCAGGCACAATAAATTGTCATCATCATGAACGGCGTCTCTTTATTTTCTTAGGCTTGGCTTTTCCCAGGTTGAAAGAAACTTGGTAGTAGTAATAATTAAAGGGTCTTTCTGTCCATCCAAGTCAATTTTGTTTATAATTATAAAATGAAACAGAATATTCATAGTAAGTGTCCTGCACCTTTTACCTTGACCCTGAATATATCTTTTACAATATACAATGTGATATTTATTATACATTTTCATAAAATGTTCCTATTTAATGTATTCAAAAAAAAAATTAAATAAGAATAGTTTTGAAAAAATATTAGAATTTTCAGATAAAACGAGATAGTTAATTAGTTTGAATTCTCCTTCTTAATTCTTGTAATTCGGTTAAAATTGTTTTATATTAAGGATAGGGGGTAATAAATTAATAGGTGCCGGAGCTTGTAGACATATCCAATAGCCAAGTGTTCATCTCCCTGTTTCTTTTAAACGTTAAAAACACTTTCACTTTCTAGGATGAGTTAGTTATAATCGGGAGAATGTAGGTACAAAATAGACAAACTGTTTTGAGTTTCATGAGTTTTAGACAGTTTTTTTTTTGGACAATGATATATAAGATGGTGAAGTTGAAAAAGCGCTAACGAATTAAATTATTATTACTTTTTTTTTAGACCTGCGTATCTCCATTGTCTTCATTTTCAATAGAAGGACAGAATTAGGATGGTCTGTATAGTTTGAAACACTGACAAGAAGGGTGGTTCTGGTTCATTTTACTAGGACTGAATGAATAGAATAAATGCCCAGATTGGCTTCGGCTTTGGATTCTAGTTATCAACAGGACAACGGAAAGAAATATTGACCACCAACTGTATAAAAGTGGCTAGGAAGGCAAAGCCTATTGTTGCGGCCAAATATATTTACGAAAAATTTTGCAGCAAATTTTAGCATTCAGACATCAATAGCATGCTGGCTTTAGATTCATGCAAATTTAGGAGAAAACGTACAATTTTCACTAATTTCTTTAATGTTTACTGATAGGTGTGTTGAAAAGGGATAAATTTTTTTATAAATATTTTAAAACAAAATTATATATGTCAAATTGCAAACAATTTTTTTCCTACAGAAATCAAACAACCTTGGAGTGAAAGGATTTTTTTTTACTCCAAAGGCTTTTTCGAAAATTAAAAAAAAAAGGCAAATTATAAAATTGTTTATGAAATTTTTTCTTTGGTCTTTTGCATTCCCTCTTTTTTCTTTCTTCTTTTCAAACTCTAAAGAAGTTAAGCATCTCGGTTATCCAAAAAAAAAAAAAAGAAGTTAAGCATCTCGTATAATTTTAATATTTATCAATTACTTACCTTTGAGGATGCTGGACAATTATGTTCCGTGATATTTTATTTGATTTTCTGCTAATCAGAATCTATTGCAAGGAATTTTTTTTTCCAAATTGTTGACCATTAATTTCTTTCTTTCTTTCTTTTTAATGAATGCTGACCACTAATTTCAATATTATGTGATAAATACCCCGAAAACCAATGGTTAACATAGATAACATTGAAGGAGGTGAAATAGTACTCTACCAGGCTGTTAAAAAATGTTGATAGTTGAAGTTAATCATAGAACTTTTCACCAAAACAAACTTAAAGAAAAGGGTAGGTAAAATCATGATATACTGGGGATAAGGATAAGGATGCGATGGCCTAGATGATATATTGTGAGTCGCCACAAATACATGTGCATCCCATCTTAAAGTTAACTAAAAAATTATATAATTCGTTTACTTACTTGACATTATTACCAAAAAAAGAAAAAATAAAAACGAATGGAGATGGGAAAAGGGGGTGAATGAATAAAGAAAAAAAAAAGCCAATGATAACATCCACCAAAACCCATTAATTGGTTTCGCTGAAACTTGCATTCTACTTTAGGTTGGGAAAGAAAGGGTTCGTCAATTGATACTTACTTGCTGGTTAAGCTTTCCGAGCAATGAACTCCACAAGCAGCAGAAGCAGCAGCAGCATGATGACCACTCATCAAACAATGCCTTTCCACCAACTCACACTTCACACTTCATATTCACATCCATCAATGTTCCACCCTCCATTTATTTACTCACTCACTCCTTAATCACTTTCCTCAAAGGATATGTATGTACATTCCTTTCCTTCATCCGATGCTCCAATTTTTACCTTTTTCACCATCATTTGCATAACAAGTACTGTATCATGGGAAAAATTTTAACCCTTTAACGTGTATGTCACCAGTTAAAAGTTACAGACGACACTTGTGATTTATATCGTAGTGTCATCAAACACTCAATTGAGTGCTAAGTAATATATAAAGAAAATAAGGAAGGCCTCTATTGCATCAACATCGATGATTTCCGGCACGTCCACCCAGCCTGTGTTCCTATCGTCAGTTTGATTATAGACCATATCATATCACATATTTATTAGCAAATAGAGTAACATTCTACAAATGAAATATTAGAATTGAAATTGAAATTTTATTATCTTGATGTTGATCCAGGCGAAAGTGGTTGGAATTTACGCTTAACGTATTTATCATTGTTCCCATAACATGTAATTATGGGACATTCAATTTCACCATATACCATTAGAGTCCATGAGTAAATGGACCCTCCTTTCCTTTATCAGTCGCTGTAACAAAAATAAAGTGTATTAAATTAATGCAACTTGGTGAAAATGCTACTTCGTTTTAGGTTCATGTCATCATCTGTATAGACATCTTAACATTGAATATCAACATTGGGAAAAATAAATAAATAATGACAGGGAACGAAGGCCAAAGGGATGGTTGATTTCAGGGGCACAATCAGGAACAATAAACGCTATGATCACAAATCAATTCAAACATGGATGTTATCGTCAGCTCTCTTCAACCATATTGTAGATCCACGCCACGCCGCACATCCGATTCAAGGCTCATATTTTGTCACATTCATCATCAATCTTTAAGATGTTGAATATCTTACCCCAACAGAATGAAGCAATTATACCGACACATAAAAATTACACGTAACAAACCCCACAATACATTACGATTATACACAAATCATCCAGCTGTCTCACAAGAATAGTTGGCTAAAAACTAGGTATGCTATTCTCAGTTAGTTTCATTGACCTCGGGAACTCCATAGGGACTTTTGTTTGCTTGTTCTAGCTTTTAAGTGGTTTCTCTTTTGCATGGACAAAGGTCTCCAACTCCTAAACGGCTAACCCTTGTAACAAATTTAGTATATCAGCTTTTACTCATATCCAAAATATAAAAATTTTGAACAATCTACAATCATCCTCCCAGTTAATTTCCCACAACCACAAAGAGAGAGAGAGAGAGAGAGAGAGATAATGAGATGCTAAGGATTCAGGGCTTAGATTAGAAACACAAACCACAACCAAGTTTGCCTTGCGCGTGCCAACATTATGCTTTGAGTTCCAAAATAATCAGTATTACCAGCAAAATTCAAATACAACCACAGAGCATAAAGCTAGCAAACAGGGAAACATGTAAGAGTAAGTGGTTAGATAGTTTAAATAAACATACGAGAACATACAAAGAAGAGACCAGAATCCTCTCAATTTCCCACATAAATTTACTGAGTAAAACTACTCTTTAATTTGAACAGTACAGCTATTTACATGGAACATCTTGCAAGATCATCATTTTAGAAGTCACACAAAAAACCATTACATATATTCCTTTTTTAATTTCTTCTTCTTAGCAATGCCCGCTGGAAATAAAACAAGTGTAAGAGGTTGTGTTAACAAAGAGATGCCCAGAGTCAGAAGATGGAGCTTGAACTCCTCGAAGCATGGTACCTGGCCATGAAACAGGGCAGGAAGCTAACTGGAGAAAAAATTTGTCAATCCAATGGCCAAATCTTCCTCCATTCTGCAAACAATAAATTTCTCATCTTTCTAATTTGGCAGCAAATTAAGAATTTTGAACCCAGTATCTGGACCCAAAAATTCGAACTATAAATGTCAGATTGAGAATATCTGAAGCTATGGTTCTTGAGTCTTCATCAACTTCACTACATTTTATTTTTTAAAAAAGTATTATGGTCATGGATTTCCTAAGGGAGAGTCTGGACGGACAGTAGGGATGAAATGGCCAACATAGGCTAAACCATTGAATGAGAGATTCTTTTTTTTCTAGGGTAGAATGGAAATGATGGAACCCCAAGATCCCTTCTTGCCATCCAAAATCCAATTAATTTCACCCTCCAAATTGGAGGTTTTTTTGTTTTTTTTTTTGGGGGCGGGGTGTTGTGAAGGAATAGAAAGGTGGTACAAGTACAACTATATCCCCTTTGGGTAAAAACACACACTAAAAACATGGCAGACTCAGCTTAGTTATCCCCTTTGAGATTCGCCTCCTGAATAATGAAATAAATACATGACTTGCCAATCCACTCCTTGACTTTACATTACGCGCCACTATTTGCTGCTCCATTTCATTCCCTTATAAAACCCAAAATAGAGCCTAAGCCAAAATCCCTTCCATGAGTATTTTCAAGGGTGAACTCACATTGGCTTGGCCCATTTAGAATTTCACTCCCAGAGTGTCCATTATAGGAACGGAACCTAGGTTGGTTGAGGTAATTCTGTTGGCTAGCAGCAGAACTCTACTTTGTCTTTAGATCTGGTAACCTCCACAGTATACTTTTCAATATAATACAGAACTTTTATCAAAATATTTGGTTCTCTTTTCTGTCCCAACTTAGTTCTAGAAACTCAAAAGGTACACGGAGAAAAACATATTTCAGACTGAGATACGAGTCACAAAAAATGTTCGTATTTTGGTGGCATAGTTGATGGAATGGTATAGTACCAGTGAACATACTGTCCTGTAAGAGAGCAGGAACAAAGCAAGAAGGAGGTGAATCTTGATCTTCCCTCTAGGCCATCCCTCAATACATTTAACCACTGCTGCCCTTAATTGCTGAAAGCCATCATGGAAGGTAAATAAAACAGGAATAGAATGAAAAGAATTTTGGGGTTGAAATCTTAAGTAATAGCATGACATGCTGTTAATAAAAAGATATGAAATTTAGTAGGTTGTAAGGTTTGGATTAAGAGGAATGTAATCTGTAATGTTAAAATCTAAGGTAAATTGAGAGGATCAATGCACAAAGAAACAGCAAAACATAATATTAACGTAGGCAACATATAAAAGAAAAAGCATACTCAGCAGAAAGTCAAGGAGAACAATAATGATATGTAAAATAATCAGTTTAGTTGTGTAAGGAAGTTGAGTAAGAAACATATAGTGCATGTGCAAATGATACAATCAAGCAGAGAATGTGGCCCGCTTGTGTGCAAATACTAATAATGAAAATCCACTGAATAACGATCAGTAGCAGTATTACTCAGTCATCAGTGAGCCTACAACAATTCCTTGAATGACATAGAGCAAAGAAGTAGTACTCGATGAGAGAACATGACCATAGATTTTTCCTATGCGGGATACAATATCAACATTGTGACAAAAAAATCATTAGCTAAACATATAGGCAGTATTCCAATATTAGCATTTTTCTCACAGTAAAAGGTTAAGGGGAAAACAAGAGAAAAGATAAGGAAAAACGGATTGTGTAACAGCATTGCACTAGCAGCAGACCTGCACCACAAATATAACAGTGAATTCACATCATTGGACGACCAGATAGAAGTTGCATTTGCTGAAGCCAGGTCTACAAGAAGGGCCTGCTAAATTCCTTCATCACCCATTTCAAAGCTCGAATTCTTCATCTTTAAGAGCCATCTCTGCTGCCTCTTCTTCCTTCTCATCAAGGACGAAGTACTCATTCTTCTCCACCGGTCTAAACATGTAGAACATCACTATGTAAAATGCAAGACTCGCAATCTCCTCGGCAGCTTGACTAACCCACTGGTACTTGTACGCAGCAATAGTTCTCAGCGCAAACACTACTATACGTGTGAAATATAAATAGCCAATGACAACAATATAGAACTGCCTGAAAAGCGTCAGCTTAGCCAAATTTCTAGCAGCCTTTCCATCGGTCTTGGACGTATCCCGCAGCGATCTTATAGACCACACAATGGGGAAAAGGATAGCACAACAACAGATAATATCTACAAGCAGGAAGACTTGATTCCATGAAACCCAATCCTTGATGAAGGGCCCGGTCTCACCGATCACAACAGAAGCCACATTGGCCAAAACCTGAAGCGGGATCACGATCATCAACACTTTCTTCTCTCTCTCTTGCAAAAACGGTTTCAAAAACGACCACCCGGTCCCGATCAATATGATAACTGTGAAGAGCAACACAACCCGAATGAACTGAAATATATAAAACAGCACATCCCACCCATGAGGCGTTCCGGTGACCTTGATGTAATGCTTGTCCTCCACGGCGCAAATCAGATTCAAAGCCTTTATGAGAAGCAAGCCGGCCATCAATAAGTGGATGCGATGAACGGATCGCTTATTCGTGTAACAGACGTAGGCCCAGAAACCCAAGAAAGCAAAGTAGGCGAGGGAGAAGAAAAAGTAAAGGGCGGGAAGCTGGGTTTGACCAGCAGAGAGATAGTCCTTGGAGCCATCGGTGTCGAGATTATAGACCTCAGTGTGAACGACCATGGAAACAGAGGTATCGGGAGCGCAATTGGCAAAGAAAAGGCTGTATTCATTGGGAGAAGTGACGGGGTAAGATCGATTGAAGGAGGCAAGTGGAGGGGGAGAAAGATCACGGAAAGTGAAGAGACGGAAGATGTAGCGGGAATTGAGGACACAGAAGGAAGGGTTCTGTTGGATCTCGATGAGAACTTGGACAAGGCTTTCTTCATTGAGAAGGAAGAAGCCGAGGTGAGAAGACTCAGGTTGAGCCGAGGAGGAGAGGGCAGCGACGGAGACGGAGGAGACGGAAATGGAAACGTGGCCCTTGTGGGTGAAGCCGAATTTTTCGAACAGTATCATGGGTCGAGTGTCGGAATATATGGTAAGGGATTTGATCTCCGCGGTGGATGGGGAAAACATAGAGAATAGGAGGAGGAGGAAGACAACGGAGAAGGGTGTTTTGAGCATTTTGAAGGCGGAGGAAAAAGCAGCAGTTGGTGGGTGGGAGTGGTGATTCCGGGGAGAGAGATCGGAGAACAGCACCAAGCAAGTTTCGATTCCTCACAATTTAGCGTGGGCAAATGGGCAGAGATCTGGCCGGCTTCTGTCACTAAAACGATGTCGTGTCATCTTCAAAGATGCTTGCAGCCTTGCAGGCTGAATAGTCAATAGCTACTAGGGTCTAACTTCTCAGCATGTGGGCCAATGAATATGACCTCCTTCATTTCGGCCCATGGATACCCTGTCTTTTAAACAGGGGCAATTCCAGGAGCGGATTGTTATTGACATCCAAATTTGTTGTCTCCCTATCCTGATTATTTTTCAATTGGCAAAAAAAAAAACAAAACAGATAATTTGTAAATTTATATATATTTATTAAAAATATGAGTTTTCCCAAGTGTGCAACTCAGTTATTTGGGATTGTGCTAATTTAACTATTTATCTTAAATTCAAACTTTGGATAAATAGCAATGTTAAATATTGGTTAATGAGTTTTACCACTTTTGTAACCTTACTCAATTTGACCTAAATTTGTTGGAATTCAAAGGGTTACTAGATATCATGTAATTCATTAAAAAAAATATTTTTTAAGGTGAAAATTCACTTTTAGTCCATTAAGTTTATATTATGTTTCATTTTAGTCCCTTTAACTTTATTTTATTTCTTTTTAATTCTTTAATTTTTAAAATATCATAAAAAAAATTTCTATTACTAGTACAATTAACTATATTAACTCTAAGTGCTGACAAAACATTATCACATGCTGACAAAGTATTATTTAATGTTGACACATGTCAATTTTTATTACCAAGTTATTAATATTATTATATATTTACTAATATTATGTTTAAAATGATTTTAAATTAAATTGAAAAAATAAAAATAAATAATTATAAATAACAGATTTCTACATAAAACCTTAATTTTAGGATTTTGTTGTCACAAAAAATTAGTTGGATAAATGTGTAAATATTTAAAAATATTTTATTAGCATTTTCTATTAATATAGTTAATAGTCAACCTAATAGAAAAAATTTTAATTATATTCTAAAAGTTAAAGAAATAAAATAAAATTAAGGATCAAAATAAAATATAATGCAAAATTAAGAGACTAAAAGTGTGATTTTGTTATTATTATATTATTACTTGGAAAACAATAAGAATTCTTTGTGCGTATAAATTAATTTGTTATAGGCACCCTTTAGTGCTTGTTTGGTTTTCAATTAGTTAAAAATAAATTTTGGTAAAATTAGTTTTATAACGTAATTATGATAAAAATTGGTTTTGAACTAACATGTTTGTGTTTGGATGATTTATTTAAAAATTAGTTTGAACAAAAGTGATTATGTTTAGATAATTTTAATCAAAAGTACTTTTAGTGCAATACTTTTTTTCCAACTTTTAATGAATAAATTTTTTTAATATTTATTTAATAAATATATATGTGTATATATGTTTTTCTAAAAAAAATAAAAGTTTAAAATTATTTTCTATTATTTTGTTTTCTCTATTTCTTATCATCTTGACTCATACTTTTTGTCTAAATTGAACTTAAACTCCATCTCATAATTAATTTAATTTTCTTAGATTAAAATTTAATCTGCACTTATTTAATTGAGGACATAGACTATCTGATATGACATTTTTTTACAATCATAATTTATAAAAATTAAAATTTTGAGAGGACATTTTGATTATTAGATAGAAGAAATTTTATAAAAATTTTATTTTTCTAAATTCACTATTTTTTCTGATTTTTATCGATTTATTTTTATTTAACTTTATTTTATAATTTTATTTTATTAGGCAGAAACAACAGTTAGCCTCTTCAAACCGCATTGGAACCAACAGGAAAAGTTACATTGGAATTACTTTTACTTCAACTCTAGTTATCTTCTAAATCGCGGTTCCGCCGTGCTCCAGCTGGGACACCCAAATATGGACAGAAAAGTGAAAAACTCCATTTTGGGGCCAAACTGATTTCTGGAAGTGAAACCAATCTGACGCTCAGTCGGCAAATTCCTCAGTGTCGTGATAAACGTTTACGGGCTCCAGCTGGAGGTTCATCAGGAAACCTCTGGGGTTGAAGTCAAGGAGGAGACTTCCATAAATAAACAAACTGATTCAATAGAGGTTACATCTGGTATTGCAAGGAAGGAAGAATGTTTTCAAATGCTGTTTGGAAGCTACAAAAATTTTATCAGCCAGATAGAATCGCAGATTTACTAGATGAAGGTTCCTCATTGGGACCTAAAATTCAGCACATGAATGATATGAATCTAACACGATATACCTTGTGGTAGATGAAAATGAACACGGGAGACTTGTACAGTTTAAATGCGATGACGAGTTATTCACACATAAAATTTCATAGGCCTCGACACTCCAAACTCCGAATGGAACTTTGGTTGCCTGTTCTTCTAGCTTTTGATTTCTTTTTTTTTTTTAATGGACAGAGGACAAAGGTCCCCTAAATCATTAACAATTTCGTACCCAATTTCTACTCATATCCAAAACACCAAGTTTCATTCTACAAAATCCTAACCAATCTACGATCAGCCTTCCAATAACTTTCCCTCCACCACAAATAGAAAGAGGGCAGCGGGATGTTTAGGAATTAGGATTTATACCGCAAACACAGACCAAAATAAAATTTGCCATGTTAGCATACAGAAAATACAACACTACGCTTCTTATGTGTCGATCCATGCAATCCTAGAAAACTAGTAAACAGAAAACAGGTTACTGAGCTGAAGTATCTGAACACTCAGACCAGTAACCACCCATTTATCAGACAGAATAGACTGACTTCTCGACAAAAGAAAATTTTCGATGGAAGGGCTCAGATTTAGAGACTCAAAACACACCCTTCACACAGATATTATGACTCTACCTTGTCTAGAAATGCATATAATAAAGGGTATAAATGCGAAATACAGTTGGCATCCTTAGCATTAAAGCAATCAAACTGGAAAAAACAATATTTTGAGGAACGTGTATATTCACACAATCCATAAGTCAAAGAATGGCATGATACTAATTCACAGGAGAACACCACAAGCATATGTATGTTTATGAAATTAGAATTCAATGAACTGTCACACCTGCACAGGCTTGAGGATTCAACCTTTAGTAAATGGGAACAACATCACTCACATCACTCAAAGCCAAACTAGTAAAGCATGCCTTCTAATTTCTTCTATTTGTTTTGAGTTACAAAATAATCAATATTACCGGCAAATCTTTCAGAACAAGGACAGAGTACAAACAACAACAAATAGAACTACATATATAATTAACAAGCAAGTTGTTAGATTTAGATGCTATTAACTAACACATAGAAGAACATTCACAGAAGGGACTGGAATTCTCCCAACTTCCCTCACACCTTCACCAAGTAAATTTCTCTAAATTTGAACCGTCCAGCCAATTAAATTTCATATCTACCATAAACATCTTGCAAAATCATTATTTTATATTTCATCCCCAAAAGCAGTTTCATTCTATCCCTCCTTTATTTCTTCTACGCAGAGGCTGCCGGCAATATGACAAGTGTAAGAGGTTGAGTGAACTGAGAGAAGACCCAAGACTGAACATCGAGAATCAACTCCTCCAAACATGATACCTGACCTTGAAACAGGGCAGAAAGCTCACTGGAGAACGAATTTCTCAACCAACTCCCCCTCCATTCTGCAAACAATAAATTTCTCATCTTTTTTCTTTGAAAACAATTTAAGAACTTGATCCCCAGTTCCACACATAGGGATCAGAAAATTCTAACTACGCATGTTTGCTAGAGAAAATTCTATCCATCTTTATGTCTTCATTGACTTCACAACCTTTTATTTTTTAAGAAAAAATTATGGCCTAGGGTTTCCTCTGGCTATGTCTAGGGTGTGTTTGGATGGATGGTAAGGAATAGGATGACAAGGAATTAATCACCACTATAAGCTAAACCATTTTTGGAGGAGTTTTTTAGAATGGAACGGCAAGGAAGAGACTCCAAGACCCCTCATTGACATCTAAAATCCAAATGTTTTTGTCCCTCCAAATTAGGGGGCTTGGTAGGAAATGGAATGGATAAGTGGTACAAGTACAATTAAATCCTCGTTGGCAAAAAAATAGCTAAAATCACATTCAAGTTACAAGGGCAATATTAGAAAGGTAATTTATAATACATTCCATTAATGACTCCTCTTCTCTCTCAACTCCCAAACAATGAAGTGGCAAATGACTTGCCATTCCACTCTTGCCTTTCCATCCCATTCTACTCCAATATAAACTCTCAAACATAGCCTAAGTCTAAATCCTTCCCTGAGTATTTTTAAGCGTGAACTCACTCACATTTGCTAGGTATATTTAGAATTTCACCAGAAGAATGGTCCTGGGTTGGTTGAGCTAATCCTTTCCAGTCAACTTACTTGTTACAACGGAAAAGACATCGGAGTGCTGCCAGTAGCATCTCTACTTCTCACTTTCCAGATCTGATCAATCTTTTCTTATATATTACACTTTTCAATAAAATACAGAATTTTCCTCAAATAAAAGAGGAATAGAATGAAATGATTTTTGTGGTTCAAATCTTAAGTGATAGCATGGCACGATGTGGAAGACATGAAATTTAATAGTTCACATTAAGAGAAGTGTACTCCGTAAAGTGTAAATTTATGAGGGAAAATGAAAGGATCCAATGCACATAGATATGGCAATGAGTTCATTCAACTAACATAGGCCTGATGTACATGTAAGGGCATACTCATACAGAACATCAAGGAAAACAATAATGAAGCATAGAAAATGATCAGTTTCATTGAGTGAGGAAGTCAAGAAAGCAATGAATGCAAGTGAATGTACTAATGATACAATCATGCAGACAATGTGGGCCCATCGGCCCAAGAAACACATGGGTGTAAGTACTAATATGGAAAATCCAAAAGAATAATGATCAGCAGCAGTATTACTCCATCATAACTAAGCAGTATTCGTTGCAAGAACATGACATAGATTTTTCCATTATGCGGAATAGGATATCAACATTATGACAAAAGATTCATTGGGGGTACATATTGGCAGTATACCAATATCGACATTTTTCTCACAGTAAAAGGTTAAGGGGAAAACAAGAGAAAGGGATAAGGAAAAACGGATTGTGTAACAGCATTGCACTAGCAGCAGACCTGCACCACAAATATAACAGTGAATTCACATCATTGGACGACCAGATAGAAGTTGCATTTGCTGAAGCCAGGTCTACAAGAAGGGCCTGCTAAATTCCTTCATCACCCATTTCAAAGCTCGAATTCTTCATCTTTAAGAGCCATCTCTGCTGCCTCTTCTTCCTCCTCATCAAGGACGAAGTACTCATTCTTCTCCACCGGTCTAAACATGTAGAACATCACTATGTAAAATGCAAGACTCGCAATCTCCTCGGCAGCTTGACTAACCCACTGGTACTTGTACGCAGCAATAGTTCTCAGCGCAAACACTACTATACGTGTGAAATATAAATAGCCAATGACAACAATATAGAACTGCCTGAAAAGCGTCAGCTTAGCCAAATTTCTAGCAGCCTTCCCATCGGTCTTGGACGTATCCCGCAGCGATCTTATAGACCACACAATGGGGAAAAGGATAGCACAACAACAGATAATATCTACAAGCAGGAAGACTTGATTCCATGAAACCCAATCCTTGATGAAGGGCCCGGTCTCACCGATCACAACAGAAGCCACATTGGCCAAAACCTGAAGCGGGATCACGATCATCAACACTTTCTTCTCTCTCTCTTGCAAAAACGGTTTCAAAAACGACCACCCGGTCCCGATCAATATGATAACTGTGAAGAGCAACACAACCCGAATGAACTGAAATATATAAAACAGCACATCCCACCCATGAGGCGTTCCGGTGACCTTGATGTAATGCTTGTCCTCCACGGCGCAAATCAGATTCAAAGCCTTTATGAGAAGCAAGCCGGCCATCAATAAGTGGATGCGATGAACGGATCGCTTATTCGTGTAACAGACGTAGGCCCAGAAACCCAAGAAAGCAAAGTAGGCGAGGGAGAAGAAAAAGTAAAGGGCGGGAAGCTGGGTTTGACCAGCAGAGAGATAGTCCTTGGAGCCATCGGTGTCGAGATTATAGACCTCAGTGTGAACGACCATGGAAACAGAGGTATCGGGAGCGCAATTGGCAAAGAAAAGGCTGTATTCATTGGGAGAAGTGACGGGGTAAGATCGATTGAAGGAGGCAAGTGGAGGGGGAGAAAGATCACGGAAAGTGAAGAGACGGAAGATGTAGCGGGAATTGAGGACACAGAAGGAAGGGTTCTGTTGGATCTCGATGAGAACTTGGACAAGGCTTTCTTCATTGAGAAGGAAGAAGCCGAGGTGAGAAGACTCAGGTTGAGCCGAGGAGGAGAGGGCAGCGACGGAGACGGAGGAGACGGAAATGGAAACGTGGCCCTTGTGGGTGAAGCCGAATTTTTCGAACAGTATCATGGGTCGAGTGTCGGAATATATGGTAAGGGATTTGATCTCCGCGGTGGATGGGGAAAACATAGAGAATAGGAGGAGGAGGAAGACAACGGAGAAGGGTGTTTTGAGCATTTTGAAGGCGGAGGAAAAAGCAGCAGTTGGTGGGTGGGAGTGGTGATTCCGGGGAGAGAGATCGGGGTACACAGCACCCACCAGAGTATTCCTTCCGTCACGATTTAGCGCTGGCAATGGAAAATTGGAAATGGTGATGATACCTGGCCGCCTCTAGTGCCGGCAAACGATGTCGTGTTGCTTTGGAGATGCATGCTGGCCCAATAGCTACTTGGGTCTAATTGCTCATTGTGGGCTTACGAGTATCACCCTCTTCTTTATGGGCCATGATGGAATTTTCATAGACATTCAAATTTCTTGTCTTTTTTTTTTTAGTTGAAAAATGCAAACTTCTTGTCTTTATTGTCATTCCTTTAATTTAAAAAAAAAATTTAAACCATAGTCTATATAAAATAAAAAAAATTTTGAACCATATTACGACCAAACAAACTTTAAACCATGTGATTTTAATTTATACATTTATATATTTAAACTTTAACTTATTACATAAGAGGTGTTTAAATAAATGAGTTGGCTGCACTATCTAATAAATATTGATTGATTCTTTCCTTTTTTTTTTTGGATGGGGATAAATGTTGGTTAATTCAAATGTGATTAAATCTAAGTTTCCATGATTTCGTTTAATTTTAATATGTTAAAACAAAGTAAAATGTATTAATATATATTCATATTCTAATATTCTAATGAAATAACGATAAGAATCTGTTATGAAATAAATGAACTTTTTTATGTAACTTACCCCTCGTTACCAAATTTAAATAAATGAATAAACTCTTTGATTGCGAGATAAAACTATATGATATAGAGAAGGATGATGAATTTATTCATTTTCATACAAAATCAATAAATAATTTAAATTATAGTAATCTAAAATTTAATAATGTCCTACTAAAATATTTTTAAATTAAATATTAAAAATAACTTATATCCTACTTGTTATTATTTTTAATAAAATGTAAAATAATGAAAAAATCATTAATATTTTATTTATAATGTAAAATAATCAATAAATTAGAATATTTTTTAAAAATATTAAATAAAATGAGGAATATAAATGGTGGTTGGATGTGTGAAAAAAAAAAGAAAGGAAAGAAATGATGGTGGGAGGCAGGTGCATGCGAAACACGTGGACGGGAGGTGGACCCTTGTCCCGAGTTCTGTCACGTCACCTGCCAAACCAGGAAGGCATATAGAGGACACGACTATTCCATCCGCATTCCCTACAAAACCTTTTTCCTCTGATTCGCTATTTCATTCCCGCTATCCCCGTCGTGACCTCGCTCTTGCATCCGCCATTACAATTTAGGCACTGTCAGATATAAATGAGGGGATGCTCAGGCCGAAATCCAACCCAAAAAAACAAACAAAACAAGAAAATGTTGCAAAATAATTTAATAGCTTCAAATTTCACGTATTTATCAAAATAGTGGGCAATATACAATTCAATATGCTTGTTGAATTTGACAAATGAATAGGGTCCCGGTCTTATTCCACGTGTTTGGATTATATTATATATAAGTGATTATGAGGATCAATAATTATTCATAATAGATTATGAGAATAAATGACTATATCAAAAGTAAATTGTATTTGGATATTTTTAACTCATAAGTGATTTTGAAAAAAAGAAATATATTTGGATATTGGGGTTTAAGTGATTATTGGGTGGATAATGAGAAAAAAAAATGAAATAAGTGATTATCATAAGCTGAAAAAAGTAGCTTATGAAAATAATTACTTAAATGGTTATAAGTGATTATTTTGATCTGAATTGTGTTTGTTTACTGATCATATAATCACTTTTTTCTACTCCATAATCACTTATAATTTAAAACAAGCAGGCTCTTAACATTCCCCTTCATTTTCATTTTTGACTACATTTTTTTTTGCCAAAACATTTCTAACAATATTTATGATTCTGATATTCACACTTCATCAATCTCATCATGATTCTTGCCCTCATTGAAAATTGGGCTTTTTATCTATTATTCCATCCTTTCATTTTTTATAGGCCTTTTCTAACTTAATTACATAGGTTAAAGATGATAGTTAATATTAATTAATAATTTTATTTTTTAAAAAATTATTTAATATCCAAAACTACTCTCAATTGTATCCCTTGAATCTCTTTCTTATCCATGTTAATTACAACATTGAAAAAAGAAACATGAATATTTGTAGAATGGATTTATGAAAGGCATTTAAAAAAAATCATATATTTCTTATTATAATTTTTAAGTAATCTTATACTAAGAAACATATAATTTTTTTAGGATAGATATTGTAAAAAAGAAAGGGAGTCAATAGATTATTCTATTTGTTTGATATGTTCATCAATTTAAGTTGACGTGAGTAATAAAAACTATTATTATTTAAATAAGTAGTTGATAGTGTGATTTTCGACTTTTATATATAGAATAAATTTAGTTGAAAATAGCTAATTTTTTTTTGTTTTGAGTACTTGAAGGAAGATTAGTTTTTGTTGTTAGTGTAATATACTCCTAGAATGTGGCAAAAAAAAATTTAATAAATAAATCACAAGCATTTCAATATATTTTCTTCACACTTCCATTAATTCCCTTGCTTAATTGTCAACTACTAAAACTCATAATAGCGTGTTTAATGGCGTGTCACGTGTTAACTTTCACCGGTCAATCGTCTCCTTGAGATTTACTTAAGCTTCATTAGTTTATGGCCCATGGTGCACGAGCACCTAACTCCAAAATTGTCAAAGTATTAAATAATTGTCACCCTTTTAAATATAACACATTTTTAACGGTTCCATGTATTTCAAGAAAAATGTGTTAAGTTATTAAATTTAAACCAAATATTACTTTTTATTATTTTTTTTATTAATTATATTATCTCTATTATTCTTTATAATTATTTTCTAAGTCATAAAAATTACCACTTTAAAATTTTTAAATTTTCTTACAATATTTATCACTTAAGAGTTTCAATAAAATATTAAATACTTATTTTATTATTTCACTTTTTATTAATATCAAATGAATCATTTAAAAAAGTATTTAAATTAAAATTATTTTGGTGAAATACTATTAAATTTTATAATATTATAAATCATTTAATAATATTTTTTATCTATATGAAAAATTATAAAATGAAAGTTTTTAGGAACAAGAGGGAGTAACTCTCACTAATTATAGATTATGGGCACGAATAGAAAAAATAATCAATGCACTAAATAATTTAATAAAATGTCTTACATTTTGAACTAAATATTATTTTTAAAAGACTACATTTACTACCATAGGAGTATTGGGAAAGCACTGTTAAATCATTTGTTACTACCTATTAACTTAGGATAGTGTTAGATGGAGATGGTAAAGCGGGTCAGCTTGTCTTAAACTAACCAGCCCACTTTTTTAGTGGGGTGGAGTAGGTTGAGGCACTAATAAGGGTGGGTCTGAAAATTCCCAACTCAGTTTCCCTGCATACGAGCTAACGCGCCAACCCGTTTTTATTTTTAATTTGGTTAAATAATGAAATTTCTCTCTTTTTTTACTAGTCCCTTTTTTTTTCTTATTTGGTTAAATTATTAATTTTCCATCAATTATCATGAACTAAATAACTACATCCATAAAATTTTTTATCGACTTGATACATAAAGTTTTAAAGTATAATACATTAATACATTAATATAGTGATACCACAAGTAACACAAAATAAAATATAACTAAAATTACAATAGAAGTAAGATTGGGAACAAAATTATGCCTAAGGCTTTTTTTTTTGTTTTTATGTTGTAGATATAATTATATAGAGCAAAAAATATAAAAAAAAAGGACCGGCCCATGGGTTAGATGGGCTAACAGGATGGATCAAATTTTTTATACTCATTATGAAGTATCCTAATTTTTGTAATCCACTTTATCATTTTTGGTAGGTTAAATGGGCCGATCCGCACTCTAACCCATTTTACCAGTTCTACTTAGATGATTTCAAGGTGTTTTTTATAATTTCCCATCTTTCTCTCTTAAATTGTCACATAATGGATCACGTGGTCATAGCGTGTCATAAATAATTAAATAATTGACTAAATTTTCAAGGACACAGATAGAAAATAGAATAAGAAAATGAAAAACGACGGAACAAAACGGAAAATACGTCATTTGGAGTATTCTGGCCATTTTAAGATGATTTATCACGAATATCCTTCCAAAGAATTGCGAATTTTTATTTTTATTTTTTTTCCCCTTTTCTACAATAGCCAAACGAGATGGTTGGGTTTCCGTTCCGTCCATGCAAACCCAGTGACACAGCACGAAAAGTAATTTGAAATGACCGAAGAAACCCCCTCTCGCTTCAGAATTTATACGTTGCCTGGCTAGTATTTCCCGTAATATTGACGCGGAAAGGGAGTAATTGAACCTTTTTAGTCTGGGAATACCTATTTAATGCTGAGACGAGGGAGGTTGGTTTTGATTTTGATTCGGGTCTCGCACTATTATCCAATCCTCCGGAAAGGTCCAAACTTTGAAGTCTCCAGAGAGGATTAACAGCATCAAAAAGTAGTCCAAGATTCTTAAAAAATCTCATGACAATGAAGGAAAGACTAAAGAGAAATCGCCCCTCAATTTCTTGAGCTACCGGATTGGAGCTCTGAATCTGTAAGTCTGACCTGACCGCCTTTATTGATTCATCTAACTCTGCGTCCCTCTGTCATGAATTTATTGTTATTATTTTTGAAACTTAGGATGGTCAGTGCCTGTTTTCCCCCTCTTTCTTGGACTAATTTTCTTACTTAATATCTATGAACATTAATTTTTGGTAATTATCCGATAAAGTGGGCTTTCTTGGTTTTGTTCACTTTCTGGAGTCCCGCGATACAGTCGAAGTTTCGGAATTTGAGCACAATATTAATGTTTACTGAGAAGTTTCGAGTTTCTTTCTATCTTCGTTTTTTGGGTGATTCGACTGGGCACTGGTGTAATGTTTCAGTTTACTGAAAATCTTGGTTCAAATTTACTACCTGAAGGGTCATTCCGTTAGTTAAATCTATTTCTCCCCCTTCATCCCATGCTATGTAGCTTTTCTTGACCAAGAACCGTATTCGGGATAGAAAACAAGAAGTTAAGATAACTAGAGCAAAGTTGGTTGGCAGAATAATTTATGCGTATAATTGGAATTGCTTTGATTGAGAGTGAGGCTTAAACTTCAAAGTCTGTTTCTTGGTCTCACAAAAGTTAAGAGGCTCATTGGCAACTGACGAAATGAACGTAGTCGGCAAAGTTGGAAGTCTGATTAGCCAAGGCGTCTACTCAGTTGCTACACCTTTTCACCCCTTTGGTGGAGCGGTTGATGTGATTGTTGTTCAGCAGCAGGATGGGACATTTCGAAGCACACCATGGTATGTTCGGTTTGGTAAATTTCAGGGTGTTCTCAAAGGTGCTGAAAAAATTGTGCGTATAAATGTCAATGGTGTTGAAGCCAACTTCCACATGTATCTTGATAATTCGGGGGAGGCTTATTTTGTGAAGGAGATGGATGATGATAAAGGAATGGAGTCAAACGGAATTGTTGAAGATGCCAATAACTCTCAATCTACTCGAGAGAACAGTGGTATGGAAATTGATAATACTCATGGTCATAGGTTCGCCCATAGCGTCTCTGATTCAAGGGTGCTTGCTTTGAAAGATGAAGATGATTCTTTTGAGGTGCCTCGAACTCAAAGGACAGAATCTGATAGTGGTCGGAGATATTATGATTTCCAAGATGAGCAATCTTCTTTTGAAGGTTCAGTCGAGTTGTCAGAATATGAGTCGAATCCATATGAGACTCTAGATGGAGAGAATTATGTTGACTCGCAGGACTCCCATCCAGAAATGGTGTTGGTGAGTGTGGATGGTCATGTATTGACGGCCCCTATCTCTGAATCAGAGCAGAATACGGACACTCTGCAGTTAGAAACTCCTCAGTTCCATCTTGTTCCAGGTGAAGGAACTGAGTTTTGTGAAGAAAACGGGGAGTTTATTTCTGGTAGAAATGCTTGGGCTGCTGATTATATAAGTCAGATGGATGCTTCAGCAGCTGATGTTCCAACCAGTAGCCACTGCAACACTAATGGTGATGCTAATGTTTCTGAGCTCCAGCAGGAGGTTCATCAGGAACAGGAGGGACATATTCATCAAGCACAGGAAACCTTAAGGGTTGAAAGTCGAGAAAAAGGCCATCATAGACAGATTGATTCAGTAGAGGTTGTATCTGGTATCACAAGGAATAATGTTTTCAAAAGCTGTTTGGAGCTACAAGAATTTTCTCAGTTGGTTGGAAATGCTGACTTACCAGATAAAGGTTCCTCATTGGGGCCTCAGAACTCAGCCGAGGAGTCTAGCACAATATGCCCAGTAGTTGATGAGAATGAAGAAAGGAGCCTGGCACAATCTAAATGCAATGATGAGTTGTCTCTTGATGCTTCTGCATCTTCTGATGATCATAGATCTTCAGACTTAAGATTACAAGAGGTAGAGAAAAAGGCATTAGGGGAAGTTGACACTGATTCGAGCAGTCATTCTATTTCCAATGTTGATGTATCAAATGATGAACATACAGGCACGTCAGCATCAACTAAAGGGTTGGTTGATATTCAACAAATCCTTGTGCCTGAAGATGATGGTAATAAAGGAGAAGTGGTGGAACCTCAAACAGCAGTATCCAACAAAGAGGACCAAAGTTATCCAGGTTAGAGTAAGACCTGTGTTGCAAATTTGTTATTCTTGGATTATGATCTATGATTATTAGTTGATTTTAGGGAGTACTTTTTCACTTTCATTTGTCTTGTAATTTGCAGGATTTGAGATCTCACTTTGCGGCCATGAGCTAAAGGCAGGTATTGGTTTGGTTGCGGCTGCTGAAGCATTTGAAGCACATCGGATATCTGCAGATGAATTCAAAGCTTCTGCACCATCCATAATTAAGAATGAAAATCTCATTATAAGGATTAAAGAGAGGTACTTGCCATGGGAAAAGGCTGCTCCTCTTGTTCTTGGAATGGCCGTCTTTGGTTTAGATTTACCTGTTGAGCCCAAGGATACAATTCCTGTGGAACAGGATGATGCACTGAAGTCCAGGGACATTGATAATGGCTCTACTTCATCTGGGCGCAGATGGAGAATCTGGCCTATACCTTTTCGAAAAGTGAAAACAATTGAGCACACTAGTAGCAACTCATCGAATGAGGAGGTTTTTGTTGATTCTGAGTCTGGTTTGCAGAATTCTCTTGGAGAGCCAACTTTAACATCCAGCAGCCACAGATCTCCCCGCAAGCAATTATTAAGGACAAATGTGCCCACTAATGATCAAATAGCATCATTGAATCTAAATGAAGGTCAAAATTTGGTAACCTTCAGTTTCTCTACCAGGGTTCTTGGAAAACAACAGGTTTGTTATTCATCTGTATAATAATATACATAAAATGGTTGGATTTATCTTTATTTAAGCCTGAAATTTTAACTACATAACAGGTTGATGCTCATATATACTTATGGAAGTGGAATGCAAGAATTGTGATTTCTGATGTCGATGGAACTATTACCAAGTAAGGCTTCGGATAATGCATAATATGTTTTTAAACTTGAGTACTTGACATGGATGCCATGTCATTATTGTTATTCTTCTCGATCCTTTCCTGGTCCCCACTTTATTGAATGTTTATGTTGTAATTAAATCTTGTTGACTGCTCTTGCAAAGTTTTGTATATTTTACTGCCATAGAAACTGTTTCAGGGTAAACATAAATAGGAATTGGGGTGCAGGCTTTCCGTTTGGTTTGTTATCTCAGGATCTGGCTTTTAGAAAGCCTTATTGTTTATATGACATTTAGTCATAGTAGATGTAGTAGTTGATCACACATTTTTGTTGGCAATTCTTTTTATATTCTATTCTGTTCTATTCTCATTGCTTTACTCTTAAAAATTAAAATGTTTGAAGCAAAGTATCTTGTCTTCTTTGTGTGCTCTATCTATATGCTGGTTGGGCAGAGAATGAAATCCCTTTCAAAATCAAAAGACATCAATGTAGTTAATGACTCAAGTTGTCGGTTCTTAGTGGGTAACCAAATGGCTCTAATAGAGCTAAGCATTGTCTATTAGCTTGTTTGTGTAGTAATATAAAATTCTCCCAGAGATCTTTCATTTAAATCTTGAAAGACTTAGAGCATTAACACAACTCCTTGCTGTGTATCATTGATGATTAGCACAACTCTTTTTGGTTTTCAGTGGCATCATTTACCCATACCGTTTTTTCTCTCAGTCTTGCATGTAAATAGCTTTTTACAAGAATTTACAAAGAAAAAAGAACGATGTTAATGATTTCATTTGCGGTTAATACTAGACGGACCTTTCTTAATGAAGTTATACTAGAACAAGAAAAAGTACATAGAGAATTAAAGGCAAAGCTGCTTTATGGTTTGAGAATCATAATCAAAACAATGTTATTGTCCTTTCAGGTCTGATGTTTTGGGACAATTCATGCCTTTAGTTGGTAAAGATTGGACGCAATCTGGAGTGGCAAGGCTTTTCTCTGCCATCAAGGTATGCATATTTCTTCTGTATACACATCTGATTTTGTTATTTAATTGAGCGAGACTTTCATTGTGAAGGCAAAAATTGATGAGGTCAATGGCTATAGAGCTCTCAAGGGCATTTTCTTTAAGAAGTATCTTTTAGAGTGGGTGTGTAATTAAATATCTGCTTTTCCGTTGCTGCTGGCACTATTTGTCAACTTTGTTTCCTTGATTCTCAAATGAGAATAACTGGATTTTTGGTAGGGAGAAAAAGACATTTTGATCACCATATAACTTCTCTTTCCTTTCTGAATTATTCCATTTGCTAGGATGAGTTGAGCTGCAGATTGTAAGTGCATGATGTTTCTGTAGTGATATAACAAACACTCTCTGGTCTGGCTATAATTATAGATCTATGCCAATATATATACACGTGAACTTGGTTTGCAAGAAACTGGACCAAGTTCCTCTGTATTTTGGCTTTAGATTGTTCAGCCAATGGACTGGAAACCTGGTTAACTTCTGGTTTGCGTGATGAGCAAGCACAATTGAGTGGAACGCTAGCGTGATGTTTCTCTTTTACAGCCATCTAATTGAACTGTTTCAACTTACAAACTTAGTTTACTTTTATGACCATACAACATTTAATGTGTTATTTTGCTTGTTCCACTTTGTATTTCATGAATATTATTATTTTGGAAAATTACTCTCCCCTCCCCTATCAGATGTCTAAATTACATATTCTCTTTTATCATGAAAAGATACAGTTATACACAATCCCGCTGAGCCTATATATAACCAAAATATTGTCAAGAATAATATTGATTTCTTTTGAATGTGAACATCAATAACGGTTATGCTGGTTTAATGCTAAATGCAGCTAGGATGCATGATGTAATCATGAAATTTATTGTTGCATTGAATTGTATATCAAGAAGATTAATGTCTGACGTTAGAAACGCACTGTTTGTTTGTCAGGAAAATGGATATCAACTACTGTTTCTGAGTGCCCGTGCCATTGTCCAAGCATATCTAACCAGGAACTTTTTGCTTAACCTGAAACAGGTATTAAAACAACCTGACTTTCTGTGATCACTATTAACCAAGTAATGTGGATCCTGATTTAATGACAAGATAATTCCTTCATGAACTATTTGCTTGCTCTTTTGGCTGCTTGATTATGTTATCAAGGTAATAAATAATACTGCCTTAGCTGGTAATAAATAATACTGCCTTAGCTGAATTTTTTAGTTTTGCATATTTGCAGGATGGAAAAACATTACCAAATGGACCTGTGGTTATTTCACCTGATGGATTATTTCCCTCACTCTACCGAGAAGGTGAGGCACTTTTAATATAACTAATTAATATTATATTGGATACTGTTGTGGTATATGTCGTTAATTTTCAGTGTTGTGATGAGAATGATTGACCTTCCTGTCCACTCTTATATTTTTATTCGATGACGCTATGTTTATGAACTGCAGAAGATTGTAAAAATGTGGGGAAAGAAAAAGAGACAAAAATGATATCTGTCATGATTGTGAAAGATGTATGAAAGATAAAAAACACCAATTTCAGTAAAATACAATATTGTCTGAATGCTGGTTATAAAGTCAACCGTACAAGTCATAGTACTCTGATTGATTCTGATAAACTGAGGCAACTGCTTCCATCTGGGGCCTGTACTTATCCACCTAATTTTTTCAAATTTTCCTTGGTTTTATTGTTTATGAAAAAGCATTAATGAATACGGACTTGCATATTCATTATTGTCAAGTCATGGAGTATAATAAACCATGTCTTACCTGGTCCTTGCTGACAGGCATTTTTTTATACGGAATTTACCAGCATGTTTATTTACTGCCTATTCTTTTTCTGTGGAAGTGATTTTCATCCATGTCTGACTTGTTATGTTGTGTTTGGGATCCTTTTGCTGATGGAAGTTATAAGAAGAGCACCTCATGAGTTCAAGATTGCTTGTCTTGAGGTAATTACCGGAACACTAAACCTTATCACTCAGAGTAACTGGGAAACTCATCAGAAGTCATGGTTTTGCTGTGCTCGCTTTTGCTGACATTATATTGTGCATGTTCTGATCTTTGCAGGACATTAAAAGACTTTTCCCTGCTGATTATAACCCATTCTATGCTGGATTTGGCAATAGAGATACGGATGAACTTAGTTACAGGAAGATTGGAATTCCAAAAGGCAAAATATTTATCATTAATCCCAAGGTGTGCATCCTTTACTAACATTTGTTACAAAAGTATTCTCCCTGGGTACTAACTAAAACTCCTACAAAATCCAACAGGGCGAAGTTGCTATAAGTCATCGAATTGATGTGAGGTCGTATACATCATTACACACCCTTGTCAATGACATGTTCCCCCCTACTTCTTTGGTAGAACAGGTGATAAGATGAATTATATGCAAAACATGAATAACTTCTTGGAAACTTACTTCACAACTTTCAAAATGGAATTTAAATTTTGGAATCTTGCAGGAAGACTTCAACTCATGGAACTACTGGAAAATGCCATTGCCAGATATTGATTAGTTCATTGCATAAGGTGGCGATAGTTCCCTCTGACAAGGATCTCAGTTGGTATGGGACCATCCAAGTTTTTAACAGAAGTGCCCAACATTCCTCAAGTGACCCATAGACGCCATAATTGATGATTGAAATGTACCCTTCTGTACTAAAAGTTCATTTTGGGGAATAAGCTCTGGGATTCTCTTTGATCTTCATTAATTCTTGATTTGTGGTAGTCCATGCATAGGATGAATCATACAGCATTTCTCAATCATAAAAAATTGTAGAAAATTTGGTTCCCATATTATACTGAAGTAAACCATGTACTTTTTTTTCCTTGGGATGAAGGAATAATAGCATAGATGCTTACTCAAAGCAACTATCTCTATCTTCAGTCATAATAACTGTCGTTGATTTCTCTCTCTCTCTCTCTACACATTTTTTTTAATGGAAAAAGAATTATCATTCAACTAAAGAGGCAAAATATGTACATGTTTCAAAAGGAAGCTACAAAAGAGAAGGCAGGCTTCATGAATTAGAAAAATTGAAGCACTCTCTCAGACTTAATATTGTGATCAATTAAAGAGCAAGGCTCTCAAAGAATACAGTGGTATGAAAAAGAAAAAAGGGAATTATAATTAGGGATCAGAATAATAAATTTATTATAAAATTAATCTATTACTATTCATTCTCCTAATTTTATTATCCAACATTCTAAATTCTAACATATTTTTTCAGTTAAAATTTTTTTTATAATTAATTTATTGTACTAGTCCCTATTTATAATTCTCTTAAAGAAAAATCAGTAAATATCCTACTACATCCCAAAATTTATCTCTCTCTATATATATTTATAAATTGTGTGTTTTGCTTATAGTGGAATAATGAGACTTGTGCATTACATTGAGTTGAATTTATATATTATGTATCATATATGTATTGATTATGTTACGAGACTCTTATTGTATATGTATGAATTTTTAATGATAATATAAAAAATATAATTTTTATTGGTGATTGAATCATTTTGATCAAAATATATATTTGAAATAATACGTTAAATTATTTAATTTTAGATGAATAAATTAAAAAAAAGTTAATAATTTGAACAATTAAATTAAATTATTAATTAATTCATGAAAAACAGTTTATTTGAGTCAAATTGTCTGGGCCGAATCCTGCAAAAGCCCGCGAATACATGCGGGCCCACTTATTTTGATGACGACTTTTGGCCTTAAAAGGACAAGTAACGGTAACAACTAACTACGACGAAGAAGCAGACGTGGCGGCTTTCTGAAGCGGCAAAAGTATTGGGGCGAATCAGCAAAATATGAAAAAAAACAAGGTTGGGAGTCAAATAGGTAAAGTCGAGGATTTAGAAAATGCTAGGCGAAACGGAAGGCACATGAACGATTAACGTTCACCGAGTTGCCCAAGCGCTTGACTTCTTCTTCCCTCGCCGTTTTGCCGTCTCTGCGCTTCCACCTTGATGCCATTCCTTCTGTCTCTCCTCGCTTACCATCCTATCCTCTTCTCTCTGCTTCTGCTTTCACAGATTGATCATCGCCATTGAATCAATGGCAACTCGATTCCAGAAAATGTAATCATTGATGACCAGGATCAACTTCCAATTTCTTATCATTTTTGGTTCTCCACCGACTGCATTCTCACTTTCTGCATCGACATTTTCTCTATGAACCATAAATTTTGGAGGATTTAGGAAGAGATCATCCGCTTTTTCTGCATGTTTACGAACGCAAAGAAAGAAGATTATCGTACAAGAAAAGCGTGGTGAGTGAGGATGTCGTGGGTAAGAACGGCGGTGAACAAAGCGGTGGAAGTGGGAGGTCAAAGCAACCTCTCTCGCACCGTCCGCAACTACGCTGATTCCGTCGTCCTCCACGCTAGCAATGCGGTTGTTGGTGGAGCCAAAATCATCCAAGAGAGAATTGTATATTCCGACACTATTTTCCTCCTTTCCCTTTTAATTTCTAGATTGGCAGAAATAGTTTCGTGATCTAATGATTCAAACTGGCAATGTCACGTTTCCGAAGGCATACTTTTGTTGTCAGGGGCGGGGACTGTGTCTGTGCTACTTGTTTTTCGGTGGGGGGTCCTTTCTTGGAGGGTTAGAGTTTTTAATATGTTGCTTGAATGGTTTTGTCGAACAGGGCAATCGGAATATACAAAGCTTTAAGCTTACTGTAAAACGGCTAGAAGAAGTTTCAGTTTCATGTCGGGGTACAGAGAGAGTTCAATTACTAAGAAGGTGGCTGGTTTCGCTTAAAGAAGTTGAGAGACTAACCACAGGCTTCTCTGAGCTCAATGCAAAAGATGCAGAAGACCCCCATTTAACCGATGAATCCAAGGATTCACCTAGGAGACCAACTCCGGTTTGTGAACCAATTTTGTTTCATCACCTGTACATTGCAATTGCTTTTTCTTGCCCTTACGAATGGCCTATCAATCTTACTTCTTTGGAGATGCCTCTCTTTTTACCTGTACTGAGTTCTTACTTCTTACAACTTATAAAAACATGGGCAGGTTTATTATGTTGACCCTGGCATGGCAGGTGAGCCGAGAAATTTTCGTCATGTCTTTCTTTCTAGTCAAGCTCTTGAGGGCATAACATTGTCAATGGTGAGTTCAACAGTAGTTAGTGGTTTCCCTGCATATTTTATAAATAGTCCGGGTTAATTTATTCTGTAGCGTCGAATTTTTAGGATTAGTGTCAGATGACAGCCAATACCTAATTGCCTCATGTATTTTCACTACGGAACTCTCGTTTACAGTGGGGTTTGGTTGGCTGTGGGTTTTAAAGTGTTTTAGCTGCTAAATGTATAGCACTGCCAGATTCTTTCACGGGGTCTTACGTTTATTTTATTTAACCCCACTGCATTTTTGGACAGGGGACACATGCATGCGACTACTAGAATTTGATGTAAGAATTCATGTGGGAGATAGATAAAATTCTAATGGTTAGGTGGAATGCAATTTTTTTTTTCATCGGTTCAAATAGTCAGGAATTCTCCAATAGATCGTAGAGGAAATTTTAGGGCGGAGGGGGGGGGGAGAGAAGAATAGGGAGAGACTTAACTAGGCCCACTTATTAACCAATTAAGAGGGTTCATACACACACATGTCGTAAATCCAACTTAAAACATAATCTCTCAATTGATCTCATAATTGATTAATGTTTATCCACATATAAATTACTTAAAATATTCCAACATTCGTATCATGATTGAAGTTCACTGGCAATGGATATAATTGCATGCTGTTTATATGATTATATAAAGCTAACAACGATCCTATTATAGAACAGGAAAACAACATTTGCCTAGTAGATAGAAGTTTATTCCTGCTTCTAATAAAAATTCCTCTAGTTGTGACAATTTCTGACCTACTGTCTATTTTCTGTGAGATTCTAATAAGAGTTGCCGAACTTTTATCGATCTTAACGTAGGTTACTCTTGTGCATGATATAGATTCTTGATGCACCAAACGAGGAAGAAGTTTCATTGCTTTCAGAGATATATGGGTAATTTACTACTTTTATCTTTCTAGGTTTTTTCCCCCAAATTAAGAAAAAAATCATAATTGATATTCTTAGTGCTAAGAATGTTAATAGATACCCATGAGGAATTACATAATTTTACCCCTAAAATAATAATAAAAGAAAAGCTTACTTAAAAGACTATTTCTACAGGCTCTGTCTTACCGGCGGAAAGGAAGAGCGTAATGCAGTGTTATCCAGCGTACTAGACCTGGCAAAAGCTTTTTCCGGATATGAAGATGAAGTACTGGTAATGATATTAATATTATCATCCAGCATTATTTTTATGGGGCTAGCATGAGCTTACGCTCCTGACATTTGTGTAGACTTGTATGCATACTCATTATGATCGAGGTGTCAAGCCGATTTGACTACTGGGAATGTGTTGCTTGTGCCTATCAAGATATTTGTAAACTAGTGTTCAAGTTCAGAATAGAGGTGCTTTGATATGTGTCCCTTCATAATTTGATTCTTTGCCGCATCACTTTTTCAATGTGACCATATCTAGCCTGTTTATCATTTATTGAATAGTAAGATTTCCTTTTAAAGATTGGTATTCTTATATGCTAAAAACATGGTTACTAATAGCCCCTCCTCCCTATTTAAGAACAAAAGTGGAGGGCTTAAACAGCTCCAAATTAACATTTATTGTGTCAACAGGTATGTGCAACGCTTGCAACCAATATTGTCCTTATAGATGCGAAAGGGGTAATTTAAAAGGATCATATGCATCTGGTTTATATTTTAACATCTCGACAATTTGTTGCTTGAGGGTGTCCTCGGACTTTTGAATTTATTGTTTGTTCTGGTCTCTAACTTCAGCTTCTAGCTCCATATACACATTTTAGAAGTTATTGGAGATTGTATACTTATTTGACATCTGCATTTCTTTCCCTCTCCCACCTTTTTTAATCAGGCAAAACAAGAAGAATTGCTTCAAAATGTCCAAGGTGCACTTGCAGGGCTGAAAATAAATGCTGATCTCTTGAGGTTGTTACTAAGCATATCTTCATTGATGCTTGTTTGACCCTGAGATGTGCTATTCTTTAGCGCATGAGGTTGAATATAATTGCTGATCTCATGAGGTTGTGGCTAGGACATTTTCATTGATGCTTGTTTGACCTTGAGATGTGCTATTGTTTAGTAGCAGATATCATATTAAAAATTGACTTATATATGCTTTGACTATGATGTATCAGCACTCAACACCGGGTACTGATGTCTGATGATCACTTGTGCATGCATGATCTAGGAACATGTTGTCCGTAACTGCATGTTCCAATCTTGATCAATTGGAGCATCACTTCTTTATGTCTGATAGAAATTACCATGCATCAAATTTTCTGCCTATTAGTTATGCGTTGTAAATATAAAATGTAAAATTATAACTATAATAAGTTATATTATTCATAAGCTAGGAACAGTACTATTTATTTTTCAAATTTCGTACAATGCATCAGGATCTCACCTAGTTATATAAAAATTAGGTAAATACATTTCTTTTATCCATTGCTTTCTCTATCAACTAAAGCCCATTTCTAAGACCAGAGTTGACTTTTCTGTATTTATGCCATGTTGAGACATTGGCTAGAAAATACTACTGAAATAGTTCATGGTATTCAACATTTAAAGGAAGCATTTTCAGAAGTCTAAATACTTAAATCAATTATTACATTCTTTAACTTCTAAGAAGTGCATGGTGTGTAATATTATCTTAAAAAATTTCTGTCATCATCAATTTTTTAATCTATTATTCCTGGTTGCTCAGATATTGCATTGCTTATGTCTTCTTGAATTATTGTATGTACCAAGTATTGGCAGTGATAAGACTGCATTTATTAATTTTTTCTGTCATCTTTTGTGTGATGATTCTCCTATCTCAGAATAGATGACGAAGCCAGCAGTCTAAAGGAACAAATTGAGAAAATGAAGGACAAAAAATCAGATGAAGATTCCACAAAATCACCCAAAGAAACACCCATTATAGCAATAGAGGTGAGCTTGAGTTTCTTACAAGCTGGTGAAAATGGGCACAGCTACCTGGCCATCCACTAGGGCATAAACACACAGTTCTATATATGGTTTGATCATTGCTGTGGTGGACTGGAGGATATTTTGGTTGGTGTTTCTATGTTGATCTTTAAAAGGGCTTCAGCTTTCCCATAATGTTTAGGTTTCCAGCTGTCAAATGGCAAGACACATATACCCTTGCAAATTGATTCTTTGTTCTTGTGCTTCATCTTAAATGAGATTGTTGTTCTTGTGAAAACTTGAATAGAGGCCTTTTTGTGCACTGTGCTGAAAGGTTTTTTCCACATTCTATTTTGACTATTTATTTCTCTACTGTTGTTATCGTCATTTCTTCAATATGTGAGATTTCATGCATTCCTCCCAATTTCTCTTTAATAAGGAAAGTAAATTGTAATATTTTGTTCAAACTTCAAACATGTATTAGGTTGTAAAAGTGCAGGCATGCGTAGCAGAAAGGTCTCAAGTTGTGCTGGATTTTAATTTGTAACTATTTCTTTTTTCCAATTCCTTTTAAGCATTCCTTTGCTTACTACCAAAAATGATAAGAGTTTAAATAACTATTATTGTTTGTTCTCTAGAATTTGAATATAACAAAGTGAAGCTTTAAATGTTACTGAATCCATAGTTAGATCTAAATGGCCTATATGTTTCTGAAAGGAAAATAAGAAATGAAAAAGAAAAGATGGCACAATTACGTGAATGGTGACTATTGATTGAATGTCATGATGTACAAGTGTGACGAATGAAGCCATGAAAATAAAGTATTCCTTATGACATGATATAATGTTTTCTTACAAGATTGTCCGTGTAGTTGCTCATATGTTTACTGATTCATATTATAGCAAATTCAACGAAAAACTGATTTAATTAAAATTCTTACATTACTGAGTAGTTGTGTGCTTAAGCTACGAGGGTGTCTAATTTTTTATTACAATATTAAAGCTTCGTTGTGATGCTTTTATTCTTGATGTCAAGTTATGTTAAACCTTAAAATTTTATTTATATGCTAACTTTCTATTACGTGTTTTCTGACTAATGCCACAGCTGTTTAATATCTGCACATGACCTTCTTCCATGATGCCCTGAGAGATTTTAAGCAGCACTTGATGGATTTAAGATCATATACTCAACTAATAAAGAAGTGACGCCTCCAATGTTTTGTTAAATTTCAGGCTCTTGATGAAGCTGCTTTACAAATTCAAACATGTTGTCAGTTGGAGGAACTCTTACTGAAGAAGAAATACTTTAGCTACGGTGATTCTCCAGAATTCCATGCTGAAAAGGTCTTGTGCAGTGATTTTTTGCAGTCTTTTTCTTTTTTTTCTCTTCCTCCTTAATCAACTTATCTCCATAAGTTTCTGTTTCTTTAATCTCATTTTTGGGGGCCTAGAGCCTTCAATCTCCATTTCCTTACCTCTCTAGACCTTCAATTTCTTGACAGAAAAAATTCTAAATACTCAAATCCCCAAGTTGTTAATTGATATTTGCTAATGTCCAAATAGCATCAAAGCTGCAACACTTTATCTTTCATTTTTCAGACCAAAGGCCGAATGTTAAAACCTGTCAATGCCTTATCCCGGTAGTAACCAGACAGCCCAAATGTTTACTTATATACAACACTTAATCTTGAGCTAACTGAATCCCATATTCTTCCGGGAGAAAGAGTTGAAATGAGTGTCTGAAGGGGTTAGAGTGGTTTTGATTTATGATATTGTAGCTTCTGAATGTTTATCCTTGAAATGTTTATCTTAATTGATAATATCCAATTGGCATTAGAGCTGCAACACTCTGTCTTGAGTTAACTGAATCCCATTATCTTAAGAGGAAGATTTGAAATGTGTTCTGAGGAGAACAGAGTGGTTTTGACTTATGGTATTTTAGTTCTGAAATTTTATCCTTGACATGTCTCTTCTCGTGGTCTATAATTTTTAATGTTTGCTGTTTGTCAGAGAGGCCTCCTTACGAACTCTTACTACGATACTTGGTTATAAAAACTTCATATGATTTGGATATTATTCTCTTGATCTACCTTTTTAAGAAAGGCTATTACTTTTGGCCACATTTCCAATCTTCCAAATCCTTCATTTTAGTCAGACACATTTGAGCATGTTACCAAAAACAATAAGAAAAAAACAAAACATGAAACTTACCAAGGCATATTTGCAATTTTGAATACCCATGTGTTATGGAAAGCTAATAAAATTTCTTTTTTTGGAGATCCATATTGCAATGATACTCAACAACTTATTGCAATTTGGCATACATTTTTTGTTCGCAGTCCAACATGGATGCTTAGTTTTGTGCTTTTGGTATTACGATTATTTGGGGTTGAGGGTGTATGTTCGGATTGCTTGCAGGTTGATAAATTGAAAGTTTTATCAGAGTCTCTTGCCAATTCTACCTCGAAAGCCAAAACTCGCATCTCAGAACACAGGTACCCGAAACAGTTACTACGAGTTTCTTAAAGTGCTTCTTGCTAGTGTATGTTGTATTGCTCAGATACTTGTCGTTGAGAGAGTATTAAGCACGCACGCTGCACTCAGCTCTTCCTTAGTAAGATAAACACGATTTTCATAGTTATGTCTATATTCTCATGCTGCAACTGTGTGATTTGCTGATAATCTCATCTACTTTTGGACTAGTGAAATTTCAGCAAGGAAAAAAGTGAAAATGCTGACCTTGGTTGAATACTGTATTTCAGTATATTTTCTATAATGTCGCTGAATTCTATTGCTGTTCTCTACTAGATCTCAAAAAGAAGAAGCACTTAGTTTTCGGGTAACTAAGTCTCATGAAGTTAGCCAAGTTGAGAAGGTACATTCTATTCAAAAGAAGATTGATTTATCTTATTGTAGACCTAGTACAGAACTATATGAACGCATACAGAAGAGGAACTTTCTTACCGCCGTGGGTAAAATACTCAAGCACTACGAGTATCTTCATAGATATTCTCTCTCCCCCCCCCCCCCCCCCCACACTTGCACGCATGGAGCTATTTTCGGTCAATTGGTACATATCAGTGTGTGTAAGATGTCGAAAATGAGCAACAATTTAGTTTTTAACTTCAGAGATAAAAGAAAGAGCAATAATTTATGTCACTGTCCTTGCAATGGGACTGGGCAGTGCTTGAGTATTACACATTGTTCATAATTATATATTCTCTTCTCGACTAAGTGAGTTACCCTCAAAACTCTATCTAGCTTGGAATCTAGAAACAATGTAATTTCCCTCTGTCTAGTTAGACATTTATTTGCATTACTATTTGTGTAATGTTTGCACTGTACGGACTTATTATTGCCACATCAACTTCACTCCTTCCACATTATCTGACATCGGAAAAAAGTGTCACACGGAGATATGCCAGCTTATCATGACTATTGATCCATATAATAATCAACATTTTGATAGATTTTAATATTTTTACCAATTTCTGTCTATTTTCAGATGGATTTGATTGAATTGCAGAGTAATTTGGAAAAGAATTAAACATCCGTAATTCTGAAGGAATTCTTTCACTGTTGAATGAATGTTGTTGTTGTTGCAGGACTTGGGAGAGGAAATTAAAGAACTTGAGAAGCAGAAAGATGAACTTGAAGCCAATCTGAAAAAGGTTTTTGTTTTATCTTTTTTCCTTTTTCTTTCCCCTCTTTTATACTGGAATTAGCAACTTCGCTTTAAGATGGCAATTACAATATTAAAAGATAATTGCATTCACTTTCAGATGGTAATTATGCTGTTCAAAGAAAGATAATTGATTTTTTTTACCAAGATAAAAGATAATTGATTTCAAGAATTACATATTTATTTCAGATTTTGATTCATAGCACAAGTTTACTGAATCAAACTTGTATATCTAATATCTATAGTATTGCTCGCATGGGGAGAAGCATCCTCCTAAGCATACTATGCAATCTACTGATGTGAGATTCATAGGTATATATTGCTAATTTCTGCAAGAATTATGGAAGTCTGATAACTTTTTGCAGGTCAATGCTTCATTGGCATCTGCTTGTATGCGCCTCCGAAATGCAAGAGAAGAGAGAGAGCAGTTTGAGGACGCAAGCAATGAAATTCTTGTGCATTTGTCAATGAAGGTACGGAAGCTTATTTCATGCCCTATATCACATCTACATCGTAAAAAATTGCTTCAGGGACAGTACTGTAGAATGAATTCCTAATAAAATGTCATAAACCCTTTTATAATTTTCATGTTCTGTTACAAAATTTTCTGACATAGGAAGATGAGCTTCAGCGAGCCATAGCCTCATATACAAATGAAGCTAGTGTTGTCAATACGTGGATCGACTTTCTACATAGTACCTGGCTTCTTCAAACCGCACATACAGAGAAAAAGAAGGAGCGGGTCAAGTATGCCCTGCTGTTTAGTGCCAATGTACAATCAAATGCGGTCAAATTAATCTTCTAACATATTTTTTGAAGTTGTTACATTGAACAATTATCTTGTTTGCACATTTAATTTCGTGTTTGCACTTATTAATTTGGAATTTGCTAATATTTTCATTTTACAAATTCAAGTGCTGAACTGGAAATATATGGGGATTATTTTGTGGATTTGGTTGTTCGTCTTCTCTCTTCTTATAAGGTATCAAGTTATCCTAACTTGAGAGCTTCTTTCTTTTTTGTTTTGCCGCATTCATCTTCACCTATCATCAACCTTTTTTTTTTTCATGAAACACCCATCATCAACTTTACTTATACCTATTGCATTTTTCTTCAATTTCTCATCACGAGGTTACTTGTATGTTAGGAAAAATTGAGCCCATCTGTTACCCAAGTAAGAAAACTTGTGGAGAACTTAAGTTCAAGTCACGGGTATGTTGCTTTGCCTTTCTGAGTTGTTTTCTTTCATGTCTAATCATGCCTCTGACCGTTGATTTATATCAGGTCAGAAATATCAGCAGCTGTAGATAATGATGTCTCAAAAATAATGAATTCAAGGAAAAAGCTTGAAGAAGAATATCTAGATGCTGAAAACAAGGTATTTTGCTGGCTTTCTTTTTTTCTGTTTTTTTTTTTCTTTCGGAAAGATGATCTCACTTGAATCTTGCTGTCAAGTAAACATAATGCCTCTTACGAGAGGAATCTTCGCATGTGAGTTGACACCATATGGTAGAATTCAGCATTATTATTCGCACGATTTTGATGCCTTTCAACGGATCTCTTAACTATCACCACCCTTTTTTCTTTTTTGTATGTTCAGTTTATAATTATACTGAGTTTAGTGGACGCCATAAAAAAACAGTTTCACCTTCAAAATGAAGGCATTTTCAGGCATGTTTATTCATGCTCTCCCTTTTCCGCTTCCCCATCTCTGTTTCTTTTTCTCATGACATGTATGAACATCCGTAAACTTCCCAATCTTGATACAGAAAAGACCACGACAAGGTCAAAGAGCTATTAGATGCTATTGAGAAAATAAAAAATGAATTTGAATCCATTGAGAGGCCAAAGCTGGAAGTTGAGACTCCAACTCCAAAGTCAGAGACACCACCAAGTCTAACATCCCTCAAAAGTGCTTCCTCTAAAGCTTCATCAGCAGCTAATGGACTCAGACCAAATGGTCTTCTCAAATCACTCTCATTTGCTGGGCGAGCGTCAAGATCGTCAGAAATACAAGCACTACTGGATAAACTTTGTGACGATGATTCAGCAGACGAGATAAGTGAATGGGAGTTTGATGCTCATGAAAGAATTGACCATACAACGAGAAAATAGACCAAAAACTACACATGATGTAAAATTTAAACGGCACTGTGCATCTGCCTCGAGAAGGATTTCTCAGACACCGGACATAATACTATGTCCACCTATGTTGTCAAAGGGATGCGCGTGAAACCACGTTTGTTGGAGCGCTGAATTGTTGTATTTTTACATTTTGTCACTGAGGAATTGTAGACATCTAAAAGTAATTTTCCTGAGCAAGCCCATGTTTGTGTATAATCATTCAATAAGAAGAATCATTTTTTTGCCTGTGAGAAAATATATTCTTAATTTTGCACTATTCACCTCATCGGTGTATACAAGTGAAAGGAATCTGCTTCATGATACCTAATTCTTTCCTTAACGCAGTTGTACTGGAATTACTTTTTTTTCTTTTTTAACCCTTCCTCTTACAGCAGAAAACAGTGGTGCAAATGTAACAGTAATTGCCTCTCTTATTGGGAAACACAGGCAATTCTCTTTCAAAATACAATAAAATCTCTTAGAACACTTAAAATTTTGTTAACACATTTGTCTGTAAAATGAGGGTATTTATAGACTTAAAAAAATACTTTTTAAAGAGATATCTTGTTTAACGTGAAAAGATTTAAAATTAAAAGATACATTATCTTATATAAAAAGGTTTAAAGTTAAAGGATATCTTATCTTATATGAAAAAGATTTAAGATTAAAATATGTCTTAATAAAAAGAAGGAACATGTCTAAAATGAATAGTCAGATACTCTTTTAACATAAAATTTTTCATATTTTAATTTTTAAATTTAAATAAATATTTATTGAAATTTGGATTTAAATATTTATTTAAAATTTAAAAATAAATATTAAATAATTATTTGTACCTTTACTTCAAAGCCCAAATCCAAGTCCAAATCATTTAAATATATATTATATTATATTATCCTATAATATATTATATATCTATTAAATAATTATTTTAACTTAGAAATAAAATTTTTTCTTTTATATATTTTTCGCAGTTTTTCACTTATATCTCGTAAATATTACAAACTTCTCAAACAAAAGTAACAAGGGTTCGAAAGAAAAAGCACAAGGTTAATACCCTTTGGGCTCACCTGAACTTGTGGAAGCTTGGATCTTTTTATCTCTGCAATGTCAGTCTCCCCTGCGTCCGGGTACCGTCATTGCTTTCTCTGTCCCAAGTTAGCCACTGAATCTGAGGCTCAAAGGGAATCCATTACCCAAAAAAAAGAAAAAAGGAGGAAGTGATCATGTGACTGTAATTTGATGAGCATCACGTGATGGAGGCCACGACTTTTTCTAGTACTTGTAGAGATGTCCAGAGAAAAGATAACGAGTCTGTTACGCGCAGGCTTTTCTTTCACCTTTGCCGTAAATTTACCACAAATTGCAGTGACTGTTTCTAACTTTTAACGAGTCTAAACGCTCTCTTGTTCGAGTTTCAATTTGGATAGGGAATATAATGGGAGAATGGGAACTTCCCAAAGGGAGAGACAACTGCCTCGAGCTGCGTTGCATTTTTCTTTTATATATCTTTTTACTCCATTAGGCCAAGGGCCGATGGCCTCGCATTCATCACTTTCCAATGTCTTCTTCATTTTGAGTACAACTTCTTTTTCTTCATGAGGTCAAACCCCAATTTAGAATTCCCAAACCAGTCGTCTAGCACCGGCATAGAGCCAAACAGGAAAGGGTAAAATGATGCATGGTCTCATTTTGACCTGGTCAAATGAGCAGACCCATGAATGATTGCCCATGACTTCGATTATTTACATTGGGCGGGGGGAGAGAGAGAGAGAGAGAGAGGAGTGGGAGTACACTAGATAGTGATACCATCAGAATAGTAGAAAGCAAAAAATATGGCCAAATTTCCCGCTCAATTTGTTGCTCTTTCTTCCGTTTTGGCTGTTTTTTCACCACCTTCACAACACCCCACTCCAAATATGCAGACTAGATGTCTTCTCATCAATTTGATGACTTATCAAAATCACATGACAGAGAAGCGTGTGTCGGTTAATGAACTCACCAATTATATTAATTTACCCATAATTTGTGCATATTCATCATATTGAAACCTCCCCAGTTGTCCTTGATTGTGGGCTAGATTCATCAATCATATGAATCACGCAGCTTAGGTCCGAGGAATGAGTTTACTTACATTGAAACTCTCAATAAAAAACAAGATTAGTGTCAACATCGATCTTCGTCTGAGTGGTAGATTCTCAGCTTGTACTTTGGGGGGTTTCGAGTTTAAATGGAAGGGGACAAATACAAGAATAAGAGAATGTGTCAAACACATGGATATCGCGTCAATAATGTTAACCACCGATTCCGGAAGGGATTGAATCTCGCAGACGAAGCTTATAATGTACCCGCTTCGTGCCAAACACTAGTTTGGCTCTTTTCACTTACCAGATAAACTCAAGGGCAACAATATATGTCCTAGCCTTTTCTTTTCTCTTGGCAGTAATTGTAGATATATTATCTATCTGTTCACTCACTGAAAACCAAAAACCCAAAAAAGAAAGAATATGGGCAAAGTAACAATTACAGCGTGGATTAAAGTTGTGAACAGTGAAGCAAAAGGCAAAAGGGGGAAAAGAAAAAGAAGAGTGAAAGCCACCAAGGGACTTTCGAGGATCATCATTGCTTTCTTTATTGCTGCTTTCACAGATATCTGATGTGGGTGACTGTGCATCTTTCCTCTCTGGTGTATATTTTGCGCCTCCCTCAAATACGTAATCCAAAAAATAAAATAACCAATAAAATATAATGGTTACCCAATCACAATGACTGCTTACTTTGTAAGAAAAGAATAATCAATCATAAAATTAACTGCATTTCATGCTTGTGAGTCGCCATCCATTTTTCTAGACCAGTGAGATATTATTATTATTATCAATTTAAAAACATACTATTTAATTATGATATAATACTAATCATATGCAAAACAAAATTTTATTTATTTTATTAAATTTATTAGTATTAATTATTAATATGTTTATATTTAAAACGTACAATGGTTTCGAAGCCATACCATTGTTTAATAGAAAGGTAACTTTTATATGCATTGAGGTTGAGGTGTAATTCAAATTTGGTAGAATAGGACTAAAGCAGCAAGCTTGGGAATAAAATGCTAGAGATGTAAAGTTGAAGATTTTTAAAAGAAAAGTATATTCTTTTTTTTTAAAAAAAAATCCTTTATATATCAAACTTTGGCATCACCTCACTTTAAAGAATGCTCTGCCTCTCGCTTCAGAAATTTCAATTCCCCGTAGACATCTCCACACTCCGACACGCACAGAAAGAGGAATCACATGAAATGGCCACAAAACAAGCCGCGTTTGTTCATGTAGATGAAGACTATATCGAAATGGAGATAAATTCTTCTTCCTCAGACTTGTTCTCTTACTCCATTGGCTCTCCACCAAAAAGCAGAGAGTTTGAGTTCCAGATGACATCAATTTCAAACCAGAAAGAGTCCACAACTTCCCCAGCCGATGAACTCTTCTACAAGGGAAAACTCCTCCCTCTTCATCTTCCTCCTCGCCTACAGATGGTTCAGAAGCTCCTCGAGAATTCCAATGACACCTTCCAGTATGTGAAAACGGAGTCAGCACTGAAAGATAGTACCTTTCCCTTCACCACTGAGTCTGACCTCAGATTACCTTCGACAAATGCCAGCACTCCCATGGAATCCTGCAATATTTCTCCTTCAGAATCATGCCGGGTTAGTAGTGAAGTGAACCCAGATGAATATCTATATAATTGGTCCACTGAAATAAATGGGTTTGAAGGTGGTGATGTTCCAAAGAAATCTTGGTCCAAGAAGCTGAAACAGATCAAGCAGTTCTGGCTGGGTCAAAGGCTCAAGGAGTCACGAGCATATCTGAAGTCCTTGTTCAACAAATCCGCTTGTTCGGACAAGTCCTGTGCTAATGCGGCAAAAAGAGCAGAAAGGAAATCAAAATACCAAGACTGTCAGAATAAGTACACCAAGGTCGCGGCTAGGAAAAACTCGTTCGAAATTTTTGATGATAATAGGCACCAGATTTCCTGTGCTGTCATGAAGACCATAAACAGAGAGATTCTCGAAGATCGTCTCATGAGTAACCATAGGAGGTCCTTCTCAGGGGCGATTCAACGGCATTCTGTGGCCAAGGCTTCATCTTTGTCCACATCTTCATCTGGGTCATCTTCTACGTCTTCGTCCTTTTCATTCAGCTCAAGTGGGTTTTATGATTTACAGTTGTTCAAGAGGAGTAACAGTGCGAATTCAGAGCTTGAATCTTCAATTGAGGGAGCCATAGCCCATTGTAAACAGTCTCAACAGCAATGTAGTACAAGGAAGACATTAGATAATGCCAGGATTTGTTCACAACCTGCTTCAAAATTGCAGTTTGTGAAACGACTGCACTTGACAGCACCAGAGACAGAGAGAGAGTAGGAGAGAGGAGACAACTCTGAGAAAAGTAAGAGAGACATTGTCATTTGAGAATGCTGTTGCTTTTTAATGGAGTTTGATGTTTCAAATAACAAAGTGGGTTTTCCTGAAATTCATCGTCTTGCGCTCTTTGCTCATACAATTTTCAAGGAGTGAAATTGAATCTCTAACCCGTACCAATAGTATCATCAGCCTCAGTGGAGGTGCAATCCGCTGAGGCAAAAGTGACCTTTAGTTTTCCAAGTAATGCACACTAATGAAAAGTCGTTATGCGAATTCTCTCATTACAAAGAGAGTAATGATAGGATACCTTGTTCTTGTCTCTTTGGTTCTTCATTTAGTCCAAATTTCCATTCTGCTCCCCTATTTCATAAAATTAGGGCGCTTAAGACCCAAAAACAAAATAATCACTCTCAAATCCCGCGTATGAGCAGTTTAATTGACCACAAATCCATAACTTCTATCAGTTTTGCTTCAATGAAAGAACTAAAAAGCTATGTCTTGCCCAGTCTCATATTCTGAGTCTGACCTTTACCCAGAACTGGATTCCCAGTGACTGTCATTATTCTTTCAGAGCTCCACAGATAACAGACAGAAGCACTGCAGTAATGTGCTTGAGAAATACCATATTCTATCCTAGTTTTCCCTTTCTTTCAGTGCTATGGTTTAGTTTCCCTCTGTAAAGAAAGAAAGTCATTCAGTATAACTCCACAATATTACTTTGTTTTTATTAAAAATAAATTATATGCCAAAGAAGACCGACCCGAAAAAGTTACAAACAGCCATTAACTTTTGTAGAGGAAGAAAAAGCTCAAAAAGGAAAGAGATTAACCTCATTTTTAAGATGGGGAAATCATGGAATATTTGGTACCTTAAAGCTTTTCCTTGGCCCAGAATATCCTTTATTTCAAAACATTCATGATTGGTAACAGTGAACTCCCAGCAGAGCAGCATGGTTGACTGCAGATTAAAGCTAAATTTAGTGCAGCAATTATGTATCCTTATTGCAATTACCGAAGTATAACAGTATCTGACTATGATTATGATCACAAGATTTGTCTTTTTCAATATCAACTGGGAAAAAAATAATTCCTATTTTCATTCTGCAAGGCTCCCACAGTCCACCCGCGTGAAGTATGTATTCTAGAAACTCATTATCTTATGTATTATAATTACCTATTGGTTAACATTGATTAATTTGGCTACATTAAAGAATCTCCAAGTAATATTTTTTTGGTAAGACCCAAAAGAAAATTACAGCTATTCAAGCAGACAGCGAAACCCATATAGGCGTGCAAATTTTCTTTTCTTGTGATTTTGACTCAACATTAAACAAGGCGAACGTGAATGCTTGAGACTGAAGCAGATGAGAAAAAATTAAAGTTGCAAGTCTGCGTGAATATTGTAGGTACCCGTAAGACAACCACATAGAACAAACACAAAGAACAAGCAATTCTTTCTCCACCAATGGCGTGTTTGTCCATAGTCTTGATGATAAGAACTTCTCTCTCTCTCTCTCCAAGTTAGATGCTTCTCTACTTGATGAAACCGCTCACGGTTCTGCAATATAGATTCCAGACACCAAGTCATAATAGACATGTCATGAATGGCATATGCTTATTCAAAGAATGTAATGTTAAAACGATTACATCCTAGTACGGCCTCAGATATTCAGAATGCTGTGTTAAAATATCAGGATTCATCCATCTATTGTTGGTGTACGTAGTTAATGTTAAGTTAGTATTTCCTAGTATACGACAACCACAATGGGTTAAGAGGCTCCTCCTGTGGCATTTATCAGCAAGTCCTAGTCCTAGTCCTATCCTATCCTACTGGTTATTTAGGCTATAATATTAGCTTCTCATAGTTCCATGTAATTGAAACAAGAAAACATGAATATGATGGTGACGAAAGAAATAGGAAAACATTATCTTAGGAGTCAAATGGGTATATCAGACTATATAAATGCAAAGCCAATTCAAATATGAGGCACTGTTGGGTCCAGTGACCAAGTGGAGCACGTGACTAATGTCAGCGAAGATTCAAGCCATCAACGTCATTTTCTTGTAGTAGATATTTAATTTGGACTAGAGTTTTCTGCAAGCTAGTTGTCATCTTCCCCTTTGTTCTGTGGCTTCTCTTCGGTACTGCAACCCCTTAAAAAAATTTAGCAATAGACAGCACACCCAGTAAATATAATATATATATATATATATATATATTGCCATAACTTTTCTATTCCCTCCGCATATATCAAGCAAAAAGTGAAGTTCTCTTTTCGCTATCGTTAGAGCAAAACACCTCCCATCAGTTTTCAGTCCACTAAGTTTTTGCTCCTCTAAATGCTGTCTTTTCTTTTTCACATTCAAATTAATAAGCAGCAAGAGTTTAGTTGTTAAAGAGACATTAGAACAAAAGGAAATAATATAATTAAAGTTACTCATGTCACATTCAAATCTGCAAGACTTTCACAAACATTGATAGTTTAAGTTAGCCTCTCATCATTACCAGTAATGGTATTTCAATAAAAATATAAACTCTAAGTTTATACTAAAAGATACTGTACCTTGAAAGCAGCGCTGTAGATTGCAAGGGAAAATGATTGGATTCTAGCTTCAGGTCCATGTGCCAATAGGTCGTTTGACTCAATTGTATCCCTTTTATCTAAGCTAAAGTCCAGAATCTCCGATTTCCTCGAGCCAGAAGATCAACAATAAAATTAGAAGTTAAAATTATTATTAGATGAATTTTGATTAGTTTGCTTTTTTTTTTTCCCTTCCAATGTAAGTATATTATTGTACAAGTTATTAGCTTAAGAAAAATCTAATCTGACAAAATATTATTAGAATAAGAATTCTAGACAACATGATAACACATTTCGTAATGTCTTAATCATGTCGTAGAGTAATTATTTCAAGAATAATTTTCTCTAAAAAAAAGCTGTATGTCTAATCAAGTACTCGCTCTTATCCTTAATATAAGACTCTTTTAATTGAATCACGTGGATTAAAAATTAGAATTAAAACTAATTAACTATCTCGATTTCTCTAAAAATTTTAATATTTTTCTAAAACTACCCTTATTTAATTTCTTTCTCTTTCTTTTTAGATATATTAAATAAGAGTATTTTTCTTAAAATGTATAATAAATACTACTTTATATATTATAAAAGATCTTATATTTAAGATCAAAATAAATGATCTTATATATAGGACCATACTAGTTTAGTTAATATATGAGGTGAACTAACAGTTAGGTCTTCTTGGTTAAAAAAAAAAAACAATTACGTCTTCAAAAATATCGAGAAAGTTGCTGTTTTTGACACGTGTTCCTCTTGTTATTCATTGAATAATGCAAAGTTAGCATAAATCACAAAGATCAAGTGGTGCTCATATAAATGATGCTAGCCAATGCCAGAGACCCCTAAAGCAAAGTATTCTGTTTTGTTTTTCCACATGGTTTTGTGATTTTGTCGTTTTGTATTAATGGCCAAAATTCACAAAAATATTAGAACGAAGGCTCCTAGAGGGATCTGGTGTCTGTGATGATTGAGCAATGCCTTGGCCGCATAATATTTTCTTTATTAAAAAATTATTTTTTAAACTGAAATTAATGTAAAAAATAACTATATTTTTTATTTTATTTTTATTAAATATCTTTTTTTTAATCATTATAGAGTTATAAATAAGGAGAGAGAAAGATTACAGATAGAGGTAAAATGAGAAGAAAAATATTCAGTGCTCTATATTTTGAATAAAAAACTTATCATATAAAATGTTTTATAACATGGATCAAAAGGAGTATATTTAACTAATTTTTTTTCAACAAAAAAAGTATATTAATAGGAAAGAGAGAGTGTTTACAACAAACCAACAAAATAAGAAAAGCAAGGGATAAAGCCAAAAATAATCTAATAACGCTCCTAGAGAATAAAGAGTCCTTGCTCAAAATTGCAAAAGGGGGAGATGAATGATTTATCACCCAACCTTTGGAGCACATCTCCTTCAAAGCCACTCTAACTATCCAGTTTGTAGTTAGATTGACACTTCTAGGAGTTCATACACATTGATGGTTTCCTAATAGTTTCCTCTTGTCGAGAATATTTTCCACCAAAACTTCGCTCTACCACTCTAGACAGTCACTTTCTATATTAACAGCTTGAACTAGCAATACGTTATTGTATTCAAAAATAACATTGTCAAGTTCATTTATTATCACATAATCAATTAAATCATTTAGAGCTAAAGTCTCTGCCATTAAAGGTGAGGATGCTTTGCATTTCCTCACAGCTCCATCTAGTAGGAATCCTTGATAGTCCCTCACAATGAAAGCTATTGTCGCCTCTAAATTTTCTTGAAAAAAGGAAGCATCTATATTAAGTTTAAGAAAATTCTCTTCAAGGGCTTTCCAATTCAGACAACTATTCTTATCCTTTCTAACAACATCCATATTAATTATTGAGGACTAGCCATTAGCATTCCAAAATTGTACAACCAATGATTCAGCACATTTAAAAACATGAAAGGACTCAAGGGACACACATGCTCATAAATACAAGAACATCTATTTTTCCAAATATGCCATAGAATTGTTGCGATTAAAGCTCTTGACCAATCATTGCCAGTCTTATCATAAAACAAGTTTTCTAACCATACATCAAAGTTAGACAAACCAATCACAAAAGTGTGGATAGCCATGGCACTAGCAAACCATACTTTCCTTGCCCAAGGACAAAGGAGAAGCATATGTTCCACTATCTCAGGATTTTGGCAGCATATAGGACAATTTGTCATGGTAGAACATCCCTTTTTCCACCATCTTTCAAAACAAGGAAGAGCATTATGTAAGAGTCTCCAAAGAAATTTTTTTATTTTCAATGGGACTTTGATTTTCCAAATGAAGCTCTAGAGGTAATTTGAAACAGATCTCGAGCCACTTGGTTCACATTGTTCGTCAACATTAAGATCATGCCAAGCTACTTTGTAACCTTCTTTAATAGTATAATTACTCTTTTTGCCCCCCACCCAAATCCACTTGTATTCTCTATTAAGTGACCCCCTATTTGGACTGGTAATTGCATCAATTTCCTCATTAGCGAGCCACTACTCAATATTAGTTAAATCCCAAGTTCCATTGTTAACTAATTTTGCTACTTTCATATTAGAGAATTCCTCATAAGGTCACTTAGCGAATAAGTTCATACCTAGTAATGAAGTAACCCAAGGATCTTTCCAAAATTTTGTTTGATGACCATTGCTAATCCTTTTACAAATCGTTCCCTTTAGCAACTCCTTACCTGCCACAATACTACTCCAAATCCATGAAACTTTAGATCCTTTTGTAGCTACCAAGAAATCTCCATTTTGAAAATATAAGCCTTTAAGTATACAAACCCATAAATCATTGGATTTTGAAGAATTCTCCAACATATTTTAGCAAGTAGAGCAATGTTAAAAGTGCAAAAATCCTTAAAACCTAAACCACCCTCATTCTTTCCCTTACCAATTTTCTTTTTGGAAATTAGTGAATCTTTTTCCTATTCACTTTATCCCCCACCAGAAATCTGATATTATCTTATCTAGATCTTTGCAAACACTAATGGGGAAAAGAAAGCACATCATAGGGAAAACTAGAATAGCATTAGCAATAGATTTTATCAGGACTTCTTTACCTAGTTCTGAAAGAAAGTTTTTTTGCCAACCTTGAACCCTTTTTCTAAGTTTATCTTTGACAAAGCCAAGTGCTTGAGCTTTTGATCTACCCTATAAGATGGGAAGACCTAGAGGAGAATCTACACATGGGTTCTAAAAAATGTGTTCTATCTCTTCTTTATAGCTTTCAGCAGTACAAGGGGAGAAGACTTACCAAAATTAATACTCTGGCCCGATATAGTATATTAAAGGTCAAGTATCTTCTTTAATCTTCTACAATTATCCATGTTTGCCTACAAGAAGAATACAAAGTCATCCGCAAAGAAGCAGTGGATCAAAATAGGGCAACTGTTGGCAACTTTGATGCCTTTGAGCTTTCCATCATGTACATGATTGTCAATCACGTTAGAGAGGACATCATTAACCAAAATAAACAAATATGGAGATAGAGGATCACCTTGACACAGTCCTCGCTTGGGAAAAAAGGAGGCTATATGTTGACCAGAATTTAAAATGTTAAACTTTGCAGATCTAACACGGTACATGACTTTGGTAACCCATGAGCTATCAAAGCCAAGCTTAAGCAAAACTACACACAAGAAATTCCATTTTACTCAATCATAAGCTTTGTTCAAGTCTAGTTTTATGGTCATTTTAGATATACCCCTCTTTTTACTTTTAAGATAATGAAAAGCTTCATGTACAATAACTATATTAGCTTGAAGAAGTCTTCCAGGAACAAAGCTCTTTGATGTTTAGAAACAATTATTCTACTTAAAAATGGCTTCAATCTATTGGTTAGGAATTTTGAGATTATTTTATAAGAGAAGTTGCATAAGCTAGTGGGCCTAAAATGACTTACCAATAAAGCTTCATCTACCTTAGGGACTAGAACAAGATCAGTTGAGTTCAGCATATTGATGTTACATTCATTTGAAAAAAGGACTTGACAAGAGTACACACTTAATTGCCCATAATGTCCCATGCCTTCTGATAAAACCATATGGTCCTGGAGCTTTTGTACTTCCTAATTGAAAGGTAGTTTTTTTGACTTCTTCAAATGTAATTGGTACTAGCAACACTTGGTTTTCTTCATCAGAGATGACTTTATTTACATAGCTTAAAGCTTCAGAAAAATCTCAAGATATAGATGTGCTGAACAACTATTGGTAAAAGTCAATGAAGCATTTGCCAATCCTTGCTCCATCTTCCACCAAGCTATTATCATCTTTTTTTAGCTTCAAATTTTGTTTTTGCTCCTCCTCTGCATTGTTGTCATGTGAAAAAAGGGGGTGTTGTGATCACCACATTGGAGTCATTGCACCCTAGATTTTTGGGCCCAATAAATTTTTTCCTACTTCCAGATTTCATCAATTTTCTTTTTAAGTCAGATACTTTACTAGCAACATTTTCACTCCATGGTCCCTACAAAAGAGATTGTAATTGTAAAGTTAATTTATTGATAAGCATAGTTTTGCTTCAGATTTCAAGTGCATGTCTCAGTTTGTCTTCATTTGAAATCAAGGACATTAGTATATCTATATTCTCTTTTGCTGACACATTCCAATTGGACTTGATGATAGAAATTAGGTCAGGGTAAGACAACCAACGCATATCAAATTTGAACTTTAGAAGTGTTTTTTGATTAAAAAATTCATAGTGCATTAATCAAGGACAGTGGTTAGATCCTAAAGGTTCAAGAATTTGACTTTGAACTTTTGAAAAGCATGATTTCCATTGTGCATTAGAAACAATTTTGTCCAATTTTTCTCTAATAAAATCTTCCCCCTTCCGATCATTTGCCCAAGTGAATTTTCCTCCTTTAAAATCAACTTCCAACAATTCATAGTCAAACATGAATTTTTGAAAATTAGCAATATCTTTTTCTCTTTTAGCCCTACCTCCCTCTTTATCAGACAAGAATAATAAATCATTAAAGTCTTCCAAAACAAGCCATGACAAGTTATTCAATGGTTTAAACTTATGCATATTTCTCCGCCATGCTCCTTGTACTGGCCGGGATGATAAGGCCGAGCTTACAAGTCCGGAGAGGCCGGGATGAGAAGGCCGAGCTTACAAGTCCGGGGAAGATAAAAGTCCATTTGATGTACCACTCTCCGGGCTCATATACACCGAGCTTAAGTGCAACGATCCGAGCATTATATCAGTTATCAAGTGGTAAGCCCGAGTAATTGTACGGCCAAGTGATCGTATGATTAAATAACATCTCGGCCGTAGGACCAACTACCGGGTTTCTCTACAAAAATTGTGATGCTCCGAAAATATTCGACTAGGAGTAACGGTTATGAGAACAATAACCATTACGGAATCATAACTGAAGGACGAAAAATCAGGGATGAAGCAAAAAATGTGCGATACTCCATAATGATTATTTATGAAATATCCCGATAAACAAGGGATGAGAGGGAGAAGACGGTTACACCTTAACGGTCAGGAGAAGGTCAATAAAAAGGGGGCAAGAAGAAGAGTAAAGGAGAGAGCACTGCACACTGTAAAAAAGGAATAGTCTATCTCGGCTTTTTGACGGAACATTTTGGCGCCCACCGTGGGGCCGAGAAAAACTATCCCACCACCAAGAATCATGGTGCGAACCAGGAGCAGTGCGGGTGCAGGAGAACAACATCACGAAGACAGGACTTCTTTGGAGGACCATCCTGTCATTCGGGCAATGCGTGATGAGATGGAAGCATTAAGAAAGGAGAATGAGGAGATGCGTGAAAAGAATAGGCAATTGGAGCGAGAACGCTATCATGAAGATACTTCTCCTCCTCGAGGAGGGGAGCGGGGAAATACCAACAGGGATGCTCAGCGGTCGCATCAGGAGGCAAGTCGACGTGAGGAAACATATCATTCAGAGACGAACATTGAAAATTGGCGAGGGGATAAGCAGGCCATCCGGAGGCATCCGTTCGTTGATGGCATCATGGAGACGCCATTGCCAAAAGGATGGAAGGGCTTAAACTTGGAAAGGTATGATGGTACTACTGATCCTGATGAGCATGTGGATGCGTATGTCACGCAGGTAAATCTGTTCACGAATGAGGATGCAGTTTTGTGTAGGGTCTTCCCTACGTCTTTGAAAGGAGCAGCTTTGAGTTGGTACACTCGGCTCCCACCGCGATCTATTGATTGCTTTGAAACTTTGATAAAAAAATTTAGCGCGCAGTATGCTACCAGCCGACCTCACCAGCTCACCTCGGCTGCATTAGTGAACTTACGCCAAGAAAAGGATGAGTCCTTAAGAAGTTTCATGGAGCGTTTCTCATCAGTCTCGGTAAAAATACGAGATCTAAACCCTGAAGTGGCGATGCACACGATGCTTATGGCCCTCAAGCCAGGACCGTTCGCTGATCATTTATGTCGGAAGCCACCTGCCAACATGGATGAACTTAGAAATCGTGCAGCTGGATACATACAAATGGAGGAAGTGTCCAAGTTCAGAAATAAAGTCAGGACCGATCTGGATAGGCGGACGGAGTCAAATAACCGAGGAAGTATAAGGCCGATGTTAGAAAAGGGAAAGTTTAAAAGAGAAGGAACTAGTCGAGGGCCGAAGTATGACCTTTATACTCCGTTAAACGCTCACAGAGCTCGAATTCTGGAAGAAGCGTGCAATACTGAGTTGATACGGCTCCCACCTCCCGGACATACCCCAGAAACGGCAGATCAATCAAAGCATTGCAGGTACCATCGTAACTATGGGCACACCACGGAGGAGTGCTGGACGCTACGGGATAAGATTGAGGAATTAATTCAGGCCGGGCATCTCGGCAACTTTGTACAAAGAAATCGCGGTAATCATCAACCTTATAATGGACGAGGACGTGGTAGAGGTCAGCCCCGAGATTCAGAAAGGCTTCGACGACCAAATGAGGAAAGAAGGCAACCCGATGATACTCAGAACAGGGAGGAAAACAGAATTAAAGGTGTAATCAATACTATAGCAGGTGGGTTTGCTGGGGGAGGAGCGACCAGCTCAGCTCGGAGAAGGCACCTGAGGGCCATTCGGACAGTAAATGCGACAACGCACCGAGCGCCTCAAAGTTCTCGTCCCATCACCTTCTCGGATGAGGACTTCGAAGGAGTCGATCCTAATCAGGATGACCCTGTGGTGGTTTCGGTAGAAGTGGCGAATTACGTTGTAAGAAAGACGTTGATAGATCAAGGGAGCTCGGCGGATATCTTATATTATACCACTTTCCAGAAGCTCGGGATACCGGACGAGATGATCAAGCCTTATCACGATCAGCTGGTTGGCTTCGCAGGAGAACAAGTTCATACCCGAGGATATGTGGAGTTGTTGACCACTTTCAGGGGAGACCTCGGGTCAAGGACCATCATGATCAGGTACCTTATTATTGATGCAATAACTTCTTATAACATCTTGATAGGTCGACCGGCGTTAAACGAGCTCGGCGCCGTGGTCTCCACTCCACATCTCATGATGAAGTTTCCCTCGGTTACGGGGGATATAATTACAATGAAGGCTGATCAGAAGGTGGCAAGACAATGCTATGTAGATAGTCTAAAAGTCACCAGGAGAGGGGTAGTCGGTAGTGGTATACAGACGAGGAAAGATACCACGTCAGTAAATTTGGTGGAGCTTGATCCCCGACTTGATCTACAGGACCAAAGGCCAAGACCTATTGAAGAATTACGGAAATTTCAGCTCGCCGGTGAAGATCGGTGTACTAGTCTTGGAAGTCAACTCCGAGAAGACACAAAGGAGCAGATAACAAAGATGTTGAAGGACAATGCTGATCTGTTCGCTTGGACTTCTTCGGATATGCCGGGAATTGATCCAAATTTTCTATGCCACAAACTGGCGGTATACCCTGAAGCTAAGCCAGTGGCGCAAAGGAAGAGACGGGTAGGTGAGGAAAGGCGGAAGGCAATGAAGGAAGAAACGGTAAAGCTGATTGATGCTGGGTTCATCCGAGAAATTGAATATACCACGTGGTTGGCCAATGTGGTGCTCGTTAAAAAGGCTAATGGAAGGTGGAGAATGTGCACAGACTACACCGACCTAAATAAGTCATGCCCGAAAGATACGTACCCCCTCCCCAGCATAGATCGGCTTGTAGATGGAGCGTCAGGCTGTGGCTTACTTAGCTTTCTGGATGCTTACTCCGGGTATAATCAGATAAGGATGTACCCCCCTGACGAGGAAAAAACAGCGTTCATGACTGAGAACGCTAACTATTGCTATCAGGTGATGCCGTTCGGATTGAAGAATGCTGGGGCTACATACCAGCGATTGATGGATAAAATATTTCAGGAACAGATTGGGAGAAACCTGGAAGTATATGTTGACGATATGGTAGTGAAGTCCGAAGATCCCTCCAAGCATGCTGCCGACCTTGGCGAGGTGTTCGGAAGAATACGGAAGTACAACATGAGGTTAAATCCTGAGAAGTGCGTATTCGGAGTCAACGGAGGAAAATTCTTAGGATTCATGCTAACACATCGAGGTATTGAAGCTAATCCAGATAAATGCCGAGCTATTATTGACATGAGAAGCCCCCAAAGTATAAAAGAAGTGCAGAAACTGACGGGGCGATTAGCATCACTATCTCGCTTCATACCGAGGTTAGCGGAGAAAGCTAGGCCGTTCTTTAAGTTACTCAAGAAGGCTAAGCGGTATGAGTGGAGTGAGGAATGTGAGCAAGCATTTCAGAATTTCAAAGGCTTCTTTTCGGCACCTCCGATCCTTAATCGGCCGGTTCCTAATAAAGAGTTGCTGTTGTATATGTCGGTGACCGAGCATGCAATTAGCTCGGTGATGGTGCAGGAAATGGGCAAGCAGCAAATACCAGTATATTTTATCAGCCGAGTATTGCACAATGCGGAATCAAGGTATCAGACTATTGAGAAGTTAGCTCTGGCTCTGGTCATTTCGGCGAGAAGATTGCGACCTTATTTTCAAAGTCATGAGGTTGTTGTAAAAACTGATCATCCCGTAAAGCAGGTCTTGAGGAAACCCGAGTTGGCAGGCCGAATGATCTCGTGGTCAGTTGAGTTGTCAGAGTTCGGTATCAGGTATGAGTCAAGAGGGCCAATTAAGGCGCAATGTCTATCTGATTTTGTTGCCGAACTTACCCCACCCGAAAATTACAAAGACGGGGACCAATGGATACTTTATGTGGATGGCTCATCCAATACCAAGGGGAGCGGAGCGGGAATCATTTTGGAAGGACCCGGAGGGGTAACTTTGGAGCAGTCTCTTAAGATCGACTTCCTGGTCACTAATAATCAGGCCGAGTATGAAGCTTTAATTGCGGGGTTAAATCTAGCCAGAGAGGTGGGGGCGAGTCGGGTAAGATGTCGGAGTGATTCACAGTTGGTTTCTGAACAAGTCTCGGGAGCTTACCAAGCCAAAGACCCACAGTTGGCAAAATACTTGAACAAGGTGAAACACTTGGCTGAATGCTTTGATGAATTTGTGATTGAGCACATTCCAAGAGAAGAAAACTCCCGAGCTGATTTGTTGTCCAGATTAGCTAACGTCAAAAGGCTCGGGCAGCATGAAACAATCATCAGGGAGACCATATATCAGCCTAGTGTTGATCTTGATGAGGTTATGGCCGGAAATAGCCCGGACCAGAACTGGATGACCCCTATTTGGAATTATCTGGCCGAAGGGACTTTGCCCAACGACCAGAACGAAGCAAGGAGATTGAAGCTGAAGTCCTCCCATTACATAATAATGGGAAAGGACTTGTACAGGCGAGGATTCTCAACCCCCTTATTAAAATGCCTGACTCCTGAACAGGCGAAATATGTTATGAGCGAAATCCATGAAGGAGTGTGTGGGATGCATACCGGTGGAAGATCTATGGCAGTAAGAGTAATTCGAGCTGGCTATTATTGGCCCACTATCCGAGCTGATTGCACCGAGTATAGTAAGAAGTGTACTGAGTGCCAAAAGTTTGGCAGTCTACGCCATGCACCGCCGGAAGAATTGCACACACTGACGTCTCCGTGGCCATTCATGGTATGGGGAATGGATATTCTTGGACCTTTTCCGATTGGAAAAGGGCAGGTCAAGTTCTTAATAGTTGGCATAGACTATTTCACTAAATGGATTGAGGCGGAATCATTAGCTAAGATCACGGCACAACAAGTACAGAAATTTGTATGGAGGAATATTGTTTGACGGTATGGGATTCCTCACTCGGTGGTTACTGATAATGGGAGGCAGTTTATTGATGGAAACCTGAAGCAATTCTATGATCAGCTTGGTATAAAGCATCGAGTGTCTTCGGTCGAGCATCCTCAAACAAATGGACAGGCAGAAGCAGCGAACAAGGTTATTCTTGGGGAACTCAAGAAGAGATTAGGAAGAGCAAAGGGGGCCTGGGCCGAAGAGTTACCGAGCATTCTGTGGGCTTATCATTGCACGCCTCAGTCAAGCACCAAGGAAACTCCTTTTAAGCTGACCTTTGGAGCTGATGCAATGATCCCGGTGGAAGTAGGAGAGCCGTCCTTTAGACGAACACTCCTTGATCAACATACGAACCAGGAAAATATGGAAGTCGAACTAGATCTATCCGAGGAGATCCGGGAAAATGCACGTATACAAGAACAGGCTTGTAAGCAAAGAGCGGCTCGGCGTTATAATTCTCGACTTAAACCAAGGAGTTTTGATCGTGGAGATCTTGTTTGGAGAAAGCAGAATGAAGCAAGGAAAAACATCAGCGAGGGAAAGCTAGCTGCGAACTGGGAAGGGCCTTACCGAGTTACTGAAGCGTTGGGCAATGGAGCATATAGATTAGAAAAGTTGTCAGGGGAAGCAATCCCTAGGACATGGAATGCTTCTCACCTCAAAATTTATTTCAGTTAGTTGATGTATACAAAGAAGGCGGTGTACTCTTTTTCCTAACTTGGTCTTTTGTCCCAAAGGATATACAAAAAAGGGTTTTGGCCGAGAAGGTTTTAACGAGGCACGCCTACCTACTTTGATAAAGGAAATTCTTTGTCATGATTTCATTCATTTTAAGCCTCGGTCAAGTGTGAACCAAGGTCTTCAATTAAAATCCGGTCAAGTATGAACCGAGATATCCAGTTAAAATTCGGTCAAGTGTGAACCAAGGTCTTCAATTAAAATCCGGTCAAGTATGAACCGAGATATCCAATTAAAATTCGGTCAAGTGTGAACCGAGGTCTTCAATTGAAATCCGGTCAAGTGTGAACCGAGGTCTCCAGTCAAAAATTCGGTCAAGTATGAACCGGGCATTCGAATTAAACTTGGTCAAGTTTGAACCAAAAAATTGTTAAAATTCGGTCAAGTGTGAACCGAGATCCTCAAATAAAATCCGGTCAAGTATGAACCGAGATCCTCTATTAAAATTCGGTCAAGTGTGAACCGAGATCCCCAATTAAAATTCGGTCGAATATGAACCGAGGTTTTCAATTAAAATTCGGTCAATTATGAACCGAGGTTTTCAAATAAAATCCGGTCAAGTACAAACCAAGAGACTGAATTAAATTTTAGTCGAGATCGAACCAAGAGGAAAAGAGACGGATTATCATTAATTAGAAACAATTCTGAATAAACATCAAAAATAGACCATCAAGGAGGTGGGCCGTTTACTTTTCAGTTCTCCAATTCCTCCTCGTCAACAAGCACACCATCTTTGACGTCTTTATTTACATCGAAAGCCAAGAGCTCAATTTTCGGAAGAAAGAGGTGCACCTGACGAAGTGCTTTATGAAAGCCTTCTATATGCTCTTTCATTATTTGTTGCACGGCTTCCTTAACATCAGCCTCAAGCTCGGATTGTTTCTCCCTCGCTTGTTCCAAGTCCTTTTGCAAATTAGCAGCGAGGGCCGAGGACTCGGCTTCAGCGCTCCTTGCCCAAGCAACCTCAGCTGTCAGGGCATCCCGCTCCTTCTCAACTGCTTGCACTTTCATCTCGGCATTAGCAAGGGATCCTTTCAGCTCCTCCACTTGCAGAAGGAGAGCTGCTTGAGATTTTGAAGCCTCGGCGAGTTCTGAAGAAGCCTTGTCTTTTGCATTGGTTGCTTCCAGGAGCTCGGCTTTCGCAGCTTTCAGGCGACGGTCACTCTCCTCAAACTCCTCCCTACAGAGCGAGGCCACGGTCGCGGCACGCAGGCACATAGCCGACATGGAGTCCAAAACAGCCTTGGGACCCAATCGTTGTAAAGCTTCCTTGTCCCCGATTTTCTGGATGCCACTCCCAAAAAACCTAGCAATGCTCGGGTCAGTGCTCGAAGGTGAGCGTCTAATGGGAGACGGCAGGAGAGGTGAGTGAATTGAATAAACAGGCTCCTCGGCGGTGGTCGGAAGTCGGGCGCGTTTGCTCGGGGGGCTGTGTGGAGAGGAAGTGATCTCAACAACTTCCGTTGTCGTCATTGCCTCGGCATGTCCTCTCTCCTCTCTATCAGGGCGAGCTTGCAGGTTCTCGGTAGAAGGTCCTGCTGATGAGGCCATGTTTTTTATTGATCGCCAGTTGAATTTCCCCATCACCACTGCAGAGTAGAAAATATATATATTAAAAACTCAGACAAGAATGGCAGCAGAAGAAAAAAGAAATTCAACACTCACGTGAAAAATCTTTATTAGGAGTTGAGGATTAAGGGAGCCTAAGTAAAATTTTGCAGTTCAAGGGGCGAGGTAATCTATTTAATTTATCGACATCCGCTTTTTCGGATGCCGACATATCCTCATAGCACCAAGACTGGAATTTGATCGGAGTCCGAGTCCAATATAGAGGAAACCTGGGTCGTCCCTCCTCATTGAAAAACATTTCCGAGTATCCTTCGGCTGGGCGCACCTTAAAGAAACTTCCTTTGAAGTCTTTGTAGGATGAGGTATATGGGCCGATTATTCCCTTTTTATTCATGCCACTGAGAGAAATCCAGTCGATCTTATTTCCAAATCGGATCTGGTAGAAGTAGAGAAATTTTGGAGCAGTCGGCGTCATGTTCAATTTTCTGCACAGGACTTCGAAAGCCTTTAAAAACGCCCAGCTGTTGGGATGAAGCTGAGTCGGAGCGACGTTCAACGCCCTTAAAACAGCGCACTCAAACTCCGAAAAAGGAAGGCCAACTCCCAGTGACTCAAATAATGTTTTATACATATAGGTAAAATGTATTTGCCCTCGTTGTGCTGACATAAAAACGTGCTCATCTTCTGTACATGGCTCAGCAATCACGGCCTCCTCTGTTTGTATGCTAGACAGAGAGATGGATTTCCTCATTTCCATGATCGACTCAGCAGTCCGAAATCTAGAGTGATAAGATCCAACTTCTCCTTTAACCCAATAATATCCCGGAAGTTGAATGTCGGGAACTGGATCTTTTCGAACCCTTGAACTGATTTTTCGCGGGTTGGGAACAGTTACTTGCACGGCAGTAGCCGAAGATGAAGCTTCCCTTTCAGTCGGGAAGTCGGCCAGACGAAAATTCAGTTCTGCGCTGGGAAAGGAAGAGTTTGATGGTGAAGGATCTTCTCCGATACCCATAACTTCCCTCTCAACTAAGATTCGATGGGGGGACGACCCAGCGGGCGTCTCGGATCCTCGGCTTGAACTCATAATGGTTTGGAAAAATATAATATAGAGTGTAGAAACTGAGAAAAAGGAGAAAGATAGAGAGGGCGTACCTGGAAAAATGACGAAAAGGGTGAGAAAAAGGAGGATAGAGACGACAGAAAGGTTAGAGATGATGGAAAGATTCAGAAGGAATGAAAGGTAAATGAAGTTTAAAGTGAAAGGATGAACGCTTGAGTCCTACACGTATATTGTGAAACCCCTCCTCGAAACGAGTAATGTAATCATGACTTTGGGCAACAAATCGTCACCATTGGGGAACGTGGTCTAACTGACAAGAAGGCGCAGCATTAAATGACGCCGCGTGTAGCTGTACGTATAAGTGCATTACCGTCTCAGAAACCGAAACGTCAAGGAGCCTTAGGGAAGGTTCTCGAATCCCCAGGATACTGAAACGGTTCAAAATTTAAAAAACCAGTCTTTAGTTGGTCACGTGATCCAGAGCCTTTTCGTCCGAATCGGCCTCGAGGCTCGGGGGGCTAGTGTACTGGCCGGGATGATAAGGCCGAGCTTACAAGTCCGGAGAGGCCGGGATGAGAAGGCCGAGCTTACAAGTCCGGAGAGGCCGGGATGAGAAGGCCGAGCTTACAAGTCCGGGGAAGATAAAAGTCCATTTGATGTACCACTCTCCGGGCTCATATACACCGAGCTTAAGTGCAACGATCCGAGCATTATATCAGTTATCAAGTGGTAAGCCCGAGTAATTGTACGGCCAAGTGATCGTATGATTAAATAACATCTCGGCCGTAGGACCAACTACCGGGTTTCTCTACAAAAATTGTGATGCTCCGAAAATATTCGACTAGGAGTAACGGTTATGAGAACAATAACCATTACGGAATCATAACTGAAGGACGAAAAATCAGGGATGAAGCAAAAAATGTGCGATACTCCATAATGATTATTTATGAAATATCCCGATAAACAAGGGATGAGAGGGAGAAGACGGTTACACCTTAACGGTCAGGAGAAGGTCAATAAAAAGGGGGCAAGAAGAAGAGTAAAGGAGAGAGCACTGCACACTGTAAAAAAGGAATAGTCTATCTCAGCTTTTTGACGGAACACTCCTCTATCACACTTCTTTAGGGGACCATAAACAAAGCTAATAGTACCAAAGATAATTAAGTCACCACAAACATTATTTATATGAATCATATTTTTATTACTGACCTCAGTGTTGAACTTTATGCCTTCCTTCCATCACAATGAGAGTCTATTTGGTAATTCCATAGGTTTAATGTATGAATGGTCATACCTCAGCCTGCATTTTATTTTTTTCAACTTTTGCTATTTTCATGCGGATTTCGGAAAGAAAGATAACTGATGGTTTGTGCTTCCAAATGAGGTATTATAAATTTTGAACTTCCATGGTAACCCCCAATCCCTGACAGTTCCATGCTAGGGCACTTATAGCTTGCCCTCCTTCAGAAGCATCTTCACGATCTGCCTTGAAAATGACTCTAGATCAGACTTGACTAATGTTCTTTAAACAACTTCTCAGGTATTAATATCATATACTTAAATAATTTTATCAACTTTACTTTTTTTAGGGGAAAAAATTATTTCATAGATATTTGCTTGTAATTTTATGAACAAGAATAAACACAGGAACATTCTTGAAGATAATTGTAGAACAAGATCTAAGAAGATATAGTTTAAGTGGTTGCAAACTTGCAATATCTATCATTTAATCCGAACTTCGAAAATTCAGAAAACTTGGGTTGGAATGCAAGTCTCACATTGAAAATGAAACAAACAAAATTAAATTTATATCAGTGGGTTAACCTATAGAATGACTAGATAAAGATTGTTTCAGACTCTCGAGCTCAAAAAAATGGCGTTAGAACCAAGCATAAGTAGTGGTAGGTGAAGATCTTTCGTTCTCGAGGTGTAGCAAATAGGTACGAAGAGGGTAATCGAATAGGGGGGACTCATACATGAAGACTAGAAGGCTAGCTCAGTCATTGTGAAGTTGAGATCCTCCAAATAAATTCATGAGATGTAAGAACCAGCAGATATTTTGCATTAAGAGATGTTCAGTAGATAAGCGTAACTAACCAATTTGGCCCTGGAAACTCTAACAAGAAGCCATTAAATTTGATAAAATGGCATCTTCTTCGCTCTATCCACAGTAAAACCTTCAAAGTTCTCTCTCTCTCTCTCTCTCTCGTTCAATAGCAAAAGGATTAATTGTAGTGAGGTATCAAACTTCACATTCAAGCACAAGGTAACATCAAGTGCTGGAATAATTTTTATTGCTGTGTGTTAATTAGTGTTAATCAATTGTACATGCTATAATTGTTGATTTGAAGTAATTGTTTTTTTTTTCCAACTTAACATTTTATTAAATGGATTTAATCATTTAATTGAATAAATCACAATATGTTTAGGTATTTATTTTAACTATTTTGAAAGAAACTAAAAATATTTCAAATAATTTTTTAAGTCAGTTATGCTGATTTAAAGTATGAAAATGGTTTCTTTGTTTTTATTTTTTCCCCCTACTCTAGCCACTTTGCATTTTCTCAGTCCCCATGGATTATAGATTTCTCTCTTACTCATCCTTCCTGATCCTAGCATGCATGAATTATATTTACAGATTCCATATATATATATATATGTTGTTCCACACAAGAAATGAAGAAGGATAAATTACACATTTATGTATGTTAATTGCGGGGTCTAGTCACAAGGTATAAGGATACTTCTCTTCTGCCCTCTCATCTTCTTCATGTAGGGCAGTATACTATTACCTAACTTGCCTGGCCGCAGAGAAATGTAGTATCTGCATCAAGAAGCAACTTCACCACTTTCCAGCTTACAGCCATATATGTGCAACGTACTGAGCCCTATCTCATCAGTCCTACCACTTTCCAGCAAGTGCGTTGTGCATTGTTTCTTTTGCAATATTTTTACAAGACGTACATTTCCTTGCTAAATTATTCAGAGTTAGTCCGATGATTCTTTTCCTCGGCATTAAGGAAAGTACTTCACGAATTTTGAGACGGATCAGGCAATGCGTATCAACCCGGTAAGGTAGCTTTGTCCAGAAGCAATATTATATCGACAACCAAGGAATCAATTCAGCCCCATTGACAGTGACCAGCTTCTTCTCATCAAAGAGCAGAGCCTTGCCGGCACCGGAAAAGAAGTTTCGTCGGAGTTGTAGTTCAGAGAGAGGGCTGAGGGGGCGACGCGTCTAATGCCGCCATTGAAGCAAGCCAGGGACGTTAGGTTACGGGGCCCATTTCCCCTCCAAAGTTCCTACAAGACAAAAAGATATCCATACCCTTCTGGTAAATGATCTCAAATGTAATCAAAACATTCTGGTGACTTATTAATCCATATTCGGGCTCTCTTTCTTTTATTTTGTGTACTTTTAATTTTAACTATATAAAAAACTTAGCATATTTCGAATTTTATTAAATTTTCTTGCCACCGAATCTTATTGGATTTTTTTACGAGGCCGAATTATATATTAGATTGGAATTAGTCTTACAAAATTCATAAGTAATTTATAAGTCAGAAAAATATCATACAAAATTTAATTTTGAATTTTTAGAGCATTGTTATTTTTTGATATTTGATTAATTTATGTGAAGGATCCTAAGTCCAAAAAAATTACTATATCCATTAGTGTCCTACCTATTTTACCTTGGCAACAGGGGTGAGAGGTGCAGAAAATGGGACAGGGTCTGCTTGGAAACCTATAAAGCACTTATACTTAAAAAAATATATATATACTAAAAAAAAAAAAAGCATACGTACTCCTATTTAAAATATGGTATGATATGATATAATATGTGTATCATATTTATGTATATATATTTATTGGTAACATTTTATATTTATATATATATTACTTCAAATTTTTATAATAAAATATAATTATTTAAAATTATTATAATATTTTATAGTTTATTTTATTATTTATATTATAATTTTTAAAATATTTAATATTTAATTTTTTTAATAAATAAATTTATTAATTATACATCTAAATAATTATATAAATAATATTATATATATAAATGTCTCCCTTTCTTAAAATTTAAAAAAATTGAACAATCTATATGGTATCATAATGTATCATGTTCTATACATGTACCATATCGCTCCAACGTAGGCGGAACTGTAGCTTTAATTCGCCAATAACTCTCGGAGACGGGAAGTGTCGGCAGTTTGGGCATTGAGGGAGAGGGGGGTTTGGCGGTGACAGAGAGAAAAGCGTTTCGTTTGTTAGATTTCATTTTCAGTTTCTGAATTCCGACAAAACGAGTGGCCACCATTAATGGGAAACACAGTCGGCCATCGCAGATACCGTAACTCCTTTCCTCAATACCCCATCCCTCCCTCGCATATATATGCTGCTCCGCCTCCTCCTCATGCCCCAACCTCAGCTCCTCCCTCCCAGAACCACTTCACCTCCCAAATGCTCTCTTTACCTTATTCCCATGTCGACTCGGGTTTGCGAGCTCTCGCCGGCCAAGCTCAAGGCTTTGGTCGATGTGCAATCGGTGGCCTTCATGGTCCCCTTTATCACGTTACAACTTTAGCAGGTTGTCTCTCACTCTGATTCTCTCTTCGTAGTTTCATATCTTTACAATATGCTTTTCCAATTTCCAAGTTTGGCGTTGGGATGGCATTTTGCAGTTGTAGGACCACGGGTGTTATCGATATTAATTGTCATCTTTTGTGTGTTATAACATATCTAATTTATCCTTATAATCTTATTTTTTACTTTTGCTTTGTTTCCATTCCTTCCTTGTTTAGGCATTGCCTTGTGACTTTGAATGTTGCTATGCCTTGCTCGGTTTACAATTGGGTTTTCCGGATTTCTCTTTACAGAACTACCCATGGCTTGTAGATTCAATTGTGCTTTATATGGAAATATTGAAACTTAATTGCATAAAGCTGTGTTGTTGCTACCATTAAATTACCGTGGAAATTTGTTTCGTGCTTATTATGGGGACCAGGGGAATTTGGTTTCTGAATTACATAAATGATCTCAACTTCTGTTCATCGTTTTGTAAGTCTTGACAACAGACTGAAGTCTGAATGCATATTGATCTTTGCTGTCACTGTGATGTGAGAGTAAATGAAAGACAGATGCACATGTGATGAATAACGTGAACTGGTTCTTAGGTAATCTCATTTTATAGTGGACTCTATATTAAAACATGCTTCTGCTGGTTTGGTTTGATTACAGATGATGGACCAGGATCACTCCGTGATGGCTGTCGCAGAAAAGAACCATTGTGGATTGTATTTGAGGTTTCGGGCACTATTCATCTCTCATCTTACTTGAGTGTGTCATCTTACAAGACTATTGATGGCCGAGGTCAAAGGATTAAACTCACTGGAAAGGGTTTGCGGCTGAAGGAATGTGAACACGTACACGTAATAATTTGCAACTTAGAGTTAGAGGGTGGTAGAGGGCCTGATGTGGATGGCATTCAGATCAAGCCTAATTCAAAACACATATGGATAGATCGTTGCAGCCTCCGTGATTTTGATGATGGACTGATAGATATCACGCGAGAGAGCACAGACATTACTATCTCTAGGTGAGATAAATTGCATACTCTCAAGATTTTCATTATTTGGCCTCTTATATTGTTCAGTGATGAAGTGTTCCTGGACCCTCTGCAGATGTCATTTTTCTCAGCATGACAAAGCCATGCTTATTGGGGCGGATCCCTCACACATTGGTGATAGGTGCATAAGGGTGACTATTCACCATTGTTTCTTTGATGGGACACGACAGCGGCATCCCCGAGTTAGATATGCAAAAGTACATCTGTACAATAATTACACCAGAAATTGGGGCATATATGCTGTTTGTGCAAGTGTGGAATCACAGGTGATGATGTGTTAATCAATTGAAATTACTGTTAAGATGAATTTCAATTTGTTAAGGATATGCAAAATTCTTATTTGCCTTGTATGTTGATATCAGATATACTCGCAATGTAACATCTATGAAGCAGGGCAAAAGAAAGTAGCATTTAAGTATCTCTCTGAAAAGGTATCAAAATCTATGTTTTTTTCTGGCTATTATCCTAGGCAGAAGTGGAAATGCTGACATATTCAGCAATTTTCTTTCTTGCTCTTTATTTTCATTAAATATGTGAATTAGTTAGACTTGGTTATTAGTATATGGTGTGATTTATTTTTTTTTCTTCTTTCTTTCTTCTTCCCTGCATTTGTTTCTGACATAATTTAGTGGGATTCATCTATTCATGGTCTCTTTTAATGCCTGCATTTAATCTGCCCATGGATCTCGTAGATTTCCATGCTGGTTGTTATTAAACAGCGTATTGCTTGTTTGATATTTGAAATCACTTTTCAGTATGTATGAGATCTCTGTCTGAACTCTGCAGTTTCCTCCATGTACTTTGCGTGTGATTCCATTGTTATAACTATACCAAATTTCTATATTTCTTGTCTTGCCCAAAAACAGTCTTTTTCCTAGTGATGACTCTTGCTAGCATTCTTTCACATTTGTAACTCTGGTGGCCAATTTTTGACCCAATAATTTTACCGCAAAATTGACACTGACTGTGAGAAATAGCATAGGGATGCAAATTTATGGTTTAGTTCTTACACGGACAACGAGCTAGATCATCTATTAGCTTCCTTTATCTTGTTTGCGAATAATTAAGAGCTGTTTCATCTCCACATGGTTGCTGGGTCTCTTATTTGGGATCAGGTGTTTGTTGTGTGAATAGCCTTTTTTTATTTCTTGGGTCACAGAAATTAGAAAATCGATGTGTTGATTGGCTAAATTAAAGAAAAGCACTAACAGTTCTGAGTGTCCGGCTGATGCTCAAGTCCATGAACATAATTGTAGAAATTCTTACGCTGATAATCAGATATGAAAACTTGATCTGTTGGGTTATTGTTTGGATAATGAAATTGGATCGGGGACATGCCTGCAGGCAATAGACCAGGAGATGGCAGTAAGTGGTCACATATGGTCTGAAGGAGACTTATTCATAAGTGGAACTCAGGCAGGGTTAATGACCGAGAACGTGGGATCTCCGGCATTTCATCCGAGTCAATACTATACGACGTGGACAGTTGCACCTCCTACAGAAGATCTAAAACAGCTTCTTCATCACTGCACTGGATGGCAATGTGTTGCCCGTCCAGCAGATCAGCCCCTGGTTGCGTAGATTATGAAGTCAGCGTATACTATTCAGTCATGAATGACCCAATTAGTCAATTTCCTATGTATATAATAAATGTGGTGATGCCCTATCTTGCTGACTTTGTAGTGAGTTGATCTCTTGTGCATAAACTGAACAGCTTGGTTACTTAACCTTCCTCCAAATTCGGCCGGTGAAGGCCATTTAGGCTATTCCCTGAGGCCTCTCATAATAATTGCTCATACCACTCGCATATTTATTCATCCTATCAAAGTCAGAATTGTTCAATATAGATCTAATTGTATTCAGGGGCAACGGTAATTTTTGAAGCCTTCAATTAATGGGCTGGTTAAAAAAAAAATAGTAGTGGGTGACCCTGATTTTTGGAATATTCTTTTGGAACCTTCCATTAGTGGGCAATGGTAATTTATTTTATTGCTATCTATACTTAGAAAAAAAAAATTTTATTGTTATTTAATTTCCATCGAAAACTTACGATAATTATTATTATTAGTTTCCAATAGTACCTCTAAATTATTGCTATGTTTTTTAACCAAAACAAATATGTTTGCTTCTGTCTATATGGGTGGGAACTAGTTAGCTGTTGCTCTCTATTTTCTTTTCTTGTCCCTTTCCTGTTCATCATGAAAGGTTGACCTTCTTGCTACAACTAGATCATCGTTATCTTCGATTAACAAAAAAAAAAAAAAGATCATCGTATTTTGATGAATTCATAGGCGGACATGGAGCAGTAAGCTAATAAAGATCTACTCCGTAAAGCAACGGTTATCTTCCTGAAAAACAAAAAGCCCTGTTTGAAAGGGAGTGAGTAATCTTACAAAAATAATGCTCTCTCCGATCCTATATATAGAGTCTTTTATTCTAATTCTAAATATAAAATTCTTTACAACATATAAGCTAGTATTTATTATATATTTTTAAAAAATATTCTTATTTAATATATCCAAAGAAAAAGAGGAAAATTAAATAAAGATAATTTTAAAAAAATATTAAAATAAAAAAAAAATTATGACAGTTAATTAGTTTGATTTCACCTTATGTTTTTATATTAAGAATGGAGGGAGTAATAATGTGAAAGCTGTCAGTCGTTGAAGGCAAATATTCATGGAAAAAAAAAATCGCGTGGCTTGAGTTCCGAATCCGAAGCCGTTGGTCTAGGACACTCGTACTGCCGTACATGCTGAATACTGTGCATTTCTTTAGAAAAAGTTGGAAAACTGCATGCATCGCAAATTATAGAGAGCTAGCTTGCTTTTGAACTTATGTTATCTTGGAATGCTCTTAAACAATCTAACTCACTGTTGTTTGTTGACATATCTAACTGCTTTCAGCACAAGTTATTCAAAATTAGTTTATCGGAGTTTGTGAAGCTCTTTCTTTCACTAGGGTACGGGTATTTCTGAAGTTATCCGGGAGGTTACACTTGTGAACGCCACCCGCAAGGAGATGATGTTACTATACCGACGACGATGACGACGGTCTACTATTAGAGCTCGTTCCCACAAAGAAGAGGTTCGATATGTAATTCGCCACATCTTCGGGAGTAAATTGGACATACTCTGTCATCTCTCTCAATGAACCTACTAGAATCCGGTGCGTATCATAAAATTCCCGATAAGCTGACACTACTTTTCTCGCAATAGACCCCCTGATTTCATCTCTCAGTGTCGAGTCTTCCACGACGAATGAATTCTGCTTCCGGTACGCTTTCTCGAATTTGAAGTTGAAATTCTCAAATATCACCTTCGCCTCTGCTGGCGATATCGCCGCCTTTGGATCTTCAGGCAAGGATGAAATTACTTCTCCCCATGCCACCTTCTCGTAGTTCGTAACGAACCATTTCGCCTTCGCTTCGTGCTTCGCCATCCACTCATAGCCCAGTACCGTCTGCAAGTTCGAGTTACAGGCTTTGGCTATCACATGACGCAGATTATTTGCTAGAAACAGGTAACCCAACGAAGCGTCCTTGTAAAGCTCTGCTTTGCCGTCCAGCTTACAAAGGAGAACGAAAATTAGCCAAGCTATCCGCCCGGAGAACGTCGGTGAAGCGGATGAGTTATCGGAGTCTGAACTGTCTCGGGGAGTCTCGGGCAGCGATGACGTTGGCGAATTTGGCGGCGGAGGCCAATCGGCAAACATGTCAGAGAGTATGTTATCGTAATCTGCGAGAAGTGAAAGGTAGTTCATTGCTTGTGTTGTCAGTGGGTGGACGCCACCGTCGCGTACCGGAGACCTCGAAGAGTACTTTTTGATCGTGGACTCGAATTCTAGAAGCATTGTTCGTACTGACTCGCTGAGTCGAACCAGTGATGTAAGGACTAGAGAACGAATTGCAGAGGTTGAATCGAACAAGAAGATGGATTCGATCTCTGGCCACAGTGCAGATAATGCAGAGTACATGTCCAGCATCCGAAAAATCTTTTCCGGCGGCGATTTCTTTGTTTTGGTGACGAGTTCAGGGAATCGGAATAGAAAAGTGGCTCCGTCACTGGAAATGTCTGCGAAGCAAGATTCTCTAATGGATTGCGAAGACCTGAAAACATGATCGCATAAGATTCTCTCTCCGTTGAAGAGCGTCTTCACCGAAATGTTCACCGCCTCCAACCAACTCTTGATTCTCAACTCAAGAACTTCCCAATCCATCTTACGAATCTTGGACGAGCTCAATTTCTCCACGTTTAGACAATAAATGCCTTCATTTATGATTGACTTTCTGATACTTAGGTACACGCTCACGCATTCCTTTGCATAACCGGATGAAATCATACACTCTGCTATCGACCTAAGGTCTTCCATGACAACGGAGGAAACTCCTTCGACTTCGGAGATTGAATCACCTACGGATCGAATTTCGTCGTCCGGTGAGCCATCATCAACTTCCTCGTAATCGGAGGCGCTGAGGGAGGTTCGAGACGATCTAGCAGAGACAGATTCGGGGTCTAAGTGGGCCCGATTCATGGCTAGTATTTGGTAGAACTCCCTCTGAAGCCTCTTCATGGCCATCTGCATTAAGTTCTGGGCGAGAACGAGTTTGTGCGACACCAAGAAGTGCATGACCTGGTGAAGTTGGTTAACGCACTTGATGTACTGAGTGGCCTCGTTTTTGTCGTCGTAGAAGAGGGAGGTGACTTTGGCATGTGAAGAAGTATCGGGGTTCCATTTCAGAATCAAAGCTTCTGCTTCTTCGAGACTAGATTCAGAGCTCGGAGGCGTTGAAACTGACGGAGACGCAGGTAGAGAATGGCTGGAAATCGAGAATGACGGCGTTTTGGGTTGAACGCAAAGGCTTCTCATTTCTTTACAAATCGGAATATGTAGATGATCTCGAGGGTGAGATTTAAGTTTAAGGGAAGTGTTGGTTTGTCGCGAAAATTCAATTTTCACGATTGAAGCGTAAGAGAAAGGGAGCTTGCAGGCGGAGAGATAAGATGAATGGAATTGAAATGAATTGGTGTGGGTATCTAATATTTATAGAGACGGAAAATGAAAGCGTGAGTGAGTGGGATTTCTTGGAGGTTTAAACATATGGTTTGAAAGGTCACTTTGCGTACGTCACCTCAAATTGGAAGACTTTCTGAAACAGGCGTGATCTACCCTACAAAAATTAAATATAATTTCGTAATTTTGACCAACCCGTAAATTGTAGTATAACGTTTTTAAGACTTAATTAAATTAGATTTAATCTTTATTTTAAATGTATTATCTGACTTTTTAATTTTATGAATAATTAGACAATAAAGCATTATCATTTATCATAAATCTTAGAATGAGATAAAAAACAATTACTATTAATTCATGACCCGATAATTCTAGATACCAAAACAAAAAAATAATAATATAACAACAACAACAATATTAGTTTTATCCCATTAAGTGAGGTTGGTTATATGGATTATGCGATGTCAATGGACTTTGTCAAATACCATTTCTTCAAATAAATTATTCATTAAGATGTCACGACATATAACTTCTCTTAGTATCCTTCTTGATTTTCCTATATGCCTTTTAATATGACTCCAAGTCATTTGATTAACTCTTCTTAGTGGCTCATCTTGTCCTCTTCTTTGTAAATGTTCAAATCACTTTAAATAATTTTTCACCATTTTCTCCTCGATAGGTACTATTCTGATTTTTCCTTATACACAGTCATTTCAGATTTTATTCATTTTTATATAACCACACATTCATCTCAACATTCTCATCTTTGTTACTCCTATCCTACACTCTTAGTGCCCATTTAGAGCTCAACATTTATTATCATATAGTATCGTTGGCCTTATAGTAATTCGATAAAATTTTTCTTTAAGCTTAGTAGGTACCTTACGATCACAAATAACTGCTCAAACTTTTTTTCCACTTTAACCACTCAGCTTGTATCTTATACATAACATCCCCATTAATTTCACCATCATTATGTAAAATTGGACCCAAATACTTGAATTTTGGCATTTCTAGAATGATTTACTCTCCAATTTTTACCTCTAAATCATTTTTAATTGGTCTCTTGTTAAATTTACAATGTATATATTCCGTTTTATTTCTACTTAAGTGGAAGCTTTTTAATTCCAAAGTAAGTCTCCATAACTCAAGTTTAGAGTTAATTTCTTTTCTTGAATCCTTGATTAAGACTATATCATTTGTGAAAAGTATACACTTAAGAATTTTCTCTTGAATATATACTGTTAGAACATTCAAAATTAAATTAAATAAGTATGAACTCAAGGAAAATTCTTAATATAAACATATCTTTATAGGAAAGTCCTTTATCTCACATCGAGGAGTTCTCACACTTGTTGTTGCCTTCTCATATGTATCCAGAAATAGAAAAAAAACAATAATATAATTGTCGCACCCGGAAAAATGCGACGAAAGGAAAAAAGATAACAAATCTGGTTCTCGAGTGAAAACTGACTTGTGAGGAGTCGTCACCAAAATTTTGAGGAAAATCTTGGGAAACCGTATTAAAGAGGAAAGGATAGTCTGCGTAATCAGAGCTGAATTTGGGAGTCGATTGTGCGTGGGGAAGGTGTTAGGCACCCCACGACACCCGTTCCTAGGAACGGTTACTTTACGTTGATTACGTAAATTAATATGGCTTTGAAATATATTTTGGTTTTCTTTTTATAATTCACATGCGAGAAAGTGGGTAGAGAAAAGAAGAAATTAAGAAAATTTGGATAATAGAATAAAGAAAATAAATTACTTTAGAACTTAAGGAGATTTAAAAAATGAGGAAAAAAGGATTTAAGAAAATAAATTGGAAAATATTTATTAAATTAAGGGAAAAAACACCAAATAAATCAGAAAATATTTATTTATTTACAAAGGCGGACTTGATCCAGAATCAGAGCCTGGGGCCTACGTACCCCGCGATGGGGATCAAAGCCCACGTAGTTCGGGACTAGAAATGCGTGTCTGTTGGTTGATATTTTTTTAATTTTTGTAATAAGAGAAAGTTAATGAAAATAATTTAACTCTTTGCAAACAAAACAATTTTCTGAGGTTGAGTTGGTGTGTTTTAATTTGCAAAAGACAATTTAATTCCATTTTACTTACTCTTATTTTATTTTACTTTGAAAATATTTCTTTTATTATTTTTCATTATTTTTAAAAAATGCTTTTATTTGATTTTTGACTTTTGAAATAACATATTTTTGTATTTTTGAGAATTTCTCTTTTAAAAAGAAAATGGAAACCGAACTATCTATTGCAAACTCGCAGTCATGCCTGATAGATCAATTCCTTAGTTACCTGCAGAAGTTCTAAACCTCGCGGTGTAAAGATTTTATTATGCTTTTAAAATAAAGTTGGGGAAAAGGCTGTCACATCATCATAATTTATTTTAAAATTTTTTTTTTTATTTAACCGATATATCTACGTGAATTCACAATCTCACGCGATAACTCAGTAAACCCGAATACTTGCGTGAATTCCAAGAACCTCACGTGGTATGGTTATTAAATCTATTATTCCTATTATTCATATTTTATTTATTATTTATTTATTTATTTTTTTAGTAAAATTGCTAAATATGGTTATTTTGTTTAAAGCGTTTTGAAATCTATAGAAGTTTATGCAATAAGAATTTATTTATTTATTTTCTCCTAAAAATATGATGGAAGGATCATTGGAACCTATTATTATGCTTAAGCGTTGTTAATACACTCGTACAACCCCATAGACTCATACGGTGTAATTATTTTAAGAGTCTGCGAAAGCTCTAGAAACCTTCGTGACCAATTTTTAAAATCAAACAAGAAGCATATGCATTACAAAAAAGGTATTTACAAACATATATATGATTTTGTGAGGGTGTATGTTAACGTGCAAGTAACACAATCATAAGGTCAGGAATTGCAAACTCGCGTCTTCATTTTCTTTCCTTTGCTTCAAAAATGAAAACCCAATGTTTAAGCTTCATCCAAACTCCTGTGATGCTCCCCACGCCTGCCTTTATGCTCCGTTCTTTTCTTAATGAGGATGATTCACCCTTTTCAAGCTAGATTTGATGCTCACAAGAAGGTAAAAGGTGAGTTGGTTAATATCCACCTTAAAATTAAGCCAAGACTTCAGGCAATATACTCATTGACAGAAGACCAAAACTATTATCACTTAGGAAATCCAAATTATTATTCCCTCCTAAGATACTATCGTGGATTATTCTTTCAAATCAATGAAAGGATCAACAAGCTCACAACAATGAAAATACAGGGGATTTGAGCCAATATGTGGATGAAAACATTCCTTTCATGCAAGAGCAAAGAGGGCAATATAATACATAGCTTGTGTATATACATGGCCCAAAAGGAAACCTTTCAGCTTCATACCAAGAACTGTACATACAAATAGATGACTAGTAACCTTTTCATGGAAAACACCGTTGAATGGACATTTCAAAGGTTTAAAAGCGTACTATATCCACATAGTAATAAATCTAGACATGCAGCAGCCAAACCAAGACTTTCTGGGTATAATACTGGACCAGCAAGTTTGTGAAAGCAAAATCAAGCTTGTAATGTCATGGTGAGGTCCAACGAGCAAGAATATTAATGCAACACCTGAAACCTGCCTTCTAATGCAACCAGAGTTGAATGGAAATTTCATTTAGCTTAAGCACCAAGAGAACCCTTGACAGAACATCCCCGAGCTTTGCCCAAATGACCCAATGCGTTTTTATGATATCAAAGACCATTAAAACAAAGCAATAGGCACAGCATCATTCCAAGAGCATTCGGATTCAGAAATGGAAATGAAGAGGAAGAAGGGCATTTTCAAACATTTGACAGACACATTCAAAGCCAAGCATGAGACATTGAACTTCCTATTCAGAATGCAAAAATACCAATAAAATGCACACATGGCAAATATGATCAAGAGCTTAAGTATACTCATAGACGCTTGCCAAATACCTCCAAAGGAACACATTCTTCATTTTGGATACTAACACCCTAACGAGGGATTTAACCCATGGTTGAAAATTCGAGACTTTTTACAAATACTTTCAAATGAAGGCATCGCACGTCACATTTTTCTGATAAGGACGCTGAAACCTCAACCAGAAATTTGAGCCAACACAGACAGGAGGCTACCAGGCACTTCGGCTAGTTATGGCTATAGTAAATAATCTCCCAACGGAAATAACGAGGCAAATAGGAATGGAAGAATGTTACCTCAGACTTCATTCGTGTTCCCCTCTGTTTTTGGTTCAGGCTAAAGTTCTTTCTCACTTGGTTTCCATCGCGCCTCCCCCTTTGTTCACTCGCTTCCCGTGGATCCAACTTCACCGTCTCTTTTCTGGAGCTCCGGCCTCCTCTGCTCTTTTCGGTGCACGGCCTCCCTCGGTTTCTTCTGTTTTTCTTCCTCTGACCTGCGGCTGCTCTCTCTGGTTTCTCGGTGGTCCCCTCCCTTCACTCCATCGTCCCCTGGTTCGGACTCCTCGGCCTCCCTCGTTCTCGGCCTCGCGGCCCTTGCCTCTGGTTCTCCTCCTCAGTTTCGCGGTTGCCTCCCTCCTTTTCTTCGGTCCAGCGGCTTCCTCTTTTTCGGTTCCACCTCCGTGCTCTTCGTCCTCGGGCTTCCCCTGTTTTCTGGTTTCGTCCCCACCTTGAGCTTCTGGTTTTTTTTTTTCTCCTTCGCCTCGGTCTGGACCCCCTTTTGTGCACAGATCCTCCCAGTCCTCCCGCGGCTGCTTCCTTTTCCCTTTTCAGTCTTCCCTCTTCTGGCTTTTCAGCTCATCTTCGTGTCGTGCACGCCTCCCTCGTTTGCTTTTCATTTCTCCACGCGTGCCTGACTCCCCCAGCTCCTCTGTTCCCTCTACTTCCTTTCTTTTCTTTTCGGTCCGCTTTTCTGTCAGTCCCGTGGCTGTCTCCTGCGGCTTCCACTGTTCCCTTTGCTTCGGTCACCTACTGCCCTAATTGTTTAGGGTACAGGCTTTTGGGTCCAAGTCCACGAGCCTTCAATTGGGCTCGTGGTATCTTGGGCCCAAAACACATTTCTTCATTCATTTGCTTTCTTTTTTTTTATTTTGTTTTTATTTTCTCCTTTTATTATTATTATTATTTATTATTATTTTGTTTCTTTCTTTTTGTGTTGTTTTGGTTTTTGTTTTTTGTTTTTTAGGTTATTATTTATTATTTATTTTACTTTTGTTTATTTTTGTTTTTTTTCCTTTGTGTTTTTTTTTTAAGATACCTGGACAAAATGGGGTGTTCACAATAATAATTAATCCACCGCAAGAAATTTATATATGTATGTTGGGCTGTATTCCATGTGGGCGTTAAATTTGTATGGGTAGAAGGAGGGGGAAGTAGTCTTTAAAAGAAAAAGGTAGGGGAAGTAGAATTGTTGAAGAAACGGAGCCAATACATGTAAAAAGTGGGGATCTTGCAAAATAATAATTTTTTAAAGGAAAAAATTGGGTTCAGGATCTTATAAAAAATATTTGTAATTTATGATCACAAAATTGCTCATTGACGTAGAATGACGAAGGTCCTTATGAACTCAATATTTAGAAATTGTGGAAGATGGTTTTAAAAATATTAGAACATAGGTTAGAAATTCCTCAAGATGATTCAGACACTTATTTATTCTTTATCTAAACCATATGGTTAGAAATTACGAGAAATAAGTTAAAAAACTTCGAGGATGAGTTGAAAATTTCTGAAAACTAGTTGGAAATGTGATTTTGAGATCTGTTTACTCTCCATCTAAATCATATGGTTAGAAATTGTGGATAATAGGTTAAAAATCTAATAAAATAAGTTAAAAACCTTTGAAGACTAGTTAAAAATCCCTTAATTGTGTTTCGATGTTTTGCCTTTGTTTGATTCTCCTGCTGTATTCTTTGATTTTTGATGAATGAATCACTTCCCCCTTTAAAAAAAAAATCCCTTAATGTGAGTTAACACCCGTAGGTTGAAAATATTGAAGGATGTGCTAGAAATCCCTGAAAATTGAATTAGTAAATGAGTATGGGCATTTTAGTAAATAACCTTTGAATAACTTCGAATAAAAACCATGGTCCTTTCCTATTAATAAGCCCTTTTAAAGTCATAAATTGTAAAGTCTTTTTCAAAAGTCCTCAACCCAAATTGTCCCTTTTTTCAAAGGCGGTTGAAATCTACCAATAACCACAAATTAACACCATCAAGTTGCAACGTGATTTGATAGAGAAGTTGCATAACAGAAGAAAATACACGTTGAAAACCCATGGACATACACACAACACTAACTTTTTCAATAAACTCTTTCAATTATATATACACACACGCACATATACATGTTAAAATTTTTTTAAATCTTATATCAATTTTCCTTATCACTTTTAATCTAACTAGATATAAACATCGATTTTATGCCTTGTGTTGAGCCATTATAAATGAATAGTATATATATTGTGGCAAAAAAATAGTATATATATTTTTATATATTTTATATTGATGTATTAATTTTAATTAAGTTGTAATTATTTCTTTGACTTTTTTATTTTTTCAATCCCAAAACCAATATACTCATAATCGTACGGCCTACGGCATTGACCTGCTCTTTGATGCCAAACAAAGAAATCTATACATTCATGATTCGTGATTTCGGGGTACGGTTTTAATTTTGGATTTAAGAGAGTTTTCTTTTTAAGAGAGTTAAGTACCATCTCCTTCATTGTCGTAAAAAATAATTAAGTTTTCAAGATCAATTCGCAAGTCAATATTAACTTAGCCTCTTTTTTTTTTTATAAAAAAGAAGCAACAAATTAAAATTAATATCAACGATCAAATAAAGTTTAATTAGTGTGATTGGTTCAGTTGGCACTCTAGCCTTGCCCCCAAACTCCTAACTCTCCTAATTTTTTTCAGAAGGAAAACGTTTAATTAGTGTGTCCCTACATGCGCTAGAAATTACATACATTATCTGTTGACCCAAAAAAAAAAAGTTACATACATTATTTAAATGTTTGGAGTTCTGAGATATATGTCTACCTACTTGGTCCTGTGATTATGTGGCAACTGCTAAAAAGTAAATATGCTCTGTCACACTCATGGTCCTACGCCTCATTCCCATGTCTTATGAACTTTTGTTTTTGGGGGCCCAGAAATGACTTTATGTACATAACCACGCAGCTTTTTTTTTTTTTTTAATCAGTACCTCAATTGCCATTTTAATTAGTAACCCTTTCAAGCTTTAACTTTAGCATTGATTCGTGGCATAAGCCATCAAATTGAAGGGAGGTGCTGACAAAAAATTAACGGCTAATTCACAGAAACCAAATCTTAATCTTATAAATTCATTTAAATACTCATTGGTTTCCTTTTAACGGTCCTCTTAAAGAAAAAAAATTTTATTTATTTTTTACTTTTAAATTTTAAGACAATATTAATTTTTAATTTTTCAGTTATACCCATATTTATTTTTTTTAAAATTTAAAAATAATACTAATTGTTCTATTTTTCTAGCTATTTATTAAAGGATTTTTTAAGGAATTAAAAACAAATTCTAACATATTAATTATATTTTTTAATTTGTGCTAAAATATTAAATAACATATAAAAAAGAAACGGATAGTATTATTAACGTTGATTATCAACTTTTGAGACCAATTGCATTTGAAAGTAAAGTTCACAAAAAAAAAGATTGGTCAAATGGACGGTATTGGTCATCACAACATTAATAATGCAGTTAGCAGAATCAACTTACCAGCTAGCAATACTGGCACGAAGTGGACTCAATCACCCAAGAATTGCTTCCATTAAATGCACCATCCATTTTTGTATTAGACTATACTCTCTCCTATCCTAAATATGAAGAAAAGGTGGTTATATCTTAATTTTCTAAAAAAATTAATAGTTGTTTTTCATTTTATCTCTATTTACTCTATTAGCACACCTCCTTTTTTTAAATAAAAAATGAGTTCTTATGACACACTATATGATCTTACAAAAAAAAAATTATACAAGAATATAAGTAGAAAAAAGAGAATTGATATTACATAATATCCTATATTTTGAATGAATTAGAACTTTTATAAGACGTTCTATAACTAAAACAGGAGGGAGTATATAATTTTCAAAACAAAATGAAAGAATAAAATTATACATTTTTTTGGCCTTTACATATACTTATGTGTGTGTGTATTTTATTTCTCTTTATTACAATATATAATTATTTTTATAATTAAAAGATTTAAATCGATCGGCCATGCATATATTATTTTCTTTTTGTTGTGTACTCATTTTTTGAGGAGGAGGCGTATGCCCGTGTCTTTATTAGTGTTCAAATCATGATTCAACGTATTGCTGTTTGGAAAAATTAATTTGCTCTTTGAACTTGAATTTTCTTGGCCACACACATACATATATATACGTAGCCTATACCCGAAAATGAACACGTCCTGAAGGTTTTTGAAAGGGCTAATAACTTTGAAGGAGAATTAGAATTTGTCAACATGAAGTGCTTCATTTGTCATTGATACATGGGAGAAGTGAAGAATTTACTAACGCATGATTCAAGAGGCAAGAAAATTGCACCGGCACCGCCCAAACCAAAATTTTGCGTGTGTGTAATGGAAATTAAAGAGGATGGAAAGATCTAAATTAAAGTTGTCGAATAATTGAGAATATATATATATATATATATATAATTAGTATGAACGAAGGTTTGGAGATCCTTATTCAAGAAAATGGAAACACCCCAAGAGGCAGGAAAATTGCCCCGGCGCCAACCAAACCAACATTACAGTATATGCTCTTTTTCTCTTCATGAAGCCGGAGAATGATATAATGAGAATACATAATGGGGGGATTGGAGATCATTGGTGTTTGGAGGATGAGTTTAGCACAACCTACTCCAGTCCTTATTGATAATCCATAACATGATTGTAATATGGATTTATATTATATTTAATTAGTAAGAGGTAATGAGAATAGATCCATCTCAAACATACGTTTGTAATTAAATGGACGCTTCAAATTACACAATCCAAAATACACCCTTTTTATACTTATTCATGTGAATTGCAAATGTAAACTTGTTACCATCTCTGATAGTGACTGATACATATATATTGAATCAAAACCCCAGATAATATAAAATGTACCAGAAATTAGCAAACCTCCCCTCGTTCAAAAGTCAGTTTCTTTCTTAAATACGGAAAGAATATTGCAATTTTATTGATTGCATCATATAGTTGAATAAACCTAACAACGTGTTCATCCACATACATGCATGTGTATGGCCAAAGCTTGCCGTTAAATGTGAAAGCGAAATTTTCATTAAAACAAATAAATAAAAATCAAATCACGGAAGGGTCAGCGCCTCGCTGTTCCCCTTAAATCCATCATTGAGCCCCAGCGGTCCATTACTAGTTTTTATTACATAAAATTCATGCGAAAAAGTAAAAACACTTATGGTTCATAATAAATGAAAAAAAATCAAAATTTGTGGTTTTACTTGAGATGGTTGAATTATGGGGAATGAATCTCTTTAGAAGTGAGGTGACATCTTCATTTCTTACTCAGGGCAATATTAATCATGTCATGCTCATTTAAACCTTCCAATTTTAATTTAGATGATCTAAATTTTGAGATTTTTTATTTTAATTTTTTTAAAAAAATAATAGCATCATTTTTTAAAGTGACAATTATAAAATTGTCTTTATTTAATATTATACATCTAATAAAATAAAAATATAATAATAGAATGTAATTAAATCTGGATTATCCAATTTTAATATGTACAATTGAGATTGATGATCAACATTAGATACTTATTTTTGTGATGAGTAGCTAGTAAATTTCCGACAATTTGGGAGTTTCTTTGAAAACCACACAAGCATGTGGGAGCGGAGTGGCTGATGTTACTTAGCAAAAGCTGCTTGTCCATACAAAAATCTTAATCCCGTGCATGCGTCAAAGTTGAAATCATCTCTAACTACTTCCCTTCACTGAGTCAATAAGATACCAAATTATGCTTCCCACGCCGCGGAAAAATTTATCTCATGAATTAAATTTCATTCTCTTCAGTTTCATTGCACATCCAGATTGCCAAATTTGTAATAAGTGCTTCAGATTTAACTATTCTTTATTTTTATATAATAATGATATTTTTATTTAACATTGAACAAAAAAACATCCGTCCATCCATTGTTGCTTGTCACACGTTTTTCTTTCTGTTTTTTATACTGAAGCATATGCTAGAAGTAATGCTTGTTGACCATAACTGATGTCCCCTCCGATCACAGCAATGTTGCAGAGAAATTGACAAAGAAGGAAAGAAATGAGACAAGGGCTTAAAGCTAAAATGAAGAAACAGAACGTACATGAGAGATTAGCAAGACCGCAGCTAAAGAGGCTACGACCAGCAATTTGGAGGAAGCTTGGGTTGTAGAGCATATGGGGTTGTGAAGCAGTCATGGCAGGTACAACTACATAATTGAAAGATGTTGAGCAGAGAAGAATATATGGGAGAATCAGTGATGTCAAAGAGAAGCAGACACGAGCAATTCTAAGGAAACCTTCATTCCTTTTCCCACTTTTTTCTGAGTTCCATTTCATCCATTCCTTGTATAATTCAGATACCTAGGGCTTCAGAATGTCATAACAACGATGACGAAAAGAATGCTTTCAGCGAAAGCACAAATTATTTCATCACAGATGATGACGAGGCAAAACGGTGAGATCCAAAGGACAGGATTTTCGTTAGAATTTAGACGTGACTGGTGCAATATCCTTTTGCTTTGAGTTGCCAAATAATCATTTTTACTCGACCTCATTTTCAACCCAGCCCACAAGTGTGACTCACGTGTTGAAATTTATTGGCTATGTATAAGTATTGCAGGGTTTATAGGAGCTAAACCGAGGCTAGTTAGCTTCTATAATGAACATGCAAACTAAGACGCAGCCATTATTTTTAACTGACAATCCCGCACCACAGGGATTAAAAAAAAAAACCACCCAATTGATCAGTCATCGTCATCATCCATAAAAACAAGAATAAATCCTGAGAAATATCTTTGTAATTTGGTAACTTCTCGGAAATTATAATGACAACTAGTGGCATACAGAGACAATAGAAAAGAAAAAAAAAGGGACCAGCTCAAAAAATTGGAATGCGATGGAATGGCAGCATCCAAACCTAAATATTCAATACGTCAATTTCTCTGGACTAGAGAATACAAATGCGAAAGCAATGGATTACCCTACACTTTGATGGCATACTTTCTCAATGGAAAATACATCTCCTTCTTCTTTTCACGCTCTGTCTTCAACGATGCCTACACCAGCAAAAAAAGGAAGAGCAAGTTAAAGATAAAGCATAACATCTAAAAGAGCATCGATGAAAGTAAACTTTTTTTGGGGGGGGGGGAGAGAATTAAAGTGTAGATCAAGCAAACCCAAAACTTTCAACCAATTCAACTTTGGCTCAAACAACCAAGTATTTCCGATTTCCAAACATGATTTGCATAAGTTTTAGATTAGAAAAACTCATTTATGTAGATAGATGATTGATAAGTTCCTTCAAGAACTGAAGGAATTAAGAACATAGGCTAAGTTGTGTGAAGCAACTCAATATACAGAAACCAAGGTTTGTGCTCAAAATGGAGTTTGATATATTTTGTACATGTTTGGCATCACTTTTAATTCTCTGTTGAAGAATCATTTCGGAGCCAAAACCACGTTTCACTAGAAGCAGATCCCTCCCTACTTTTCCATTCTGCTTCTTCACTTTCATTTACATTTATTTCAAAGTCATATAAAAATAGACCAATAAAAATGAGAAAAAATGAAAAAATTGAAAAAATATACCATAAAATTTCTTCTATCTAATGACCAAAATGCCCATTCAAAATTTTAATGTCCATGGACTATAACTTGTAAGAAAATGTTACACCAGATATATTATGTTGCCAATTAAATAAATACAGATTAAATTTTAGTTCAAGTAAATTAATATAATCATAGGATAGAGTGTAAACTCAATTTGAAGAAAAATTATGAATTTTATCAAAACCAATTTTCAAATAAATTATCTAAATATAAACACCTAGTCCAAAACCAATTTTTATCATAACTACGTTACAAAACCAATTCTATCGAAACTCATTTTTAACAAACTGAAATCCAAATGGGCCCTAAGACACAAGATAATGATGCCAATCCAAGCTGTGTGTGAATAACGGAATTGCTGCCCAAGAGTTCTCATATAAGTTATTGAATTGAATTTTTTTGGTCTTCTCGTGCATTAGCAATTACATAAGCAAAGAGGAAGACTTAAATTTGCATTGATCAAAAGGTTTTTCTTTTTCTTCAAGAAAGAAGAATTGAGTGAGATATAGACAGCAAAGAGAATTTATACAAAACCCCCTTCTCTCCTAAGTACTTTCAAATTTCGATAAGAATACCATCGGGACCAATCTTTACCATTATCCCTTCTCTTAAGGGCTTCTTTTACCTCTCCAGTCTAAATCCTACGATAGAAATTCAAATTAAATTTTAAATGGGAGAGGGCTAGATGGAAGAAATTAAAGTTTCAACAAATAGCTTAACATTCACTACAACCCATCCCTTTTTTCTCAGCCCTCTCATAGAGTCGGTTCTTTGGAATTCTCAGTTATGGGACTAAAATAGCTGAAATCATTCATGCCTCAACAAATCATGAAAGACTCAAACCTGTGCTCTTTAAAAGAAATAAATTTTGAGATTAAGAAATATAAGAAATGAGCACATAAATCATCATAATCATACTTGAAAACATTTTCACACTACACATAAATATTAAGAAGTTTTGATGCTTGTAAGTTCAACTTTATTTATTTGATAGAGCCCAATGACTTTGTATAATCCATGTAACCAACCCCACTTAATGGGATAAAGCTAATGTTGTTGTTGTTGTTTTAAGTTCAACTTTATCATGTCTTATCCAAATTATAGCCCCCCAAGAAAATCAATAAGTAGACATCTAAGTAGGAAGAATCTAAATTTTATGGAACATTTTAAATTTCTAAACATATCATATCATCAAAAAGAAAAAAGAAAATTTTATTTTTGACCTGCTAAATTTCTATAAGAAATGAGATTAAGAAATATAAGAAATAAGCACATAAATTATCATAACCATGATTCAAAACTTCTTAAAACACTTTTCTTAAACATAAATATTAAGAAATTTTGATGCTTGTGAGTTCAACTTTATCATGCTCTATCTACAATCACAATTAGACATCTAAGTAGGAAGAATCTAAATTTTATGGGACATTTTAAATGTTCTAAACATATCATATCATATCATAAAAAAATATTTTATTTTTGATCTTCTAAATTTCTATATCAATCAATTGTTACACAAATTAATAATGTAATCGTTCAAACAAACAATGACAAATAAAGTCAAGGAAATGTAAAAATTCCAATCTAGAATAAATAAAACCTGGTGTTTGGTGAGACGTCTGCGAATGGCTCGGGTCTTCTTGGGACGGAGATCAAGAGGCAGGTACTTCTTGTTTTTGTAAGCCTCTCTCAGAGCCGCTTTCTGCTTCTGGGAAATCACAGTCAACACCTGCGCAATTGACAACCTCACCACCTTTCTGCAAAGCCACCAAGCACGCGTTCCTCGCAATCAGTTCATAAATTTTGACATTAAAAGTGCCGTAACACCTAGATACAGAACAGAAATGAGGATCATTACATCTTGGAGAGCTTGTTGGGGGCACCGCCGGTGACCTTGGCAACACGGAGTAGAGCGAGCTCCGCCTTGAGATCCTTCAACTGGTTGAGTAGCTCTGCCTTAGTTTTATTCCTCAATTCGTGCACCTTTATCCTCGCTTCAATGTCATCAATATGCAATGCGGATCACAAACAGAAATTCACATTTCAAGTAGAAAAGCTTAAAAAATTAAATAAAAAAGAACAAATTTGAATCCTTTTCGGCGAAGGACTTACCCATTTTCTGTATTGAAGCGCAGCTATGATACTCCCGACACTGGAAACCCTAATATTACCAGAGGCCCCAAAAGACAGAGACAATCCCTTATAAATGAGGAACAGCGTCTTTTTTTGGGCTGAATGGAAATGGGCCTACAACACAGTCTTATGTGGGCTACACCCAGCAAAAATTTTGCTGCTGGTTCACCAAAACGAGTAGCGGCTGGGAGCCTGGGATTGGATATATTTTGTTTGAAAACAAATATATGTTGAAAGTCAACCAAAAAAAGAGAGAGAAATATTTGTTAAAAACTTGAAAGTGTTACAATTTTTTAATTTTACTTATCATTTTAAAATAATTCACTGAATTTAAAATGTTTTAGAAAATTTTTTAACTTTTAAATAAAATTTTTACTTAAATTTCTTTAATTTTTATTAAAAAAATATTATTTTTCATTAATACTTGTAAACTACTTTTTCCCCCTCCATTTAAATGAAACTTGACATGCCTATGTGGAAAAAAAGGTTACATTTATATACATTCTTAAAATTCTAATTAATTCTACTGTTTATAAATTATAAACAGTATAATATTTTTTTTAATTTCCCACTATCTAGTTTAGTTACTAAATAGTCATAAAAGCTTGTCATCTCTCTCTCTTTATTTGTTTCCTCATCTTCTCTTCTATTTGAACCAAGACTAAGGTCATGTTTGGTAGGATTGAATTATTTTTGAGGAAAATGGAAAGAGAGAAAGAAATGGAAAAATTGAGTCAAAAATATGTTTAGTAGGAGGGAAGAAATCAAAAATTTTTGTTATCTTAAAAATTTGATATAATATAATTAACTATGAAAAGAAAGGAACCAAAATAACTAAATAACATAAATATCCCTTACTAAAATACCCAAATTGTGTTTTCAAAATTCTTAGCAATTTTTTAATAAAATGAAAACTCGTTCATGTTCCTTTCCCCTCCCAATATTATCTTTACATTTTATTATTGGAGACTTTTATTTTATTTTTATAAATAAAAAAATATCTTTTTTATTTTTTTTTTACCGAACACCAATAATCCCCCCTGGTTCATTATTTTCTCCTAATAGTCTATTAACTAATAACTAATAAATATAATGCATAATAGTAATTTTGACAAAAAATGATATTTTTTTATAACTTTAAAATCAAAATAGCATGCGTTTCTTCTGTTCTTGATTGTTCATTATTATATTTTCTTAAAAAAATTAAAAAATTTTCCCTTATACATGTTAATTTAAAACTAATATTCATTTTATATACTTGTAGAAGGATATAAATTTTTTAAACCATTAAAATTTTTTAAAAAGAATTAATTTATATTATTATTTTGAATTAAAAAAAATATATGTAATTAGATATGAAAAGTTAGTTTTCAAAATTTTGATGAAAGAAGTAAACCTTTTTTGTTTGATGGAATCACACATTTCTCATAAAACTAAATATATTCTACCAAACATACAAACATGGAAATTTTTCTATGGTATTCCATCTTTTGAAACCATTATTCATTTTACCAAAGATAACCTAAGTCCTATTGAATTGATATTAAAAAAAATTAATAGAATTTACTTTGAAATATTTTTTATAGATATTTAAAAATAAATAAATTATATGAAAATGATAAATCAAATCAATATACACACAAACTTAAACAATGGATCGTGTAATTTTACTATGCTTCAGGCTTCCTGCATTTTTTTTAACATTCTTACGTGCAGTATAGTTATATTAAGTATTAACAACTTAATAGACTTGTTGATCTAATTAGGATAAATTACAAGAACTTATTTAATTTTATTAAAATTATACAAATATATAATATATTCTCAAGTAGTATCTATTTCCGTTCCATCAAAATACTTTGTGCTGAGCCAACGTGAGTGCATTATGAGTTTGGCCCTAATTAGATTTGTCAAATTTTGGTAACTTAAAGTCTTCCGTCCAACTAATAACAAGTTCATTAGGCATCATGAGCCTCGGCTAATTTAATCCAGAATTGGATCTCGCATTCGGAAGGAGCCAATGCTTTCTTTGCACATCAATGGCGGGGGCCAATTTGCTTTCTATTTACGTCTTTTCCTTTCCACGATAACCGTCATTCAACAAACATCTCTGCCACTTCTCTCTTTCTTCCTCTGGTCCTTTCCTTGCTCAAGTGAAGAAAATCGTAGGATCATATTAGCCTCTGCAGCTCCAGTGCCTCAATCTATTGAAATTTTGGTGGTTTCATTTCAAATAAAGAAATAATCGTAGAAGCTTGTAAGTTAACGTTCGTTGACAGTGTCACAAACTCTTGTTCACACACAGGCTCTTCACATTTACTGCCCACATTGCAACTCTCTCTTTTTCACTTTCTCGTTATTTTCAACGCCCAGAAGCTGTACACTTAAATATCAATCCCCAAAACATGAAGCAGTCATACAAGCAAACCAGCTTAAATCATAGACGGGACGAAGAGATGATGGGTGGCCAAACAACCCCACCATATTCACCAAAAACCCTTAAACATCCCAGATCCCTTCCCAGATCTATCAACTATCTATTGAAAGAGCAGAGGCTTCTCTTTATCTTAGTGGGTATTTTTATTGGCTCCACATTCTTCATCGTTCAACCCACCCTCTCTCGTATCTCCCCCTCTGAATCCCGTCCCTTCGTTCCCAGATCCTTCTCCATGGGCTTGACGCGACATGATGAGGTTTCCCGGTCGTCTTATGGGTTGGGCGGCAAAGTGGGGAGAGTCCCGGTTGCTCTCAGTGGCCGGCGGTTAAGGATTGTGGTCACGGGAGGGGCAGGTTTCGTGGGAAGTCACCTCGTCGACAAGCTTATTGCCAGAGGGAATGATGTGATCGTTATCGATAATTTTTTCACCGGGAGGAAGGAAAATTTGGTTCACCTCTTTGGGAATCCTCGATTTGAGCTTATTCGTCATGACGTCGTTGAACCAATTCTCTTGGAGGTCGATCAGATCTATCACTTGGCCTGCCCTGCTTCACCTGTGCATTACAAGTATAATCCCATCAAGACCATCATATCCTTCTTCGTTGAATCATTATTTATCATTGATAAGTATAAATTTACTTGATGTTTGTTCAATTATATTGTATTGTTTTAAACTCAGAATTTGAGATTGGTTAGATTTGAACCTGATGCTGTTTTGAGATCCTTAAGTATATGTGACTTACAAGACAAACGTGATGGGTACACTTAATATGCTGGGACTCGCAAAGAGGATTGGCGCAAGGTTTCTGCTTACTAGTACCAGTGAGGTCTATGGTGATCCACTGGAGCATCCACAGAAAGAGACTTATTGGGGAAATGTAAATCCAATAGGTGGGCTTCTTAATCAAATTGTTTCGGAGCTTTTTATTCTACCATAATCATACACGATTTATGTATTCTGGTTCAGTAGTATGAAAATATACGTACAAATTTTAGGTGAGAGGAGCTGTTATGATGAAGGGAAGCGAACTGCAGAAACTTTGTCAATGGATTATCATCGAGGCGCTGGTGTCGAGGTAGCTTATACATCTAATTGATCAGTGGCTAACTGGCTATTGTAGATTATCTACATTTATGTCTATGGTGCTGGTTTAGAAGTTTATCTGTGCTGTTGTACTGAACCATTATGATACTCATTTAAAAGATGTGTGCATCTTTCTCTGTACACATTCTTATGGACATCATTTCTGTTTGCCTTGAAATCTCCTTGCTTGTTCAACTCATTAATGCCCAGCTGTCATTAATTCTTCAGACAATTAGTTCTCCTTGGAAATTAAAACATGATGTAACCAATGAGCTTGCAGACTCAGTGTGCTTAAGTGATTTACGACTTATTATAATTATAATTTCTCTGGTATATCCACTGTATTCCAAAAAGTGATAAAACGATTCTAATCAGTCACTGTAAAGTATTCACTCATGGGAAAGAGGCTGAATTCTGAAGACTGGAGAAGTGATTGTGTCGGTAACATAAAGAAATTGTGTACTAAATCCATTGAATACAAGGAGAGCCAACAAAAATTTCTTGTGGATCATTATTAAAGAACAAATATTGTGAAGAGTTGCCCAAAATATTCTGATAATCTTTTCACTGATATATGAATAACTTAATTGGCATGTTATGATTCCATTTTACCATGGAGACTGATATGAGTCTTGCTGGTTCATAGGTTCGAATTGCTAGAATTTTTAACACATATGGTCCTCGGATGTGTCTAGATGATGGACGTGTAGTAAGCAATTTTGTTGCACAGGTTTGACTACTTTCTTTCTTTTAATTTTTTTCCCCTTTTTGTCTTTAGCGGGTTGTTGTGTCTTATACCTTTTTTTCCCATGTTTCCAGGCAATTCGTAAACAACCAATGACTGTATATGGTGATGGGAAGCAAACAAGAAGCTTCCAATATGTATCTGATTTGGTATTGCTGATAAAACTTTTTGTTCTGAAATATTACAAATTTCTGAACCCTTTATGTTTGAGTTATTGGTCATGCACACAACATATTTAGCACAGATTTAAGTTTGGCGGAAAGGTTCCATTCAATCTGAGTCCGGTTTTAACTATTCAGCACTAGATTTGAATTTTATGTTTGGGGCAAAATAAGAATAGCCTGTTAAATATGACTGTGTTTTATAGAAAATACTTGACTAGTTTTTGTGACCTGATTATCTCGTTAGAAACTTGTTTTGATGCAAAGTTGGAATACCATTCAAGTATGAATGAATTTTTATGGAGTAACAGAGAATCCATTTCATTTTTTGTATGGCAGAAATTTGATTTCAGAATGGAAAGATTTTGAATTGGAGTTTATATCAAAAGGAGTACTTTGGGGGCCTACTTTCTATGAAAGTATTTTCATTTGGTCAAATACCTGTGAAAATCTTTGCAGCGCTGAAATGATGCTAAAAGAGAACTAAGTTTTTTTCAACTTACAGGTTGATGGGCTGGTGGCTTTGATGGAAGGTGAGCATGTGGGACCTTTCAACCTTGGTAACCCAGGGGAGTTCACCATGTTAGAGCTTGCCCAGGTATGTTTCTTCTTATTCTCTCTCTCTCTCTCATCTTAATTATCATTTTGTTGGAAAGGCTCCGTTCAGAATTTTCAGATCATGCTTATTTTGTGCATATTCCGGACCCTTCATTTTATTCATTCCTTAATCCATGACATAGCATATATCATAAAATAGTTGGGCCCTTCTGCAGTAGAGTTAAGTTCTTATGTTATTGACATGCTCTGGCTGTCATCTTTCCATGAATACACAGGTTGTCAAGGAAACAATTGATTCAAGTGCTACAATAGAATACAAACCAAATACTGCCGATGATCCACATATGAGGAAACCAGATATTAGCAAAGCAAAGGAACTGCTGAACTGGGAGCCAAAAATCTCTCTCAGAGAAGGGCTGCCTCTTATGGTTAGTGATTTCCGGAATCGGATTTTGAATGAAGATGAAGGAAAAGGGATGAAATAAGAATGGTAGACAGCAAAACCCGGATGCATGTGTATGGGGAAACATCTATTATAGTTTTTTCATTTACTGTCACCGTCAATAGAAAGGTATGGTATTATAGGAACGCGTTACATTTGTGTGAAGATATCTCACGTCTCTATTGTCTCTTTACATTTATGCCCGATTGGCATAATAGGCGTATTTGTCAAATTTTGTCAGCAATTTTCTTTCGACTATTGTATTAATTTGGATGTAATATGGTACGGAAAATCAAATTTAAAAGTTTAATGTGAGAATTGAGATACAAATTGCGTCAACCCAAAAGAAATGAATCATTGATGACGCGAAGATATTGTAGGAATCCAAACATGAGAGGGAGACTCTGAAGGCATTGCAGACTAAACTAAATATATACCAAGTCAAGTCACGTTTGATTCAACACCCGCTGTGAGCGTTAATGGTATCCCATTGTTCTCCTCAGTTTTTATTATCTGAGTTGAACTATCACTGTTCATTGTCCTTTTGCATCAGATCAAAGAGAAGAAAACCATTGTGCTTTCTTCGTTTCTCAGACAAAAATATTTGGTTTCTTGTGCACTTTGATTTGATTAGGTTCTTCAACCACCCAAATTGTTATCGTATCTTGCAATTATGAATATTTTAATTTGATGGTGAACTACCTCTTATCCTCTTCAAGAAAACGTCATTGTGAACTTCAATGGTCTTATTTTGGCACACTTTCAAGCAGTTCCTTTTTAAGTACATCTTTTAGTGCTGCAAGCAACTCGTTTACTGCAAATAGCACCTTTTCCTTTAGTGATCTTCAAATAACGTGTTTACAAACATGAATTAACATTAAAAACGCACTAAATTCTTTTTTCTTTTTTTTTTCCCAATATATTCTTTCTGCACAAATCCATTCTTACCATCTTCCACATCAAATCTTCTTTTACCATTACAGTCTTTATAAAATGATAAAATATCATTTCAATGAGCCAGGCACATGAAGATGCTGCAAAAATTTGTCCGTTGCTCTGCTTCTTCTGACCCAAATGTTCTAAGTTTCGAATATAATGCCAAGACAGCTTGCTGTCAAGTGCTTGGTACGTAATAAACCTGTAGGCCATGCTCAATTTCGCGATGCTTTTGATATTCGTGCCACCATTTTTGTCTCATTTTTTAATTTCACCACCACCTCTTTGCAATTTGCATGCAAACTAATGTGGCCGCTGCCTCGCGTCCATCCAAAACTGCTCTGCACAAAATGTTCAGTATATGCATGATACGATCATCTTAAATTACGAGTAAATTATATAAAAAGGTTCCGTTATCTTCGAATATTTGTAATTTCATATAAAACGGATGGAACCCTTGTGAAGTATACTGGGTTTGTTGATGGGTCTTCTGTGATGAGTGTGATGGTTTAATTTTCTTTGGCATAGTAAAAACAAGTGAGAGTTAAGAGAAACACAGGGTACTTGCTATACATCATTTTCAATCTTAAAAGCCATAGAAATGTTGGTTGCGTCTCATTAAGATCACTCATTTTTGCTATGTCTTGACATGGAAATGATGCTCCATGCCAGAGCATCAATACAGCCTATAAAATTAAACAGAACATTCTTCTATTCCTTACAAACTTGTCAAATTTTGCATCGATATGTTTCTTTCTGATGCTTGATTCTGATGCACGTGCAACGTTCATATTCGGGTAACTCCTCTTCTTGCAAACGACATAAAACTTCACTACTACCCCCTGTTAATGAACTGATTACTTTCATATTTGTTTTTTAAAAGTGACCCCAAAAAAAAAAACCATTCATCTCCCTGTGATTTGACCCGAAATTAATTTGCCAACAATGGTCTTGAAGAAAAATTGACTCCTTTATGATGTATATATTACTCCATCAATTCCAAATCTTTTCTGGTTTAAGATTATTTGACACAGGTCAAGAAATTATTTATTTTATATAATTTTACAACAAAGTTAACTAAAATACTCTCATTTAATGACTTGATTAAAAAAATAATGGCTCACATTTACTTAAATAAAAAAAGGATATAGTTGGAAAAAATAATTAATACATTGAAATTCCAAATCTACAAAAGATTTGGAACAAAAACAAAATCTCAAAGCTGCAAAAGTTTTGGAACTGGAAGAGTATCGCTTAATCAACTTGGAGTAAGTATGTTTTGAATTTGAGATCACTAAAATTCAAGAGTTAGATTTGCTCTTTTTTTAGATTTGCTCTCGTTTGAGTGGAAATAATCATATGTAAGTGAAGTAAATAATTTAGTGTTGACACCAACAAGTTCTTTACATAATTGGTAAATGGCTAGGTTTTTTAGACATATTATCCTATATTTAATTTCATTTCATGTATATAGAAAATATTTTATTGGAAGAGATAAGTGATTAATCTTCAACTATCAATTAGAGGATATTTTTTGTATTAAAAAAATAATAATTTAATGTTGAAAATATATTGTTGGCAAGAAAAAAAAAAAGAAGTGTTGAAAATATATTTTATATAGTACTCTCTTTGATTTTTTTTATAAGGAATATTCTAGAAACTTTTTCTAATCCTTTTTATATGGGACCTAGTAATATTTAATGAGATTTGTCTTATTTTACTCTCATCATTTATTTCTCATCATAAATTATTATTGAACTTTTTGGATGAAAGATGCACTTTCAATTGGTTAAATGATATTTAATGTGTATTACATTAATATATTAAATAAGGATAAAAAAAGAATGTTTGAATTTTTTTAAAAAAATTTTAAAAAAATAACTAATTTTCTTAATTTATGTAAAGTAGTTAAAAATTTTTTATAAAAAGGATAGGAGGAAGTATATGTTTAAAAATACAAAATGCCTAACTTTAAAGGCATAAAGACAAATTCATTTTGCGGCAAATGGCCAACAAAAGTTATTTAAAAAATAAATGATATTTTTGGATAAAGTGTGTGTCTATAGTGTGAAGTTAGCATTGGATTTTCTTCTATTAAGTGAGTCATCTAAGGCTGGCAATACACTGGTGTGAGTTTCCATTTCAATCCCCTGCCTCTGTCTCTATATCTCAGCCCAGCTACCCCCTAAACCACTACTTCTCTCTGAACATTATCCACAGATGAAAGGCATAGATATCTTCTGCACTTCCCAAGCTTCTACAGCTATATGTCTTAGCATGGATCAAGCCATCTCCTCTTCCTCTTGCTCATCGTCCAGCTCCATTCAACTTGGCAGTAGAGCCATTGATCGCCACAACCCCATTATCAAAGATTCTTCCCGATTCCCCCCCAAAGTTCTCACCACCCCTTCTTCTTCTTCTTCTCCTCCTCACTCACTCAATGACCCAAAGCCGTACCCTTACCATCACCAGAAGACTAAGAAGAGCTCTTCTTCAAAGCCGAAACACCTGCACAAGAAAAGCTCAACCAAAGGTCATGATCAAAAGAACAAAAGTAGCGCAGGAAATCTGAACAATAGTTACTCCTCTAATCCAATTAACGGTATTCTTCAAAAGAGCTGGGTTAGAGTTAGAGCGACCGTGGATTCAATCCCTCATGCTGGTTCATCCAGATATTTGCTGAGTGATGCTGCTGATTACGACCAAGTTTTGGCATTACCTTCAACTGATGAAGAGCAAACTCAAGTTGTCTATCAAGATGAAGCCAACCCTGCTTCTTCTGACCAGGTTGCTTACCTTACTGATCGTTTAGGATTCTCCAATCCGAAATTCTATCGGTTGTGATTTGAATGAATGTTTCCTGCAGGTTGTGGTTCTGAGGGTTTCTCTGCACTGCAAAGGCTGTGAAGGAAAAGTGAGAAAACATCTGTCTCGAATGGACGGTACTTTAACTTACCAACCTCTCAAAAATTCTTTTAAGCCCTCAATGAGGCATTGTGTGGTTACGAAATATTCATCAAAGATCCCATTTTTTAGTTTTTTCGTAAAACAAAATCCGGTTCAGTTTTGAAGTTTCCCTAATGAAAGAAGTTGATAATGTGAATTATATGAGCAGGAGTTAGTTCCTTCAGCATAGATTTTGCAGCAAAGAAGGTGACAATAGTTGGAGATGTGACTCCACTGAGCGTGTTGGCAAGCGTATCAAAGGTCAAGAAAGCAAGTTTGATCTAGTTGAACACGAGATTACAATATTGTTATGGTTTGAATGTGACGTGATTATTCGAGCAATTAGCACTAATGCAAATATTAGGAAGTTTCATTGATGGTAGCCAAGAAAGCATGTAATGTTAGAGGTTGGCCTTTGTTTAGTACTGTTTTATTTTGAAGTCAGCTAGGCCATGCATGGCCCATTCTCATTATCACATAATATCCGTATCCTCAGGGCTTCGTTGCAACACTGCCACGCTTTTGTGCTTCTCAATTCAATCACATGCTGCTAGTATGTTTGGAAATTCGCGATGGTTTCTCATGCTGGCCAAATATTACGTTCTTGGGTCTTGTACATGAATTAATCAAACAATTTCCTCTGGTTGCCATGTTATTTAATGAGATCTATGTTATGGCAGTTGATTTAGGTAATTAGCTTGTCATTTTCATAAGCGACGTGGATTCCAATATCAATTTCAGGTGCTATTATCTTTAAATTTCTTATTACTAAAAAAAATTGAAGATAAAGAAGTTAACGTTCACAAAAATTTTGACCAAGATCCTAGACTGTCCCCGAACTAAATTATCAGCCTCTTGATACGCTTTCCAAATAATAATATATTGGAGAAGTGTGTTAAAAAGGGAAAAAAAAACCACCACCACCACCACCACTTGGACCCCGTTATAGGAGAAATTGAAGGAACCAATTTTCTGGGTGTATCAAGAAGCTAATAATTTAGTGACAAGGCTGTCTAGAATGTAGGTCAAAATTGCATTTGAATTCGGTGCACATGCATGATGAGCATTTGGCGCTTATCAAATGTGATTGGATGCCTATCACTATCACTGTAATGAGCATGGAATATAGTTTTGTTGTTCATCCCTAGCAAAACTTTGGAAAAGTGATTGGTGAAATTTGAAGCCAAGAACAAGGAGCTCAATTAAAGTATTTTTTTGACAAACGACAGCTGAATGGTTCAATGGTGTTCTAAAAGCCGCGTTGTGCTAGAAGCATGATATTGACTGCATAAAATGTTGTACATGCTATGCTATTAATTAGATGGCCAATAAATATGTGTACTTACTAGACGTTAGAGGGCAATAGCACACAGCAACTTCTCTAGCCTCTATATATGAGTTATAAATATTCATTTCGCATTAAAGTTATGTATTTTTCTGGCCATCTTTAAGGCTGTAGTAGAATTACAATATAAACATTGAAAAGAGAAACAAATAAACTTGTGCTTAATTTATTCTTACACACGAGTAAAGGACCCACAAAGCAGATGTAAATGATTTTTTTCAAGAAAAAGAAAAATGAACGTCGAGGCCAGAAATCTCATTTATGAGTTTGGTCCAGAAGTTGCCCTCTGAGGTCTGGCAGAGTCTGAAGCCATTCATATGCTATAATGGCGTCCCCATTCGCATTAATCTAGTTAGAGCTGTATTTCAGGTAACTGTTTTGATTACATACTAACAATGAAACTCACCCCGTTTTGTTTATATTTCCTCACCGCATTGAAAAATCCATTTTCATGTTTAAATTTAATACCATTTATTTTCATCTTGCCAAACAAGAACTTGTTTTTCTTTTTTAAATAAAAATAAAAATAAGAAGGATCCGGAATCCAGAAAAGGGGCATGCATTGTGCTCAGAGAGAGCATACTCACTCACCGAGAGATCTCGTATTTGCAGACGTATCCAGCAACTCATCACGGCAGAATACACAGCCCCTCTTAAGTAAAAGTGGATTTCATAAGATTCAGTTGTTCCAGAACAATCCAATAATAGATCACTTGTAATTTGCTTTTCAGAAAAATAAAAATTAAATTAAAGTACATACTTAGAGATCATTATCACCAAGGAATTCATAAGATATGGGCATCAGATAATAAGCGGAGTCGTGGTCCACACAGTAACTTCAGTGTGTAGGATAAGACTATCTTCATCATTTGCCATTCTTCCTCACTTAAAAGTGGAGGGGTGGAAACAATTCTCAGAATTTGGAGGTCAAGCCAACACAACACCGATCACATGGAACATAAAATTATAATTTATCACGTTATGATCTAACAACTAATTGATTAAAACTTCCAACAAATTGCCAAATCAGCGTGAGGAAAAACAGGGAAAAAAGAGAACGAGAGGAGAAGCAGAACGCTTAGAGAAACTGCTAAATAGTGGAGCAGAGCTGGAGCTTCTCCGGAACGAAGAATCCCAAACTCGAAGGCGCCAGCTTCACATCCTCGCAACTTAAAACCCTAATTCCTAGTAAAAGTCCCAAGTCTGAGCGATTTATAAACAATTTTGAAGGCCCAAAGCACGATATCATCTATCCTCAACGAGGGCTTAAGCTCTAATGAGAATGGGCTTATAGGCCCAATTTCCTTGGATTGATGTCACCATTCCCAAAGATAGGACCAATTTAGGTTTTCTTTTCCTTTGGTTTTTTTTTGTTTTTTTCCTTTTTCGCCAAATGTAGCCTCGGTTTTAAGCCTCGGCTTGTTATGTCTCTTCCATCATTCTTTATCCCTTTTTAATTAATAAGTGACTTATAACTATTTTATATAAATTAAGAAAATTTATTATTTTTTTTAATTTTAAAATAAAACCAAGCAATACTTTTTTGTTTTTATTTATTATAATAATATATAAGATTTTTAATTATTATTAAGTTGAAAAGTGTAAGACCAATTAAAAAAAATTAAAAATATTATCAATTGATTAATTAAAAATATCTTTTTATTCAAAAAAATTCAAAAATAATTTACAAGAAGATATAAATAATAAGAAGTAAAATAGAAAAAACTTTAATAAATATTAGATGATCCCCTGTAAAATTAATCAGAGAAAACTTCTGAGTATGCTCCTGCCCACACTGTGTAGTACGTAAAATACAAATACTTCACCACACACTACCCCACATGTGCCAAACAAGTTATATAGTTGGCACATTCATAATTGTTGTGCAAGTTTCAAGCGTTGAAATAATGCGAACTAATGAATATTAATGATTCTACAAAAAAATATTTTTTTCTATTCCTATTATAAGGATCCTTTTAAATGCTTATTTAGTTCAAAATATAAGGGGTTATATAATTTTTTAGTCAGAAATTATTTTTTTATCCCTATTAATTATTATCTTGTGAATTTAAAAAAGAGAGAGAATGAATTTTCAAAATAAATTTTATTAGTAATTAATAAAAGTAAAATTAGGATATTAAATTTTTTTAAAATTTTCAAATCTGTAACTAATTTTTCTTAATAAATGCTCTCTCCGATCTTTAAGTTAAGTCATTTCTAACTAACTCATCAAAATCAAGAAAAGTTTGTTACATCATTAAAATTATTTTAAAATTAATATATTTTCTATCTTTACCCTGTAATAAATACTACAAATTCAAACAATTCATATTTTCTCTCATAATTAAATAAAGATATTTTAAAAATAAAATAATTAATACTCTAAAAACTTATAAAAGATAACTTACATTTGAGATCATAAAAAATTTATAGAATATCACTAATAAAAAGAATAGAAGGAAAAATAAAATAATTAAAAATCCTCTCTAATACAGTGTGAACGGGAGGGAGTACTGTTTTTCTTTGATTCATCAATCTCCGTTAATTTCTCTGACGGAAGACGCAATTTTCCTCGAAGCCAATAAAACAAATATATATCGTTGACTGCGGGAGCTCTTGGCTAATCAATTTACAGTGGAGCATAGGGAACACCCACAAAAAAAAAAAAAGGTAAACGCACCAGATGTGTGGAAAATCTTCAACAAAGACATACCAAGACAAATATTCTCAAGTTTGGGAATTCCTAAAGTTAAAATCCCTTACCAAGGTCCTTGGAGCAAATAAAACAAAGCTACTTAAACCAAAATACTTCTCCTCCCTCCCCATCTCTTTTCCTTCTTCCCTCGCCCGCCATCGACAATGTTATTGGAGCTCTGATCACCACTAACGTTGTTGGATCTCTGGTCATTGGAGCTTTACTGTCCAGAAATGTCATTGACATCGATACTGTCATCAATATGAAGTTTGATAAAATTAAAAGTATTGAAATTAGTTATACTGAGTTAAAAATTATAAATCTTTTACTTGAAAATTTTATTGATCCCACTTAGAAATTTTTTTCAAGTTTTTGGAAATTATGAGTCTCTCACTTAGAAATTTCATTGATATCACTTTAAAAATTTTTTCAAGATTGTTTTCTAAAATAAAATTGAGAGTACTGAAATCAGTTATATTAAGTTGGAAATTATAAGTCTCTCACTTGAAAATTTTTTACAAGATTGTCTTTTGAAATAAAATTAAAGAATACTAAAATCAATTATAATAAATCAGAAATTATGAGTCTCACTTGAAAATTTCATTAATTCAACTTCAAAATTTTTTTTAAGATTTTCTTTTAAAATAAAATTAAGAATGTTAAAATCAGTTATAATGAGTTGGAATAACAAAATAAAAAAAAATGAGCCCTTCCGTTATATTGATCAAAAAATAAATATTTTAATAATACTTATTTTAGAATATTTTAATCATTTGCTTAATTTTTTATTTTTATATTACTTTTGTTCAAACATAAGATCTCGCTAACATTCATTCTTTTTCCATTTCACATCAAATCACACATAAATTAAAATTTCATGATTTTTTTTAATTGCATTCTCATTCTTTTTTCATTCCCCTTTAGTCTCGTTACCCACCAAATCCAATGTATCTATAACATACAAACGATAACGATCCTTAATCAGAACGGGCTTTGAATGGAACACATCTTTCTGATATGGAAATTCGAAATTTGGTTTCATGAAAAAGATTATGATCCTCTTTATTCATCTTTCGATGAAATTACGGTTGTGCTAACTGATTTACACAAGACGCAACTCCCTACTTTGGGTACAAAACGTCTAATGAACCAGCTACTTCTGCCACTAAATCATCTAATAGTAATCTCTCAACTTCCCTACCTATTGTATCAATGTCATCTCGCACGTCCAACCACTGCGATTCCCTCGCCAGCACCTTTCCCAGAGCGTCATCCTTTACTTTTCCTTGGCTCCTCAGCAGAGTGCACAGACCATCTTGGAGCCCTTTTTTCATCACTCTACATCCAATATTTGTTATTGTATGATTCACCCATGGCCGATCATTCTCAAGTTGCTGGTAGATTTTCACGATACCTAAATTTATACGGTCAAAAAGCATCCTCCTTTCTGGCCTTGAACAAGCATTACAATCAGAGTACCTCTTTTCAAGCTCATCAAACACTGTACGATTCACGGGGCATTCTGGCGAGTACCATGCTTCCGAATATGCAAGGGGATAGGCCCCATCAATGCCAGACTGAGACAAGACATCAATAATGTAGGAAGACTCCCAGCTATCTCCATATAATCCATTCCCTTCTGAAATTCCAAGATGTACTTCCCCACCGTCTTCATCGCTTGAAATCAGCAAGGGTCCCTCCGCATATTCTTCGGATTCCAGCTTTAGCAGCTGAAGTTGCATTCGAAGACCTAGCAACAAGTAAGTTTGTTGAAACCAAGGAAACGGGGAAAATGAGAATCATAATGACAAATTTGGAAGGAAGCCTTTTTTTATTTTCGTGAGGGAAAGGAAGCCATTTAATCATAAAAACTGTATCTTCAGCTGATAGAAGCAACAAAACAGATCATGGTTGCAAGTATGATCACTGTTGATAAACTCTTGTACCAGTGACCCGTCGTTAGAAAGAAACCAAATATCAATATAACTTTTAAGTTCCTATATATAGATAATTCAATTAGGAATTAAAAGGATGCTCATCAAGTCATAACTAGTTTCCCACTGATATTGAGAAATAATGATGCACCTATGCGTGGATCACAGTTCCTATGGTATTATTTACTTCTAGAATCAGTGCAAATGCACTAGCGAGTGATCAAACAACAGTAAAAACAGCTTTTCAGCTTATTGTTCAAATTTTCAAGGAATCAATACAGCTGCGTTTAATAGCTTTTTTTCCTTGAAAATAAAACCAAACAGAGTTACTTCTGTTGGACAATGATAACTATCACTGTAATTACTGTGGCTTTTTATGTCCTAACCACTACAATTGAGTAAGCACATCACGTAACAGGGATGGAAGAACTAAAGAAAACACAAGAAACCGGACGGATGGGGACTAAACACTAAATTGAAGAATAATCAATATAGATGTCTGATTCAGTTACCTTGGAGGTCAGCACTAAGACTTTCAAAGCATTCAGAACAGGATGACAGATCATCCGTAAATGAAGGCTCCAGAACAGAAACTGGACTTGGTTGATCAGCATCTTTACAGCATGAAGATTCAAGTTCAGGTACAAGTGGTTGAGAGGAGACCGAACTTCCACTGGAAGACCCAACTGATGGTTCCTGAGATATAACAATATATACGTGAGAAGCAGGAAACATAATTAATGAAACATTTGATAGTAAATGCTGGCCCAAAAATAAAATGCACTGAAATGAAAGAACTATGCTTTATGAAAGTTTTGGAACAAAGTATTGATGAAGAATATAGTGAAATGTGATACTTGGTGTGAATTGCAAAATCCCATGAACCATCGTGTCTTTGATAGCAACTTGCACCCAAAGCCGCTAGGATGAGGGCATGTCTACCTAGATGTCATGTAACATCACCAAAAAAAAAAGTTCGAGAATAAAGCAAAGCAGCAAAATAACACTAGCGACAAGATGAAAGCAGCATTCTTAGATTTTATAAAAGAGTAAAACATTTTTAGACTCGAGACAATTCATTTTAGCACCAAGCACGATTGGAATGTAAATGAACAATATGATTGATAGGTGGAAAACAAAGGAATAGGAAAGTAGTAACCATGGTAGTCAAAAGCGCTCTCCGCAGTGCCTTAGGCGCATTAGGTGGTGAGGCAAGGTGCTATTCAACGCTAACGTATCTTATACCACAAGAGGCACCATCTTCAATCAAGCAGGCAAGTGCCTTTAATGTAACACATATCACGAGAGGTGCTGTCTTGAATCAAGTGTTGCCAGGCAAGCAAGTTTGTGTTTTTCCCCCCTTTCTTTTCAGGTGCAATAGCCTTGGGCATTCTGTGTGTAGCGGCCATAATTGACTCTCACACTCCATACCTCACAACACGTGAGTCAGACTTGGCCCATTAACTATGGGCCCATCAATGTGTTTGGAAGCCGAAAGGGAAGAGTTGCCTTATAAAACCAGCCCAAAATTTTAAAAATGGTAATAGGAGAAAATAGGAAACTAAAAAACCAAATCTTAGAAGCCCAACTCAGCCTTAGATATTTAAGAATAAGGAAAAATACTAATTCCTATTTTACAATATTATTTAGGTTCTTAGTAGTTCCTAGTTTTGAAAACAAACAAAAAGCGCACTTAATTATTATGTGTAATGACTTAATGTTTATTATGCTTAAGTAGTGATGCAAGTGACTTAATTAGTGCTTTGAAGATTACTATGTCTTGTGACTTGATTATTAAGTTTGAATGGTTAATTTATAAGTCAAATATTATTCCAAATTTTCATTTATCTATATTTGTTTATATAGCATGTTATTTCTGACTTTAAACCACCTTGCTTCACTTGAACATGCATCATTCTAGTGCCTCTCAACTAAGTAGTTTTAGTGGTCTAGGGTCTTAGGGGCAATTTTTGCTATGACTACCATGGTAGTAACAATAAAACAGACAATAGTGCTAAGAAAGGCAATAATCCACAACACAGAGTTAAGGAAAAGAACCAAATGCATATATATATATATATATATATATCAAAATCCTGAAAACTTAACCTGCTGTAGAAAACTGTCTTCTTCAATGGCACTAGGGTTGCCACTGGTTGAAATACCAGAAGGTAATTCAGGAAGGTCTGAATCAGGAGAGTCAGAAGACCCAGCTGCTTTTTCGAGCGCTGCATTTGCCACATCTTCAGTAACCACACTTGTATCCCTTAGGATCTCGGTTATTGAATCAGATGATGGGACTTCTATCTTGAGTGGGTCTTCTTTGAGGCCGGCCTTCACTTTATCTTGGATTGTGTTTATGTCTGGTGAAGAATCATAAATTTCCATGTTTGTATAATGAGAAGACAAGGACTTCTTGTGACCAGATTTTGAGTTTCTGGTATTCGAACCTTGTTGCTGATAAAAACTCTTTGCAGTTTTTCTTCTTTCCAGCTTAAGGGCTTCCTTTGGCATAATAAATCGATCAACATGAAGTGTTTTAGGACTTCCAAATCCTGTGGAAGAAGCCGGAAGAGATCTTGATCTCAACAAACTTCCAATACACCCATCCTTCCAACCATCCTTGCTGCTGATACCTAAAGGTTCACCTGACCCAGAAGGTGTGCCATTGGTGGCAAATTTATTATGGAAATCTTCCCCGTGAGATATGCTCTTAAAATTTGCTGCATCCATTTCCTTATCAGGTATGGCAAGCATTTCAGCCAGTGTGCTGCCCCTGTTGATGGCTTGCGCCTGTTGGGACTTGTGTGTCATTTTCCACCTCTCTGATAATCTCTTCTTTGCCTCTCTACTAACAGATGATTCGATAGAACGGGATGATGGCCTACTACGATTACTTAAGTCAATAGAGTTTGCATAGGTTGCAGACGTTACGTCTGATTCACCAGCAGATTCATTTCCAGAAAAGTCACAAGAACTATCATCCCCAGCATATCCTCTAAATCTAGAAGATGAAAAGACCATGGATCCGCTGTATATACTACCTTTCATTCGCCTAGTGATTTCCTTAGCAATTTCTCTAGATTCCATAGAATTTTGCCTTGAAAACCTGATAGTATCCGGCAGGTTTCTCTTATGCAATTCAAGGCCCCTATTTCTGACATCTGGATATGCAGCACTCTTTCCAGTCTCTGATAAGAAAGCATGTGAAGAACAAGATGATGAAATAAATTTGGTCGCATCCTGCACCTTTCCAAGATTGGGTTTTAGGACAACAATCCTTGTGGGGACAGCATCTTGCTTGTCTTTTCCACTCAACTGAAGGTTTGGTGATTTTGGTGAACCGCAGACAGCATGCCTTCGGTCAACTTGGTCAGGATAACTATCAAGATGCTTCTGATGAGATTTACTACAACTGAACCTTGTTGTGTCCCGAGCTGATCTCCAGCTGAAGTCACAATGTTCATACTTCTGCATATCTGATGATTTCATAGCTTCTATGTATTTGCAATGTGATTGAAGTGGGGCAGTTTGCAGATCATTTAGATGCTTTTTAAATAAAGAATCTGGACGCTGAAAATATTTTAGTAGAAGATCTGTGTTGGAGTCTAGAACCTCAAGTGCATCATCAAATTCTTTTGAAGAGAGTGAATCCCTGTCAGTTGCCAGACGTTTGGCATCCATGAACTTCTGTTCAATGAATGATATTTCAGCATCACTGGCAACTAAGTCAGCACCCTGTGACGGATACCTACAGCTCTCTACCTTAGGGATCTCTGAGACCTCAAAGACATCTTTAAATTCCTGCTGATCCCTTGAGCTTCTCCTAGATGATCGACCATCATATAAAGTTCCACTGCTGTGAGTCATCTCCAACTGTGGTCTCCCCTGCAGATGGATTTCGGAGGAGCCTCTATGATGCTTATTAGCAGGCTGCTGGAGGGGCATCCCATCAAGACCCATCAATCTGGCAATAACACTAGGGGATCTTCTTTTGGAGTCGGTTTCTCTGGACATCTCTTCAGCTAGTAACTTCTTTATGGGAGTGCCAAACAGTTGTTTTGAAGATCTCCACCCCAATTTAAATGAGGACTGCCAAAAAAACAGCATAAGTTCATCGCTGCCAACCTACTCCTTTTAGATATTCACGTACGGAGAAGTTAAACAAAATGCAATATATAAACACAATTACCCTTCAACTTGGGAGAATTTTTTCTTCATTTATAAATGCAAAAACATAGATCATGAATTAAGGGAGAGAGATGATTAAGACAAAAGAAAAAACCAGCGCACCGAATCTTTATGTGCAACACCACTGCCGGAAGAGCTAGAATCAGAGGACAAATTCGGATGCTTTCTCCGTCTCTGAACCTCCTTGTTTCCTGGGAATGAATTCTACAGCATATTAGCTTGAATATTCAAGAGCAGAAAAGAGGAAGGTTTTAAATGGTGACAATAGAGTGCTTGAAATTACTAAAATCCTGGCCAGGAAGTAATATATGGGTATAAACTGCTTATTAAAATGTCTGGTAAAAGCAGTTGAAAGAATAGGAGCAAAAAATCGTGACGCTCAAATTTAAGCATGAATTGAGGAAAAAATTTCCTTCGAAAATAATTGATCGACACAAAGTGCTTTTTGAAACGATCCGTAATGAGGCATTGTAATTATACGACATCATGAACAAAATGATACCGATAGCACTAAGTAAAAAGTTAAGAAGCAGTTCACAAGCCTAATTGTAGCAAACATAGAAGCCAGACCAAGACTTCAACCAACTTCGGTTCACCCGGAGCACTCGAAAGTGTTTCTAGAAGTATAGAAGTGCTGTTCTCGACAGCTCAAGCAAGAAGTTGCAGTTTAAAACCGTTTAGAAGACAAAGAAAATCAGAATATCTCCAGGTGAACGAGCTTCAACTCCATTTCTGAGAGACTAGGCAGAAAGAGGGATGAAAAAAAACAGAAAAGAAAAGAAAAAGAAGAGAGGGAATGCAACCTGCAGGGAGAGTAGGGTGGAGTTGGGAGGAGCGATCAGCGGAGGTAGACACTTTGGACCTCTTGGGGCGAAATTTCTCCATATCCAGTCATGAAAGATGCATGAATTGGAGGAAGCGAGATCGAAAATAGCGGAAAGAAAGAGGAAAAGAAAAAGATAGGAATGTTCAGAGAAGATCACGGGAGAGAAGAAAAACCCTAGGATTCTCAGCTAATTAAAAAATGCGTGACACAAGCAAGCACAGTGAGAATGGAAGGAAAAAAAACAAAAACGAGTCAACAAAAATGCAGATCTTGAAATGTGCAAGATAATTTCACAGTAAGAGAGAGAGAAGCAGAGAAGTGAGGACAAGTAGCTGATGCTACTGAGAAAGAAAGAAGAGGAGGGAGAGGCGGGCATTAATGGAGGTCCGTTATTGGCGTCAAGAGAGGGAAGTGGGAGGGAGACAGAGAGAAGGAGGGAGTGGGTAAAGAGAGAGGTAGGTTAGAGGAGTGGGGTTTATTTTTTGAACTTTCAAAAATACCGATATACGGACACTGTACCTCACACCTCCGCGCGGGCAAACTCCGTCCATCCTACCTTCCACGTGTCAACTTCATAGGATTCCACCTCTACCTTCTCAATGGTTTGGGTTTTACGTGCCTCCCCTAACTCTGCATGTTCTCCTCACCTTCCTCTTACCTGTCAGGCTGAAACTGGCTCAATCACTACCATCAACCAAAACATGTAAATGTATGGTTATAAAAAATATATACACACATATATGTAAATGTAAAATGTAAAATTCATATAAAATCGTATTATTTTCATCTAATTTCAACAATTAAAATTAATTTATATTTTTATTTAATAATTAATTAAAATATGATATTTTTTTAATAATGAAAATTCTATAACAAACCATATATCTCATTTTTCTTGAAACCTTTATCACTTTTTTGTGGGATTCATACTAAATATGAATATGACTTTGGATGACAGAAGAGTAAAAAGGATATGATCAGAAAACAATTTATGTTTCCACATAACAAATAATAATTAATCAATGTTATTAAATAATGACACAACGATAAAATTTTATTGAGAATATATTTAATTTTTTATTAATATATGTAATTAAATTTTGTAAGCAAGTTTATTATATCTATTCATCATTTTTCAATTAAAAACAATATAACTGTTTATGCTTCAAACCTCCATGAATATTGATACAAAACTTTAATAAATAATTAATAAAGTTAATTAAAGTATTTAAAAAAAACACAAAACTTGCATTGAAAAGTGTAGTCTCTTATTTAAGACTATATGCAGCCCCCAGTTTTATTGATTAATTTGTTGCGTGATGCCACATACTCTGCTTTTTGAAGCTGACAAACTGCATGTGTGTTTCTACCATGGAAGCAGCCCCTGACTCGCTCAGTTGGTCGCAGTGTTTCGTCTCTACGCCACCAAACTTAACTTCATTTTTCTAACCATCTATGGGAATAAAAAGGGAGGGGGGTGAATTTAAGGATATGATTTTTTTCTAGATATCAATCTTATTGCAATAACAAATAGTAATTTTTAGTGATAAGGTTGAGTCGAATAATAAATAACCCAGTCCTAAATAAAATCTTAAGTTTGAGCTTATAGAAAAAATAGCATTAAAAGAATTATTCACTTTTAAACCCAGTAATATTTAAATATAATTCAGTAATAGTTGATACTAAATAATTATGTAAAAAAAAAAAAGGAATTGTGAACATTTAATAGATTAATACTTCACCGGTACGCAAGTCACGTGCAACGGATCTTCATTTGAAATATAAGTTTGTATTGGTATGAACAATAATAGTGATGTAGGTTTTTGTCAAATTTTTCTGAGACGTGTAAATACGGTTATTGGTCGTTATTGAGACTTTGTTAAAGGGAAAAAGACAAGAGAAAAAAACGTGTTACAAAAGATACTAGAGGAGTACATTTCTCAATTCAATACGTTATTTTATAGATAGCCCCCCACTATAGAGTAGGTGCCTTTGAGGTGCAAACAAGGGAAGGCCTGCTTTGTGAAGACAATATTTAATAGGCCAACTTATTAGGACGGACAAAGTGCCATTTTGCCTTAATCAAAGGGCATCTGCCGCACTCAGCCTCAGCCATATTCAATTGCAATACCATAATTTTTAATTAAGAGATCAATATTAAAAATAATATTTAATAATTAAAATGTGACTTATAATTTACATATGTAAATTTTTTTAAAAAAATATTTTATAATAAAGAATAGAAAAAAGTATTTGGAAAGGTTATTGAATCTTTTCCCACAGGATCTTCAAACTTAATGCTCTGAATACATTTTTTCCTTGATCAAGTAATTTTTTAATGTGTCCATACATATCTTTTGTATTTTTACAGAGTGAATTAAATTAAATTGTACTTATGGAAGATGGCGGAACAAGGAGGAGCTGGTAATGAATGCCTTTGAAATGAACAAGGCAAGTCAAAAAGACATGACAAAGACTCGCCTCTGCATGCCTCCATGCCTTTTGCTTTTCCACCTTTTCTCTCCACCTGTATATTAACTTATATTTTCCATGGAAAAAATGAGAAAGAGTTCAATTTAAAGAATCCACAGCGAATGGAATACTTTGTTCCCCTATACAATTAATGATTGCATGCTATGTAGGGGTAACGGCCTTTTTCTCCAATTGCAAATGTCTGACTTGCAAAATGGGTTAAAATTATTAGAGCGACAAAGTTAATAATGGGGTGGTTAACACACTATGGGGCCAAATTGAGTTGTGAGAGCGTGATTTGCTAGTAATTTGTATAATTGTTTAATCCCCAGCTAGTCTATCATTATGTGAAAGGAAAATATTATAATTAAGAAAATAAATTTAGGGATGCTTAATATTGGGGCAATCCCGGTGAGTGGCATAGGAATGGGATGAGGCACTTTGGTTTCAGTGAGGGGTCAGTCATAGGATGCTATGGAAAAGACGTGGTAACAAGAAAGATGATGGTTGTCTCCAACACCTAGCACCAATATTTAAAAAAAAAAAAAACCAAGTTTGACTAAAGCAATGTATGGTGTCTGAGGGCACCACAATGATTCGGGAGCTTCTACTTCTATCCTTTTATCAATCAAATGGCTCTTTCTTTCTTTCTTTCTTTGAAGCAGCATGTGAAAGTGAGAAATCTTGGACCCCCACCACCCCTCCCATGAATTCTTCAATCATGGTGTTTTACTGTTTTTCTTCTGTGCTAATTACTACTCTCTATCATCCTTGTTACAAATTTTTTTTAATTAAATTATAGAGATTAAGAAAATCAGTTAAAATTAGTTAAGATTAATAAATTTGTCAAGAATTTTGAATTTTTTTTAATTTACTATTAATAAAATCTTAAAGTAGAGAATTTCTAATACATTAAAAAAAATAAGAATATTTAAATCAGGAAGAGAAGCGGGTATTATAACAGGATTATTGTCTGTACTATGGCCTCTGTGGTTCATTATTTCCTAGACCAATCAGCGCCCGCCAACTTATATTAAGAATAAAATTATATACATTAGCTGATACGATCAAATTATATGTTGTTATTTTTTCCTATATAACAGATCAAAATTCAAAATAATTAATTTTAAGTAAAATATACTTTTGATATATTAATTATATGTAAAATATTAATAACAATGCCGTGTAGATGTGCGAATATTAAAAAAAAAAAGCACGCATCATAAAATAATGATTGTAATGTGAGATTTTATTTTTATTTTTATTAAATTTTAACTCGACCCTTCATTTTACTTTAAAATCTTCTTTTATCAATTAATTTCATTTGTTTTGGATTTACTTCTGTAACGTGATTCTACTGTATCTATGTAAACTGAACTCAAAGAATACTATGCTTCTTTTGATTAGGATTTGCATTTCTTTTAAAGAACATCATACTTGAAAATTATTGTTACTCCGATCTTTTAATGATGTGAACAAGGGTAAAAAGATAAAGAAAGGAGAAGTTGAGACAGAGAGGTAAAAAGAAAGAACTTCGAAGGAGAGAGATAACTAAAATTATAATTTAAATTAATAATTAAGGTCTTCAAACAAATGAGCAATAAACTATTATTTATAGAGTTTTAATTGTAATTTTATTAGAATTCTAAGATAAGATATATCTTTTCAAAATATTTTAAATTTAAATAAAAGATAAATTATAATTTAAATAACTAAATTGTATAAAGGAAAGATAAAACATAAATTATAATAAATTCAAAATAAACTAATTAAATCTAAAAAATAATCTAAATATCTAATAAAATATTTTTTAAAATATTAATTAGTTAAAATTATCTATTCTCCATCATCTAACTATTTAATTTCTTCTTTGTTTGAACTAGAATTTCTAAGATTAATAAATTTGTCAAGAATTTTGACATTTTTTTAATTTACTTTTAATAAAATCTTATGATTAGTAGAGAATTTCTAATACATTAAAAAAATAAGAATATTTAAATCAAGAAGAGAAGCGGGTATTATAACAGGATTATTGTCTGTACAATGGCCTCTGTGGTTCATTAATTCCTAGACCAATCAGCGCCCGCCACCTGGTTCTTGCCTACAAATGGTTGACCTTCTGACAGTGTATATTAGTTAGTACCACGTACAGACAGAAAGAAGACACCAGGAAATTACTCCTCCTCGTGTCGTTTTTTTTTTTTACTTTATTGGTCATGTTGAACAAACTTTCCGTAATGCTAAATACAAGCGCATATTTCGTTTACCATCTAATAAATCAAATCTTAGTTTTAAACTTTATTTTTTACAGTAAGAATATTTGACAATTTATAAACTGTATTTTTAAATAATAAAAAATATATTAAACTATGATTTAAAAAAAAAGAGAGAAAAGTTACTCTTTGATTAATAAAATCATGAATTAAAAAAAGGAGAGAATACTGACTTTATATTATACTTCCTCCGGTCTTATATATTGGACCTTTTACCTTGATCCTGAATATAAGACTCTTTACAATATACGAGGTGGTATTTATTATATATTTTCAAAAAATACCTCTATTTAATGTATCTAAAGAAAAAAAGAGAGAGATTAAATAAGGGTAGTTTTGGAAAAATGTTAAAATTTTCGGAGAAATCAAGGTAGTTAATTAGTTTAACTCCCCTTCTTAATTCACGTGATTCGGTTAAAATAGTCTTATATTAAGGATCAAAGGAAGTATATTTAAAAATATTTTTAACTCTTATCATTCAAATAAGTTTTAAAGTTAAACTTACTTTTATAAAAGAATATCAAAATATAACAATTTATAATAAATTTACTTCAACTATATTTTATTTTTATAAACTTCATTTATTCTAACTTACTTTTCCATTATTGAAAACTAAACGATCCCTAAATCACCTTTCATGAGTTTTTGGAATATTAATTATTTTATTTTCAAAATATCTTTATTTAATTATGAAAGAATGTAAATTATTTGAATTCGTAGTATTTATTAGAGATAAAAAAGAAAACCACATCATTTTTAAAATACTTTTAATAATGTAGCAAATTTTTCTTAATTATAATAATTTTTAAAATATCTTTATTTAATTATAAAAGAATGTAAATTATTTGAATTCATAGTATTTATTAGAAATAAAAAAGAAAACCACATCATTTTTAAAATACTTTTAATAATGTAGCAAATTTTTCTTAATTATAATAATATAATTAAAAATAAATTATATTAAGAATAAGATAGAATATTAGTTACTTCATATAGGGGATCAACCTACCGCATCATTAATATTATGTGAAATAAACAATAAAAATATTTCTAGTTTTTAAATAATGAACAAATACAACATTTATTTGTAAATATGTAATCATGTGAAGCTGTGAACACTATTTTTTAATTATATTTCATTTTTACATAAATTACTGATAGATTTTCATCTGCATGCATGGGGAAGAGTGGGGTAATGTAGAAACCGGGATCACAGCTGCCATTAAAACGGCATCATCAAGTAATAAATTTGGATGAACTAGGTTTATTATGTAATTTTATCACGATCTTAATATTTTTAATTATAAAAAAAATAAAAAAATAAAAATCTCTCAGTTGTAAGTTTGTTAAAAAATACTAATGATTAAAGATAAAAAGAAAATAAAAATGTAACATAAAATCTAAATCATCCAAATTTAGTATTGAAAAACAACAATCCACACGTAGTGCTAGTGTTTTCCAACAATAGAGAAACCACGTCTAGGGTACATCTATCTAATGTAAGAATCTCTGATTTTTTTAAGAGTAATTGGATTTAAAAGCTCGCAAAAGATGACAAATAAATGACTAATTAAAGCAAGTTGCCTTAATTAAAGAGTGGTTTATATATGTAGGTCCAAACAATAATGACTTTTGAATGAGGGGATAAACTTTTGACGAGTACAAGTAGGCAATAACACTTGGGCATTGCTCATTTGCCCTAAATAACAGATATTAGGATAATGTGTGACCTGTCTGGAGATTGGTAAGATTAATCCTGCAGATCAAGACCGGGACCAGAAAGGCATTTCTACTCACATCCCTAATTACATACTAAAAACGCAAACTAAAAGAGGCCTAGGAGTTTAGAGTTGCCTAACACTCTTTATGGGATCTAATTTTACGCAATGTACAATTAAGTCAAACCCCCCATGTAAATTAATTAATATTGGGCCACCAGCCAAAATTCTCTGGAATAACCTCAAGGCTGGTGGCTTCATCCAATACGACGCACTTCTTATTCTTTCGACCTCTCCTCTATTTGGGATGGGTTAGGTTTGAGACCACTTTGATGGGAAACTTTATCTGTGATCATTATTAAGCATGACTTTACCATTGTAAAATCAAGCTTCACCAACTGTTCTTATGAATCTGAAAGGCATTATCGTGTAAGGGGACGAAGCCTTGACTTAATTACAGTTCAGATCATTGAAAAGAGTCCCATGGGTTCTCGCCTACATTGCAGCAGATGATTGAAAAGAGATTGCTCAATAATTGAGAATAACAAGCCGACAAAATCTGACTTACACAATCACCATTCCTTTTTTTTAACACTTCTAGACTACTGTTTTAAAATTTATACAGTTTGCCCAGAATAATTGTGGTAGTTAAGTGATTAACTCAAGCCCAGATTCCCTGAAGTTACGATAGTTCAGAAAGCAGAAAGAGGTGTGGCCAAAAAAAGAAAGAAAGAAGTGAAAAAGAGAAGAAAAAGAAACAATATTTACTATCCCTTCCGCTCTTTTTTCTCTATCTGATCTCTCCCATAATTTTTTCCCATAAAGTATCTGAAAAAATTATTTCCAATCCACCTATGGCGAAAAGTCAAGAACACTATTCCACGGCAACAATGCCCCAGAAGCCGAGAGAATCTCTAGGTAAGGGTTTTGTGTCCAAGGCAAAACAGAGCCTCTAGAGAAAAAAAAGGTAGAAAAGTTCCCAGTGTGACGGTGTTGTGCAATCCTGCGAGGAGACAAACACAGAAAAACTTGATTGCTGACCCTAAGAAAACAAAAATTCGAAGGACTTTGTTCATTCCAATTTCTTTTTCTTTGGCGGAAAATGACAATGGTTGATTAGAGTACACTAAAGGCATCAGGGGCGCGTTTCAATGTGACTTGATTTCGAACTCTCATAGCAAGACGTTTGTAGGAGCTGGAGCTAGGAATATGTAAAAGGAGGAAAAAGGAAGAGTCTACTATATTCTCTTTTTAGGGACTCAAATAGCCAACTAGATTCAAATTAAACCATAATAAACAGTGGTAATAGTAACACTATAATGGGATGAGCGCATTGGAAAATTACTCACATGCCCCAAGGTCTCTCATGTGCAAGTGCAACGCGTTGGTGGTGCTAGAATAAACAATGGCAAATTCAGTCAGTTAACAATTGACACAGCGGCCAAAAAAATAGTTTGCACTTGACAAAAATTGCTTCACGTCTTAACATTGACTAATTGAGTATTCAAATTAAATGGAGACAATAGACGAAAGATCCTCTCCATTTCTTTTCCTCTACACTTGAGCTTAGCCAAAAGGCCCGGCAAGCTATAAATTTGGACAGCAAAAGACTGTGTATATCGAAGTCCGAATCCACTCCGTGGGCACCACACCGACATTCTCCGCTTTCTCTCTCTTCCCCTCTAGAGACTTTTGCCCCGCGGGCCCCCGGGGGAGGGGGGTTGTCTTTGTTGAGATATTGAAGGAAAAAAAAATATTTAGGGACTTGTATAAAAAAATTTACCAATAAATAGTACAAATTATAAATTCAGTGTAAAAAACTTTATAAATAAATAGTATAAATTAAAAATTCAGTACAAATAAATAGTATCAATTGAAAATTTAATTTATATGAGTACTAAATTCTTAAATTGAGTCCTTATAGAAAAATATTTTTTTTTGTGGATACTAAATTATCTTTTTTTCTATTTAGGGGTCAGGTTCAGACGGAGGGCTTAAAAAGTTTTCTAGAGGTTCTCACAAAATGTTACAAATTTCTAAAAGTTTGAACTGCATTCATCACTAAGGGCCCGTTTGGTTTTTAATTAGTTAAAAATAAGTTTTAGTAGAATTGATTTTACAACGTAATTATGATAAAAATTGGTTTTGAACAAACGTATTTATATTTGGATATTTTATTTGAAAATTAGTTTTGACAAAACTTATAATTTTTCATCAAATTAAGTTTAAACTCGATTCCATGATTAATTTAATTTACTTGAATTAAAATTTAATCTATATTTATTTAATTGCGAACATAGTATATCTGATATAACATTTTCTTACAGATTATAGTCCATAGAGAATAAAATTTTGAAGGGACATTTTAATCATTAGATAGAAGAAATTTTATGAAAATTTTATTTTTTTAATTTTTTTATTTTTTCTCATTTTTATTAGTTTTTTTTTATCTAACTTTAAAATAAATATAAATAAATATGAAGAAGCAAAACACATAAACATGGTGCGATCTGCTTCTTTGATAACTCATTTTCAGACCAAAAATGAGTTGGGAACAGATTTTTAAAAAATGAGCCAAACACCACAAAATCCCATCAAATTTATTTTTGTCCCCTAACTCTGTTTACATTTGACTCCCAAACAGACTAAATGATGATAGCTTTTCAAACCCAACGTTGATGAGGAAAAATAAGTTCCTATCTAAATTATCTTATAATTAAAATGGACTGTGATCAGTAACTGCCTTTAAGATTACAAATTTGTCCACGCACCCACCTCAAATCCACGAACAAAATGCCAAGTCTTACCTTCTTCATAAACAAGTATTTAGCCGACTAGCCTCAGGTACTCATTTACTATGCACTGACCTCACTGGATAACACTTCGAGTGGTAGCTAACTGATTTGTACTGCCTCAAGTATACAAAACACGCAGCATATATAGGATAGTTTTTAAGAAATCAATGCAAATAAAGATGACCGAAAAGCAAGATATTGTACCAGAAATCAACTTGAATATGTATGGCATAAATGACAGTAAACATCCCCGAAAAAGTGGAAAAGAAAGCAATTCCAAAAAGCTACGAAGAATTTCAATTCATAAAAATCAAGGTACTGCTTCAAAAATTATGACCCATAGAGCGTAGAGAGTAAGATTATCACACCAAATTAAGTCATGATCTGTCTACTGAACAATTTTCTTTTAATTATTTCAAATAAGCATCATTGTCAATCAAGCCATTGACACAAACAAGCAAACTGTGAGCACAACTATAAACCAATGATTATCATGCTTCTGTTCGCTTAGAAGCACTGATTTGACCTTCACCTTGCACTTAAAGTAAGGTATTCCCAACAGGAAAAAAAAATGCACAACCCACGGTTTTGTAAGATACCCAGAATAAGAGTCACAAGGGTCACAACAAAATCTTGAGAAAAATGCATATACCACACGATAAGAAAGAGCACAGAAATACACCGCAGCTGTTGGAATCTTAAGAATCAACACCAACCAGGAGTTTTTCAGTTATTTAGAGAACCATGGGATTACTTGTCATCAAGCATATCGTTTATGTATTAATTACCAAAAGAACAGGTGAGCTATGAACAACAAATCCATCCATGCTACCGAAGCAAAACATATTCGGCTGCACACACATTTATGTGACACCTGATGTGTCTATTTTATATTTATAAAATACTCACACTTTGTATCTATTTTCATCATAAAATATTGTGATTTATTATTTTTTGACATGATTCTACATAACTTAAAGTATATTTGCATCGCATGAGCATTTTATGAGAATTTTGAGATGCATTAAGCAAAAAAGTTGGAACAAAACAGATAAGAGCTAGTTCATCTTTTCCCAATTAATTTCCTCACCCATGGCCATGTGAGAAGGTGAAGAAGAAAAGTTTCAACGAGGTAACCCGGTGTTGGGTTGACCATGAGGACACCCAACCGGCGCCGGGTGAGTTCGTAGCCAAGGAAGGAAGACGCGTTGGACACGGTGTTGGATGGAAGAAATAATGAGGATACGATGCTGATTCATCTTGTAGACTTATCTTTTACACGTTTTCGTTTGAGCTTTCAGGGGCTTCTGAACTTTTTTTATAAAAGGAGACACGGCAGAAACACATGAGAGATTCAGAAAAAACACTCGGAGGTTAAAGAACACGGTTTAAAATGCATCTGAGAGCAATTAGGAGTATCCTATAAAGAGAGAGTAAGGAGATCTAAAGAGTATTAGAGATAGATTCATTATTTTCTACTATAACTCTTTCTTCTTGTTATTTTCATTATGATTTGAGATTTTAGTTTTTGTTTAATTTCTATTTTTATATGTGGTTAAATTTCCCAGTGAGGGGTGGTGGGGATGTAGCCTGACGGAGATTAACTGGATTTATCCTTTTTAGTTATAATTCTTTAGATTTGTTCTTCATATTATATTTAATTTGGTTATTTATTATATTTATTTTTCTTGTTCATTCATGTGAATTTTATGCTTGATTATTATATAATTTAATTAATGAGTAAATTTGATGGACTAAGAGGTGAAGAGTGAACCTAGATCTAGAGAGATAAACATGAATAACTAATCTAGAGATAGAATTAAGTATTCGTGATAATATAAGTTGTGACTTTCAAGGTTTGACTAGGAATTATTATTGCACGAGAGTGATTTGAATATGACTAATTGAGTAAAAGGTAATTAGAATATTTTAGAAATAATTATCACTATAATTGTGCAAGAGTCTAACTAAAGAATAGAATATAGTTATCGCATAAGATAAACTCAATCCCCTAATACTTCTAGAACTGAATTAAAACTTATACATTATTTTATTTTTTATTTCTTCATTTTTTTTTAATTTGAGTTGTCAATTTAATTAGCACTTTCTTTTGATATTAAAAGCTTGAATTGATAAATTTACTACTTCCCTGCGTATGTACTTGCAAGATTCCAATCAAACACGAAACAATGTCTACTACGAAAGTGCTATCTGTAAGGAAAACGGAGTCTAACTCTACTCTCTACATCCAAAACATGCAAAATTAGGCCCTAAAGATTCTATTCAAATTGATTCGGAAAACGTGACAGAAGTTGCTTTGTAATTTTACCCAACCACAATTCCAAAATAAGGTACCATCCGAACAGAATTCATAGAAAACATTAGGGATAAAATGGCAGAAGCAACAATGCTGAAAAAACCTATTCTGGCTATCCTATTATCAGAAGAATGGACAGCAGCAACAGCCCAACAAGTAAGGAAAAAAAAAAAAACAACCTGTCTATAGAACCGTCCCGTTATCATCTAATTGAAGAAATTTGGAAAGTCATCTCTTTCTCAGCTCTTCGCACCCGCTCCCTCTCTCCGTGCCTTCCGTGAAACAAACTCTATCTCAAACATATTATCCTTCAAATACTCACTATAAGGATAATCCTTCGGGACAAGCCTCCGGAATTTGTCAAATTGTTTTTCGGCTTCATCTTTCTTTCTTAGAATAGTATATAAGATACCTAGACATAAGTACGGCCTAAAATCCTTTGGTTCTTCCTTTACAAGCTCCTGATAGGCCTTCAGCGCATCAGAAAATTCTCCCACCATGACTTTAATCTGCGCAGTTAAGAGCCTCAAATCCCTGACCTCCGTATCCCGCTTTTGTTTTTTGCACAATTCCACTGCTTCTTCCACCCTGTTTAACAAATCCTTCAATGGCTTATCCGATTTCAAAGCTGCCATTACTAGGCCTTGATAGGCCTCTACACAACAGGGATCTTTCATTAGAAATTCTTCAAACTTCTCTTTGGCAGATTCGTAGTTACCGCTGGAAGCATACATGTGAGCCTTCAGCAATGGCCAGTCAAACTCTTGAGGTTCGAGCTCAATTAAACGGTCTATAACCTGAATTGCTTCATGAATTTTGCGCGCTCTGACCTTTACCTGCATGAGTGATCGAAGAGCCTCGGTATCATTCGGGTTGTTGCTTAATTGCTCTTCCATAGTTCTCTCAATTTCTTGATCCGAAGAATTTTCCATCGACTCCGTAGTCGGCTCCACCGTGGGAATTTCAAGCGGGGCTGCAATGGCGGGCTCGTGAACACGCATGAAGAAAAACACAGCCACTGCTATGATGGTACATGTGGTTTGGACGAGGGGTGAGAACACGGGGGTTAGGGTTTGGAGCAACTGTGGTAGTGTGGTTCTAGGTTTGCGGTAGATAGAGTGAGTGGACGATTCTGACGGCGATGACGCGGCCCTGGTGGACGAAAACCTGAATGATGAAGGCGAGAATTGCGGTGGCGAAGGGCGGGGTGATAGAGACCTAAAGGAGACGGAAGATAAGGGCGTTGATAATGAAGAAGGAGGGTGACTGAGTGAGAGGTGAAGCGGGTGGTGACAGTAATGCAGTATGGCCAGAGACTCCATGACTGGGGGGCCTGGAAGAAGTTGAAGATGAAGCGGATACCCGAAGAAGTGAAGCCAGCTAAAACCCTGATTCTGATTGCTGATGAAACGATCGTGGATGCTAAAACCCCGGGCCATTTGTTATCACTACTACCAAATCACACTAAGTAACTAATAATTAGAAGAAAATCTGTTAAAAATTAGTTATCAATCTTTCTAACTTATTTGATTTTAACCTAACAGTTGCTTCTAGAATATGGTAATTCTGAAGGTTGTATTTCATTAATTAAATTTATCTTCATACTCAGCATAAAATTTAAATTAACATAACAAAACAAAACAAAAAAATAAAAGAAAGAAGACAACGTAAAATTATAACATATAGATATATATAGAACAAACAGCATGTAACAAATTATTTAATTTAATTTAAAAAATATTAAATTACAAATTAAAGTCTATTTAATTTCTTGTTACTTTACAAATTACTCCATTTAGTTCATATTATAATGATTTTTCGAAAATTTTTATTTAGTCTAAAATATAAGAGTTGTATAATTTTCAGTATGAGTTTATTTTTTTTATTTTTATTAATTATCATCTTGTAAGTTTTATTATTAATTAATAAGAATAAAATTGAGATATTGAGTTTTTTTTTTAATTTTAAGATGTACAACAAAATTTTCTTAATAAAGGTAAAACAATTAGAAATCTCCCGTAATATGAATAGAAGAGACTTCAATTTATATGTTTTACATGAAACCTTTTAAGTTTTTTATTGCTTGGAATTCGAAAAAAATCATATTGTTTATAATATGACCTGTATATATTATGACTTATTAAATATTTTATATTTTACATTAATATATTTATATATTGGTAATAATTAGATTTTTGACCAATGCAATGCCAGGGTAAACACAAACAAATAAAATACAGAATTCAAGAGAAATCATACAAATAAAAAAACTATTTAGAAGCCTTTTTTTAAAAAAAAATTGTGTTCCTGTAAGATTTATATATTATACTAGGCTAAATTATGATCACTATGAGCATAAAAAAATTTTGAGGTTAAGATTAATGCACGGGGTCAGTATAAGTATTGAAATGAATGATGGATAGTGTAGCTTTTTGGGCCTGAAATGGGCTTAGTTATATTTGAATTTAGTTAACCAGCACTATGAACATGCAGAGGGGAAAGTGTAGAAAATATGATAGTATATATAATATACCATTGACACGTGATAAATGGTTGAAATGTGACACCGAATTAAGTCGGCCTGAGACTGAAGCATTTCTTCTCCTGTTGCAAGTGTTCACCTGAGAGTCAAAAAGGCTTTGAACTCAAATATCTTGTTCATGTGTAGTGCGGCCAGTTACATCGTATTGTGCCACACTGCCACCACCCAAAATTCTCTGGAAAGCATTATCGTATAAGGAAGGGGACGAAGCGCTTGACTTGGTTACACTTCAGATCATTGAAAAGAGTCCCACAAGTTGAGGCTACTATATTCCCTCTGTTTGTAGGAGCCAGCAATGTGTAATAGGTGGAAAACGGAACAGCAACAGCCTACTATATTCCCTCTTTTTAAAAAAAAAAAAAAAAAAGTGGAATAGCCAATTACATTCAAATAAAGCCATAATAAAGAGTGTTAATATCATCATGGAACGAGCGCATTGGAAAATTACTGTCACTTGGTCCAAGGTGGCTGAGGTGCAACTGCAATGTGTTGGTGGTGCTACACTAGAATATTCATGTCATGTTCCATGGTGTCTTACAACAGCCATCATCTTTTCACCCGCAAGTTACTCTATGTCCGAAGTTATTAAAATGACTCCTACCAGTTTGGTTGGAAGAATTTAGAGGAGAAAGAAAGGAGGAGAAAATTAAAATTTTTCTATATTTGGTTTAATAAACTTGTGGGGGAGGGGAAGCAAAATTTTAATTTTTCATTGTTTGGTTCAATAAGTTAGAAAAAATAGAAAAAAAAAACTTCAAAAGTGGAAGAACTTGGAGAGAAAATGGGTAACAAAAAATTATGATGAATAAATTACCCTCACTCTTTTTTATTATTTCAAAATTATCCTCAACTAAATTTATAATGATTAATGCATGATTTCTTTTTTTAGAACAAAAATAATATACATAAGATTTGTTTATTAACTAAAATGAAAAATATTTATTTTTCTAAAATAAAATAAAGATGAATTATAATTTAGCTGGAATCACATTTTATGACCAAAATAATAAATTTATTACAAAATAAAACCTATTACTACTTATTTTTTTAGTTTCACTACTCAATTTTTCAAATTTCAGCACTTTTTATTAGTTAAAAGTGTTTCTTTATAATTAATTCTCTCCATTAACCTTTAATGGTAATTCCCCTTATAATTGAAGCATAAAAGACCAAAAAAAAAAACTTAAAATGAATAAGAGTATAATTGTACGTGTATTATTATTTCCCTACCCTCTTCTTCCATATCAAATAAAGTAATACTATTATATTTTATTATTATATTTTAAATATGTTTTAATTTTATTAGATGTAAAACAAAAATGATTTTATAACAGCCTGTTTTTTAATATTTTATTATTAAAAAATTTAAAAAAAATTATAAATCTAAACCGTTAAAAGCGAAGCAGATTTGGACAAATCTGCATAAGCACGCAATCCGGATGCCAAATTAAATGGAGAAAATAGACGAAAGATCCTGTCTACCTCTTTTTCTCTACTTCTCATAAATTTGAACAGCAAAAGACCGTACCCCCGTCTGATTTTATATATAGATTTTTCTACCTTGATTTTAAATATAAGAATTTTTAAGTATTTATTATATATTTTTAAAAAAATATTTCTATTTAATATATTTAAAAAAAAAATTAAATAAGAGTAATTTTATAAAAATATTAGAATTTTTAAAAAAATTAAGATAATTAATTAATTTTAATTTTAATTTTTAATTGATCTTACAGTAATAATTAGAGGGAGTATTATCGAAGTTAGAATCAACTCGGTGGGCACCACACGAACATTCACCTCTTTCTGTCTCCAATCTCCATCCCTCCTACTCTCTCTTTCCCTCTAAAAACTTAAAAAAAAAAAATAGAGGGGGGAAAAAAGAGAATCCTTCGTTGAGATATTCAGGGTCTGTCTCAAAGCCTAGAAGCTCCCTGGAGGTTGTCACAAACCTTAGCTTTAAAAAAAAAATCATAATTTTTTAAAAAATATATTTGATCAAACGTTAAACTGTGTTCTTAAAATATAAAAAGTGAATTAAATTGTAATTTTGAAAAAAAAAATTACTTTTTCTTTAATAAAATATGAATTTTGAAAAAAAAAATAAAATTATTTTATATTATACATCTAAAAATGCTTTTAACCTTTATCATTCAAACAGATTTTTTATCAAACTTATTTTTATAAAAAAAAATATCCAAAAATAAACAACTTAAAAAGAGCATTTTTAGTAAGAATTGTCGCGTGTGCCATGCAATACCAGCTTTCATCACTGACTGACGATGACTTTTCAAACCCTAACGTCGATGAGGAAAAATAAGTTCTTATCTAAATTTTCTTATAATTAAAATGGACTGTGATTAGTAACTGCCTTTTAAGATTATAAATTTGCCCACGCACCCACCTCAAATCCACGAACAAAATGCCAAGTCTTACCTTCTTCATAAACAAGTATTTAGCCGACTAGCCTCAAGTACCCATTTAGTATGCACTGACCTCACTGGATAACACTTCTAGTGGCAGCTAACTGATTTGTACTGCCTCAAGTATACAAGACACGCAGCATATATAGGATAGTTTTTAAGAAATCAATGCAAATAAAGACGACCGAAAAGCAAGATATTGTACCAGAAATCAACTTGAATATGTATGGCATAAATGACAGTAAACATCCCCGAAAAAGTGGAAAAGAAAGCAATTCTAAAAAGCTACGAAGAATTTCAATTCATAAAAATCAAGGTACTGCTTCAAAAATTATGGCCCATAGAGCGTAGAGAGTAAGATTATCACACCAAATTAAGTCATGATCTGTCTACTGAACAATTTTCTTTTAATTATTTCAAATAAGCATCATTGTCAATCAAGCCATTGACACAAACAAGCAAACTGTGAGCACAACTATAAACCAATGATTATCATGCTTCTGTTCGCTTAGAAGCACTGATTTGACCTTCACCTTGCACTTAAAGTAAGGTATTCCCAACAGGAAAAAAAAATGCACAACCCACGGTTTTGTAAGATACCCAGAATAAGAGTCACAAGGGTCACAACAAAATCTTGAGAAAAATGCATATACCACACGATAAGAAAGAG